>CP139507.1:231636717-232970467 GCA_021014915.2 Artemisia tridentata subsp. tridentata
CCTAATGTGTATGGTGCAGGTGGCGCAACCCCAAGTTGATATCGATCCAATGATAGCTCAAGTGGAGCAGATCACACCATTAAAATAGAATGGGGCAGGTAGTCCAACGACTCTAGAACAGGTTTCTTGTGGACACTATTTAGTTAGAGCAGTCCAGGTGGCCCAACAGCTTTAAAACAGGTTGCGTCCTATATCGTTGTAGGGGAGGCCCATTGTAGTACTAGGTTTGAGGGGAGGATTGTTGGGTGCAAACCTAACCCACATCGGAAAAAGAAGTAAGTCTGCATATAAGCTTGATGGGCTACGCCATTTATTGCTAATTGGTTTTAGATTGGTAACCACATGTAGGTTTAAATGTTGGGCATGTTCGGCTCTGTAGCGATCCCTAACATATCTATGTGTGTGAGCCTCCCGATGATCAATAATGCCGAGTGCGGCTACATTGTTGCATCTTATTTGTTTGACTGTGTGCATTGAGGGAATTTAAGAGTGTCAAGTCGAAGTGTCCATTCTTGTAATCCCGTTTATTATAGTGAATTGTTGTCGAGTTGTCTAAAGGGCCAAACCAATCAAGCTTTATGTATTGTGTTGTTTTTCGTTTTCTTTGTTGTGTTATTGGTTATATTCGTTGCGCGATCCCATATTTATAGTACGATCCCAACATAGGAAACACACTAAATCATGTATATATTGACTTATAGATTTTCACTTTTTTTAACAGGAAATACAATTACGTATTACAATTTACATATATTAATTACAAAGTATTTCTCTTTGTAAGATTATTGTCACAAGAAGCACACGATAGGAAAAAGAATTGCTCACTGAATAACATAACCATTTATTGTCACCGTCTCTGGTACCCTATTAGTGGAAAAGATTGCTCACGGGTACCCTACTAGTGTAATAAAATGTACATCAATCGGTTTATCAGTCGTTGATATATTCATAGTGTTACAAGGGCCAATTTACGTTTGTTTTTGTTTTTTATTAAGTCTTAAAATGTTGCTTTAAGCTTTTGTTATATGATTTTTTTTTCTTCAAGAAGAAAAAAACTTGTTCATATATCTAAATTAATTCCCTCTTACTCTGGTGCTTTGACTAGATATCTTACTTAGTTGTTCACCTATTGTTAATTACTCGTTACTACATTGATTTTATTTTTACTTCTATTGTCGTATACTCGTATATGCATCCTCCACAACATGACAATCTAGCGTAGAACAATGTCAAGAAATGTTCTACCTTCTGTTTCATAATTAAGTAATGTGTATCCTTAGAAGTTTTACAACTACGCATATGTTTATTTAAAATTTTAAATATATATAAACATAGGGAAAATCTTACCTGCATTACAAAGCAGGTAAGTTACATGCTTTGCTTTGTAAAAAATTTAAAAATTTTACAATTAAGCCCCTGCACTTTCATGATTCTCACTGTTTAGTTTTTGTCCCCCTCTTTTTTTTTCAAAGGAAAGCAGGTAACTTACCTACTTTGTCCCCCTCTTTTTTTTTCAAAGGAAAGCAGGTAAGTTATCCCCATAAACGTATGGTATGAATTTACCTTAGAACAAAACTAAAATTAGTAAAAAGTGATGTATGTTAAAGTTTTACTTTACAAAGTTAGATTACTAAGGGGGTGCTTGGTTGGGGGGATAGGGGGTGGGTAATGGGTAATATAATCATTAATGATGCTTGGTTGGAGAGGGGTAATATAATGATTATCCAGTAGTGGGTAATGGACAATTATAGGGGGGGTAAGGGATTGATTACCCACCATCACCCATTCCCTTTTGCATTCCCTTTCCCTTTTCCTTTCCCCACTACTTACCAGGCACACCCTAAAATTTTCCCTTATCACCATATATCTTCTTAGGTATTAGATATAGGGTATGTTTGGCAAAACTAGCTGTAAGCTGTATGCTCTAAGCTATAAACTGTAAGCTGCAAAACTGTTAATATGAGCTACAAGCTGTATCTTTTTTTTCAATAAAAGTGTTTGGTAAATTAGCTGTTAACTGTAATTATAAGTTGTTAACAGTAATTTTACACTTTAACAGCTCCAAATATTTTAAAAGCTTCATGAATCAGCTTTTTATTTTGGAGCTAATTGTTTAAAATAAAAGCTTGAAGTTGATGTATTCAAACAGAACTATTTGTTTTGGAAAAGATTATTTTTATAACAAAAAGCTTACAGCTCCAAAAAAGTTCCCTACAAAACAGACCCATAATAATATATTCTATAAGAGCGTAGGGTATCATAAGAGCTTAGGGTATCATAACCCTGAGTTAAGGAATAACTCAGTGCTAATTCAGCACCACATCAGCTTCAACTTTTCAACCTTAACTAAAAAAAAAAAAAATTAAAAAAAAAAACCACTTATCATAATTCAACCATAACTCAACAATTTACAAATTCAACCCCTAAACTAAAACTAATACTTCATTTAATAAATAACATAACATTCAAACTTAAACATTACAATACGAATTTAATAAAAAAAATAGTTACAACGAAAAAGAAAAAAACTATGAAATAATAAAAACACGACATAAAGGAAACTACAACATAAGGAAATTACGAAATACAATTACATCTACTGTCGAGGTTGTAAGTTATTCCCTCTGTATCAAAATTATAGTCTACATTTTTTTTTTTTTATGTCTCAAAATAAGTGTCCACTTTTTTCTTTAAGTAAAACTAGAGAATATATTAAAGGAATATTCTCTTTGAGTGATTGAGATTTATAGCGGTCGCATTTTTATTAAACTTTCTGATTTCTCTCTCATGACAATAATTTTGAGACGGAGGGAGTATATTTCTTGATGATTCTGTCCTTTTCAGAATTGTTCCAAAACACAATGTTTGGATCCTTGTCGGAAGTGTCAATCATCAGAAATTTCCTCTCTTCCAACCTTTGAATTGTTTCATCTTTTTCTTTAGCCGCCCGATACGCCTCTTGGGCAGTTTCCCGTTTCATACGATACTCGTATGTCATAGCCTCCCCGAATTGGTTTAACGAGCCCGTTCCTCCAGTACTCGCTCCCCCGGTACTTATCGTGCTCTCGGATTTGGCTTTCTTCGAAGCATGTTTTTTACCCATCAGACGTGGTTGGTCATCATGACCGAATAACGCCTCGTTGGTTTGGCTTGGGACATCACCGGTTAAATCAAGCGCTTCCGGCGTGTCCCATTTTTATGAGCACTCAAAACCTCTCACGCCTCCTCGTTATTAAACGACGCACCTTTATGCTCGTCACAATACATTTCTCTAGCCCGTCTCATGATATCCAACTCATTTTCCCAACTTTTTTCCGAACGTTTTGCACGTTTGTAGAACGCGTTGAACTTTGTGCAATCAAGGTTCAACGTTTACCACTTGCTTGTTAACATATTCTTGTTGCGTGGTTGAAAATTGAGTCTATTGAACTCGTTGATAACCCGTCTCCAAAACGTATCGCCAGGTTGTGCACGCCCGACTCGTGGATCCTCGATAATGGCCACATAACACTTTGCAAGTAGTTTTTCCTCACTTGGTTGCAAACGTAATGAAGTATTGCTCACGTCGGGATTTTCTTCAATTGGTTCGGGTTTTTTTTTTTTGGATATTTTGGCCTTTCGTTTACCACCTCGTTTGTATGGCTTTGGAGGAAACGTAGGTGTTTCAGGAACTTCATTTGTTCCGATTTGTGTTTGTGATGATTGGGATGGCGGTTGTGATGGTTGTTCGAATTGTAGATTTTGGAAATTGGTGTTTAGCGTGTTTTGTTGGTTTCGTTCCCATAGTAGAAATTGTTCATGTTGTAGCTAAATTTCCTTGGTCGACAAGCCAAGTGGGTTAAGGATAGGGATGTTGGTTGATGATAAACCCGCGTTCGGGTTTGAAGATGAACCCGCGTTTGGGTTATTCCAACCCATGAGATTCAAGAAACTATCGTTGTTGTTAAATCCCGACATTTTTTGTTAGCAAATGGAAGTATATGTAGATGAGATTGAGTTGTGGAAGTGTGAAAAAAAGTTGTGTGTTAATTGGTTATTTATAGTAGTGGAAAAAAGGTTTTGATTTGATTTTATTTGATTCTGCCCGTTTATAAACGTTGGAGGGGGTTAACTGTAATTTTTTTTTTTTTTTTTTTTTTTTTTTTTTTTTTTTTTTTTTGAATTTCCAATGGTAATATAAACGTTGGAGGGGGGCGAAATGATTTTTTTTTATTCCTTTTGGCCTTAAAGCAGCATTAAGCTGGTAACTCGGCCCTTAACGCAAATGCTTAACTCGATGGGGCGGTATGGTAACTCGGCCCTTAACGCGTTTGAGTTAAGGTATAACTCACCTCAAGAGTCATGACACTGCATGCTCCAATTAGAAAAGTACTGTACTTTTTATTTATTACTACAAGATTTACTCCATAGTTCCTTTTCACCATACAGAAACAAAAGAGATGAAAAGCATCCCACCATCTCACACAAAGCACAAAAGAACTCCCTAACACAAAGCAAAAGAAAAAACAAGTGACCCTAATTCCTTTTTAACAATTTGTACCATATGAATAAAATGCTGTACATCTAAAATTTGACAACTTAAAAGCTTCAAAGAAGCAACTATAAACACAAGCTAAACCCTCTCTTTGTCCCCTGGCTTTTAAAGTCATTTGCTTCCTTTCACTTTCACAAACAGATATACAGTATATATATAGAAACCCCAATGCTTCATCATCATCTTAGTAGTACAACAACTTTCAACAAACTAACTACCATTTCTTCATAACAAAGCCTCCAACAACAAGTCAACAACCAAGTTAGTTAAATTTAGTCAGAGCATGGATTTAGAAAGAAAAATAATGGCTGCCAATACTTCAAAAAATGGAGTTGTTGTTGGGTCTGTTTGGGAAAGCAGAATGAGAGGTAGCTTCAAAGTATTCAATGCTAATAACAACAATCAACAAAGTGAAAAAACAACTGAGCAAAACAACCCAAGTGGTAAAATGGGTCAAATGGGTGAAATGGGTCAAAATGATAAAGAAAAAGTTGTTCTGAGATCCAAGCAGACAAATGAAGTGATAAGTGGTGTTGGAAAGAGGAAAACATGGAGGGCTGATACTAATCCAGATGTAAAGATTAGATCTGAATTGAATAAGGACTTAATAAATGGTTCAAATGATGCAAAGAAAAGTAGCCCAATTCAGATAAAGAATAGAAGACAAGAATGGAATAAGGATCAGAGTGTTTCCAATGAAAGAACCATAAAAACTAGAGCTTTATCAAGAAAAACAAGTGCTGGTAGTGAATTGAGTCAAGGAAATGAAAAGGCTGAAAAAGTCAAACCTTTGTTGAAATTAGTCTCAGTTAGTGATGAATCCAATATTGGAATTGATGATGTTGAAGATGGAAATGTAGATGATGATGATGTGATGAAGAAAGATGGATTTGATGATGATGTAAAGGTGGATGGAATAGATGATGTTTGTGATGATAAGTTGATGACTGTTAACTTGGGAAAAGTCAAAGATGAAGAAGATGGTAATGAGGAAGTTAATGATGAAAGAGCCATTGTTGTTGTTAAAGAAATGGAACCCATTTCCAAGATTAGCAAAAATAAGTTGCCAGAAGTTGTGATTGAAGAAAAGAAGACTCATCAAAGAAATGAAAGATCAAGTCCTGTTACTAAAAGTATTAGAAAACAACCTCATCCTGTTGTAAATCATCCTAGAGTCATTTCAAGATCAAGTAAGTATGTATTCTTTAATAATCTTTAACCATAATATGTCATGTTTTTAACTTGAGTTTTATCTTTGATTTTGCAGATGAATTACCATCACAAAGAGTCCACAGATCACATAACAAGTTGCAAAGTTTCAGTTAGTATTACTACCATTCTTCAAATTTTATTATCCTAATTCTTGATACTAAATAAATGTGTTTAATTTTTTTAATGGCTTGTAATTGTTTTTCAGTTGATTTGATAATGTGGAATGATGCATCAAAGACAGCATTGATATTTGGTTTAGGGACATTTACTATTATCTCATCATCATATACTCAAGACCTTAATATTAGGTAAGCAAATTAATCACACTTTTCATATATCATTTCATTACAATTCATAACAATGTTATTGTTTTTATGTTTCTTTTCAGCTTCATTTCTGTAATATCCTACATGGGTCTCATCTATCTTGCTGCAAGATTCATTTTTAAGTCCTTTATTCCCAGGTAATTCATTCACTTACATATATAGAATATGATCATCTTTCAAAATTTTCTTGATTTTTGATGTTTTTCTAATCAGGAGTGTTGTAGAAGAAGGTGACACAATAGATGATGAAGATTATGTTGTTGGTGAAGATGAAGCAATATGGGCATTGAAATTATTCTTACCTTACATCAATGAGTTTCTTTTAAAAGTCAAAGCTTTGTTTTCAGGTGATCCTGCTACTACAATGAAGGTAAAAGTAAAATATACTAGCATATATTTTCAAGTTTCACTGATTTTAATGTAAATTTCAGCCTTTTCTGCAAGATTTGTTAGAATATGTTACAAGTTTTTTGTGTCATCTGACAGTTAGCAGTGCTGCTCTTTATTTTGGCAAGAAGTGGCAGCTCTATAACTATTTGGAAAATGGCCAAATTGGGTTAGTTTTGTAATTTCATACAAACAAAATTTGATGATGTAAAATATTGAGTTAAAGTTAAACTGCATATTTGAAGTCAAATCATAAAGGTGTTAGGGATTTATATAAACTGCTGAAGGTTTTGAAATAAGTGGTATAGAATTAGCAAGTGTAAACTGTATACTACGGCTTATTTGAATCACATTTCACAAATAATGAAATGAGCATTTTGGACAGATATTCGAGAAACCATCAAAAACTGCTGATATATTGTATCAAATGACATTGATTATATACACAGCTTTAATAAGCAATCCCAACCATCATTTATGATCACGAAAACGGACACTAAATCTGTTGAACTTTTGATGAAATTCTTGCTGATGCTGTCATTTTTATTGTTGTTGCAGGTTTTTTTGGTGTTTTTACAGTGCCTAAGATATGCTCCTCATATTCTTCTCAACTAAGTGGTTATGGTAAATAACTTTACATGAGCTTCCTGCATTTGCAATTATTTCATCACTTATTATCACAGTCCTTGAATTGTGTACCTGCTCATAGTCTGATATAATAAATCTTGACACGTGTTGGTGGTTTATATTTGTACAGTTGTACAAATAACCAAAAACTCAGAGAAAGTTAATCTGGCTCCACATTGCTGGTTTTTAGGTCCTTGTGAGTACAATAATTTATGTGGGCCATTCTCCATGAGTAACTGTTGGAGATCTAGTGGAAGTGCACATTTCATCTGGGTGATTAAATGACTCAACGGCTCTTTTAGGCTTTTGTGGTTGTAGTTTTTTGTCAGGGAGGTTATTTTTATGTCACATTCTGTTTTCCTTTACCCGAACGGCCGAACTAGTTACTTTTTATTGTTTAAAAGACTTTATAATATGTGAAATACGGCGTCTTACCAAAATAATCAGATATAACAGCTTTTTTGTATGTAATTTTTGTAATATCGTCCGTTACAATATGACAGTGTTTCGTTCTATCTTGGTTAAAGTTAAGGCGGTACTGTTAGAAGTCATTATCATAGTAGTTTTTGGACTTGCCGAGGAACCCAACAGGACTTAAATTTCACTTCTTTAGTGGGTTTTCAAATTGATAATACTTAAAGTGTTTCTAACTGAATATTTGCACGCATATGAAGGTACATTTTGGGTTCAACGCTTTAAGGATGCTTGGGATTCATGCTCTCAAAAGAAAGCGGTTGCTTTTGGTGTATTCACCCTTGTTTGGAATTTTTCCTCAGTTGTTGCTCGTATTTGGGCAGGTAAAGTTCAAATCTTTTCTCATTGTGATAACACAGTAATTGATGTTTTTACAAACTGAGTTTAAGCATGGCATTCTGCAGTGTTTGTGCTGTTAGTGGCATTCAAATACTATCAACAATCAATGATGAAAGACGAAGTAGTTGAAGAAGAACAAGAAGAAGAAGAAGTAGAGGAGCCAATCATAGGGACAAAACGAAGTTCTTGGCAAGAACTGAGAAATGGGAAAAATTTCACCTCAAATGGAAGCACAAAGCTAAAGAAAAGATCTTGATTTTATTGGTTCAACAAATTACGGATAGTAGAGAGAGATATGTCGATACAGTAATTTGTACAATAAAAGAATAAAAATTAATAAACATATGTTACTATTTTACAAGAATTCAATATAGTGAAAAAAAGTAGATAACATTTGTTTGTGTATCATCTTACTTCTGATATGCCGATTAATTTGCCAAACGCGCATTTCTTAGAACTTAGTAATACTATATTTTAGTGGCCTAGCTATAGTTTTGCTTTAGGATGAGCCATATAACTTACCAAATATCTTATGGACGAAAGACGGTTAATATGACTCCAGGTAACAAAACATTACTACATTAGTCCTAAAAAAATTCCAATGTAGTCCTAATATCTTAAAAGCTCAAAGACAATGTAGGATAGTTGGGATGTAACTAAGGTAGATGGAACAGTAGCAAATAATTGATGCCGGTGTCTTGTGTTGGGTCAATTTGTCACAAGCATATGGTCTCGTTTTGTGGCATTGGTGATCTGTTTGCAAATGCAAGCGTCATTATTGTTGGTAGAAAGTTGTAAGGCTTTTTAGTTTTTATGCAGTTGGTTACGCTGACTTTTGAGCTTTAAATAAGCAACATATATTTAAATAAGAGGCTATGGACAATGTTACCAGAACTTTATAACAAAAAAATGGTGAAAGGGATGCACAGTTGAGCTGGAAGCTGTTCATTTTCATTTGGTTTGGTAATAAGTTTTAAGCTGATTATCATTTATAAAAACTTAAGCACATGGTTGATTTAAATTTGTATCTTTAAACATGAAACTAATCGATTGTCTGGTTCCGCCTTCCCAGTCCAGGTAAATCAAAATTGTTTCTTTTTAAGAGAACCTGGAATGGGCTAATATCCAGATGGCTTTATAACATGACTCTAATTAGGATCAAGAGTAGCTTAACAAGCATAATACTGTAGTTAGAGCTCGACCCAATTATATTTTTTGTAAAACGCAAAATATTTGCGCAACTTATACACCACATAATAATTCAAAAGTGTTGCGTAACGAGGTTTAATCTTCCAGCTTCTTGTTTGATAGTCACGCACATACCACTTAACCCAATAATGTGTAGTGTCTTAAATCTTAATAATGTGTAGTGTGCTATACAAACTCTAGGATTGTAGGAACATAACTATTTATCTAAGGTTCCATCATATTTGTAACATACTATTATCCGCCTAATACAGAACACCTGGACGTATATCTATCTTCTCATGATCAGTTAAACCATGTAAATCTAAATGATATGCTTGTGATTACTTATATTCATATCTGGTTACTTTATTTCGTTTAGCATAACAGTTTTGAAAAGGTTTTATCCGGATCCACACTTCTTACCCCTATATGGATGTTCGGCTAGAACTTTTGGGCCTATCAGTAGGACAGGTTATGGTAACACTGGCACTTGAAACTTTACTTTTTTTAAAGCAAAGAAAAGCTGGATTTTGAACATAAAAATGGGTACAATAGCGCACCCATGCCATAACTGAATGTCATGAGGTGCATTATATTAAAATTAAAGAATAACTCGCAACAGGGAATTTTGAGACCATGTGCAATTTAGAATAAATCAATATTTTTGACATAATTTTACATTATGCAAGAAAAATCCATGTGATTCACGGGCACTCAAAGAGCCCCCTTGATCCGCATGGGGATCAAGTTTACTTTTGCACACGCTAATGAAACAAACAATGCATGGGCTAGATCTAAAGGGCTACACAGCGGGCTGATACAAAATATTACAAAATCTAAAGCATTATTTAGCTGGATATCAAGTTTTATTTGTTAAAAGTTTAATTGTTTAAGACTTTAAGGTATGGTGGTTGACCAATATACTCTTTTTTTTTTTTTTCTTTTTTTTTTTTTTTAATTTAAAAAAACAGAACAATTAAATTGACATTTGTTTCAAGATACGCAACCTCATAATTTTGGACTACTGATTTAGAATTTTATTGAACAGAAGTGGTTGGTTGGTAAGCCAAATATCATAGATTTTCCCTTGATGTAATAGCACTAGTTCATCATTTTGATAAAGTAGAAGATTTGCGCACTTTAATTTTTGTATTTGCACACTTAAATGTACAAGTAGTTAAGCAAGATGTGAATATTGTACAAGTATTTAATGCATGAATCAAAGTGTCTTAATCAATACTCAATGTGTGCAAGCTATAGAATTCTAGATGTGACGAATGATAAAGGATAGCCAATATATAAGTCATAAGGAAGCTTAATTTTGATATTTCGCCACGTAATTTGGGTCCAATATTTTTTCTATGGTGTCGCAAAATCTTAATATCGACATAAGAAGAGGACCACTTTGAGCAAGACAATGAAATGGTTTGCAAGAGTTTTTAATGTAGACTTATTGACTATGTGGATACGTTTTTGTGGTATTATACGTGGTGTTTATCCGTATTGAATGTGAATAGTATGTTTGAGAGCAACTTATAAGGTTGTCATCTTTGATAATAAATATAGTTCATGATTCAACTTCTCAAAACCTTTATGTTGTATATTTTCATTAATAAAGTATAATTATTCGATAAATATAGTTTTAGTCATATCCTTCAAGATATGCGAGCTCACACTTGACAGATCAACTTAACTCGTAAGTTCATTAACTTCTAACTGGGCTTTCAGGAGTCATTTTTGTGTGGATCATTGACTCATAAGCCTGATGAAGTATTGTATTGTATCATATACTAGTCATTTCCCTCGGAGTCTTTTGTACTTCTCTGTAGCTCTTTTAGACCATCTTCAATCATGTTAAATCATGTGAAGATTGTTGTATACCTTTTTTGCTTTGGTAGTTTTCCCGCCTTTAACCTTCTAGATATTTGAGATTCTTTTCTCATTATTCAGACATCATTTAGTGACATATTGTCAAGCTTCACTAAACTGAACACATTCTTTATGCCTTGTTCTTCAGACGTTCAACCGCATCAACACTGAAGTCAAGAATCTTTTTCTTCAAGAACTCAAATGGAATTTTGCAAAGTATTTACTCACTGACTATATTATACTTAAGGTATTTTATGTTCAAATCTATTCAGAGACAGTTGGACGCTGAAATTGCCCAACAAAAACTTAACGGTGCTCTATTAGAATACGATAGGTAAGTGATTTAAGCTTTAGTATAGTCTAGATAGATCTCATGGTCTTTGTCTCAGACCGCTCAGTAGTATATGAGTATGCCGATCAACTATGAAGTTGCGGGTTTAAATCTGATTGTGAGATAATGTGAATAGTACGAATTCTAGTCGTGAGAAAAAAAATCCTTTAAAATATATAGTTGTAAACAACTAGTATCAAGATCCTAAACGTGCTCGAGTGGTTGGGGAAGCTCGAAATAGAGTATAGACATGGCATAGTAAGGTAGAAAGTAGAGAGAGAAAGGGAAAATGTGTATTAGATTAGGATAGAAGAAACAACGTAACACACACTAGAAAGAATGAGCTTCACCCTCCTAGTAGAGACTAGGAGGGTATATATACCCATACGTATGCTATACTATACAATAATGACATACCAAGTCCCTACATATGTATAAGTTAAGAAGCTAATGCAATACCCGTAAATGACTTCACTTTTGAGGCTAACAATCTCGCCCCAAGTGATGTCATACGGGAATTACTTACAACGTTCCCTACAAGTAAAACATAAATATACAACATAAGCACAGTAGATCTGAGGAGGTCTTCTTTGCCTTCATTAATCTTCTCAGGTGCCATCTTTTCTACATGCAAATTGTAAAACCCCCAATTTCAGGATAGCAGTGGAAGTCAACTTGGGGTGTAACTTTATAGCACATAGTCATAAATCATAGAAAACGACTCTAAATAAGATGTTTTGAAAATAATCCATTCGATATAAATCAGAGTTTACAACAATAAAAGTAAAAGTAGGTCCCAAAATACGACAGTACATAATTGTTTTTCAATGTTATCAAATGGAAAAAGTGTAGTAAAGTCTTCAAAATATGCCAAGACTCTAATGCATCAACCCTGCTATCACCTTATGGACTCGAGACAAACATGCTAAAAATTCAACAAAATTGTTGCGTGAAATTCACAGGTTTATAGTTAAAGTGATGGACAACAAGATTTCAGAGTTATGGTGATAATTGCAAAAAATACAATAATCGTTAAAATAGTTATTATTGCTCTAAGCTCATGACACCTAAAGCGTTAACTATGATTATCAATAAGGATATAATAGTAACAAATGCCCTATGTAGGTAATCTGCCACTACCTAGAATCTCAAATACAGTGAGTTCGGTTGTTTTATCCAAGCAACACAAACGAGATTCGTCAATCCCAATATGCTTATTCACTAGCATTAGCGCTTACACAAAGTAATTAATGGTTCGTGAAAATAGGGACTTTTCCGGCAGAAAGGGTACTTAGGCAATAATACTTTCAGATAAGCATACATTATTAAACATACTTGTGTCCATAGTAAAAAGTAAGTTGCATGTATCTCCTTCAAGGAGTTTGTAAAACAGTTAAGTAGTAAAGAGGGGATGTGAACTCACTTCAAGTGAATGATACAAAGTACGAGATATGAAGTAAGGCAAAAACCGCACAAAGTCCTAGAAGCAACCTAGAATGATAGTCGCGTCTTAGGTCGTGTAAATAATGAATTCAAATGAGTTTTGAAATGTTTCTCATTGATTATAGCATAGTACTTAGGGTTTTCAAAGTTTATAAAAGAAAAGAGACTAAAGTTGACGAGTTACAAGCCCTGGTTTATGTTTATTAGGTTTTTAAGTATGATTTCCCAACTAGACAAGCTCGGTTCTCCTAACTCGTAAGGAGTTATGATCCAATTTTTATGCTCACAAAGAGCTCTTAGAGTGAACAAATTAGTTTTGAGGGTCCCACTGCCCAAAAGTTTAGTAACCTAGGTGAAATTACTATTTTACCCTTATGTGTTAGGGAAGGAGGGAAAGCAGATCTTTTGAGTGGTGTGTGTAGGTTTTAGGGTGTTGTGTGTTGTTTTGGGTTTATGTAAGCTAATGATTGATTTTAAAGAGTTTTAAGTGGTTTAAAGAGGGGTGAGTGTTGGTGGGCGGCAAAGAAGAAAAGAAAAAAAAACAAAATATTAAGTTTTGTGTACTATTTGATTATTAGTGTGTATATATATGTGTTTAATACATTTAAATTAAGCGTAAGATTTTAAAAACGCGAAATACGCAGTACTGGGTAACCTAAAAATTTGAAACTTATAAAAATGTTATAAAATTTTTATGAATTGTTAAAATGTCTAATTTTAATATTTCATGGGAGACTTGGGCTTGCCGGAGTGTTAAAACATAGTTAAAAATGAAAACGTAGACTCAAAAACGCGTAAAACGTAAAGAAGTGCAAAGTTTATGTAAAAATGGAAAAATAACAATGTGACTTATGAAATATGCATGAAATGAAATATAAATGCCTAAAACATGTAGACTGAGCACAGTCTAGGGTCGGTTCAAGTAAATGTACGTTTAACGACGTACGCGAGTGAACTTATCCCGTTACACGTAAAAGTAAATTTTCTCTAAATTAAAATAGTAAGTAAAAGTAATAGGTTAAATAATAACCTAAAAATATGAATTGTGACACAAACGAACACTGCAAACATATCTAATTAGGGTTTTTACTCTCCCCTAATTAGTGCATCATTATCTTGTTGCTCTCCCCCAAATCGACAACCCTTCTAATAAATAGCATGATACTGAAGAAATATTTTCTCAAATCAAAGTGTCTTTAGTCTTCTAACATGAAGCGAAGAAAGTAGAATAAACTATAGATGGTAACTTCTTCAAGGTTGTTCATTCAGGGGATATAATATCAACATCATCAACTCTCACTAATAGATGCATCCAAGTTACCCAACATACGAAAGTCCATCATATAACACCAATGTTCGATCAAAAAATCACAACGATAATTCAAACAAACACTAGTACAGATGTGGGATTTCGTCACACATGTGGTATTTTGAACGGCCACACAGTAACATATTTATGTGACTAAATGTACCAGAATAAAATAAACAGTCACACTTGATCCGACTTGTGTGATCATTTCGGAATTACATCTGAGGCTACAGTCGCACATTTGAATATTTTCGTGACTAGAGGTATATGGTAAAACTTGTTTTGATTATTTAGTCACTTATAATTTGGGACGTGTGACGGATACAAATAAGTTTGAAATATTAGTCACACTATATATATACATATGTGACAAATATATGTCACACAATTGAACATTGTGACCAAAATCCACATATGGTCACATGAAGTAATTGTGTATGTGGCTAAATCATATACTCAAGTTTGTCACACATTATTTAAATGTGACTGCTAGTTTTCGTTAAAAATTTAGCCACATATGAATTTGAAATGTGTGACAACTGAAAAGTAAGTTTGAAGCATTAGTCACGATATGCATTTAAAAGTGACAAATATATGTCACACACTTGAACAGTGTGACCAAATGTCATATATGGTCACACTAAACCAGAGGCATACATGATTAAGTGTGACCAAAATTCGATAGATATGGTCACGTAAGTTAATATGTGTGTCTAAAGTTTAGTGTGTGTTTGCCTGCCAAATCCTAATGTGTATGGTCACATTTAATTGTAGCACAATCATGTGACTATAGGCTATACAATAGTCACACAATATCATAAATGTGTATCTAAATTATGTTTATGGACACATTATAAGGGTATTATATGTGACCAATACATTCAAATAGTCACATTGTGAAATATTCATGTGACTATTTTTTATAATTTTAACCAAAACTTTGTCCTAAATGGTCCTAGTATGCAATAGTCAAAAATTTCAAAATCTCAATGTTTTGGCTCCATTATAAACATTTATGTTGTCTTTAATCCTATCTAGTTGTTCAACAACCACATTGTACCATATTATATCATTTTTTTCTGCATTATATAATACCCCAGTTATCATCAACTCTTTATCATATCAATTGCTTTTCACCATGGATGCACAAAATGGTTGCCAAATGGTCTGCATTGACTGTTGGGTTGAAAGTGAAAACAATGCTGGATTGACCTTTTTTGCAAGGCGTCCCCCTTATACAGATTTCAAGTGGTATGTTTGTCCAGTGTGCCTTGAAAGAAGGGGAAACCCATCTTATACTGGTAGAGGTGGTGTTACAATAGAAAACACAACTACAACAGATAGTAGTGGATATGTAATTGGCTTACATATTAATGCATCTACAAGAGTTGGTGCTTACTTGGGCAGTGGTGATGAAGAAACTGAACCAACTGCAACTCAAATAGCAAGTGGAGTATGCCCAAGTCAAGCACCAAGTGAGGAACCTGCTACTCAAAAACCAAGTGAAGAATCTGCAAGTCAAACACCTAATAAAGAACCTCCAACTCATAAACCAAGTGATTCACCTGCTAGTCAATTAACCAAGTGAATCACATGCAAGAAATGCTATGTTGTCTTTCAGTGTAAACGTAATTTAACTGATATGTTATAATTAATATGTTATTAACAATGCAGTATGGTTACTACTTTTTTTTTGTATGTGTTGACTTTATAAGTCAAACCAGGTATTCAACATTGTGTTTTTCAACTATACATGTTTATCTCATAAGCAGTACTAACTATACATTCTAGCAGTCTTAACTCTAACTCTAGCAGTCTTAATTCTATTTCTTGTACTTGGGTCCTAGATACTTTTTCATCTTCTTGAGCAGTTGATATGCCATATCATCATAAGTAAACTGAAGCTGGTGTCTTTTCTTCCCACACAACATCTGATCTAGAATGTCTTTGAAAAATTTTAAAGGGTAATCCTTTTCTACAAGCATGTAGATCACCAACTCATTTACAGTTAAAGCATGTACTCCACATCCTTGAAAAAAGTTTCCATTCTTTAACAGTATTGTGCTTTAGTCTTCTCCAACATTCATCCTCAGGATTTGGTTCAAACAAATTATAGCAGAAGCTAAATTACTGCAAAATTCATTCCACGCAGTGGTCTTTGGACTTAGACACACTAAGACAGTATGAATTAAGAATTTTCACTGAGGAGAAAAATTACCTTTATAAAACTTTAAAGCATCTGATTTTCTCTCATAGCCCATCAGTGAAAGTTTTTCAAAGATTGTAGTATTTAGAAGATTCTCAACTCCGTTAGCATCATCTAGGAGAAGATCTCTTCGAATAGACGCCTCTGTAATGAGAATCCTCTGCCCATCTACAAGGGCATGGATTTGTACTTCCCTATTAATAGTTTTGACCTTAGCAGACGACCAAAACTGGCTAATGTTAGAAGTATATGTATTAGGTTTTACTGTTAATGCAAACTTAATATAGCTTGCATTAAGGAAATCAATAATCTCAGTAAAATCTACAGACTCATTGGATTTTTATAAAAAGGCAACATTATTATGAGGTTCGGTAAAAGTTAGGTTCGACATTATGATTTGATTTTGGGGTTTTGCAATATGACGATTAAAATTCGTTTAGGCCGTGGAAGAGAGAGAGTAATGTGTGCGCGAATATGATTGTGCGCCGCAATTCGGGATTTATACCCTTTAAGTAAAAAGTGACACAAACGTACCCTGCACTCCCAAACAATACTAACGGATACCCAGTAGTACAAAGTTGTACGCTAGCAATACAATTTTTTGCCTAGCAGTACAAAATTTGTGCAAAAACTTTTTCTCAGAAGTATGAACTCAATTTTCTTTTAAAACCATACTGCACTCATGCATTTGGAAGGGATTAAGTGTAAAGGAAGACACTTAATCAGTTTTGGTGATATTGTTGTTCTTGCATTACAACATAGTTTACTGTTTCAGTGTTAATAGTCTTCTAAGTATCCAAGAAACCAAACACCCCTTTAACATCAGGGGAAACACAGATATCATAAACTAATAATAATAACTGCATTCAAATACCATAAACTTGTATGAATTAGAAAAGTTAAGTAATATATAAACTAAGTCAAAATAAGTTTACATTAACATAGTCAAAATATATAAACAAAAGATACATTAAGAAATATATAAACTATCTTCAATACTTTTGTAAACACCAACTATTTTCTCTCTTGTATCTTCTATTTCTTTGTTTCGATCATCTACTTTCTTCTGATGCTCCAAAATGATCTTTAAATCTTCCTTGTTCTTTTCTTCCTGCCTCTTTATACGCTTGTTGTAAAGATCTATCAATGTTTTTTCAGTACCATACTTGCCAGACATTTCTCCTAAATATCTTGGGATATGTCAAAAAATTTCTTTAACTTTTCAGGGATTGGAGGAGGAGAATCATCCCTTGGGCGTTTGTTTTTGTTTGAAACAGGAGTTGAAGAGGATTCAGCCATTGAAATTTTAAATATAATATATAATGAAAATATCAAAGGAGTTGTATATGAACGGTTGATTATGAACGGTTTTCCAATCGATAAGTATAAATAGGCTGGAGAGGTATATGAACGGTTCCCAATACTTTAGGTGGGAAAAAGGACCATGGAAATGCGCCAAAAGTAAACAGATGGATAATATTGGTCCGATTTGGTTTGTGTTTGGTTTGGATTGACTAGCGTAGTTGATTTGGAATTGTGTTTGGTGTTGGATTGACTAATTGACTTGTTGATTAGGGTTTGACTCGAGAAAATGAAACCGAGGGAATGTTTAGAATGATTTGGGATTGGGTTCATTATTATTGACCCGAGGGAATAAATGTTTGACTGTGACTCGAAAGGAAATAGTAACTCATTTGTTCCCAATGGTTAACGCACCAAGTGCGTTAAACCTTAACTTTCACTGCGTTAAGGTGTGGTAACCATTAGAAGTGTGTGCATTAAGGGTGCGTTAACGAACCTGCGTTAACCCCTTAACGCCACGTTAAGGCGAGCTATAATATTATATATATATATATATATATATATATATATATATATATATATATATATATATATATATATATATATATATATATATATATATATATTCATTTCTACCCCCTCTAGAGTACTATGTATCCGTTGTGTTTAAAAAAAAATTACAAAACACCCCCTTGGTTCTTAAGCGGGATATTCAAATTCAAATTCAAAATTCAAAATTCAACTACAAGCGGGATAATTTAATTTCAAATTTAAATTTCATGGTGCCTATATATACAACACCACCAGAGTATTATTATCACACACAAGTCACACACAACTCACACACAACTCATACACAGATTCTTAACAATGTCTCGCAAAGATTTCTTCCAACAATTCCCAACTCACCGTGACTTCTCTCAACAATTTCCAACTCACCGTGACTTCTCCCAACAATTTCCAGAACAACACAACTTTACCCAACAATTTCCAAATGAACCGTTGAACACTCCACCAGAAGATATCTTTTCAGTGTTCACACCAGAAAATGAACCGGCCAACAATCCACCGGTTGTGGAAGAACAACCAAATCCACCGGTTGTGGAACAACCGGCAAATCCGTTTGGACTGAGTGAGGATGAACTCCTACTTCTGGAGCAAGATGAGGAAGTGAGGAAAGAAATAGAACAACGCGAACTAGAAGAGGAAGCTGCTCGTATGGAGCAGGAGAGAAATTGGTTTGATATTATGGAAGGAAAGTATTATGATGGGGAGTTTAGGTCCTCTTCGAGTGAGGATGGTTGGGTTTCACATGATTCATTTTCTTAATTTGTAGTTTTAGTTTCTATTAATCGTACTATGTATTGTGTTTTAAGTTTAATGTTTAATGTAATTTGTGTTTTAACTTTAATGATTAATGTAATTCGTGTTTAAAATTCGTGTTAGTTGTTAAATGAAGTATTAATTATAGTTTAGGGGTTGATTTTGAAAATAGTTGAGTTAAAGGTGAGTTAAGGGTGAGTTATGATTGTGGGTGTTTTTTTTTAGTTAAAGGTGAAAAGGTTAAAGTTGACGTAGCAGTGTGTTAAACTTTAACGTTGAGTGACCATTGGGAATGCTCTTAAATTTGGTTAATAACGAAGTAAGGAAATTAGAAGCGTACGTGAGAGTGAGACATTTGGGATAAAAACGGAACACACGAGGGCTATTGGACTATTCGAGACATGCTACCCGTAGACTAACATATTTGGATTTATTGGACTATTCGTTTGGTTATTGTTTGAGTTACGGATTGGTTTAGCGTTCAGGGTTTAGGGTTTAGGGTTTGTATAAATACTCGTTATATTATAAATTACTCGGGAAATTGATTTTCAATAAAGTCTTTTGACTTGGAAACGTTCGATAAATGAAAGAGTCATGGCGAAATTTTGTTATTTTCAAAGATTAATTTTGTCGTAAGTCCAAACTTGTTTTAAATCATAAAACAAGTATATATACCTTGTACTAAAAAATGGGATTATGGGAAAATACCGACGATTACCAATCGACTCATCTTATTTGATATGTTTGTTGTTAGTTATCTCTTTGACTTCTTTTCATCATCTCGTCTCGACTCGAGTTATCGTCAATACTCTTCTAGACTATTCGGTTATTCGTTTTTTTTGAGTGAGTACTCGTGAGTCCGTGTTCTCTACCGTTACACGAATGATGATACCAAACCCTTTTAAAAGGCTAAAACGAGATTATTTTTGGAAATGAGAATTATTAACTTTTGAAAACTCATGCGCACTTGATTTTTTTGGTGAATATCGTGCCGAGTACGTTGCGTTGTGATACGTTGCGTTAAATCGTTTGATACGATATTCATTTTCTTTAACTTTTAAAAAATTTGAATATATTAGAGTACTTTCTTTTGTTTTGTCAGTGGATTTTAGTGTGAGTTAATCTTAATACCGCCAATTTTGTCCATTTAATATTCAATTACGGATAAACGATACCCGTGGGAAAACCCAAAAAACCGATGGATAATATTAATCGGGTATCCGGTGGGATATGGGGTGGGTACGGGTACACTAAAACCCGCCCCGAACCCGAACCGTTGCCATCCCTAGTTACCGGCTATAGCCGGTTTCCACCGCCACGTCAGATCCATTAGCCTTTTTTTTCCCCTTCTTTTACAAATCTTGCCACGTCAGTTATAGTTAAACCAAACCACAAATTCAATAGTCAACCGGCAATTAATCCCTTTACCCGATCATTTGTAAACACACACAATAATCAATAAACCCTAATCAAAACACACATTCTTCTGGCAAACACAAACACGCAAACAATGAATCCAAATAACAACAAATGTATGTTTTTTAATGTTTTCACATATCAGTTGATGATTGATTGTACAATAATTAATATCAGTTTTTTGATCTATAAATGGTGATGTTAGTGGTTGTTACCGATTCTAATGTAAAATGGGGTTGTTTTGTATTTTATAATGGTTGTTATGCTATGTCTAATGTATGCTCTGTTTTTTTTTTTTTTTTTTTTTCCATACTCTGATTTTCGTATACATAATGGTTGTTATGCTATGTCTAATTAAGTGCTTTGTGTCTGAGTATTTTTTGTTGCTTGTTTGTGAGTACACTGAGAGGTCTAAATCAATGAGAGGATTGGAATGTGCCTAGTTTTTGATTGGCCGTAATGAGAGTACCTAGCAGACTTGTTTGTGCTTGGCCACCAATGAGAGGTCCAAATGCAGCCTATTAGAGTACACTGAGATGTCCATTGAGACTACAAATACAGGCTTTTGAACTGTTTGTGAGTACCCTGAGAGGTCCAATGTTTGTGAGTACACTGAGAGGTCCAATTGAGACTTCAATTGCAGCCTAGTTGTCCACCAATGAGACTTGAAATGCAGCCTAGTTTTTGCAACATTACTTCATTGTTTGGGATACCACAAAAGAGGACCAAATATGAGAACAAAATGGATTCTTCTGCAATGGTAAACCATCAAAAGGTTTTTCTTTGATTGTGATATAGTTTAAAATTTGAATCAATAAAACTGATCTAACAGTTGTTATTTGTAGATGTCATACAAATATCTTCTTATTCAAGCAGTTCAGAATCAAATGATGGTGCTCTTACCATCCTTCCTGGCCTCTTTGCTTGGTATTATCCAAAGCAACTTTCTGATGCAAGTACTGATACTTGGAAAGTGGAACCTATCCAAGCCATTGAACCTCCAGAGGAACTCCCATCTCAAGCTCATATCCTGGCTCTCCTTGTGCAAGTTCAAATACCAGTTGAAAAGGCACATAAAAAGAAATTTACTCAGGATATTGTCTTGGGAATGCCGTGTAAGAAGAATCCTATAGGTTTTGGAGAACCTTCTAGCAGCCATGGGAAAGGCAAAAGGAAGATGGTTTAGGGGTTTAGGATATACATTAACAGCTTTTGTGTTTTGTAAATGGTATTTGGTTCAATTCTGACATTTAATTTGGATATTGATTTTCCCTTATGTATGTACTGTATTATGCTTTGAATATTCTCCTTTCTGTATTCCCCAGCAACTTGCAGGTTTTGGTTTTCAATATATGAATAAAAAGTCTTCAATGTTCAAAAAAAAATGGTAGCAATTTGTGTTTTGTAAATGTAATTATTAAGGGTACAATAACTGGTAATTGTGTAAGTATTTTGGTTTGTTAAATGGTAGCAATTTGTGTTCTTGATGTGATGGTTGCACAGTTAGATGGTACATTTGCGATTAAGATAATGATATATAACATTTGGAGCCAAAATTTTGATTTATTCAAGTTTATGCTTTAATTAACAGGTTCAAAGGCAAAAATTTTGAATAATTCAATTGTTAATTTCAAAGTAGAAATTGGAGCCAAAATTTTGATCCAAAATTTTTAAATCACCTAATTACAAGCAGTTACCAAGAATAACGATTCATATTCTTAATATACCCTCTTTTCCCTCCTAAAAAAAAAGACTACAAAGAAAACACAAAAATAAATCTTCTATCACCAATACTCTCCAAGCCAGAATCATTTTTGATAATCAAGAGTCATGGAAATTCAACCCATTGTTGATAATCATCTTTTGCTTCCTGCTCATATTGAACATGATGATAACAACTTAAAATATGAATCCAAAAAGTATTCTGATGATGAAGATGTAGATGCGCCTGGAACCAACCAACCAGATAGGATACTAGCTAAGAGGGGCATAACCAAGCTAAAAATGTTTCGCCTGCGATATAGCTAACCTGGTGGAATAAAGCTCAAGGAAACCTTCGATGCATTGAGTAGGGTATCAGGGGAACACAGAGCACTGTTTTCAAGTTTTTTAGGAGATCTAGTTCGTGAGCACATAGGTTTGAAGATTCTTTCCTGGAAGAAGGTGAATAAAGAATCAAGAGATAAACTATGGGCTGAAATCACGATACATATATACTATTTTGTAACCTAGTACTACATAAGTTTATCTATGCAGTTACATTATGTGCAACTAATTAACAACATTGTGTTAATCTTTGCAGCGATATTTTGATGTTGACGTGACATTCGGAAAATTGACAATGACTCGTCTTGGTCAACTGCTAAGGAATTTCAGGATGAAGCTCAGAGAAAAATACATTTTGGCCAACCTAAATACACCTTCGAAACTGAATGAGGTCCTGGCCAAGTATAGTGCATTTGTGACATCAGAAGACTCGATCGAGTTTGTAAACTACACGACCACCGATGCATACAAGGTTTTAATTAGTCATCTTTATTTAAGTCTATATGTCATTTCATAATTTTCAGTTTGCAGCATTACCGCATCTAAACGCCTTATGATTTTGTGTTTTTAGGAGAAATCTGATAAAGCTAAAATGGCGCGTTCCAAAAATATTTATTAGCATAAAATGGGACGAGGTGGATATGTTTATGTGAAAGAGAAAATGGTAAGATTACATAATGTTTGTTTTACAAATTGAGAGACGATCAGTATGAGAAATGAATCTGTTTACATTGCACAATTTGCACATTTGCATTTAATACCCTCATATTTTCGATAATCTTGGTTTAATTGTACATGTGTATGCATCCTCATATTTTCGTTTATCTTGGTTTAACTTTACATATGTATGCATTTGATGTTTATTAGATCGAAAATAAAGAGATTGAAGCAGATGAAGAACCCCCACGTGATGTAATATGGTTGAAAGGAAGGGTAAACAAAGACGGCGAATATCCAGATGATGAGATTAGATTAGTGGGAGATAAACTTGTAAGTTTGACTGCAAATTCAATTATTATGCTTATATACCAGCAGCATTAACTGTGTACTAGCAGTAGTAACTTTTATACCAGCAGTATTAACTATGTACTAGCAGTAGTAAACACTTGGCATATTTTTCATTGAAGTTCATGAGCAGCACTAACTCTAGCTGAGCAACATTGACACAAATATGAGCAGCAGTTACTCTAACAGCATCAAGAAGACTTTTAATCCCAACATTTCCTATATTTTTTGTGCAGAAAGAAGCTGATGACCAGATCAAGGAAGGAACCTTGAGTCTTGATAATGGCACTGATGCCATGACAGTTGTCTTTGGTAAGGAAAAGGGCGGTTATGCAAGAGGAGTGGGAAGTGGAGTTACATACAAGAAGTATTTTGGCCTTCCTCGAAGAAAACAAGAAACCGATGAAAGACTTGAGTTACTTCAAACTCAACTGGATAATGAGAGACGCGAGCGTCAAGAAGTTGTCTACCGAGATGACCGAAAAAGATGTGCTGGTCAAGAAATTGTCCAGTGAGATGAAAGAAACAAAGGGAATGCTTACTCTACTGATGGCACAGTTGAGTCAACAAGGGGTGCATTTAAATTTGGCATCTGATCAATTGCCAGTAGCCTCAGATGTAAGCCATTTTTTATGTTGTTAACAATTTCATTTTCTAATGCTAACACCACTGATGCTAATGATAGCAGGCATTGAACATAAACTGATGAGTCAATGTATTTCTTAATTTATATAGCAGGTGACTCCAATGGCCATTGACAATATAGATAGCAGCGCTAATGAGGTGGACGACACTTAGCCAAGTGATGTTGTAAGTGCTAAAGATGCGAGAATTCAGGAGAAGTCTAATGGCCTTGTAACTTTGGAAAATGTAACGAAAACAATGGTAAGTAATAAAACATCCCCCTTTGATTTTTGAATTTTACATACATGACTAATGTACCGTGTTTTATATATACGTATAGGAACCTGCTAAAACTGTCAGACCTAAGCAAAAGCCTAAGTCACGACGAAACGGGTCTCCAAATTCCCAATCGCAAGGAAATGTGTCTCCAACACAAGCACTGCCAACAGTATGTATTTCAACATGTTTCTTGTTATTCTTTTGTTTAAATAATGTAACGTGTTTTATATATACATATAGGAACCTGCTAAAACTGTCGGACCTAAGACAAAGCCTAAGTCACGACAAAACGGGTCTCCAGATTCCCAATCGCAACAAAATGTGTCTCCAACACAAGCACTGCCAACAGTATGTATTTCAACATGTTTCTTGTTATTCTTTTGTTTAAATAATTTCTGATATATACATGCAAAAATTCTTTTTTTTTAGACATTTAAGTGCAAACTGTGGCACTTAAAGAAAGCAAATATCGTTGCTTTGGGTACCGTATGCAAGTCTCATGGAAAGAAAATGCTGCATAACCAACCACTCCCAAATGATTGCTACAGAGTGTCAATTCATTCATCGTTAGTTGATGCAGCATGCATACCGGACGTAGCAAATAATGGGTTTAAAACAGTTAACGAAGTCGTAGGTGGTTTCGTTGCATGGCCAAAGGATCAAGTTATTGTTGAAGAGGAGGTACATACATGTGTTTTTTCAACCTACATATATATAATTCTTCATATTTTATTCAATGTTTGATACAAGCGTATTTTGTTTACTACAGGTTACACCAACAAACCCTGTGACTAAATGTGGACCAACAGTACCATCGAAGCGCAAATATGTATCTATTAAAGACATAAAGCAACTGCAAGCTAAGCCGGCGAAGAGTCAAAAGTCTTTAAATTATGGTACTTGAGAATTTGATTATGTACGACATTACAATTGTATATTCTGTTCAGTTATATACATTCGAGTTTAATTCAATTTGAAATTTCTTTTTGTTTTTAATTCTGTTTTATATATATATACTCATTCCAGCAGCACTAGAATAGTACTAGCAGTAGTAACTCTGCTTCAGCAGGACTAACTTAGTAATAGCAGTAGTAACCCTGTGACTAAAAGATGCACTCACATAATATGGTTACGCTTATCAACATTATTGGTCACTCTTTGTTTAATTCGATGTGTGACTAAATATTACAAAATGCCACACAAACTAAAAATTCATGTGACCATTGGATGAACAATAGTCACGCAAAATACACATTTCTTCACTTTAAACAGCATATGGTCACACTTATTAACACTTTTGGCCACTTTATGCTTAATTGTATGTGACTAAATACCCAAAACAAATATGCTTTGTGTGACTAAATATTACAAAAGGCCACACAAACATAAAATTCAAGTGGCCATTGGATGATCAATAGTCACACAAAATACACATTTCTTCACTTTAAACAGTATATGGTCACACTTATTAACACTTTTGGCCACTTTTTGCTTAATTGTATGTGACTAAATACCCAAAAGAAATATGCTTTGTGTGACTAAATATTACAAAAGGCCACACAAACATAACATTCATGTGGCCATTGGATGATCAATAGTCACACAAAATACACATTTCTTCACTTTAAACAGCATATGGTCACACTTATTAACACTTTTGGCCACTGTTTTTTAAATTGCATGTGACTGACTCCAAAAAAACAACACACGTTGTGTGACTAAATCATCACAAACGTCACATTTATTATATATTCATGTGGCCATAGGACGGGAAATAGTCACACAAAATACACATTTACTTGAATAAATCATCTCAAATGTCACATATATTATATATTTATGTGGCCAAATGACGAACAATAGTTACTCTCAAAAAACATTTGTGTGACTATAAAGTGTTTACGGTCGTACAAAACTGATTAATCCAACAAAACTTTTGCCTAATTTGTCACACATATTCGGGTTTTGGTCACTCTTTTCCAATGAAAACGGCCACAAACTAAACAATGTGACCATATGCCACCTACGGTGGCGCGACCTTTGGTGACACACAAAAAAAAAAGGTGTGTGACTATATGCATATCGTCACACATTTTCGGTGTGACGAAATCCCATATCTGTACCAGTGAAAGTAACAAGTCCACTAACCATATCTCCCCGGCATAGATGATTCAACTTGATCACATGACTTGTACTGATGATGTACACATTTCTCTCCCCATGATGGTTACGATCTATCGGAATCAACATAAAACTATGTACATTAGAACTAGATCAACTAGAAGCAACATATCAGCCCATGTATATAAGTGCTCTCATGTGAGAAGATGTCGATAAATACAATCTTTACTAAACCCTTTACATTGTCTTATTCTTTACCGACCCCGTATCAATACCAACGGCTATTGATCCGTGCTAAAACGTATATATAAATATTATGCAACGACGAATACACATGAATAAATACAAATCACCCCTTTGTGAAAAAGGATACTTGCAAAAACTCACGTTTGTGTGTAGTGTGAAACCAGGTAAGTGATTACCCGGATCGTTTCCCAACGAGGCTGGAATGGGCAAACTGCGGAAAGTTTGGATTAGAGTGACTGATGATATGATATGAGATTTTGCTTTTTTATATCTAACTAACAAATGAGAAACAAATATACAGAAGACAATTAAACGCGAATTAATAAACTAAAAAAAACGCGTAACGGGAAATCTAAAATGGGACTAAAAAGTGAAATCTATGAAATTAAAACCTAAAAGTGTAAAATTACTTAAAACTTATTTTAAAACTAAAATTATATTTTTTTTTTCACTTTTTATCTAATTATTATTAATTATTAATTATTTAATTACTTTTTAAACTATTTTAATTTATAATAAATACTAATGAACAAAGAAAAATCAAAAAACTTTTTCTATAAATATTATGAGGTGAAAAGAAGCTAAGAAAATTATAAAAATGAAAATTGCTTAATTAAAAATTTAAAAAGATAAAATCTATTAAATAGAAACTATCACTTATTTTATATTTTATTTTTCTTAAGGTCAACAGATATGATTATATTTTTCCTAGATTTACTTAATAAAAGAAAATTTTGAAAATTAAAATTATATTTTTCTGATTATTATTCTATTTATTATGATTTAATTACTATTATAAACTAATTAAAAAGATTAAAAATATCAAATGACTTAGGAAAAATCTGAAAAATTCAGGATAAGTCTAAATTAATATTCTTAATATAGGAAAATTAAAATCAAAAGTCTACTAAACCCTGATAAGCAGTTGGGCAGATAAGCAGTTGGGCAAATAAGCTAAAAATAAGCTAATAAGCTCAAAACTTTACCAAAAGCTCAGGACAAGTTTAACCAACTTTTATGAGCACAAAACAACTTAAAAATACAAATAAGCACAAGTAAAAAGCAAGATAAGCAGTTTAACAGTTGCAAAGCTTATGCAGAAAAAATCAGGAAAGTAGCCAAATTGCAGAGCAGATTAAGCACTTAAAATAAGCTGATAAGTTGAATAATATGGGGGCAAAAGCTAGCTAGCACTACTGGCTATCCTAAAAACCAAAAAGCCCTATCTCAAACAGGCCAATTGAACTCCAATTAAGCCCTAGTTCAGATGATGAAAAACTGATTCAGCTAAGTGCAGGCTCAGGGCAAGAAAAAAAAGGGAATTTGCAGGCTTATTTTAAGCTATGAAATAAGCTAGGAAATGGAATCCAAGCACAGAATCTTAAAGCCTACTAGGTAAACTACTTATAAACCAAAAAGCAGGGTCTCAGCTTATCTAGATAAGCTACAAATGAGCTGAGAAAAAGGGGCTATGTCTGCTCATGCTACTCAGTATATACTGAGTATGCAGAGTTGGTGTGCAGAGGTGATGCAGGCCAAGTGACCAAACCAACTCTTGTGTTATCACTATATGGACCAAAAGAACTCAGAAAATGCCAAGGTTGAGGTCAGAATAAGCTCATAGCTTAATATGGCTTATTTGGTCTTTTGAGGTTCTAAAAATACCACAGATGGCTCAAATCAACAAATCCAACCAAATGGACTTAGAACAATTTAAAAACAGCTTATTATGATTTATTTAAGCTAGATCCAAAATGGGCAAATGGTCAATGAACAGTACAAGCTAGTTTGACCTAGTTGACTGCATAAACCAAACACCCCTTTGAAAGGGTCTGTGATGATTTATAACTAGCACAGGCTAGTTAAACTTGTAATTTCTGGATTTTATTGATTGATTAACTTATTTTAACTATAATAAGCACATTTTAAAATAGAAATAAGCAGAATAATAAGCTATACTAGTTGTGGCTATTTTTGGCTTTTTAAGTGATTATAAAACTAAATGAAGAGAAACTTATTTAAGACTGATAAATAATGATGAAATATATATAATAACTAGTATTAAGCTGTAAATAATGGAAATAAGCTACAATTAAGCAGTGTAACAGTAAATTGCAAAATTAAGTAAAAATTGATAAATTAAGCTTACAACTGATTTGCTATTGGAACAAAGAACAAGAATCAGGACAACCCCTAGCTTGTTAACAACAAGCTAGAAACTAGAAAAGCCTTCCAAATTAGCTTATTACCCAAAAACAGCTTATTTTGTTGCTCCTTTGACTTTAGTTGACTTTCTTCATTTTTCTTGATTAGAACAGTTGATCACTATATAAGCTTATAAAAAGCTATGATAAGCTTATATAAGCTTATAGCAAAGGTTTGGAGTGTTTTTTTGGTTCTTAACAACTTAACAATTTATTTCTTAGTTAACAGACAACTTTGAAACTTAGCACTACTGAAATTTAGAACACAAATGATTGAAATAAGATTACTTTGATTGATTTTAACATAAATTAACAACTGAGAATGGGAAATTACAAGATTACATCTACTGAATATGAAATACGATTTATGCTACATTAACTACTTGCCATTAAAGGCTTACATTGCTTCCTATTTATACAAAAACTAAGTGGGATGTCACTCATCTTCTTCTCTGAATCATTCTTGGCCTTTGGATGGTCTTGAATCGATCTGAGCCCTTGGTTCTAATTTTTGGCGCCAAAACTGAGTGAGTGGGATAAACCACTAGGTACTGGCCTGAGGTGATGGAGAAGAGGCATTTAATGCCTTTTGGTTTGTTAGGTAAGGTGGGACTAATTCTGCCAATTTGTGAAACTTCAGGGACTGAAAATGACAATTATGCAAACTCTGTTCGTTTTTCACTTGTTTTCAATCTTTTTGTTCCTGAATCATATAAAAACACATTTTATGATATTTTCTGTATTTTGAAGCATATCTGCATGTTTTTAAATGTTTTTGCAGATAAAATGTGATAGAAATGATGAGTATTTAGACACTCATCAATCCCCCACACTAAACTATTGATAGTCCCTAGCAATCTTTTATGAAAATTTAATGGATTTTATCTCTTTACCAAAAGCCATTACTTCTGGAGTAGCCAATGTTTTAGTATGTGATACTTTGGTACAATGATAACCAAATGATTTTGAGCAAACCATCAGCTGTCAACGGATTTGATTTGTCTTTACCAAAAGCCGTTTGCTTCTGGACTAGCCAACTCTTAGATAAAATACAGTTATTATCTTTGGTGAGCTGATTACCAATCATGGATTTCCACTGCCTTTACCACAAGCCATAACCTTGCGGGCTAGCCAACTCTTCACTTACAAAGATATGGGGAGTTGAATACCATACAATTTTAGGCAAATTGTAAGCCATAAACGGATTTGAGTTATCTTTACCAAGAGTCGTTTGCTCTCGGATTAGCCAATCCTTATGTGGGTTAGACATGGTGGACTGATAACAATTTATTGCGTTCTAAGTGAGAAAAAAAATTTTAATTTTGGCCAAAATGGGGGTACTAGATGGTACATACGATCAAATTCGCTAGAATTCCCCCCCCCCCCACACTTAGAACTGAATATTGCCCTCAATATTCAAAGTACCGGTTGTTAAACCAGCACTTAGAACGTGAAAAGGAAACACTAATAGCCCTTTTTTTTTTTTTTTTTTTTTTTTTTTTACTTTAAATATACATATATACAACATGTGGGGCATCCCCCCCACACTTGGGTGAGACATGGGTGAAAACCCATGTTTTACTACTGTTTTTATTAACCGAGTTGCTAGCTTGACTCAACCCCGAATTCATTGGTTCATGGGGAAGTAAGTGGAAGAGACCATCTCAATCGGACTTTCATTCAAAATGCTTGGATAACCAATTGAACGTATATGAAAGGTCCACACCGATGAGATATATCCGGCATTTAAACCAATGTTAGATGGAAAATGCCGGGGTCAAAGGTAATATCCTCACTCCCGAATGAGTGAAGGATAGGGGAAATCACCGGGTGGGTGAAGGGAAGAAGAGAGATCCGAATAGCAATTAAGATAAGAACTTCCTCCTCAAGAATTGCATATTCAAGTGGAGGAGGCAAGTCCTTAAACTTGATCTCAGGAAATTTATCAGTTTTCTCAACTGACTTGATTTCCTCATTATGAAGTTCAACGGGAGGGAGAGGAGGAGAATTGTCCTGATTCAACAATTTCTCAAGAAGAAGAATATCTCCCTCCAGATCAATCTCAGCGTTATCAATTCCTTCTAGAAATGAATAACACTTGAGAAAAGCCTCGATCTCTTCCAAATTTGAATCACTTCCCTCAAACGGAGTGAGAGAAGGGGAAGAGTCGGCTATGATAAGTTGAGAAGATGTGGTAGGTTCCCCACTTACAGAATTATTAAAATAACCAACACTTTCTTGAGAGTACTCCTTTGAAGCAACATCAATGACATCGATTCGGTTAACCGATTTAGAATCATAATTTGAGGAGTACCTCGAAGTTTGATCATGGTTAAAGGTAACAGCTTCATTATCCACACGCAAGGTGATCTCATGCTTAAATACATCAATAAGAGCATGGCCCGTTTTTAGGAATCCTCTTCCAAGAATGAGAGGAACCTTTTGATCTGTGTCGAATTCAACAACCACAAAGTCAGCTGGAAAATGGAACTTCCCTACTTTCACAAACACATCCTCGGCAATGCCGCATGGATGAGATATGGTTCGATCTGCAAGCTCAAGAGTCATGCAGGTAGGAGTAAGAGCCGGAAGAGAAAGTTTCTTCCATACTGAATGAGGCATCAGGTTGATGCTTGCACCTAGATCGGCCAAGGCATAGCATTCAACCATTCCCGGAAATACACAAGGTATTAGAAACTTTCCAGGATCTCCAAGCTTCTCCGGAAGCTTTTTCAAGATAACCGCTGAGCAGTTCTCATTTAATGGAGTTTTAGCCATTTCAATCAGTTTATCCTTGTTGCTTAACAAGTGTTTGATTGTTGATGCAAACTTAGGCATCAGAATGATAGCATCCGCAAAACTTATGTCAAAATGTAATTCTTTAAAGATTTGAAAGAATTTGTCCATTTGTTGACTAGCCTTTTCCCGGAGCTTTTGCTCATTTAAGCGTGATGGGTAAGGAATATAAGGTTTGGATTTAGGGGCAATGACTTCAGGAGTCTCAACAGATTCAAAGACAACTCCTGGTTTGGATTTCTTTTTCAGGACAACCGGAGGATGGACTTGTGCTGTACTTTGTGGGCTTGGAACTTGCACTTTGTCCATTGTATCCTCCGTCTCTTTTTCCATTTCATACAACGGAGGAGGAATAGGACCAGAGGGTCCCTCGTAAGCAGCACCACTACGAGTGGTGATAGCTTTGATGAAATTGGTACTTTCATCTTCATCACTGTCATCAAGCACACTGATAGGAGTAGCATTGAGCATATTGGAATAAGCTCTGGCTGTTCTTTACTCACTAAGTTTGTTTGACAAACTTTTAACCGTAAATCGTGAAAGAGTAGGATCTATTCTTGACGGTTGAGGAGCAATTGTGGGTGTAGAGTTTTGGACAACCATAGGTTGGACGTATTTAGCACTTCCATTGTTAGAGGGAAGTACCGTGTCCTTTGTCACCTTGAGTCCAACATGAGCTTTACCACTACGTGTAGTGACAGCTTTGAGTTCACCCCTTGGGTTGACAACAGTGTTACTTGGGAGACCTCCCGAGGTAGATCATTTAAAGACTTTTTTATATCATTTATTTGGGTAACCAATAACCGGTTTGTCTCATATTGGGTCCTATTTGTCTCCTCTTGGGATTTTATGAATTGCTTAAGCAACTCATCTGAGGACGTCTGATTTTGGTTTTGGACATTCCATGGCTTTTGGTTAAAATTACCCTGATTCTGACCTCGGTTTTGATTGAAATTTTGGGAATTGTTGAAATTTTGTCCCTGATTTTGAACAAAGCGATTTTGATTATTCTGATTTGGCACGGGTGGAAAACCAGGTGGTACCATAGCATTCGGTGCTCGGTACTGAGTTTCAGCATGCGGTCGGTATTGATTTTGGTTTACTGCAGCTACGGGAGTTGGGTAAAGAGAAGCATCGGTTGCTTGACAATCATAATACGCATGCGGGCCACCACAAGTTTCACACACTTTGTTTATGGCTTTGATTTGTTCCGGTTTATGAATTTCACTCTTCAATTCTTTCATTTCTTTCATCATGCAACGCATTGAGTCCGTTAGAAAGGCTAACTCTGATGAGTTACCGGATGAAGAAGCAGGAGTGACAGGAACATTCACTTTGTTTCGAGAAATAGGAACTTTTGATTTATTTTCACAAATTTCAACCACCTCTTTAGGTTTACGATTCAAGATATTGCCACCGGCGGCTGCGTTAAGTGAATCTTGATCGTTTTGGTTCAACCCATTATAAAACGTATTGATCTGTTGTAACTCCGTGAAATCGTGATGCGGGCATTTTCTTAGGAGATCTTTAAATCTGTCCCATGCTTCTCCGAAATTTTCATCGAAACCTTGACGAAATCCAGCAATTTCATTTTTTAGATTAGTCGTCTTTGATGGAGGGAAGAAATAATTGACAAATTTCTTTACGAGATCTTCCCAAGTTTCAATGGATCGAGGGGGTTCTTTATCCAGCCAAATCCGGGCTGCCCCTTCGAGTGAGAATGGAAATAACATCAATTTGATAACTGTTTGCGGCACATTCTTGTAATTAATTGTAGAGGTCAACTTGTTGAACCAACGAATGTGTGCATATGGATCTTCTCGTTCAAACCCGTGGAATTGGTTTGTGGACACGAGCTGAATCAAATGTGTTTTCAGTTCAAAATGATCAGAATCGATGGGTGGTAAAACGATGGCATCTCCGTAACCCTCGGTGGGTGCTTGGAGCATTTCAGCCATTGTGCGTTCGTCTGCCATATTATCAGTGGGAACAGTACGAATCTCGGGTTCGACTATTTGGGCAGCACGTCTACGATTACGTCTTCTCGGAATATCTACGAGTTCACGTAAAGGGCTTGATGACGTGGAAGAACGAGTGCGCATGCACTAAATAAAATATTTCAATTAAATCAAGATCGAAGCAAAACACAAGTGAACTTAAACCAACAATCAACAAGCGTACGGTAGCTCTCTAAAAGATAAACGCACAGAGTGGCGGAGAAGCAAAGGTGGGCAATTAATGCTCCTTAAAAACCCGCTTCTTTCAGTTCGACAATTTAATGTCAAACTATCCTTAAACCTCCTTTATAGTTTGTTTATCAATCAAAGGTGAGCCGATATTCGCAAGTGATACAGAGGCAAGTTTTAAATCTGATGTTTGGGAATCTTATTATGATAATACCCAAGTTGAGGAATATTATTTCAATTTTGCTTTTAATCTTTTATTTTACAATAAAAAGGAAAATGTTTTTGGGTTTTTATTTTTTATATGATATTATATATATAAAAGAAAAGAAAAATATTTTTGTATTTTATATGGTTTATGGGAAATAGGAACTTCTGGAAGAAGGATCTCAAATCATTAATCGCTTAAACTTTACACAATTGTCGCAACACAACCTCCCCGGAAGCGGCGCCAAAATTTGATCCGTGCTAAAACGTATATATAAATATTATGCAACGACGGATACACGTGAATAAATACAAATCACCCCTTTGTGAAAAAGGATACTTGCAAAAACTCACGTTTGTGTGTAGTGTGAAACCAGGTAAGTGATTAACCGGATCGTTTCCCAACGAGGCTGGAATGGGCAAACTGGGGAAAGTTTGGATTAGAGTGACTGATGATATGATATGAGATTTTGCTTTTTTATATCTAATTAACAAATGAGAAACAAATATACAAAAGACAATTAAACACGAATTAATAAACTAAAAAAAAGGCGTAACGGGAAATCTAAAATGGGACTAAAAAGTGAAATATATGAAATTAAAACCTAAAAGTGTAAAATTACTTAAAACTTATTTTAAAACTAAATTTTTTTTTCACTTTTTATCTAATTATTATTAATTATTTATTATTTAATTACTTTTTAAACTATTTTAATTTATAATAAATACTAAATGAACAAAGAAAAATCTAAAAATTTTTCTATAAATATTATGAGGTGAAAAGAAGCTAAGAAAATTATAAAAATGAAAATTGCTTAATTAAAAATTTAAAAAGATAAAATCTATTAAATAGAAACTATCACTTATTTTATATTTTATTTTTCTTAAGGTCTACAGATATGATTATATTTTTCCTAGATTTTACTTAATAAAAGAAAATTTTGAAAATTAAAATTATATTTTTCTGATTATTATTCTATTTATTATGATTTAATTACTATTATAAACTAATTAAAAAGATTAAAAATATCAAATGACTTAGGAAAAATCTGAAAAATTCAGGATAAGTCTAAATTAATATTCTTAATATAGAAAAATTAAAATCAAAAGTCTACTAAACCCTGATAAGCAGTTGGGCAGATAAGCAGTTGGGCAAATAAGCTAAAAATAAGCTAATAAGCTCAAAACTTTACCAAAAGCTCAGGACAAGTTTAACCAACTTTTATGAGCACAAAACAACTTAAAAATACAAATAAGCACAAGTAAAAAGCAAGATAAGCAGTTTAACAGTTGCAAAGCTTATGCAGAAAAAATCAGGAAAGTAGCCAAATTGCAGAGCAGATTAAGCACTTAAAATAAGCTGATAAGTTGAATAATATGGGGGCAAAAGCTAGCTAGCACTACTGGCTATCCTAAAAACCAAAAAGCCCTATCTCAAACAGGCTAATTGAACTCCAATTAAGTTCTAGTTCAGATGATGAAAAACTGATTCAGCTAAGTGCAGGCTCAGGGCAAGAAAAAAAAGGGAATTTGCAGGCTTATTTTAAGCTATGAAATAAGCTAGGAAATGGAATCCAAGCACAAAATCTTAAAGCCTACTAGGTAAACTACTTATAAACCAAAAAGCATGGTCTCAGCTTATCTAGATAAGCTACAAATGAGCTGAGAAAAAGGGTCTCAGTATATACTGAGTATGCAGAGTTGGTGTGCAGAGGTGATGCAGGCCAAGTGACCAAACCAACTCTTGTGTTATCACTATATGGACCAAAAGAACTCAGAAAATGCCAAGGTTGAGGTCAGAATAAGCTCATAGCTTAATATGGCTTATTTGGTCTTTTGAGGTTCTAAAAATACCACAGATGGCTCAAATCAACAAATCCAACCAAATGGACTTAGAACAATTTAAAAACAGCTTATTATGATTTATTTAAGCTAGATCCAAAATGGGCAAATGGTCAATGAACAGTACAAGCTAGTTTGACCTAGTTGACTGCATAAACCAAACACCCCTTTGAAAGGGTCTGTGATGATTTATAACTAGCACAGGCTAGTTAAACTTGTAATTTCTGGATTTTATTGATTGATTAACTTATTTTAACTATAATAAGCACATTTTAAAATAGAAATAAGCAGAATAATAAGCTATACTAGTTGTGGCTATTTTTGGCTTTTTAAGTGATTATAAAACAAAATGAAGAGAAACTTATTTAAGACTGATAAATAATGATGAAATATATATAATAACTAGTATTAAGCTGTAAATAATGGAAATAAGCTACAATTAAGCAGTGTAACAGTAAATTGCAAAATTAAGTAAAAATTGATAAATTAAGCTTACAACTGATTTGCTATTGGAACAAAGAACAAGAATCAGGACAACCCCTAGCTTGTTAACAACAAGCTAGAAACCAGAAAAGCCTTCCAAATTAGCTTATTACCCAAAAATAGCTTATTTTGTTGCTTCTTTGACTTTAGTTGACTTTCTTCATTTTTCTTGATTAGAACAGTTGATCACTATATAAGCTTATAAAAAGCTATGATAAGCTTATATAAGCTTATAGCAAAGGTTTGGAGTGTTTGTTTGGTTCTTAATAACTTAACAATTTATTTCTTAGTTAACAGACAACTTTGAAACTTAGCACTACTGAAATTTAGAACACAAATGATTGAAATAAGATTACTTTGATTGATTTTAACATAAATTAACAACTGAGAATGGGAAATTACAAGATTACATCTACTGAATATGAAATACGATTTATGCTACATTAACTACTTGCCATTAAAGGCTTACATTGCTTCCTATTTATACAAAAACTAAGTGGGATGTCACTCATCTTCTTCTCTGAATCATTCTTGGCCTTTGGATGGTCTTGAATCGATCTGAGCCCTTGGTTCTAATTTTTGGCGCCAAAACTGAGTGAGTGGGATAAACCACTAGGTACTGGTCTGAGGTGATGGGGAAGAGGCATTTAACGCCTTTTGGTTTGTTAGGTAAGGTGGAGTGTAGCAGAGGAGGGGGTGGGTTTGTCAGAGAGGCGGTGGAGGTAGTGGTATTGGTTTTGGCGGGTCAAGGTATTGAGGAAGAAGGTTTGACTGAGGTCAAACCTTCTGTTTTAACTAAAAAGGGTCGGCTTTGGTTTATTTGTGGATTGGGCTTGTGGGCTGGGGTATGTAACTGGGTTTATTAAAGTTGGGTTGGGTTAGGTTTATTAGTTGGGTTTGTTTGGTTTAGTAACTAGGATCCGGTTGGGTTTGTTTGTTAAACACAAGGACCATTGTTGTAATTTCTGAATTCTTGAAGGGTTGAAAGTGTAATTTCCATTAAGTTATCAAAAGGGCTAAATTGTAACATGTGAATAGCACAAGGGTATTATTTGATAAATTAAACTTTTTAAATACCCGAGGACTAATTTTGCCAATTTTGAAACTTGAGGGGTAAAAGTTGCCATTTTTAGAAAACTTTCATCCAGGGACTAAAAGTGAACATGTTTGATATCCCAAGGACTAAAGTTGACTTTTCTTTCATTTTAAACCTTCAGGGACTAATTCTGCCAATTTGTGAAACTTTAGGGACTGAAAATGACAATTATGCAAACTCTGTTCGTTTTTCACTTGTTTTCAATCTTTTTGTTCCTGAATCATATAAAAACACATTTTATGATATTTTCTGTATTTTGAAGCATATCTGCATGTTTTTAAATGTTTTTGCAGATAAATTGTGACAGAAATGATGAGTATTTAGATACTCATCAGCTATACGTAGTGACCACATATGGAGACAACCCCATATGACAAACTTGGGAATGAAGTAAACTAACCCAGCTGTGGAAAACTAGAATGGGGGTTGAATAGTTTTACCGGTTTTTAATTAGTTTTAAAACTTGTGAAAAACTTTGATTCGATTCTTTTGTGAAATCAATCAACACCAATATGAACACTAAACTATACTATCTAATATAAACAATAATTATAAAGAAGTGAGATGGAAAGATCAAACTAGGACAAAGAGATTTATAGTGGTTCGGTCACGAAGCTCTTCTTCGCCCTACTCAACTCCCCGAGTACCAAACTCGAGAGTTCTAAGCACTATGTCAACAAAGCTCCCTTCAGGCGGAGAAAACCGTACAACGTCTCTTATCCTTATTTCCGACACTAAGCTAAATGTCGAGTACTAATCTTAGCTAGTACCAATCTACCACGATCCTTACTAATTCACACAATCAACACACTTGACTCGATCTTCCCGATCTACCCTTGATCCACTTGATCAACACACAAGCCCACAAGCTACAAGAGATCTCTAAGATCTCAACAAGATCACAATGATCTACTCTCACAAACTACACAAAAGAAAATCAACTTGGTGTATGCTAGGATACAACAAGTATGTAACAAGTGTTACAAGTGCACTAACTATAACTACAACACTTTGTATCTTCTTTGATACTTTGTGTTCTTCTCTTGCACTAGTAGAGGAATGAAAGTGATCACTTGGTTGGATGATTGGATCACTCTTTAAACAAAAGAAAACTAAACTAAATGATCAAAGGGGAGAAGATGTGATAAGGGTTTTAAACTCAAAAAGTTGTGTGTGAAAAAAGATGACCAAAAACTGTGAAGAGGGCTGGTATTTATAGGCAGAGGAAATTTGACCGCTATAGGATCACGGTACCACTAAATACCACACGGTACCACTAAATTTAGTGGTACCGTGGTACCGTGCCAGACAAGGACGCTCCAATTTTTGTTTTTAGTGGTGAAAGTTTATTTGGGGAAGTTTGGAGCTAATTTGAGGGGGGGGGGAATAGCTGTTATGATTTTTAAACTTATTTTTCCAATAAAACATTTCTTTATAATTCAAAAATAACTTGAAAGTTATATTTTTGAAAAAATGTTTTGTCACATTAAAAATGTGAAGTTTGAAACACAAATTCACTTCTTTGATCATTTGTCAAGTTGAAAATTTGTTTGTTCATACGTAGAGTGATTTACGTAGAAATGGGATATTTCAAATAAAAACTTGTTTACGTTAATTTTGACGTAAAGGGTTTTCACATTTTGTTATCATCAAAACGTAGAGTTATCAAAAGATATAAATAATGTTTTTAGAAAATTATTTGCATCAACAATCTCCCCCTTTTTGATGATGACAAAACATAAACTCATTTTAAGTTAAAGATTAATTTTGACAAGTTTTTAGCATGAGTTTATATCCCATTTCTTTCCCTTTTTGTCGAAGCAAAAAGATCGCTAAGGCTCCCCCTTGATGTATACTCCCCCTCATTTGGAGGACACCAAGGTATCGAGCAATGGTTCTTGCTACAAAACAAAGTTAGATGACGCATATACAATATCTAACATGTAGCAACCAAAACAAATATCCAACCATAAACTAAGAAAAGGGCTAAGAAGCTAAAAACCATAAAGGATAAAACAATCACACTAGAAGCCCATCTATTCATAGATAGAAATGTCATATATAAAGTATGACTATGACATAAACATAAAAATAAACTACAAGAAGCACATAAAAATCTTTAGTGACAAGAGGCCCTAAGATTTGCTTTAATTCCAAAAGGGATCCTAAGTGTTTATTTTTGGAAACTAAACATCAATACGTTTAGTTAAATGGGCTAGTGGGAGGTGGAAAGGGTGACATGATTGGAGGTGGTGGTGGTGTCAAGAGATGATCCACATAAGAGAACATGAAGTGTAGCTCATCTCTCAAAGAGAATATGAGGTTGCGGTTGTGAAGGCAACATAGGCAATTTGCACTATGTATATCAACCGGATGAGGTTGGATAGGTTGGCCCATGATTAGAGAAGGAGGTGGTGGTGAGTATGTAGGTAATGGGGTTGGCATGGCATAATCCAATGGGGTGATAGGTGAGATTGTGTAATCCATGGAGGATGGCATGGTGTTCAAAGAGGGAGATGATGAAGATGTTGTTCTAGTTGATGATGTTTTGGTAGGAGCATTAGGTGGACATGGTGAGTTAGGAGTGCTTTGGGAAGGTGGTGTTGTGACTTCATCGTCTTTGGTAAGATCAACAAAGAAAGGTTTGGATGGTGGTCTAACGGTGAGCCTAGGTTTCTTGGAGATATGGATTGTTGATCCTTGTGTGGAAGACATGGTGAATGAGTAATGGGAGGTTGAAAATGAGATGCAAGATAAGCTTGCAATGATGAGGCTTTAAATAGGCAAGAGTTGTGGGATTTGAATTAAAGTTGGTGGTAGTGTCCTATGGTGTAGTGAGGGAATCTTAGGGTGTATGAGAGTTTGAAAAATATTGCAGGTTTGAGGTTAGGGATGCAGAAATCTAGAGGAAACAGTGAAAATTCGTCAAACAAGGGCACGGTACCACTAAATACCACACGGTACCGTTAAATTTAACGGTACTGTGGCCTATTTAACGGTACCGTGACCTGGAAGTCACGAATTTTCCTGTGCTGCCTAGTTCTGGGTAGCTAAAGGGAAGTTTTCTAGGGAGACTATTTGCAGGAAATGTTAGTGCCTCAAACCACTAAAGATTTATTTGCCAAATATATGCCATATTTAGCTACTCCTAGCAATTAAAGATTAACATGCAACTATCTAAGATAAGCTATAAGCATGCAATCAAAAAGGACAAAATATTCTATCATCCAAGAATCACATAATTTAAAATCATGCAAGGTGATAAAATAAAGGTCAAGCATGCAAGATAGTTAGGAGTATTAAGCCCTAATATAATCTACCATAGATAACTTCTAATATAAGATAGAAGTACTAATCCCTCCCTAACTACTCATGACGTGGCTTCTCAAAAATGACTTGAACTTGCTCCTATTTTTATTACACTCTCGACTTGAGCTTGAACCTCTTCCTCATTATTCGGATCATCGAAAGGTGTATGGTTGGTGGAAGATTCAGAAATGAGAATAGATGAGATATATGACTCATTAAGGGGTTTCATGACGGGATCGAATAGTGAGTATTGAGGGCCACGAAGGTATGGATGAAAGTTCATGAAGTGGTGATAAAGGCGAGTTAGGAACATCCCATAGGGTATCAATTTATTTTTGTTACCCTTGAGATGTACAATTCGCTTAACGAAGAAGTATGCGAGATTGTACGGTTGTTGAGTATGAAGACAGTAAATCATATGAGCACAACACGCCGGAAGTTGCTCACGATTTCCTTTTAGACTGAGAACATTTTCTCGCAGGATGACAGCCCACGAGATTAGTTCATAACGAACCTCTTCCAAACGAATTTTTGTTGGATCTGGGTAAGGAGAGTACTTATTAGTACGAATGAGTTTGGTAAGTTCAGTTGGAGAGGGTATGTAGGAGCAATATGGACTATTCTCTTCTCGATAGTTGAATAGAGACTTAAGACATAAATCTTCAGTATAGGCGCATTGCCCATGATTGGGGATTCGGAGAATTTGTGCAAATTGCTCAAGAGTTAAGACAAATTTGAAATTTCGGATCCAAAACCAAAGTGACAAAGATTGATCCTCGTTACGTACAAGTTCAACTTGTCGAAAGAATTCTAACACAAAACGAGGAAAAAATGTGCTCGTTGATGTGAAGCAAGCAATCGAAACCTATAGCTCTAAATGAGGTGTTGATATCCCTATTATAAACTAAAGATGGATCAACGACTCGACCTTCATGAAACCGGCGGGTTTCAAGATTAACATAGGCACGAATGTGACTACTGGGTGTTGTAGGTTCACGAGAGATTTTGGGAGCATAGGTGTCGGTTAGAAGATGATCAAAATCATACTCATGAGACATTTTTGTTACCTATAAGAAAATTTTAAGAAAAATTAAAATTGAGAATAGTTGTTTTGAAGACACGTGCCTAGTGTGTGCCTATATGCAAACCATGTAGAGGTGCGGTAATCTCGACTCTATAACTAAAAATAATAAGATTACCCAAACGCTCCTAACTTTACTTTTGCTCAAACGGATATGTCAAAAAATACATATTAGTTATGTAATTCGATCAATATTCGTTAGATCATGTATGCATGAGAAAACATTTTTAGTTTGTATCAACAATGTATGAAAAGTGTTTCATGATCCTAGTTTCGTGAAATTTTACGAAAATAATGGAATTGGGGTGTTTGGCGACTTCAAGGTTTTGGCGCCAAGAGTTTTAAGTTTGAATAATTTGAGTATTAATGACTTCTAATCCTAGTTTCAAGTACTCTAGACATGATTCCTCTTAACCATGCTTAATCTAGTTATAAAAACAAAGTTTGGACCAAAATATGTGATTTAAGTGGGTTTATGCAAATCCTATGTTAAGGGAATCATGACAGTTATACATTGTCTAATCATAGTCCTAATTTCATAAAGACTTAATCAAAATTGAAAAACCTCAATTCAATTTTCATGTATGAACAAACCCTAGACTCAAGATTAAAGAAAATTAGAGTCAAATGACTTACAATTCATGTTGAAAAAGTGGAAGTAGTTGATAATCTTAAAAATTAATGCCTTGAATTTGATCTTGAAAGGGTGTAATTGAATTTTGGGTTGTGAGGTTTGGTTTTGACAGCAATGGCAGAAGTTGGGAAAGTTTAAAAGTGAACAATGTGGGAAAAGAAGACTGAAATACGAGCAGTGTCAGATCCACGGTACCACGGTATACCGTGATCTGCTGGGATGAATTTTTGTCCTATTTTGATTTTTGATGAATAAGTCTCGCTGTTTTAGTGATACTTTTTGACACAAGGAAAGAATTTATACCTAATAAATTCTTTTTACGAGAGGAACTAGACCAGACGATAAGTGGTGACTTTAATATTTCCGAGGAAATACATAAGTAGTCATTAGAGGGATACGAGGGATGACTTAAATATTTCCAGTGAAATATTTAGATAGTCATAAGATTTATAGAATATGCTCCATCATTCCTAGACCTAGACGAAGATAGTTGAAGGATTCTCGTTTGAGAGGTTTGGTCAAGATGTCAGCGATATTGTCTTGAGAGGGAACTTTCTCAATAGAAATGTTTCCTTTTTGGACGTTATCGCGAAGGAAGTGGTGATGAATTTCGATGTGTTTAGTACGAGAGTGTTGAATGGGGTTTTTGCTCAAGTCAATAGCACCTTTGTTATCGCACATAATAGGGATGTCGTCGAGATGGATGTCGTAGTCAATAAGAGTATGTTTCATCCATAGTGCTTGTTGACATGCCTTTCCAGCGCTTACGTATTCGGCTTCAGTTGTGGAGATAGCAAGATCCCTTTGTTTCTTGGAGAACTAAGAAGTTAGACAACAACCCATGAAGGTACAAACACCACTCGTACTTTTTCGATCCACATAATCTCCTGCATGATCAGCGTCGGCATAGATAATAGTTTCTACACCGGTCCTCTTGGGATAGAATAATCCCAAGTGTATAGTGCCTTTAATGTATCAGAAGATACGCTTAACCGCTTCAAAGGTTAGAGGTTTTGGGATCCTCTTGGAATCGAGCACAAAGGTAGACACTAAACATCATATCGGGTCTACTTGCCGTTAGGTATAATAAACTTCCTATCATACCTCTATACTTAGTGCTATCCACAGACTCACCTTCTTCATCTTTCGTGAGTTTCATTTCCGTGGACATGGGAGTTTTCATGGGCTTAGACTCTTCTAAACTAAATTTCTCAAGCATCTCCTTAATATATTTAGATTGATTAAAGAAGATACCATCTTCCATTTGTTTTATTTGTAGACCAAGGAAGAAATTTAATTCGACCATCATGCTCATCTCAAACTCGTCACACATGATCTTTGATAAATCATCGCACAGTTCTGGACAAGTTGAGCCGAATATAATGTCGTCGACATATATTTGAACAATGATGAGATGTGAATTTCGTTTCTTCGTGAAAAGTGTGTTGTCAACCATTCTTATGGTATATTTATGTTCAATCAAGAATGCTTTTAGTCTATCGTACAAGCTTTAGGAGCTTGTTTGAGACCATAGAGTGCTTTCTTAAGTTTATAAACATGATTCGGTTTTTCGAAATCAACGAATCCCGGAGGTTGTGCAACGTATACCTTCTCGTTGATATAACCATTTAGGAATGCACTTTTCACGTCTATTTGGTATCGTTTAAAGTCTAAGGCTCAATCATAGGCAAGGAGTATCATAATAGACTCTAATCTAGCTACGGGTGCATAAGTTTCATCGTAATCTATTCCTTCTCGTTGGTTATAGCCTTGTGCCACCAACCTTGCCTTATTCCTAGTTATGATGCCATTTTCATCGAGTTTGTTTCTAAACACCCACTTAGTTCCTATGATGGTTTGATTCTTAGGTGGAGGTACTAGATCCCAAACTTGGTTTGTGGTGAATTGATTTAACTCTTCTTGCATGGCAACTACCCATCTTTCATGCTTAATTGCTTCACCGACATTCTTAGGTTCTACGGTGGATATAAAACAAAAGAAATTACTTTTGTTTTGTGCTTGTGACCTAATAGTTCTTTGGTTTAGGTTTCCAATGACATTTTCAATTGGATGGTTCTTGGATTCCTTAATGTTGACAACTTCGTCAACCTCAACTATTTCATCCTCAATGTCATTCTCTAAGGTTTTCTTGGCATTTACCTTAATGATTTCTTCCTCATCTAAGTCATCATCCACCAAGGGTGATGTCTTAGTTGGTGGAGGACTTTCATCGAATGTCACGTTGAGTGATTCTTCGACTTTCATTGTTTCTTTGTTTAGGACAACACAGGCTTTACTATTTTGGGAGTAACCTAGGAAAATACCTTCGTAAGACTTTGGGTCAAACTTGGTGAGGTAGTCTTTTGTGTTTAGTATGAAGTACTTGCTTCCAAACACTCTAAAGTAATCTAGAGTAGGTTTTCTACCTTTCAAGATTTCGTATGGTGTTTTTCCTAAGATTGGTCTAATCAAGATCCTATTAAGTATGTAAGTTGAGGTGTCTACCGCGTTACACCAAAACTTTTACGGAATGGATTGTTCATTCAACATCGTTCTGCTCATCTCTTGTAGAGTACGATTTTTCTGCTCAACTACCCCATTTGATTGTGGAGTGCGTGGAGCCGAGAAATTATGTGTAATACTATTAGCATCACAATATACTCCAAATTGCATTTCATTATCAAATTCCCGACCATGATCCGTCCTAATTGAGACTATTGTACACCCTAGTTGATTTTGGACCTTCTTACTAAAGATTTCGAATTCCTCGAAAGCTTGTGTCTTATCCTTAAGAAATCTAGTCCAAGTATACCTAGAGTAGTCATTAACTATTACTAAGGTGTAGTAATTTCCTCCGTAGCTCTATATGGCGGATGGACCGAATAAGTCCATGTAAAGGAGTTCTAGGCATCTAGAGGTCGAGACCATATTCTTAGCTTTGTGACTAGAATGAGCTTGTTTTCCAACTTTACAAGTGTCACAAAAGTGTTTATCAAACTAATCTTGGGTAGGTTTCTAACTAGTTCCTTAGACGCCAATGATTGTATCAAGCGCATATTGGTGTGGCCTTGTCTCCTATGTCATAGAGTGGAATTATCATCTATGGTTGCTAGGCAAATCTTATCCTGAGGCTTATTTCCTATTTTCATAACAAATAAGCCATTCTTCCTAACTCCTTTGCCTATGGTCTTACCATTCTTAGTGATCTCACTACCCTCTTCAAAAAATATAACTCTACACTTAGTGTCAACCATTTGACTAATGCTAAGCAAGTTAAATCCTAAGTTATCTACATGCTCAGCATTTCTAATAGTGAGGGAGTTTTGAGTAATCGTACCTTTGCCTATGATGTTGCCCTTAAGTTTGCTACCGAAAGTGACATTACCTTCATTGTAAGCCTTGTATGATGAGAATAGACTTCGGTTACCTATCATATGATTAGAGCATCCACTATCCTTGACCCATTCATTGGGCTCCAAGTCGATTCCTAAGCATATCTATTGAATAAGACAAAGATTTAAAGATTTGGTCCCCAATATCTCATGGGTCCAAATTTGTTAGTATTAAATATCCCATGTATTAGTTGCATTTGGTTAGGATGTTGGAACGGAGGAAAAATTTCCTATGGCAAGTAACTTCGTAGTTGACGGTTATTCCAAGTTACGGGATAGTTACGTGGGTAACTTTGTCTTCTAAAGTTACTTCTCGGTTGATGAGTTCTTGACCGAGGTATAGGAACATTTGTTTTTCTAGGTGGAGGAGTCTTTGATCTAGTATCGGGTTTTACAAAGCCAAGCCCGGGGGTTGACAAAGATTTGTAAAAACTTTTGGCTTCCTTATTACTAGCAATAGGTACTTCAACATTATTAACTACTATGTGACTCGGTTTAGGACTTAAGTTTTTTTAAATCGACCCTGTTCTGACTTTAGCACCAGACGGTACCACGGTACCACTAATTTTATTGGTGTTGTCTGTACCTTTAATGGTACCATCCTCTGCTATTTCAGATTCTCCAGATTTTACAAATTTTACTTGTTTGGTTCCACTTGTAGAAGCTTTATTTGGGTCAAATCCTAAGCCCGCTCCGGCATGTTCACTGTACCTAACGTTTTCAAGCATGTCATTAAGTGTTTTTGTTCCTTTTTCAAACTTAATGATTCTTAACACATTTTCTTTGAGTTTTTCATTCTCTACTCGAAGATATATGCATAACCTACATCCAACATCTACTTCTTTATTTTTCTCAAGTCTTTTTACTTGGTCCTTTAGTTCTAAAATTTGCACTTTGAGTTCATGCAATTTTACTTTTAGTGTTTTGTTTCTAGTTATGATTTTAGAGCTTACTTCACATAGTTTATTATATTCGTCATATAGTCTATTATCATCTATTGACAAATTATCATCACTATAGTAGGAAGAGTCGGAATGTACCTCATTTGAAGCTTGAGCCATAAGACATGTTTCGTCGTTGGGCTTCTTCTTTTCTTCTTCACCGCTATCACTCCAAGAGCCTCCTACGAAAGCTCTTTGGTTGTTGGTTCTCGGTGGTTTGGGACATTATCCTACGAGATGATTGGTATCTCCGCATCTAAAATATTTCCTATCACTCTTTCCTTTCTTCTCATCTCGGTTCTTTTGTGACGACTTCTTTTCATCACGAGGTTGTCTAACGAACCTACCTCTTCTCCTAAAGAACTTCTTAAAATCTCTAACGGCTAGTGTATATTCTTCATCTTCACTATCGGAATCTGAACTTTCCTCATCACTAGACTCCTTTTTGGCTTTCAATGCTAGAGATTTAACTCTCTCGCTTTTGCCTTTGACTATGTCAGAGTCTTTCTTGATTATCATTTCATGAACCTTCAAGTTTCCTCTTAGTTCATCAAGTGATAACGTCACCAAGTTCTTTGACTCTTCAATGGCGGTGACCTTTGCTCTTTATTTGGGATGTAGAGCCCTAAGAAACTTCCTAACATAATTCTTGCTAGAATAACCTTCATCAAGAACTTTAAGACTAGTAATAATAGTATTAAATCTAGCAAAAGCATTATCAATAGATTCACCTTTCAGAATGAAAAATTGTTCATATTGTTGCACAAGTATATCTATCTTGTTCTCTTTGACTTGACTATTACCTTGATGAGTGACTAACAAAGTTTTTCAAATTGCTTTTTCCGTGTTACACATTAAAATTCTTTCAAATTCCTTTTTCGGCAAAGTATTATAAATCATCATTTTAGCCTTATCATTTTTGGCTAATTTTCTTTTAAGGTTATCACTTTGTTTATTGTAAGGTACTATTTCATCCCTTTTAGTTTTCGGATTCTTTTCTGTCACACCCCCAAATTACATGACTTGCAGCGGAATGAAGCATTCGAGGGCGCGACTGATCATAGCACCACAGTTACAGTTATATTGAACGACCTAAAGTGTCATTTAGAAAACACATCATTTGATCATTTAAAATATTCAGAGTTTACAAAACAAGGTCCCAAAAGGTGTTTCAAGTTTGCGGAAATCAAGTTCATACAAATCAAACGATAGGTAAGTGCATAAAAATAAAGTGAGACGCGTCGTCACCGCGACTCCATGGTATGCCCATATGCTAGCCAACATGCGATACTGTAACACCCCAAAAATCGTAATGAAGCAGCGGAAGTCTAATTTGGGGTATTACATCTTAGATCGTAGTCATAATTATAGAAAACGACTCGAAAGAGACGTTTTGTGAAAATTTGTTATCATTCATCAAATTAAAATCAGAGTTGTCAACAACAGAATCATAATATTTAGAAATACAAAATGAAAATGTTTAAGATGAATGAAAACATTTGTTTTTGGACATCGTCCAAAAGGGGGCCCTGTTCCACTCCGTGCCTTTAGCTTCTTTAAATACCTGAGATAAAACATGCTTAAAACGTCAACACAAAGGTTGAGTGAATCCATAGTGTTTAATTTGTAATAGTTTGAACACAAGTCAGATAATAGTAAAAACAATGATATTGAAGTGTGATATAAATATTGCCCTAAGCCTCATGACACGCAAACCTTAACATCGGGTGTAATAGTAAATAATATAAATAGCCCACATCATAGCAATGATGTAGGTGATAATGCCCTTGATGAACTCAAATAAGTACATTTTATTACTATCATTTATCCTATTTATTTGACTTGTTTTACTATATTTTGTATGAGGATTGATACTTAATTGTTTACTTTTGTAATTCTCAGGTAAAAACAAGCATTTGGTGAAACTTGGCGATTTTGGACTAATAATGGAGCGAAACGTACATAAAGTGAAGAGTCTACTGACATGGACAAGATCAAGTCAATTCTGCTCCAGATGCGCCGCATCTCACTATCAACATGCGCCGCATCTCTATCAAGATATCACCAGATACGATCCAAGATACAAGAGGACATGCGCCGCATCTAATAAAGAGTTACGCCGCATCTTCTGGCGGTGTACGAATATTCCTGAATATTATAATCTTGGACCCCACGCGAAGTTAAGTACATGCGCCGCATCTACTTAAGTAGATGCGCCGCATCTTCCCTCAGACACAAACTATAAATACCCCGTAGACCAGACACACAGATTCGGAAGTTCGAAAACCTAAAGACCGAACAGAAGAGAAGGACGAATTCAGTCAAGAAGGCAGCACAAGACACACCCAAATCGAAGATACAAGAGCTGTAAGAAGGTGCTGCATGTATTTAATTCATTAAGTAGTTTTGTTTTATTGTTTTAGCAAACTTTAATTCATCAGGATTGGTGGCTTGTGTAATGTGACAACGGAAAGATTGCACTCCCTTTAATACTTGCTTTCCCATCAATTAAAGTTTATATGTTGATGTCTTTGGTTACTACTTATTAGTGCATTGACCACCTCTGTGTTTATTAGTGGCTTGCGGGCACCCGACTGCGGGACAAGGTGTGGCTCCCACGGTTGTTTCTAAATTGATCACTTAGGAATAACTTTTAGACATAAGTCGTCATTAAGGGTTTACTCGCCGATGAGAATAGGACCAACGAGAAAGGGTTAATTACATACACTTCATATAAAGCTATCAATAAAACAAGTGACAAACTACTTAATCATAAGGACAGCCCTCTTATTGTCTCGAGTATCTATCTGTGTACGTGTGTGCTACTTGCTGATTCGTGCCTATTTGTTTATTTTATTATTTAATTGCAAACAAAACTGTGCCAGTCTCTCAGGCTGAAACCCCCTTGCGTTAGGATATTAAAATACTGATTAGATTAATTAGATTATACGTTCCACTCTTAGTGATCGACACTCTACTTACCATTATCTTCATACTGACCGGGTACACTGCTCGTTAAGTGTGTGTGTTATTGATAAGTCGGCTAAATATAAATTTAAAACTTGAGTAGGCATTAAAACTGCTAAACCGCAACGACACATCACGCGCATCAAGTTTTTTGGCGCCGCTGCCGGGGAGTGAATTGTTATTTTCTGTTAATTTGATTAGTATTTTAATTAGGTTTTTCTTTTTATTAGATTAATTGCATCATTGTACTATTTTGCATATTTGTTGTATTGTGTGTTAATTTGTTTGCTTTTGTTTTTATTTTTGTGTGTTTTATTTTTTTGTTTCGTGTGTTTAATTTTTTGTTTTTATTTTTCGTATTTTTCTGTTCTGCTATCGTTGTACTGTGCTAAATCAAACGATACGGCGCATCTGATCTCTCAGATACGGCGTATTGCGTTTAATTTTTTTAATACAACGCGTTTAATTAATTCGATACGACGCATCTTTTCCCCAAGATACGGCGTATCTGTTTTTAATAAGAAAATTTTTCTAAGCGATAAAGTAATACGACGCATCTGCTTTTGTAGATACGGCGTATCTGTTTTTTGATAAAAACTTTTCTAAAACGTTAACGCCATACGACGCATCTTCTTTTGAAGATACGGCGTATCTATTATTTTAATTAAAAACAGTTTGCGAATTATTAAACAAATACGGCGTATCGATTTCCGTCGATACGGCGCATCTTACTGAATCAAAAATCTTTTATTTTTAAACGTAACGAAAATACGGCGCATTAACTTTCGTTAATACGACGCATTTAATTTTAATTAGATAAACTGATTTTTGATTAACTAATTCGATACGGCGCATTCATAAATTCTAAGCGGCGTATCTATTTTCTGGATAAAGTCTGATTTAATTTTAACGATCATAAGATACGGCGTATCCAACTCTTTGGATACGGCGCATCGTCTGCAGATATCAGTAACTTTAATTTTTCGTATTCCGTTTTCGTTATTAATTATCTGATATACTACTTTCTCGAGCATACCCTACTGATATTTTTGTGTTGATTTCAGGAAGTGCATGACCAGGAGTTCTACGAAGAACTTGATTCAACCTTTCGAAGATCCCGAACGAGCCCTACATTCGCTTAAAAGGCTTTTCAACACAAGAAGCTTTGATCTTTCAAGTTCACTCGAGCTTGATTATTTTTCTGAAGAGAAAGAGGAAGTTGAAACAGAAACAATGGGCGAAAACACTACTATGGAGGAATACATGAACAATACCCGTGCTGATTACACTTCAGGAGTTGCTAGACCTAAGTTTGATGACAAGTCAAAATTTGAGTTGAAGGGACAATTTCTCAAAGAACTAAGAGAGAATGCTTTCAGTGGGACGGAACAAGAGGATGCTAATGAGCATGTTGAAAAGGTCCTGGAGATTGCAGATTTGTTTACTACAGAAAGTGTCAATACCGATCAACTCATGCTAAGAATCTTCCCAATCTCACTAAAAGGAGCTGCTAACAAGTGGCTAAGGAATGAACCTGCTAGTTCAATCACTACGTGGGAAGGTTTGAAAAGCAAATTCCTGAAGAGATATTGTCCACCTGCTAAGACTGCTAAGAAGATGGAGGCTATCAATAGTTTCAAGCAAGAGCCTGATGAAACCCTTTATCAAGCTTGGGAACGATTTAAAGATTTATTGATAAAATGTCCTCAACACTATCTAACCCCTATGCAGGAAATAATATTGTTTTATCAGGGATTGGACGTGCCTACAAGACAGATTTTGGATGCTAAGGGAGCTGTACCTCAGATGAGTGCAACTAATGCTAGGAAAGCGATCCAAGAAGCTGCTGATCATTCTCAGAAATGGCACGATGGGACCTCTACTAGATCTAAGAGCAGCACTAATTTTGACGGGATTGCTGCTATTCAAGCTCAATTGGATAAAATCAGTAGAGAAATGAAGAAGCGCGATGAAAGAGCATATGCTGCCCAAGTTGGATGTGAAAAGTGTGAAGGACCGCACTACACTAAGGATTGCCCGAGCAAGAATGAAAGTGAGACGTTTGAAGAAGCTTATTACACCCAATTTGGACAACCATTCCGACCTTCAGCAAGATTTAGGGAAGCTAGTCCGGGATTCTATCAAAAGAACAACTTCAATCCCGCTTATCAAGAGAGGAGGCAGACTTTAGATGATACTTTAAAGCAAATTATGGCCGATGCTGCTAAAAGACATGAAGAGAATACTGCTATGATCAAGGAAATTCGAGCCTCAACGGACACTACTACAAGAAATCAAGGAGCTTCGATCAAAGCATTAGAACAACAAATTGGTCAAATGAGCAAAGTTCTTCAAGAAAGGGGATATGGAAGCTTACCGAGCTCGACTGAAACAAATCCAAGAGATCATGTCAAGGCCATAAGCACCACTGAAGAAGTCACTCCTAATATACCTAGAAGATCGATGAATGGTGATGATGGTGCAAGACCCGAATTTTTCTTTAACTCTTCAATCAGCTTAAGGAGACTACTAAAAGAGAAGACAAAAATTGAAGAAGAAATCAAGGCAACCATGAAAGAAGAGAGCCCTGCAACCGATTCAAATGCCTTGCCTCATAAAGAAAGAGACCCAGGAAGTTTTACTCTACCTTGTTCTATTAATAATATATCTTTCAATAATGTGTTGGCTGACTTAGGAGCTAGTGTTAGTGTTATGCCTCTTAAGACATTCGCTACCCTAGGACTAGGAAAATTAGCACCAACTAAATTACTTATTGAATTGGCTGATAAAACAGTAAAACGACCTGAAGGGATTGCTAATAATGTGCTAGTTAAGATTGAGCAATTTATTTTTCCCGTAGACTTTGTTATACTAGACATGCCCGAGGATGTTAAGATTCCTTTAATCCTCGGAAGACCTTTCTTGTCTACTGCCCATGCTAAGATTGATGTGTTTAAGAGAAAAATTTCATTAAGGGTAGGGAATAATAAACTAGTCTACAAGTGCCAAGATCCGGTTAAAAGCATTATTAGAGGTGTTTATGTGCTAGGATTAAGGGAGCGTATGGACCTCGATCTTGAAGCTAGACTTATGGGAGAAACATTGATTCAAAACAACTCAACTAATCCTAATCATGAAAACTTTGAGGAATTCATTGACCTTAATGTACCTACCGAACTTAGACGCGATGTTGTTAGTGATTCTGATGATGAGTGGTATGATTGTGTAGTAATTAATAAACGTAGGAGAATAGTTGAGAAAACGAATTTGAATCATGATGTGTTTATTGAACTACCACCCCACCTTGCTTATTTGTGCCTGTATGATAATAAGAATTTCCCGTCTATCATTTTGTCATCTCTGCCCGAAAGGGACAGGACTTTGTTTATACAGATATTAAAGAAAAACGGCGTGGAAATTAAGGACGAGCAAGGAGTGTTCAATATTACTAAATTGGGGATGAAGGAGCGTGATGTTTCCGACTCCTTCAATGATCGATACTAAGGAGCTGAACGTGAGTCTAACTTGAAGACTCTGGAATAAAGACAAGTGCTTGCCGGGAGACAACCCGGAAAATTTATCTTTTACTGTTTTCTGTGTCGAGTCAGTCCAGGCCGCACGAAGATACGGCGCATCTCAGTCCTGAGATGCGACGCATCCTCTGCAATGGTCATATCTTATTTTATTTTTCTGCATTTTTATTTTCGACTTTAAAACTTTTATCAGTTATTTTAATGCGGCGCATCCCTGGTTAAGGATGCGGCGCATCTTTATTCTGATCCGTATTTATTCCAGGCTCGATACGGCGTATCTTCTTCAATAGGATACGGCGCATCGACTGACCTGATGATTTCCAGTTTTAATTTTTAAGTTTTATTTTTACCTAACTACTAATGTATTATGCAAGTTGAACCTTTCTTATCTTAGGTGTGTTTTAAAGTGTTGGTGGTATTATAGTTTCCTGAATTTCCTGTGGATACATCAAGTATGAAGATTTAACGTTCTAATCCACAAGAAAGATGATTTTTGCTCTTGCACTAATGGAGGATCATACCGAGCAAATCTCAGGGGAGTTTTTCTGTTCTAATTCTTTTTATTTTCCAGTTTTTAACCTTTTATACAAACAACGAGGACGTTGTTTAACTTAAGTGGGGGGATAGGAGAATTAGAACACTTAACACTTACTTGTCCTAAACTTTTTCAAAAATTATGCTTAAAATGTGCTTAATATATCAAACTTAAAAATTTTTTTTAGCATGTTTTTGTTTAAGATCTAAGTTGCATAACTGCACACATGACATTATTTTCAAAAATTGTGATTTTTCAAAATTCACAAATCTATGAGTGTGCCGGTGACTTGTAAACTTTAGAACTTGGCTTGTATACTATTCGAGACCACCATAATGAGTATTATTTATTTAATTGGAATGACTTGTCTAACTTGGTAAAATTCTAGGATTACACCCAAAAAGCCTTTATATGTTATGTGTTATTAGCTAACTACACTGGTTAGTTAACCCCCGTATAAAACCTTTTGTTACTCTCACTTTTAGAGTAAGATACCCCTAGAAAAACACTCAGAGCCATTCCTTTCGTTTCTTACACCTATGTTTAAAATGTTTCGTTACACCTTACACCTTAGCCTACCCTGTAGATTAGAATCCGTGGTTGGTTAATTGCTATAGGCAGAGTGTGTTTCCTTACATTACCTGTGTTCGCGTGCGTAATTCATTATCTATGGTTAGGTCGGGAAATTGCACAATGCAATTGGAGTGAAAGTAAATATTGTATATTTTAGAGTTTATTTTTCGTGTGTTTACTACTTTCACTATTTACCATTATTTCTGAAGTTATGAAAAGTATGGAAAAATTATCCGGAAAGAAAGTTATAGTGATGTGGTGAAATTTTACACATCTATGTTTATGTTTCAATTTATAAAAAAAAAAAAAAAAAAAAAAAAAAAAAAAAAAAAAAAAAAAAAAAAAAAAAAAAAAAAAAATCGAAAAAATGAGAAAAGAAAAAGAAAGAAAAAAAAGAGTTGGATGTTTATTTTAAGCCAACGATGTAAAGTTATGTAAGTGGTTCATATGGCCACTATTTGTTGTACTATATCTATGGATTGAATGGGAATTGGCAGTTATGGGAACGCCAATTAAGGATTATTCTTTGATTAAGGTTTTGTTGAGTATGATTCGTGTCTACCTAAAGCGTGTGTTTCAAGTGTTAAAGCGTGAGTTATTCAATGATATGAGTCTTATTCATGGGATGGTTGGGATAGTGATTAACCACACTTAGGATTTTAATTTATTTGTTTTGTTTATTTTTATTTTTACACCAATTTATATCCCAAATGTTATCCATACCCTGTATTGTTCTTTATCCAACCAAACCTTTGATTTATTGAGATTAGGGATTTGAGCAATCTTAAGTATCGTAGTCGTGGATTCGGCTATGTATTTATGATTTTGTCGCCCTTTTTGATATATTATTATTGGTGAAGTTTGGACCTATCTTTAGCCTATTCGAGTTAAGGATTTGAGCAATTGCAAGTATCGTGTTCGTGGATTCGATCATGTATTTGTGATTTTGTCGCCTTTTCTGGAATTTGAGATCGATAGTGAAATAAGAATAATTAACCCTTAAGCCTAAAAACCCTTTTTACCGCTTTAGACTTGTTATTCCTTAGCTTTAGTGGTGGAGATGTGTATACTTGCCAAGCTTATGATAGAATATTCGTCGCGACTGGACAGTTAAACGATTAGATTTGCTTTTATCGACTTATTTTATTTTACTTCTAATTCGTTAAGTGTTTAGTTGTGTGATTACGAAATAAACGAATACATGCTTAAATATAAAAATAAATCCTAACATCTTTTAGGATACATTTTCATAAGTTTTAATCTAAGGTTTACTTGGGGACAAGTAAAGTTCAAGTGGGGGGATATTTGATGAACTCAAATAAGTACATTTTATTACTATCATTTATCCTATTTATTTGACTTGTTTTACTATATTTTGTATGAGGATTGATACTTAATTGTTTACTTTTGTAATTCTCAGGTAAAAACAAGCATTTGGTGAAACTTGGCGATTTTGGACTAATAATGGAGCGAAACGTACATAAAGTGAAGAGTCTACTGACATGGACAAGATCAAGCCAATTCTGCTCCAGATGCGCCGCATCTCACTATCAACATGCGCCGCATCTCTATCAAGATATCACCAGATACGATCCAAGATACAAGAGGACATGCGCCGCATCTAATAAAGAGTTACGCCGCATCTTCTGGCGGTGTACGAATATTCCTGAATATTATAATCTTGGACCCCACGCGAAGTTACGTACATGCGCCGCATCTACTTAAGTAGATGCGCCGCATCTTCCCTCAGACACAAACTATAAATACCCCGTAGACCAGACACACAGATTCGGAAGTTCGAAAACCTAAAGACCGAACAGAAGAGAAGGACGAATTCAGTCAAGAAGGCAGCACAAGACACACCCAAATCGAAGATACAAGAGCTGTAAGAAGGTGCTGCATGTATTTAATTCATTAAGTAGTTTTGTTTTATTGTTTTAGCAAACTTTAATTCATCAGGATTGGTGGCTTGTGTAATGTGACAACGGAAAGATTGCACTCCCTTTAATACTTGCTTTCCCATCAATTAAAGTTTATATGTTGATGTCTTTGGTTACTACTTATTAGTGCATTGACCACCTCTGTGTTTATTAGTGGCTTGCGGGCACCCGACTGCGGGACAAGGTGTGGCTCCCACGGTTGTTTCTAAATTGATCACTTAGGAATAACTTTTAGACATAAGTCGTCATTAAGGGTTTACTCGCCGATGAGAATAGGACCAACGAGAAAGGGTTAATTACATACACTTCATATAAAGCTATCAATAAAACAAGTGACAAACTACTTAATCATAAGGACAGCCCTCTTATTGTCTCGAGTATCTATCTGTGTACGTGTGTGCTACTTGCTGATTCGTGCCTATTTGTTTATTTTATTATTTAATTGCAAACAAAACTGTGCCAGTCTCTCAGGCTGAAACCCCCTTGCGTTAGGATATTAAAATACTGATTAGATTAATTAGATTATACGTTCCACTCTTAGTGATCGACACTCTACTTACCATTATCTTCATACTGACCGGGTACACTGCTCGTTAAGTGTGTGTGTTATTGATAAGTCGGCTAAATATAAATTTAAAACTTGAGTAGGCATTAAAACTGCTAAACCGCAACGACACATCACGCGCATCATAGCAATGATGTAGGTGATAATGCCCTCGTCGTAGGAGTTTGCCAAACTCTTGATAAATCGAATAAAGTGCACTTGGTTACAATTTCAGGCTAACTTCAAGTGGGTCGTCAACTTCCAATAGATCTATTCACTGAATTCGCGTTCACTCGCAAGTGATTAATGGTTCATGATATAAGGGACTTTTTGGCAGGGTGGTAACTTAGGCAATATTAACTTAGCAATATCAGTCAGGATAGCATACAAAAATATTTGTGTTCAGATTTATAGCATGTATCTCCCCACGGGATTTGAAAATATAGTAAAAAGTGGGACTATGAACTCACCTTGGTAGTAGTAGGATCTGTGATGAAATAGAATCAAAAGGGGTGTAGTGACTCCAACGCGTGACCTAGATAGTATGGCATAATTTAGTTTGCATTTATGATTGAGATTCGATGAACGTAAAATAGTTTATATATTTATCAAAACACTTATGTTATTGTTGCACGTGTTACTATTTATGTTATGGCGTAATTATCATTGTCGTATAACAATTTTTAGTATTTCGGTTAATCATTTTTGTCACAATTTTTAATAGTTAATATCCGGCATATCGCTAGCTCGGGTTTTAATAAGTGTTAACATATTTAAAAAAGAATGAAACATTTTCCTTCTTAAAATTATATAACCAAACGCACCCTACTGTTTTATTTCCAAAGCAAGTGGGCTGTGGCCCCTTTTCACAATCCAATTCTCTAGTGGGCTTTGGCCCGATACAAGTGACACCCAACTTTTATGTCTTTTTAGTGGTTACTGGGCTTCGGCCCAGCGTTAACATTAAACCCAAATTTTCTATTTTCAATTATGCGGATGCAATTGTTTTTGAGTTTCGTGGGTTGTCTGGTGATTTCCTATTTGAGTTTCAAAGAAGTTTTGTGCCAAGTTTTTAAATAGCCTTGACTGTCTCGGCTTGAGACTTTGGCGAAGAGGGTGAAATGCTACTAAGGTCGAGCCTGGGGTCTCGTTGTGAACTACTCGATGACTATATCACGATGAGAAATTCGACTATACAACTCTTATAGGTCTCGCTAGTGTTGTTCTATCCTCAAAATGCCATTCGATAAACCGTACGTTTCGACTACTCTTAACTGCTATCATCCCAAATCCCTTTGACAATCCGCAAACTAAATAACCCATTACTTTTAGAGTCAATCTTTCCCTTTTCAACCCATATTGACATCTAAATTACATTCACCTATCTTAAATCATTCTCAGCCTATTAACAATTGATTTATATCAAAACTCAACATAACCACATTCGATTAACGCAAACTATCCTCATTCTTCAAACATACTTACATTTTATCAACATGACCATAATTATCTTAATCTAATGTAATTCGAAAAATATAAATCAACTTCAAATAAAAGATGAACCTGAAGATTTGTAGGAGGTGTCGAACACTATCAAACCCGGATCAAAAGCTCCAAAACCCGAAATCCTAGCTTCCAATATCGACCCACTACGGCTTCCTTATCCGAATCACAACTTGACCCAAACCTTTGAGAACTTCTCAATTTCTTTGGTGTGTTGTTTGTTTGTGTGATTCGAATAGCCCATGGAGGTACGAATTTATAGAAGATCATGGAGTTAAGCTCCATAACTCTTTCGGATTGTTGGAGAACTAAACTACCCTAATTGGTGTGATATCACTATACTTATGCCCCTATTTCTTAGGTAATCCAGTGAACAAGAATGGGACAAAGGGTTTTGGTCAACCCTAATTAAATTGTGATGGGGATGGTTCGGTTTTGAGTTTTCGAGAGAAGTAGCAAGCGACAAGATGAATGGGAATGGTGTTTCTTATTGATGGTGGTGCTTGCCGAAAGAGTGATAGGATGGGAAAGTGGAGGTGGAAAGGTGATGGCATCTAGGGTTGGAATTTGGGTGTCGACAAAGAAAACAAGGAAGGAGGAGAAAATGAAATGGCAGTGTAGTTGTTTTGGGGAAAAGGTAAAGTCAAAAGGAAGCAGCAGATATATAATAACTATATTGGATGAAGAGTGACCAAAAATAAATAAATGGAGAAGGGAAATATATATATAAGTTGTAGTATTAAAGTAGATTGTAGTTATCTTAAAATGTAGTAGTTTTGTAAGTGTGTATACGGAATTTTAAAGTAGAGTGAATAATTTAACTACTCGGGTCTCGCTAGACCGGGTCGGTTTTGGCTTTGTTTAAATATCTCCAGCTCAAGAGCTCATATCTTTAAAGTCGTCATTTATTGTTTGAGTTTACTTCTGAGTTCGTAATTATTTTTACGGTTCGTTCTGTACGTTCCTCGTTTGGTTTATTTATTCATGCCATACTATTACTGTGTTGGTGCATGTGTGGTTCCAGTGAAAATGGAACGTGAGTTTGTCACAGGGTTTGTTTTGTAATCACTAGTTATTTCTCAGTAAAGAATAAAAATATATATAGCAATATTCCGAATGCAAAGGTGAATAAAATGACTTGATTAAAATTCATGAGCAATAGTTTCGGGTTTACAAAAAATTAATAATTCAAAATTTTCGGGTTATTACAGATACCTTATTTACCTGAAAATACATTGCTAAAAATCGTCAACAATAATGTTGGTGAGTTCATAGGTTTATGTAAATGAAATGCTTCTACGGTAACCACAAGTATAAAGTGTATGACAAAACAATGCCACATAAAAATGATACATTAGCTCTTAAGCTCATGACCCCGAAGCTAGACTGAAATGAAATGCCCCAACTGAGTGTTTTGCCAGACACTCTGATATGGATCAAATAAAATGCGTTCGTTTGACAAGTTGGCTACCAACCCGAACAGAGGAGTCACCCTCAATAGATCTATTCACTCACTCTCGCTTACTCACAATTAACGGTTCATGATAATAAAGGGGACTTTAATCTGGGCAATGATGTAACTTAAGCAATGTAAATGAGTTGATACTTTGGTCCGTATGAAAAATGGTGCAATGTATTCTCCCCCGAGAGTTTAGAAATTATGTAAACAATTGAAAGCGGGGCTATGAAAACTCACCTGATGATATAGCAACAATGACAATTATGGGTGTGATGCAACGAAGCTCGGTCTCTAACCGCGACCTATTATGAATGATATGATCTAAGGTAAGCAATGATACCATGTAACACATGCAAATACGTATGTTATCGATACCACTCGTTAATTTTGAAAGTAATGTTTATCGTCGAAAAATACATTTTTGACGTCTCGTTAAGTTATAAACTACTTTTCGTGTAAATATGTTGAAACGGTACTCCACGATCCTCGTTTGGTGTTCTATCGGTAAATATAATGTTTTTGTCGTAGTTTAATATTTTTCTTAACTTGTGAAAATATGCCCAAATGGCCTCGCAAAACTAGTCGTGAAATATTGTACGTTAAGTTTTAGTGATTCAACTCGACGTTCTTGGAAACCTTGTAACAATATCTTAATGTCGTGTTATTTAACTTTTGATCATACGCGTCTCAATTAATTAGAAAATCGGCTATCAATGTTATGTCTTGTAAAAATACTAGTTTTTATACTTAGAAAATATTTCTATTAGGGGCTGTCAAAATAGTTTGTGAATCGTCGGCTTCGAACGCGTGTATCTCGGTCGTTATAAGCTCGTTTTCTACGTTCTTTATATCCACGGCTCCGCATAAAAATGAAATAACATAATCTCAGTAGTTCGGATCCTCTAGATCACGTCTAACGCCTCGTTTTGTCCCTTGAAGTTCAGAAAAACAGCAAGCAATTTTCAGAAAATAGTTTTTCGTCGTCTAACTTAGAAAAATAATATCTCCTTCGTCGTAAGTCGGTTTTTACTCATTCAAGCGCCCACGGTTTCGTTTTTGAAAGTACTTTTTGAATATGAAGGCCAAAATATCTCCTGAGTTACTGAGTTTTCCAGATTACACGATTTTGGGCAGAACCTTTTCTAGGGTTTGTAAAAACTAATTTTTCTAGTTCAAAACTTGATCAAACCACTTTCAATCAACACCACAACCTATCTAATCCTACCATACACCTTCTTAAAGTATCATGGGGTCCTAAACGTCACCAACATTGGTGGATTTCATGGGATTACACTAAAAATCCATAGATCTATGTTTATAGTGAAAATGAGTAACAAGTGGTATGTTTAACATGTATATTTGCATAACTAGTTACTAATATAACTTGAAAATATAAAAAATGAAGGTATGAAAAGATTAAAAAGTGTTCTTGAAGCTTACTTGAATATTTGAGATGATTTGGAGTGAAATGTATAAGAAACCTAGGGATTTTTATTTCAAAATCCTAGCTAGGAGTGTAAATGAGACTTGATTGTAACTTGATCTTCAAAAATTTATGGATTCCTTGGTGTTCTTGTTCTTGGCCGATCAAATGGAGAGGAAGAAGAGAGAATATGTTTGTTTTAGCTAGTTGATTTGTGAAGTGAAAGTGTTTGTGAAATTAAATCAATGTTATGTTTACTTGTAACATTAATGAGTTTTGTCTTACTAATCAAGTGTTTTGAAGAAATTAGGGGGCTGGGGGAGGGGGGGGGGGGCGGCATGTGGAAGGAAAAAGGAAGATTGGATTGCTAATTAAAGAGCTTGTCCCCTAATTAGTTAAGTATTAGTTGTTTTGAGTATACATTAGGTGTTACCGGGTACCGAGTTAACTAGAAATAAATCATGACGAGGTAAAATAAAATACGACGAAGTTGTAAAAATTGTAAAATCATATTCTTTGCAAGAATCGGGTGTTAGAATGATTATCGGGTTGAAATATCGTAAACCGACGGAGTTATAAGCTCCTAATGGAAAATATAGCAATTGGTTTAAAAACACCGGGTAAAGTAATAATATAATCTTTATATCATTATAATTAGCATGAAAATATGTTAGGATCATAGTCGGGAGTGTCGGGTGTACTGTTAGTAGTAATATCTGAGTGGTAACGTTTATTAAATAATTGAACATACGTTAATGAAAATCACACTAACCCGTGCATGACCTAACATGATAATGATGTTACTGATGATATGTAGACTACTCTAGTCTATATGATGTGTCCTTACTGATGATGCATGAATACGCAACTAAACCATACTGGTTACGCGCATTTGGATACCCGTAAACCTAGTTTACGTAATGATGAACGAAAATCATGAATAGTGGTTTTCTTCTGGGAATGAATAGTGTTTTGTGAATAGTAAAATTTTTGAAAACTTCTCAAAGTCTCAAACTGGCTTCAAAAATGATGAATAGTGAAATGATAAATAGTGTTTGGTGAATAGTAAATGATGAATAGTAACTCATGAATAGTAAATTGTCAAGGTTTGGAAAATGACCTGAAATTGTGATTTGTCACATTTTCTGTTGGGTCTAATAGTTGAGTTGATAAAGACAAAACGTGTGAAACATGAGGGACTACTTGTGACAAAGAATGAAACTTCACAAAAGGAAAAGATTACTACGTATCTTTTATTATTCTAGTTTATTCTTTGTGTAACCCTAGTATCTCTAGTATATAAAGAGATACATGGATTGATTATTAGTGTGTGTGTGTCAAGATGTAGTCAACTAAAAGGTGTAGGTTATGTTCTAGGCATCAAGTTCCTACAACAGATGCCTAAGTTTTGTGTATTGTTAGTGTTAGAGATGATGGAGAATAACCTTGTTGATAATAATAATATTCTTTATATTATTTCGCTGTGCTTATTATTATCATTGTGCTGATTATTTATCCTAGATCAAGGTCTAAACAACCTAGAGTCCAAAACGGTCCAAGAACTTATAGATGGTGTGGTGCTAAGTTCTATCAGGTGGTATCAGAGCGGGGGGCTCTCGATCTAGGGATGCTACAAGGTTTATCGTCAAAGAAAACTATTTTAGAGAAGGTACGATTTGGTATAAACGATTTTTTTTTTCTGGTATCGATTGGTTCTGTGACAATAAAATCTGACACGACAAACAAAAGTAATTAAAAGACGAATATGTTGTCGTCTTTTGCAATTATGGAGTGTCAAAAGGTTAGTGTATGGTGCGATCTAATTGGTCAAGGTTTGTTTGTCGCATATTAAACATGGGTCAGTGGAGAAATTTGTGTCGACAAGTGCAATTCTTCATTAATCCAATTGAACGGGGTCGATGGTTTAAATTGTTCATGGATCTGTGTTGATTATTAAATTTAGGGATAAATTGATTGTCGTCAAGTGCACATGTGGGTCGGTGAAACATAAATTTATTCTTTACCTCATATGACTTGATGATAATGGAGCAGATTGTTTGGTCTCGTGGTTTATTGGTGGTGTATAAGATTTCATTGGTCAAGTTTTATCATGGGACGGTGTTGATGGAGGTATATTAATATGAGACAGTGATTATTTAAATTACCTCGTACTAGTTATTGAGCACCAGTGGTTTGAAGTTTATACTGCTGTTATCAAATGTTTATGCTGCTTGATGTTTTTAATACTGCTGCCATTGAATCTTTGTACTGCTACGCTTGGAAATTTTCTACTGCTTTACATATTTTACTACTGCTCGGGTACTATTACTACAACTACATTATAAGATTAGTATTGCTGCGTATATAATTGTTTCTACTGCTGCGTTTAGATGATTTATGGCGACACATAAAGTGTTTTATGGTTCGATATATATGCATGATTTACGAGCAGTGAGGGGAAGTACATATGATTTATTGGAGATTTGAGACACACACATGGGATATTGGATGACACACACAAGTAGTAATCATGTTAACACTGATTGGAGGTCGTTACTTTTTCTACATGGTTTCTACTACTTTACCAAAGAACTATTTACATTGTTTACTACAGCTTGATATCGTATACTATTGTTGTCATCTTTCAAACCTAATGCGGAATTAGGATGCTCATTCATGGATGGTACAACATGGTGTTCGTTATTATTGTTGGTTAGTTATTTGACAAGTTCTTATGGTTGCTACATACATCATTCGAGGGGAAGGTTTTTACAATTGCTAGTCATTATTACTACTACTAGTTTAGGTTTCTTTTGTTTTGGGTTCATTTTTAGCAAGCATTTTGTTGTTCTTCATGGAGGGAAATCCGAGACATTGGAAGACTAGATTGGAAGGGTGATAGTGGTTTGTGGTTGTGGAAATCAAATTTGCTTATATTCGCATCTCCTAGTAGATTATGACAAAAAGGGGAAGAAAGGCGACAAAGACGGTTTGCAACTTGAAGATCCTTGCATGGTATAAGGGGAAGTCGCATGTTTCATGACATATTAACTTCAGGGGAAGTTCATGCTTATTGGTTTTGTCATTATCAACTAGGGGAAGATTGTTGGGTCTAATAGTTGAATTGATAAAGGCAAAACGTGTGAAACATGAGGGACTACTTGTGACAAAGAATGAAACTTCACAAAAGGAAAAGATTACTACGTATCTTTTATTATTCTAGTTTATTCTTTGTGTAACCCTAGTATCTCTATTATATAAAGAGATACAGGGATTGATTATTAGTGTGTGTGTGTCAAGATTTAGTCGACTAAAAGATGTAGGTTGTGTTCTAGGCATCAAGTTCCTACAACGGATGCCTAGGATTTGTATATTGTTAGTGTTAGAGATGATGACGAAGAACCTTGTTGATAATAATAATATTCTTTATGTTATTCCGCTGTGCTTATTATTATCATTGTGCTTATTGTTTATCTTAGATCAATGTCTAAACAACCTAGAGTCTAAAACGGTCCAAGAACTTATAGATGGTGTGGTGCATAAGTTCTATCATAACCAAATAGTTGTACGTAAAAAGTGTTCATGTAAAATTTTAAAGTCGTAAATTAGAGTTTGAAATAAATGTTGACGTGAAAAATTACGGGTTGCTACATGTGTCCCATGTAGTACTATTTTGTCTTTACTATGTCTTGCTATAAATTACATATATACCCTCTTTTGCATCCTCTTCTTCATCATCTCACTTAAATACCAAACCACTTCACCTTCTCCAGCGACCACCACCAACCTCTAGCCACCACCACCACTAACCACCGGCTATCACCATCACCAACCTCCGACCACCACCAAAATGCCACCCATATCAAGATTCGACCAAGAAAATTATTGTTATCCACAAATTAAACATGAACGAGCATGTATACTACCAATCCGAGTATAACCCCCTTATCAATTTTAACACAACAATAACAAAAACTCAATATTTATACTATTTTCATTCAAAACCCTATTTATTCAATTAACAATTTATGAATTGTTTTAGATGAAATTGAACATGGTAGAGTGTCTATAACTACTTTTCAAACAAATCTCTTCAATCAACTGATAAAAACAATCACTAAAACTCAAATACCCAATTTCTTGATATAAACCCTAGAAATCGATTTAGCATTTTCTTTGGATTAGACAACGAAACTGTTGTAATCCAGCCTTCCTAACACCTATCCAAACAAAACCCCTAAGTCAATTCATATCAAACAGTAACAAATCACAAAAATCGTACTAAATTCTTATCGAAACCCTAGAGCCTAGAACACGAAGTTTATTGGATGAAAATGTGTAAAAATCAAGAGACATGCTCGGAAAGTGATGTAGAACAAGATATGAAATCACTTGTTCTTCAAGAGATATGGCCGGAGTTGGTTGTGGTTGTCGCCTCGCCAGATTGTGTCTTGATCTTCTGCTACTGTTGTTAATGTGTTTATTATTCTTGGTGATCTTTGAAGTGTCGTTAATGGTGGATAAAGGTGGTGCTGCAAAAGCTAAGGTTCCTGAAGTGAAGGTCATTTTTTTTGTGTGTTTGTATTTGGGTTTTACAAGTTTCGTTGGGAGAGTGAGTTGGGTTTCATATGGTTATTATGACTTTTACAAGTTTCGTTGGGTTTTACAAATAATGGGAGAGTGATTTAGTATTTATTATAACTTCTGCTACTGATCTAATGAATTTAGTATATATGTTGGTGGTGCTGCAAAAGATAATAACAAATGAATAGGAGGGTGTATATGTAATAACAAATGAAAAGAATGATATATTATATATATATATATATATATATATATATATATATATATATATATAATATATATATTATATATAGCAATATATAGTAAAGACAAAATAGTACTATATTTGACACATGTTACAAATCTAGTGGAGTCGCTCAATTGTCAAGTCGTCCTCCTTGATTATTATGAGATTTTTTTCTTTTATGGTCTAGAAAAAAAAGGACCCATGGGCAACTATGCTACTTTTTGAATTATATAGCAAACATTCCAATTTCGTAACCTTAAAGCAAATCAGTACAAAAGTAATACACATAAACCTTCATTAGGGGAAGAAGAATTGGATAATAGATGTGAAACTGGACATGATATATGCTTATGGCCTAGTACTTAGGCTGCTTGCAGTAACGTGAAACGATCGATCCATTTACTCGATCGATTGAATCGTCCTTATTGTAGCAAAATTTAGTGATCGATCGATTTGGATAAAACTGAGAATGGAGGTCGCAAATGCGATCGACTGATTTCTATCTTTTATCTGTTTTGTGTGTGTTTAATTAAATGTAAAATGTATTTTTGCGGGGTATGTTTTTTGTAGTGTTGGTCGTTTTACTGGGGCATCCAATCGTCTGAAAGTCGCTAGAGAAAGAAAGCTGACGTGACAAAAAAAAAATAGGAATGATTAACCCTCCTTACTGCATCCAGCCTTAGAACCATATAGAGGTGGGATATGTCATCATTTGGTTATGGTAGCCTGGTAGATTCGGGGTCAGAATATAACAACAGCCCCACATGACAATTTGAATTAAATTGAAACATGAGGGAATACTGTACAAATAATTAAACATTTAGTGACAGACGGTACAACTCAAGTTAAAGACACGTACTCCTTCTGTCTTAAAATTATTGTCCACATTTTCTTTTTGAGATATCTCAAAATAATTGTTCACTTTTTTTTTAAGTAAAAACTAGAAAATATATTAGGGGAATATTCTCTTTGATTGGTTGAGATTTATAGTAGTCACATTTTTATTAAACTACTGTATTCGTAAGCAATAATGAGGTCCATCAGGGACCGATTTATGTGATCGTTCTACGTCCAGCTTTTGTACCTACCATAAATGTTTAGAGTTTTGATTTAAAACAAAAGAACTAAGGGTGTGTTTGGTTTGTAGGTGGGGTTGGAATCGGATTTGGATTTAGGAAAGTTATAAAAGAAAAAAGAAAGAAAAAAAATATAAAATTAAATAAAAATATTTTTTATTTATAATTTAGTGCATATTAAAAAAAATTATTTGTAAGATAAAAAAAGAAAAAAATATATATTTGAAAAGAAAATTGTAAAAATTTGTGGCTTACATTTCTTTATGTGTGGGACATGTAACTTTGTCAGTCACTCTGTCAATGATTCCATTTGAAACCTACCACTTCATAGTTGAATGGATTTTTTATTAGATTTCATAATATTATTTTTAAAAGAGTAAGGGGCCGTTTGGTTTGTTGCCAGGAATCACAATGGGTATCGGATTTGGTATGGATTGAAAGAAATAAAAATTGAATGATAGTATTAATGTTGTTTGTTTTATAAAATGTAATTGGGATTTGGATTTGGATTTGAATTTTGATTTGATGTAGGAGAGAGAAAAAAATATAGTTAATTGATAAAGAATATTTTAAAAATTAATCAAAGTATATAAAATTTAGTTTTATTAATTTATATTATATATAAAAAAGAGATAACTAAAACGCCGGGCCCACATGTTCAGAAAAGGAGCCTCCATAGTCCAGATTGTGCACAGTAACTTTCTTTGGCATTCAATCCCAAATTAGAAAGTCAAGCGGTGAAACAAACAACTTCTTTCACTTTTAAAAGTCAAAACCCATACCGAATCTCCCAACCAAACGGGCCCTAAATCAAACAATACTTTTGAACTATGAATCCATTCCAAGTGGCTAAAAACCTTTTACCAAACTGCACCTAAAGCTAAAAAATTGTTTACATTTTGGCAATAATAATATATATTAAAAAATATTTGTAGGATTAATCGTGATCTATACAACTTCATCTAGTCGACTAATAGGTGTTTAAACTTTTAGGCATCTAAATATTAGTTCACTATAAAAATATTGTCCAATCTACACGCTTTCGTCTTCACACATTTTTTTGTAAAATTTTATTAGTTATTAACACTTACTAATATGTAAAAATTAATTACGTTAATAAGTGTGAAAAAAATTATAAAACAATATATTTTTCACACTTATATTTGTATAAAAAAATTTGAGTTAATTTCATAAATGGTCCCTGTAGTCTGTCGGGTTTTACGGGTTTAGTCCCTAAATTTTTTTTTAACGGATCCAGTCCCTGTGGTTTCGACCCATAACTGTCTTGGTCCCTGAGACTAACTGTCGTTAGTTTTTTTCGTTAGCTAACGACCGTTTGCAACAAACATTTGCACCGTTAATCCTTTATACTAACGACCGCTTATACTTAACTCAAACTTTTTTTTTAAATTTAAAAAAAATGGTTTTCTTATAAATTTTTTTTTCTAAATATCTTTAAAATTTATACACGTTTTTATACACATTTTTATAAACGTTTTCATACACATATTTTTTATACTCACGTTTTTATATATATATTTTTATACACAACTTTTTTTACATGTTTTTTTACACACTTTTTTATACACATTTATACACATATTTTTATACACGTAAAATCGGGTCCAGCGGAAGCTTACACATCGCTGGGGTGCAACTCAATTGGTATCACAACACAAGTGCAAAGAACGGTTTTCATTTCAATTATTTAGAACAACCTTGTTTAACAAAAATGTTGAATTTACATTGTTAAAAGTAGTGCGGAAATAGGCCCTTTAAAATAGGTAGAACGGTCCCAAATGTTTGTCAGAGTCTTCTATGACCATGCCATGCCCTGCCAAGAGCCTCCAGTAGCGTACTATTGCTTTATACCTGAAAATACATGCTAACAAGTGTCAACACGAGGTTGGTGAGTTCATAGAGTTTATTGTAAAATGAATGCCTTTGAATGAAGATTTTCCCAGCAAAGGCATTGTAAATCCACCCAGTTCCAAGTCCCGCCCATAACAAGACTTGCAACCTGTGTGTTTACAACCCATTGCCAAATATGATTTGGATTATGTGAACGTCAAATGATTTATGAACCACAAAATGTAATGTTAAGTGTGACAATGTTTCAATGAAAAATATGTAAGTGAGATAATGTAGCCATGACAGTGTCGTCATAAGATAAATTCTGACAATGACGTCATGTAAATGAATCTGGCAATGTCGCCTATGACAATGTCGTCATATAAATGAATCTGGCAATGTCGCCTATGACAATGTCGTCATATAACCAAAATAATATGAAATTAACAGTCCATAACATAGACAATATGAAATAGCTCCATGTACTAGTGTCCATAATGAAATGATCAAGGGTGAACAATGTAAACACAAAATACTTCCGAGCAACGACTCAAGTATTTTAACCAATGAATAATGTTTGAAAGACAACTCACGTCTAAAGCAAAATGAGCATGAAGTTTAAATGTAAAATGAGCATAGAGTTTAATGAAAAACGAGCATGTATTCTCCCCCAAAACAGTTACAAAACAAGTAAAAGGAGGGGCTATGGAACTCACCTGATGCGATAGCAACAAAGACAGATATGAATATGCTGAAATGAGGCTCGGTCTCTAACCGCGACCTAACATGAATAATATGATCTATTGTAAGCAATGAAATGATGCTACACATGCAAATACGTATGTTATCGATACCACTCGATGATTTTGGAAAATAATGTTTATCGTCGAAAAATACATTTTTGACGTCTCGGAAGTCATAAACTACTTTTCGTGTAAATATGTTGAAATGGTACTCTATGATCCTCGTTTGGTGTTCTATAGTCAAATATAATGGTTTCGTCGCAAAATAACTCTTTTTATAACTTGTGAAAATGTGACCAAACGGCCTCGCAAAACTAGCCGTAAAATATTGCACGTTAAGAGTTAGTAATAGAACTTGACGTTTTTGAAAACCTTGTAACATGATCTCACAGCCGTCTCATTTGAGTTTTGGTCATACGCGTCCCGATCATAAAGAAAATCGGCTTTGAATATGGTTACTTGAAAATATAATGTTCAACACTTAGAAAATTCTATTATAGTAAAAGCTGTCAAAATGATAACTTTGAAAGGATTTTTGGGTAAAAAGATGAGGTCGTAGTTTATTCGTTATAAGTCTATTCGACGAACGGCCAATTGATTTAAAAAGCTTGCTGGGAGACCTTGATTTCATATGAAGACGGCTCGGACTCAAACCATACCAATCATGGATAAAAACAGTCGTGAAAATGGTGTCTCGCAAAGACAGTTTTGCGGCAAGTTTATATTAGTAAAAGCTGATGGAATATATGTTTTTCGTCGGGTTTCAAACACTTGTATCTTTTTCGTTATAAGCTCGTTTTCTATGTTCTTTATATCCCGGAATCGTGGGACAAAGTATTAACATATTTTTGATAAGTCGGGACGGCTAGATCAAGTTTTATGCCCCAAAACAGCCCGTGAAAAACTGTGACAGCAGTGAGTTTTTTCTGAAAATATAGTTTTCCTCGTTAACTCGTATTTGGCATAACTTTCACGTCGTAAGGGCTCTTTTAGTGATTCCAACGGCTACGGTTTCGTTTTTGAAAGTATTTTCTGAATATCTAACCCAAAATTTCCCAGAAACCCCTGAAGTTTTCCACGTTTGGCAAAAATGGACAGCAACAATATTTTCCAAAAATACTTTTTGTCGTTAAACTTCGGAAAACCATATCTCCTTCGTTATTAACTCGTTTTTATCCCCGTTTTCGGCCATAGTTTCGTCTCGGAATGTATTTTCTAAATCTTTGGTCCAAAGTTACCCAAAACCCACTGAGTTTCCCACGTTTTGCATTTAAGGACAGTAGGTATATATATTGTTCAAAACTTGGTTTCCTAGTTACTAACTTGTACAAAAACCTTCCAATCAACAACCAAACATCTCTTAATCTACCATACACCTTCTTAGGGTGTCATGGGTCCTAAACTTCACAAAATATTGTAGGATTTCAAGGGAATGATCATAGGCTTTATATATACTTATAAAAACCATAAAACTTGTAAAGTGGTATAAATAACATATGTAACTTGCATGTTTAACCAATATAACTTGAAAATACATGATGTTAATGATCAAATGAAAGTATGAGATGATGAAAAAGTTCACTTGAAGCTTACTTGAAGATTGATGAGTTTGGATGAAAAAGATCACAACCTTGGAGTTTTTATCGCAAAACTCTAACAAGGAAGGTAAAAGGAACTTGAAAATGGCTTGATCTTGGAAAAATTATGGGATCTCCTTGGTTCTTGTGGTTGTGTCGTGGGATTGAGAGAGAAAAGAGGGAGAGAGTGTGAAGTTTTCTAGTGAAAATGAGCTAGTTTAGGCATTATATAGGCCAAGGGCATTTTGGTAATTTCAACGAAAGGGTAAAATGGTAATTTCACTAGGTTTTTGAAATATCTAGATATTTTTGAGAAAATATCTAGATATTTTAGGTTGGATACTTATTGACTTACGGAGTGAGTTTTGGTCCCATTAATTGCTAACTGTAAGTCGTAAAGTCACAAAACTTAAAACCGGGTATCCTAAAATTCCTAAATTCATGAAAATGTCATGGAAGGTGGAAAACATATATTTCTCTTGTTGGTAATGTTGTTTGGACATATTGGGATGTCTAAATGATGTTTAAACCTTAAAGTAAGTCTCGGACACGGTTTCGTGATTCTTGCAGAAATTATCCGACGAGTGCCAAAATCTCGGGTTATCATTAAAATAGTTTAACTTACGAGAATATGAAATAAAAATTTTGGGAATGAATAGTGAAAATGAATAGTAACTCGTGAATAGTAAATTGTCGAGGTTCGGAAAAATGGCCTGAAATTACGAATTGTCACAGTCTCCACCCGTTACGGGAATTCAGTCCCTGAATTCAGTTAGTGTTGGTCTCCGGGGTGGATTCGGTGAAAGGTGTAGATATTTGAGCCGCATCTGGTCTTCCCGCTCCCATGTAAACTTAGGACCTCTGCGAGAATTCTAGCGAACCTTAACGATAGGAATTTGACTCTGCTTCAACTGTTTGACCTCATGGTCTATGATTTCTGTTGTTTCCTTCACATATTTGTGCTTATTGTCGAGCTGAATTTCTTCCAATGGAATTTCAGGCGTTTCGTTTGAAAACATTTCTTGAGGTTTGAGACATGAAACGTGTTATGTACACTGCTGAGCTCTGACGGAAGCTCAATTATGTATGCTACTGGATCAATCCTTTCCAGAATTTTAAATGGCCCAAAGTATCTCGGGTTCACTTCCCGCGTTCTCACAATTGTTTCATGCTTTTCCAATGTTTCTGAAATTGTGTCATGCCTTTCCAAGGCAAGGCTTTCAACGTAACTCGTTCCACAGTTAAAATTCTAATGATTTGCTGCTTAGGTATACCTAATCCCAATGATTTTGCATCCTGAGTTGACCTAACTTTTCTATTGTTTTCGTGTTGCTTGTAACTGATTCTTGACTTGTACACTTTCCTTTGTTGTTTCACGATTGGGTTCTAGCCTAGTGAATTGGACTTCCCGATTTTTGGTCTGTCAGTAGGTAATTGGTACTTCCATCACAGGGTGTCTTAAAGGGTATAGTCTTTGTATTGGTGTGATGGCTATTGTTGAAGGTGAAATCTGTCTATGTCAAAGGTTTACTCCAAACAATTTAAGGTTAATTCTATGGTGCTGAGCATGTCCTATAGGGATTGGATAATTCTCTTCAATATTCGTTGGTCTGAGGATAGTAGATCGTGCATACATCTGATTGGGTAAGAATAGCTTAAAGGGATTGTTAGAAGTTTGAAGTAAGGCGACTATCTCTGACGGAAATGATGGAAATTGGTTCACCGTGCCTTGAAACAATTTCCTTGACGTAAAGTCTGGTAAGCTGTTCCATAGTATAAGTCTCTCCGATTGGAATGGAATGGACTGATTCGGTGGGACGATCGATGATCACTCAAATAACTTCGAAACTGCCTGATGTCTTTGGAAGTCTAATGAAAATATCTATTGCAATGCGTTCTCATTTCCACTGAGGAATTTCTGGTTGCTGAAGTAATCCTAATGGTTTCTAGTACTCGGCTTTTACTTTAGCGCAAGTAAGGCATTTGCTAACATACAAAGCTATGTCTGCTTTCACATTCGGCCACCAATAAAGTTTCTTTGAGATCCTGATACATCTTATCAGAACTTGGGTGAATGAAGTACTTCGACTTGTGCGACTCGTGCATAATCAACTCTAGTATTACACCATAGAGAGATATCCAGTTTCTATCCTTGAAGCACAATACTCTGTCTGACCTCTTACTAACCCATTTGCATTCTTTGGCATACTGTAGGGTTTTATCATTATGTCGGTTTCCTTCCTTGAGTGCCTCAACTTGAGTCTCGAGGATTCGTGATGGTAAAGGTGAAATGATTGGTCATTCCCAATGATCTGACTCTCAATGGCTTGAAGTTGGGTTATGGTTAGCTGACGTGCTTCTAGACGGCGGTTCATAAGGTGATGCAGGTGTGGATGTTCTTGCAACGATTGTGTATACACACAAGAAGTTTTGAAACCTTTAGAAATCGAGTAGGAATGCAAACCGGACATAATTTTATTATAATTGCTCTCAGTATTGCAAAATTCATCTCTGAGCGGGGCATAGGTAGTCAGCCTATGTCCAACTGTCCCGGGTTGAATATAGATGACGAGTCTATATTCCACCGAGGTTCAATGAAGTTTAAAATACTCAGCTCAGTTATAGTAATACTAGGTCCTTCACATTGAAGAGATGTTCTGATAGGCTAAGGCAAAGGACCAAACTCGTGGTCGAATGATGAAACTATGTAAGAAAAAGGCGTAACGCTGAAACGTATACGATATGTATGCATGCTTATATGAAGACAACTATAGTAATCAACTATAATAAGTGGGTATGAATGATTTGATAATAAGACACAAATCTTATTAAATATGTCAGCAACAAACCACAATTGAGGCATCAGCTTGGCAGGCAGGCACGTGGCGGTCATAGGGTTATGTTTTTGTAAATGTAGCTATAGTTTAGGTTTTAAAATTACCCAATTCTCTATAGCCTAGGCTCTGATACCAATCTGTCACACCCCCAAAATCGGGTCCAGCGGAAGCTTACACATCGCTGGGGTGCAACTCAATTGGTATCACAACACAAGTGCAAAGAACGGTTTTCATTTCAATTATTTAGAACAACCTTGTTTAACAAAAATGTTGAATTTACATTGTTAAAAGTAGTGCGGAAATAGGCCCTTTAAAATAGGTAGAACGGTCCCAAATGTTTGTCAGAGTCTTCTATGACCATGCCATGCCCTGCCAAGAGCCTCCAGTAGCGTACTATTGCTTTATACCTGAAAATACATGCTAACAAGTGTCAACACGAGGTTGGTGAGTTCATAGAGTTTATTGTAAAATGAATGCCTTTGAATGAAGATTTTCCCAGCAAAGGCATTGTAAATCCACCCAGTTCCAAGTCCCGCCCATAACAAGACTTGCAACCTGTGTGTTTACAACCCATTGCCAAATATGATTTGGATTATGTGAACGTCAAATGATTTATGAACCACAAAATGTAATGTTAAGTGTGACAATGTTTCAATGAAAAATATGTAAGTGAGATAATGTAGCCATGACAGTGTCGTCATAAGATAAATTCTGACAATGACGTCATGTAAATGAATCTGGCAATGTCGCCTATGACAATGTCGTCATATAAATGAATCTGGCAATGTCGCCTATGACAATGTCGTCATATAACCAAAATAATATGAAATTAACAGTCCATAACATAGACAATATGAAATAGCTCCATGTACTAGTGTCCATAATGAAATGATCAAGGGTGAACAATGTAAACACAAAATACTTCCGAGCAACGACTCAAGTATTTTAACCAATGAATAATGTTTGAAAGACAACTCACGTCTAAAGCAAAATGAGCATGAAGTTTAAATGTAAAATGAGCATAGAGTTTAATGAAAAACGAGCATGTATTCTCCCCCAAAACAGTTACAAAACAAGTAAAAGGAGGGGCTATGGAACTCACCTGATGCGATAGCAACAAAGACAGATATAAATATGCTGAAATGAGGCTCGGTCTCTAACCGCGACCTAACATGATTGATATGATCTATTGTAAGCAATGAAATGATGCTACACATGCAAATACGTATGTTATCGATACCACTCGATGATTTTGGAAAATAATGTTTATCGTCGAAAAATACATTTTTGACGTCTCGGAAGTCATAAACTACTTTTCGTGTAAATATGTTGAAATGGTACTCTATGATCCTCGTTTGGTGTTCTATAGTCAAATATAATGGTTTCGTCGCAAAATAACTCTTTTTATAACTTGTGAAAATGTGACCAAACGGCCTCGCAAAACTAGCCGTAAAATATTGCACGTTAAGAGTTAGTAATAGAACTTGACGTTTTTGAAAACCTTGTAACATGATCTCACAGCCGTCTCATTTGAGTTTTGGTCATACGCGTCCCGATCATAAAGAAAATCGGCTTTGAATATGGTTACTTGAAAATATAATGTTCAACACTTAGAAAATTCTATTATAGTAAAAGCTGTCAAAATGATAACTTTGAAAGGATTTTTGGGTAAAAAGATGAGGTCGTAGTTTATTCGTTATAAGTCTATTCGACGAACGGCCAATTGATTTAAAAAGCTTGCTGGGAGATCTTGATTTCATATGAAGACGGCTCGGACTCAAACCATACCAATCATGGATAAAAACAGTCGTGAAAATGGTGTCTCGCAAAGACAGTTTTGCGGCAAGTTTATATTAGTAAAAGCTGATGGAATATATGTTTTTCGTCGGGTTTCAAACACTTGTATCTTTTTCGTTATAAGCTCGTTTTCTATGTTCTTTATATCCCCGGAATCGTGGGACAACGTACTAACATATTTTTGATAAGTCGGGACGGCTAGATCAAGTTTTATGCCCCAAAACAGCCCGTGAAAAACTGTGACAGCAGTGAGTTTTTCTGAAAATATAGTTTTCCTCGTTAACTCGTATTTGGCATAACTTTCACGTCGTAAGGGCTCTTTTAGTGATTCCAACGGCTACGGTTTCGTTTTTGAAAGTATTTTCTGAATATCTAACCCAAAATTTCCCAGAAACCCCTGAAGTTTCCACGTTTGGCAAAAATGGACAGCAACAATATTTTCCAAAAATACTTTTTGTCGTTAAACTTCGGAAAACCATATCTCCTTCGTTATTAACTCGTTTTTATCCCCGTTTTCGGCCATAGTTTCGTCTCGGAATGTATTTTCTAAATCTTTGGTCCAAAGTTACCCAAAACCCACTGAGTTTCCCACGTTTTGCATTTAAGGACAGTAGGTATATATATTGTTCAAAACTTGGTTTCCTAGTTACTAACTTGTACAAAAACCTTCCAATCAACAACCAAACATCTCTTAATCTACCATACACCTTCTTAGGGTGTCATGGGTCCTAAACTTCACAAAATATTGTAGGATTTCAAGGGAATGATCATAGGCTTTATATATACTTATAAAAACCATAAAACTTGTAAAGTGGTATAAATAACATATGTAACTTGCATGTTTAACCAATATAACTTGAAAATACATGATGTTAATGATCAAATGAAAGTATGAGATGATGAAAAAGTTCACTTGAAGCTTACTTGAAGATTGATGAGTTTGGATGAAAAAGATCACAACCTTGGAGTTTTTATCGCAAAACTCTAACAAGGAAGGTAAAAGGAACTTGAAAATGGCTTGATCTTGGAAAAATTATGGGATCTCCTTGGTTCTTGTGGTTGTGCCGTGGGATTGAGAGAGAAAAGAGGGAGAGAGTGTGAAGTTTTCTAGTGAAAATGAGCTAGTTTAAGCATTATATAGGCCAAGGGCATTTTGGTAATTTCAACGAAAGGGTAAAATGGTAATTTCACTAGGTTTTTGAAATATCTAGATATTTTTCAGAAAATATCTAGATATTTTAGGCTGGATACTTATCTTGACTTACGGAGTGAGTTTTGGTCCCATTAATTGCTAACTGTAAGTCGTAAAGTCACAAAACTTAAAACCGGGTATCCTAAAATTCCTAAATTCATGAAAATGTCACGGAAGGTGGAAAACATATATTTCTCTTGTTGGTAATGTTGTTTGGACATATCGGGATGTCTAAATGATGTTTAAACCTTAAAGTAAGTCTCGGACACGGTTTCGTGATTCTTGCAGAAATTATCCGACGAGTGCCAAAATCTCGGGTTATCATTAAAATAGTTTAACTTACGAGAATATGAAATAAAAATTTTGGAAATGAATAGTGAAAATGAATAGTAACTCGTGAATAGTAAATTGTCGAGGTTCGGAAAAATGGCCTGAAATTACGAATTGTCACACATATTTTTATACACGTTTTTATACACATGTTTTTTATACACATGCTTTTATGCACATGCTTTTATACACACGTTTTTATACACACATTTATATGCACATTTATACACACATTTTTATGCGCACATTTATACACACATTTTTATCCTCGTGTATAAAAAAGTGTATAAAAATATGTGTATAAATGTGTATAAAAACGTGTATAAAAATGTGTGTATAAAAATGTGTATATAATGTGTGTATAAAAACCTGTATAAAAATGTGTGTATAAAAACGTGTATAAAAATATGTGTATAAATGTGTGTATAAAAACGTGTATAAAAATGTGTGTATAAAAACGTGTATATAATGTGTGTATTACAACGTGTGTATAAAAACATGTGTACATAAAAACGTCTATAAAAATATGTGTATAAAAGCATGTGTATAAAAACGTGTATAAAAATGTGTGTATAAAAACATGTGTATAAAAACGCGTGTATAAAAATGTGTATAAAAAATGTGAATAAAAATGTGCATATAAAAACATGTATATAAAAACATGTAATAAAATGTGTGTATAAAAATGTGTATATGAAAACGTGTATAAAAATGTGTATAAAACGTGTATAAATTTTAAATATATTTAGAAAAAAAAATTATAAGAAAAACCAATTAAACAAAAATTTTTTTTAAGTATAAACGATCGTTAGTATAAAAGACTAAAGGTGCAAATGTTTGTTGCAAACGGTCGTTAAAGGACTAACGGTGCAAATGTTAGTATAAAGGACTAACAGAAAAAACTAACGACAGTTAGTCTCAGGGACCAAAACCGTTATGGGTCGCAACCACAGGGACTGGATCCGTTAGAAAAAAAGTTTAGGGACTAAACCCGAAAAACCCGACAGACCACATGGACCATTTATGAAATTAACTCAAAAAATTCACACTTAAATATGAAAATCTCTCTCTCTCTCTCTCTCTCTATATTACTATATTATATATATATATATATATATATATATATATATATATATATATATATATATATATATATATATATATATATATATATACTAGTTTTCAAAGCTCGCCCGACGGGCGGGCATGACTTATAATTATCGTTTACATTTTTTCTTTTAGCTAAATATTGGTGTTAAAAAATTGTTTATTATACAAAGAATTTTAAAAGAATAGTACCAACGTTTGTCAAATTGTTTCTGACCCGATACTTTGAATACATAAGGACCACGGCCAACGTTTATAGAGTCATCCACCTTAGCACCGAACGATGTCATACTGAACATTTGATTATATGCCCGTACATTTTCTATAAAAAGGTTCGTAGAAAACAATTCGCAATACTGAATGTGTGTGCCGAATATTGGTTGAACCCCTTGCCATTTGTTGTGTATGTGCACATACAATAGTAAAAGTATCCCAATAATTTAGTGTTTTCACATAATTTAGTGAATATTTGTGTACTTTAATTTCAAAATAATTATAGATAATTCATAATGATTATTTTATTACATTAGGAGTTTTGTAAATAAATAAAAATTGTACACCAACGTAACTCAAACTAACAATCTGATCATTGTGTTCTTCAAAATATAAAAAAGAAAAAAACGTATACCATCCCTAACTCCATGTTGGTGTATTTTGAAATTTTCTCATGTTTTCAACAGTCATAAACAAACCCAAATGACTCTGGTGTCGATGATATACTGTTCTGATTCAAAGCAGAGACCAACATCGGGTTTTGACCAGCCATAATTCCAGCTGCTGCTGCTGGGTTCATAAGCTGAGGAGCATACACTCCATAACCAAAACCCACATTACCAATGTGACCATTAGAAGCAGCTGATGGCAAACTTTTGGTGTTTTTGTTCCCACGTTGACCATCAACAGCTTGTCTGCACTGTAACTGACAACCATCAAACACCTTAGTGGGCTCTTCCAAAGCTTTCTTGCACCCTTCAACTGTTTTGTATACAAAGATCGCAAACCCTTTAAATTTTCCAGTAGCTTTATCGATCCCCGACGGCCCGTCCTCGATTTCTCCAAACTTGGCGAAGTGGGACCTGAGTGCGTCGGGATTCACATGAGACTTAACATTTGCTACAAAAATCTTTCGTCCAATTGTACCAGTCGTAAGAGTGGTCTGGTCGTTATTGGACCCACTCGGACCTTCAGCAGCTAATTGGCAAGTAGCCATGCGGCTTCCTATCTTCTTTGTGTCTGTTTGAGGGATTTTTGTGCACTTTTTCGCGTTTTGAAGAGGACAAAGCCATAGCCTTTGGCCTTTCCAGTCGCTTTATGTGTAACAACTCTGCACTCTTCAATATCACCATACTGTTTAAAGACGAAAAGTACTTGGTCTGTTGTGGCATCCCAGCCGAGGCCAAAGACAAAAATCTTACGGTGAGCCGGGTCCACCTCGGCACTTTGGGTGAGAGTGGCCACTATTGATGGGTCGTTTAGGGCTGCTTCTTTGAGAAACTCGATAATCTTTTCTTTTGGTAAAGGTTCCAGAAGCTTCCTGAGAGTCTCCTTTTTAGAAGCCTCGTCTTCTTCTTCATCCTCTTCCTCTTGCTCTTGCTCTTCTTCTTCATCCTCTTCTTCCTCTTCCTCTTCTTCTTCTTCGACTTCTACTTCTTCTTCAACTTCTTCATATTCAACCTCTTCTTCATCTTCATCGTCCTCATTTACTTGTTCAGTGTCAGATACTTCTTCTTCTGGATCCTCTTCACCTTCTGATTCTTCCTCCTCAGATGTCTCATGCTTAGCCACTATCTTAGGTTTCTTTTCTTCTGCTTTTACTTTGAGTTCTGCTGCTGCTGCTCTCTTCTTCATTTCAAGACACCGCTCTTAATCACACCAGATCAAAGCCAAGAATTTCCTAAAAATGAAAAATCTTAATACTTGAAATATATCATTGTTGAATAAACAAGTATTTGAAAAAGATGAAGAAAATAAATGTATTGCACGTTGGGAATATATTGCTTTAAAAGGAGATTATTAATTGCTTAATTTGTGACACATATAATATCTCCATTTTTCTAAAGTGAAGGGCATTATCGACATCGTCTGAAGTCATAGAATTTCACTTAGCATGATGCGTATATTTTATTGCTTACTGCAATTCCAGACATTCAATCAACAACAGCAGACATGAATAATGATGCTACAGTTAGAATGATATGCACCTTCATGCTTGGTGAACAACTTCTGGTTCCAAACCGTCATGTATATATGCCAAAATAATGCAAATTAACCATGTTAGGATGACAATAATAATGGCTTAGCAAGCCTACTGTCAACATACTCATACATAAACAACCTACATGATAATGTGATGCAATCAATCAGTTTTTTTCCCTAGCATTACTGGTTTAACTATTAATATTTGCATTCAAAAGTGATTGTGCGAAAACCTTAAAAGACTATACTTTTTGCACCAAAGGAGTAGATTATTACCTGCCTCTTAGCCCATCTGCGCAAAATATGAATATTACTCATCACTTGGTAAGACTAACCCAAACTGCGATGTGGTCCAAGGTGCGACGTGGTCCTTCACGTTTTAGATCTTTTCCATGTCCAGAATCCTCTGTTTATAAGTTTGAATATGAGTAGATAGAAATAATGTAAAAGTAAACACTGACAATCAAATAACACGATACCAAATACCAAAATGGAAGAATTCTACCTTTATTTTCATTTAGTCTCAAGAGAGAAGTTTGTGTACCATTTGAATGTCTGGAAAACAATATATAATCATTTTATTTCTCTTGCCAAGAATTGAGATATTAAATACATTAGGTAAATTATTAGTCGTTTCACTGCTGCAATAGCTTCGAAACTGAGATTGCTCTAATCTCAGGTTCTGATGGATATGCCGAAGGAAAGTCGTAACAAAGTTTTCTTTTACCTTTATCCAATGACAATGTTCCTTTAGCAACCGAGATTGTATTTGCTTTGGTTTTATTAAGGAAAATGTAGAGTTAACAGGGTGAAGAGAAACATAATAAAGTTAAAGAGCTAATTGTATTTTTTTGCCAATTCATTCCTGTATCATGTGCGTGTATCCATCAATACTATGTGATGGTGTAAAGACCAAGTTTATATGTTAAGCTGTGAAAACAAAGAACCTTTCCATCATGAGATGCATGAAATTTTAGACGGTAAGCTTCATCGGGATCAGGAGCATGAGTAGCTTGAGTAAGCAAAGCTGACTGAAAGACATAACGAAACATCCATTAGTTAAAAGTTTAACTTGTGATGAAAATTCAATAAAACTTTAAAATATCAATGTTATTATGTAACATTTTTGGGAGCATTCAATATATCTGAGTAACTTGTCAATGCCTTCCTCTTCATCAGTTTTGTTCATTACCTGTTGATACACATGTTACATTTACATCCCAAATTCATCAATACCTACTGAGAGGGACCCATAGGACTGTTATAATTGCAGGCTTTGTACATTGTTAGTATTGGTGGTTCTCACAAATGTAGGTTTTGTTTTACGGGTCAAATAGTTTGGATACTATTGTTGCAGGCCTACTGGTTTCACACGGTTGGGTCAGTTGGGTTTGGCTATATATATATATGGAGGAGGCATTAAACTCTTGGGAAGTGGTCGCAATTGGTTTCCCATTTAATTGAAAAAAATTGCTGATTAAACAGCTTCATATGGTATCAAAGGGACCCGTAGGACTGTTATAATTGCAGGATTGATACTATTTCAAATGAAAACACCAGATGGGTAGTGCGAAAACAAAAATATTAAGAGGGAAGAATATCGAATGAGCTACAAATATTTGACACAATCAAGTACCTTGTCGTTGTAAACCGCCACAGTTGGATTTACTGTATGAACCTCACCTGAAACAATAACAGTAGGCCAAAGAATCTATATACGTCACTGTAACTAAAGCCAAAAATAACATATGCAAGTATTATACTATAAATTAACCCACTGAAAAAAAAGAATACAACATTGAATGGTTGTATTCACCCACTCAAGCTTGAAACATGTAAACTTCCTACACTGGTTTACAATGTTTATGAGATAAAAAAATGACCAACTAAGATATTTTAGCACTTGTCACGTTGATTTGTCGTTACTCATCTGAAAAAGCTTAAAACTTATGTCTTGTGTCGTCTGAGATTATACCACCCAGGAGTTTGTGATGTTGAAGCAACCGTTTGTTGCCTCTTCCTGCATCCACCACCAGCTTAGAAAGTAATATAAGTTGCAGAAGTATTGAAGCATATAACCTGCAATACCTGTTGATAATTTATTCCAGTTGCAGTGGTATATACTTAAACACATACCTTTTCTTGACCAAAACCGAACCAAAATAGACCAAAAACCCGACCAATTATGCCAAATATATTGTGTTTTTGTGTTTTTACATATGCAGGCACGGATATCAAGAAAATCGACAAAAGACACGAGAAATACGGGAAAACGAGCACGGGAATGGAAGATGGTTAAAAGCCAGAGCCGGGGAAGGAAATTATGGTCAAATAGTCAACTGAGGTCCTCAAATTATCAAAGCTTGTCAAGAATGGCCCTTGGATATTACTTTTGAAGAATGGCAGAAATGGTCCTTTGAGTTTCATAAAATACACAAATGGTCCTTATTCATTTTCATTTTACACATAACCTATTAAATCTAAAACCCTTATCCGGATTTATGCAAAATCCAAATCCAAAACCTCACTTGACAACCCATCCCAACCCACTTCAAATAATCCTCAAGCCCAACTTATCCCTTTTAAAATAAAACCCACAAACACTACCCGAGCCCATCATCTACCATTTAAATAAACCCGGATGCCTAAACCAAACCCGGTCAAACTTTACTTAAAACAGTCAAGAAAATATATATAAAAAACCACACTCACCCCGCGCCCAATTTACCCCCAAATCCCCAGATTTTTACTGTAGCCGAAGAACCCTAATCTCCAACCACAAAATTAACCGAGAGTAAGGGAAAAATTGGTACTTGCACGCGTATCTAGAAGCCTGACACCATCTGACAACACACACGGATTGCCAAGGTGGCAGAATAGGAGCTTCTGATTGGGTGCGACACATCACCCAAAGTGATCCAAGGGCTACGGTTTAAGATCAATGATTGGGAGCAAATGGAAGGCTGAGATTAGAAGGGCTAGAAGTTTCAGAAATCCTCACACGCACCTCTGAGCTCGGCTATATAAAGGACTCCTCACTCACAATTCGAGGGGTTAGATAGCTAGGTGTAGGAGTAGGATAGAATAGAGTAGTTTATGTAGTGTAATTTTTAGCTTAATCAAAACGTTGTAGTGTTATCAAGCTTTCAGATTGTACTCATTTCAAAGTTTTAATATAATTCAAAGTTTCTTTTTAGTTAAATCATTTGCAGAAATTTACTTTTATGCTTGAAATTAAACGTTTAGTTATGATAGGTTAATCTCTCTTTTAAACTTTTCATTTTTGTTTCAAAAGCTCAGTTAAGCTCCACAATAGCTGAAAGTGAGCTATTGTTCCATTGTTGCTGCTTTAAATTGTTCTAAGTGCTCGGTCAACGAAAGTCAACCGAGACAGAGTGGTGGTATTGATGATGATTCTGGGTAAGGTGATGGTGGTTTAATGGTGTTGTTCAAGCCTATCTCAATGATAGGCTATGTTTGAAAGTGTATCCTATTTCAGTTAGGATGTTGGACTTGTAAGTTCTTATTCACCCTTTTCTAGTTCTAAATCTGCAATTGATAGAGTTGTTGCTTAGTTTCTGGTTATTTTGCTTATTTGATGTTTATTATAGTTAATCTCAGCTTGTTAGATGCTTAGTGAATGTTTGTTATTGTTTCTGCTCCTTATTTGTTCAATTCTGTCTGAATTTTGCTTAGTTATAGTTTGATCTGTGTTTTTAGTTTCTGCTTGTTAATTGCTGGTTATGATTGATGTTATTGCTTTTATTATTGTTCTTATAACTTGTTTGATCTTTAGCTTGCTGATTATCAGTTTAGGATTGCATGTGTAGTGTTATATGGTGCTTACAGGTGTGTTTGGATCTGATTGATTCATGTTGCTATAGTTGTTATTCTGATTTGGTATCTGAGCTATTAGTTCACTTAGGGTTAATATAGATCAATAGTAGCATATAATCAATAGGTTTCATAGCTAAAGTCAAAATTGCACTTGAATCCAAATTGTGCCTGCATGTTGCTGTTTATCAGATCTGATGCTTGTACAAACCTTGCATTCTGTGTTTATGTTTGTGATATTTGTGCTTAAACATGTTCATTATACATCTAGGAGCAGTTGTAATCTGTTTAAACTAGATTTGGTCAAAGTATTAGTGCAATTTTAAAAGTCAGCTTAGTATAGTGTTGCAGCATAGGAGTTGGTTTAGGCTGCTGAACTAGGGTTCAATTAGGGTTCAATTGGCTTAATAGATTTAGGGCTTTTCATGTTTTTGTGTTCTCTACAATGTTGCAAAAATCGTGAATCGGTAGCCGGGCGGTCGACCACCCTGCAGCGAGTAATCGGCCGAGGCGGGATTAATCGGTGATTAATCGGTTTGGCATTTTTTGCATGTTTTGGGTATTTCTGGAGACCAAACTAAAGATCGTAACTGATTACAAGCCTACTATGTTTCCAAACCTCAATAAAAGGCTCCAATTCTAATTATGAGGCTCATTGTGCATTATAAGTGAAATAAATGATCCCCAAATTAAGTAGAATGCCTAAATTTTCATTTTTTTAAACCTGACCGATTTGGCCGATTCGGCCGATTTTTGGCCGATTCAGCCGATTTTTGGCCGAATCGGCCGATTTTTGGCCGATTCGGCCGATTTTTTTTGCCTGACCGATTTTTTGGCCGATTTTCACTATTCTACAAGGTACTGGGCCGATTAACGATTAATCGGCGATTAATCGGCCGATTCAGCCGATTTTTGCAACATTGGTTCTCTAGTTGGTAAACTTGCTTTTGCCCCCATAAGTTTGCACTTATCAGCTTATTTGGTAGCTTATCTTGTGGCTTAAACTTGTCTATTTTTACTGTCTGCTAATATGTTATCAGTAGCATTATTTTGAGCACCTGTATTTGCAACAAATTAAGGCAGTAATTGATGTTAGATTTTAGGGCTTTTGTGTTTTTCTTGTAGCCAGTAGTACTAGCTCCCTAGAACAGCTTTTACTTTCCATTTTCATGCTTATTTGAAGGCTATAATCGATCTGCAAGTTAGTGTTTGAGACTGCTTTTCTGCTTAAAATGTTACTGCACGTCTGCTTGTTTTAATAAGTTTCTGTTAATTGCAATTTAGTCCTTGTGGTTTCATTTTTAGTCAATATGGTCCTTGTCTTTACTTAAAAACGTTTTCAGTTTAAATCTAGTTTCTAAGTTTTACAATTTCAGTCCTTGACTTTGTTTTAAAACTTTTAGATTTAGATAAAGTTTCCGAAATTACATTTTCAGTCCCTTGAGTTTTTATAAACTTTTTCTTTATTTTCTTTTATAAAATTAGTTTCATTACATTACATTTTTAGTCCCTTAGGTTTTTATTTCACTATTAGTGTTAATAGTCTCGGGATTAGCCCGGGATTTATCTGATTTGTTTTTGTGTGCATTTATTTGATTACGAAGATTGCTTTTAAATTTTCCATATTTTAGTGTAATCAATACCAAAATATTCACTTTCAATTATTCACTTCACATTTTCACGACTCCGAATCGACTTAAACGCCGTCAAACCTTCGTTGGGAGAACGACCCGGGGGAATTGTATTCGTTAAAATTTGCTCCCGTAAAATTGTTTCACCCCATATATTGTATAAATAATTAAAGATATTTAGGTTTAGAACGAAATTTAGTTCTCCATCTTCTTAAAAGAATTTTTGCTCTAAAGATTGGGTACACATCAAGGTCCCGTATTAAGTGAATAAGTTGTAAAGTGCTCTTAGATTTCGGATTGAGATCGGACCTTGGATCCTTACTTCTAAAGGCGGTAAGGTCTTGGATTTAAACCGTGAAGGTTCGTTTTCTAAGGGTTACTATGTCATAAGAATTGTATGTTTGATGTTTTGGAAACACCCGGTAATCCCGTGGTATTAAGTTATTGAGTGAAGAAAAGTTTGAGTTAAAAAAAAAAAAAAAAATGTATGTTGAGATGTATGGATTTTGTGCTTAATGTGTTGGACAAGTTGATGGCACATGAGGTGCATGTGAATGACCCTAGATCGGGCACATGAGGTGCACGTGATGTTTCTCCACAACTGATGTCTACATGTTTGTATGAGTTCTTTAGTCTTTGATGTATGTAATAACCTTGATTTGGACCTCATTTTTAAGGCAAACTTTCTTGCAAGAAGATGGAAAACTACTTAGCGTTTTAAACTTGGTATCTTTATCGGAATAATAATTATAAAAACGAGAAGATTATGAAGAAATTCATTTCTCTCACAAAAATAAAATAAGTAGAAACAAAAATAAGAAAATGGGAGCGAGAGGTTCTTACACAAGTAACTTCCATGAGTAGTGTTGGCATCTAATTTCTAAGTAGGTTGTGATCTCGTTTATAAGCTTAGTTTGGGAACATGTGAAAAATCAAGGACGATGAATTTTATCCTTATGGTCACTCCTCTATGAGTTGTGTTTCTACTCTATGACCCTAAAAATTATCGATAGATAATGATTGTCAACAAAAAAAACCGTCACATGAATAATGAGAAAAATACAAAAAAATAGAATAAAAGGAAAATCGGGGAGTTTTTAAAGCTTAAGATTTCTTGATCTCTTTTGAAAATTTTGCTACTTCTCAAAGTTAGTAAAAAGGGGTTAAAAATTTTCGGTTTTAAAAATGTGCTTCTATGACATTGCATGAGGACATTGCAATAGCTTAGTCTGGGGGAATTTGGTATGTGCTTAAACACATACCTTTTCTTGACCAAAACCGGACCATAAAGACCAAAAACCCGACCATAATGCCAATAGATATAGTGTTTTTGTGTTTTTTCTATGCAGGAATGGATATCACGAAAAACCGGCAAAAATACAAGAAAATCAAGAACACGAGCACGAGATACGGAAAAGCTTTAGAGCCGAACCGGGAAAGACATACTTGGTAAAAAAGTCAAGGATCCACCCTTAGATCATACTTTGAAGAATGGCAGCATAGACCCCTTCACTTTCAGAAATTACAAATTTAGTCCCTACAATTAAATTCCTTAACCCTTTTAATACATTAAATCCGGATCCACAACTAAACTAACCCAACCCTTACACTTACCCAATCCATCACACCCAAATCCAACCCAAAGGCCCAATCCCTATCCCCAGCCCACTACACTAACCCTCTTGACCCAAATCCAACACTATAAACCCGGTCCCAACCCGTTTTATCAAACTAGTCAAAAGAAATAAATAACGGTCAAAGAAATAAAAATAAAAACACACATCCCCTTTCTCTGTTATCCCGCTCCCCAAAATTCACCTTTCCCCATTTTTACTATTCATCCCAAACCCTAAGATGTACCGTACGTTTTTTACGGCAATTAAGGGCAAAAGGGACAATCATTGGCCCTTCTAGAAGACTCTGACAAAGGGAATGACACGTGGGAGCAGTTGATTGGACCGAACACGCACCAAAGATGATCGTACGGCCAGAGATGAAGGCTTGGTAATGAAGGGTAATCTAAGGGTGGATATAGCTGTGGACACACGAGGATCGCCAGCGTGGACATCCTCACCCCTCACTCTCTCCCTCGGCTATAAAAGGAGGCTCAGTCTCTTCATTTGAGTATGTAGTTATTTAGTAGTGAAACTCTGTCGAATTTATGTCTCAATTGTAATTTCTTTTCAATATTGTAATCCAGTTTTCAATCAATGAAAGTTTAGTTTACTATTTTATAATTCAAGCTTCTTCAATTTTACTTTTAATCTTTATTTAGTTTAATTTTAGTTTGAATAGCTTGTTAATGTTTCATTACAATCTAGCAATCAAATTCAGTTAGTGTCTCTTAGTTATCAGCTTATTGTTATACATTTAAAAAAATAAACAAAATAAAAATAATCTTCAAATTTTAAAATACAGGCTTCAATAAGCCTATTTCATTGCTCAAACAAGCTTATTCAAGCTGCTATAGCTTGTAGTAAGGTTGCTAATTCATATTGATTCTCAACATCAAAAAGTCAATAAAAGTCAACTGGTTCATGAATAATGGTGTTTGATGCTTGGAGAGGTGGTCTAGGGGAGGAAATGGAAGCTCCTAGCCTGTCTAAAGACAGGCAAGCATAGTGAACTCCCTCAATTGTGGCTGAGGGAGAGTTGCACAAGTGAGTTTTGCTTATTTTTGGTTCCTCTCAATAATATTAGTGTAGATCTGTTAGATTTAGCTTATATCTGTTTGATTTATGTTTGATTGATGCTTGTTTGATTAGATCTAGCTTATTTTAGTGTATTTGACCATTGTTTAGTTGTTTGTTATTGAATCTGTTTAGTATTTTGCTTCTGTCTAAGTCAAAACCTGTGGATCTGATATTTGCTGAGTTATTGTTGTTGATTGTTGTTATTCTGAGTTCCTTTGGTATATTTGAATGATGTTTGGTTGATTTGGATAAGTGATTGTTGCTGAATCTGAGTTTGCTTTTAAATCTGCAAGTTAAGGGGTGTTTGGATCGAAGGATTGCTTGGTGTTGTTGTTGTTTAACTGTGGTAAAATTGCTCTAAGTTGACTGCACACACATAATACAACTCAGAATAGTCATAAACCTAGTAGCTTGTTTGGATAAAAGTCAAATTGCTTGTTGATTTGCTTATCTGATATGTTCTGCTGATTTCATGGACTGATTGAGCTTGATTTGTGAGATAAATAGCTTAAGTGCGTTACTTAATCCACCAAATAGCTTAATTATAACTAGAATCAGGATTTGATTGTTGAAATTCACATTGGTCAACTTTGAGTGGTTTTTAATTAGTCAAACATTCCTGTTCATCAGCATATGCTTGTTGAAGGTGTTGTGTTCATGTCTGATTTTGATTGATCATTTGAGTTTGGTTTTGCTTGATTATCTGTTTCTAAATAGTTTTCCTAGCTTATTTTCATAGTTTTTAATTTCAAATCATTTCAATAACATTTAGTTACTCTAATTTGAATCCAAAAGTTGTCCAAAGTTTGTTGTATGCTGAGTGCTTTGATACTTGTGTTTTGGTCAGCTGAACATTGCTCAAATTGAACAAGCACTTGTGTTTTTGTGATAGGGCTCTTAGTTAATTTGTGTTCTTTGCTTGGTTAGCTTCTCAGATCTGCTCTTTGTTTCCAAATTGGTTGAGAAATAAGCTTTTAATTAGCTGTTGAAAGTAGCACTTTGAAACTGCAAGTCCATTAAGCTGTTTGAATCAATTAGCTCTAATCTACTTATTTGCTTGTTCAAATCTGTTTATTTGAGTTCCAAATTGCTTATTAGTTGCTTGTTTAAGTTTCCTGAGCTTTTGGTGCTATTTGGAGCTTATTTGCTTATTTTGTGCTTTTTGGCTTATTTCCAATAAGCCAAAACTGCTTATCTGAGCTTATTTGATCATTCATTTTATTTTTCTTAAACTGCTAATTAGTTTTTAGATTTATTATAATTTTCCCTGATTTAATTAGTTTAGTTTGCTATTTATTTTACATTTAATTAGGCTTTAAGCAATTAAAAAAAGAAAAGAAAAACAAAAAAAAATATAATTTGTTTCATTTTGTGAACTTTAGTCCCTAAACTTTCTGTCAGTGTTAAAAACGTGCTTAAGTGTTTCCCAAGCTGTTTCAAGTTTCAAAATTGGCAATTCCAGTCCTTGTGTTTGTTTTAGAATTTTTAAGTTTTGAATAATTTTCAAATTTGGCAGTTTTAGTCCTTAGGTTTATAATCTTTGCATTTTAGCTTTTTATTTCCACTATTAGCTATATAAATCTCGGGAATAGCCCGGGATTTGCGTTATTTGATTTCTTTTACATTTTATTATAAGTGCTTTTATTTGATAACGTATATTGTTTTTAATTTTCCATATTTTAGTTTAATCAATACCAAAATAATAACTTTTACGTCACTAATTCACTTCACATATTCACACACCGATTCGACTTATTCGCCGTCAAACCTTCGTTGGGAGAACGACCCGGGGAAATATTTTCACGAATATTCCTTCGGAAAAACGTACTAAAAATAATATTACATCAATTAAATGGCGCCGCTGCCGGGGATGGCTTGAAACGAGTGCGTCGATTTCGTCCGTTGTTTTTGTGATTTGAAGATCCTTCCTCGGAAGTTATTGTTTTTTTTAAAAATAAAAAAATACAAAAATATAATAAATAAAACACTTTTCCTAAAGTGTTTTCATAAATACATCTTAATAAACATCCTCGGTCTTCCGTTGAAGGAGGGCGGTTGTAAACCATTCCGAATAAACAACAAAACAAATCGTGAAATTAAACGTTATCGGACTACTTTAATTCTACAACCGGATAAGCGGGAAATACGGAAGCTTTGACATTAAATTGCAAGCTGAAGAGAGATCCATTCTCCCGTCCCGTCGCGAGTAGTTTTGAAGGAAACGGTTACGGATAACGTAACGGTTACCAAAAATAAAATAAATTTGTTTTTCAAGGTTTTTATAAAAAAAAAAAAAAAAAAAAAAAAAAAAAAAAAAAAAAAAAAAAAAAACAAAAAGATTTTCTTTTCAAATTTATCTTTCATTTTTCTTTTGTGATTTTCCATAAAAAATCCGAAAATAATCTTCTTATCCTCTCATCCATTTGATTCTTCTTCTTTAACCCTCTAAACCGTATAATTCTATCTCTTTCTCCCTCTCATGTTTAATTCTTATTATAATCCTTCATCATTTTTTACCACAACCGTCGAAGATGATGGAACAAAAAGCATGGAAGAATTGTTATTTGAGGAGCAGAGGCGGGTTGTAATAGCTTTATATTGTAAACATGACATTAATTACTCTTCGAGTGGCAATCCCACTCCGTCTTCTGAATCTATCCTCCCCGACTCTTCCAATCCTTCCCTCACACCGGTTGAGGGAAGTGACCCCGTTTTGGAAGAGGTCGATACTTCTCTTGCTAATGATAATTCCGATTCAACGATGGTTGATGACTCTACTTTTGATTCGGAGGGAGATATTCGTTTTCTTGAAGAATTATTGAATGAAGAACCATTATCTTCCCTCCCTCCGATGAGCAGTGAAGTTTTTACCGATGATGATACGCTTCCAGATGAGGATGTTCCAAACGAAAATATCATTATTTATTCGAACCCTCTTTTTGAAACCGCTGATACGGATGAGATGCCGTTTGATCACGCTGCGGATGATGACGTTGAAAGTTATGCCGATTCTCACAATGAGTATACTCCGAGTATTGAAGACTCTTGTGGAGATATCAATGATGTTGAGGAATCGCGTTCCGATTATGAGTTCATTAGCTTAGAGGAGATAAATGATTTTGACCTAGATGATGATGAGATCAAAGATGATTTACTTCGTGACAAATTGTCCAAAATTAATCTTCTTATTTCAAAGATTGAAGCTTTAAATAATCCGATTCCGTCTACTAATGCCGTGATCACCTCTTCATTTCCTATCCCCGATATGGATAGTGATTTCTTACCCGAGCTTGAAATTTTTCGATTTGAAGAGAAGAGTAGTGGCAGTCCCACTATTCATGCTGATATTTCTCTTCCGGATTATGAGCGTTTTGACTTTGAGATCAACTCAGAACTTATTTTGAGCAATATTTCCAATAATCCGTCACATGACTCTCTTTTAGAGGATGTCGATCGATTTCTTGCTACGGATGACTCAATACCACCGGGTATTGAGAATGACGAGAATGGTCTTATTGAAGATAATGATTTACTTTCTGATGCTGACTCCTTTCTCTTCGATTTACCATATTCTCGTCCACCCGCGAAACCACCGGATGTAGAATTTGAATCCGATACGGATGAAGTTATTTTTGGAGTGGTGGACGATGTTTCTGATCATGATGATCCGGTGCTTGATATTTTTCCCACCCAACCCACTCGTGATTCAGAATTTGACTTTGCTTTCATCATCCGTGTGTTTCACCCATTCTTCTCCTATCCCAACATTTCTCTTCTCATTCACTCCACCGGGAGTGAAGATACCGTCTTTGACCCCGGCATCTCCGTTCTTCGTGTCGGGTGTCCGTTCCATTTGCTACCCCAAGATTAATTAAATTCGGGGCGAGTCTAAGCTTTCCGACTCGATACCAAAAACAAGCGCTTCGTGGGAGGCACCCCATGCTTATCCATCTATCTTCTTATCTATTTTCTAATAAAGTGAGTGAGGAGGGCATCCTCTTCCATTTCTTGTGTTTCGTGTTTTCTGTGATGTGTCCAGGAATGCCCGATGATGAAGACTCTCGTGCTCGTAGTTTCCTTCACGCTACTCGAGTTTCATCATCCGCTGCTTATCGATATCCAAAATCTTGTCGTTTTACATCTATCTTTTGGCATAATTAATAAACGGCCTTAGATTTATGTAGGAGAACCCTTACCTTTAAGACATTGAGGACAATGTCTCGTTTTAGTCTGGGGGGGTAATCTTGCGATTTGATTTTTGCCTTGCAGTTTTTCCGTTTTCTCATGCAACCCCGTTTTTCCTCCAAAATTTGAAAAAATTCAAAAAAAAAAAAAAAAATGATGAGAAAATTTTAAAATTTTTTGCAAAAATATAATAAATTTTGACAATTTTGTTGATTTTCCGCTGGAGAGAGTAGGAATAAAATTCTGACTTGACCGGGCGTGTTGAGCCCTAGCTTGTCTCCTTAACCGTTTATAATCTATAAGCTTGTGCTAGTCTTTTACACAAGGAGCTAGAAAACGCGAATTCTTTTCAAGAGTTTGCAAGTTCCCGTATTTGACTTTATATATGCATGGCTTGATTATAAGGCTAAGCATTCGCGGATCTTATTATTTAAGATTTTAAATTTGCGAAGAACGAGAAATGATAGAGTTGTTTATAAGTTAGATTGCTAAACGTGGAGTAGTTGGATCTCTTTAGAGCTCATCAAAGTTATTTGTGGCTTTTTGTTCCCATAAGCTTGTTTCACCTTAAAAATAGAAATCTAGGAATAATTAAAGGTATTTTGGTTTTGGCGATGATTAGTTTTTATTTCTTCCTTAGAGAATCCTTACTTATGAAAGTTGGGTACACATCAAGGTACTGCCAGTGTTACGGTGTAATAGACTATTCCATCTTGCCGGCTCGCAACCGATGTTGGGATTGTTATAAAAGCCGTAGGACTCGGGATTTGGCAAAATATATAATGAATAATGAATAATAATAATAATCCAAAGCCATAAAAAGTTTTCTACATCTTGCCGGTTCGCAGCCGATGTTGTAGACTTCTAATAAAGGCGGAGGAAAAACTCCAAGGTCATAATAGACTATCACATCTTGCCGGTTCGCAGCCGATGTTGTGATTGTTATAAAGGGCCAAGGATCAATAATAATATGTGCTTAATAATGTTAAAAATGCCAAATTTCGACTCCGAGGTATCCTAATAAAGGCTTCTGTCTCTGGACTCGTGATGAGTTGTTTCGGTCGCAAATAAAAGGGATATTCTCAAAATCGTGTTAAATCAGAGACCTTGATGTGGACCTCATTTTTGTATGCAACGGTTTTCGAGGGAAGATTTGAAAACTACTTAGCATCTAAACTAGGTATCTTTATCGGACTAAAAATTATCAAAACGAGAATTCGAAGAAATTCATTTCTCACCAAAAATAAAATAAATAGAGGAAAATAGGAATTTGGGAACAAGGAGTCCACAGTTAGCTTTTATGAGTAGTGTCGGCAATCTAACTTGCAAATAACAATGATCTCGTTTTTAAGCTTAGTTTGGGGACTCGTGAAAAATCGGGGACGACGAATTTTATCCGTATGGTCACTTCTTTATGAGTCGTGTTTCCTGCTCGAAGACCCTAAAAATTATCGTTAGATAATGATTGTCAACAAAGCCGTCACATGAATAATAAGAAAAATACAAAAATAGAATAAAAGGAAAAATGGGGAGTTTTTAGAACTTAAGATTTCTTGATCTCTTTTGAAAATTTTGCTACTTCTCAAAGTTAGTAAAAAGAGATTGGAAATTTTCGGTTTCGAAAACGTGTTTTTATAACATTGCATGAGGACATTGCAATAGCTTAGTCTGGGGGAATTTGGTATGTGCTTAAACACATACCTTTTCTTGACCAAAACCGGACCAAAATAGACCAAAAACCCGACCAATTATGCCAAATATATTGTGTTTTTGTGTTTTTACATATGCAGGCACGGATATCAAGAAAATCGACAAAAGACACGAGAAATACGGGAAAACGAGCACGGGAATGGAAGATGGTTAAAAGCCGGAGCCGGGGAAGGAAATTATGGTCAAATAGTCAACTGAGGTCCTCAAATTATCAAAGCTTGTCAAGAATGGCCCTTGGATATTACTTTTGAAGAATGGCAGAAATGGTCCTTTGAGTTTCATAAAATACACAAATGGTCCTTATTCATTTTCATTTTACACATAACCTATTAAATCTAAAACCCTTATCCGGATTTATGCAAAATCCAAATCCAAAACCTCACTTGACAACCCATCCCAACCCACTTCAAATAATCCTCAAGCCCAACTTATCCCTTTTAAAATAAAACCCACAAACACTACCCGAGCCCATCATCTACCATTTAAATAAACCCGGATGCCTAAACCAAACCCGGTCAAACTTTACTTAAAACAGTCAAGAAAATATATATAAAAAAACCACACTCACCCCGCGCCCAATTTACCCCCAAATCCCCAGATTTTTACTGTAGCCGAAGAACCCTAATCCCCAACCACAAAATTAACCGAGAGTAAGGGCAAAATTGGTACTTGCACGCGTATCTAGAAGCCTGACACCATCTGACAACACACACGGATTGCCAAGGTGGCAGAATAGGAGCTTCTGATTGGGTGCGACACATCACCCAAAGTGATCCAAGGGCTACGGTTTAAGATCAATGATTGGGAGCAAATGGAAGGCTGAGATTAGAAGGGCTAGAAGTTTCAGAAATCCTCACACGCACCTCTGAGCTCGGCTATATAAAGGACTCCTCACTCACAATTCGGGGGGTTAGATAGCTAGGTGTAGGAGTAGGATAGAATAGAGTAGTTTATGTAGTGTAATTTTTAGCTTAATCAAAACGTTGTAGTGTTATCAAGCTTTCAGATTGTACTCATTTCAAAGTTTTAATATAATTCAAAGTTTCTTTTTAGTTAAATCATTTGCAGAAATTTACTTTTATGCTTGAAATTAAACGTTTAGTTATGATAGGTTAATCTCTCTTTTAAACTTTTCATTTTTGTTTCAAAAGCTCAGTTAAGCTCCACAATAGCTGAAAGTGAGCTATTGTTCCATTGTTGCTGCTTTAAATTGTTCTAAGTGCTCGGTCAACGAAAGTCAACCGAGACAGAGTGGTGGTATTGATGATGATTCTGGGTAAGGTGATGGTGGTTTAATGGTGTTGTTCAAGCCTATCTCAATGATAGGCTATGTTTGAAAGTGTATCCTATTTCAGTTAGGATGTTGGACTTGTAAGTTCTTATTCACCCTTTTCTAGTTCTAAATCTGCAATTGATAGAGTTGTTGCTTAGTTTCTGGTTATTTTGCTTATTTGATGTTTATTATAGTTAATCTCAGCTTGTTAGATGCTTAGTGAATGTTTGTTATTGTTTCTGCTCCTTATTTGTTCAATTCTGTCTGAATTTTGCTTAGTTATAGTTTGATCTGTGTTTTTAGTTTCTGCTTGTTAATTGCTGGTTATGATTGATGTTATTGCTTTTATTATTGTTCTTATAACTTGTTTGATCTTTAGCTTGCTGATTATCAGTTTAGGATTGCATGTGTAGTGTTATATGGTGCTTATAGGTGTGTTTGGATCTGATTGATTCATGTTGCTATAGTTGTTATTCTGATTTGGTATCTGAGCTATTAGTTCACTTAGGGTTAATATAGATGAATAGTAGCATATAATCAATAGGTTTCATAGCTAAAGTCAAAATTGCACTTGAATCCAAATTGTGCCTGCATGTTGCTGTTTATCAGATCTGATGCTTGTACAAACCTTGCATTCTGTGTTTATGTTTGTGATATTTGTGCTTAAACATGTTCATTATACATCTAGGAGCAGTTGTAATCTGTTTAAACTAGATTTGGTCAAAGTATTAGTGCAATTTTAAAAGTCAGCTTAGTATAGTGTTGCAGCATAGGAGTTGGTTTAGGCTGCTGAACTAGGGTTCAATTAGGGTTCAATTGGCTTAATAGATTTAGGGCTTTTCATGTTTTTGTGTTCTCTAGTTGGTAAACTTGCTTTTGCCCCCATAAGTTTGCACTTATCAGCTTATTTGGTAGCTTATCTTGTGGCTTAAACTTGTCTATTTTTACTGTCTGCTAATATGTTATCAGTAGCATTATTTTGAGCACCTGTATTTGCAACAAATTAAGGCAGTAATTGATGTTAGATTTTAGGGCTTTTATGTTTTTCTTGTAGCCAGTAGTACTAGCTCCCTAGAATAGCTTTTACTTTCCATTTTCATGCTTATTTGAAGGCTATAATCGATCTGCAAGTTGGTGTTTGAGACTGCTTTTCTGCTTAAAATATTATTGCACGTCTGCTTGTTTTAATAAGTTTCTGTTAATTGCAATTTAGTCCTTGTGGTTTCATATTTAGTCAATCTGGTCCTTGTCTTTACTTAAAAACGTTTTCAGTTTAAATCTAGTTTCTAAGTTTTACAATTTCAGTCCTTGACTTTGTTTTAAAACTTTTAGATTTAGATAAAGTTTCCGAAATTACATTTTCAGTCCCTTGAGTTTTTATAAACTTTTTCTTTATTTTCTTTTATAAAATTAGTTTCATTACATTACATTTTTAGTCCCTTAGGTTTTTATTTCACTATTAGTGTTAATAGTCTCGGGATTAGCCCGGGATTTATCTGATTTGTTTTTGTGTGCATTTATTTGATTACGAAGATTGCTTTTAAATTTTCCATATTTTAGTGTAATCAATACCAAAATATTCACTTTCAATTATTCACTTCACATTTTCACGACTCCGAATCGACTTAAACGCCGTCAAACCTTCGTTGGGAGAACGACCCGGGGAAATATTTTCACAAGTATTTCTTTGGTAAAAATCGTACTTAAAAATACTCAAATCATGCAGCAACATATAAATATAACTTCCTATTGAAATCAAACAATCATTGTTGAGGGGAAAAAAAACTAAAATTAACGAAAAATCATTGAATGATCAAACTGAAATTGAAGTACCTCCATATCTATGGTATTGCATATTAGAAGCATACACATCAGTAGGTGGTTGTAAAAAGTCCAGTAGTTCACTATCTAAATCAACAAACATCTATATAAACCAACTTAGATATTCAAATTAATATAGGAGCTTTTAGGCCTGTTGAGTCAACAATTTACTGAATGCATAAAAGATCCGGCCCAACGCTTGAACCCACAAACACTATAGCGGGTGGCTTAAAATGTTGTTTCCTTGTGAATATATCAAAAAGCTGACTCTACCAAAATAACCACCTGGTCTACAGCAAATCATGTTTCACAACAGTTCATTTTATTGGAACCAAATTTGACATATCCTAAATGCAGAAGTTAATTTAAGCTTTTCAGTTTGATTATGGGATCATTTTGCTCGCCCATTTACCCACGTTAAGCGAAACTACGACACTTCATCCACCCACTTACCCAGTGATGGCTGATTTAACTACAATGGGGTTTCGGATGGGTTGCCTTGACCACCCAGTGCAATAAGACTAATATATATTATTTAGGGTCATCTTACATGTAAATTCTTAAAGTAATCCAAATAATTAGGGTGTTAAGACATTAAACCAAACCAAAATACTAAATACCAAACACACCTAAAGAGCTGAAAAGTGTATTTAACAGTATCTCATGCAGTTTGTTTTCTTAAAATTAGGGCATAACGATCATACCTCGCGCTGAAATGATGAGGACCCTTGCAACTCTTTATGGCTCAAATAGCTAATGCATCAATTCAATGTCTCTAATCACCTATAAAAACCTCAAATAAAAAAGAACACTTATAGGGTAACCATGTACCATAATATTCAATATTATTTACATCTAAAAAACTATATGTTAAGTTATACATACACATCTTCTAAATATGCTCCAAAGAATGAGGAAGAACAATGATGACAGATAGGCTGCAGAACTTACTTAAGAATATGAGAAGCCATTAATAGCTCAGGTTCTCCACCCCATACATAAGGTTTCTCGATCCTTTTGACATAGACGTCAAAGTCTTCCTCAATAAACCTTCATAAAAATGAACAAAATAAGATATAAAGTGTAAAGATTCAAACAGTTAAATCTCTTCTGATAGGCTCACCTTCACAGAAAATGTCAGTATCGGGTGCAACGATACAATATTCAGCAGGGTCGGTTTTTATAACTTTAAACTAAACACTCCTCATTCATCCCCTCACAAGAAAGAAGTCACCCTTCCTCACAGGTCGGTATGCCTCCATGAAGTAAGCTGATAATGATACAGATTAATTATCATATAACATATTTATATCAAGCATAGTAACGAAAAGGAATACATGAACTTTCTAAACCAAAGATACTTACGTTTCAAGTAAGCATCAAATAGATTGCCAGTGATCCCTTCGATTGTGTCATCAACTGGAAGGATGTGAACACACTTCCCATACTTGAAATCTGCACATTAATGAACAGAGACCACATAATGCAGCTGCATTTTCTTATTTGATATGTAGGTGACCAGAGGTTCTCCGTCTGATATTTTTCAATATAACACCTATCTGTATTATGGATATATTAATGTGGTGCCTGTGTGCTGCTAGATGTTATGTCTGCTAATTCATACTGCCTGTAAGTGAATGAACTTATTATATAACTAAAAGTACAGAAAGGACATACACTGTTTCGGATTTTACGGCTGTTCAAAATAAGATATGATGCCACAGGGGAGATATATAGTACTCCATGAACCAAATGGTGATACATGAGTCTTAATGTCTGGGCTATAGTAACAATTTGGCTAATTATGTGTAAGCTGTTCCGGAAACATGGATTATAGGCTGTTGCCAATTTTCCCATAGCTTTATATGAATGTGCATATCCCTGATGACTCATGAAAAAGCGTCTAACTGGTATACAAATGATGACCCATAGCATCACGATTCTCTTCTGAGACCTCCACCGAAGAATATCCCATTTGTATTAAAAGAAGACATCAGATAATGGAAAAAGATAAAACAAACCCCACTGGCTTGAGTAGCATCTTTAATTGCCTAGATTTCAGTGGAATTGATAAAATGGAAAATAAAGTTAGCTGGTCACCAATGAAATTGATTTAGGTACAGAGAGCAAATTTTTGAGAATAGCAAGGCGCATACCATATCTAAAATCGATTGAGCTTATTTTCTTATAATAGAAAAGTTTGCACGCGCCAGCTCAGCCTGATCCTGGTCAATCTGAACATATGTTAAAAAAATATCAGGCTTCTCTATTAGATCACCAAATCCAAATACGACTGCAGAACAGTAGTAGGAACATCTCGATCCATTATGTGCTGACAGTACTGGAACATCTCGATCATTAGCTAACATGCAACAGGTAGTCTTTTTTCCTTCCCTTAATAAATGTCCAGTAGTAAGTTGCAGTCCAGATTTGCACCTAAACCTCCTAACAGCCGGAATCCTATGATCACAGCAAATGGTTGCAGCAGGGTCTGTTTCACATGTTATGATCCGTTAACTTATCATGGTTGGGAAATAATAAATGCACAAAAGTGATACTATGATCCGAATTGTGGTTGCAGACTTGGGCTGGTATTCGGTTTTTGCGACTATGTTTGCAGAACCGTATCTTATAGCAACCTGTTATTACATTAAACATTTACTGGCAAAGCTGCAACCTCAAAGTATGCAGGTCCACGCAATGGCGGGAGCCGTGGGAGGCAGTAAACTAAGTATGCAAATGAATATATGTTTTTTCTAATACAACTTATGTTCAAATTTTTAGTCACAATTGGATGTCACTACATTGGATTTCTAAGCACGTAATCTGACTACAGCATATTTTTCACACATAATTAAGCTTAACCAAATAGTCGATACACCAATTCAGACGGACTTTGAACTTCGTGCATTCAATAGCTTTTCTGTAAATTAAGAATTAGTAACCTAATTTCATTAAGCATATGATACAGAATCCACTAACAGGTTCAAATTTTGGGGAATAAATGAAACAACCGGTCATCCGCTGGTCGCTATAGATTGAGTAGCATAAGTCAAGACCTGCTGTGAAAGTCTAAATTCTAACAGCAGGACTGCAGAAGGTGTGTGCACTTTGCAAAACAAATGGCATTTTAGGGTAATACCTGTGACCGAGTTAGTAAAAAGAGGCAAAAGATGTCATTTTACTTAAAAAAAATAAAAAATAAAAACAAAAAATAAAAAAATAAAAAACTGCCCCATCATAGTTTAATTATCTAGATGTTGAAATCTGAGGAATCACATTATTGCCATTGGCAGTTTGGTACGCAACTTTGAGTCTTTTAGCAGTCTTTTTAACTGACTCTGGGCATCTTTTCCATGGTCTAGTATATTCTGAGCAAAAGTTCATTATTGAATGTAAATCATTCTTGCTTTAACTATTTTGTCAGTTTTTGGTGTAGTACTAACTACTGAACTCTCTATTGCAATGCCTTACACCTATTTTACCTAGCAATTACGGAATCTGAGATATCCTATCCATAGCTCCCTGGAACTGGGATCGCTTCAGTATCATGTACTCTATTGTTCGTTTCGATGTACCCTTTGATTACTAATTAAAATTCTCGATATGTTTTATAAAATGGAAAAACACCCGTGCAGCAAATTGCATCTATGCTTGGGTGCTGCAGTGTACAAATAAGGGACTGGTTTTGTATATCTTAAAGTATTTATATCTAAGCAAGTCTCACAAGTAATAGTCTCGCACCAACACAAAACTCAAAAGACATACAAATGAAAAACATGTTTAAATGACAGTACTTGTACCGATGCAAATTAGTTTATCCTTGGCCATTTTCCTTCCCCATTGTCAACAACATTTTCATCTAAGTTTTCCATTGCATATCTTCTTATCTATGAAAAGATACTTGTTTAGAATCTGAATTTACTTCAATTCTTATACTACTTCATTGAGAATTTTGGTATTTGGGTTCAGTTCTTAGATTCTTTATTTGAAACCTGGTTCGGGTCTTATCACAAAACTGATAATTGTAGCTTCGAATCGCAATAATCTGTTTCAAAACACAAATCTACATACTGATTCATTTGAAGCATTTGTTACTCATTGCGTTAGAAATTAGTATCCTCTTAGAGACCACACTTAATAATATTAAAATGAAGGCTTAACTCAATGGAATAACTACTAACCTGAGACCCATTTCAAAATGTAGCACTTGCCGCCTGTTGCCTCTACATCTTCTGGCACCCTGGACAAACGATGATCAAATAAGCAAGGTTTTCCAACAATTCAGAAAGAAAATAGTGAAACACACAAAGATGCATGTGAACAGGGATAAAATAGATGTAAAAACACAAAATAAGAACTTTTCCCGTTTCAAATTTCACCCCATTCTCAAATCTTCTAGGAATGCTACAACAGGTAAATGTGACACGAGGATCAAAAAAAGGATAAAAATGAAGGTAACAATGCCGAACTCATCAGTATACGCTGTGCAAAAATCGGTCAGTGATGACTGCCAACATGCAATCGCTAGTTTTCAGTGACGACTGCCAAAATGCTGAACTAAATTTGTCCAAACGGTTTACAGATAGTTATGCTAGATATGCAGATAATGGTCCAAAACTGATATGAGTGTGTACCTAAGACAAACTATAATCAAAATAAGATACTTTATCAACAGATAATAATACTACTTAAAGCAAACTACCGATTTGTTACAGGTTCGTGATCTGCACATGCTTCAAGATAACACGCCATATAATAAAACCTGTAAATATACAAAACAAATGAAAACACATTATAATAAAACACAATCAAATTTATAATCATAGGATCTTGATTTGGAGAAGAACAGAGTATGTGTTGAAATTGAATTTGATTGATTACTATTGAAGCACTACAAATTAGGGTAATGGGAGATGATGATGATGATGATGATGGGAGATGATGATGATGATGATGATGATGATGATGATGAATGATGATGGCGATTATATGAGGATGATGATGAAGCTGCAAATTTAGGGTTGTTGTTGTTGCCGTGATTATGTGAGACTGTTTTTTGAATAGATTAGGGATATTTAGAATGTTGGATGAGAATAAAACTGTGTTCGACCATTTGAATGAGAGAAGCAGGTAATGTTTATGTCAGTATATTAATTTTGTTTTTCAATGGTATATCACAATTTGTGACATGGTGTGATGGTTGAGGCTCTGTTAGTGGACGACTTTGTTTGTTGAGTTGCGCGAGGCTCGTGTTCGAATCTCACCAAGTACAAATTTTTAACATAATTGCTGTCCGATTTTTCCTGCAGCAAGAAATGCCAAGTGGCATAGTTTATGATTATGTGGCATTTTTATGATTATGTGGCATTGAGGTGGCATTTATGTGGCATTATCTACGTGTAACGCCTCCTGTTATATATAATGTAGAGATATATCCGCATACTACGTAAAAAGATTTTTTTTTCCAAAAATTCTCGAAAAAATCTAAAATAATTTCACAAGATCGGGTACGTTGATGCATGAAAAAGTTGTGAAAGAAGTTTATCAAAAAGTAGATATTTTTCCTTAAAAAAAATTATGAAAAAATACGTTTGTGCATTAAATCACTTTTTTGTGCATCAAAAATTCGTTTTTGCACCCAACTTTTTTCATCAAAATAACATTGCGCATCTAACTAAGACAAGTTGAAAATTTTGTACATCAAAAATTTTTTGCGTATCAAGATTCGTTTTTTGTGCATTAAAAGAACGTATAAAACTCAAAATTAGAAAAACTTATTTCACAAAAGTTTTATGCACCAACATACCCGATCTTGTGGAATTTTTTCGGATTTTTTCGTGAACTTTAAAAAAAAAATCTTTTTACGTAGTGTACGGATATTTGTCTTTTTATTTTAACTTTACCCTATATATATATATATATATATATATATATATATATATATATATAGTTAGGATCAAATAACAAAAAAATTAAAATGATAAGGATAAGAAGAAACCACAACAACACATTTCAAATGCACCTATAAAAATAGATGCATCTCCACTTGAAAATCTCTCCATTATTTGAAATTTGTGGCTAGAAATTCTTCTTATTCTTCTCATTTTAGTTTTTCTTCTTACCGGATTCCTTCTATATATATATAAATATATATATATATATATATATATATATAAGACTCCTATATATATATATATATATATATATATATATATATATATATACCGAATTCCTTATATATATATATATATATATAAGACTTCTCCACACTAGAGAAAGTGTGAATAAATTGGGTGTTATAATTGACTTCCTGGCCTATTATCGTAGACATTTTCTTAGATATTTCCATATTTAAAGTATACGTTTTTATATATTATTGGAAAAAAATGTGTGGATTGAAAACTTTTTTAGTGACTATATATATTATATTACATTTAACTATAGTAGGCATGTGTTTTTGAACGAAAAGAAGAAACATACAAAATTGTATTACTACCCTGTATTTATTAAAAAAAAAATACGGCATACTAATTTTTTTGCTAAAAGTGAAGTGCGTACGTATGCAACAAAAAAAAAATATAGTCATACATAAAATTTCAACTATGTACTTATTACATTAAACAATTTTATACAACAATAATTCATATCAATAATTGGATGAGTAGTTTATTAGTATTTCATAAGACTTCTTTGCCTAAACATGCCTTGTTGATTTTGAAACAAAGGCACCTTCTTGTCTTTTTCTTGTATTACGTGATCCATTATTTCCCACATCTTTTGACCACTAAATTTAAAGGTAAAAATTGGGTCGCTGCTATTTCCCCGAAATCTACCACTATAATATGGCATGTGCTGATATGATGTGCATGTGTATGCTTCACAATCATTCAGATCGCTAAAACGTAAAAATAATAATGAATTAATTTACATTGTTAAATGAACTTTATAATTTCGGTCGTTTGTTTACCACTTGGTTAAAACCATACATACATCGACCCTAACAACTTTCAAATACACGAGACACAATCTATCAAACGAACATTTTAACATTTTAAAAGACAACCAGATATTTCACTACTACAAAAAAGGGCTTTAAGACCCCTATATTTAGACCCTTTAAGAAAAACGCAGGTCTAAATGCGGATTATTCCCCGCCACGAGTTATTTAGACCGGTGCAAATAAGAAATACCGGTCTATATGGCGTTTTAACATTTAGACCGGTTTGTTTCATCTACACCGGTCCAAAAAAAGTTATTTAGACCAGTGTGTTTCATTTACACCGGTCTATATAATCCAAATATTTAGACCGGTTCCCTTCAAATGAACCGGTCCAAAAACTGTTATTTAGACCAGTTTGTTTCATTTACACCGGTCTATATAATTCAAATATTTAGACCGGTTACCTTCATATGAACCGGTCTAAATGAGTTTAAAAAAAAAGGGATCCCAACGGCTACAAAAACCAGATCATCTGCAGTTAAGACACTATCCACACAAAACAACATCAATCTTGCATTTAATACACTCGAAAAATACCATAAATGTTCTTATAATTACCATACTTTTGTGCATTAACTACAATTAAAAGGTATGTATCACTTCTTATACATTCATATTCATACTAAATAGGATTTTTATGATTATTTATGTAAACTTTTCCATAAAAAATGTTATACTTATAAAAGTCACTATTTGCGTGTTTAGGGACATAAATTTGTTATTGTGTATAAATGAAAGCTAACATGAATATTTTTTGCTATATTTATAGGAATGTTTGCGTAAATCGTCCTTATACGGTATCCGAAATGTAGGTTCATTGACCCGTGGAAGTAAGGTATGTTCTAAATGAATCACGAAAACAATTATTTTATGCAACATTCATGTAGTATAAATTTAATGCAACTCATGAACCGTTAGTTTAATTCCCGTCCGAAAATAACTTAATAGAGGTTAATATCGGATTGTCCCCATTTGAAACTGCTTTTTGAATACTTTGTCTCATTTAGGATGTGAATGTGTATTATCGTATTGAGTGTAATTTAAGATGGATCGTAGTATATGGATGTACCAGATAGAACGTGTTAGCATCGAATACTTGGAACATTTGTCTCATTTCCTAAAAGTTGCCGAAGATGATCGGGTTAAGAAAGGAAAATCAAGAGTTCATTGTCCTTGTAAAAGTTGTTTAAATTGGGAGTGTTTTGCCGATTTGAAAACTATTAAAAGCCATCTTATAGAAAAAGGGTTTATGCAAAGGTATACTTGTTGGGATTTTCATGGAGAAGTCAAAGCTAAAAGTAACACGTCTATTCCCAATTGTAATGTCGAACATAACAACGATTCACACAATAATGATCGTTTAAATGAGATGTTACATAATTTGGAGGATAATGTTGCTGAAAAAAAATCAAAAACAATTTCAACAATTGCTTGTCGACTCAGAAAAACCGTTGTATGAAGGTTGTGAGGATTTTACCAAACTATCTGCTGTTTATAGACTCATGAACGTTAAAGCAGTTAATGGTTGGAGTGACACGGGTTTCACAGCTCTACTAGAAGCGTTACATGAAATGTTCCCAAAAGCCAAGTTGCTTGTTTCAACATACCAAGCAAAAAAATTGATGTGCCCGATGGGAATGGAAATCGAAAAAATAGATGCATGTCCAAAAGATTGTATGTTGTATAGAGGTAACGACGAGGACCTACATGCATGTCGGATTTGTGGTAGATCGAGGTACAAACGAAAAAAAGATACACCACTTAACCCGACGTGACCAAGAATGGTCCACCTGCTAAATTATTGTGGTATTTTCCTATAAAACCAAAATTGGAACGATTATTTTCAAATGAAGAGGATGCAAAATTGTTACGTTGGCATGCCGAAGAGCGAAAAAGAGATGGAAAAATGAGACACGTAGCTGATTCCCTTCAGTGGAGGAACATCGATAATGAGTTTAAAGATGAATTTGGATATGAGATTAGAAATATACGCTTTGGACTTAGTTCAGATGGAATTAATCCTTTCGGAAACATGAGTAGTCGTCATAGCACTTGGCCGGTTCTTTTATGCATATACAATCTTCCACCATGGCTATGTATGAAACGAAAATACATCATGATGTCATTGCTAATACAAGGTCCTAAACAACCAGGCAACGATATTGACATTTATTTGAAGCCATTAATTGATGACATGAAAGACCTGTGGAGTAAGGGCATAAAAGTGTATGATGCGTACAAGAAAGAGAATTTCCAATTGCGAGCCATGATTTTTTGCACTATTAGTGATTTTCCTGCTTATGGAAATTTGTCGGGATACAAAACGAAAGGGAAAATGGCATGTCCTGTGTGTCAAGATTACACTCACTCAATTTGGTTGTCTAATTGTAAGAAAACAGTATATATGGGGCATCGAAGATCACTTCGAGAGGATCACCAATACCGTAAAAAGAGAAAGTTGTTTGATAATAGCGTTGAAGATAAAAAGCTACCACCACCATTAAATGGGGAGGCTACATTATCCCAAGTGAAAGATATTCATATTGTGTTTGGGAAAGGGAAAGAAGGCACTTCAACTTCAAAAGAGAGTATTTGGAAAAAGAAGTCTGTATTTTGGGAATTACCGTACTGGGATCGCTTGCAAGTTCGACATTGCCTTGATGTTATGCATATTGAGAAAAACGTGTGTGAAAGCTTGATAGGATTATTGTTGAACATTCCCAGGAAGACGAAAGATGGTATTAAGGTTCGAAAGGACATGGAAGCCATGCAAATCAGACCAGAGCTTGCTCCTAAAGAGATTGTTGGGAAGACTAGTACATATCTGCCACCAGCTTGTTATACCATGTCTAAGGCCGAGAAAACAAAATTTTGTCAATGTTTGAGTGGCGTTAAGGTTCCATCTGGGTATTCGGCTAACATAAAAAAGTTGGTGTCAATGCAAGACTTGAAGTTGTTTGGTATGAAGTCTCATGATTGTCGTCTTGATGATGCAGATGATTCCCATCGCAATTCGTGGAATACTACCAAATCGCATCCGACACACAATAACAAGGTTGTGTTTATTTTTTAACATGATTCATTCGAAGGTGATTGATCCCGAATTGTTAGATCAATGGCAGCGTGATATTATCTTAACTCTTTGCGAACTCGAGATGTACTTTCCACCTTCTTTCTTTGATGTCATGGTTCATTTGGTATCTCATATTGTTGGAGAAATTAAGACTTGTGGACCTGTTTTCCTGCGATACATGTATCCATTTGAGAGATACATGGGAATCTTAAAAGGTTATGTTAGGAACCGATCTCGACCAGAGGGTAGTATTATTGAAGGATATGCTACTGAGGAGGTGATTGATTATTATACAGACTATTTGAATGGTGTGAAAAAAGTTGGCATTCCACAAAGTCGACATGAGGGTAGGCTTCAGGGGGAAGGTACACTCGGGCGCCAAGAAGCATCGCCGAGTCTAGATGATTTACATGAGGCACATTTCACAGTCCTACAACACATGACATGTATTGCACCATACATATACGAGCACAAGTCACTTTTGAAACAACAAAACAATCAGAAGGGCCAGGTTTGGTTGGCTAACAAGCATAATAGTACATTTTCACAATGGCTCAAAGGCAAAGTAAGGAGTACACTTTCAACTGTAGACAAAGTCGTGGCAGATTTGGGATTTGGGCCAATACGGGTTGTCAAATATCAAGGGTATGTAATTAACGGATATACGTTTTACACCAAAGAACAAGATGATAAAAGTACATTACAAAATGCGGAGTCACCTTAATAGCATCAACGACAGAAGTATCCACGGTGAATCGCGAAGAAAGATTAAAGAACGCCAAAAAGGCTTATTATGGTGTCATTCAAGAAATATGGGAATTGCATTATAATTCAACCGTTATACCCTTGTTCAAATGTAGATGGGTCGACAATGAAAAAGGTGTTGATGTTGATGAAGATGGTTTCACTACTGTCAATCTCTCCACAAACGGCTATAAATCTGAACCGTTCATTTTAGCAAAATTAGCCACTCAAGTATTCTATGTTGAAGACCCAAATGATCAAAGATTGCACGTCGTCCTATATAGTAAACGACGCATAGTTGGTGTTGAAAGTGTTGTGGACGAGGATGAATATGATCAATTTGATGAGTTACCCCCATTTAGCCTTGGTATTACACCCTCAAGGGATGTTCTTGATGATACTACTTACTTAAGATCTGACCACGATGAAGGATTAGAAGTTTGATGAATCCTGCACATCCAGAAGGTACCAAAATTTTATTACAAACATTAATTAATTTTCATCAACTTATTTATTATGCATTTCACTAACTATAGCGCGTTTTTTTTTTTGTAGCTTGTTTCTTGTATTTGCAGGTTTTTATGAAGTACAAAGGTCGCAGTGTAAGATTAGAAGTTTGATGAATCCTGCACATCCAGAAGGTACCAAAATCTTATTACAAACATTAATTAATTTTCATCAACTTATTTATTATGCATTTCACTAACTATAGCGCATTTTTTTTTGTAGCTTGTTTCTTGTATTTGCAGGTTTTTATGAAGTACAAAGGTCGCAGTGTAAGATTTCAAGAAGTCTAAGGAGCTCTATTTCTGGAAGGCTAAAGTGATCCTCTCAATCAGTTTTTATCTGAAATTTGTATCTTTCAAATAGTTAGTTAGGGTTTGTAAACGCAATATTATTTTCTTTCTTGTAATTGTAAAGACTATGCTATGAACAAAGGGGTGGTTGGTTGTGTTCATAGCTAATAAAATATGTTTTCTAAAATGTTATTGATTGGTTTTATAAAAGTTTACTACATGTAACAATATTAAAAATGAAGGCATATTTTGTTTATTTAGCTACTATTTGTATGAATTATTCAAGTTTTTTAGCAATGTTTTAAAACCCGGGTTGACCCGATCGGTTGAATCGGAAATCGGCTCGAAAACCGGGTCGATAAAGAACCCGAGTTTTAGGGATTTCCCTTCGTGGGTCTCTCCTAGTAGTTCAGGTCCCAGGGCCTGCCCATTTGGATGGTTTAACTCGGGGGGTCGGATTTCAAATGTGGTGCCGTTCTTAAAAAAAATAAAAAATAAAAAATACTTACCCTAATTTTTACTAAAGATAAAGAAAATTATTTTTGCTCGGCGGGAAACGAAAATATTTTCGTCCCCAAAATATTCTAAATCTCCACATAACCGCCAAACCAAACCCTAACACCAAAACATCTCTATCTCCAGTTGATATTCTAAATCTCTATCGCCTAACCAAACCAAACCCTAACACCAAAACATCTCTATCTCCTGTTGATATTCTAAACACCTAACGAAAAATGGTACTGTGGTTATTATTCAATTAGGTTACTTATTTTTTAATTAAGTTGCTTATTATTTAATTAGGTTGCTTATTAGTATTTTATTAGGGTTTCTTATTATTTAATTAGATTGCTTATTACGGAGTAGTATTTTATTAGGGTTTCTTATTATTTAATTACATTGCTTATTAGTATTTTATTAGATTGCTTATTATTTAATTAGATTGTTAATTAAAAATGATTTTCATGGGTAGTTTTGTGTGAAAAAGCAACTGCTTATTAGGGTTTCTTATTGTGAATGGGTTTGAGCTGTTTTGTAATATGAAGTCTTTGGGTGTTGGTGTTAATTGTGTGCAAAAACTAGTTTTACAAACAGAAAATGAAAGCTAGTTTGGTTATGGTTATTGCTGTGTTGATAGAATCGAACTTACTTGGTTCTGGTTTGGTTCAAATTGTTCTCTGCCCCCCATAACTATGTAAGCTATTGCAATATGAAGGTATATGTATGTTGATAGTTGATAGTAAAAGTGTATACTAGGTGTGTTTAGACACGTGATAGCTGTCTTTAATGGGTTTGACTTCTTTAAATTATTATTTTGATCTAATGTTCTATGTCATATCTTTCATCCTTGGGTTGTATCTTTCTTAGTAATGCGGCTCATTCAGGTGAAAATCGATATGGTTTAGTTGATAGTTAATGTAGACCATGAATCTCCTTCTTTAACATACACATGAACACTTAATGATGACACTCACAAACAATATAAGAACAATAAGAGTAGTATGGATCGTATGGTTAAATTTCTAGTCGAATGATTATATTCAACAATGAAGATAATACATGGACTAGGGTGAGACTTGGATACACACACACACTCTTTTCTTATCTAAAATGAGGCACACTAACTGTGAAGAGTGTGTGTGGTTTAAATGAAACACAGCCAACCATTTTGGACAATGGTGGGCTTTCTAATGGACTTAAAGTGGGCTTAATAATTACACTACACATATAATTAACTTACAAACATTACTAATGCTATAAGCCCACTAAACAAAATACATATTATACACGACACATTAATTCTAAACGGCAAATGACCATCACTTCCTAAATAGCATAAAATAAATGCTAACAATCTCCCCCTAAGGGATGGTCATATCAATGATGCTCCCGTGATTGGTCTTTTGCATTTGATGTCTTGAACTTCGTGTGTCAATGTATAACATTCTTCAATCAATGTTCCTTTATGCACTGTGATCTTCAAAGAGTCATCTTTGAGAGTTCTTGCCTTGATCTACATCTTCTGTCCTGAAGCGTCGTCGTTGTAGATGATGATGGTAGATGAACTTTCGTCGGTACCTGCATAAAACAGTTAGCAATAAATCGTCCTTCGGCCATCATGTCGTGAGGCAAGATCCTTAGATCTCATTAAGACTCATACAACTTGTATCCTTTTAATGAACACAAGTGTATTTCATAGGAAGTGTTCCTAAGAGATCTTTTGATGAATCTCATGTCTCTAGACTCAATAATGTGCGTTTTGGTTTTAGTCGTCGGAGGCATGGAGCAGAGTGCCACCTTTTCAATATCAACACATCTCGGAGTGAGAGGTCGATAGATTATGTAGTGTTCTCCGTGAGAAATGAAACAAATATCTTTTAAGAGATATCTGAGTGGATAGGAGGGTGGTGCATTGCGTCACTGGGTCCATGACGTCTTGTCTTCAATACCAGTATCACCTTAGTGAGTACCGATAGCAGATGTATTGACCCGGTTTCTGACCTAAGTTTTCATGGAGGGCTATTTCTTTTCACCCTTACACAAACTTTTCTTTTTCATTCTTCAACCCCTTCTTTCTCCTTTCTCATTATACTCCTTTTTTCAATCTTTCCTAAGGACTTCTAATGCTAAGCTATTGGAATAGTCCTTGGGTAGATCCCTCCGGTTCTGGCGGATCATTGGACATAACCTAACCATAATCACCTTATTACTCCATGATTATCCTAGATTATTTGTCACATGCCATTAAACCTTGTGAAAATCTCTCAACGTGTTTATGATAAAAACACATTTTGTTAACACATCGAGAGTTTTACATTTTTGAAACACTCCCCCTTCACATGTGCTCATGCATTTTTGAAATAAATTGCACATGTTGGGTAGAGTTCGCACATTTGAAATGATCGACTTTCAATAAACATGACCTTCGCGAGACACGCTTACATCACTAGTTAGACTAGCTTGAAGTTATTACCCGTCCTGGTCATATTCAAAGATCATCTCTCGAATTGGTACATTCTACTCAGACAAGTCCTTTGCGAGACACGCTTACATCACTGGTAAACTAGCTTGAAATTATTACCCGTCCAGAACATGTCTTTTCGAGAACGGACATTTAGTTTCGTCAATTCGAGGGTTCATGCTGAGTCTTTTTGAAGAACTCGTTTTGAGATTCAAACGATAAAACTTCTTTTAGATCACATTTTAATCACGTCCTCTCCCCCATATATAAACACTTAATCTCCCCCTCAAAAATAGCATGAAGTGGTATTTTTGAAAACAGTTGATTAAAATGAAACTTTTTGTGGAGAGACGGACTGATTTTAGCATGAAAAATGGAACATTTTTTCTTTTTATACTCCCCCTTAATCAGAGCAAATGGTTAAACTTTTGAGTTTAAAATCATTTAGATGTCTTAGAGGGAGTTGTTGTGAGCACAAAATTTATAAAAAGACTTTTGAAAAAATCTTTTGAAACAATTTTGATTAAGTGCTCACAGGTTTTAGCTTTTCGCCATTAACATTGCGAGTTCTGATCGGAAAATAATCAGAAGTCATTCAATGTGGCCTTTAGTATGAAATCTTTTCGAGTTGAGATACTCGGGCCATGATAAAAGATTTCACAATAAAGCACGGGTCTCGTACTGAAATGTACGAAAGCCTTAATGAAGAAATTTGAGAAACGACATGTTTTAGAAAAAACATAAAAAATAACTCTCGCTCAAGCATCTGTAAATACCCGTATCATTGTTGAATGACATTTCTAAGTACGTACAGAATATTGATTAGACAAGAGACATGTCGTCAGAAGAATATTTTTTGGATTTTGTCTTTTATATTTTTTATGTCTTTTTGAAGTTTTCTATTTTTATATTTTTGTTTTTGAAAAAGTATATATATATATATTTACCAAAAATATATATACATAACTATTTACCAATATTTACAAAAATATATTTACATGCGAAGCTTTATGAAGTAAATCAATAAGATTCGAGAAGACTTTCTAACTCTTCAGGAGTTAGGCTTCGCATTCCAATTCGACGAACTAAGTTTTCAAACCGCTCTTTTGGGAGGGCCTTAGTAAATAGATCGGCGAGCTGGTATTCAGTCTTAACGAAAAACAATTCAACAGTACCCTCTTCAACGTGCTCTTTTATGAAGTGATAGCGGACTCTAATATGCTTGGTCTTCGAGTGTTGCACTGGGTTGCACGAGATGGCTATGGCACTTTTTGAATCGCAATACAAAGGTATGCGGTTGAAAGAGAAACCATAATCCGTGAGTTGTGTTCTCATCCAGAGGACTTGAGCACAACACGCAGATAGAGACACATACTCGGCCTCTGCTGTTGATAAAGCAGTGCAATCTTGTTTTCTTGACGACCAGCCTACTAGCTTTTCTCCCAGAAATTGCGCTCCGCCTGATGTACTTTTCGCTGTTACTTGGCATCCAGCATGATCGGCATCACGCCCGTGGGGCTTGTTTCAAACCATAGATTGCCTTCTTTAGCCTGTAGACGTATTCCGGATGATCTTTGTCAACGAAACCGTCTGGTTGACTCACATACACTTCTTCTTTCAGAGTTCCATTCAAGAACGCTGTCTTGATGTCCATCTGATAAACCGTGATGTTCTTGTGAGCGGCATAAGCTAAGAAAATCCTGACTGCTTCAAGCCTTGCAACCGGTGCGAATGACTCTTCAAAATCTATCCCTTCTTCTTGTCTGAATCCCTTTGCCACCAGACGAGCTTTGTTGCGAATCACAGTCATTTCTTCATCCTTTTTGTTTTTCCATAACCACTTAAGATCAATGACTAGTTTGTCAATTGGTCTTGGAACTAAATCCCAGGTGTCATGGATTTGAAATTGAAGAAGTTCTTCCTGCATCGCTTCAATCCAGGCATTATCTGCCATTGCTTCCCGAATGTTCTTAGGTTCTATGAGACTGACTGAGCAGACATAGATGCACATGTCGCAATCGGTATGAAGTTGTTTTCTCGTCTGAATTGGTCTTGAGGGTTCACCAATAACCTGTTCAATCGGATGGTCTTTTGTCCACTGTAGAGTTGAAGGGTACCTTGGACTGAATAACTGCGTGTTAGTCGGTTCATGTAATCTGGAAGATGATTCACCAGATTCCGTTCCAAACGGGTTTTCAAAGACTTCTTCGTCTAACACAACATTATTTCGTTCTTGCTCATCAATTCTTGGTAGAACAATTTCAATGAATGGAGTTTTAGGAGTAAATGTAGATGATGTTGATGGTGAGGGAGGTGGTGCGCCAGCTTTAAATGTTGTGGATGCATCTGGATGTGGTGGTGATGGTGGTGGTTGTTGAGTGGGTGCAGCGGAATGTTGGTTAGATGCATTTTTCGAAGCGCCACCATAGTATTCATCGTACATGAACTCGAAGAAATTATCCAGTTCTTGAGTTGTTGGTTGGTCCTTATGAATTGATTGAGCTCCTTGAGGTGCGAGTCCCGAACTGATATGTCCGGAAGTCATCGGGTTAAGCGCGGGTTCTAGAGCGAGTCTCTCAGAAGCCATTTGTGAAATTTCATCAAACTTCACATTCATCGTCTCCATGATCTTTTTCGTTCTCCTGTTATACACCCTGAATGCCCTTGAGTTTTCAGAATACCCAATAAAGATTCCAATATCACCCTTAGCCTTCAACTTTCCCAGATCTTCCCTGTCATTTGTTGGATAGCATAAAGCGCCAAATACATGAAGATAAGAAATATCCGGTTTTCGGTTGTTGACAAGTTCGTATGGGGTTTTATTGAATCTTGGATGGATTAGGGATCGGTTTTGAGTAAAACAAGCAGTAGAAACAGCATCAGCCCATAAGAATAATGGAGCACTGGAATAAATTAGCATAGTGCGAGCAGCTTCTACAAGGGTTCGATTCCTTCTTTCAACTACCCCATTCTGCTGTGGAGTTCGAACAGCTGATGTCTGGTGAGTAATACCAGTTTCTTCAAAGAATGTTCTTAACTCTTGATTGACGAATTCCGTGCCATTATCCGTTCTTACTATCCTAACTGGAGCTTGAAGTAGAACTTGAATCCGCTTCAGAAAGGTGATGATGGTGCTTGGTGCTTCATCTTTTGATCTCAAAAACTTCACCCATGTATATCTTGAATAGTCGTCAACAATTACAAGAATATACTTCTTCCCATTAATGCTTTGAACTCTCATCGGGCCACATAAGTCCATGTGCAACAGATGCAACCTATCAACTGAACTAGGTACGGGTTTAGGTTTATATGTTGCTCTTTTGCTCTTTCCCTGCTCACATGATGGACATAGGTGTTCTTTGGTGTATTTGAATTTAGGAAGACCGGAGATGATGTTGTCTTTGGCAAGCTTGTTGATCGTGTCAAAGTTCAGATGGGACAAACGTCTATGCCACAACCAGGATTTTGTTTCGCCTGCCCTGGTCATGAGACAAATAGGTGATGAAGAGGCCATTTGGTTTATGTCAATTGCATAAAGATTGGTGCCACGATCCCCAATTAAGAGATCATCCCCAACCAAATTCCTGACAAAGCAAGTGTTTCTCCGAAATGCAACCTCTAAATCAGCATCACAAAACTGTCCGACAGAGAACAAATTGTGTCCCAACCCTTCGACATAGTAAACCCGAGTGATCAGATAATTTCCAAACCGAAGATCTCCATAACCCAGAATAGCTGCAACATGATCATTCCCAAAACGTACAGTCCCCATGAACTGCCACACAAAATTGATCAGCAGCTTCAGATTCCCGGTCATGTGCTTGGAGCAACCCGAGTCGACGATCCAAAGACAAATTTCAATGACCTGCAAAGAACAGATGATTTTGTATATGGAAACCGTTTAACATTTGGTTCCAAGGGGTTAGATGTAACAGGTGGATCACACTTAGAGATGGTTTCCTTAGATGCAGTGGGAACTATTTCTAGTGTGCCATTCTTAGGTGTGAACATTCTACCCGTTGGTTTCCATGCACAAAACTTAGAGTGATCCTTAGGCAATAGGCTACTAGTTGTTTTCCTAGCTTTTGCAATAAGTCTTTGAATGTATCTAGACTTAGCCTCAGTTACTAAAGGATTCTTTTTCTGTTCTGGCATATCATTCATTTTCACATTATTAGAAACATTATCATCACAAGCATTTACAGAAAAAGATTTCTTTTGCATTAAACAATCAGAATCATTACATGCATTAGAAACAGGAGTCTTAACATTACAACTAGATGACAAATGTTTCTTCTTGGGAAGCGGTAAATTCCTAGGGTGTTCTTCTACTTTCTTGCTTGCATGCTCAGAAACAGGCGGGACACTAGGTTTCTTGATATTGCTCCTAGTCAGTCTTCTGCTCCTAGAGTTGCTTTCTAATCCTGTAGAAGGTAAGGCACACTCATCAGAATTTATGTTGTTGTCCTGAGATGTTGTTTTAGCAGTCCTAATCTTGTTTGGATTATCTTTAATACTTTTGTCTATCGCCCTATATGTTTTAGATGTAGAGGCAGACGTAGTAGTGGGACTAATCCTATAAAGGCCAGGTGCTATCACATTAGTGTTCTTGACAACAGCTTTCCCTTTTTGTTTCTCATTAGGCAAGGGGGTTAATGGTGCAATACCCGTAGATTCCTCACCCTGCCCTTTTTGACTTGCAAGCTGAGACTTCAAAAGATTTATTTGATCTTGCATGTTTTTGTAAGAACGCTCATACGACAATTTGTCATACTTGCATTCTTCCTTTTTCGTGTCAAGTTGTTTTAAAATATGTGCAATTTTGTTTTTCAAGCTTTAAAAGTGCCTTTTCATATTTTTCAACAATTTGAGAAGTCTCAGCTCGAAGTGTTTCATCATCCTCAACAGAATATGTTTGGAAAATAATAGACATGATATCGGTCGATAGAGCTTCGAAAGAGAGAGAGTCATTTTGCATTTCCAAAACTTTTATGTGTTCCAAGTATTCATTGGCTTCATTCACTAAGGATTTGTGGTCCTTAACGAATTCTGCTGACTCTTTCAAAAGATTGTATTCCACATTTTGAACAACCGCATAGATTGCCTCAATATGTGGATTAATGTCTTGTTCAAACATTCCTTTTAGTTCAGTCTGAAATCTTGAAAACCAGTCTTTGTTGTTACTGTTTAGTTTGGATGCCACAATACTTTGAAGTGTTTCAATTCTCTGTTTAAGATCAACCAAATATAGTCTAGCTGCACTTGATTCACAAGTATTTTTAGATGCCATTTGTTCGATATTAGACAGATGCTGTGAGACAGCTTTTTGTTTTGTGAAAACCACTGGTTTTTGAAAAAACAGATGTGACTTCTTTTGAACAAGATGAACCCCAGATTCTGTGTTAAGCTTGTTATAATCAATTGGTTTAATTTCTGGGTTCATTTGTCTCATTTTGACACGTCTCTTTTCCGTACGCTCAATCGTGTCATCCGAATCATAAATCTCAATCGGATCATGATTATCATTTAGCACACTACCATTATATAACACATTCTGATTTTTCTGAGCTTTCTTGAGATAATAAGGGTTTTCACAACCGATAGCCGTTTTCTTTAGCGTATGTAAAATCGGGTTTTTATCATTTATTAACAAATTAATCGTTTGTGCAGAATGACCCGTTTTTACAAGCAAATCTTCCAACTTTGCAATGGTTTCCTTTTTGTCAGTGATCTCTTTTTGAAGATCTTTTTCATGTTTTGAAAACCTTTCATTCAACTCCTTCTTTTCTTTTTCAAGATTAGAATAAGTTGATTTTTGTTTTGAAAGTTGGTTGTTTAGTTCAGAAATTTCTGTGTTTAAGGATTTTATTTTGTTGTTCAAATTAACATCAAGAGTGTCAAATTTGATTTGCAAATGTTGTTCTCTTAAAACAGAATCTTTTAAACTATTTTCAAGTTCTGACTGTCGATCGTTATGAAAATCAAAAGCTTGTGCATTCACCTTATAACTCTCAAGCTCAGCGGTCAATTTTTCATTCGCGGCCTTAACCTCGCGATTGACCGTTTTAACTTTCTCAATTTCAATACTACAATTATGCAATAATGATTCAAACATAGCACGTGTTTCCTCATCATTATTAGTATGCTGTGACTCAAATTCTTCATTAGGATCCATATCTGGAGTTACCAAATTAGTATTACTACAACTTGGTTCGTCCATGTATGTATCATAAATGAGATTAGGAGTCTCAAGATACTGTTCATTTTGAGGTGACATATCAAACATTTCATTATTGTGACATGTAGCATATGGTTGTACCTCAGAAACCGCATTAGTGTCAAAAGCAGGAGGTGCTTCTGAGTCTGTTTCGTACTTTGCCTCCTGAAGATTAGCCATAAAAATGCAGTTTGCATCGATGTCCTCTTGATCTTCAGATTGATCCATAATAGCCATGAAGTCATTCTCTTCTGCACTCAACTGAAGCCCAGCCGTTTCCTTGTTTGCCAACATTAATGCTTTCTGCAAATACGCTGGATCCCTTTTATTCGGCTTGTCTGGACAGTTCCTAGCCATGTGTCCAATACCCTGACAGTTGAAGCACTTCATCACATTTCCCTGATTTCTATTCCCAGCTCCCTGAGCAACATTCCCAAACTGATTCCCAGCATTCTGTACCCTTTGATTACCAACAGCATTACCCATCTGATTCCCTGCAAACTGACCCATCTGATTACCAACATACTGCCCTGCATTCTGATTACCCATCTGATATCTTGGAGCATATCCCTGCTGATTCCCATATCCCCCAACCATCTGCCCTTGTTGTCCCATGTTGAAACTCGGCTGTGCAATCTGCTTGTTGCGAGTGTTCGATGAGATTCGTTGATTGTTGTTGGTGGGTGTGGAGTAACGTCCTTGGAATGCTTTTGATAGGTAGGCAAAAGCTTGAGTCAAAGCATCAGTTGACTCATCCTGATCATGTTGATCTGGGTGTTGCGGGTATTGTTGTTGTGGGATTTCATGTTGTTGTTGTGGGTAGAATGGTGATTGTGGAATATACTGTTGTTGCATGAATTGCTGAGTGGATGATGATGATGATGGTTGTGCAATGACTGTTGCAGGTGAAGGTGTTTGGACTATGAGTGCAAGAGGATCTTGTTGTTTAGCTTGTTTCTCTGTTCTGACTTCATTTGCCTCTTTTTGGTTTTGTTTAAGGAAGTCATAGAGCTGATCATAGTTCACCTCGTGAAGGTTTTGAGTTTGGTTGACAATAGTAACATATCGTCCCCATTCTTCTGGAAGGTTGTTGATGAACTTGATGTTCTGAACAATTTGTTTATGATCCAAATTGTGTCTAATCAACTCATTCATTAGAGTACAAAACCGTGTATAGTAAGATTCAATCTGCTCAGCTGGAGTGGATGTGAACTTCTCCCATTCAGTCAGAAGCTTGTTTTCCACGTCTTGTTTACCAATGTCTGTACCATAGCAGAGTCTTTTAACTCGTTCCCACATTGCATAAGCAGTTTCACAACTGTCTACAGCACAAAATATTTCTTGTGGTAAACCCAGTTGGATTAAATGCATTGCCATGTCGTCTGCTTCAATTTGCTTCTGATCTGCCAATGTGTATTCCTCTTCCGTTTGAGTTCGGAAGGTTGCTTTAATTGGAGGTGATGCATTAGGATTACCAGCTGTAACTTGAATCTGGCCAGGCACGAATGGACCTTCCTCTATGGATTTGATCAGGAGTTTACCTTGTCCTAGAGGCTTGGTTTTCATGTATCTTTTCATACGACTCGTCCGTGGAAGATAACCACCCTTTTCTAACATTGGAGGTCGGTTTTCTGAACCTGCGGCATGAATGTCTTGTTGTGTAGTCATCTTGAAATTATTGTATGATAAAGTGGATTGAGGATCGTTTCAACAAAATAGAAGTTGTTTTCGTTGAAGGTTGAACTTGAACTTGATGATGATGATTTGGTTTGTTGTTGATGATCGTTGATGTTGTAACAAATTAAATAACGTTGCGAAACTTGATTCAAGTATAATTAAGACAAAGTCAAAAGATTACAATTTCGACAAAAAGTTATGTAAATTACAATTTAGATAAACACGACACTTTCTAGAGAAATTACAATTTGACCAATATTTATACAAAATATGGCAAAATATAATTTAGATAGAAAAATATCTTATTTATATAAATTCGTAATTTATATAAAATCTACCACTTTTATACAAAAGGGTAGATAACCGTTTGTCGAAGTATTTTACACTCTTATACAAGAGTAAAAATACCGAGTTCACTTTCGAGTTGACGAAATTACGTTCGAATCAAATCCTTAAAAGTTATCTAACTTTGAAGTCTTTTAATCACAATTGCGAGGGCCAAAAGTGTCTAATCCGAAAGATATCCTATTGCAGCTGAAAGTACAAGGACTAAAGTTGCCAATTCCAAAAATTGCATCAATTGCGAGTCCAAAATGTGAATTGCGAGACCAATTTCGATAAAATAGCTCCAATTGCGATACTCAACTTGAATTGCGAGATACAATTGCGAGAAAACCTTTGAATTGCGAAAACAGTGCACAATTGCGATACTTCAGTGGAATTGCGAGATGCAATTGCGATAAAATGCAACAATTGCGAGATTCTGCTTGAATTGCGATAAAACTGCTACAATTGCGAGACTGATGAATTGCGATAAAAAGATGAATTGCGAAATTCTGCTTGAATTGCGAGACTCTGCCAATTCCGATAGACCAGCAGTAATTTCGATAGAAGCAGCAATTGCGAGAAGCAGTCAATTGCGACAGAACCACTGAATTGCGACAGAATTCTGCTTTTTGGCCACTTTTGTTGACTTTTGAGACACTTCCCACGTGATGCCTTACAACCTTTCACCAACTTGCAATATTCCTGACACTTATCACACTTGAACCAATAATATCTATAATATCTCACATAAAATATTCAATAACACAAAAGTGATTCAACCTTTATACTTTTTCGATCAAACAAGGTACGAACATCAAAAATATTGCACTTTTTCTTTTCCCAAAAGATAAATACTCACTGAGTATTATAAACACAACCTTGTAAGTGTTTTGCTATTTGATTTCAAGAGAAAATCACCACAAAGTCACGTTTTTAGAAGCAAAAAAAAAAAAAAAAACAACAGTGGGTAATTTTTTTTTTTTTTTTGAAACAAACCAAACTAACAAACCTTCTACCTTGAAGATTGTCTCATGTATACCACTTGTAGACCATGAATCTCCTTCTTTAACATACACATGAACACTTAATGATGACACTCACAAACAATATAAGAACAATAAGAGTAGTATGGATCGTATGGTTAAATTTCTAGTCGAATGATTATATTCAACAATGAAGATAATACATGGACTAGGGTGAGACTTGGATACACACACACACTCTTTTCTTATCTAAAATGAGGCACACTAACTGTGAAGAGTGTGTGTGGTTTAAATGAAACACAGCCAACCATTTTGGACAATGGTGGGCTTTCTAATGGACTTAAAGTGGGCTTAATAATTACACTACACATATAATTAACTTACAAACATTACTAATGCTATAAGCCCACTAAACAAAATACATATTATACACGACACATTAATTCTAAACGGCAAATGACCATCACTTCCTAAATAGCATAAAATAAATGCTAACAGTTGATATACTATCTGATAATGCGTCACAATGGCTGTTTGAAAGTTGTAACCACACTCGACCACATACATTTCTCTATAGTCCAGTTTGACTTTCAAAAGTTTTCCCTTTCTATATTGAAAATATTTTTTTAAAGAGATCTAGTGAATGTGGTAAAGGTAATTATGTGTGAGGGTATAATCTGCTCCTTCTTGTATGGTTTGCAAGTTTCGCTCTTCTGTAACATGTATTTTTTCAGGGTTGAATCTGCTCCTTCTTATTACTTCATGTTGCTTCTTATTGGTATGGTTGTGGATTGCTTATTACTTCATGTTGCTTTTTTTTTTCAGGCTGACAATGAACTTGCATTGGTTGACCCACCCAAACGAAAAGGGAGAGGACCAAGCAAACCCAAGACTAAACCTACTGAACCGTTTAATGTGGAGTTCGACAGTGAAGGCCGTGCCATAGGTAAACACCGAAATGACTGGGCAACATACGTTGGTAGTATGACAAGACTTCGGATATCTATTCTTGATGACGATTGGAGCAAAATAGATGCTGACCAGAAAGATGCTCTATGGGAGATTATTAAGGTATAATGTTTTAAGACTTTAATTTCATTTTCAGTTTGCGATATATCTGATAACATCTAATAAGTAAGCTTTATTTTCATATCAAACAGGAGTACTTTGATCTCACAGATGATGATCGCAAAGAATCAACACTTAAGCAATGCAATTTTGCATGGAAGAGATTTAAGACAAATCTCAAAGCCGAATTCATGATACCCCGTAAAAAACCTTATGAAGATAAGAAATACTCTTTCATACAGCCGGGAGATTGGGATGAATTCTGTCGAAAACATCGATCATCACAAAAGATGGTTTGTTAACTTTATTTTTTATCAAAACTGCTGTAATATTTATAGAAAATTTTCTAATTTGCCCTTTACACTTTTTTGAAGAAAAAGCGAGCCATTGGGAAGGCATATGCTAAGCTTCAAAAGAATTATGCACATCTAGGAAGATCAGGGTATCGTGGAATGGATGTTGATTTGTCAAAAGTGAATATAGATGAAGAACTGAAGAAAGAAATCTTGGATATTACTTGTGAGCGCACAAAAAGATGGATCCTTGCTAGGATAACTTGTCCCAATATGGAAGGAATATTCAGAGAATTGGTAAAACTTCTAAGATTGTTTCTATTTTAATGTTATTGTGGTCTGTGGATAGCAATTTTATGAATAAAGTGTTATTAAATTTGCATCTGCAGGTAGACGTAGATAAGAAAATGGTTCAAGGGTTGATTCCGAAGGAAAAAGGAGCAGACCCTTTGATTGTGGTGCTAGGACCTGAGCATGGGGGTCGCACACGGACTGTGGGGGATGGTGTAGGTTTTAGGAAAGGAGTACAAGGGTATAAAAAAACAAAGAAAATGAAGAAAAGCACTGAAGAAATAGAAGAGATAGAAGCAATTGTGGATAGGAAACTTGCTCAAAGAGACGCTGAAAGAGATGCTGAAAGAGATGCTGCAAGAAACGCTGAAAGAGACGCTGCGAGAGATGCCGCGAGAGACGCTGAAATAGACGTTGAAAGAGAAGCAAGCGATGAGGGAAGATTACAGAAGAGATGCAAGCAAAGTAGTTGTGGGTCGACGACCGTTGTCGACCAAGACAAAGAAAAACTAAAAGATATAAAGGTAAATTTTTTCTTTGTTTCTTAAATTGTTTGTGGATGAAATTGAATGCGTTAGAGTACCATGAATGGCTAATCTGTTTTTTGTACACTATGGACTAGCAAAATATGGTTTTAGTGTTGACATATTAAATTTTGTAAGGTTCTGTTATGCGTGAGTTAGGCAGTATGCGTGAGTTGTTATTACAAAGTAGCAGACACTCATTTGAAAACTACTTGTTTGCATTTATTTTAGGGGAAATCAGCATTTAATAGCAGATTGGCACTTGTTTATGTTTAAAGCAAATAAACACTGTTAAATAATACATGATGCATCTGTATGTGTTGTAGGAGCCCAAATCATGTGCGTTGTTTTCACCTTACACTGAGGACACGATTCCGATAGCACGTGGGATGGTTTATCCAATTGGTGATGGTACCATACATGGAGGACCACTTATACCCTTTTACATGAAGGTGTCAGTAGATAATTTTGTTCCAGCCTTTGGAGATACTAAGCTTCCAGTGTTGTCGAAAGCGGATGACACCATTACTGTGTTAAAACAATCAGTTGGGAGCTTTATTCAGTGGCCGCGTTGTAGAATTTCTCGCATTTTGGTATAGTGAACTCAACCTTTTTTTTGTGATTTTTGTATTAGTACTCAGGCTAACTAATTACTTGTTAATAGGAGAACACCCCGACTTCGAAAGATAAAGCTTCACAGAGAAAAGAAGCAGCAATGTTGCAACCCACATTGGCCACACCCAATCCTGTAAGTAAAACAAGTTGCTTTGCATTTTCAAGTTTTTTAAGAGGGTGTTTGGGATTGCTTAGTTAATTGCTTGTCTGCTTTGATTCTAATGCATATAGATAGGTTTTGGTTCGGATAGCATTGTTTAATTCCATCTGTATGATCTTAGTGTTATGAGAAACTTGGTTTACAATCAGTATATACTGATTTTGTTTACAATCAGTATATACTGATTTTGTTTACAATCAGTATATAGATATAAACTTGGTTGAAATGGAATAGGAATTACTACTGTTTTTGTTTGAAACGGATAACAAAGTATTGAATGATGAAATTGTTAATTGGCATGACAACATGAGCAGATACATTGTAATTAACTGGCAAAAGCTATTGTAAGATTTATTGGGAATTCTGATCCAGGTTTTCTGGTTTCTGCATCCTAATAACCCACTGTGACAGGTGGCTCAAGAAACAATACCATTGTTGCCAGCTCTACAAACACCAGCATTATTGGTGACCCAACAAACACAAGCATCATCGGCAGTGGAGGATGCTAGAAAAGCTAAAGAAGAGCTGGAAAAAAGAATTGATAACTTTGAACATGCTGTTTTTAGGAAACAACCATGTGTGAAAGCTGCCTATACTCGTTGGACATCCCGTGACGATGATACCGCTGACCACATTCTTGAAGTTCCTGGCGGGATGATTGCAGGGCATGAAGATAGGTTTCATGTTTCAATTTCTACCGACGACATAATGAGTTTATGGAAATTAGATGGGCTGAATAGTAGCATTTTGTTATCTTTTGAGTGGTAAGTACATTAACACTCTTATGCTCATTTTTCACATTATTTCACATTTTCGTATATGCATAAATGTCTTGTAATTTTTCAGGGGCCTATGCAAAATGTCGCAGTCAAGAAATGATAACCGATGCGGGTTTTTGAACCCTTATTCGATTGAAGGGAACTTATGTCTTCAATCGGGTTCGGCTGTTAAAGATTACCTGACATGCACATTAAGCGTCTCTGACTATGATTTTATGCTAGCACCTTATGCTCAGGAGTACGTTATACTACTTACTTAAGCTCTAAATAAACGTTTTATGTGTTGATTGTCTTTGCTAACGTGTTAATGTCACTTTACTAGGGACCATTGGGTGCTGTTTATTATATGCCCAAAACAACGCACGGTGTACATCCTGGATTTAAAAAATAAGAGGCAAACAAAGACGGAGCGCACTTACTGGTTAACAAGCCATTTGCAAGAGTAATTCTTTTTTTCCGTAACTGTCAAAAGATTTTCATTTGTTTTTACAATACTAATACATGGTTAATCTACTTTTCAGTGTTGTTGGTAGCTACACATGGACAATAGCTAAGGTAACTTATCTCACTTTATGCATTCAAAACAACCTTCACGGATAGATCTGGCTTGGCCATTTAATTCTGACTTGCAATCATAAAAGTCTTATTATCATGATCAGTTTTGCAAGTTAATGCAACTAGTATTTGGTTCTCAGTATTTGAGGTTAGGGTAGTTTAGTCGTTATAGTTAGTTTAGTATATTTGAGGTTAGGGTAGTTTAGTCGTTATAGTTAGTTTAGTATATTACTAGTTTGGTGTTCCGCAAGTTGAGTCCATGCTATTTTTGTCTATGTTAAAATAATTGAGTTTAGTCGTTATAGTCTGGATTGCCTCTTAAGTTATTCCATCTCAATATAGCTTCAAACAGAACGAGTCTTGTTTACTTGTATCAGACTGCAGACACACATGTATTTGTACTTGTGCGCTTGAAAGAAATATCATGTGTGTGTAACACATAAAGATATACTTGTGTGTACATGTACCTGTAACGTGCAAGGAATAGTGGTCTTCATGTGAGACAGGGATCAAATATATATATTTCTACATGATATTATATGGTCTGCATTAATGTTCTTTTGAGTCGAAAATGTTTGTATTGATTGATTGATAAGTATCAACGTGTGTTGTATCATTGAACAGTTAACATGTATAACTAATGTGGCATACAATATAACTGAACCAATCTCTACCAAATTGATTTCATCGTACTACAATACGCTAATGCCATTGCAATTTAAAGGCTTCATATAAATTGACATGATCCATATCGACTAAGATGAACCTGTAGGGTGTGGTGCCAATGTGGTAGCCTCAAATTTGGCAGGTTGATTCTTTGTTTTCCTTAGATGACTTGACTTGACCAAAGATGCATGCTGCGCTAGGAGTTGCTATACAACATTGAGAGAGCATTTGAAACTAGTGGGGGTGGGGGTGGGGGTGGGGGGGGGGGATGGGCATGGCAACTCAATAGCGGCGTGTGACTATGGAATGAATAGATGACATAAATTACTGAATAAGATGAAGGCAGTAGAGAGGTGATAATGATAATGAAATATTTGAAACTGGTATTGGAAGTTACTTTTTTGATCATGCAATACACCATCCCAACTGATACTAAGCTTCCAGTTTAGTGAGCAGAATATGATATTGATTTTCTACTGTCGTTATAGTTAGTTTAGCATTTGACACTACACTTACAAGACTGAGTTCTTAGAACACATAAGCCCAGCCTTATTTCTACTTTCTTGTGTGTTTTTATGGCATCAAGCTCAATCTCGTCGCATGGGTCAGGTTCTTGGACTGCCAAACAGAACAAAGCCTTTGAAAGAGCTCTTGTTGTGTTTGATAAGGACACACCTGACCGGTGGCAAAATGTTGCTAAGGCTGTTCCTGGCAAGACGGCTGAGGAAGTTGAAAGGCATTTTCAACTAAGTGCTTATTTGTAATTCATGTTGCCTGATTTTCATGTTTCTAGTTTCTGGCTTATTGGTTTTTACTATTTCATAGATTACAGCCCTTAGATTAGCTTATTGTAGCTTATAATTAAGCCCAAAAGTAGCATTATATTATACAATGTTTTGATTGCTTATTCTCATCATATTAAATTGTAGTGCAATCAACAACAACGCGACTCAGATGCCGGTTATTATGTCATGAGATGGATGTACGACTTTGTGAACACTTATCAGTTTCACTTCCCTTCAACAGTATGTATCCATGAGCTATTTTTTGACTCTCTTTCTATATTGTTTATATATAATATTTAAGTATTTTTTTATATCTGTTAATATAGATCCCATGGACGCGACGCCAGCTTGTTGAAAAAGATATTGATCGAACCGTGGAGCAGTGGCATACAATGTGTCCTATTTGATTATGGATGAAGTGCTTATCAGCTCTCATGTGGTTTTGCTAAGTTAGATGCTGTTTGGATTTTAGTTTAAACGATGTTTGGATTTTAGTTTAAACGATGTTTGGATTTATGTTTAAATTAGACTATGTATGGATTTCTATTTTGCTTATTAAAGTATCTGGTAATTGGATTTGCTTATTGCTGTGAAATAGCTGCTTAATAGGTAACAAAACAGGTTCCAGGTTGGATTTGCTTATTGCTGTGAAATAGGTGCCATATAATAGGTATTTAGACCGGTTGGAAACCGGTCTAAAAATGCTAGTTCAAAAAAAAAAATGGATATTTAGACCGGTTGGAAACCGGTCTAAAAACTGCTAGCTCCAAAAAAATGGATATTTAGACCGGTGCAAATAGTCTTTTAGGCCGGTTGATGCACCGGTCTAAATCTGCAAATTCCAAAATTCCTTCGCCTATTAATGCATATTTAGACCGGTGTATATGTCTTTTAAACCGGTTTGAACACCGGTCTATATATACCTTTTAGACCGGTGGTTCACCCGGTCTAAATGCCTAAATACCTTTTAGACCTCCCCCCATTTAAACCCCCTTGTAACCGGTTTAAATAGCATTTGTAACCGGTCTAAAAGCCTGTTTTTGTGGTAACATTTTAAAAGACAACCAGATGTTTATATATAAACTTGGCAAGAATTATGATCAAGCCACTCTATAAATCATGACCCTAAAAATTGAAAGGACACGCTGCTAACAGCACCGATAGAAAATAAGGAAATGATGGGAAACTGGTCATGACTCTTAACAACTAACATGAAACACATCGGAATCTCAACAAAGAAATTACATCCGTAAAATACTGAATTGTGACAAATTGTCTATTACAAAATGGATATATGCAAAAGGATTTTTTCCTCTTTTGAGAGCATGATAGTATTGTTTGCCGCTCGATGAATTGACTGATATTGACACGACCGTGACTGAAGTGGAAGTTAAAATGTTGTTATAACTTACGTTAGTAATATCAATAATTCTAGGTCGAGAAACGGATGTTAACAATTTAAGATGAGTTAATCCATGTCTTAAGTTAACATGTATCGAAAACAAAGGGAATAAGAATAAAGCTCAAATCATAAAATCATTAACAGCTAATAATAGTTATTTGGTTCTATCAACGGATGGACAAGTCATGTATTTTTGGGAGGTAAATAATATGTCGTTGCTAGATGGCTGTTTGTCGGTATTAATTACTTTGAAGTTATGTACATGCCCAAGTGGGAGTTTGTAGGAATTTGTGTATGACATAACATAATTAATGTTGTCATTAATATATGAGTCCATGGGTCACACACAATAATGCGAGACTTCAGTTTTAGGTATTTATTAAAATACGTAAATGATCTAATTAAGTGAAAAGAAGATTGAGCTTAACTAGTTGGACTAATTAAGTAATACTGGGCTTAAACCAAGAACCAAAAGGGAAGTCCCTTTTGGGTCTTGGAGTTCGACCAAACACCCTAAGGGTATGTCGGGTTGGACTTGGTTCAATTACTTATTTATTAAGATAAGTATATTATGGGATAATATCAAACCTTAAATATAGTAATTATCCCATTTATATTAGGAGATTATCCATTTTAAATAAGTTTATCTTATATTTAAATTAGGTAATTATCTTCTAAAGGCTTATAAATACAAGACTTAAAGCAAGGGTTTCATTATTCTTGTATCCTTAAAGTCAAAAACCTCCCCCTCTCTCCCTTGTTCGATCATCCGAGCATCACACACACACACACAAACAGATAGTTATGTTTTGTTCTAGCAATTGGATTGTACACGTGTTGATCTCCCATACAAACAAAGGTACGCAATTTGTTGTTATTGTTTTCTGATTAGTTGTAACGCACGTATATGGATCGCTGAATATGGAAAAATGCTTTTAAAGGTTATGCTTCCGCTGCGATATTTAATTGTTTGTTTTAATTGTTAAAATAATTTTAAAATTATAACCCTTGTTTTCCCATTACTAATTTCTCATGTTTTTTCTGCATATGCTAACATTTAATGTTTTCTCCACATCTTACTATCTATAGGTGCTTATACAAGCCATTGAAGTTGGTGTATAAAGATCTTTCCAAGTGTTGAACACATGTTCTATCTTAATGTTGATGCATATTCTTAAGAATATGAAGTTGGTGTATAAAGGTGGGGCTTAAAATGACATGCTGTGGAAAGCTGCTACAACCACTACTATTGATGAATTCAACAAAAGAATGGGAGAGATTAAGTCTTATAATCGTGATGCTTATGACTGGTTGTTCAAAATTCCACAAGAATAGTGAGCAGGGCGTACTCTTCAGGTAATTAACGCAATTTGCAATGATACATTTGTTGTGGTTAACCATATCATTCACTTATATTGTATCTTATGATATTAACAGGCATAACCAAATGTGGTCTACTCCTAAACAACATATGTGAAGTGTTCAATAGGAAATTAGTAGATGGTAGAGATCAACCCATCATAACTTATTTGTATATATTACTGAGTATTTGATGAAGAGAATTGTAGTGGTTCAACAAATGATAACAAAAATTGTTGCACCATTAAGCCCTTATGTTACATTGATCTTTGAAGGTATCAAAATTGCAGCTAGTCGATACAGTGTGGAGTAGAAGAGGGAGTCAAAATATCAAGTTAAAGGGCCATGGATGGATCAGTGTGTAGTTGACATGGAGAGAAGGGTATGTTCTTATAGGGATTGGGAGCTGAGTGGAATCCTATGTAAACATGTACTGCCAACAATAAATAACATGTTTGAAAATGGAATGGGAGTTTGTTTACCTGAAGACTCGGTTCATGTTGCCTATAGACTAGAAACATAGGTACATGTTTAATCTTTCAAGATAAATCCATATTGTAACACCCCAACCCGACAAGAGTTAAAATGCCACATTATGGTGTCAACCAGAACATACAAACGCAAGCGGGAGACTTATAAACATAATGATTACAAGGTATACTAAGATAATAACGAAATACTAACTCTAAACATAATGAGTTCCAAAATCAAATACAAATCCAAACTAAATCTAACTGAAGACAAGTCCAAGTCTAATCCAGAAACAAATTGGTATCCATCATCAGGGTAGTCCACTAAGAGCTCATATGCACTCTTCACTCAAATCCCAGCTTCCAACCTAAAAAACTACCGCAGAAAAAGAAATGTGGTTGGGCTTAAAAAGACCAGTGAACATATGTAAACAAAACGAATAATCGAACATATATAAGTATAGGGAAAAGGAACATTAGCTCCTGCTGAACGAATATCATCTGCCAAACGAATAAGAGATCAAGGATCAACTGAACAAAATGTCATATACCATAAGAAGCAAATCGTAGTGAAACATAAGGAGATCATAATGAAGTCAAAGGAATCAAACAGAAGATAATAATCATATAACAAAACAGAAATGCCCATTGAGCTCAGAAAGCATGCCACATGCTTAGTCACATAATCACATCATATCATATCCATATATCCGTCAAATCATAAGTTGTACAAGGAGTAGCTAGCTCCAATGTACCAGAAGTGAAATGGGGTGCATGACACGCACTACCAATCACTAAGTCAAACCATATCCAAACAGACAAATACCTAGGATGCATCCATACGCTCCCTGCAAAACAGAATACATATGCAAGTACTAGACTATACATACATATAATAGAATGGCCATGTGCGCAATAATCGTATATATATCAGAACAGAAGGGAACGGCGTAGATCAATCACACCTCCACAGAAAGTGTCATGACATTGGTGCCTCAATGACATGGCCATGGTACCTCCATGGCTAGCTAGCTCGGGCAACAGAACAGATAAACAAAGCAAGGCCATCAATAATCATAACGTAGTAATCATAGTATAATCAACAAAGCATATCAACTGAACAGAATCTCTTATCAAGGAGATAGCATAATGAACACCATAAAAAAATGGATAGCAAACTGAATCATATCATAGGGATTCATATCAAAGGATCATATCAAACGGAACCATATCAAAGCAACAAATCAAAGTCAAGGATTGAGAAGTCATGAGAACAAAACCCTTACTGAAAAAGGGTAGAATATCTGTACCTCAAACCACAAATGAAACCATATCAGAAAACACAAGGATCGGATGTTATTCCTTCTTCAGCGAATCTACATAAATTAATGATCGAGTATTACTTATAAGTTCATTTCACAAGTTTAGTGCGTATAGTTATCCATATCAAGGTTTCTTTCTGTTTTTAGAAACTTTCTACTTTTAGTAACTTTAAATATTTAATAACTTTCCAAATTTAGTAACTTTGATACTTTAGGGTTATACATGACAATTAAATAAACTTTAAGGTTTAATAAAACCAATATCATAGTTTAGGGTTTATTATGACATTTTAGTAAAGTTTAGGGTTTATTGTGTCAATTTTCAAAGCTTAGGGTTTGAAGCGTAAATAATGTAAATAAATGACAAACCATTACCTCACCTACGTCTCTTTTTTTTTTTTTTTTTTTTTTTTTTTTTTTTTTTTTTTTTACTTAGCTTATATATATACGTTTAACATAGATTACACCATGCAATTCTAGTTTTCAAAATACCATCGTTAAAACAAGTTTTAAAAGGAGTGCGTTTCAATGTAATCTAGGGTCGACAAAGTTTAATACACATGCGACACAACCAAGCCAAATGCACACGACTCACACATATCTTATGACTCGACTCAAAAAATAATCACGACATGCATCCTTATTCTTTACGTGACAAGATATAACAATCTTCGTATAACTCTTACATGAGTCGTGTTATAATATTTTATGTGGCGTGATTCTTCAATTAACGAAACAAAGAAATCTGGTCATCATGCATACGAGTCGTTTGATATAATGTTTACGTGACATAATTTATATATCTTAGTATGACTTATTAAACAAAACATGATAGTTTAGTCATTGATATGAGTCACGTTTCATTTCTTTATGTGGCATGCAATCTTCATCACGTATATTTTATTAAACAAAACAGAAGTAGAACATATTGGTGGTCGTATGTTAACGTGACATGGATATATATATCATACGAATAAATCAATATACGAACAAGGAGAACATCAAACCGATATGGGGATACCTTATGTCGGTTTAAACAAGAGGAACACAAGAACAAGAAACGTATAACAATCGTACCATCCCTACGAACGAATTCAACACCCTTCGAACAAGTATATATCGCGATCGAAACTACCACTATCTTGTCGCGTCCAAGAACAACAGATCGGATGTAATTGTTTTTGTTGTGTGTGAACTTGTTCGAATGAAAAATGGGAGGTTGTGAGTTTGTATCTAAGCGTACGTAAGGGAGCAAATGGGAGGATGAGAGTGTGAATTGTTGTACGTATGAAATATGAAGCAAAATGGGAGGTGAATGTTTATTTCTCAAAGTGTATGTGTGGAAAGATAATGGGAGAAGTGAGATGTGAGTCGTTTATCTTAAACGATTAGAGGGGAGACAAATAAGGCAAGTGTATATCATATATTAAATTGATTGGTGATTGGGTCATAAATTTCTGATGGTAATTGAAGTGTGATTGGACCGAATTATAGGGAGGTGATTGAGAGGTGATTGTCGAATATCATGAGTGATTAAAGAGATTTACTTGACAAAATACTTAACATGTTTACAAAAATCATGTGTGTGTACAAATAAATAAATATCATTCGGTCCTATGTGACTTTATAAGTCGTGTGATACAACTTAGGATAATATAAAGTGTCGTCTTCTTATTTACTTAAGTTAAGGGTTCCACGTTTTCAAAATTTTAAATCATAACGTATAGTTTCGATGTTAGGTTAAATTCGTATCGATCGATAAAAGTTAACTCGAATTTTAGGTCGTTATACATGTAATGAAAAGGACATGTGGCCATCTGTTCAGTGTCCAACAACTCTAATACCACCTGCATATACCAACCACAAGTTGGCAGGCCTCTTAAAAAGAGGAAGAAGTCAGCTGATGAGCTTGCAAGTCAATCTGGTCAAACAGGAAAGCCTTTGAGGAAGGTTAAATAAATGGTGTAACTTGTGTGGAAACTTGGGTCATAATAGGAAGGGTTGTAAGGGACAAGGTGGTCCTAGTCAACTTACAAGAAGATTTGGTGCAAGAAATGGGACAACTGAATATGTTGGTGCAAGAAATTGGAGAAGTGAAGTTGCAGGTGCAAGTCAACAGAGTGCAAGACCAAGCCAGCTAGTCAAGGACCAAGCCAAGCTACTCAAGGACCAAGTCAAGCTTTTCAAGTACTAAGACAAGCTACAACAATACCAGTGCAAGGTAGTGGAGGTCCAAGCCAGTCTAAGTGCAACTGCAAAATCTGTTAGACTGACTATGAAGACTGCTAACATTAGTCCCATGAAAATCATTTAGTTCATTTGTTATATAGCTTAAACACTAGTATTTTCATAACATTCATACCATGCATAATTTCCTTGTATCGACTTTGGTTTTGTTTAATGTATGATAAATGTGGTTTAACCATAATTATTTTGTATGTTTTTTCATGATGATTTTTTTGTTGAGTTTGCCCATATAAAGTTAACAGGTGTATTTGGTCATTTTGATAAGTTTGGCCATCATAAGTCAATTGATTTATAGTTCTATGTGTATGTTTTTCATGTTCCTTTGTTTGCTGAGATTGTAGCATATTCCTAGTCATTTGTTTGCTTACTTTGATTATCATAAGTCAATTTATTATTTGGGTCATTTTGCTGAGTTTGACCATCAAAAGTCAAACTAGTTCATAAACACATATAACCTTGAGCAACTTACATCAATAAACTGGCAACCATATTGTCATGAAAAAGATCAATTTCCATAACTAAATTACAAAAACTAGTTGGTCGTTACATCATATTTGATCAAATACAAAGAGAACAAACCTAACCATTCTAAGATAAAAACACATAAATAACAAAAAACAACCAACTACAAATCAAGTACATCTTCAACCTTTTGTTTCCTTACACAAGATCCATCATAGATTCTTCCAACTTATTTCTTACCCTTAGCAGACCTGGCATTATCATCAACGATCTAGCACACATTAGTAGATCTAACTAAATAAAAAAAAAAAAGACAACTTGAACCTTGAAATCAATAACCAACTATCAATTAGGGTTCATTTAGTGCAAAACTGAAACTTTGTTAAAAAAAAACTTACAATTTGGGTACAAGTGTAGATACTATGCCCAAGATTAGTGTCCGTCCATGATGTTCGAATTATTGCCTCATTCCCATAATTGCAAAATGCGATTTGTTTTTAATTGGAGGAATTTGTACTATTAAGAGGGTTTTTGGAAATGTGGGCATTTAATTAGGAATTGGGAGTAATTTGGGGAATAAAGGCAGGTATGAGAATTGTGGGAAGGCGAGAAACGGTGGGTGGGAATTAAATAAACGGTATAAGTTAACTGTGGACATAAACGGACAACTTTGCCCTCACATGACCAGCACATGACCAGACTTTACAAAAAAACTAACGACCGTTTGGTCAAAGAACCGATCAGTTACAAAGTGTCAAAGTACAGGGACGACCGGAGTAAGTATTGAAGTTTTAGGACGAAAGTTGTCAGTGTGTAAATCACAGGGACAATGTAATTAACTCTAAATTCGGTTCCACGTTATTTCGTCCTAGTAAACGTGTCCACCTAGCAGGATCATTAAACAAACCACAACCGTTAGATTATCATAGGTATATCCGTCATTTCAGCCTCAAAACCGCCTATAAAACATCACATTCTACTTTCATCAAAAAAAAGTAGCACACCAAAAATAAATACCTTATTTTCCAATCACCAAAACCCTAAAAAACACAAACCAAAACACAAAATCATTTCCCTAAAGATATTGAGAACCCATTAAGGGAATGCAGAGAGATGAGAGCAAACTCGCTGTTTAACCGCGTACGTGCTAAAATATCAACTGGTGGCAGAACTTGTCATCGCAAATACGTCGAATTAGGGTGAACTATTCGTTGTAATCCTACATATATATTCTTATTCATTTCATAATTTTTATCGAACAAATGGTGTCAGAAGATCGAAACAACCATAACCACGCAGTTTTAAATGGAAAATACGAGTTGGGCAGACAGTTAGGCCACGGTACATTCGCGAAAGTATACCATGCGAAAAACGTGAAGACGGGAAAAAACGTTGCAATGAAAATGATTGGTAAAGAAAAGGTGATACAAGTTGGCATGACTGAGCAAATCCAACGCGAAATATCGGTTATGAAGATGATGAGGCATCCGAATATAGTCGAGTTATACGAAGTTATGGCGAGCAAATCAAAGATTTATATCGCTATGGAGCTTGTTCGAGGTGGCGAATTGTTTTCAAAAGTAGCTAAAGGAAGGCTACGTGAAGATGTTGCTAGAAGTTATTTCCAGCAGTTGATCTCAGCTGTTGATTTTTGTCATAGTCGAGGGGTGTACCATCGCGATTTAAAGCCCGAAAATCTTTTGTTGGACGATGAGGGGAATTTGAAGGTTACGGATTTCGGTTTAAGTGCTTTTTCGGATCATTTAAGGCACGATGGTTTGTTGCATACAACATGTGGTACTCCTGCTTATGTTGCACCTGAAGTTATTGGTAAAAAAGGTTATGATGGTGCGAAAGCGGATATTTGGTCATGTGGGGTGATTTTATATGTTCTTCTAGCTGGATTTTTACCGTTCCAGGATGATAATATCATGGCGATGTATAAAAAGATTTCCCGAGGCGATTTTAAGTGTCCGCCTTGGTTTTCGTCGGATGCGAGAAGATTGATTACTAAATTACTTGACCCAAATCCGAAGTCAAGAATCACCATTTCGAAAATTATGGAATCGACTTGGTTTAAGAAGAGTGCACAAAACAAGCCTTTGTTTGTATCAGAAGATGATTCATTGGTAAATAATCTTAAAGGAAAAGGTGAAACATTGAACGCATTTCATATAATTTCGTTATCCGAAGGGTTTGATTTGTCTCCTTTGTTTGAGGAAAAGAAGAGAGAAGAGAAGGAAGAGATTAGGTTCGCTACTATGAGTTCTGCTGGGGCCGTGGTGTCGAAATTGGAGGAGGTGGCTAAAGCGGTGAAGTTTAGGTTTACAAAAAGTGGAGATGAGAGTAGTTTGAGGCTGCAAGGACATGAGAATGGGAGAAAAGGGAAGTTGGGGATATCCGCTGAGATATTTGCTGTAACGCCTTCATTTCTAGTGGTCGAGGTTAAGAAATCGAGTGGGGATACATTGGAGTATAACCAATTCTGTAGTAAAGAGCTTCGACCCGCCCTTAAGGACATCGTTTGGACGTCGCCCACCGAGAACACCACCCCGGCGTGAATTAGTTGATTTGTTGTGTAAATTGGTTATTGAGTAAAGGCGTGATCTTTAATATATTATTGTTAGCAAAATTGTTTCATGTTCGCCCATGTTTAGTGTTCATCATCTCTATTTATGTTATGTTCAATTGAATAAATGTTTTTAGTTGGAGTACTTTTAGTATTCTCAATCTAATAATAACTACATCACTTCAAGTATCATGAAAATAATGCGACAAGATATCACCAAATTAATATATTTGCTCTGCGAAATTGGCATACCCAACTTAGATTAAGGCTTATTCAGGAACGAAATCTGGTATCTTTTTTATTAGCTAACGGTGTCGCAACTAAGTTATTTGTACTCGAACCTTTAACCAATCAATTCGAGGACCAAATCAAAGCTATATAAATGTTAGAATAGACAACACACATTAGAAATCAGGTTTTTTAACAAAATAAAATACGTATACTACCTCCATTCAATAAAAACTGTACAGTTTGACTTTTTTAAATCTTTATTTTTCAATTTTGATCTCAATTTTTTTTTTTTTTTTTTTTTTTTTAATTGATGAAAATCGAAAATATATTTAAGTCCTAATATATTCATATATTTTTCATAAAAAAAAAAAAAAAAATTTAAAAAGTCAAAGTGGACAGTTTTTATGAGACGGATGTAGTACTTAATAGAAATTAGGTGCATCTTTTTTGCCGTATCAGAAGGTGTCATAAGTAAGTTAGCGTGTGAGCTGTGGAAGCGGTAAAACAAGTAGGAAAAGCTTGAGGAGAATTTAGAGTTCTCGCTTTTCTGACCTAGTGAGCTGTGGAAGCGGTAAAACAAGTAGGAAAAGCTTGTTCATGCGGGAAATCAACACCACCCTTCACGGGAAAAGAGGGGACCACAAAAAATATCCTTAGCCGCAGTGGAGTCCCGAAAGAAAAAGAAAAAAAAGCGAGAGATTGTGTTTAGATGAAAGATAGTTAATTATTACTCCCTCCGTCTCAAAATTATTGTCACCCGAAAAAAAACACATTCTTTTAGAAAAATATCACTATTACTACTTTCTCTCTCTTACTTTTTTGACAAATGACAAGTTTACCCTTAACCAATTAATTACCATTTCTTTAAAGTTTGCAATATTAATTTTAACCAAAGGTAATATAGTAAACTTTACCAAACTTCACTATCTATTCATTTTCTATTTTGGGTATGTGACAATAATTTTGGGACGTCTGAAAAATGAATAAGTGACAATAAAATTGAGACAGAAGGAGTAGTTGTTGTGTGTAGGTATTTATATTTTAAAAAAATAGAAAGTTGAGTGAAAAAATAAAAGAGAATATGATGTAATGATTAAGAAAAGTTGAGTGAAAAAAATAAAGAAATTACTTTTTACGACCTGAAGCTGATGTGTCAAGATAAACCCTCAAGGCCTCAACTACACCTAACACCCTTGTCGACACATTAGAGTCAGCGAATACCATTTAAAAGCAGAGTACCAAGTTACTGTATTTAGAGGACAAAAGTGGAATGGGGAAAGTAGTTAGGAGTGTGGTTGTTATTGAAGCATGTGCCTAAAGGGATGGTTGTCGAAGGTTGAATTGACCTAACGCCCACCTAGTTGATTATACCACTTGTTTCTTATCATCATCTTATTGAAACCAACTTGTTTTCCAATTTGTAATAATTGTACTATGTATAGTATTATTTGTAGGGCAATAAACGAACTTAAAATTTAATTAACATTTAATAAATCGTTCGGTAAAAAATTCATTTATTTTTGTTTATTTATTAAATGAAAGAATATAAACAAGATTTTACATTCGTTTAGATAAATGAACGAACATGAACAAAAGTCGCGTCCGTTTATTTATGTTCGTTAACGTCTGATTATGCGTTCGTTTATGTTCATTTATTTATTTATATTTGTATATCATATATTTAATTGTATAATTTTAGAATTTGTTTTATTTAAACAAAACAAAACTTGTAAAACAATCTATTGTGCATAATTTAATAGAGTTTATGTTTGTTTGTCTATGTTCATTTATGTTCGATCATTTATGTTCGTTTAGCGTTCGTTTAGTATCTTAATGAACAAACATAAACGAACATGAACAACTCATTTTCTTAATAAATGAACATGAACAAGAAAATTCGTCCGTTTAAGCGTTTGTGTCCGTTTATTTGTCCGGTTAAAATTAAACAAACGCACATGAACAAGCCTCCGTTCGTGTTCGTCTGATTCGTTTACAACCCTAATTATTTGAATACAATTTGAACAATATATTATAAAGAGCAGATTCTCTAGATAGTACAAAATGTGAGGATGAGGTCACCATCTAGTACAAAAAAAAAAAAAAAAACTCTTCTCAAAATTGTCATGTGTGAATGTGAGACTCCATAAAAGTACAGCGGTAGGTGGGATTTTTCCCAAATATTCATTTTTTATCTTATTATTAACGGTATTAAAAGACCAAAATATCCTTACCTTTTATAAAAGGGTGTTATAAAAATATATCCTTTATGTGTTAAAATCATTGAGGTAATTAAGAGTGTATGATGGAATTATCGCCGAAATATATGAGTGTCGCTGGAATATGGAAATAAAGCTAATTCGCTCATTCACACATTAATGGGTAGTACAGTCGCACATTTAATTAACTCTAATAGAGATAAGTGTAAATAAGTAATTTTGTAATAATAGAAAAAGAATATTTGGGAAAACCTCCACCTACCATTGTACTTTAATAATAAATAAGTGGACACGTGTCGCACATTTAATGGAGTCACACATTCGCACATGACCATTTTGAGAGGAGTTTTTTTTTTTTTTTTTTTTTTTTTTTTTTTTTTTTTTCACTACTACTTCACCCTCCTTTTTTGTACTATTTAGAGAATTTGCTCTATTCTAAAACATCCTTTTAACACCAATATTTGGAATTTGCTATTTACCTATTACTCCCATGTTTTAGAAAGATTTTTGGTAACAAAAGTTAAGGCATGAAAACATGATGAAGATGTTTATGGTGATAGCATCCTAAATTGATGAGAATTACTTTACACACACTTGCAATTTATTGGTACGCACCATTTCATGTTTTAAATAGTTGTGCCGCATTTAAATTATGTTTTATGGCTTTATCTTAGGATCAAATGAGATGAAAACTAGAATGAGAATGGTGAAAATAAACCGCAACCACACATTTGTGATGCATTTACAAAATTAGATGTATTTTTCTTTAAAATTCTCTATCTTATTTAAAATGTGTGACTATAAATATTTCTTATTATTCTCATTTTAATTTTTTATTTCATCGAATCCATTCCTCTTATAGGATATGCACATCAGAAAATAAAGCGTGCAAATCAACACGGTTAACCAAAATTAATATAGTTGTAATAGTTTTCTTAAAGATAATAACATGCTTTATTACCAAAAAGGCAATGAACCAAAACTTTAGTTCTAATCTTTTATCTACTTTGCTTTACCTAAAGTTGAAAGGCAAATAGTGATACAATCACTTTTATATTGAATATATTAAATCATCAAACAAGCCACGGTGGCGTTAACCCCAAACCCGTATATGCTTAGCAGGTCGGGTTATGCGAGTTAAATTACTTTATTCGAACTATGCGGGACAACCCTAATCTCTTTATTATGGTGGTGTTTCAAGTAAAAGTTTTGTCATTATTCGGTTTCGAGCTGACTAACCCGTGGAAGAGCTTTTCATATTTATATTTACTTTTGTATATCTTCTTGATTTCTAAGAATCTTGCCGTGTATGTTCCTTTTTAATTCCCATATAGTTCTTATTTGGGACAATCTCGACTAGATTTATCTAAAACCGGCTAACTCAACTAAAATGAAACAAATTCTAATTAGGATTGGCTATCAGATGACTTTTTCCCATCAAGATCCACATAATCATTATTAAATCGGGTCGGTTGACCCAAATAACACTCATAATGTTAACTCTTAACTAGAATAAGAGATCTCAATTTTAGTCTCTAATTAGAGGATAGTCCAACATGTAATGCTAGTTTACTACGACTTCAAGTACAAATTGTTTCATTTGGCTTTCTTTTCTTTTCTTTATTTAATTAAAGAGTAAATTACATGGATGGTCCCTGTGGTTTGTCAAAAGTAATAATCTTCATCCCTCGAAGTTTCAAGTTGCACTAGTAGTCCCTAAGTTGTTAAACAAATAACAAGACTGGTCCTTTAGTTTAACTGGTGTTAGTGAGTTCTGTTATCATTTACATGTTAGCCCCTTTAGTTAAAGATCGTTACATCGTCTATCCTTAATAATAATGGCTGTTTATAATTTAAAGTTTCCATATGTTTTCCTCCGTTTTTACACATTTTCTTCCGTTTTTATAAGTTTTCTTACGTTTTGACCGTTTTTATACGTTTTCGTCCATTTTTTGTTACGTTTTTATACGTTTTCATCCGTTTTTATACGTTTTTTTTTTTACGTTTTATACGTTTTCATCCGTTTTTCTTAAGTTGTCATACGTTTTTATCCGTTTTTATACGTTTTCATACGTATTCTTAAGTTGTCATATGATTTTATTCTTTTTCATTCGTTTTTCTTACGTTTTTATGCGTTTTCATCAATTTTTATATGTTTTCGTCCGTTTTTATACGTTTTTCTTATTTTTTATCCATTTTTATACTTTTCCATCCGTTTTATACGTTTTCGTCCGTTTTTATACGTTTTCGTCTGTTTTTAAACATTTTTATACGTTTTCGTCCATTTTTATACGTCTTCAAACATTTTTCTTACGGATAAAAATGGACGAAAACATATAAAAACGGAGCACAAATAACTTTTTGTCCATGTCGTCAAAATGTATTTAAAGAGTACAAATAACTTTTCGTCCGTTTTGTGGTCCGTTTTTATATTTTTTCGTCTGTTTTTATCCTTAAGAAAAACGTATGAAGACGTATAAAAACGAATAAAAACGCATAAAAAAACAAAAACGTATATAAATAGACGAAAACTTATAAAAACATATGCCAACTTAAGAAAACATATAAAAAATATAAAAACGGACGAAAACATATAAAAATGGACGAAAACGCATAAAAACGTAAGAAAAATGAACGAAAAAGAATAAAAACGTATGAAAACGTACAAAAACGTATGAAGATATAAGAAAACGGGCGAAAACGTATAAAAACAGATAAAACGTAAGAAAAACGGACGAAAACGGATAAAAACATATGAAAACGTACAAAAACAAATGAAAATGTAAGAAAACGGGTAAAAATGTATAAAAATGTATAAAATTAGATGAAGACGTATAAAACCTAAGAAAAACGAATAAAAATGTATGAAAACGGACGAAAACATATAAAAACGGATAAAAACATAAGAAAAGCGGACAAAAACGGATAAAACGTATGAAAATGTAAGAAAACGGGCGAAAACGTATAAAAACGGATGAAAACGTATAAAAACGATCAAAAACGGATAAAAACGTAAGAAAACGTATAAAAACAGACGAAAACGTGTAAAAACTGATAAAAATATATGTAAACTTTAAATTATAAACATCTGTTATTATTAAGGATAGACGATGTAACGATCTTTAATCAAATGGGCTAACGTGTAAATGATAACGGAACTCACTTAACATCAGTTAAACTAAAGAACCGGTCATGTTATTTGTTTACCAACTTAGGTGTTGGAGTATATGCTCGTTTCATAATTAATAATTATATGGCTAGACATATGTGAGCCTATGGGGTCACACACTTATACACAGAGACATCATTTTATAGATTGTATTTATCGTATTTACAATATATAATCGACTACGTAACTCGGGATTTATAACGGGCCATTAAATACTAAGTTAGACTTAGCATTTTTGAAGTGGACCAACAAATGGGCAAGCCCATTTAGGGCCCCCATATGGCTGGCCATGGTGGGAAACAAGAGGGAATAAGAGCAAGGGGTTAAGTGTAACATTATTTAAAATAACCTCTTATTGATTTGGTCAATTAAGGAGATTAATGAGAATAACAACTTACCAAATGTCTCTCCTCCTTCCTCTCCCCAAAAGCCACGAAATTAGACACACCCTTATTAGGGTTTGTGGTTTTTGATCCAATCTAACCTTATTCTAGTGTAGTTCAAGGCTAGATCGCGTGTTACGTGTTCAAGACTAGCATCGGGTGGTGATCGATGACGTGTAGTGTGGATCAAGCATAGAGGTGATCTCCTTTGGTCACTTGGTTTCATAGGTGGTTCGTGTATATTGGTGATGGTGACCATACGATTCTACCGATCACGCTACAAAGGTATAAATACTTGTTTGTATTTTAATTGATTGATCATATGACTATATGGATCCTTTGTTGGTGATGTTTTTCCGCTGCGTTTATATTTGATATGTTATTTTATTATTACATCACCTATATTAGGGACTACCAGTGCAACTTGAAACTTCGAGAGATGAATGTTGCTATTTTTGACAAACCATAAGGACCATCCATGTAATTTACTCTTAATTAAATGATAGTTACCTTTGAAACCATATATAAATATTTTAATTTACATAACCAATCATTAACTCATACTTCTTTGATAAAATAATCCGAGCATAGTATAGGAACCCCTATGATGATGATATGTGGTTTTGGTCAATAATATTCCTTGTGTCCCCCACTATTTACAGTACAACATAGTTTTTTTTATCAATTTCTGTTCCGTATTTCTGATAGTTTTAAGCTTTTGACTTATTTAACTTTATATTTTTTTTTCCGTACTTTCAGGTTTATAGTTTTTTGATATAAACAAAATTATAAAAATAAAATAAAAAAATAAAATAAAATAAAAACACAAAAAATAATGGGGGTGACCTTTGTAAAAAAAGAGGGTTTGTATAACCTACCACAAAATAATCTTTAAAGTTCTACGTACGTCTTTAGTCATCAATAATCATTTGGAGTTTATAATAGGACAGAAATGATAAATAATTAATTAAAACTAAGTCTTACAATTAGGTAGGGGTGATAATTGTCGACACGACACGAACTCGACACGAAGTTAAACAGGTTTGGGTTGAGGATAAACAAGTTCAGTTAAAAAACCGGTCAACCCGTCTAACCCGTTTAATAAATGGGTTGTATTTGGGTTGAGTAAATATTAAACATGTCAACTCGTGAACCGGTTTAAGTATGTGGAGCCACTAAAATTAAAGTATATAAGCCACTAAAATTAAAGTATGCAATTTGGATTTTATTTTGGATTTGGATTAAATGTATTTTGTTATGTACTTAATATATGAGTGAATTACGATTATATTCAAATATCATTGAAATTGTCGCGTATATACATTTGTATATTATTTTTATCATTTTTTAGATTCTTATATAAATTTTTGCATTTTAACTAGTTAAATCGTCAAACCACTAACCTTATTCTCTGCTTGACCTATTTACTTAAACATGTTAAACGGGTCACAAATGGGTTACACATGTTATGCAGGTCTGGGTTAGGGTTGAGTTTCTTCACACGATTAATAAATAGGTCGTGTTTGGATAGAGGTTAAAATAACACGCCAACTCGCGAACCCGAATAGGTCAAATCGAACACGACTCGATTGTCAACCCTGCAGTTAGGTGCCCAACATGATGCAAGCTGCCAAACACCCACTTGGTTGGAAGACAACACCAATAATCAAGCGTCATCACCCTACCAAGTCACAGACAAAGACTTATAGAAACTGGGTGGAAAGGAAGTCTTATTTTCTGAGGATTTTTCTATTTTTTGTTTGTTTCAAATGGACACATCTGTCTTCTAGGGAAGGTCTTTTGTAGCTTATACTAATACATTTTGTCGAGACCATATTTTATTTCATGACTCATTATAAACTATGATTAATTTACAATTATGCATTATTTGGATGTTTCATCAGAAACCTACTATAATCATTGTAACCTTTGACAAACTTAACATTGGCTCTGTTGCTTTATTATGATTAGATGCGGTAAGCCAGTAACGGCTAAGATACAGTGTTTGCGAGACATCCTATCTAATGGTGCATATAGTTAACAAGTGCACTATTCCTGATAGAAGTGTTCAAATTCTGCAATATGATTGTATAAAATAGATGTCGACATCCAACCCTCCTATAGACATTGTGCATTTACGAGAGACCATAATAGGGTATTTGCATTCAACCCTACTTTTAGTGTTTTGCTAAAATTACATGATAAGATTGCTAGAAACGAACAATGTTCACAATAATTCTTTTGTTGTCATAAACTAAAAAGGAAAGCTAATAGATCGACCATCTAAACAAAGTAAATATCCAGAATTAGGGGGTGTCGCATATTGATTTCGACTTAATTGACTTAATATAAGAAAAACTGAATTAATTAAGTCATATGAAAACTGTTTGTTTCTGACTTAATAGAGAAAGATGACTGAAAATATTAAGTAATAAAACTGAGGTTGTCTGCATTAAGTCATCTGTTAATTAACACGACTTAATGAAAAAATTAGACAAACAGGCCCTTAGTGAGCATCGCATACTTATAATCACCTACTATGTTATGTGCTTAAGAACGATATGCAGCATATAGCAGAGCAACATCTAATTCATTTAGAAGTGGTTATCAATTCTTTACTTACTTTTTGATTGCCAAGGCATGACTCTTCAGGGTTGTAATATCTAACTTATCAAATCACAGAACTAAACAAAGATCAAACTGTTTGCTTTCCAAATAAAACCAAGATCCATGTGAAAAGCGGGTCATTTTTTATGTGTAAAATGTGCAAAAGGGGACTCGAGCAGAGTTGAGTAACTGAAGAAAGAATTGTTTTACGGGCATATCAATCATCTGTTTTTTCCATAGACGTCCCAGATGCCAAAACCTGACAATCAACCTCGAAAGTGCTTTTTTTTTTTTTTTTTTTTTGAAAGGCAGCTACCTCAAAAGTGTTGATCTTCAGATGATACAGGAACCCCATGACTCTGTAAGAACTACAATGCAAGAATCATATAACATACACCAAAAAAATCTTACTGCAGACACAAAGAGCACACCAGATTTATAGAGTCGAATTCTTGATCCGGTATCGCCCATTGAGTTTCTTCCTTTCCTTAATGTATTAGACAAGAAGGGAGTATTAAAGGTATATTTCTATGAGATATAAGCATATAGCTAGTACAGAACTTTCTTAATTTCATCATAAATACAACAACGAATTCATTACTCCACCAATGTGGGTGCCAGATTCTCAACTTTATTATTCAACAAAATAATGCTAATAATAATAATAATAATTAAATAAGCTAAAACTTCACAAATTTTGAAGGATCGGGAAATGTTTTTATCAAGTTGCGTTTTCATATCAAAGAATGTGTGGGAGCAACAAAAATCTACAAAACAATCTTTTATAATGAGGCCAACAAAAATTCGACCTTTTAGAAGAACCTAACTAAGGTGATGACAGAGTGTTACATAGGTTTAAATGCAGGAACCTATATTTTTTAGGAATGTAGATCCTAATCGAACAATATTCAACTCTTAAAGAGGTTAATTTCAGTTATACCTCAACATGGTGAAGAGGCCACCAACTATGTGTGTATGTATGCCAAAACCGGTTGATGAAGCCGACAGACTTGAGAATGCAAACCACAGTAGACGTGCTGCAAAAACCCACATTAAGAAAAAACATTGACAGTATTAGAACATCAGTAGCATCAGTTAAAGAAATTGATATATTTTAAAGAAAAAACATTGACTGCAAAAAGCCACAGTAGAAGTGCTGCAAAAACCCTTAATAATAATATAACTGTATAAAATCATTGACATTCAAACGAAAATCATCAATTACATTTGAACAGTTATAAAACATCAATTAGCGATTAATAACAGAGAGCTGCTGATTTTCATTTAAACGAATTTTGACATTAAGCAAGATAAGCAATTAACCTTACAGCAAATGACATATGCATAACCGGTTATAACCAAATAGGATATACAAGAAGAAAAGAGAGACACATGTGCATAAAAGTGACCATTTCCATAACTCTCTTTTGGATGAATATAATGTAGGTTCTTATGTTATCAGCATACACATAATAGCTGTTAAAAAACACATATAAATTGTCAATTGGATCCATCTATATTTAGCCTTTTATCATTCATATTGCAGAAAATGTTAAATACAGATTCTCAACAACAAGCAAGCTTTTCAATCATCATTCTGGCCAAAAATGAATGCCATATGTAACACACTAATTAACACCCAACTGAAAACCTAAAAAACCACCCTAATCGATCACTAGGTCCAATAGTGGGAGGCCACACCCCCAAAAGAATAGATAACACACTCTCGATAGGTAACCACATTTAACATACATGGTATGATCGAAATTATCAAGGAACCCTAATCACAAAAAAATGAATAATCAAGGAACCCTACAATTGAAAGAAAGCTGATTACCTTTGTATAACGTAAATAGATTGTTGGCAGAATACTGAAATCCTAAACTGAAAAATAATTTCAACTTTTTGGTTTACTTTTCCGTAATTCATGATCTTTTATTGTCACAACGCGGGTGATTAACTTTGGAAGATGGGACATTCATGCCTTTGCGTAATTAGAGTTAGGTGATAAAACATTGGAATATTAGTCCTTTCAGGTCCTTGCATGAATTTCTTTATTACAGACTAATTTGTCCCTAAATCATAATCTTTAATAGGAAAATGATTGAGAGGCCTAAACATGTGACTAACTTTGTGCCTAAATCGATGTGGCAGTGATTTAATGGTTTGTGAAGAAGTGGGTTTATGTGCTATCACGAACAAAATGTTGCCACGTAAGTTTAGACATACAATTAGACATGCCGGTCAATGCTCTTTTTAAAATTAGGGTGATGAAATTTGGATGATGGGACTTTCAAGCTTTTGCCTAATCACAATTAAAGGTGATGAACTTTGAAGGATGGGGCTTTAGGCCTTTGGTATCAGAATCAGTGTTGAACTTTAAAGATGGGACTTTCAGATACATGTGTTATTATGAGTTTAATCTTTTAAACGATAAAATCGAAGTGTAAATTTATTAATTACTAACTAAGCGGTGATTGAACAAATTAAAGCCGCTCAGTGGCAAATAGAATTCCCTAAATTTTTCCTATTGACGACGTAGACAAAATTGAGCAATCTGGTAGGATAATAGATTGCTCAATTAATCATTTACCACGTCAAATATGGTTTTGATTATGATATAAGAGATATCTAATAATAAATATAAAAGACAAACTTCCACCCCATATTTGAGACTCGCAGAAGCGACTCCTTCCTCTCATGCGTAATTAATATCTAAAACGCGGTTGCACCAACCCACGTTCGCCCCTTGCTTGGTGACCTCCAAAATGGAAGGGGACACGGTACTTACAAAGCTTCTGAAAGAGACAACCTAATTTTTTAATAAAATGATCTATCCTTCGACACATTCGGTAAAAAATTCAAAATTTGACATCAACTCTGCACAACCATCAATCAGTGTGTAAAAGCATGTTAACTATTGACAAAAAACTGATTTCACTTGATTAGTTTATTTGCCAAAGAAACGGAGGTATCTATGAGACCGTTTCTGACCCTTTTCCTGGTCACCCCTAAAATGTGTACCTAGTAAGGTTCGAACTCTAGACCTCTTGTAAAGAGGTTAGGTGTGTTACCACTTGGCCATCTTGTGAGGAGGGTGGGTAGCACTGGTGATGGAGTGAAATGCCTCCGAGCAACAAAAACGAGATCTCTCGCTATGATAAGTTTGAATCGTTGTGGTTCGAATGCGTTGTAATGACAGTGCATCGAGTTGGTTTGGTGTGTTAGGAATCAAGGTTGGTGGGTTTGTTGTGCCGATTATGTGTGTCAAAAATGGGGGAAGGCAGTTTAAGGACGAGAACCAAACTCGTGAGGTTGCTAGCTAGTCCCTGTGGAGTTTCATAGGGTTGTAAGTTAGTTCAAGTGTTTTTGGAAGGATAAAGGCATTTGATAATTTTATTTTTTGGAATTTGTGAGTCGGGTTTATAGGTGAAGGGGAAACAAAGAAAGGTAAGCAACCCGAGTGACGGTCTTGGTGATAAGTGTAACAAGATTGGCGATGGTGTTGTATTGGGTGGCGAGGTGTTTCGAGATGTTTCAAACTTAGTGGTATATGAAGAAGAGGCGGTGAGAAACTTAGCCATGATATCGGCTAACGCAGCCTTAAATTCTTCGAGGTTGGCGGGTTATATGTTGGAGGCATGGTATGAAGCAATGAAATCATAATTGGTAGCAACTCATAGAATGTTGTTAGTCTCCTCATATTAACAAGTAAATGAAATACAATTATTAGAGCAATTTTCTTCTTATTTTTCTTTAAATGCATAGTAAAATATTTAAATTAAAGAAAAATGCAACTAGTACCTCATTATTAGAAAGCTGAAAAAGAACATGGAAGTCATGCTTACGTGGACTACTCTAGCTATTCTTTAGGAAACTAAAATGGAACATGGGAAATTCCTTTTTAGTAAACTACATGCATGAAAACAATCAAATGGGTCTTTATGTGCATATGAAAGCAAAAAGAGCTTTGAATAAGTCATGAATATTAGTCTTCTACTTCGGTTTGGATTAAATCCCAATTTCAAATCTTAGAAACGGGTTGGGGGCCTCGTAACTCTTGTAGGCCAATTTTTTGTTGTGGGTTGTGGTTCCATGATGGGAGTCGGATAAAAAGCTTTGCCACAATCTCCCATGTACGTTTAATGTATATCATGCATGTTTACATTCTAGTAAGCTAGCGATCGGAGGAAAATAAGAACTCTATGTCACTTTATGATAGATTGTATTTGCTGCATTGAGAAATGATACAAGTAAATTGATTAAAATAATTAGTTATTTTTGCTAGTTAGTTTATTTACATAGGAGATTAGCCATCTCAAATCGGTTTCTATCACTAGTGCTTTCATTGCTTCGTATCATGCCTCCACAATCAAAACCGCCAAACCTCAAAGAATTTATGGTTACCTTAACTGACCCCACTCTTGTTGTATCCATCAGCAAGACAACACCGAGGTCGTCACCCAAACTCCCCCTCCCCCTCCCTTGTTGCCCCTCTACATGTTAATTGGCCTAAAAATTGCCAAAAATCTAATCGGCGAATGCTATCATCCATCTAAAAACACTTGCACCCACTTTCAACCCAGTCAAGCTCATCGGGGAAAGTTAGAGAGAAGGCTACGAATAGCTAGGCTACCACATTATAGCTGTTTACGCATGATATGTAAATCGGTTTAAGAGATGGGATGGGTATGGTTTTGTTGTTTGGTTTCCCGTGTAGAACGGTAAGGACCCGATGAGAATGATGAAGATCGAAAAACTCGGATAACAATTAAAAAAAGACCATACTTGACTGCTTTGAAGCATTATTTTCCCAAGTGTGTGAAACTTGTCAAGTTGTGTGTGTTGCTTTCTATTTACAGAGAGGCGACTAGGGTTTGGAGATAAACCCTTGCGGGATGATCAACGGCTATCAAGGAACCAGGTGATGATCGTTCGAGGAGCAGACAAGGGAGGACAAGTAGACTGCCCTCCTTGGTTCATACAAAGTGGTGCTTGTTGTGCGTCCCCACTATTTAATGTCAGATGGTACATCTTAAACGTTAGTGACAGTTGGGGAGCAGCGGTACTATGCACTCAGTATAGCCTGATGAGTTTCTCCAGGCCTTAAGTGGCTTGAGATTTAAGTCGGGCCGCTATAAAGTGTTTATTGATGAGCCTTGGTAATGGACTTGATTCCTTTGCAATGTACTCGCCCCTTACTTGGGAGGCTACTAACAATGAGTCTGTGAATACTTTGATTCTTTTGACTTCCATTGTTTTGGCTATGCGTAAGCCTACTAGCAGCTCTTCATATTCTGACTCATTGTTCGAGGCATCAAAGTTGAACTTCAGGGCATTCGTGAAGTCATGCCCTGATGGGCTTGTGAGCACTAACCCTGCCCTGAACCTTGTTTACATGACGCGCCGTCAGTGTATAAAAAACAGATTTCGTCATCGTGGCCCGTGGGTATTGGTTGTGCTCTCGACTTCTTGCCTGGTATTGCCGGAGGTGGTGTGTCCACCTTGGCGAGAAAATATGCCCTGATTTGCCCTTTGATCGAGTGTCTAGATCCGTAGGTAATTTCGTGTTTGCTCAGCTCGATCGCCCATTTTGACATTCTGCCTGTGTACTCGTGGTTCGATAGAACTTGTTTCAAGGGCTTGTCAGTCAGGACGGGGATCGGATGAGCCTGGAAGTATCTTTTGAATCGCCTAGATGACAGTAATAGAGCAAATGCTAGCTTTTTCCAATGGAGGGTAGTTGATTTGTGTGTCTTGCAAAATCTTGCTGAAGAAGTAGATTGACTTTTGAACCTTGTTCCTTTTTGCTAAGAGTACTGAACCGATTGCTTCCTAGAATGTTGCTAAGTACATGGTGAGGGTTTCACCATTGGTTCCGTCAGGGTGGGTAGTTTAGTTAGGAACACTTTGAGGTCCTAAAATTCTACCTCGGCTTCCTTTGTCCACCCGTATACTTTCTTTTTGTTGCACTCGATCAACACTTTGGAATTTATTCAAAAGTAAATTCTTTGGTATGAGAGTTATCGACAATGACACCCATACATTCGCTTCTATTTTAAAGCTTCAACCCTCGTATTTCCCTTGCACTTACACAGTGTTCTCGAGTTATTTTTTGGAAGGAAAGAAAGGAAATGTAAAGAAGAGAAGGGAAAGAAAGGAAAAGTAAAAGAAAAGCTAATAATTATCTTGTGTTCTCAAGTTAAAATTGGAATGTGAAGAAAAGAAAGAAACGAGGAATATAAATTTACAATGTTGCCCTTTAAAGTATAGGATCTGAATCACCAAAACAGTATAAAAACTACGATGAAGAAGAACTCCACCATATTTTCAAGGACTATCATCTTGGGCCATAAGAGTATTTACTACCTATATCTAATGGCCCATAAGCAAGGCTAACAAATTACGGTTCTCAGAGCCCATGGTAGACACCATAATCAACTCGGTTCTCAGAGCCCTTGGTATTTATTTCTTCTCTCTTTTTAAAGCCCCGGTTAGTGTCATCAATTGCTTAGAGAAGCTTAGAAGAATTTTTTTTGGGAGGTTTCTTAGACGGATTGCTTGGAAGAATTTGCTCAACTCAAGATGTGGAGGACTTGGCATTGGTAGTCTATTAGCTACCAATTTTGCTATGCTTTCCAAATGGTGGTTGCGTTTTCACACAGACACTAATTCTATTTGGAGATCCATCGTCATATATATTCATGGTAACCGTGGTGGTTATTCATGGTAGCCGTGGTGGTTTTGATTTTAATGATAACTCGTTGATTCAACAACCTCCTAGTCCTTGGAAGACAATTCTTGGTATTAATAAACCATTGTTGAGTGCCAACGTTGATCTAAATTCCATTTTCTCCAAGAGAATTGGTAATGGTTCATCAACTATTTTATGGAACGATGTGTGCTTTGGAACCACGAATATTAAGTCGCTTTTTCCTCGTCTCCATGCAATAGAAACTGATAAAGGGTGTTTGGTTTGTGCTCGTTGGACCTTACTCTTAGGTGTTGTCCATTTTGTGTGGGCTTGGAGGAGGCCTATAAGAGAAGGAGTTGAAAGAGAAAAATTGAATAACTTACTAGGCCTTCTACAACACTTCTCTCCAACTAACTCCCCTGATTCCCGGATTTGTAACCTCAACACCACCACCAAGTTTTTTGTCTCTTCTGTGCAGCGCAGAATTGAAGATTCAATCTTGCTTTCAAGCGTTGAACATGTCAGGTGGAACAAATCACTTCCGTTAAAGATAAATATCCATCTTGGTGCCTATATTTAGACCGTCTCCCTACTAGGTGCAATTTGGATGACCGGGGTATCGATCTTAACACCATTTGTTGTCCGGTGTGTGATGGTGGCCTAGAAACTTTACAACATCTCTTTGAGGATTGTTCGATTGCGAAGAACTTATGGTCTATGATCACTTCTTGGTGGGGTTTGACCGGCTACCCAAATCTTCTTTGCAATCTAATCTCGTGGGCCGACAATAAGAACCTTAATTTCTTAGCGAAAAATTATGTTAATGTGGTTATTCAAGCAACGACGTGGATAATATGGAGATATAGGAATCATGTGTGTTTTGATCCAAAACCGCCTCTTAAGAAACCTTTAGGTGATGAGATTAAATTTTTTTGGCACTATTGGTTGCGTCATAGGTGCAGAAATCCGACCCCCAATTGGTTTGATTGGATCTCGAATCCAAAATTAGCTTGTAAACAATTTTATGTAATTTTCGTACTAGTTTCTTGCTAGCTTAATAAATTCGCCGTTACCAAAAAAACGATTGAGATGTAATCTTTTGAAACAGTGTTTATCACGTTCAAAAGGGCATTTAAAATACTGGGAAACTGTCATCATAACCAAGCTTGTATACGTTTCAAGTTTTTTCAAGTTGTGCTTAGTGCAGGTGTAGGGTAGATATTTGATGACCTCATTGAGGAATTCCTATTTTAAAGACTAGAAATCATCAAGGATATTTGAATGAAAATTTTCATTCTTTTGTTTAATCACACCTAACATTATTGTAAAAAAGTAACAGGGAAACATGCATTTTGACCTTGATTTTATGTAGGATGTATATTAAGATCCGTACTTAAACGAGAACGTATACTAGGACTTTTCTAGATAAAACTTAGTAAGTTAAATTCAATTAAGAGAAAGTGTGAAACAAGAGGAAATGAAATCTATATATGAATGCCAAAATGCTATCATTCCTTTAGTGAAATAAATTGCACTTTATACTCACCAATAAGCGAATACAGGTTTGATGATAAGTTAAAAGTTTTTATAGCTCATAAACGTTATAGTTATTTGCATAAAGTAGATATATGAATGCAGAGTGACTAAGATGGAAATCCTGGAAATATGAATTTTTTATGTGTGATATTTTACTACTCCGTGTAACATAAATGACCAACTACATTCTCATAGATAGTTTCATTCATTGTCTAAATTTTATAAAATCAATAAATCAATCCAGATTGTCTTTTCATATAACTGCTTTTACAATATATACGCCATCGGCCCACCATGTTATCCTGTAGCAACAGAATAAATTATAATGTCACTTGACTCTTAGTGGGGTTGGGTGTTTCATGAGTCGGAACACAGGCCATTCAAAAATCTAATTATAAAGAGGCGTCAAAAGATAACATATGCTAAATGATACACACCACATAATCCGATATAGGATATAGAAAACAAAAGGCAGTAGCCTAAGTTGATATAAATGTTTCACGGCTGTCAATGAGATATGTATATAACCTTTAGTGAAGGGCATTCAGGCGAGCCGCCCGGTGGTGTTGTACGTAGTGGGTTTATCCTACATGGTACACATGATTAAAACAGAAAGACCAGAGAAATGGTTCCAAATTTACAGGTACGTCTTAACAAAAAATAATTATCCTTTGGCTTCAGATCGAGAATCTCATGTACTAATCAGATATATGATCTCCTACTTTGAAAAACTATTGATCCTATGCAGATAAGACACATCCTTTAATGACAGCCATAATATAGCCTAATATTATGTAACTCGACTCTATATGCCTCAACTATAGATTAATATGGCCCATAGTGGTAGCATATAAACCAGAAGAAACAGTAGTAATTAAGCAATCTGAAATTATTTGTGTGCGTAACTGTGAACTCATAAGCATCATTGAACTAGTGATACTTTCATATAGACAACAATCAAGTATGATGTTTGATAAGGATCTTTGTACATAGTTGAAATCAGGTACCTCGTACATAATTCAAGTTGATTGTCATCTCCACATAGTACTAGGAGTTTCCTATGCCCCAAACTTCGGTCTGAGTCAATGCTGTTCAAAGTTGGACCACCACATGATAAGATAAGCCATCAGCTACAAAATAAACAATCAAAGTCTATTTAACGGTGTTTCTTTGGTGTATTGTATGCTTCTAGCTAGCTTATTAATAAAGTCTATTTAGCGATAAAGAAAACAAACACCAATCATGTATGCACCAACAAGCAACCAACTTACCAAGCACGTAAAATGCATCCGCGGACTGTGGTGGCACGATCACAGATTTATTTTTTATTTGTTTTAACGGAAATTTTATTAACACAACTAGCAAGATGCTAGAGGGATGAAAAGTAGTTACAATGTGGTTTTACAAGCTGAGATGGATCGGTGATCCATTCGAACCATAAAGGATTCAATTTTTTATATGTATGGCTAAACCAAGAAAAAGATAAAACTTTAACTTTTTCACCAAGAGAGTCCTTACTCAGGGGCTTCAAATTGAAGCAAATACAATTTCTATATGTCCATAAGATCCACGAGGTAGTTTGAATAACGGCATCAAAGCCTATTCTTGTTATGCTATCGAGATTCACCAAGTCTCCCCATGAGATTAGGTTGGCCAATTGCTTTGGATAGTCTCAACTACAGATTAATATTATGTAACTCAACTCTATATGCCTCAACTATAGATTAATATTGCCCATAGTGGTAGCATATAAACCAGAAGAAACAGTAGTAATAAAGCAATCTGATAGTTTTTGTGTGCATAACTGTGAACTCATAAGCATTATTGAGCTAGTGATACTTTCATATAGACAACAATCAAGTATGATGCTCGATAAAATCTTTGCGAACGAAAAGTTGAAATCACAGGTACCTTACATAATTCAAGTTGATTGTCATCTCCACACAGTACTACGAATTTCCTAAAGAGATTCTATCATGTACTCCCTAAATGAATAAGATTTATGAAGTTACTAACAATCTTTGGTTGCATGTTTCAATGGATATATTAAATATAAGATAGAACATCAAGTATGCAACAGCAAGAACATAAAATCAACAAAGAGCGTAAGGGCAATATATCGATATGATGGCTAGTTTACAGCTACATAAGGAGTCCAATAATAATAACTTAATTTTACTCCCTAAATTTTTTTCTGCCGGCCAAAAACAACAATTATAACTCTCCGCTAAACAATATTCTATACCCATTATGTCTAGTCTTTAAAGCAAACAAGATTAAGCAAAATAATCTTCAAACAATTATGAATGTAGCATACGAAGAACTATCGAGAATAGCGCCTTTCTTATTCAATAATTCTAAAAAGCATAAAAAAATATCAAGACAAGGAAAACCACATAAATTCCCTACATGTGATATCAAGATTTCTCAAGAAAAATCAAATTAGTTATCCCCAAGAACTCCATTTTATGATGTATTTTTGTTATAAAAAAACTTAAATTTAAATACATCATATTAAAGTAGAAATCTAATTTCATAACCCCAAATAGACTACTTAAGAAAAACATAAAAATACCATCTTACCTGAATTTTGCTTATTTAGTTTGATGTCTTTCTGGGCATTATCAAAAGCAAAGGGCTAGTTTTCCTTGCATGCATTCCATGGAAAATATCCTCAATCTTCATTCACCTCCATCCCAAAGAAAGATATTCCAGTCATCTTAGATGAAACAAATTGAAACCCGTGTTTTTTTTTTTTAGAAACCCAAATTAAATATACAAATAGGATTTAGATCGAAAGAAAATGAGATTAAGGGAAAAAAAATCAATTTATTGACCATAATTTATGCTAAAAAAGCAGTGAAGAAAACTATGGTAGAAGGAAACCCTAAACAAAGTAATAGTAAAACTCATTTGTAAAAATGAAATTAAAGGGGGGTAAAGTGTATAGTTAAGAAAATAAAATAATGATTAATATGTGGTATGATGGCAAAGTACCTTGTTAATGATTTGAAAAATTCCCATTTCTTCCCCTCCGTCGACATAAAGTACAGATTTTTCACAAAACCAAAAATGATTAAAAAGATCATTACAAAGTACTACAAATTTGGTACTTAAAGAATAAAAAAAGTACTAGTACAAATTTGCAATAGGGAAAAACCTACCGGTATATGTCCCTCTTCTTTTGTTAAGTACTTCATCTCGAATTCCCAACTTGAATCTGTCTAATATTACAAGAAATGCCAAAAAAACAAAAGAGTATATAAAATGTTCATAGATAAAAGCAATAGGATATGATATGTGGTGTAACTAGTCATCAGATAGCTGCAGCTATCTAAACACTTTTTTTTATACACTGCACATACATAGTGCTTTGATCAGCCAGGTGTATGTTTTCTAGAGTTATCCATGCTTGACCATTCCCATGAACAAAGAGAATACTCGATAGAATCTCCATAAAATAAACACAATCTCGTGATACATTCCCCCTAACATAGAAGAAGAAAGTAAGTGGGAGCTGACAGAAGAGAAGTGAGCATAGGCAGCAAGAGTATAGTCTTTCTATACAGTTGCTTACTTGTGCTCACTCTCTTCTATCAATTCTTAACCAATATTCACACTTTCACCTTCTAAACATACAAACAGGCACATAAACCACAAAGTTACAAGAAGATGATAATCATGACACATTAGTAACATTATAAAGTTATATATATAAGTTTTTTCAAATTTTGATTCAATGTTTAAGCTGACTTTGCAATATCATGGAACAATGAATGAGTGATGTGTTTGCGATTCATTTTATAGAAGAAGATGAAAACCTAGAAGCATCTACTTTGTGATTGCGCTATTCACCCCACTATTTTATCTTTTCCACTTGTTTCTTTATTCTTTTATATGTTCTCATACCATATCGTTGAGTCGTGTGGTTGGGGGGCAAGGTTATCATGTGGTTTCTATCTTATTACTTCCTACTAAGACTGTTGTTAGATAAGTTGGAATTTAATAACATGACAACATAATTAAACACATAAAGCATCAAAGTAATAGCGAAAACATATAGGATCATTACATGAAAACTAATCAACCAAACATAAAATATGCGTACCTTTTGATTCTAGCAAAACAAGAATCAATTCCAAGCAATTCTTCAATCAAGATAAAACATAATTAGGGTTTATGTGGAATATAAGAATTACCCCTTACCATTTTGTAATTCAATCCAAGATTCAAACAATAGTGTGTTTGAATCACGTTTTTTTACACACGTACTAATACCAAGTCACTAGTACAGATATGGGATTTCGTCACACATATGGTATTTTGAACGGCCACATAGTAACATATTTATGTGACTAAATGTAACATAATAAAATAAACAGCCGCACTTGATCTGACTTGTGTGACCATTTCGGAATTTCACTGTCACACATTTGAATATTTTCGTGACTAGAGGTATCTGGTAAAATTTTTTTTGATTATTTAGTCACTTATAATTTGGGACGTGTGAAAGATACAAATAAGTTTGAAACATTAGCCACACTATATATATACATATGTGACAAATATATGTCACACAATTGAACAGTGTGACCAAAATCCATATATGGTCACATGAAGTATTTGTGTATGTGGCTAAATGATATAGTCAAGTTTGTCACACATTATTTAAAACTGACTGCTATTTTTTGCTGAATATTTAGCCACATATGAATTTCAAATGTGTGACAACTGAAAAGTAAGTTTGAAGCATTAGTCACGATATGCATTTAAAAGTGACAAATATATGTCACACACTTGAACAGTGCGACCAAATGTCATATATGGTCACACTAAACCATAGGCATACATGATTAATTGTAACCAAAATTCGATACATATGGTCACGTAAGTTAATATTGTGTCTAAAGTTTAGTGTGTGTTTGCTTGCCAAATCCTAATGTGTATAGTCACATTTAACTGTAGCACGAAAACATGTGACTATAGGCTTTACAATAGTCAAACTATATCACAAATGTGTATCTAAATTATGTTTATAGCCACATTATAAGGGTATTATATGTGACCAATACATTCAAAATATTCACATTGTGAAATATTCATGTAACTATTATTTATAGTAAAATGTGAACTCAGTTATCATTAACCTTGATATTAGTCACATTGAGTGTTTGTGTGACTAAATTCAAGATGTTATATATGGTCACATGAAGTATTTATTTAGGTGTCTAAATCATAGAGTCATATTTTGTCACACATTATTTAAGTGTAGTCACAATTTGATACATATGGTCACACATTTCTGATAACTTATGTAATTTTGAGGGGTTAGATATGGGATTTTATAGTCTATCTAGTTTGAGTCTAATTTGATATTTACTGAATTGAGTTCAGACTATTAGTCATGACTCTTCATTTGCCCCATCACAATGCTGGGATTTTATAGTCTATCTAGTTTAATGCAGTAGTAAAACAAGTGGGTAATAGTCACATGCATGACTGCACATTGACTACTTTTTCAACCACTGTTTTTTTCAACAAATTGCCTGCAATTAAGAATCTTTCATAGGTAATACTGGTTTTTTCAAATAAATGCCTGCAATTGAGAATCGTTCATATCAAACACTGTTTTTTTCAACCAAATGCCTGCACTATATAAAGGCATAACCACATACATGAAAACTGAATATACTAAATAACTGTAACAAAAAACAACAATTGAAACAATGAGGGCCAACAACAAACCAGGTATTCAACATTGTGTTTTTCAACTATACATGTTTATCTCATAAGCAGTACTAACTATACATTCTAGCAGTCTTAACTCTAACTCTAGCAGTATAAACTCTTCAGCAGTTGTAATGTTGAACTAGCAGTAGTAACAATTTGTACTAGCAGCAACAATGTCTTTGAGCAAATTCCATCAGCAGTCTTAACTAAACAAACAGCGGCAGCTCTAAAACCCAACAATCCTACCCTAAACTTGATATTTTCTCCCAAAATCATCAAGTTTCTCTTTAAGCTCTAAAAAACACTGAGAGGATGATCCCAAACAATTAATTATGTGACATATTCTTGGGTCCTAGATCCTTTTTCATCTTCTTGAGCAATTTATAAGCCATCTCATCATAAGTAAACTAAAGCTAGAGTCTTTTCTTCCCAAACACCATCTGATGTAGAATGTCTTTGAAAAATTTTAAAGGGTAATCCTTTTCTACAAGCATGTAGATCACCAACTCATTTATAGTTAAAGCATGTACTCCACATCCTTGAAAAAGTTTCCATTTTGTAACTGTGTTGTGCCTTAGCTTTCTCCAACATTCATCCTCATGACTTGGTTCAAACATTACCTTCAAGTAATTCCAAACGACTCTATCATAGATTTATTCTGGTGTTCTATAACCAAATCTTTCTTTGAGTAACTTCCATAGAGCCACTATATATTCTCTATCAAAATTATGAACCATCTGATGAAAGCTTTCAAACCTTTGAGATGAACCGTCATGCCTCTTAATATCATAATAAACTGTTTTCCCATGAAATCCAGACTTGAAATCAACAATGCGTTGTTTAACATTTAAAGGTTCTGCATCCATGGCTTCTCCTTCAGGCTCTCCAACAGATACAACTGCAAGTTCAGTGTGAGCTTGCATTTGTTCTATATCAGCATCAGCTTGCCCAGTTTGCTCTTGGTCTGTGCTCTGCTTTTTCTCTGCTTTGTGCTCACTCTTCTTCTTTTGACTGCTTTTTCTTTCCAATTGTTCACTTGCTCTTTTTGAACTTGTTTTCTCTTCTTTCTTTTCTTCACTGCCCTTCACCACCTCATCATTCAAGAAGCTTTCAGTGTTTCTCTTGGCAATTGCATATAATTCTTCAATTCTTTTATCATTCAACAATTTCAAATCCTTTAGTTTCCAATTGTCCATATTCTTCAAATACCTGCACATGAAAGCTCTTCTTTGTGCTGGAGTGGGCTGCATAGAACTTCTTTCTTGCATCAATAAGTTCTTTCAGCATCCTGGCTCTTTCATCTATTGAGTACTGATCTTGCTCTTCTTGATGTAGTTTCTTAGCAAGCTCACAATCAGCATCAACCTGAGCCCTTTCCTCATCCCATGCAGCCATTAACTCTGCATTTTTAGCATCTTTTTCTTCTTGTATTCTCTTTTGTTCCAAAATTCTCTGATTTTCTGCTTCATACTCTTGTGCTAATTTCTTAGCAACTTCAGCATCAAGTTGTAATTGCTCTTCTTTTGATAATGGTTTCTCCACAGGCTCTTCAATAAGAATCCCTTTACCTTTGCCTTGTACCTGTGGAGTTGATTGTTTACCTTTTGGCTTTGATGATGGCTCTTGTATCACAACACCTTTGGTTACTGGTTTTGATGTCTTCAGCTCAGCAAGTACACTAGCAGCAGTTGTATCCTTTGGTGTAGCAGTACTAGCTTTTGTACTAGTAGCTGTAATTGGCTCACTAGCAGCAATAACTGCACCACTGGCAGCACTAATACCCTGATCAGTAGCACTATCAGCAGTTGTAACCTTGACCAAATAGCTATCAATCACCAATTGATTCCCTTGGTTATCAACAACTACAAAATCTATTGGATCACTCTCTGCACCAATACTTTCACCCTCTTTAGCCTCCCCTGAAACTTTGCCTTCATTCCCCCCCCCCTGTTTGGGAGCATCCTTAGAAGCTCAAGAAGATTTAACCTTGTGTTTGGGAATTCTTGATCCTTTGACTCATTCTAAATATATAACACTTCTCTTCAAAGCCTTTATCTCCCCACCTTAAGCTTTGATTACTCCATCTTGAGAAGCAGCTAGTGTTTGTAGATCAAGAATTTATGCAGACAGCTTAGTACATTTATCCATCAATTCATTTAAAAGTTGCATACTATCCTAACCACTTCGGCTTGTGTTACCTAGCCCGAAAGGTGGATCATGGGAAAAGTTAAGTTCAGTCTCACCCCTAGGATGAACATCTGAACCCCCCATTGTTTCCAGGTGACTGGGTCCTTCACCTGAATTAGTTCCATGTGGACCTGACTCATTAGAAGTTGTCTTGGTACGGGTCTTAATGATGTTACCACTGTCTTGTGTTGCTTCTAAGCTAGACACAGTAGTGGCATCCCTTGCCAACATATCACTCTTCCCACCAGTGACAGCCTCATCTGCAACAGTTGGTATAGAACCACTAGCCTGAGGTAGCTCAGTGTTCTTGGTGTGAGTCCTACGTTTATAGGTCTTTTTAGGTTGTCGATGAGATGTTGCCAAAATTGTGGGTGTGTGATGGGTACCAGCTGGGATTGCTGAACCTTTACCAATTTGGGTTTGGGCTAGTACCACCATTGTTGAAAACAAAGGTGTCACTGTCCCTGAAAAATATTTTCCATCCCTCCTCATATTAGCAAAAACCTTTTTGGTAAGACAGGGAGTGGAATAAACTCTTTTGTAACTTTTCTTATTTTCAAATTGGTTGTCCAAAAAGAGTTGCAAAAACCTTAGATATATAAAATATTTACCTGAAGAACTATCCAAGTGCTTAACCATACTATCAAAAATTAATTTTGAAAAATTAAATCTTTGAGTATTTTCAGCCAAACAAATTATAGCAGAAGCTAAATTGCTTCTAAATTCATTCCACCCAGTGGTCTTTGGACTTAGACACACTAAGACAGTATGGATTCAGAATTTCCACTGATGAGAAAAATTACCTTTATAAAACTTTAAAACATTTGATTTTCTCTCATAGCCCATCAGTGAAAGTTTTTCAAAGATTGTAGCATTTAGAAGATTCTCAACTCTGTTAGCATCATCTAGGAGAAGATATCTTTGAATAGACGCCTCTGTAATGAGAATCCTCTGCCCATCTACAAGGGCATGGATTTGTACTTCCCCATTAATAGTTTTGACCTTAGCAGACGACCAAAACTGGATAATGTTAGAAGTATATATAGTAGGTTTTACTGTTAATGCAAACTTAATATAGCTTGCATTAAGGAAATCAATGATCTCAGTAAAATCTACAGACTCATTGGATTTTTCTAAAAAGGCAACATTATTATGAGGTTCGGTAAAAGTTAGGTTCGACATTATGATTTGATTTGGGGGTTTTGCAATATGACGATTAAAATTCGATTAGGGCGTGGAAGAGAGAGAGAGTAATGTGTGCGTGAATATGATTGTGTGCCGCAATTGGGGATTTATACCCTTTAAGTAAAAAGTGAGAAAAACGTACCCTGCACTCTCAAACAGTACTAACGGATACCCAGTTGTACCAACTTTTGCCTAGCAGTACAAACTTTGTGCAAAAACTTTTTCTGAGAAGTATGAACTCAATTTTCTTTTAAAACCATACTGCACTCATACATTTGGAAGGGATTAAGTGTAAAGGAAGACACTTAATCAGTTTTGGTGATATTGTTGTTCTTGCATTACAACACAGTTTACTGTTTCAGTGTTAATAGTCTTCTAAGTATTAAAGAGTAGATTTTAAAAAAATACTGCTATTATCCAAGAAACCAAACACCCCTTTAACATCAAGGGAAACACATATATCATAAACTAATAATAATAACTGCATTCAAATATCATAAACTTGTATGAACATACATTAACATAGTCAAAATAAGATAATGATACAAAAGATACATTAAGAAATATATAAACTATCTTGAATAATTTTGTAAACACAAACTATTTTCTCTCTTGTGTCTTCTATTTCTTTGTTCCGATCATCTTTTTTCTTCTGATGATCCAATATGATCTTTAAATCTTCCTTGTTCTGTTCTTTCAGCCTCTTTATACGCTTGTTGTAAAGATCTACCAATGTTTTTCAGTTCCATATTTGCCAGAATGACATTTGTCCCAAATATCTTGGGATATGTCAATATTTTTATATTTTTCAGGGATTGGAGGAGGAGAAGCATCCTTTGGGCGTTTGGTTTTCTTTGAAACAGGAGTTGAAGAGTATGAAGCTATTGAAATTTGAAACTAAAATATAATATCTAATGAAAAAATCAAAGTAGTTGTTTCTTATTCGTAAGTATTTATAGGCACAAAAGAGTCAAAACGTTTTCCAATCGATAGGTATAAATAGGCTGGAGAGGTAGATGAACGGTTCCCAAGACTGTAGGCGGGAAAAGGGACCATGCAAAGGCGCCAAAAGTAAACTGTGAACTGAAGAGATGTTAAACTTCATCCTAAAGGTAAGGAATAGTGGAAGAAGTTGTACGCAAAAGTCTCCAATTTCCTTTTACCAAGTATTGACTTACCATGTACAATGACTTGATGCAACAATTAGTTGTATCTCATGCTTTGTGAATAATAAACTTCCAAACTCAATATTTCCAATAATGTTTTGGTCCGATTTGGTGATAGTTTGATCTCGGAATAATATTGGTCCAATTTGGTTTGTGTTTGGTGTTGGATTGACTTTGGTCCGGTTTGATTGTCTTGGATTTGGTATAAACCTTGGTCCGTTTGGTATGGTTTGGATTTTGTTTGTGATGTTTGGCCACCTCAAACGTTAGCCGAGACTCGCTGCGACCTTGGCTTGCCGATATTGTGATATTACTAGTGTAGTTGATTTGGAATTGTGAGACTAATTGACTTATTGATTATGGTTTGACTCGACAAAATGAAACCGAGGGAATGTTTGGAATGATTTGGGATCGGGTTCATTATTATTGACCCGAGGGAATAAATGTTTGACCGTGACTTGAAAGGTTTTATCACTAGAAATCTACCTTTATCATACAAACTAACTATGAATCGAAGATACTTAAACACAAGAACAATATAAGGAAGAGTGTGGATCGTATGAAATATAACCAAAAGTTTATTAGCTTCGAATGAAGGAAAACAAACACAAACATTAAGGACATACACTCTCACCTTTTGCTATCTCTTTTTGGTACACTATGAAATATACACTTGAGAACTATGAGAACTCCTAAGACAACCTCTTAAGAATGAGGTGAGAGTGTGTGATTTATATCACATAAGTGACGCCCTAAAGGGCTTTTGTGGGCTTGGGGTGGGATTTTGTTTAGGACTTGACTTATACACAATGTCTTACATATTTAACTACCAAAATCCCACTAACTTAACCATACAACACACATGTTACAATGTTACAAATGACCATCACTTTGCATTTATAAATTAAATGCTAACAATCTCCCCCTAAGGGATGGTCATTTCAATGATGCTCCCAGTGATTTGGTCTTTCGTCTTTGTTGTCTTAAACTTTGTGTGTTGCTGTGGAATAGTCATTTTTCCTTGTTTCTTCATGCAATGTGATCTTCGAAGTATCGTCTTTTTGGTCCTTCTTTCCTTTGATCAACATCTTCTGTACATTTGCGTCGATGATGTAGAGGTTGAAACATATGATGATGGTGAATGGACTTTCGTCAGTACCTGCATAAAACAGTTAGCAATAAATCGTCCAGCGCTTACATGTTCAGATTTCGAGATAGTTAACAGCATAGTGTGATAACTTTCTCTAGTCTTGACCAAGGCCGTTGAGAGCCTCTGAAGTATACCAGAGTATCACTTCAAGACTGTAGACCGTTTGAAGCAAGTAACCATCATGTCATGAGGCAAGATCCTTAGATCTCATTAAGACTCTTACAACTTGTGTCCTTGTTGGTGAACACAATTGTATTGTATTGGAAGTGTTCCTAAGAGATTTTTGATGAATCTCATGGCTCTAGACTCAATTATGTGCGTTTTGGTTTTAGTCATCGGAGGCATGGAGCAGAGTGCCACCTTTTCAATATCAACTCATCTCGGAGTGAGAGGCCGATAGATTATGTAGTGTTCTCCGTGAGAAATGAAACAAATATATTTTAAGAGATATCTGAGTGGCTAGGAGGGGTGGTGCAGCGCGTCACTGGGTCCATGACGTCTTGTCTTCAATATCAGTATCAACTTGTGATAACCGATAGCAGATGTATTGACCCGGTTTCTGACCTAAGTTTTCATGGAAGGCTATTTCTTTTCACCCATTCATTAAACTTTTCTTTTTCAATCTTCAACCCCTTCTTTCTCCTTTCTCATTTTACTCCTTTTTTAATCTTACCTAAGGACTTCTAATTCTATTCTATTAGAATTATCCTTGGGTAGATCCCTCCGGCTCTGGCAGATCACAGGACATAACCTAGCCATAATCTCCTTATTACTCCATGATTATCCTAGATTTGTTGATCACTTGCCATAAAACCATTTGTGAAAATCTCTCAAAGTGTTTATGAATAAACACATTTTAGGTAACACTTCGAGAGTTTTGAATTTTCTGAAATACTCCCCCTTCACATGTGCTCATGCATTTTAAGATAAATTTGCACATGTTGGGTAGAGTTCGCACATTTTGAATTGATCGATTTTCATTTAATATGACCATTGCGAGACATGCTTACATCACCAGTTAGACTAGCTTGAAATTATTACCCGTCCCGGTCATATCAAAAGATTATCTCTCGAATTGGTACATTCTACTCAGACAAGTCCTTTGTGAGACACGTTTACATCACTGGATAACCAGCTTGAGATTATTACCCGTCCCGGACAAGTCTTTTCGATTACGGACATTTATTTTTCATCAATTCAAGGGTTCATACTGAGTCTTTTTGTAGAGCTCGACTCATTGACATTACTTTTTGATCACATTTTAATCACATCTTCTCCCCCTCAAAAATAGCATGCAGTGATATTTTTGATATCAACTGATTAAATTGAAAACTTGTTGGAGAGAAAGACGGATTTGAGCATGAAAATTGGAACTTTTTGTTTTTCATTTTATACTCCCCCTTAAACAAAGCATATTTTTAAACATTAGGAGTTTAAAATCAGTTTAAGGGTTTAGGAGGGAGTTGTTTTTTTGAACAATCTTGAGCACAGAATTTTGCGAAAGATTTTGAAAAATCTTTTTCAAAAAATCTTGATCATGTGCTCAAGAATTTTTAATTTGCCATTAACATTATGAGTCCTGATCAGAAATAATCAGAAGTCATCAATGTAGCGCGGGTTTCGTACTGAAATATACGAAAGCCGTATTGAAGAAAATTTTGAGAAAAATGACATGTTTTGGAAAAAAAATTTAAATGAACACTCGCTCAAGCATCTGTACATGTTCGTATCATTTTTGAATGACATTGCTAGATACGTACAGAATATCGATTATACGAGAGACATGTCGCGAGAAGAATATTTTTGGTTTTTTGATTTTCGATTGTTTTTGTATTTTTGAAAATTTTCTATTTTTATATTTTGTTTTTGTTGGTTTTTCAAATTTTGCATTTTGTTTTTCAAAAATATTTACATGCGAAGCTTGTTGATATAATTCAAGAAGATTCGAGAAGACTTTATAACTCTTCGGGAGTTAGGCTTCGCATTCCAATTCGACGAACTAAGTTATCAAACCGCTCTTTTGGGAGGGATTTAGTAAATAGATCGGCGAGTTGGTATTCAGTCTTCACGAAAAATAATTCAACCGTACCCTCTTCTACGTGTTCCTTTATGAAGTGATAGCGGACACTAATATGCTTGGTCTTCGAGTGTTGAACTGGATTGCACGAGATGGCTATGGCACTTTTTGAGTCACAATACAAAGGTATGCGGTCGAAAGAGAAGCCATAATCTGTGAGTTGTGTCCTCATCCATAGAACTTGGGCACAACACGCAGATAAAGACACATACTCGGCTTCTGCGGTTGATAGTGCAGTGCAGTCTTGTTTCCTTGATGACCAGCCTACTAGCTTTTCTCCCAAAAATTGTGCTCCGCCTGATGTACTCTTTGCTGTAACTTGGCAACCGGCATGGTCTGCATCTGAAAATGCTATTAGTGTAAACTCCGAATCCTTCGGATACCAAAGTCCCATGTTAATGGTTCTTCGTAGGTACCGAAAGATCTGTTTAACCTCTTAGAGGTGAAGTTCGGTAGGCCTTGCCTAAAACCGTGCTAATAAACAGACAGCAAAATGTATATCTGGTCGACTAGCTGTTAGATACATGGGAGAACCAATCATGCTCCGATATTTCTTTGGATCCATGGGTTTCCCATATAAATCAGCGCCAATTTTTGGTGAAGTGACCATTGGAGTACCAACAGAGTCACAATTTTCCATTCCATGTTTTTTCAAAATCTCAATAGTATATTTAGCTTGATTTAGAAAAATACCACGTGGGGATTGATGAATTTTTTAACCAAGAAAGAATTTTAATTCCCCCATCATGGACATTTCAAATTTACTTTTCATGAGATTTGCAAAATGTTTTGAATGTTTCGGATTAGTGGACCCAAAGATTATGTCGTCCACGTAAATCTGAACAATCAAAATGTCATTTTTGAATTTTCTTGTAAACAAGGTCGGATCAATTGTTCCTTTGGTGAAATTATTTTGAAGAAGCAAAGTTGATAATTCGTCATACCACGCCCTTGGGGCTTGTTTCAAACCATAGATAGCTTTCTTTAGCTTGTAGACGTAGTCTGGATGATCTTTGTCGACGAATCCGTCTGGCTGACTCATGTACACTTCTTCTTTCAGAGTTCCATTCAAGAAAGCTGTCTTGATATCTATCTGATAAACCGTGATGTTCTTGTGAGCTGCATAGGCTAAGAAAATCCTGACTGCCTCAAGTCTTGCTACGGGCGCGAAAGACTCTTCAAAATCTATCCCCTCTTCCTGTCTGAATCCCTTGGCCACGAGACGAGCTTTGTTGCGAATGACAGTCATCTCTTCATCCTTTTTGTTTTTCCATAACCACTTAAGATCAATGACGAGTTTGTCAATTGGTCTTGGAACTAAATCCCATGTGTCATGTAATTGATATTGGAGAAGTTCTTCCTGCATCGCTTAAATCCAAGCATTATCTGCCATTGCTTCCCGAATGTTCTTTAGCTCTATTAGACTGACTGAGCAGACGTAGATGCACATTTCGCAATCGATGTTTAGTTGTTTTCTCGTCTGAATTGGCCTTGAAGGTTCTCCAATAACTTGTTCTATTGGATGGTCTTTTGTCCACTGTAACGTAGAAGGGTACCTTGAAAATTTGACGAATGCGTGTTAGATGGTTCATGTAACCTTGAAGATGATTCAGCAGAATCTGTTGCAAATGGGTTTTCAAATACTTCTTCTTCTAACACAGCATCGTTTTGTTCTTGCTCATCAACTCTTGGTAAGACAATCTCAATTACTGGAGTTGGTGGAGTAGATGCTGATGACGTGGAGGGAGTTGGTGCGTCAGCTTCGAATGTTGTTGATGCATCTTGATTTGGTGGTGGTGGTGGTTGATTTTGAGCGGGTGCAGCTGAACGTTGTTGAGATGCATTTATCGAAGCGCCACCATAGTACTCATCATACATAAACTCGAAGAAGTTTTCCAGTTCTTGATTTGTTGGTTTTTCGGTGTGAGTTGATTGAGCTCCTTGGGGTACGAGTCCTGAACTGATATGTCCAGAAGTCTGAACGTTTGGTGCGGGTCCTAATCCGGTATGATTAGAAGCCATTGGGTTAAGCACGGGTTCTAGAGCGAGTCTCTCAGAAGCCATTTGTGAAATTTCATCAAACTTCACATTCATCGTCTCCATAATCCTTTTCGTTCTCCTGTTATACACCCTGAATGCCCTCGAGTTTTCCGAACAACCAATGAAGATTCCAATATCACCCTTAGCTTTCAACTTCCCCAGATCTTCTCTGTCGTTCGTTGGATAGCACAAAGCGCCAAATACATGAAGGTAAGAGATATCAGGTTTTCTGTTGTTCACTAGTTCATATGGGGTTTTATTGAATCTTGGATGGACTAGGGATCGGTTCTGAGTGAAAAAAGTCGTAGCAACAGCATCAGCCCATAAGAATAACGGTGCACTAGAATAAATCAGCATTGTGCGAGCAGCTTCCACAAGAGTTCGATTTCTTCTTTCAACTACCCCATTCTGCTATGGAGTTCTAACAGCTGATGTCTGATGCGTGATTCCTGCATCTTCAAAATATGTTCTTAACTCCTGATTAGTGAATTCCGTGCCATTATTTGTTCTTACTATCCTAACTGGAGCTTGAAGTAAAACTTGAATTCGCTTCAGAAAGGTGATGATGATGCCTGGTGCTTCGTCTTTTGACCTCAGAAACTTTACCCATGTATATCTTGAATAGTCATCGACGATTACAAGAATATACTTCTTCCCATTTATGCTTTGAACTCTCATTGGGCCACATAAGTTCATATGCAACAAATGTAACTTATCAACCGAACTGGGTACGGTTTTGGGTTTATATGTTGCCCTTTTGCTTTTTCCTTGCTCACAAGATGGACATAAGTGTTCTTTGGTGTATTTGAACTTTGGGAGACCGTTGACGATGTTGTCTTTGGCAAGCTTGTTGATGGTGTCAAAGTTAATATGGGACAAACGTCTATGCCACAACCAGGACTTTGTTTCGCATGCTCTTTTCATGAGACAAATTGGTGATGAAGAAGCCATTTGATTTATGTCTATAGCATAGAGATTGGTGCCATGATTCCCAATTAAAAGATCATCCCCAACCAAATTCCTAACAAAGCAAGTGTTTCTCCTAAATGCAACCTCTAAATCCGCATCACAAAACTGCCCGATTGAAAACATATTGTGTCCCAGCCCTTCGACATAGTAAACCCGAGTGATCAAGTAGTTCCCAAACTGAAGATCTCCATAACCCAGAATACCTGCAACATGATCATTCCCAAACCGTACAGTTCCCATGAACTGCTATACAAAGTTGATCAGCAGCTTCAAATTCCCGGTCATGTGCTTGGAGCAACCCGAGTCGACGATCCAAAGACAAATTTCAATGACCTGCGAAGAACAAATGATTTTGTATATGGAAACCGTTTAACATTTGGTTCCATGGGGTTAGAGGTAACAGGTGAATCATACGTAGAGAAGGTTTCCATTTTTTCATTTGGAACAATTTCTAATGTGTCATTCTTAAGTGTAAACATTCTACCCGTCGGTTTCCATGCACAAAACTTAAGATGGTCCTTAGGTAATAGGCTACTAGTGGTTTTCCTAGCTTTTGCAATAAGTCTGTGAATATATCTAGTCTTAGCCCTAGTTACTGAAGGAACCTCTTTCTGTTCGGGCATATCATTCATATTCACAATATTAGAAGCAATATAATCACAAGCATTTTCAGACAAAGATTTCTTGTACATTACACAAACAGAGTCATTACATGCACTAGAAACAGTAGTCTTAACATTACATCCAGATGACATATGTTTCTTATTTGAAAGCGTTAAATTCCTATGGTGTTCTTTTACTTCTTTGCATTCACTCTCAGAGACAGGCGAGACGCTAGTGTTCCTGGTATTGCTCCTAGGCTTTCGTCTGCTCCTAGAGGTACTTTCTAATCCTGTAGAAGGTAAGGCACACTCATTAGAATTTATGTGGTTGTCCTGAGATGTTGTTGTAGCATTCCTAATCTCGTTTGGATTATCTTTTTTACTTTTGTCTATCACCCTATATGTGTTAGATGTAGAGGCAGACGCAGTAGGGGGACTAATCCTATAAAGGCCAGGTGCTATTACATTCGATGTTTGGACAACAGCTTTCCCTTTATCATTCTCACTTTCCTTAGGCAAGGGTGTTGGAACACTTTGAGGAATTGAAATTTTTGGTTTTGCAATCTTAGTTTCCTCCCCCTTCCTATGTTGACTTTCAAGCTGAGACTTTAAAAGATCAATTTGTTCTTTCATGTTTTTGTAAGAGCGCTCATACGACAATTTGTCATACTTGCATTCTTCCTTTTTCTGATCAAGTTGTTTAAAATATGTGACATTTTGTTTTTCAATCTTAGCTAGAGCATTTTCATATTTTACAACAATTTGAGAAGTCTCAGCTCTCAGTCTTTCTTCGTCTTCCACAAAATATGTTTGATAAATAATGGACATAATTTCAGTCGATAAAGCTACTTCAGAGAGAATGTCATTGTGTCTTTCCAAATTTTGATGTGTTCAATGTTTTCATTTACTTCCTTTACCAGGGATTTGTGGTCCTTGACAAAGTCGGCTGTTTTTTTTAAAAGCGCATTTTCAACATTAAGTACTCTCGCATGAATTGCCATGAGAGGAGTAGTAATTTCTGTTTCATACACCTTTTTCATTTCAGTATGAAAACTTGAATCCCAATCGTTAATGCGATTATTACTTGTTTTGGATGCCACAACCATTTGAAGTGTTTCAACTCTCTTTTTAAGATCATCCAAATATCGTCTAGCTTCACTTGTGTTAGAAATGTTACTAGAGGACATTTGTTCAATGTTAGAAAGATGTTTCGAAACAGCTTTTCATTTTGTGACAGCTACCGATTTTTTGAAAAACATTGGTGACTCTTTTTGAACCAGATGAACACCAGAAATTGTGTTAAGCTTATTATAGTTAATTGGTCTGATTTCTGGGTTCATTTGTTTCATTTTAATTCTACTCTCTTCAGCAAGCTCTATCGTTTCATAGGAATCACGAACCTCGGGAGGATCATGTTTATCATTTAGCATACTACCATTATATAACACATTCTGTTCTTTCTGAGCTTTCTTGAGATTATAAGGGTTTTCACAACCGATAGCCATTTTCTTCATTGTATGTAAAATCGGGTTTTGATCATTAATTAGCATGTTAATGGTTTGTGTAGAATGACCCGTTTTTACAAGCAAATCTTCCAACTTTTTAATGGTTTCTTGTTGGTCAATGATTTCATCAAGAAGATCATTTTCACGTTTTGAAAACCTTGCATTCAACTCTTTCTTTTCTTTTTCAAGATCAGAACAAGTTGATTTTTGTTTAGAAAGCTGGTTGGTTAATTCAAAAATTTCCTTGTTTAAGGATTTTATTGTCATGTTCAAATTAACATCAAGTGTGTCATATTTGATTTGCAAATGTTTTTCTCTTAAAACCGAATCTCAATAACCAATTTCTAATTCCGACTGTCGTGTGTTATGAAATTCAAAAGCTTTTTCATTCACCTTATATCTCTCAAGCTCAGTGGGTAATTTTTCATTCGCGGCCTTAACATCGCGATTGACCTTTTTGACATTCTCAATTTCAACACTACAAGTGTGCAATAATGATTCAAAAAACGCACGTGTTTCCTCATCATTCTCAACATGCTGGGACTCGAAGTCTCCATTAGGATCCATATCTGGAGTTGCCAAATTAATATTACTACAACTTGGCGTGTCCATATATGTTTCATAAGTAGATGCTGTAGTCGCAGGATGTGGTTCATCATGAGTCGACATATCAAATATTTCATTATTGTGACATGTAGTGAATGGTGGTACCTCAGAGACTGCATTGGTGTCATACGCAGGAGGTGTTTCAGAATCCGTGTCATACTTAGCCTCCTGAAGATTTGTCATAAAAATGCAGTTTCCGTCGATGTCCTCAAGGTCTTCCATATCATCCATAAGGGCTATAAAGTCATTCTCTTCTGCACTCAACTGTAACCCAGTCGTTTCCTTCTGTGCCAACATTAATGCTTTCTGCAGATAAGCTGGATCTCTCTTTTTCGGTTTGTTGGGACAGTTCCTAGCCATGTGACCGACTCCCTGACAGCTGAAACACTTTAGCAGATTACCCTGATTCATATTCCCAGCACCTGGAGTAGCAACATTCCCAAACTGATTCCTAGCATTCTGACCCCTCTGATTTCCAATAACTGGACCCATCTGATTCCCTGCATACTGACCCATCTGATTTCCCACATACTGCCCTGCATTCTGATTACCCATCTGATGTCGAGGAGCATATCCCTACTGGTTCCCATAACCGCCAACCATTTGTCCTTGTTGACCTATGTTGAAACTCGGCTGTGCAATCTGCTTGTTGCGAGTGTTCGATGAGATTCTTTGATTGTTGTTGGTGGGTGTGGAGTAGCGTCCTTGGAATGCCTTTGTTAGGTAAGCAAATGCTTGAGTCAAAGCAGCAGTGGACTCATCATTGTCATTAAATTCTGGTTCTGGGTATTGCGGGTATTGTTGTTGTGGGGTGGCTTGTCGTTGTGGGTGGAATGGTGGTTGCGGAATATATTATTGTTGCATGAAGTTCTGCGTGGAAGATGAAGAGGGTTGTGTATTCACTATTGCAGGTGTAGGTGTTTGAGCAATGAGTGCCAGAGGATCATGTTGCTTTGCTAACTTCTCTTTCCTGACTTCATTTGCCTCTGCTTGGTTTTGCTTTAGGAAATCATAGAGCTGATCATAGTTTACTTCGTGAAGGTTCTTGGTTTGGTTAACAATTGTGACATACCGTCCCCATTCTTCTGGTAAATTGTTGATGAATTTGATGTTTTGAGCAATGGGTTTTGGTGTCAACTTGTTTCTGATGAGCTCGTTCATTAAAGTGCAAAACCTAGTGTAGTAAGATTCAATTGGTTCAGCTAGAGTGGATGTGAACTTCTCCCATTCATTGAGCAGCTTGATTTCAACATCTTGTTGCCCAATTTCTGTGCCATGACAGAGTCTTCTAACTCGTTCCCACATAGCATAAGCTGAATCACAACTGTCGACAGCAGCAAATATTTCCCGCGGTAAGCCAAGTTGAATTAGGTGCATTGCCAAGTCATCTGCTTCAACTTGCTTCCAATCCTCTGCTGTGTATTCCTCTTCTTTTTGATCACGAAAGGATGGTGGAACGGGAGGTGTTGCAGTTGGGTCACCAGCTTCTTGAATCTGACGAGGCTTGAATGGTCCTTTCTATATGGAGTTGAGCAGGAGTCTACCTTGACCATTAGGTTTGGTTTTGATATATCGAATCATATGACTCGTCCATGGAAGATAACCACCTTTTTCAAGCATTGGAGGACGGTTTTCTGCACCGGCTGCATCAGTGTCTTGTTGAGTAGTCATTGTTGATGTTTTGAATGATAAAGTTGATGAAGGATCGTTGCAACGAAATAGGAGTTTGTGGTTTTTTAGGGTTAAACTTAGTTGTTGTTGAGAAGTGTTGGTCCTTGGTTGAAGATCGTTTGAAGTTACTTGCAATGGAGATGAACAATTACAATTTAGATAAACGAAACAATTTAAATAAAGTTACTAAATTTGACTAGACTATAATTTAGACAAGATCAAAAGTTCACAAATTCGACAAAGTTATGTAAATTACAATTTAGATAAAATGACAATTTCTATAGAAATTTCAATTTATACCAGAATTTATACAAATTATGGCAAAATTTCAATTTAGATAGAATTTATCTAATTTATATAAATTTGTAATTTATATAAAGATCTAACTAATTTATACAAATTAGTAGATATCCGAGTGTCGAAGTATTTTGCACACTCATACAAGTGAGAAAATACCGAGTCCGTGATCCTTGAAGTTGTAGAAATTAGAAGTTTAAATCAAACTTATAAAAGTTATTTAAGTTGGAGAACGTTTAAATGAATTGCGAGGACCAAAGTTGCCAATTGCGAAAAATCTGCCTGATTTGCGAAAGGGATTGAATCTGCCAATTACCGAAAGTCTGAAGACCAATTGCGAAAGGTCAAAGCTGGTCAATTGCGAAAGCTTGCACCAATTGCGATAGAAGCCAATTGCGAAAGGAGTTCAATTGCGAAAGAGTTGTATCAATTGCGATATGTGACAATTGCGAAAGCTTCTTCAATTGCGAAAGGACTCCAATTGCGAAAGGTTCTCCCAATTGCGAAAGGTTCTCCAATTGCGAATGGTTCTCCAATTGTGAAAGGATGTGAATTGCGATAAGGGGCAGTTTACCAACTCTTGACTTTTTGACACATCTCCAATAATTCAGCCACTGATGAGATATACCCACTCTTACCAACTCTTACCAATAATTCTTATACAAGAATATCAAGCAAGAAAAACTAATGATGATTCAACCAAACAAATCTCACCCAATCGATGGTCCATTTTCACGATCATACCACTTTTAGCACAAGAAGTTCAAACTTGAAACTAAGATTCGACTAATGAACTATCAAGGCTTCACTAACCACCTCGTAAAATCAATAACAAACACAAGCTTGAACCTTAAAATTTGCGTTCGATGCCAAGATAAACACAAGAGCTCACGTTTTTATGAAACAAAAAAACGCAACTGTTGGTTTCTTTTGAACTCAAACCGAACACAAACAATCTCCTACCTCGATGTATGGCGTGTTGATACCACTTGTTATCACTAGAAATCTACCTTTATCATACAAACTAACTATGAATCGAAGATACTCAAACACAAGAACAATATAAGGAAGAGTGTGGATCGTATGAAATATTACCAAAGGTTTATTAGCTTCGAATGAAGGAAAACAAACACAAACATTAAGGACACACACTCTCACCTTCTGCTATCTCTTTTTGGTACACTATGAAATATACACTTGAGAACTATGAGAACTCCTAAGACAACCTCTTAAGAATGAGGTAAGAGTGTGTGATTTATATCACAAAAGTGACGCCCTAAAGGGCTTTTGTGGGCTTGGGGTGGGCTTTTGTTTAGGACTTGACTTATACACAATGTTACAATGTTACAAATGACCATCACTTTGCATTTATAAATTAAATGCTAACAAAAGGAAATAGTAACTCATTTGTTGCGACTTAATATTGACTCGACTTGGACAAAATAAAAGAAATAAATAAAAACAATTGTTAAATTAAAAGCTGTAAAGATATTTGTTATTAAATTTGGTTAATAACGAAGTAAGAAAATTAGAAGTGTACGTGAGACCATGGTTGTCAGGATCCCGATCCTGATCTTAGGATCTTATGATTTTACGATACTGCAAAGCAAAAACGATCTAGATCTTACAAAGGATCTTTAAAAGCTTAAGATCTTATAGGATCCCGATCATTACCATATGATCTTAAGATCTAATACGATCCGATCTTACTTTTCTCGAACTACAAACTAAAAAAACTAAAAAATTATGGAATGTATTTTGTAAAATTAAAAAAAAAACAACATGTTAATATTCTTAAAAATTTCATAATCATAATTTAAGACAACATTTCTATGAAATATTTACATAATTTGTGTTTATGATATATATTAATTTATAGATTTGTATAATATTACAAAAACTATTAACAAAATGACATTATAGTAGGATCTTAAGATCCCAATCTGATCTAACGATCTCGATCTTGCAAAGATGAAATCGATCCTAAGTATGTTCCCGGTTTTGAAAACCTTGCGTGAGAAATTTAGGATAAAAACAGAACACACAAGGGCTATTGGACTATTCGAGACATGCTACCCGTAGACTAACATATTTGGATTTATTGGACTATTCGTTTGGTTATTGTTTGAGTTACGGATTGGTTTAGCGTTCAGGGTTTAGGGTTTATATAAATACTCGTTATATTATAAATTACTCGGGAAATTGATTTTCAATAAAGTCTTTTGACTTGGAAACGTTCGATAAATGAAAGAGTCATGGCGAAATTTTGTTATTTCCAAAGATTAATTTTGTCGTAAGTCCAAACTTGTTTTAAATCATAAAACAAGTATACCGTGTACTAATAAATGGGATTATGGGAAAATACCGACGATTACCAATCAACTAATCTTATTTGATATATTTGTTGTTAGTTATCTCTTTGACGTCTTTTCGTCATCTCGTCTTGACTCGAGTTATCGTCAATACTCTTCTCGACTATTCGGTTATTCGTTTTTTTGGAGTGAGTACTTGTGAGTCCGTGTTCTCTACCGTTACACGAATGATGATATCAAACCTGTTAGTGCAAATATTATGATATTTAATCTATACAGTCTCGTTTATTTTGATTGATGACAAACATGTAATTTGATACATAACGTAAAATGTACAAGTTACACGTAATCTTATTTTGTCTCAACATACATCCAACACCTCATGTCCTCGTATGCTACAACACAGGTTCGTAAATGTTTGTTATGTGGCATTATGATCAAACCCCTTAACAAACCATTTAGAATGTTTAAAATACGTTTAGAGTCATTAAGTATTTTAAAAGGTTAACCATTCTATTTCGAATCTCATTTTACATTTTGCATATACAAGTATTTTTACTTGTACATCATACTTCCTAAGTTGTATTCATGTCAAAATAGGATAAGTGCACTTTAGGTGTCAAACTAAGACAAATGTGTTTACTTATAAAAATGATGTCAATGACATAATATCTTAAGTCCTATAATAGCATAAGTAGTTTAACATTTTTAGTAACACATAAACTAGCATGGTACAACTTACTAAACATATATTAGTTAGCTAGTATATATATTTTACAAGTTTAATTTCATAAACATTTTAATCTAAATTGAAAATGTACTATGACATCATGAAATGCATCACTTTGAAATCTTTATAAGATTTTGAAGATCATATGAATATATTTCTTAGATCTTCACTCAATAAATCTTTGGAAAGATATGGAAATATCTTGGTTAGATTTGGTTAAGATTTTTGTAGATATTCTATCAGGTTCCCACGGAACCAAAATGGTACACGGACGGATCCCTACTTTTGGATCCGTCCCATCTGTGGGTTATAAATCTTGTTGGCTATAAATAGTAGCTCATTGTTTACTCATTTAATCATCAGTTGAACATACATTCTCTCTACCCTTTTGCATACACTTAGATCAGTAGATAACCATGTAGTAACATACATTAATAACCCGTATCATCATGATCATAATGCTTCTAACATTCATCTTTGTTGTAAGCATATCATACCTCCTGATCCACCAAAAAGGCTTAAGATCTTGCCATCATCATCCATCAAAGCATATCAACAAATGAAGATTCAATGGCACTTCTCATCCTCATTGTTTAAAGACTTCTTATTCAAGAAGTTCATTTAGATTCCACATGCATACATATATGAAGATCTATCACAACAAGCTTAGGGAAATTGTGATCTTCATCCATTGAAGGCTTCCTATCAATGGAAGTTCATTTAGATTAGTCATTCATATCCAGTAGACATTTGTGTCATGGATCTTCATTGTAAACATCATTGCATCATCACAATCTATTCATCAAACTAGATTAGATGGTTTATGTGTTTGTGCCATAAAACACAAGGTTTTTATGTTGGGCCATAAAACATAGCGGGAGTGGTTGTACCCTTGTAAAAGAACTCGACATCTAGCTTAGTGTCAGAAATATTGTATAAGCGACGTTAGGTTGGTTCTACCTCAAACTAGAACCCAATATTTAGCTTTGTACTGGAAAAAGTGTAATCGACGTTTGTAAGGTTTTCTCCGCCGAGAAGGGAGCTTGTTGATCTAGTGAAGTAACTCTCGAGTTGGGTACTCGGGGAGTGGAGTAGGGCGGAGAGGAGCACCGTGTTCAGTTTGCTCTTTCTTTTACTTACTGCTTTACTTTTATGTTTGCATTATACGATTGCTTGTGTTGTGACTTGATGATTATACTTGTGTGACAACTTGTTTTAGTATATGCTAGTCATAAATTACAATTGACATCTTTCATATTACAACAAGCTTAATCGGATAATTGATACAACAAGTTTTAAGATTTTAAAACGGTAACGTATTCCCCCCCTCTACGTTTTCACAATTGGTATCAGAGCTTCGTGGCTCTTATTTTCAAAACAAATGGTTTTTAAAATAGAGTACGATCCATGTATCAAATTACCATTGAAGCGGAATATAATATGAAATTTTTTTGCTAATTATACTTAGAAATTTTGTTGTTAAATGTTACTTTGTATACAAGCTTGAAGATGTCCTTGGAAAATAAAAGAAAAGATTTCTCAAAAGAACTAAGTGTAAAATTATGTGCTTAAAGCAAATTTACGAAAAATACTTTCTTGAAAGGAGCGTTTGGGATAACTATAAATTTAGTTGAAAAATCACCTCCGTAAATGATTAGATAAATCACATAAGTAGAAATGATGTTAAAATAGGTGTATTATATGTTTGCTACCAAATCTAGTAAGTCCTACACATTCTCGCTATGCAAAAATACATGTTTTTAACATTTTTTGACATTTTTTCACGGAGGACCACGAATCCCTTTAAAGGGTTACTTGCCCTTTGGAGATGGGATCTTTGGTCTGAACAGTCCAAAGTTTTTGAAAAATTCAAAAATTCATAACTAATTAACCGTAAGTCCGTAGGAGTCGCGCCACCTATCATTTTAAAGGAAATTAAGTCTACTTTCATTTAAAAATAATCTCATGGCCTAAATCTAAATTGAAGTAAGTAAAACAAATCAAATGCTACAACCTGTCCAAAATATTAAGTTTCATTTTGACATAGTAACTTAAACTTTTGAGTCGGGCAATGTAAGTTGCTATTCTTTGAACATTGATATGATTTATTTTGAAACTAAAGAATTTGGTGATATTTATATATATAAAGAAAACAAATCAAGCTTGGAATACATCGTCATATTTAAACGCAAAGTGACGAAAAGTATCTTTCTTTTTATGCTATGCTATATGACTACTTGTTTTGGTTGTTTGCATACATGTTGTTTGCTTATTGAAAGTTGTGATTGCATTTGTTTATTTGTGATACATAAGTGTCAATCTTGCCATGATAATCATTTGCTTGTTTGTCAATTTCATGTTTATACACAATAGGATATTTGCTAGATTTTGTGCTCTAAGTTGTAAAATTGTTTTTGCATTGCTTGTAGACTTAGATAATTTTCTTTGCATATGTTATATTAAAATCTTGCATAATTCACTTAGGAATGAGAACTAAGTAAAACTAGTTAAGTATCTTGAAAAATGTTGTTTTGCACAAACTCTCTCCTAATAGTTCAAGTGTTAAAATGTGTCACTACCTTCAATGATTATCTAAACATGTAGTATCTTTAAAAAAGGTGTTTGGTACAATGGCTAACAATGATTTATAAACTATTATGTGCTTTATGGGATGATAAGTTTACTATTAATCTATCATGTTAACTAACTGTTTATCTTGTAGGAAGATAACATAGTTATGTTATCAATCTTCATTTTTCACGTTTTAGTGAAATTTTTAGCCCTTGCATGATCTATACCCATCCATGTGTTTATACCTGTTTTATTGTTATTTCCTAATCACATTGAATTAATTACACATGTTGTAGGAGAATCTACGGGATTTGAAAGGGTTTCGGGGATTGAAAAATGCCCTATGTTAAGGATTTTTGCATGGCGGATCAGACGGAACCAAAAGTAGGGTCCGTCTGTCCAAAATTTTGGTTCCGCCAAAATTAGCCTGAGGAATCAGGCGAATCAAATTCATGGTTCCGCCTGTGTTGTTATTTGGTTCCGCCAGCCAAACAGCTAGATTTTTTAATTTTTGTTTAATCTTAGATCACTCATTCTTGTTACTAGGATATTTTCACTAATATTCATTCACATTAGGATCATGTCATCTCACTTGCACCTATAGGAAAACCATTTCCCACCAAAACTTGAGATTTCAAAAATCCACTCAAGTTACCTTTCTCCATAAAGCAAGGATCCCTAAAATTGGTTCCTTGCAATCCATGGACCACTGAGTTTTTGTGATCATTACACACATTCACTGCATTCTTCCGTCCTTACTCATCCTTTATCCATTAGCTTGATTTGTTTCATGAATTGAAAACTTCCTAACAAATCCTGACTCATTGTTTGCAAAGATATCATACATCACAAGTCCAACTTATGACTGTAGATATTGTCTTCCATCTACATATGGTACCTCACTAGGTTAACATGAAAATAATGTGTCATCCTTTAAGACGATAAGGATTTACATCAAGTCATAACCCACACTTAGGTTATATATGTATTATCAAGTCTTGCTATCTTTGAGTGCAACCTAAGCTTTATAATCTCAAAGTAGGATTGACAACTAAAGTATTTCGTCTGAAATATTCAAGTAAATTTGACTTACGATTGTAATCATTAAAAGTGATATCTGAAAGAATCAACACCCAAGTATTTTAACAACATATGTTAAAACACTTATCCTATCACATCTAACCAAGACAAACACCTACTATAGGTCTTACCCCACATTGAATCTTATCCTAACACTCTCCAAACCGATAGGAATAAAGAAAATGTCAATAGGTTTTCTTCCTAGAACATTTATCACTTAAGTTCACTTGTTCTTTCACCATCATCCCATCACATTCACCTCTGAGATACATCTCAGCCCCTAAGCTTCACAAACATGACCAAAACTTCAAAGCACTTCACCCACTAGTTGTACAAACCAATGAACCACAAGAATCAGTATCCATCCTTGTTGTTTTAAACATTTATGAAACCTAAGTACTCCCATAGCACAACAAACCCCTACGTCACCACATCCTCCTTTAGACACACTAGAAGACCTACCATCTAAATAAACCAATTCACAATCATTACCATCATTTGAATCCATTGAGTGCGTTGCTCAAAAAGCCCTTTGTCTAAACACTCCTACCGAATCAAATGCACGTTGAACAAACTCAACCATACTTTGCCACATATAGGATTAGAACTTCAACCATCAAAATGAGCATGATGCTCGCATTCATTGTTTATCAATTTCCACTAGGTTTAAGTAGTACCACTTTCACAAGTTATTAAAGTATTAGTAATACTTTGTCACCAAGCTTCTGCATATGTCTCGTTAAACCTTAAATCAACATTTTAACAACATATGTTAAAATGCAATCTCAAAGCTAACCTCATACACCCCAAGTGACAATGACTCTTGAGGAGTATACATAAGAAACTCGAGTGAATTCCTCTTGTCATCATCTAGTAAATATAATCTTGAGACCAAGTATATTTAGGATAGGACTATCTGATTCAAACACTTTGGCTTCATATCTTCATTTAGGAAAACATAATGTTTTGGAGAACATTATGCCTAAGAAATCATACGTTTAGTTTTCATCTTGTTAAAAGGATAATGTATATCCTATGCAATATTCTCTCCTTGCAACATGAACGGTTGTGTTACAAGAGATTTCATTATACCTCATTGGCTAAATGATCTTGAACAAACATCTACAAGTTCTATGAACTAGCATATCTCCCTCATCTTGTCATACTTGTTTTTATAATCATGATAACTTTATCCCATGGGATAATCTTACTTGTTAAAAGATACTATATGTATCTATTTCCCTTCAAGCGTACATCATAACCAAACCTTGCTCATAATCTAGTTCAAACCTTATGCATATCCAATGTTAAAACTACACATCTCTAGAGTATACACAAGATCTATTAAAGTTGGTAACTTTACTTAGATTCTTGTTGAATAAAATTCCAAAGAACTTTCTTGAGAAAGTTCTAAGTTTAACATAGTCCAGTATCACACACAAACACATTTTTTGGTCTTAGATGATCAAATCACTTTCATACTTAAACTCAACATAAAAGATGTCATCCATTAGATCATGCAATAACCTTAGACTCCAAACACAAGATTAAAATATGTTGACACATATTTGTCAAATTCTCGTGTAAAACATGACATCTTCATCACCTTAGTTTTAATAGATATAGTTGAGTCTCATTAAGCCAAGTATTGGTGAATTATCATCTTTTATATACTTCAATAGGCAAAAATAGGAATTCCTATCTTTCTAACATGAGAATGACTACTGGAGAACCTATTGCACTAGAAACTCAATTTAACCTAACGGTTAAATTGATTCCAGGAGAGAAGTTGGGTATGTGGAATCACCCGTAAAAATGGTCGTGTTTAGCCTGAATTGAGCACCGCTAGTAATAGTCTCATATTCATTCTCCAACTGGAAAAATCATTTTCCTATACTTGCCTAAAGTAAGTATTAAAATAAGATATTTTGTCTTGTCTTAGGAATATTAATCAAACAAGTAGTAGATGTGACTTTTCTTTCTTTAGTTTATTAAGAATCACTTGCATTACACATACATGTGTTAATTACATGTTATTTGTTTGATATGATTAAGTATCTTGACATTATCATGATAACTATTTGATTGATAGTCAAATGTGTAAACCTTGGAAAGGTTTTGTCTGCATGCGCTTATATATGTTTCGTGCTACTAAATGTTAACATGATTTGTATGATATTTTCATTCTTTTGTTGTATGATATTTCACAAGATTAACATGTTTCTTGTTAACTCATATATGTCATTTTAATACATGATGTTTTTATATGATGTTTATATATTTGAAAGCTCTTGTCTTTTGTTGACATTCATTGAGCCTTTTCATAGAATAGCCTAAATGATACATGCTCTAAAAGATTATAATGGTTTGCATGAATCTTTCATCTTGTTTCGTTTGTGACTTTGTCACACTATTTGTTTGCCACATGTGCACTTATAATTTGTCAAAGTGCTTTTGGTATGATAAACATTTAGAAGTCATTTTATCTTACAAATCAATCACATGAATCATTATATGGTTAAGTGTCTAAGCCTAACGACAAAACAATTTCACAATGAAGTATTTCATATAATGTCATGTTCTTGCATAATATGATTATTTGTCCTGATGCTATGTGATAACTTTTTGTCTAGTAGTCGAATATGGTGTTTTGTTGATTTCTATCATATTCTCATCCTTTGTCACTAACACTTTTATCTTATAAGTTGATAACAAATTATTTGTTATCTCTCTTCATTCTAATTTTTATATGATTATTTTGCATAATTGTAATCCCTTTATGGCTACGTAAATTAGTAATATATTTATGGGACCCATTCACTCGCATATAGTTTTTAAAGCAAATAGAATTAACTTTTAGAGGCTTGGAATTTGTGTTTGCGTATCTTTTAATCAACCTCTTTCCAAATCTCATTATTGCTTCTGCTTTCCTAAAAACATCTACAACACCTTTTAGTTATAACAATACATCTCCCATGAGAAAACCACATGCCTCGTCATGCGATCATCTCGCATTGATAAAGAAGAGCTACGTGACTTCAAGGATGAAGTTCTTTGTATGCTAACCAACATCCGCAAAAACATTACTAAGCTCATCGCTTTCATTAACCTGCAACCTCCTAAACACTTTATCGTCATTCTTCATTGGATGCATTACACATTATGTTGAATGTCCACCGATTAAGGCGGAGAGAAATTCATTCACATAATTATCTTTGTGTATTAAAGAACACTTATTCATGTCTCTTACACCCTCAAATACCAACACATAGGTTCACACCATTCAGTTAAAATCAGTTCACAAAATCCTAAGTGTTTCAAACCTTCTTAACCCAACATCACATGTTTGCACCAATACCTCGTCATGTGAAAAACACATCATGTGTTTGAAAAACCTCTTAAACGAGAACCATTGAATCTCCTTAGACTTGGACTAGGATTAATGGAACAAAATCCGTAGTTATAAGTAAATAGATCCTAGCTCGAACCTTCGTTTGATAAAAAATGACAAAACATGACCAAATCAAATTCTGGTCCCAAGGTACCCTTTGATAAGACGGACGGAACCAAAATTTTGGTTTCGCCCAATCCGTGGGTACCTGAGTCTGTCTTTAAACTACTTAAAACAAACAACCCTCTCACAACCAACGAGTCAAAGATTTTCTTTTTAAACATGAATCTCACAACTTCATTGTCTAGAACACCATCATAGAATCTCATCCTTTTCTTCCTTGATACATATCAGATACGTCATTGTCAGTGCAAACGATATATTAATCAAAACCGTCATTCCCAACACTTTCTCAACACGTTGGTCTATCCAACTGTCTCCCATCATATGATGTCATTCTCATCCTCATATAGGTATTTAGTATTTCTAATTTTTGCATATGGAATTTCTATTCCTAAGTGATCATTATCTTCACTTCCTTTTAATTCCATTCGAGCATATATTATGGCATGATACATCATCTTTGGTAGATGATAATGTCATAAAAGATCTTGTCGGTCAAAACCATGTTAATACTCGCTCTCCCAATATCACGTAGAATAGGTCATTTTTATATCAATCAGTTAACAAATTTTGTTCTTGTTAGCATAAAATGATATCGGTCAAATCATAACCTTAATCGTCTTCAATATTTTTATAGCATTTACTATACATACGAGTTTCTAAACTCATTGCATGCATTATAACCACCACCTTCCATCACCTCTTTCACTAATCATCACCACTATGGATTAGCGAAAAACCTACTTCTATCAATCCTGAATCATCTACCGAGTTATCACCAAATGAATATTTCAACTTCACTTCATATCTTCCTTCTAGGCATTATTTTGTAGGCTTTTATCATATTATATTCTCGTTTTTCTTGTGATTGTAATTCTTATTAGAAGACTACACTTCATGAGATCTTTAATCATGGTTCTCTACTTTGAGTTGCTTGTAATTATATCATTAATATATCACATATATACATCTTATTTTTCTTTGTCAAAAAGATGAAATATATTGCACTAATCATTTCATTGTAGGCTCATCATCATATACGCTCGATCGTATATAGCATACTCATCTAAGGATGAAGTTTGCATCGATTATTTTCCTACTTGTATTTTAGGTGCTTCTTGACGTCCTCGAACCAGGAGGAATATCTATCAAGCACTCATATTGCATCGTCTATACACTTGGTCGTATATGACATATCTGTCTTAAGACATAGCTTATATTGTACTAATTTTTATTTTGTAGGTTCATCTTCCGTCATGCATTTATAAAATGCATCTTATACACACTTTGTTGTATATCACATACTCGTCCAAGGACGAATTTGTTTTGTAGCTTTTTAATCATACCTTGACACCTCGATCAAGGGGGAGCAATTGTCAAGGGGGAGCATGCACGCATTCATAATCATTCTCATTCTTTGACACACCTTTATGTTTCTACAAAAAGGAGGAGAAGATAGTCTAACATAGCTTACCCACGTGTATCGTTTGCTATGTGCATTTTCTTCATCATGCATTTCTCATATATATATTTTTTTCGTTACACAACATTAACCTTGATATAGGGTAAGGGTCTAAATTTGATCCATGGATCCGCTACCAAACAAGGGCAATAACCTAGGGGACGCAACAACCATAGGGGATTGGATTAGAACATTTTAACTTCACTAGGGATGATGCAAGCTCGCCTTTTTCGGGGAGAAATGAAGTTAACTCCAAAGACACACCCTTTTTGTTTTGACAAAAGGGGAAGAAGAGTGTAAACGGAAAAGGTAATGTAAAAGGCAAAGGGGGAGAAGAGTGTAAACGGAGAAGGTAATGTATAAGGTAGTACGAACACAAGTAACTTTTTATATTTTACTATCTATCACGTTACAGAAAAGGTAATGTAAAAGGCAAAGGGGGAGAAGAGTGTAAATGGAGAAGGTAATGTATAAGGTAGTATGAACACAAGTAACTTTTTACATTTTACTATCTATCACGTTTACATATTTTGTCATCATCAAAAAGGGGGAGATTGTTAGTGCAAATATTACGATATTTAATCTATACAGTCTCGTTTGTTTTGATTGATGACAAACATGTAACTTGATACATAACGTAAAATGTACAAGTTACTCGTAATCTTATTTTGTCTCAACATACATCCAACACCTCAAGTCCTCGTATGCTACAACACAGGTTCGTACATGTTTGTTATGTGGCATTATGATCAAACCCCTTAACAAACCATTTAGAATGTTTAAAATACGTTTAGAGTCATTAAGTATTTTAAAAGGTTAACCATTCTATTTTGAACCTCATTTTACATTTTGCATATACAAGTATTTTTACTTGTACATCATACTTCCTAAGTTGTATTCATGTCAAAATAGGATAAGTGCACTTTAGGTGTCAAACTAAGACAAATATGTTTACTTATAAAAATGATGTCAATGACATAATATCTTAAGTCCTATAATAGCATAAGTAGTTTAACATTTTTAGTAACACATAAACTAACATGGTACAACTTAGTAAACATATATTAGTTAGCTAGTATATACATTTTACAAGTTTACTTTCATAAACATTTTAATCTAAATTGGAAATGTACTATGACATCATGGCATGCATCACTTTGAAATCTTTATAAGATTTTGAAGATCATATGAATATATTGCTTAGATATTCACTCAATAAATCTTTGGAAAGATATGGAAATATCTTGGTTAAATTTGGTTAAGATTTTTGCAGATATTCTGTCAGGTTCCCACGGAACCAGAATAGTACACGGACGGATCCCTACTTTTGGATCCGTTGCATCCGTGGGTTAAAAATCTTGTTGGCTCTAAATAGCAGCCCATTGTTTACTCATTTAATTATCACTTGAACATACATTCTCTCTACCCTTTTGCATACACTTAGATCAGTAGATAATCATGTAGTAACATACATTAATCACCCTTATCATCATGATCATAATGCTTCTAACATTCACCTTTGTTGTATGCATATCATACCTCCTGATCCACTAAAAAGGCTTGAAGATCTTGCCATCATCATCCATCAAAGCATATCAACAAATGAAGAGTCAAGAGCACTTGTCATCCTCATTGTTTAAAGACTTCTTATTCAATAAGTTCATTTAGATTCCACATGCATACATATATGAAGATCTATCACAATAAGCTTAGGGAAATTGTGATCTTCATCCATTAAAGGCTTCCTATCAATGGAAGTTCATTTAGATTAGTCATTCATATCCAGTAGACATTTGTGTCATGGATCATCATTGTAAACATCATTTTATCATTACAATCTATTCATCAAACTAGATTAGATGGTTTATGTGTTTGTGACATAAAACAAAAAGTTTTTATGTTGGGCCGTAAAACAAAGCGGGAGTGGTTGTACCCTTGTAAAAGAACTCGACATCTAGCTTAGTGTCAAAAATATTGTATATGCGACGTTAGGTTGGTTCTACCTCAAACTAGAACCCGGTATTTAGCTTTGTACCAGAAAAAGTGTAAGCGACGTTTATAAGGTTTTCTCCGCCGAGAAGGGAGCTTGTTGATCTAGTGAAGTAACTCTTGAGTTGGGTACTCGGGGAGTGGAGTAGGGCGGAGAGGAGCTCCGTGACCGAACCACTATAAATCATCGTGTTCGGTTTGCGTTTACTTTTACTTACTGCTTTACTTTTATGTTTGCATTATATGATTGCTTGTGTTGTGACTTGATGATTATACTTGTGTGGCAACTTGTTTTAGTATATGCTAGTCATAAACTACAATTGGCATATTTCATATTACAACAAGCTTAATCGGATAATTGATACAACAAGTTTTAAGATTTTAAAACGGTAACGTATTCCCCCCCCCCCCTCTCTATGTTTTCACAATTGGTATCAGAGTTTCGTGGCTCTTATTTTCAAAACAAATGGTTTTAAAATAGAGTACGATCCATGTATCAAATTACCATTGAAGCGGAATATAATATGAAAAATGTTTTGCTAATTATACTTAGAAATTTTGTTGTTAAATGTTACTTTGTATACAAGATTGAAGATGTCCTTGGAAAATAAAAGAAAAGATTTCTCAAAAGAACTAAGTGTAAAATTATGTGCTTAAAGCAAATTTACGAAAAATACGGTCTTGAAAGGAGCGTTTGGGATAACTATAAATTTTGTTGAAAAATTGATGCGTGGTTTTGCAACCTTACAACAGGTTTTACCTCTCGAGGGATCTCAAGAGGCTTACAACCCCACCAGGCAGTGTACCTGACCGATGTAGTATAGTGTAGTGGTAAGTACGGGGGATTGATCGTTCTCCACAGGGAATAGTGTTCGTTAGGTATGAAAAACTACTTTAATAGGTCTAAGGGTGAGAGAAGATTCTTTTTATGTTTTTATATTTTTATGAAAACAAGTAAAATCTCGGGTTTGAAAGAGTGGGCGGAATTAGTTGCTAGTCAACTAACCCAAATTACTACGAATACAAATTAAATAAAATAACAGAAAATGAAAATGTTGGTGAAAACTTATGTGGAGGGAAATGTGTTTACTTAGATTTCCTTACTCCCTAACTATCTTTTACCGGTTGATTAGTGTGTATTAGTCGCGTGGATGACGGGTGTATTCCTTAATACCATTCGTGGGGTGGCGTACGTACTTCCCCAACTCTACAAGCTCCTACTTCACTCCTATGTCGAGCCGGCTAGGAAGCTCCTAACATGGGATCACTAGAATTCGCTTGTGCATTAAATACAACCATAAAAACCTTTAGTACGCATTGGTTCATGTTTCTTAAGACGTTCAAGCAAGTTACCGAATAGGAAGTTAGCCAGTTTTCTTAAGCCTAACATAGATAAACAATCATCCAATACAACTAACAACACACTAATAACCAATAATCAATAGCTAGGTTTCATTAGATCTAAGCAAACACAAGATAAATCTAGCCTAACATGTTAAACAAAAGACAAGAATAAGATAGAATCAAACAACACATAGACATATTGAATGATTAATTGATAACTTATCTTCAATGTAACATGGAAGATCTCAAGGCAAAAAGCCTTGAAAGAGCTGCCAAATTCGTCCTAGGGTTTTCACACACAAAGTTCCCCAATAAGTTCCACACTAATGACAAAAAAATTAGAAAACTATATATAGACTTTTGGATCTGACGGCGTCACGTTATGGAGTGTGACGCCGTCACCTCGCCGCTTTTAGGGTTCTCGGATGACCTTCTTGACGCCGTCCCTCTTTAGCTCTCCAAAATCCGTTCTGGCTTATCAAGGCTTGACGCCGTCAGACTATGAACGTGACGCCGTCCCTCTTTGAATTATAACGTGACGACCTTGATCAAATTAAAGGGTGACGCCGTCAGAATTTCCATGCAATTTCTCTGGCTTATCATGAGTAAATTTCACATCCACCACTTTTGCCAAGCCATGACGCCGTCCAGGGTTAAATATGACGCCGTCAAAGGTAACTTTCAGCCTATTTTTGAGACTTTGCCGTTTTCTTCACTTTTATGCTCCAAAAACGTCCAAAATGCCTCCTTTTCCAGATTTCTTCTCAAAAGTACCTAAAATGACAAAAGGAACGATTTAGGGCAATATTTGATCAAATAAATACGATTTAGGGCTTAAATGACCCCTTAAAAGCGGTACACTTTTCGCTTCATCAAATACCCTTACACTTGAGATTTGCTTGTCCTCAAGCAAATGCGCTTTTATTCTAATCAAAATACAAGTTAGGGGTCATTTAATGCTAACATAAAAGTAATTGCAACAAATAGTCATTCCACTTTAATCATAATAAGCACGGAGATTACAAACTAGCACCTCACAAGTAGTGTTTAGATACTCACATCTCTCAAGTGTCATCAAAATAAATCTCATAAATGAAAACGGATAATATCTCTCACTACCTGTCATAGCAAATAGATTACCATAGGCTTGGGAAAGGATCAAAAACCTCCTCCACTCGGCGTAAGCACCTAAGATAAACTATCAAAGAGGGCTTTTAAATGGGTTATAATGTTAGGTGTAGGGAAAAGGAAAACACGGTTTTGTTGGATAAAGGATATTTTACTGGTGGCGAGTTAAAGATCTTGATCAATTACATGTACTATACAATGTTGCTAAGCCAAGACTCGACTCAATCTTAAGCTAATGAAAGAAAATAACAAAAACATAAAATAAACGGGATGGTAGTCCGTATGTTTTTTCTACTTTTCTTTTTCTCATTTTTTTTTGTATTTTTCTTGATTTTTTTTCGATTTTTTTTTTTTTTTTTTTTTTTTTGCATACACTTTTGCCCTACCATCCAAAATAATACATCATAGGGGCATTGCATTCCCCTTACACTTGAACTTTTACATAACTTTACAAATAACTATTCTAATGACTCGAATTAAGATAATTGAAAAACTTGGAGTACTTTTAAAACATTTAGCACATATGGGGGTAATAAATGATGATCTTCCCCATTACTCCATTATACTAGTACTTTACCCATGAGTCCCAATCATCCCAAAACAATATGTACAAGGATATGACTCGACTTAGCAACCATGTAATCAACTAGATAATTAACTTGGGTTTAAACAAATGTTGTCACAATAATGCACTAAAAATGAGTGCATACAAGGTAGGCTAAGGCGATTTGGGTGTACATTTTAGTGGGGTGTAACAAATTCTTCCTTTAAGTAAAATGCTTAAAGGTCGAAACAAAAAGATAGGCTCTGAGGGGTGTACTAGGGGTATCGTGTACTAAAAATGAGTACAACGCAAAGGGTGTGGGAGAATTACTTGACCAATGTAGCCAATGTAATTATAACAAAAACACAGGTGTAAAACAATGGGTTAATCCTAATGCCTCTTATCATGTAGTAAATCTAACTACACGAATGTAGTCTCACTTGTGGCCTCGGAATGGTCCTAACGCAAGTTCTAGAATCTAAGTGCTACCGGTACACACATCATAGCAAAATGCTTTTCCTACCAATTCTAGGGGCGAACCTCACATATTTGGGGGTGGAAAATTTTTTAGTGGTACGGTTTTTGTGCTAGTCATATAACTCCTATCCGTGAGACGCTCATTAAGATCAAAGTTTCACTCCTATATGTTGTAAAAAATTTTAAATTTGGCACTAAAATTACCCTAACAGGTATTTATCTCAGTTTTATTACACATCCACTATTAAACAAACAAAAATCAAGCGCACTTGTATTCTGTAATCGTACTTTTACCCCCCCTTACACTTAAGATGAACATTGTCCCAAATGTTCAAATAACAAGATGTAAAAGTATAAAGTAAAAGAATGAAATCAAATACTCCCCTGATTCGTTCGGTGGATAATGAAGTAACATGGTTAAATCTTCTTCCAAGAGAATGTAAAAGCTCCAAGACTAATGCATCGCCAAAAGCTTGATCTAAAACATTTCCTTGTCCAAAATAACCTGTTAAACCTGAGAAAACAAACACGAAAACCTGCATAACATCGGCGGGATAAATCTATATATATAAGGATATAATGCTTGTGGAATGATAATTTTGCAGATTCCTGGAGATTATAAGTTATAGATTTAATAAAAACTTTTTATGAAAACAAAACCTTCAAAAATTTTCAGAAAATTAAACCTGACGCCGTCAGGTTGTAACTCCTGACGCCGTCAGAAATGATCTGACAGAATTCTCATGTTACGTTTCCGGAGAAATTTTGGAAAAACCTATACCTTACTTCCTGGAAATCCTGCAAAACATCATTATGACTCGATACAAGCATTTGACTCAACCAAATACTAATATGTATGTTAATTTATTATTATTATGATTCATGTTTATTTGTGTTCTAATAAACCGATTTAGATTTCCCTTACACTTAACTTTTGCAAAATACCTTTATATGTAGTTAAGACGAAGTTAAAAACAAAATAAAGCATTTTCACAAATTAGTTTTGAACATGAATCAATAATAATAAAATTTAAACATACATACGGAAACAAATAAAAACAAACAAACAAACAAGTAAATAAACACACAAAGCAAATAAAGCTTGGGTTGCCTCCCAAGAAGCGCTTTTCTTTATTAACGAGTCTTGTAGCTAGACTCAAAGTCACGTACATTACGTGACTCCATCATCGGTCACGGTTCCTAGGCCATTCTCCTTTGATTCTCTATCAGAATCACTTTCATAGTGAAGGTATTTCGGGTCCTCGAGATCAAAGGGATTGTTTCGGTATTTAGAACTAAGCTCCTTATCATGCTTAAAGAATCCACTTGACAGGTCAAAAGTGTCCTTACATCCCCTTCTCACATCATCATCACACAACACGAGTTGGGAACTTAACCTATCGAGCCCATCATAATCAATCTCCTTGAATTCTCTCATCTTGTAAGGCGTTTGGTATGAGATTCCCCTAATCCCATCGGTGAAAGTCATGATCCCATTGAGCTCGTCCACAACCAAGCTTGTGGCCTTGCAAAAAGGTGCCCCAAAAACAACTTGTGATAACCTGGGATCGATGTACTTTTTGATATTATCGACGATTGCGAAGCTCATAGTGAATGTCATGTTTCCTACAAACACCTGTACATCATCATCTATGCCAATGTCGTCCTTCCCTTTATGAATCATCCCCCATCTGCAAATGTTGTTATAATGAAACAGGGACATCACATTTTTGGGTAAACATGTGTCGATGTAAACATTATAAAAATGCTTGTGACCAATCATGCAAGGTATTTTGAGATTATTCGGATCACATCGCATAATTCGGCCAGGCCTTCTACCGCATAGCCCCCATGTGTTGCCACATGCTGATGGTTGATACTCATACACTTCTTCACAGCCATCCCGAAAAATCACTTTCCTGACACCATCGGTAAATAATGCACTCCTATCATCCTCATCGAGTATCACTCCCGTTGCGTTTATGAATGGCTTGCCTAGAACAAGGCTAGCTAAGGGTGGGCTAATGATAGAGTCCATGTTATTAAATACAGTTAGCTCGATATGAAAGAGGAACTTTTCTATCACAATTGGTACCCTTCTTATTACCCCGATGATATTAGACCCTTCATATTTGACTTGTTCGGTGAAGGCTTCGTTATATAGAGAGAGGGATATTGCATTCATAGAAGAGTTGGGGTTTATGTATGCATCTTTTATAAACTTTTTCCTAGTGGTGCAAGATATCTTTAAGACCCTAGGAACGCCATCCTCTATTCTCTCTCCGAATCCCATAGGCAACTTAGCTGTGCCCCTCTCAAGTTCCTCCACCAGGGGGCGGTCTAGCAGTACTGGGAGCTCATGAGGCATTTCGGATTTCTCTTCCGAGCCCTTCTCATCACTCACCTCTCTTGTACTCGAGTTCTTTGGTGAGTCTAGATAGTCGTCGGGCGCCTCGGGGTTCTTTTCGGGAACTTACCCTCCATTTCATTGTCCACATTCTCGGTTGATTGTTGGTCCAGATTGGGTTTAGGAACAGGTATTGTTGTAATGGTGTTCACGAAGTGGAGAGGTTTCGACGGGGTATGAGTATCTCCAGTTTCTTTTCCGTTTTGTGATATGTGTTTGAAGAGTTTACTAGGGTGCTTGATTTTTACAGGAGGAGGTGTTTGGTGAGTCACCGTGACAGATTTGATCTCATTAACTCGTGTCAACTCACAAGTTGACCTGCCAGCAAGGCGATCATTGATAACCTTAAACAGGTCATCAACCTTGTTGTTCATATCAACTTGCTGTTGTCTGAATTGATTCTCAAGTTTGGAGAGCTGTGTTTCTTGAGAGAGAATGAATTTTTGCAGTGATTCCTCGCGATTTTGTTGTTTATGCGTATGCTGATGAGGGTAATGTTCAGACCAGGTGAGTGGGGGAGAGTCATTGAATGATACACTTCGAGTTCGGTTCCAACTAAAATTTGGCTTATTCTTCCATGCCTCATACCTATCTTCGGGATTCTTGTGTCCATAATTAGTAGTGAGCCACTTATCTCCCGCCTTATCGATTCGCGAGGATGCGAATTCTTTGAAAGCCTGTTTGGGGAGTTCCATGCAATCATGAGTGTTGTGGGGACCACTACATAATTCACATGAAGAAGTGATTTTGTTCACTTGGCTTGAAGGTTTAGGAGCCTCGTAGGATTTCATGAGAAACTTGACTTGGTCTTCAAGTTCTATGATCCCACGGTCGGAAGTGCTTGAATTGTTCGAAGGCAAAGATATTGCCTTGACCGTTTTATTCAAATCACGGGGATCACTCCAACTTTCGTTGTCATAAAGAGCAAGATCCTCTAGGAGAGCCCATGATTGTTCCGCACTTAGATCACGTAGCTTACCACCGGCCGATTGGTCAATGGTTTGCCTCGTGGAGAGATTGATATGGTCATAGAAGATTTGGACTTGGAGCCAAAGTTCTATGCCATGGTGAGGGACTTTTTGGAGTAAGTCCTTGAATCGAGTCCATGCCTCGTAGAGAGTTTCGCCTTGACATTGTTGGAACATCAAGATATCATTCCTTAGCTTGGTAGTTCTTCCCGGTGGGAAAAACTGAGCAAGGAAACGAGTGGTGAGATCATCCCAAGAGGTGATGGATCCTGCGGGTTGACGCTCTAGCCATTGACTAGCTTGGTCCCGCAGAGAGAATTGAAAGAGACGCAATCGGGTCGTCTCTCGGGTGGCAACATCAAGGTCTATAGAATCAACAATTTTGAGAAAGTCCTTAAGATGTTGATTAGGATCTTCGGAACGAAGTCCATGGAATGCGCATCCGCTTTGCACCAACCGGATGGTGTCGGATCGCAAGGGTGTGACATTGGCTCCTTGAGTGAGCTCAATGGTGTTTCGATAGCCATGGTGGCTAGGACGGGAGTACTCTCCTAAAGTACGGGCTCTAGGAGGTGGTGGTTGTTGTTGTGGTGGTGGGTTGTTGGGATTAAGGATATTACCATCTTCCATGATGTCAAATGGTAATGGTTACGAACAAAGAAACGAAGAAAATAGATAGACTAAAGAAAACCTAGAAAAAGAAAATAAAAATCTCACTAGAAAGGAATCTAGTGAGTAGACCTATAAAATAAAAATTCAACCTAAACAATAACTATTCCCCGGCAGCGGCGCCAAAAACTTGATGCATGGTTTTGCAACCTTACAACAGGTTTTACCTCTCGAGGGATCTCAAGAGGCTTACAACCCCACCAGGCAGTGTACCTGACCGATGTAGTATAGTGTAGTGGTAAGTACGGGGGATTGATCGTTCTCCACAGGGAATAATGTTCGTTAGGTATGAAAAACTACTTTAATAGGTCTAAGGGTGAGAGAAGATTCTTTTTATGTTTTTATATTTTTATGAAAGCAAGTAAAATCTCGGGTTTGAAAGAGTGGGCGGAATTAGTTGCTAGTCAACTAACCCAAATTACTACGAATACAAATTAAATAAAATAACAGAAAATGAAAATGTTGGTGAAAACTTATGTGGAGGGAAATGTGTTTACTTAGATTTCCTTACTCCCTAACTATCTTTTACCGGTTGATTAGTGTGTATTAGTCGCGTGGATGACGGGTGTATTCCTTAATACCATTCGTGGGGTGGCGTACGTACTTCCCCAACTCTACAAGCTCCTACTTCACTCCTATGTCGAGCCGGCTAGGAAGCTCCTAACATGGGATCACTAGAATTCGCTTGTGCATTAAATACAACCATAAAAACCTTTAGTACGCATTGGTTCATGTTTCTTAAGACGTTCAAGCAAGTTACCGAATAGGAAGTTAGCCAGTTTTCTTAAGCCTAACATAGATAAACAATCATCCAATACAACTAACAACACACTAATAACCAATAATCAATAGCTAGGTTTCATTAGATCTAAGCAAACACAAGATAAATCTAGCCTAACATGTTAAACAAAAGACAAGAATAAGATAGAATCAAACAACACATAGACATATTGAATGATTAATTGATAACTTATCTTCAATGTAACATGGAAGATCTCAAGGCAAAAAGCCTTGAAAGAGCTGCCAAATTCGTCCTAGGGTTTTCACACACAAAGTTCCCCAATAAGTTCCACACTAATGACAAAAAATTAGAAAACTATATATAGACTTTTGGATCTGACGGCGTCACGTTATGGAGTGTGACGCCGTCACCTCGCCGCTTTTAGGGTTCTCGGATGACCTTCTTGACGCCGTCCCTCTTTAGCTCTCCAAAATCCGTTCTGGCTTATCAAGGCTTGACGCCGTCAGACTATGAACGTGACGCCGTCCCTCTTTGAATTATAACGTGACGACCTTGATCAAATTAAAGGGTGACGCCGTCAGAATTTCCATGCAATTTCTCTGGCTTATCATGAGTAAATTTCACATCCACCACTTTTGCCAAGCCATGACGCCGTCCAGGGTTAAATATGACGCCGTCAAAGGTAACTTTCAGCCGATTTTTGAGACTTTGCCGTTTTCTTCACTTTTATGCTCCAAAAACGTCCAAAATGCCTCCTTTTCCAGATTTCTTGTCAAAAGTACCTAAAATGACAAAAGGAACGATTTAGGGCAATATTTGATCAAATAAATACGATTTAGGGCTTAAATGACCCCTTAAAAGCGGTACACTTTTCGCTTCATCAAAAATCACCTCCGTAAATGATTAGATAAGTCACATAAGTAGAAATGATGTTAAAATAGGTGTATTATATGTTTGCTACCAAATCTAGTAAGTCCTACAAATTCTCGCTTTGCAAAAATACATGTTTTTAACATTCTGTGACATTTTGTCACAGAGGACCACGGATCCCACAGATCCCTTTAAAGGGTTCCTTGCCCTTTGGAGAAGGGATCCTTGGTCTGAACAGTCCAAAGTTTTTGAAAACTTTAAAAATTCATAACTAATTAACCGTAAGTCCGTAGGAGTCGCGCCACCTATCATTTTAAAGGGAATTAAGTCTACATTCATTTAAAAATAATCTCATGACCTAAATATAAATTGAAGTAAGTTAAAAAAATCAAATGCTACAACCAGTCCAAAATATTAAGTTTCATTTTGACATAGTAATTTAAACTTTTGAGTCGGGCAATGTAAGTTGCTATCCTTTGAACATTGATATGATTTATTTTGAAACTAAAGAATTTGGTGATATTTATATATATAAAGGAAACAAATCAAGCTTGGCATACATCGTCATATTTAAATGCAAAGTGACGAAAAGTATCTTTCTTTTTATGCTATGCTATATGACTACTTGTTTGGTTGTTTGCATACATGTTTTTTTTCTTATTGAAAGTTGTGATTGTATTTGTTTATTTGTGATACATAAATGTCAATCTTGCCATGATAATCATTTGCTTGTTTGTCAATTTCATGTTTATAAACAATAGGACATTTGCTAGATTTTGTGCTCTAAGTTGAAAAATTGTTTTTGCATTGCTTATAGAATTAGATAATTTTCTTTGCATATGTTATATTAAAATCTTGCATAATTCACTTAGGAATGAGAACTAAATAAAACTAGTTAATTATCTTGAAAAATGTTGTTTTGCACAATCTCTCACCTAATAGTTCAAGTGTTAAAATGTGTCACTACCTTCAATGATTATCTAAACATGTAGTATCTTTTAAAAAGGTGTTTGGTACAATGGCTAACAATGATTTTTGAACTATTATGTGCTTTATGGGATGATAAGTTTGCTACTAACCTATCACGTTAACTAACTGTTTATCTTGTAGGAAGATAACATAGTTATGTTATCAATCTTCATTTTTCACGTTTTAGTGAAATTTTTAACCCTTGCATGATCTATACCCATCCATGTGTTTGTACCTGTTTTATTGTTATTTCCTAATCACATTGAATTAATTACACATGTTGTAGGAGAAACTACGGGATTTGAAAGGGTTTCGGGGATTGAAAAAAGTCCTCTGTTAAGGATTTTTGCATGGCGGATCAGACGGAACCAAAAGTAGGGTCCGTCTGTCCAAAATTTTGGTTCCCCCAAAATTAGCCTGACGGATCAGGCGGAATCAAATTCATGGTTCCGCCTGTGTTGTTATTTGGTTCCGCCAGCCAAACAGCTAGATTTTTTAATTTTCGTTTAATCCCGTACTTTAGATCACTCATTCTTGTTACTAGAATATTTTCACAAATATTCATTCACATTAGGATCATGTCATCTCACTTGCACCTATAGGAAAACCATTTCCCACCAAAACTTGAGATTTCAAAATTCCACTCAAGTTACCTTTCTCCATAAAGCAAGGATCCCTAAAATTGGTTCCTTGCAATCCATGGAACACTGAGTTTTTGTGATCGTTACACACATTCACTGCATTCCTCCGTACATACTCATCCTTTATCCATTAGTTTGATTTGTTTCATGAATTGAAAACTTCCTAACAAATCCGGACTTATTGTTTGCAAATATATCATACATCACAAGTCCAAATTATAACTGTAGATATTGACATTATCATGATAACTATTTGATTGATAGTCAGATGTGTAAACCTTGGAAAGGTTTTGTCTGCATGCTTATATATGTTTCTTGCTACGAAATGTTAACATGATTTGTATGATATTTTCATTCTTTTGTTATATGATATTTCGAAAGATTAACATGTTTCTTGTTAACTCATATATGTCATTTTAATACATGATGTTTTTATATGATGTTTCTATATTTGAAAGCTCTTGCCTTTTGTTGACATTCATTGAGCCTTTTAATAGAATAGCCTAAATGATACATGCTCTATAAGATTATAATGGTTTGCATGAATCTTTCGTCTTGTTTTTTTTGTGACTTTGTCACACTATTTATTTGCCACGTGTGCACTTATAATTTGTCAAAGTGCTTTTGATATGATAAACATTTAGAAGTCATTTTATCTTACAAATCAATCACATGAATCATTATATGGTTAAGTGTCTAAGCCTAACGACAAAACAATTTCACAATGAAGTATTTCATATAATGTCATGTTCTTGCATAATATGATTATTTGTCCTGATGCTATGTGATAACTTTTTGTCTAGTAGTCGAATATGGTATTTTGTTGATTTCTATCATATTCTCATCCTTTGTCACTAACACTTTTGTCTTATAAGTTGATAACAAATTATTTGTTATCTCTCATCGTTCTAATTTTTATATGCTTATTTTGCATAATTGTAATTATGGGACCCATTCACTAGCATATAGTTTTTAAAGCAAATAGAATTAAGTTTTAGAGGCTTGGAAATTGTGTTTGCGTATCTTTCAATCAACCTCTTTCCAAATCTCATTATTGCTTCTGCTTTCCTAAAAACATCTCCATCACCTTTTAGTTATAACAATACACCTCCCATGAGGAAACCACATGCCTCGTCATGCGATCATCTCGCATTGATAGAGAAGAGCTACGTGACTTCAAGGATGAAGTTCTTTGTATGCTAACCAACATCCGCAAAAACATTACTAAGCCCACCGCTTTCATTAACCTGCAACCTCCTAAACACTTTATCATCATTCTTCATTCGATGCATTACACATTATGTTGAATGTCTAACGATTAAGGCAGAGAGAAATTCATTCACATAATTTTCTTTGTGTATTAGTCATTCATATCAAGTAGACATTTGTGACATGGATCATTATTGTAGACATCATTGCATCATCACAATCTATTTATCAAACTAGATTAGATGGTTTATGTGTTTGTGCCATAAAACACAAAGTTTTTATGTTGGGCCGTAAAACATAGTGGGAGTGGTTGTACCCTTGTAAAAGAACTCGACATCTAGCTTAGTGTCGAAAATATTGTATAAGCGACGTTAGGTTGGTTCTACCTCAAACTAGAACCCGGTATTTAGCTTTGTACCAGAAAAAGTGTAAGCGACGTTTGTAAGGTTTTCTCCCCCGAGAAGGGAGCTTGTTGATCTAGTGAAGTAACTCTCGAGTTGGGTACTCGGGGAGTGGAGTAGGGCGGAGAGGAGCTCCGTGACCGAACCACTATAAATCATCGTGTTCGGTTTGCGCTTTCTTTTACTTACTGCTTTACTTTTATGTTTGCATTATATGATTGCTTGTGTTGTGACTTGATGATTATACTTGTGTGACAACTTGTTTTAGTATATGCTAGTCATAAACTACAATTGGCATCTTTTATATCACAACAAGCTTAATCAGATAATTGATACAACAAGTTTTAAGATTTTAAAACGGTAATGTATTCACCCCCCCTCTACGTTTTCACAAAACCCTTTTAAAAGGCTAAAACGAGATTATTTTTGGAAATGAGAATGATTAACTTTTGAAAACTCTCGCGCATTTGATTTTTTTTGGTGAATATCGTGCCGAGTACGGTGCATTGCGACACGTTGCGTTAAATCGTTTGATACGATATTCATTTTCTTTAAGTTTTAAAAAATTTGAATATATTAGAGTATTTTCTTTTGCTTCGTCTGTGGATTTTAGTGTGACTTAATCTTAATACCGCCAATTTTCTCCATATAATATTCAATTACGGATAACCGATACCCGCGGGAAAACCCGAAAAACTGATGGATAATATTAATCGGGTATCCGGTGGGATATGTGGCGGGTATGGGTATATTATAAATGGGTTCGGGTACGGGTACACTATAACCTGCCCCGAACCCGAACCGTTTCCATCCCTAGTTACCGGCTATAGCCGGTTTTCACCGACACGTCAGCACTATTACTTTTTTTTTTTTTTTTTTTTTTTTTTTTACAACTCTTGCCACGTCAGTTATAGTTAAACCAAACCACAACTTCAATAGTCAACCGGCAATTAATCCCGTATTTCATCCCTTTACCCGATCATTTATAAACACACCCAATAATCAATAAACCCTAATCAAAACACACATTCTTCTGGAAAACACAAACACGCAAACAATGAATCCAAATAACAACAAAGGAATGTTTTTTTAATGTTTTCAAATATCAGTTGATGATTCATTGTACAATAATTAGTGATAACGCTCATTTTGTACATGTTTTTATAGCATTATTCTTATGATTATGCATGTTATTTGGTTGTATTTATGAACATTTTACGCTTAAAAGGTGCAAAAGATGTGTTTAGGTTCAGGTACAACTATGTCGAAGGAAATAGAGAAAAAGGTGAAGAAAAGTCGACAAAATCAAGTAAATATGCAAGAAGTGAAGTTTTCCGTTCAAGACAAAGATTCATGCTATGATTATGTTCAAGTTCAAGGGAAAGAGGTGAAAATGAAGTCAAGAATAAGTGCCAAGAAGTGTGTTGAAAGTGGGAATTATATGCTAGCTTGGAGTTGAAAGTTATGTGCAAGACTTGGTCTAAACCCAAGGTTTCAGTTTCTAAACCCAAGGTTTAAAGAAAGGGGAGCTCATACCGGAGGTATGGAATTCATACCTGAGGTTTAGCTCATACCAAGGGTTTACATTTTCATACCCGAGGTATGCAGAAAAATTGACATGAAGAGTTGCATTTAAAGTGAAGAGTTAAGTGCCATTAGCACCATAAAGATTGAGGCCGCCCATATACTCCTAATAACTAAATTTCCTGCATCTTTATGACACTTTGTGGCCAAGAAATATGCTTGGTGGCCAAGGGTTCATCAACTACAAATAAGAGTGCTTGGTTAATCTATCTATACCCATCTTTTTACCAATAATCTCTCATCAAATTGTCATACCTTTACAACCACTTGGAGAATTCTCTCCTACCACTCCCCACCATTTCTAGAGGTGTTGGGGAGTTGGTTTGGTCTTCATTAGCATGACATATAACTTGATCATTCCTACACCATAGAGTTTGATCATAGTTCACACCGAATAAATCCCATATACATCTCCAACAATCCTTATTACCAAACGCCCCTAAGTCACATACTCACAACATGGGTCGATTTCAAGGAAGTTTTGGGATGGATGATTTGTATTTTGGTAGTTTCTTTTGGTTGTAATCACATGGTTGGAATTGTAGCACTCGATGCCTTGACTCTAATGTTTGGTATTATTTCTATTTAAATTCAATCATATTATGTCTTTGCTTATGTTGATTGTGAGAGTTCCTTTGTGTGTTGTGTTACTTGTTTAATTACTATTATCTCTTTATGATTGTTTGAGGAATTATATATACTTTCGTGTGAATGATTGACTTAATAGTTGGTTAGAGAAAATGATTGTTCTCATAAGTTTGTTTAAATATATTCGTATTCTAAAACTTGTTGATTAAACATTATTGGATTTAAAGGTTGAAAAGATTTCTAATATTGTTTAATTCCAAGAAGTTGATGGCCACAATGGATTGGTATTTGATAATTGACAACTATGAATATTCAAGTTTTTATATGAATTCGGAAATATTTAATCATGAGATTGGGTCGAAAGAACTCATAAGAACTAATGAAACTAATCATCTTTTTCGTACATTTAATCATACAAAGAGCTAGCGTAATGGGATGATGGATAGGCCGAAAGGACTCACCCATGAAACTAGTAGAAACATGGATTTCCTTGATATTACCCATTGACTAGAAATCCTTGTGAATATTGATATGTGCCTTCTATGTTTCACCAAAACATGTTCAACATTCCTCCACGATTGTTTATTATTCCTAAACAAGTGTTTGTGTGCTTATATCATGCTTTTATAATTGCTTTTCTTGTTGGTTTGATCCGTGACAATCAAATCCATCACCTTGCTACTTGCTTAAACAATCAAACAACATTTGAGTACAACCAAGTCTCTTGGGACGACCTTGACTTACTAATCATTTTACTACAACGGACGAGTATACTTGCTCGTATGTGTTCCTAGCTAACCGGTAAGTCTTGTTTTATAAATTTAAAACCCGTTGCGAAAGCACATCAAGTTTTTATAGCTCGGTGAACGCATCAATTAGTAACAGGCTTTTGATCTATAAATGGTGATGTTTGGGGTTGTTACCGATTCTAATGTAAAATGGGGTTGTTTTGTATTTTATAATGGTTGTTATGCTATGTCTAATGTATGCACTGTTTTTTTTGTTTTCCATACTCTGATTTTCGTATACATAATGATTCTTGTGTCTTTAACCGAAATGTTTATAAAGTAGTTGGAATGTGCCTAGTAATGTGCCTAGAACCTTATTTGTGTTGTCAGTAATGTGCCTAGAACCATTGTTTCATGCCTAATTAAGTGTTTTGTGTTTGACTATTTTTTGTTGCCTGTTTGTGAGTACACTGAGAGGTCTAAGTAAATGAGAGCATTGGAATGTGCCTAGTTTGTGATTGGCCAGTAATAAGAGTACCTAGCAGACTTGTTTGTGCTTGGCCACCAATGAGAGGTCCAAATGCAGCCTATTAGAGTACACTGAGATGTCCATTGAGACTACAAATACAGGCTTTTGAACTATTTGTGAGTACCCTGAGAGGTCCAATGTTTGTGAGTACACTGAGAGGTCCAATTGAGACTTCAATTGCAGCCTAGTTGGCCACCGATGAGACTTGAAATGCAGCCTAGTCTGTGCAACAATGCTTCATTATTTGGGATACCACAAAAGAGGACCAAATATGAGAACACAAAGGATTCTTCTGCAATGGTAAACCATCAAAAGATTTTTCTTTGATTGTGATATAGTTTAACATTTGAATCAATAAAACTGATCTAACAGTTGTTATTTGTAGATGTCATACCAATTTCTTTTGATTCAAGCAGTTCAGAATCAAATGATGGTACTCTCAACATCCTTCATGGAATCCTTGCTTGGTATTATCCAAAGCAACATTCTGATGCAAGTACTGATACTTGGGAAGTGGAACCTATCCAAGCCATTGAACCTCCAGAGGAACTCCCATCTCAAGCTCCTATCCTGCCTCTCCCTGTGCAAGTACAAATACCAGTTGAAAAGGCTCACAAAAAGAAATTTAGTCAGGATATTGTCTTGGGACTGCCGTGTAAGAAGAATCCTGTAGGTTTTGGAGCACCTTCCAGCAGCCATGGGAAAGGCAAGAGGAAGAAGTTTTAAGGGGTTTAGGATCTTCATTAACAGCTTTTGTGTTTTGTAAATGGTATTTGGTACTTTAATATGGTAGTAGTAGTTCTGACATTAGGATGAATGTAATTATTAATGGTACAATAACTGGTAATTAGTAGTTTAACTGTATCTATTTTATAACTTTAATGATAGTATTTTGGTTTGTTAAATGGTAGCAATTTGTGTTCTTGATGTGATGATTGCACAGTTAGATTTAATGGTAGCAGTTTCTGTTGTTGATTTAATGATTGCACATATTTATTTAATGGTAGCAGTTTATGTTCTTGATTTCATGTTGGTTTATGATTTAATGGTAGCAGTTTGTGTTCATGATCTTGGTGTAATTGTGCAAATTTTGAGTTCTTGATTTGATATGCAGTTTGTGTTCATGATCTTGGTTCATGATTTGCGATTAAGATAATGATATATAACATTTTGAAATGGGCTACATTTGTGTCCATGATCTGTGTAAACTTGTTCTAAGGCAAAATTTTTAAATAATTAAATTGTTAATTTAAATTAAAAAACTTGGAGCCAAAATTTTGCTCCAAAATTTTTAAATCGCCTAATTAAAAGCAGTTACCAAGAATAACGATTCATATTCTTAATAAACCCTCTTTTATCTCCTAAAAAAAAAGACTGCAAAGAAAACACAAAAATCAAATCTTCTATCACCATTACTCTTCAAGGCAGAATCATTTTCTTTTACCCATTGTTGCTAAAGAGTCATGGAAATTCAACCCATTATTGATCATCATCTTTTGCTTCCTACTGATAATGAACATGATGATAACAACTTAGAATATGAATCCGAGAAGTATTCTGATGATGAAGATCTAGATGCGCCTGGAACCAACCAATCATATCGGATACTAGCTAAGAGTGGCATAACCAGGCTATATAAGTTTTGCATGCAATATGGAAAACCTGGTGGAATAAAGCTCAAGGTAACCTTCGATGCATTGAATAGGGTATCAGGGTTACACAGAGCACTGTTTTCGAGTTTTTTAGGAGATCTGGTTCGTGAGCACATAGGTTTGAAGATTCTTTCCTGGTAGAAGGTGAATAAAGAATCAAGAGATAAACTATGGGATGAAATCACGGTACATATATACTATTTTTTAACCTAGTACTACATAAATTTATCTATGCAGTTACATTATGTGCAACTAACTAACAACAATGTGTTAATCTTTGCAGCGATATTTTGATGTTGACTTGACATTCAGAAAATTGGTAATGACTCGTCTTGGTCAACTGCTAAGGAATTTCAGAATGAAGCTCAGAGAAAAATACATATTGCCCAACCTAAATACACCTTCGAAACTGACTGAAGTCCCGACCAAGTATAGTGCAATTGTGAAATCAGAAGAATGGGTCGAGTTTGTAAACTACATGACCACCGATGCATACAAGGTTTTAATTAGTCATCTTTATTTAAATCTATATGTCATTTCATAATTTTCAGTTTGCAGCATTACCGCATCTAAACGCCTTATGATTTTGTGTTTTTTAGGAGAAATCAGATAAAGCTAAAATGGCGCGTTCCAAAAATTTTTATCAGCATAAAATGAGACAAGGTGGATATGTTTATGTGAAAGAGAAAATGGTAAGATTACATAATGTTTGTTTTACAAATTGAGAGATGATCAGTTTGAGAAATGAATCTGTTTACATTGCACAATTTGCACATTTGCATTTAATACCCTCATATTTTCGATTATCTTGGTTTAACTGTACATGTGTATGCATCCTCATATTTTCGTTTATATTGGTTTAACTTTACATGTATATGCATTTGATGTTTATTAGATCGAAAATAAAGAAATTGAAGCAGATGAAGAACCCCCGCATGGTATAATGTGGTTGAAAGGAAGGATAAACAAATACGGAGAATATCCAGATGATGAGATTAGATCAGTGGGAGATAAACTTGTAAGTTTGACTGCAAATTCTATTATTATGCTTATATACCAGCAGCATTAACTGTGTACTAGCAGTAGTAACTTGTATACCAGCAGTATTAACTGCGTACTAACAGCAGTAACTGTGTACTTGCAGTAGTAAACACTTGGCATATTTTTCATTGAAGTTCATGAGCAGCACTAACTCCAGCTGAGCAGCATTAACACAAATATGAACAACAATTACTCTAACAACATCAAGAAGACTTTTAATCCTAACATTTCCCATATTTTTTGTGCAGAAAGAAGCTGATGACCAGATCAATGAAGGAACCTTGAATCTTGATAATGGCACTGATGCCATGACAGTTGTGTTTGGTAAGGAAAAAGGAGGTTATGCAAGAGGAGTGGGAAGTGGAGTTACATACAAGAGGTATTTTGGTCTTCCTCGAAGCAGACAAGAAACTGATGAAAGAATTGAGTTACTTCAAACTCAACTTGATAATGAGAGACGCGAGCATCAACAAAAAGATTTATTGTTCAAGAAATTGTCCACCGAGATGACCGAAAAAGATGTATTAGTCAAGAAATTGTCCAATGAGATGACAGAAACAAATGGAATACTTACTCAACTGATGGCACAGTTGAGTCAACAAGGGGTGCAGTTAAATTTGTCATCTCAATTGCCAGTTGCCTCAGATGTATGCCATTTTTTATGTTGTTAACAATTTCATTTTCTAATGCTAACACCACTGATGTTAATGATAGTAGGCATTGAACATAAACTGATTAGTCAATGTATTTCTTAATTTATATTGCAGGTGACTCCAATGGCCATTGATAATATAGATAGCAGCGCTTATGAGGTGGACGGAACTCAGTCAAGTGATGTTGTACGTGCTAAAGATGCGAGAATTCAGGAGAAGTCTAATGGGCTTGTAACTTCGGAAAAGGTAATGAAAACAATGGTAAGTAATAAAACATCCCCATTTGATTTATGAATTTTACATACATGACTAATGTACCGTGTTTTATATATACGTATAGGAACCTGTTAAAACTGTCAGACCTATGAAAATGCCTAAGTCAAGACGAAACGGGTCTACAGATTTCCAATCGCAAGGAAATGTGTCTCTAACACAAGGAGTACCAACAGTATGTATTTCAACATGCTTCTTGTTATTCTTTTGTTTAAATAATATAACGTGTTTTATATATACATATAGGAACCTGCTAAAACTGTCGGACCTAAGAAAACGCCTAAGTCACGACAAAACGGGTCTCTAGATTCCCAATCGCAACAAAATGTGTCTCCAACACAAGCACTGCCAACAGTATGTATTTCAACATGTTTCTTGTTATTCTTTTGTTTAAATAATTTCTGATATATACATGCAAAAATTCTTTTTTTTTAGCCATTTAAGTGCAAACTGTGGCACTTAAAGAAATCAAATATTGTTGTTTTGGGTACCGTATACAAGTCTCTTGGAAAACAAATGCCGCATAACAAAGCACTCCCGAATGATTGCTACAGAGTGTCAATTGATTCATCGTTAGTGGATGCAGCATGCATACCGGATGTAGGAAATAATGGGTTAAAAACAGTTAAGGAGGGCGTAGGTGGTTTCTTTGCATGGCCAAAGGATCAAGTTATTCTTGAAGAGGAGGTACATACATGTGTTTTTTCAACCTACATATATATAATTCTTCATATTTAATTCAATGTTTGATACAAACGTTTTTTGTTTACTACAGGTTACACCAACAAATACGATGCAAAAGATTAGTGACAATAATTGTGTACGACATTACAATTGTATATTTGAGAATTTGATTATGTACGACATTACAATTGTATATTTGGTTCAGTTATATACATTCGAGTTTTATTCAATTTGAAATTTCTTTTTGTTTTTAATTCTGTTATATATATATATATATTATATATATATATAATATATATATATATATATATATATATATATATATATATATATACTCATTCCAGCAGCACTAGCATAGTACTAGCAGTAGTAACTCTGCTTCAGAAGCACTAACTTAGTACTAGCAGTAGCAACTCAGCTTCAACAGTACAAACTTAGTACTAACTGTAGTAACCCTGTGACTAAAAGATGCACTCACATAATATGGTCACGCTTATCAATAGTATTGGTCACTCTTTGTTTAATTCGATGTGTGACTAAATATTAAAAAATGCCACACATACTAAAAATTCATGTCACTATTGGATGAACAATAGTCACGCAAAATACACATTTTTTCACTTTAAACAGCATATGATCACACTTATTAACACTTTTTGCTTAATTGTATGTGACTAAATACCAAAAAAAAAAAAAAAAAAAAAAAAAAAAAGATGCTTTGTGTGACTAAATATTACAAATGGCCACACAAATATAAAAATCATATGACCATTGGATGATCAATACTCACACGAAATAAACATTTCTTCAATTTAAACAACATATCGTCACACTTATTAACACTTTTGGCCACTTTTTGCTTAATTGTTTGTAACTAAATACCCAAAACAAACATGCTTTGTGTGACTAAATATTACAAAAGGCCACACAAACATAAAATTCAAGTGGCCATTGGATGAACAATAATCACACAAAATACACATTTTTTCACTTTAAACAGCATATGGTCACACTTATTAACACTTTTGGCCACTTTCTGCTTTTTTGTATGTGACTAAATACCCAAAACAGACATGCTTTGTGTGACTAAATAGTACAAAAGGCCACACAAACATAAAATTCAAGTGGCCATTGGATGAACAATAGTCACACAAAATACACATTTCTTTACTTTAAACAGCATATGGTCACACTTATTAACACTTTGGTCACTTTCTGCTTTTTTGTATGTGACTAAATACCCAAAACAAACATGCTTTGTGTAACTAAATATTACAAAAGGCCACACAAACATAAAATTCAAGTGGCCATTGGATGAACAATAGTCACACAAAACACACATTTCTTCACTTTAAACAGCGTATGGTCACACTTATTAACACTTTTGGCCACTTTCTGCTTTTTTGTATGTGACTAAATACCCAAAACAAACACGCTTTGTGTGACTAAATATTACAAAATGCCACACAAACATAAAATTCAAGTGGCCATTGGATGAACAATAGTCACACAAAATACACATTTATTCCCTTTAAACAGCATATGGTCACACTTATTAACACTTTTGGCCACTTTTTGCTTAATTGTATGCGACTAAATACCCAAAACAAACATGCTTTGTGACTAAATGTTACAAAAGGCCACACAAACATAAAATTCAAGTGGCCATTGGATGAACAATAGTCACACAAAATACATATTTCTTCACTTTAAATAGCATATGGTCACACTTATTAACACTTTTGGCCACTGTTTTTTAAATTGTATGTGACTAACTCTAAAAAAACAACACACGTTATGTGACTAAATCATCACAAACGTCACATTTTTTATATATTCATGTGTCCACAGGACGGGAAATAGTCACACAAAATACACATTTACTTGAATAAATCATCTCAAATGTCACATATATTATATATTTATGTGGCCAAAGGACGAACAATAATTACACTCAAAAAAAATTTGTGTGACTATAAAGTGTTTACGGTCATTGATACTGATTAATCCAACAAAACTTGTGCCTAATTTGTCACACATATTCGGGTTTTGGTCACTCCTTTTCAATAAAAATGGCCACAAACTAAATGTTGGGTTATGTAAAACCCAAGAATACGTAAAACATGATTTGGACACAAATTAACTAAGTGTTAAACTTAAACCGAGAACAATTCAAGTCACTGAGAGAACAGCCTCTCAGTGAGTCATCTTCAAGATACTTAAGACAAATTCAAGAAGAAGGATTCACTTCTCAGGAAGGCGGTACTCCCTGAGTCGGACTTAAGCCAAAGAAGAAGATGATGGTTTAGTGAGTATTGGACAAGAACTCACTGAACCTCAGTCTCCTCAATAACAAAGTGATTGAAGACTGAGGAACCATAGCCTGAAGAAAAGGCGGGAACGATAGGGAAAAGATCTGAGAAGATAAGAGTGTAAACCCAACACTCTTCTCTTGTCAGATCCAACCTTCCCTATTGCGGCTAAAAGTCATGGAGTGTCAGCCAACAACTCCCAAAGTCTTCTTGGCCCTTTCCTATTGGTTCTTGGAAATGACGATTACTATTTGTAATTGTCAGACACGCAACCTCAACAACTTGTATTATATTTAATCACTTATACTTAGATTACTTGTGTATAAATAGATCAGATGTGAGAGAAGTTAAAGTGTGCTTTGTATATTTAAAGTCTTGAACTTTTGCAAAGAAACTTCTCTCCTACAAAGAGTATACAACTCACTGAGATAGCTCAGTGGGTATATTGTTACCACTCAAGCAAAACTTGAGTTTCGATAGGAGACACCCCATACCCTTGTCTATTCAATCCCAAGTGTTTGTTCCGCAAAACACTTGGGTATAGATTCTTGGAATTATTTCTAATAAGAATTTAAACGTTGAAAAATATTGTTGTTTTTATACTCACGTTTTATAACTGTTAGAATTAATCCTAAACATTGTATTAGTCATAACACGAAATAGATTAACTTTCTAGTTAACTCTAATCGTATAAAGGGACCAACAAGTGGTATCAGAGCCTCTGGTTTATAAAATCTTTTAAAATAACCAAGAGTGCTCTAGGTTTTTAAAACCAAGATCCTACTATGGCTGATATCAATGTACCCCAGCTAGTCGATAAAAAGGGTGGCAGCTACTCAGCTGTTGCACCCAGACTTGAAGCTGAGAAATTTAGAAAATGGAAGAAGCGTATGATTTGCTATCTTACTGGTATGGAACCCTACTACATCACCTGTATCAGGGATGGCCCATTTGTCCCAAAGACTGCCACAGGGCTAAACAAGCCTGAGGCCCAATGGACCATTGATGAGAGGAGGGTGGTCAATCAAGACCAACGCCTGAAAAGCATCCTTATATCATGTCTTCCTGACGATATAATGGAATCAGTCATCAACTGTCTTACAGCCAAGCAAACTTGGGATGACTTGGTAAACAGCTTTGAGGGTCCCTCAGATACCAAGGAAAATAGGGTCATGGACCTTAAACTTGAGTATAATACTTTCAGGTCAAAAGACTCTGAAAGTCTCTCACAGACCTACACCATATACAAAACTTTGATAAATGAATTATCAAATGATGGTGTTGTACTGACCAAACATGAGACAAATGTTGGCTTTGTCAACAGTCTCCCTGAGAAGTGGCTCAACTTCTCACAAGGCCTGAGGAATGCTAACCACATTCAGACCCTTGAGCTCCTTGAAATTTATGGGAAGTTTGTCTATGAAGACAACTTGATCTCAAGGAGATATCCTGACTCAAAAGCTTTTGAGTCCAAAAAGGCCTTAACCTCCACACCCATATCAACTGCTTTCTATTCTAATGGTGTTGTGCAGGATACTCAAGAGGATTCTGAAGAAGAAATTGATGAAAGAACTGATGAGGAATACCTGAATGATCTAAACTTGGAATTCCAAGAAAGGGCACTCCTTGCTAGTTCAAAACGTTTCATCAAAAGGAATCAGTCCAACTTTACAAAATCAAAAGCAAATGAGACCACTGAATTTTTAAATGTGGTAAAAAGGGTCATTTTGCTAGGGACTGTTATTCTAAAACTATCTCAGAACCCTCTTACAAATTTTCAGGAACTAGCAAGTTTCAACCTAAAATGTTTCAGTCCACCCAACAATTCCAAAACAAGGGTCAAAAGGATTTTGAAACAAAATATAGGAATATCAAAGCTAAACTTGCACTTCTTGAAACTAACCCCATATTGTCTCAGGCTCCTCAAACATCTAAACCTATTCAGACAAAGAACAAGGTTTTAATAGCTGAAGCATATGATTAGGATGATGAAGAGGTTTCCTCAGATGAGGAAATAAGAGTTAGTGCACTGATGGCACTTTCAGAAGAGGATCAGGTGGCTGTGGGAAAAGGTCATGCTAGAAATGGAGAGTGGGTCAACATCACCATGAAGAAGGTAACTACTTTACTTTCTATGGATAATGATTCTGATTGGCAGTCTTACATGAATTATATTTGTGTTGATTTAAAGTTTGTTGAAGAACAAAGGCTTAACTTGCTTTCAAAATATAACAATATTGTGTCAGAATTGAACAAATGTAGAGATGAACTGCTTGTACTTAAGCAAGCCAAACTAGAAACAATAACTCTACAAATTCAGAACACTGAGATTTTGAAACAAAACCAAGTCCTTCAAACTGAACTTAACAAAGAAAAGGCCATTATTCAAAGCTGGACCAAGAAGAACCCTAAGGTTTTTGACACTGTGGGATTAATCTCTCAGAAAACCATTGGTATTGACCCTCTATGGTTGATCCAACTGTGTGTCAAAATGAAATGAACTTTGTTCCAGCTGGCATATCTTTTGAGCAAGAATTACTTCCCAAGTCAAATGACTGGATTGTCAGGGACAACCCAGTCAGTAAGTTACCAAACTTTGAGACTGGAAAGATCTTGCTTCCTGAAAGTCAGGCTTTGAAAAATATGCTTGGACTCACTGAAAAACTCAGTAAGCTTGAACTCACTGAACCACTCACTGAGTCCTTGGATGAGTCTGAATCAGAATCATACCCTCCACTTCCTCCACTGAATACCCTTCAGGGTGCTACACCTAACTTAGGCCTCCCACCTATGGTCTTCTCACCACACTCTCCAAAGGAGAGATCAGGAAAGGGAACAACCATCCTGAAGAGAGCAAACCTTGATGTCTCAGTAAATACTGATGACTCATCAACTTCAGTCCCTTCTGAAGTAACAACCCAAAGCCCTGACTCAAAATTTGATCAGTTGGCTGAAATGGTCAGGAAGCTAGGAGAGAAGATTGCATCTTCTGAGAAATCTTCTCAATCCAAGAAGGAACAAAAACCTACTTCCTCAAAGACCAAATCCAAACCCACAAAACCCCTGAAAAGATGTAAGCTATGCAACTATACAAATCATCTCACTGATGATTGTTATAGAGTCCTTTATTGCATGATTTGCAAAAAGGAAGATCACAGGACTTCTGATCATAAACAATGCTCAGTCATGTCAAACTTTTCAGGACTTAAGGCTCAGTGCCTGAACTACCCTTCTGATTCTAAGCAGAAACAGAAGCAAAAGGCCAAGCCTTTTTCACCCTGCCCTCTGTGTGGATTCAATGACCACCACCCTGAGGATTGTCAATATGACAAACATTGTGAATCTAGTGGAAGTTCCACTCAGAAATCCTCAGGAAAAGAGAAGGTCATTCAGTCGAGAAGAGGAATGAAACAATCCTCTCAGACTACTGAGGCTACCCCTACAACCAAATGCAAAACATGTGGTAGCTCAGTCCACTCAACCTCTGACCATGAATCAATTAATTCTTTCATAAAGACCTTCAATACCAAACCCTCCATGAAATGGAGTCCTAGAAAGAACTGACCTAGTTTACTATTTGTGCAGAAGCATGCCAGGGATCCTGTTTGGCATCTAGATAGTGGATGTTCAAGGAGCAAGACTGGTGTTAAGGAATGTCTGCACAAATATGTGGAAGAACCAGGACCCAAAGTGATATTTGCTGATAATTCATCATGTCTCACTGAAGGTTATGGTTCAGTAAACTGCAATGGTATAATCTTTACTAGGATAGCATATGTAAATGGTCTTAAGTATAATCTGATCAGTGTCAGTCAACTATGTGATGCAAAATACATAGTTCAGTTTGATGATAAGCAAGGAACCATCTTCAATGCAAATAAGGAAATTGTCCTCATTGCACCAAGAAGACAAGATGTTTATGTATTAGACATGTCCAGTCTAACTCAGGATGGAACTTGTCTCTTTGCTAAAGCCACTGATACACTCAACTGGCTTTGGCATAAGAGACTTACCCACCTGAACTTTAAAAACATTAACAATCTTGTAAAACAAAACAAGGTCCTTGGCTTACCATCTCTTGTGTTTTCTAAGGATAAACCATGCTCAGCTTGTGAAAAAGGTAAACATCACAGAGCATCCTTTAAAACCAAAACCAACTTTTCCATCAGGAACTGCCTACATCTTCTCCATATGGATCTATTTGGACCTGTCAGTCCAAGGTCTATTAACCATGAGAAGTATACTCTGGTCATAGTGGATGAATACTCAAGATACACCTGGGTATTCTTCCTGATCAAAAAGAGTCAGGCAGCTGAAACAATCATGTCCTTTGTCAGGAACATTGAAAATCAAAATGACATTAAGGTCAAACAAATTAGAACTGACAATGGGAATGAGTTCAAAAATATTGAACTTGAATGTTTCTGTGATGAGAAAGGTATTTCCCAAAACTTTTCCTCTCCATACACACCTGAACAAAATGGTGTAGCTGAGAGGAAAAACAGAACACTTATTGAAGCTGCTAGGACAATGCTATGTGGATCAGTCCTCTCTAACCATTTTTGGACTGAAGCAGTCAAAACTGCCTGCTATACACAAAACAGATCCATAATTGTCAAGAGACATGGGAAAACCCCATATGAGTTATTCAAAGGAAGAATCCCTGACATCAGCTACTTTCATGTCTTTGGGTGTCCTGTGTTTATTCATAATCACAAGGATCACCTAGGGAAATTTGATGCAAAAGCTGATGATGGATACTTCTTGGGATACTCACTTGTCTCAAAAGCCTTCAAAGTGTTCAACACAAGGAGACAGCAGACTGAGGAAACATTTCATGTTACTGATGCGCGTGATGTGTCGTTGCGGTTTAGCAGTTTTAATGCCTACTCAAGTTTTAAATTTATATTTAGCCGACTTATCAATAACACACACACTTAACGAGCAGTGTACCCGGTCAGTATGAAGATAATGGTAAGTAGAGTGTCGATCACTAAGAGTGGAACGTATTATCTAGTTATTCTAATCAGTATTTTAATATCCTAACGCAAGGGGGTTTCAGCCTGAGAGACTGGCACGATTTGTTTGTAATTAAATAATAAAATAAACCAATAGGCACGAATCAGCAAGTAGCACACACGTACACAGATAGATACTTAAGACAATAAGAGGGCTGTCCTTATGATTAAGTAGATTGTCACTTGTTTTATTGATAGCTTTATATGAAGTGTATGTAGTTAACCCTTTCTCGTTGGTCCTATTCTTATCGGCGAGTAAACCCTTAATGATTACTTATGTCTAAAAGTTATTCCTAAGTGATCAATTTAGTAATAACCGTGGGAGCCACATTATGTCCCGCAGTCAAATGCCCGCAAGCCACTAATAAACACAGAGGTTATCAATGCACTAATAAGTAGTAACCAAAGACATCAACATATAAACTTTAATTGATGGGAAAGCAAGTATTAAAGGGAGTGCAATCTTTCGTTGTCACATTACACAAGCCACCAATCCTGATGAATTAAAGTTTGCTAACAAAATAAAACAAAACTACTTAATGAATTAAACACATGCAGCACCTTCTTACAGCTCTTGTATCTTTGATTTGGGTGTGTCTTGTGCTGCCTCCTTGACTGAATTCGTCCTTCGGTTCTTCTGTTCGGACTTAGGTTATAATGTTCGGAACTTCAAATTCGTCTGGTCTACGGGGTATTTATAGTTTCTGTCTGAGGGAAGATGCGGCGCATCTAAGGAGTAGATGCGGCGCATGTACTTAACTTCGCGTGGGGTCCAAGATTATAATATTCAGGAATATTCGTACACCGCCAGAAGATGCGGCGTAACTCCATGATTAGATGCGACGCATGTCCTCTTGTATCTTGGATCGTATCAGGTGATATCTTGATAGAGATGCGGCGCATGTCATGAGTGAGATGCGGCGCATCTGGAGCAGATTAGTCTTGATCTTCTTCATTTCAGTAGACTCTTCACATTATGCATGTTTTGCTCCATTATTAGTCCAAAATCGCCAAGTTTCACCAAATGCTTGTTTTTACCTGAGAATTACAAAAGTAAACGATTAAGTATCAATCCTCATACATAATATAGTAAAACAAGTCAAATTAATAGGAAAATGATAGTAATAAAATGTACTTATTTGAGTTCATCAGTTACCTTTGATGAGAGCACTGATGCTATCAGGTTCTCAACTGCCTCAGTAGAAGAGATAGGAATTGATAATTCTTCAAGATATCCTCTTGATGAATATCTGACTGAAAACAATCCTTCTACTCAGTATCAAGATGATGCTAATCTCTCTTATTACATAATTCCCCACAACCTACCTAACCCAACCATCACTGAGTTCGTTGAGACACATACACATACTGATGATATCAATCAACCAGTTCAAAATACTCAAGATCCAAACAATCTCAGTGATCTGATAGACACTCAAGATCCAATCAATGATCATGTGTCTACTCCAGAACCAAACCCTCTACCCAATCAGGCCTCCACAAGTTCAAATCAGTATCCAGGACCTCAAGAAAGTTGGACTAGGTCTCAGGATATTGAACTTGTCAATATTATTGGAGAGCCTACTGAAGGCATGCTCACCAGGAGCATGGCTGCTAGTCTAAGAGCAGCCACATCCAATGAATGCCTATTTGTGGACTTCATTTCCACAATTGAACCCAAAAGTGTTAAAGAAGCACTTAAACATCCAAGTTGGGTTCAGGCCATGCATGATGAACTGGAACAATTTGACAGAAACAAGGTAATGACCTTGGTCAAATGTCCTGAGAATATCTCAGTCATTGGCATGAAATGGGTATTCAAAAACAAAACTGATGAAAATGGCATAGTCATTAAAAACAAAGCCAGACTTGTAGCCAAAGGCTTTAATCAACAAGAAGGCATTGACTATAAGGAAACATTTGCACCAGTAGCAAGGATGGAAGCCATCAGGATCTTCCTTGCTTTTGCTACATACATGAACTTCAAGATGTACCAAATGGATGTTAAAAGTGCATTCTTAAATGGTTCACTGAAAGAAGAAGTCTATGTTGAGCAACCTCCTGGATTTGAAAGTCATGAGTCTCCTGATCATGTCTGTAAGCTTAACAAAGCCCTTTATGGACTGAAACAAGCTCCCAGGGCATGGTATGAGACTCTCTCAGCCTTCTTAATCCAAAACAAATTTGTCAGAGGCAAGATAGACAACACATTGTTTATCTATAAGACAAATAATGATGTCATACTAGTACAAGTGTATGTTGATGACAACATCTTTGGCTCAACAAGTTTCAAACTTTGCAAACAATTTGAAAAACTAATGGCAAAGAAGTTTGAAATGAGCATGATGGGAGAACTGACATACTTTCTTGGTCTTCAGGTCAAGCAGACTGATAGAGGAACCACTATCAGTCAAGAGAAGTATGTAAAGAATCTACTGAAGATGTATGATCTCAGTGACTGTGCCTCAGTGAAAACTCCCATGGTACCCCCAAACAACCTTGGTCCTGATCTAACTGGTAAACCAGTAAATCAAACTCTCTTTAGAGGAATGATAGGATCACTGATGTATCTACTTGCATCAAGACCTGATATCCAATTCTCAGTATGTCTATGTGCCAGATATCAATCTGACCCAAGAGAATCTCATATCACTGCTGTGAAAAGGATATTCAGGTACCTGAAGGGCACTCCTAACCTTGGATTATACTATCCAAAGTGCTCAGGACTTGATCTCAAAGGATACTCAGACTCTGACTATGCTGGATGCAACATGGACAGAAAAAGCACCTCAGGCTCTTGCCAAATCCTTAGTGGGAAATTAATCTGTTGGAGTGCTAAGAAGCAACAATCAGTTGCCTTATCCTCAGCTGAGGCTGAACATGTTGTAGCAGCTAGTTGTTGTGCAAATGTACTCTGGATGAAAAGTCAACTCAGTGACTATGGAATTCAGTATAAGATGGTACCCATCTTTTGTGATAACACAAGTGCAATTGCAATCTCAAACAACCCTGTTCTTCATCAGAGAACAAAACACATTGATATCAGATATCACTTCATCAGGGACCATGTCATGAATGGTGACATTGAATTACACTTCATTCCTACTGAATATCAGTTAGCTGATATCTTCACCAAACCTTTGGATGAACCAACTTTCACAAGACTGAAAGCTGAATTAGGAATGTTGGACATAGAGAATTAGTCCACTGATTAATTCCTACCAACTGAAGTGTAAACTCTTATAATCTCAGGTCCCTGACTCAATGTGTTCTTCAGTGAATTATTTCACTAATCCTCATCCTCAGGAACTAAACCCAAGTTCCTGAATCCTTGTCTCTCAGGAATCATTCCATATTCCTGAACCATCAGTGACTAGTCCCAAGTCCCTGAAATACCTTCACTGAATGAAAAATCATTCAGGGCCCTGAAAAAGACATTAAATACTGACTTAAATGCTCTAAGTATCTAGTTAGTAAATGTCCGAGGTTGGTAACTGAACTTATATTTAATTCAAGAATATTTGTTCTTTTTTGCCTTTCTGGCATACACCCAATGGGCCCCCACTTCCCAACTTGGCATTCAATGCCCTCTCTCACACAAAACACTGTGTGATGATGGAAACTCTGCAACATCTCCTTTTGCAGAAACTACTCAACTGTTCACTCTGCCAATTGAGAAAAAAGAGGAAAAGTGGAGTGGTGGCATTTAATGCGGATCTCAAACATTTTATTCAAAATAACTTCCAATAAATATATTTTGATTAAATAAGATCACTCAAATACCAAAAATACCCCCATCTCCACTATCCTATAAATACCCATCTAAAAGAATACACACATACGTTTTTTAGAAATTTATAAGCAAACTCTGCCCTTTTTATTTCTCAAACAAATTGTGTGTGTGTTCTTAGCATTAAGAAATATCCGACCATTTTTCCGACCTAAACCCGATCATAAAATGGCTTCCTCTAATGCTATTACCACCGCCCCAAATGTGAGCTTCACAATGGAGGGCGTGGACCTGACAAAAAACAATGTGGTTGGAAATTTCCATTACCCGCAGCAATATGCGGGTTACAAGGATGTAGTTAAGTATTTACAAAACTGCTTCCTTGCCACAGCCTTTACAACCACCCCAGAAGTCATCTATAATGACTATCTCAGGGAGTTTTGGTGTACCGCAACGGCTACTAGCCCTAAGGACACCAAAGAGAGTCTATCATCACTTTCACTGTAATGAATGGAACTAAGACTCTCTCCCTGAACTACAAGACCTTCATCATGGCCACTGGTCTTAACTTTGTTGAGAACTTTGAGGCTAACCCTACTGATCAGGAAATAAAAGCGGAAATGCTTTTCCTAGGGCCACATGATGTTAGGCGTCCTGGCGAGTCTCCTGAAGCCTTGTTGGCAAAGGCTCCAATAGTGAAGACATGGTTTCACCCTGTCTAGAGACTTATGATGACATTCATCATTCAGGTACTCGGAGGAAACAAATCCTCCACTGAGCAGTTGAACTCATCACAACAATTGATGATGTTCAATCTCTTGGAGGGTAGAAAAATAGATATCGGAGGAATAATCTTCCGAGACCTCGTGTCAAAGCTCTCAGGGAAACATAGGCAAAGACATATGTCTTATCCTAGGTTCATTTCCTGTGTGCTTCAGGATCTTCTTGGTCCTGACTACTTACGGTCTGACGATGAGGGTACAAAACCTGACATCTTGCATAAGACCAACTTTAGTAGTGACATTACTGAGGTACAACCGGTCGCCCTGACAACCTACATGTTAACGGTGATTCAGGGTGAAAATGTATGCTCACCAGTTCCTTCACCAACCAAGAAGGTGAAGAAGAAGAAAGGGAAAGGGGGACAATCCAGTAAGGTGGTTAGACCTAAACCACTCGTCACTGAGACTGTTGCCTCAGGCACCAAGAAAGTTGTTGTGACCTTGACCTCTCAGACTCCCATACAAGAGACCACTTTGGCCACAAAACAAACGCCACCGGAGGGTGCTGAGCAATCATCCTCAGTATCCTCGGGCAAACCCTTTCCAAATGTCCCTTCTGACAAAAACAAGTCAGATGGGTCAGGAGCATCCACCCACTCACATCCTAATGAAGGCACTGATAAATCACAATCAGAGCCTAAGGGAGTTCAGGGTTCTATATCCTCGGTGGAGCAGTACTAATCCACTGAGAAGGGGACCCATCCCACTCACATCCTGCTAACATCCCTGAGCAATCACACTCAGGGTCTCAGGGAGTTCAGGACCCTAAATCCCCAAAAGGACAGACCAATCCTGATGGGAAGGGGGTCCATACATCTTCACAAGGAGTGCCTCATGATTCCACTGAAAAACACCCATTAGTGGATGAAGGCGCTCAGGGGGACAAAGACTCGGAGGGATTTAAACCACTCGCCGATACGGAACCCAAACCCACCTCAGGCATTTTTGTTCTCTCAGGAACAGATTCTAAAAGTCAGGCTGGGCAAACCCCCCAGTTATTATGACTAGTCAGGCTGGTCAAACCCCACCAGTTATTATGACAAAAGAATCAGGACCTGGCCACAACGAAGGTGAGCCCTCTTCTGAGGGGGAGCCGGATTTACTGAAGGCTCTTTCTCTGGCTGACTATAAAAATTTGTTGGCTGATGAGTCAGAGGAGGAGATAGATTTTGGTGATGATGAGATCCCTGATGCTGAGGAGGAAATGGAAACACAAGTAAGCCCTCCTCAGCCCTCTGAGAAACAACATTCTTCACCTCATCCTGATGATCAACTAACCCGCTCTTCATCAACCTCATCATCATCATCAGGTGCTTCAACCACTCCCAAGTGGTTGCAAAAGTATGACAATGCTCATCCGGCTTCTGAAAGACAAATGGCAAGAGTCCTTCACAAAGCCAATGAAGGTCTTTACAACTCTGTTGCGGATGAGCTATGGGATAAGCACATTGAACTGGCATCCTCCTATGCTGACTTCAGGGCTTCAGTGGAAGAATCTCAGGCAAAGATTCTTCAGGCCGCCACCCTCACTGATAAACAACTTGGCGACCTAAACAAATCTGTAGATGACATAGCCACTGGACAGCATCAGGAACTGTCCAACATCCTCATGGCTATAGAATCAGTACAAGAACATCTTGCAGATGATCCCACTTTTGTCACAAGATTGGATGCATACTTGGCCTCTCAGGCTAACACCTCCACCAGCATAACTGAGCTTCTAAAGCTCCTTCAGGGGGTAGATCTTCAAGGATTAAGGACACAGCAAGAGTCCATTTCTCAGGCTGTTCATACATCCAAGGAGCACCTGATCAAAATCTCCTCAGCCTTTGAGCAGCTCTCAACAACACATAATGAGCTGGTCAAACACTACACCACCCAAGTATCTGAACTCGCCACCCACCAGAGGGAAATGGCTACCGAACTGAGTGCCGTGAAGAATGAGACTTCTAAAACAAAGTCTATGGTCTCCAACATTTTATCCATTCTTCAGGTCTCTCATACTCCTCCACCTCCTCAGTCAGCAGGTGTCTCCACTGAAGCTCCGCCATCTGCTGAGGGGGAGAAAATTGATGATCCTCCAATCCTTGATCCCAATTCTGCTTTAGTGACTGTCCCTGAGACATCCACCAGTCAACCTCCTCCCATTGACAAAGGGAAGAAAATCATGGTGACTGAAACAAACCCTCCTCCTGAATCACTCTTAGTCAAGGCTTCTTCTGAAAGATGTGCAGATCCTGATGCACCATTCTATGTTGATTTAGAGGATGGGAGAAGGGTCTATGGGACTCCTGATCAACTGGCTGAAATTTTACACCAAGAAGAGCTCAGGAAGGAAAGAGAGAAGGAACTGGTACTCAACAGGTCTGAAATCTCTAAGGTTGCCAAAGAAGTGATCAAGGAGTCTGAGCAGAAGGACATCAAAGGGGATGAGTTTCTCAAGCTTCAGGCTGAAATCCTTAAGGAACACAACAAACAAGCCAAACTTAAGGAAGAAAAGAGGCAGAGGATTTATGAGAGGTATGTATGGCACATGACCAATACCAAAGGTGAAGGCAAAATAACTGACATCACCATTCACCCCACCAGACCTCTGAGCTTAACAATCCATAGAGGTCCAAGAAAGTCTGAACATCTTCCAACTGTCAAATTCTCAGACTATGGGTTAAGAGAATGGGATATGATGATGCCTATCCTAAGGAAGAAAACCGCAAGCAAGAATGCCCCAATCATCATCAAGTCACTGAGTGCTAAGTATGAGGAACTTGCAAGAGTGGCAAAGAGTCTGGGCATTAACCATGATGAGGCACTTGCTTCTCAGGGACTAACTATCCCTGAGTTTACTCAGAAGGTTGGGAAGAAAAGGAAAGCTGTAGCTATGGAGCCTGAACAATATATAGCTGCACTTCACTGCAATAGAGTTCCTCCTCAGGGAGTCAAATTCCGTCCCAACCTAGTCATTAAGGAACCTGAGTATGGCATCTTCTTTATGGATGAGTTTGGTCAGGAAGCCTTTCAAAGAATCTCTGACATCGACAAAGTAGAAACAACAACACTCCTTGCTTACAAACTGATGGCGCTTAATATCAGGAGACCTGAAAATGAGGAGTTTGTAAAGTTAATGGATCAGTTGATGAAAGAACGACCTGGCAAAGAGGTGTTGATGTCAAAGAAGGCGAAGCTTGAACTCATGGGTCTTGTTGAGGAACCATGAGTATTTTGTACTTAGAATAATAGGACATGTAATGATATGAATAAATTGATGAATGTTTTGCTATATCAGTATCCTTGTTTATTTTCTAGTACATTCAGTATGAGCAGAAGACTTTAGCTCACTCATACTGATCAAAACACTTAGGAATAATTTATATCCAAATAGGGGGAGATTGTTGGGTTATGTAAAACCCAAGAATACGTAAAACATGATTTGGACACAAATTAACTAAGTGTTAAACTTAAATCGAGAACAATTCAAGTCACTGAGAGAACAGCCTCTCAGTGAGTCATCTTCAAGATACTTAAGACAAATTCAAGAAGAAGGATTCACTTCTCAGGAAGGCGGTACTCCCTGAGTCGGACTTAAGCCAAAGAAGAAGATGATGGTTCAGTGAGTATTGGACAAGAACTCACTAAACCCCAGTCTCCTCAATAACAAAGTGATTGAAGACTGAGGAACCATAGCCTGAAGAAAAGGCGGGAACGATAGGGAAAAGATCTGAGAAGATAAGAGTGTAAACCCAACACTCTTCTCTTGTCAGATCCAACCTTCCCTATTGCGGCTAAAAGTCATGGAGTGTCAGCCAACAACTCCCAAAGTCTTCTTGGCCCTTTCCTATTGGTTCTTGGAAATGACGATTACTATTTGTAATTGTCAGACACGCAACCTCAACAACTTGTATTATATTTAATCACTTATACTTAGATTACTTGTGTATAAATAGATCAGATGTGAGAGAAGTTAAAGTGTGCTTTGTATATTTAAAGGCTTGAACTTTTGCAAAGAAACTTCTCTCCTACAAAGAGTATACAACTCACTGAGATAGCTCAGTGGGTATATTGTTACCACTCAAGCAAAACTTGAGTTTCGATAGGAGACACCCCATACCCTTGTCTATTCAATCCCAAGTGTTTGTTCCGCAAAACACTTGGGTATAGATTCTTGGAATTATTTCTAATAAGAATTTAAACGTTGAAAAATATTGTTGTTTTTATACTCACGTTTTGTAACTGTTAGAATTAATCCTAAACATTGTATTAGTCATAACACGAAATAGATTAACTTTCTAGTTAACTCTAATCGTATAAAGGGACCAACACTAAACAACGTCACCATATGCCACCTACGGTGGCGCGACCTTTGGTGACACATACAAAAAAAAATGTGTGTGACTATATGCATATCGTCACACATTTTTAGAGTGACGAATACTACTTTCTGTACCAGTGAGTTAACATTATGCAAGTAATGAAAACACAAAAAAAATTTTGATTATAAAAAATCAAAACTGAAATGTAACACCCCAACCCGACAAGGGTCAAAATGCCACATTATGGTGTCAATAGAACAAACTCAAGCGGAAGACTTTTATAAATACTAAGGTTACAAAAGTTCAAAATGAAACTAAGGACATAATAAGTCTAAATCATACTGACTATCAAACTAGAATACAAATCTGAATCTAATTTAAATGGTAGATAACTCCAAAGTCTAATCCAAATGCAAATGGGATCTATCGTTAGGGTGGTCCACTAAGAGCTCCTATGCACACTTCACTCAATCCCCAGCTTCCAACCTAAAACCTGCCACAGGAAAAGAAATGCGGCTGAGCTTAAAAAGCCCAGTGAACTGATATAACGAAATAAATAACTGAAAATACAATAATCAAGCGAATAACGAATCAAATGATGCCAAAAAGAGCCTGCTGAGAAAATGTCAGATGAAACAGAATACCAAACCAATATGAATCAGATACTGAATCAGAGTGCATAATGTTGGTCCACGAATTGTATGTGGATCTCTAAGTAGTCTTGAATACCTAGTAGATGGTTGGGATAAATCCAAACCAATCTAAGTGAGAAACCCTAGACGATTGTTAATGTTAATGCGGAATCTTAACAAGAACAATGAAGAACACACAGAGATAACACTAACTTTGTATATTACTTTTAATCACAATAGTGAAACTCATACAACTCTCACACAGAACTAACAATCTTAGGGATCCTTTTATAACACAAGGAAACCCTAATGCTAACCGACTAAGAAGATATTCACAAATCTTCTATAAAGATACTTACACGTTTTGTATCTTTTCCTAACTTATCTCTAACAAAATTTCCTAACTTCACGACCAGACTTAACATGATAAGTCAACCAGACTTAAACAGACTACCAGACTTAACTTTATATTACCAGACCTAATTACAAAGACAGACCTAACTCTGATATATTACCAGACCTAAGTTGTCTTCTCTTAAATCGTATGATAATTCCCAACAATCCTCCCCTAACTTGATCTTCATGCTCCATGAACTTCAAGTTCTTTTGATTTAGCTTTCTGAGGATTGAATCTTGAACACTTTGAATTGTATTTAGGTCTTGAACCTTTCTAGCAGCTTGAACCTTGATAAGCTCTTCTGATATGGTCTTTGCAGCAACATTGACTATATGTACATCAAATTCATTTAAGTTCCTGACTATTCTCATCACTTCCAGATGTGTTACCATCTGTGAGAGGTGAATCATTGAAAATGTAATGGATTTGAAATCTCTTTACCAATAGCCATTACCACTAGAGTAGCCAATGTTTTGGTGTGTCAGACCATGGTACATTAATAACCATATGATTTTTAGCAAATCATCAGCTTATCAACGGATTTGTTATGTCTTTACCAAAAGCCGTTTGCTTCTGGACTAGCCAATTCTTTGATGGAAAAGCACCTCATCATGGTGAATTGATTACCATTTATGGTTTTCCACAGCCTTTACCACAAGCCATAACCTTGTGGGCTAGCCAACTCTTCACTTATCTTAGATATGGTGAGTTGAATACCATACAATTTTTGGCAAATTGTCAGTTATAAACGGATTTGAGCAATCTTTACCTGTTAGCCGTTTTCTCAGGATTAGCCAGTCCTTGTGTTGATGAGACAAGGTGGACTGATTACCTTTTGATGTGTTAGTGCAAAGCACCTCCACCAAGTGAGAAGTTCCAATAGTCTCACTTAACAACTTGTGAAAATTTACTTAATCCAGCATTGCCTATAAAAGAAATAGAAGACACATATAATAATTTTTTTTCCCCTTTAACACTAACTAAAAAACAAACTACAAGACTCAAAGATAACCTAAATGCTGGTAAGTACTCATACTTAACATACTTTACAGTTTGACCTCCCCTTAAGCCAAACCTCCCCTTAACTCAAACTAGGGGTTCATCATACCAATGTTAACTACCAGATAATTGAATCTAGGACCATCAAATGCTTTAGTTAACAGGTCAGCAACATTAGAATCTGTATGTATTTTCTCCACTCTAATCGACTTCTTTTCAAAGCAATCTCTAATAAAGTGATGCCTGATTTCTATATGCTTAGTTTTAGAGTGATATACTGGGTTCTTAACAATACAGATAGTACTCTTATTATCTATGTGGATAACAGTATTCATAAAATTCAAACCATAGTCCAACATCTGATTCTGAATCCACAAGACTTGTCCACAGCAGTGAGCAGCTGCTACATACTCAGCTTCAGTAGTTGAATTGGCCACAATTGTCTGCTTCTTGCATTGCCATGATATCAACCTCCTTCCAAGGAATTGACAACCTCCTGTTGTGGATTTCCTATCCAGGCTTGCACCAGCATAGTCACTGTCTCAATAAGCTGTCAGGTCAAAAGATGACTCCTTAGGATACCAAAGGCCCAAATTTGGTTTGCCCTTCAAGTACCTAAAGATTCTCTTCACAGCATGAAGATGTGAAGTCTTTGGTTGTACCTGAAAACGTGAACAAACACAAACTGCATACATAATGTCAGGTCTAGAAGCAGTAAGATACATGAGGGAACCTATCATGGATCTGTAAAGATGCACATCCACATCAGCAGCATCTTCATCCTTTGTTAAAGGCACCTTGTTCTCCATGGGAGTGACTGCAGTCTTCACATTTGAGAACTCAAACTTTCTCAAAATTTCTGCAACATACTTGTCTTGAGAAATAAAAAGTCCATCATCCTTTTGTTTTACTTGCAGTCCCAAGTAAAATGTAAGTTCTCCCATTGAGCTCATTTCAAACCTGCTTTTCATTAAACCTTCAAATTCATCACACCAAGACTTTCTTGTTGATCCAAAAATGATATCATCCACATAAATTTGAACAAGAATGATATCCTTCTGGTCTCTCTTAATGAATAAAGTCTTGTCAATTACACCCCTGATGTACCCATGTTCTTCTAGAAACTTTGAAAGAGTTTCATACCAAGCTCTAGGAGCTTGATGAAGACCATATAAAGCTTTAATAACCTTATATACTTGATTGGGGTTAGCAGGATCCTCAAAACCAGGAGGTTGATGTACATACACATCTTCTTCAATAGTGCCATAAAGAAAAGCACTTTTGACATCCATCTGATACACCTTGAATCCCATGTATGATGCATAGGACAAAAATAACCTGATAGCCTCAATTCTTGCTACAGGAGCAAAAACCTCATCATAATCTATGCCCTCCTCCTGTTTGTATCCTTGTGCTACCAACCTTGCTTTGTTTCTTACAACTACCCCTCTTTCATCCCTCTTATTCCTGAAGACCCATTTTGTACCAATGATTTTAGCTCCATCAGGTAGGTCTACAAGAACCCATACTTTCTGTAGCTTGAACTGCAACAACTCTTCTTGCATAGCTTCTACCCAACTTTCCTCCCCTAAAGCTTCAGAAACTGTAGTGGGTTCACTTTGAGAAAGAAAGCAAGCAAATAAACAATGTTGCTGGTCCTTATGATTGACCCTTTGTTGTTGCTTGATCAGGCTGATGAGTGCAAGTGAATCAGACTGATGTTGCACTCTACTTCTTGTTTGAACAACAGACTTAGGATCACCAATTATTTGGCTCTTGGGATGAATGGTGTGAATCCTGAGAGTGGGAGTTGGACTTACTTCCACTTCAGTGGGTAAGTTGTTGAAATCAGTAATAATACCTCCTTCATCATAGGAAGCCCCTTCAAAGATACCTTCATTAGGATTTGGAAATACTTCAAGTTCTGGCATCTCAGAATCAACACAAACAACACTTGAAGAAAGGTCTGGTTGAGCACCACTACCAGACTTAAAATTGGAAGTACTGGTAATGTTAGGGGATGCTTCTTTGCCAGTATCTTGAGACTTGTATTCAGAATCCTTTTCTTGAGAAGAAGAATTTTTGATTTCTGCTTCAGATGCAGCAGACTTGTTCTCTGTAGATGGAATCACAACAAGCTCAGCCAAGTCATCAGTGTTCCCTGTATGAGAAGGATCTTTGGTACCTGTATTGTTAGTAACTTCTTTGGTACCTGCAATAGGGTTAACTTGATTCTCTTTGGAGACAGGAATATAATTCATAGAATCAGTTAAATAATCAATATCAAACATCCATCTATGACCAATTCCCTTGACATTGGGTTTTTCTTCAAGAAAGTTTACATGCAGATTTTCTTCTACTTTCTTGGACACTAAGTTGTAAACCCTAAAGGCCTTACTGTTTAATGCATACCCAACTAAAAACCCTTCATCAGATTTTCCTTCAAACTTTCCAAGAACACTTAAAGTATCAAGAATGGTTACATGACACCCAAAAGGCCTTATATGGCTAACAACTGGTTTATGGCCAAACATAAGCTCATAAGGGGTTTTGTTTTGAGGCTTAGTCACTCTAACCCTATTAAATATGTAACAGGCATTGCTGACTGCTTCAGCCCAAAATGTTGTAGGTAAAAGTGAATCTGCTAACATAGTCCTAGCTGCCTCAATAAGTGTCCTGTTCATTCTCTCAGCAACTCCATTTTGCTGAGGAGTTCTTGCATTACTGAACTGTTGCTTAATTCCTTTATTACCACAGAAGTCTATCATGCTCTTGTTTTTAAACTCAGTGCCATTGTCACTCCTAATGATTTTAACTCTCTTATCAAGAAGGTTTTCAATCTGCCTAATGAAAGTTTGAATCAAAGGAGTAGCTTCATCCTTCCTAGACATAAAGAACACCCAACAATATCTAGTACAATCATCTGTAATGACAAGGCAATAGCATGCATGATTTATACTATGGACAGATGTAGGGCCAAAAAGATCTATATGTAAGGTATGTAAGGGCTCAGTGATTAATCTTTCTAATTTAACCTTACAGGATGCCCTATGTTGTTTTCCCTTGTTACAAGCCACACATGAATGATCATTTTTAAACAATTTTGAAGGCAAACCTCTCACAAGGTTATTCTTCACAAGTTTTTTCCCTTGTTAAGTCTGTTCGTCTTAGTTAAGTCTGCCAGTACAAAGTTAAGTCTGGCAGGCATAGTTACATAGTTAGTACTGGTCATTCGTATTAGTTAAGTCTGTTTGTGTTTAATAGCAGAGTTAGTTAGCTATATGTTAGGAAAGGATATAGACGAATTAGTTATCTTATTAGAAGATATGTTTATCCTTTCACACGTTTTGTAACATTAGGGTTTCCTTAGAGTATAAAAGGAACCCTACGGCATTATGTTTAGTGTGACAATTGTGACATTAGTGACATTGTTGCAATTGAAAGTTTAATAGAAAATACGAAGTTAGTTATTATTGTGTTCTTCATACTTGTTGGTTGTTAAGATTCCGCATTAACAATCAATTCACTGTTAAGAGTTTCTCACATAGATTAATTTGGATTTATTCAAGTTATCTATTGTCTTACAAAGGCTACTTAGATCCACAAACCACAAACACTCATTCACTCCAAAATTCCGCATAATGTCTGAACCGGCCCATGATGAGTACTCTACTCATATTAGTGATGATGAAGTTTCGAATCATGATGATGATCCATCAGACACCAGTAGACCTAAACAACAACAACAAAACATTCCTGCAACAACCACTATCTCAAACATCAAACTCCCAATTCTGAAAAAGGAGGAGTATGATATCTGGGCTATGGAGATGGAGCATTACCTTGAGTACATTGATAATGATGTATGGAAGGTGATTCAGAATGGAAACTCAAAGAAGAGGATCTCTGTTGGTAAGGATGGTGTTGTTAGAGTGCTTCCACCAGTCTCTGCTGCAGAGATTCATGCTGTGGAGAAGGAAAGGAAAGCAAGAACCATCTTACTGATGGCTCTTCCCAAGGAGCACTTAAGAAGATTTCATGGAATGGATGATGCTAAGGAGATTTGGGAAGCAATCAGAACAAGGTTTGGAGGGAGTGCTAATTCGAAGAAGCATTCACTGTGACCAGTTCTGAAGGATTGGAGAAAGGGTATGATAGATTCCAACATCTCCTCTCACAGTTGGAAGCTCATGGTGCTGCTGTATCTACTGAAGATGCAAATCATAAGTTTCTCAGATCTTTGCCAAAAGAATGGTCAAATCTGGAATGAGCATGAGAATGAAAGAAGATGTTGACACCTTGTCAATTGATGATTTGTACAATAATCTTAGGGTATTCGAACATGAAATCAAAAGTGTTTCAAAGGCATCTTCAAGTTCTGCTAATGTTGCTTTTGTCTCCCAAAGCAAGAGCAGTACTAGCAAAGTTAATTCTGGTAGCTATAATTCTGGTACTTCTTCAAGCAATATGAAAGAAAGAGAAGTTCATGCTGGATTTGCTGATGAAGTCATCTATTCACTGTTTGCAAAGAGATCAGAAGACAAGGACCTCATTAATGAGGACCTTGAACAGATAAATGATGCTGACATTGAAGAGATGGACATAAAGTGGCAAATAGCAATGATTGCTCTAAGAGTGAAGAAGTTCTACAAGAAAACTGGTAGAAATATCATATTTGATGGAAAGGCACCAGTTGGTTTTAATAAGAAGAATGTCGAATGGTATAGGTGTCACAACACTGGTCACTTTGCTAGGGAGTGCACATCAAAGGTGACTACTGATGGGAAGAAGAAGAAAGATTCAGACTCTCAAGAAGTAGACAAGCTGGAGAAAAGTCAAATGGGTATGCTGACTTTGGAAGCTGGTGCTGTTAACTTGGGAGAGCACACAGATGAGGAAACAGAACCAAATCATGCATTCATGGCTATTGGCTCTAGTACTGAGGTATCCTTGTGTTCTAAAACATGCATGAAATCATATAATAGTCTTAAAACATTGTGTGATGAGCAAATGCAACAGATAGGTGATCAGGAAGCTAAAATACTTGCTTACACTAATGCTGTTAAGACCTTAGAAGCTCAAATTGTCACTTATCAAAAACAACAATTAACCTTAAATGAAAAGCTTACATTTCAAGCAAATGAAATCTATGAAAAAGATGAAAAGCTTAAAAGATATAGGGGAATTGGAATGAAAGCTGTAAATGATAAGGAAGAATTGCAGAAAAGAATAGACACATGGACTAAGTCTGCTAAAAATCTGGATAGATTAATAGATTCTGGTATGAGCTCAACTTGCAAAATTGGTCTAGGATATGAAATAAAATCAGATAGTGAGATTTTAAGTTATGAGGAAGAAATGGAAAGAACTGTGTTCACTAGTACAAGTGATGACTTTTCTGGTAAATACAATAGATTCTCAAAAACTGACAACTTTAAAAGAGTTCCACCTCCATTAAATGGAGATTATACTCCTCAACCAGAGAAAGAGTTTGATGAGTCTTTGTATGTTTATGGTAAGAAGGGACCTCAAAAGCCTGAAACAAGTATCTCAGATGACAAATCCAGTAAGTATTCTACCTGTCAATCTGATGACATTGAAGGGTCCATTGGAAATGTCTCTGAACATTCTGAATCAGAACCAGAAGATGTACCAAAAGAGGTGTCTAAGTCTAAACCTGTTAAGATTAGTGAACCAGTCATGTCTACACCAAAACCTAAAACAGTTGAACCTAGTTGTGTCTCACACATAAAAACTCCTAGGCAACATGTTAAAAGTCAAGAGTCACCCAAGGTTGATAGAATGAAAAGAGAGCTAGGGAAAGGTTACTCTTTTGCCCCGAAAAGATGTTTTGTTTGTGGTAGCCTTAGTCATTTAATTAAAGATTGTGATTTTCATGAAAAGAGAATGATGAGAGAGGCTGAACTTAAGAACAAAGAAGTGTTAATACTGGTAATGTGATGGCCAAACCAGTGTGGAATAATGTAAACAAAGTTAATCATGCAAATAAATTTGTTCCTAGACCAGTACAAGTTAATGCTGGTAGATCACATGTTAATTCTGTTAGGCCAAATGTTAATACTGGTAGGCAAAATATTAATTCTGTTGGGCAAAAAGTTAATTCTGTTAGGCCTAAAATTAATTCTGGGTATGTTAATCCATTTAGACCCAAACAACCAGTTGCACATAGACCACAGGTGAACAAATCTAATCAAAGAAATGTTTTTGCTAAATCACACTCACCTGTGAGGAGACCCATTGTTAAGAATACAGCAAAAATGTCAAACTATAATGCTGTAAAGGGACATGGGGGGTTTGCTGTTAAGGCCTCAGCATGTTGGTCTTGGGATCCATTTTAGAATGAACTTACTTATAAATCCCAAAGCAATAGTGGATCATGTTCATATAAGACATACAAATATGTTGATCCACAAGGCAGACCCAAGCCTGCTCAAGCCTGGGTCCTTAAGAGAAACTAATTTCTCTTCTTTATGTGCAGGATCATCCACTCAAGAACATGGGAGATAGAGCCATATTTGATAGTGGATGCTCAGGGCACATGTCTGGTAACAAGGATCACCTAAAAGATTTTGAAGAATTCAAAGGAGGTTCTGTTACTTTTGGAGGTAGCAAAGGCTACATTACTGGTAAAGGTAGAATAGTAGTTGGCAATTTAGAATTTGATAATGTGTCTTTTGTGAAAGAACTTGGGCAATTTAATCTTTTCTCAATATCACAAATTTGTGATAAGCAGCATAAGGTGCTTTTTACTGAAACTGAATGTTTTGTGTTGACTTCTGACTTTAAGATGCCTGATGAAAGTCAGATACTCCTAAAAGTCCCAAGACAACACAATATGTATAACTTTGATATGAAAACACCTGAACCTGCAAAAGGTTTTGCCTGTTTGATTGCAAAAGCCACTATTGATGAATCTAAATTGTGGCACAGAAGGCTTGGTCACATCAATTTTAAGAATCTAAACAAACTTGTGAAGAATAACCTAGTTAGAGGCTTACCTTCCAAGGTTTTTAAGAATGACCATACATGTGTTGCTTGTCATAAGGGTAAACAACATAGGGCTTCATGTATGGCTAAATTAGAAAGGTTCATCACTAATCCTTTACACACCTTGCATATGGATCTTTTTTGCCCTACTTCTGTGCAAAGCATAAATCATGCTAGTTATTGCCTTGTCATTACTGATGATTGCACTAGGTTTTGTTGGGTATTCTTTATGTCTAAAAAGGATGAAACCACTGGCTTACTTCAAACTTTCATTAGGCAAATAGAAAACCAGCTTAATCATAAGGTTAAGATTATTAGATCAGATAATGCCACATAGTTTAAGAATGGAAGCATGCTTGAATTTTGTGGTAACAAGGGAATAAAACAAGAGTATAGTAATGCTAGAACTCCACAACAAAATGGAGTTGCTGAAAGAATGAACAGGACCCTCATTGAGGCAGCTAGGACTATGCTAGCAGACTCACTCTTACCAACCACTTTTTGGGTTGAGGCAGTCAATACTGCTTGCTACATATTTAATAGGGTGAGTGTGACTAAACCTCAGAACAAAACTCCTTAAGAGCTTTTATTTGGCCATAAACCAGTTATTAGTTACATAAGACCTTTTGGGTGCCATGTTACCATTCTAGATACTCTTAGTGTGCTTGGCAAGTTTGAAGGAAAATCTGATGAGGGGTTCTTAGTAGGATATTCATTAAGTAGTAAAGCCTTTAGGGTATACAACTTAGTGACAAAAAGGGTAGTAGAGAATCTCCATGTTGACTTTCTTGAGGAGAAACCTAATATGAAAGGAATAGGTTATAGATGGATGTTTGATATTGATTATCTGACTGATTCTATGAATTATATTCCTGTCTCTAAGGAGAATCAAGCTAACCCTCATGCAGGTTCCATAGAAGTAACTAACAATGCAGGTACTCAAGTTACTTCTGATGCAAATGCTTCTGACCAAGAAGAGGAGACTGAGGAACTCATTGTTGTTCCTACAAGAGTAGTCAAGATTGATACAGCTCATGAAGGCAAAAATAAATCTTATACAATTTCAAAGAAGAAGGATACTGTTCCCAAGCCTCAAGAACAAGGAAAAGAGGCTTCTCCTACAAAAGTTTCAGAAGATATTCCATCTTTCAGAGATGAATTGAATGCACTGGCTGAAAAGCATCTTGGAAAGAAGGCTACCAGTACTTTCCCACTTAAGTCTGGTAGTGACTTTGTTAATTCTGCTGAACCTGATCCTACTCAAACTGAAGTTCTTGATGATTCTGAGATGCCAGAGCTTGAATTCTTTTACAAGCCAAGTGAAGGGATCTTTGATGGAGCTTCTTATGATGATGAAGGAGTAATCACTGATTTCAACAACTTACCCACAGAAGTGGATGTAAGTCCATCTCCTACACTCAGGATTCATAATATTCATCCAAAAAGTCAAATACTTGGTGATCCTAAGTCAGCAGTTCAAACTAGAAGCAAAGTGTAGAAACAACCTGAAGCTCATGCACTTCTCAGTTTTGTTAAGAAGCAGCAAAGGATCAATCACAAAGATCAACAACACTGTCTGTTTGCATGTTTCCTTTCTCAAAAGGAACCTACCAAGGTTTCTGAAGCATTAGAAGATGAGAGTTGGGTGGAAGCAATGCAGGAAGAGTTGTTGCAGTTTAAGTTGCAAAAAGTATGGGTTCTGGTAAATCTACCACATGGAGCAAAAGTAATTGGAATAAAGTGGGTCTTCAAAAACAAGAAGGATGAAAGAGGAGTAGTGGTCAGAAATAAGGCAAGATTGGTAGCCCAAGGATACAGCCAAGAGGAAGGGATAGACTATGATGAGGTTTTTGCACTTGTAGCTAGAATTGAAGCTATCAGGTTATTTTTGGCCTTTGCATCCTACATGGGATTCATAGTTTATCAAATGGATGTCAAGAGTGCTTTTCTGTATGGCACTATAGAAGAAGAAGTGTATTGTTAGGAATATGAATATTCAGTTGAAGACTCGGTCACCCCGAGTACTTATTAGCACATCATAGCTCGTAGGATAATTAGTAATATTATTAGTAGTTTAGTTATTATTAATATTGTGGAGTGGGTCGGGTCTTTACCCACTGTCAGCTCGCTCCACAGTCCACTAGGGACATATTATGTAGTACTATAAATACACCCTTCCCACCCATGGGAAGGGTTGGACCTTTCAAGCTAATCTAATCTCATCTTATTTCTCTCTCTACAAAGGCTCCCAAACTCTCCTACCTCTCTCTAGAATCCTTCTATTCGATCCATATTATACGCCCTAATCTTGTGTTTCTTTGTTAGTGAATACCCTACAATTGGTATCAAGAGCCATGGTTAGGTCCATGTGTGTTGGTATTCACGGATTTGATTAGATTTGGGGTAGTTTTGGTTCGAAATAGATAGGCTCTAAATATTCCATTTTACGCTTTGTTTAGTGGTTTTTTCTTGTTTAATCTTGTACTTTCTAGCTTAGGAATAGTATAGAAGTATTACTTGGTGTTTGGAATCTGTGTTTCAAGCTTTGTGTGGTGAGTTTTGGCTGATTCGTGAGGTTTTGGAAAGGTGTTCATGGGTGCGGCTTGTCCATCTGGTGAAGTTTCTTAGGTGCGGTTTGTGTTACCTCGAAGGTGCGGTTTGTCTTATTACCGGCTTAGGCAAAAGGACAAAACGCATTGAAAGCGACGTGTTTGGCAGTTTGTGTCTACGCGGTTTGTCTCTGAGGCGTGTATGCGGCTTGTGTCTACGCAGTTTGTCTCTGCGGTGTGTATGCGGTTTGTCTAGACTGTTTGTCTGTGTTGTTTGTCCACGCGGTTTGTCTCTGAGGCTTGTATGCGGTTTGTGTCTACGCGGTTTGTCTCTGCGGTGTGTATGCGGTTTGTCTTGACTGTTTATCTGTGCTGTTTATTCACGCGGTTTGTCTCTGCAGCGTGTATGCGGTTTGTCTAGGTGGTTTGTATCCTCAAGGGTGCTATTTGTCCATGCGGTTTGTGTCTTGGTGATTTTAGAAATTCCCGCGAAAGATTCAATTTCTCGGTTAAATCACAAGATCAGTAAAATCCCGTATATATTATGGCTACCACATCAAGCACTTCATCAGATGATATTCAAGCAGCAGGATCTGACACTCGTCCACCTATGCTTGATAGGACGGACTATGAGTCATGGGCACAAAGAATACGGCTCTACTGTTTGGGCAAAGATAATGGAGTTAACATTCTCAAGTCAATTGATGAAGGACCATATCAGATGGGCACCACCAGAGACGCTGTTACAACTGGTGAAGATGGAACTGTGACTTTGGGAATTGACAGACCTCGAAACTACAATGATCTCAATGAAGAAGAAAAGAAGAGGTATGATGCTGACATTAGAGCTTCAAACATTGTCATTCAAGGTCTGCCAAAGGATGTATACAAGCTCATCAATTTCAACACTGAAGCTAAAGCTATGTGGGACAACGTTAAAATGTTGTTGGCAGGGTCAGAACTCACAAAGGAAGATCGTGAGTCACAGCTATATGATGAGTTCGAGCACTTCAAAATGAACTCAGGAGAGAATATCACAGACTACTATGTGAGATTTCATAAGTTGGTGAATGATATGAGGATGATCAGAATGACTATGCCCAACATCCAACTAAACTCAAAGTTCGTGAACAACATGACTCCTGAATGGGACAGATTTGTTACTGCTGTCAAACTCAACAAAGGTTTAAGGGATACCAACTATGAACAGCTGTATGCCTACCTGCAACAACATGAGAAGCATGCTGCCTACGATCGGGTGCTGAGAGAAAAGTTAAATCCTTCAATTCCTAATGATCCATTGGCTTTTATGACAAATGTTCTACCAACAACCCAATCATCATCCATCCCAAGCTATCATCATCTTCACTCACCAGTACCTGCTATGAGTTCTCAACTTGACTCAGGCTACTCTCAGACCGACAAAATGATCGACAACCTCACCAATCAAGTATCATTGCTGGTTCAACAGTTTCAAGCATCACTCCCTCAAACCAACAATCAGTTAAGGAATTCATCCAACCCACGCAATCAAGCAATGGTGGAGGATGGGAAAATTGTTGTTCAGAATGTGCAAGGGAGAGCTGGAAGAAACATGGGTCGAGGTTATGTGCAGAATAGAGCAGGGAATGCCAATCAGGGGCAAGGGAAACAGATCAAGTGCTATAATTGTGGAGGACTAGGACACATTGCTAGAAACTGCAATCAACCTAAACGTCCTCAGAACTCAGATTACTTCAAAGACAAGATGCTGTTAATGCAAGCTCAAGAGAATGGAGCTGTGTTAGATGAGGAAGAGTTATTGTTCTTGGCTGGTGATGGGGGAAATACGTTTGATGAAGATGTGGATGAGCAACCAGTTCAGGATCTAGCACTCAACGATCCTAACATCTTCAAGGCAGATGATTGTGATGCATTTGACTCAGATGTAGATGATGAACCTACGGCTCAAACAATCTTTATGGACAACTTGTCTTCCTTGGCTGCATCACCTCGACAAGCTGGTTCCTCTAGTGCATCTGTGATATCTGAGGTACTAAAAATCTATGACACATATGATATAGTTGATGAACAAAAGAATCCCAAAGAAGTACAACAGGCAGATGTTTCTGACTCAAATAATGTTGACATGGAAAATAGCAATATTATTTCATATGAACAGTATTTGAATCACAACAACTCGCCTGATGTACCAAATGGTGAATCTTCTGTCAATAATGATGCTAGTGTTTTAAGTAATGTGTGTGCCTTAGATACTGCGTGTAATATAGATAATGCATGTGAGTGCCATGAGAACAACTTGCCTGTCCCTGATGATAACTTGATCACTAGACTTAACATTTATAAAGAACAAGTGGCTATGTATGAACAGTGGGCTAAGTTTGAGCTTAATGAACGTGAGCAGAAATTAGAAGGTCAAATGAGTACACTTATTAAAGAGTCTAGAGTAAGAGAAGAAACATTAAAACAAGAGTTGAATTCTTTGAAAAGTCAGCTAGAACAGTCTGTCAAACAGAAACAGGAAGTACAAAGGTGTATTACTACACTTAAGCTAGAATTCAAAGAAAAAGAAAAGGAACTCTTAAATGATTTCTCTAGACTCAAAACCTTAAAAAATAAGCTTGAGGATAAGTTGTACACACAAGACCAAACCAGACAGACTGCCCAAATGATGTATAAGCACAGAAAGTTAAGTGACAAGCATAGTGAAAGCAATGTAGGTAGATCTAAATTAGCTATTCATGAGATTGCTAAGATAGCCCAACCTGCATTAAATGATTCTAATGTGATGTTTATGCCTAATCATGACCCGCCTGAGCTTATCTACACTAAAGAGGAGGAGGAGATGAGTGAGAGAACAAAGGAAAGAATGAATGAGAAAATGAGGGATCCCGAGTGCATAGCCAGACGAATAATAATCAAGCCCCATGACTATAGTGAGGAAAATCGTCTGACTGTGTTTGCTCCTCAAAAGAAGTTAACACCTGAACAGATATTCTGGAAACAAGATAATGAAAAACTTAAGGAAGAAAAACTTAAGGCCAACACCCCTCTCATTAGAAAAGTTGCGTCCATAACGGTGTATCCTCCCAATACACCTAGGAATTTGGTGCCTTTGTCTCTTCCCACTGAATGCAAAACCTTTATTAGCTTATATGTGCTTTGGCAACTGTTTGCTGATTTTGATAAAACATGTAAGAAGAGAATCACACCAACCGGCATTACTGAGGGGGAAAGGTGTTTTGAACATGCAAAAAGGTGTTACTTAACTGAGGTCATGCCATTCTTTAAACTACTCAAAGAACATTTTGAAGGGCTGCAAACTGCCCTCAACACAGAAATAAAAGAAATGAAAGTAGTGTTTAAAGACATGGAAAATGAGGTGAATGAATATGCAATAGAACTTAAGAGTCGTGAGATTGAAAGAAAAAACATACTCATTACTAATGACAACTTGATTGCTAAATGTATTGCACAAGATGTATTTTACACTGCTACTGATTCTGCATTGTCTGCTTGTCAATTTAATGAGTATGCTATTGCGTTAAATGTCACCCAGAATTGTGTTGTTGAGCTTGAGGGGGATAATTTAAAATTGCTTGAAAAAATTCAAAATGATGACCATGATAATATGGTTAAACGATTTTCGAAATTAGAAGTTGATTATCTAAATTTGCAATTGAAACATCAACACTTTAATGAAAAACATAAAATATCAAATGACAAGACATCCTTGGATTCTCCTGAATTTGATACTTATTTTGAATTAAGCAAATGAGATGAGAAAATTCAAGCTCACACGAACACGATTCAACTGCTGAGGGCCCAAATTGCCCAATTGAAATCCAACAAGTGTGACGTGTATGGCACCAATAAACCTTCGTCTTCAGATTCTCAGAATTTTCAATATCAAAACACCATAAATAAGTTACATTATGAAAATGAGTGTTATCGAGAAGAAAATTCAAAGGTCAAACAACATTTCAAAGAGTTATATGATTCTATTAAAGTTACAAGAAGCAATCACAATGATCAAATAACCTCTTTGACAAATGAAATTGAGAATCTTAAGGCTCGGGTGAAAGGTAAAATGCCATGCACCACTTGTAATTGTGATGCACCAAAGGCTACTTGATGTGCGTGTGGTATTGATCTAATTTTATCCACGATATGTCGTTGTGGTTTTAGCAGTATTCAAGTTTTAAATTTATATTTAGCCGACTTATCAATAACACACACTTTAACGAGCAGTGTACCCGGTCAGTATGAATATAATTGTAAGTAGAGTGTCGATCACTGAGAGTGGAACGTATTATCTAGTTATCCTAATCAGTATTTTAATATCTTAAGTTAGCTATACAACCTAATCTAACGCAAGGGGGTTTCAGTCTGAGAGACTGGCACGGTTTGGTTATGATTAAATATAAACTAAACTAATAAGCACGAATCAGCGAGTAGCACACACGTACACAGATAAATACATGAGACAATAAGAAGACCTGTCCTAATAGTTAAGTAGCTTGTCACTTGTTTTATTGCTAGTTTTATATGAAGTGTATAGTTCGATGCAACGCACCGAGATTAAGTCCTTTCTCGTTGGTTCTAATCTTATTGGCGAGTAAACCCTTAATGATTACTTATGACTATCCTATTTATCTTTCTTCCTTCTTTTCTACAGACGATAGAATGCATAGGCGATCTAATAAATAGGCGAGGAAGGGGCATGGCGACCCAAGCAATGCTCAGCTAGACACAGAGGTTATCAATGCACTAATAAAAGTCACCAAAGACATCAACATATAAACTTTAATTAATGGGAAAGCAATTTTAAGGGGAGTTGAAGTGAATGATAACATAACACAAGCCCATCAATCCTGACCAATTAAAGTGTACTAATACAATAAAACAAAACTACTTAATGAATTGAATACATGCAGGACCTTCTTACAGCTCTTGTATCTTCGTTCAAGGTGTGTCTTGTGCTGCTACTTCCACTGAATTCGGCCTTAGGGTTTCTGTGATGCGCCGTATATAATAAGTAAGATGCGGCGTATCTGGAGCAGAATGATCTTGATCTTGTACATTTCAGTAGACTCTTAACTTCTTGCTTGTTTTGCTCCATAATTAGTCCAGAATCGCCAAGTTTCACATAATACTTGTTTTTACCTGAGAATTACAAAAGTAAACATTAACGTATCAATTCTCACAGATAATATAATAAAACAAGTCAAATAAATAGGATAAATGATGGTAATAAAATGTACTTATTTGAGTTCATCAAATATCCCCCCACTTGAACTTTACTTGTCCCCAAGTAAACCTTAGAATTAATCTTATGAAAATGTATCCTAAAAGATGTTAGGATTTATTTTTATATTTAAGCATGTATTCATTTTTGTCATAATCACACAACCAAACACTTAACGAATTAGAAGTAAAATAAAATAATTTGATAAAAGCAAATCTAATCGTTTAACTGTCCAGTCATGACGAATATTCTATCATAAGCATGGCAAGTATACGCATCTCCCCCACTAAAGCCAAGGAATAACAAGTCTAAAGCGGTAAAAAGGGTTTGTAGGTTAAGGGTTAATCATTCTCCTTAATCTCTATCGATCTCAAATTCCAGAAAAGGCGACAAAATCACAAATACATGATCGAATCCACGAACACGATACTTGCAATTGCTCAAATCCTTAACTCGAATAGGCTAAAGATAGGACCAAGTAATCTTCACCAATAATATTATATCAAAAAGGGCGACAAAATCATAAATACATAGCCGAATCCACAACTACGATACTTAAGATTGCTCAAATCCCTAATCTTAATAAATCAAAGGTTTGGATAAAGAATAATATAGGGTATGGATAATATTTGGGATACAAATTGGTGTAAAATGAAAAATAAACAAAACAGATTAATTAAAATCCTAAGTGTGGTTAATCACTATCCCAACCATCCCATGAATAAGACTCATATCATAGAATAACTCACGCTTTAACACTTGAAACACACGCTTTAGGTAGACACGAATTATACTCAACAAGATCTCAATCAAAGAATAACCTTAATTGGCGTTCCCATAACGTCCAACTCCCATTCAAGCCATAGATAAAATATACAAAAACTAGTGGTGATATCGACCACTTAATACAAAACTTTACATAAGTTGGTTAAAACAAACTTCCAACTTTTCCTTTTTCTTTTTCTTTTCTATTTTTTCGATTTTTTTTTTTTTTTTTTTTTTTTTTTTTTTTTTTTTTTTAACTTGAAACATAAATGTGTAAAATTTCACCACATCACTATAATGATAACTCTGGATAATTTTTCCATACTTTTCATAACTTCAGAAATAACGGTAATAGTGAAAGTAGTAAACACACGAAAAATAAACTCAAAGATATACAATATTTACTTTCACTCCAATTGCATTGTGCAATTTCCCGACTTAGCCATAGATAATGAATTACGCACGCGAACACAGGTAATGTAAGGAAACACACTTTGCCTAAAGCAATTAACCAACCACGGATTTTAATCTACAGGGTAGGCTAAGGTGTAAGGGTGTAACGAAACATTATAACAAAGGTGTAAGAAACGAAAGGAATGGCCCTGAGTGTTTTTCTAGGGGTATCTTACTCTAAAAATGAGAGTAACAAAAGGTTTATACGGGGGTTAACTAACCAGTGTGGTTAGTTAATATCACATAACATATAAAGGCTATTTGGGTGTAATCCTAGAAATTTACCAATTTAGACAAGTCATTCCAATTATGTAAATAATACTTATTATGGTGGTCTCGAATAGTATACAAGCCAAGTTCTAAAGTTTACAAGTCACCGGCACACTCATAGATTTGTGAATTTTTGAAAAGTTCACAATTTTTGAAAATAATGTTATGTGTGCAGCTATGCAACTTAGATCTTAAACAAAAACATGCTAAAAAAAAATTTAATTTTGATAAATTAAGCGCATTTTAAGCATAATTTTTGAAAAAGTTTAGGACAAGTAAGTGTTCTAATTCTCCAATCCCCCCACTTAAGTTAAACAACGTCCTCGTTGTTTGTATAAAAGGATTAAAAACTGGAAAATAAAAGAATTAGAACAGAAAAACTCCCCTGAGATTTGCTCGGTATGATCCTCCATTATTTGTATAAGAGCAAAAATCATCTTCTTGTGGATGAGAACGTTTAAGCTTCATAATTGATGTATCTACAGGAAATGCAGGAATCTATAATACCATCAAGACTTAAACACACCTGAGTTAAGAAAGTTCAAACTTGCATAATACATTAGTAGTTAGTAAAAGTAAAATGTAAAAATTAAAATGAAAATCATCAGGTCAGTCGATGCGCCGTATCTTATGGAAGAAGATACGCCGTATCGAGCCTGGAATAATTACGAATCAGAATAGAAGATGCGTCGCATCCTTAACCAGGGATGCGCCGCATTAAATAAACTGACAAAGAGTTTTAAAGTCAAAAATAAAAATGCAGAAAAATAAAGTAAGGATTGAGATGCACCGTATCTTCTGCGGGCCTGACTGACTCGACACAGAACAGAATAGTAAAAATTTTCTCCGGGTTGTCTCCCGGTCAGCACTTGTCTTTATTCCAGAGTCTTCTAGTTAGACTCACGTTCAGCTCATTAATATCGTTCATTGAAGGAGTCGGAAGCATCGCGCTCCCTCATCGCCAATTCAGTAATATTGAACACTCCTTGTTCATCCTTAATTTCCACGCCATTCTTCTTTAATATCTGTATAAACAAAGTTCTGTCCCTTTCGGGCAGAGATGACAAAATGATAGACGGGAAATTCTTATTATCATATAGGCATAAATAAGCAAGGTGGGGTGGTAGTTCAATAAACACATCATTTTTCAAATTCGTATCCTCAACTATTCTCCTACGTTTGTTAATCACTACGCAATCATACCACTCATCATCAGAATCATTAACAATGTCGCGCCTAAGTTCGGTAGGTACATTAAGGTCAATAAATTCCTCAAAGTTCTCATGATTAGGATTAGTTGAGTTGTTTTGAATCAATGTTTCTCCCATAAGCCTAGCTTCAAGATCGAGGTCCATACGCTCTCGTAATCCTAGCACATAGACGCCTCTAATTATGCTTTTAACAGGATCTTGGCACTTATAGACTAGTTTATTATTCCCTACCCTTAATGAGATTTTTCTTTTAAACACATCAATCTTAGCATGGGCGGTAGACAAGAAAGGTCTTCCAAGGAATAAAGGAATCTTAACATCCTCGGGCATATCTAATATAACAAAGTCCACAGGGAAAACAAACTTCTCAATCTTAACTAGCACATTATTAGCAATCCCTTCAGGTTGTTTTACCGTTTTATCAGCCAATTCAATAAGTAACTTAGTTGGTGCTAATTTTCCTAGTCCTAGGGTAGTGAATGTATTAAGGGGCATTACACTAACGCTAGCTCCTAAGTCAGCTAACACATTATTGAAAAATATATCATTAATTGAACAAGGTAAAGTAAAACTTCCTGGGTCTTTTTCTTTATGAGGCAAGGCATGTAAGTCGGTTGCAGAGCTCTCTTCTTTCATTGTAGCCTTGATCTCCTCTTCAATCTTTGTCTTTTCTTTGAGTAGCCTCCTTAAACTGATTGAAGAATTAAAGAAAAATTCAGGTCTTGCACCATCATTACCATTCATCAGTCTTCTAGGAAAAGGAATGTTAGGAGTGACTTCTTCAGTGGTGCTTATGGCCTTGACATGATCTCTTGGGTTGGTTTCAGTTGAGCTAGGTAAACTTCCGTATCCCCTTTCTTGAAGAACTTTGCTCATTTGACCAATTTGTTGTTCCAATGCTTTGATCGAAGCTCCTTGATTTCTTGTAATAGTGTCCGTTGAAGCTCGGATTTCTTTGATCATAGCAGTGTTCTCTTCATGTCTTTTAGCAGCATCGGCCATAATTTGCTTTAAAGTGTCATCTAAAGTCTGCCTCCTTTCTTGATAAGTGGGATTAAAGTTGTTCTTTTGATAGAATCCCGGAGTAGCTTCCCTAAATCTTCCTGAAGGTCGGAATGGTTGTCCAAATTGTGTGTAGTATGCTTCTTCAAACGTCTCACTTTCATTCTTATTAGGGAAATCTTTAGTGTAGTGAGGTCCTTCGCATTTTTCACATCCAACTTGGGCAGCATACACTTTTTCATCACGCTTCTTCATCTCTCTACTAATTTTATCCAATTGAGCTTGAATAGCAGCAAACCCGTCAAAATTAGTGCTGCTCTTAGATCTAGTAGAGGTCCCATCGTGCCATTTTTGAGAATGATCAGCAGCTTCTTGGATAGCTTTCCTAGCATTAGCTGCACTCATTTGAGGCACAGCTCCCTTAGCATCCAAAATCTGTCTAGTAGGCACGTCCAATCCTTGATAAAACAATATTATCTCCTGCATTGGGGTTAGATAGTGTTGAGGACATTTTACCAGTAAATCTTTAAACCGTTCCCAAGCTTGATAAAGAGTTTCATCAGGCTCTTGCTTGAAACTGTTGATAGCCTCCATCTTTTTAGCAGTTTTAGCAGGTGGACAATATCTTTTCAGGAATTTGCTCTTCAAATCTTCCCATGTAGTGATTGAACTAGCAGGTTCATTCCTTAGCCACTTGTTAGCAGCTCCTTTAAGTGAAATTGGAAAGATTCTAAGCATAAGTTGATCGTCAGTGACTCCTTCTGTAGTAAACAAATCTGCAATCTCGAGGACCTTTTCAACATGTTCATTAGCATCTTCATGTTCCGATCCACTGAAAGCATTTTCTCTTAGCTCCTTGAGAAACTGACCCTTCAACTCAAACTTTGACTTATCATCAAAGTTTGGTCTAGCAACTCCTGAACTGTAATCAGCACGGGTACTGTTCATGTATTCCTCCATAGTTATGTTTTCGCCCATTGCTTCTGTTTCTTCTTCCTCTTTCTCTTCAGAAAAATAATCAAGCTCGAATGAACTTGAGATATCAAAGCTTTTTGTGTTGAAAAGCCTTTTTAGTGAATGAAAGGCTCGTTCAGGATCTTCGAAAGGTGTAATCAAGTTCTTCGTAGAACTCCTGGTCATGCACTTCCTGAAACTATCACAAAAGCATCAGTAGGGTATGTTCAAGAAAGTAATATATCAGAAAATCAACAACGAAAACGGAATACGAAAAATTAAAGTTACTGATATTTGCAGACGATGCGCCGTATCCAAAAAGTTGGATACGCCGTATCTTATAATCGTTAAAATTTAATCAGACTTTATTCAGAAAATTGATACGCCGCTTAGAAATTAGAATGCGCCGTATCAGTTTTAATTATCAAAAATTGATATACTTATTAAAATTAAATGCATCGTATTAACAAAAGTTAATACGCCATATTTTCGTTACGTTTCAAAATACAAGATTTTTGATTCAGTAAGATGCGCCGTATCGATAAAAATCGATGCGTCGTATCTGTTTAATAATTCGAAAACTGTTTTTAATTAAAATAATAGATACGCCGTATCTGCAAAAGCAGATGCGTCGTATGGCGTTATCGCTTAGAAAAAATTTCTTACTAAAAACAGGATACGCCGTATCTTGGGGAAAGATGCGTCGTATCGAATTAATTAAACGCGTTGTATTTTATAAAAATTAAACGCAATACGCCGTATCTGTGAAAACAGATGCGCCGTATCGTTTATATTAGCTCAGTACAACGATAGCAGAATACAGAAAATACGAAAAATAAAAACAAAAATAAAAACAAACGAAAAGCAACAAAAATAAAAGAAAACAAATAACACACAAAACAGAAAATATGCAAATAATACAATGAATGCAATTTAACCTAATATACAACAGAGTTAGCGGTTAGAATAAAAATTAAAAACTTAATTAAAATACTAATTAAATTAACAGATAATAATAATTCACTCCCCGGCAGCGGCGCCAAAAACTTGGTGTTTGTGTGGTATTGCTCTAATTTTATCCACGATATGTCGTTGTGGTTTTAGCAGTATTCAAGTTTTAAATTTATATTTAGCCGACTTATCAATAATACACACTTTAACGAGCAGTGTACCCGGTCAGTATGAATATAATGGTAAGTAGAGCGTCGATCACTGAGAGTGGAACGTATTATCTAGTTATCCTAATCAGTATTTTAATATCTTAAGTTAGCTATACAACCTAATCTAACGCAAGGGGGTTTCAGTCTGAGAGACTGGCACGGTTTGGTTATGATTAAATATAAACTAAACTAATAAGCACGAATCAGCGAGTAGCACACACGTACACAGATAAATACATGAGACAATAAGAAGACCTGTCCTGATAGTTAAGTAGCTTGTCACTTGTTTTATTGCTAGTTTTATATGAAGTGTATAGTTCGATGCAACGCACCGAGATTAAGTCCTTTCTCGTTGGTTCTAATCTTATCGGCGAGTAAACCCTTAATGATTACTTATGACTATCCTATTTATCTTTCTTCCTACTTTTCTACAGACGATAGAATGCATAGGCGATCTAATAAATAGGCGAGGAAGGGGCATGGCGACCCAAGCAATGCTCAGCTAGACACAGAGGTTATCAATGCACTAATAAAAGTCACCAAAGACATCAACATATAAACTTTAATTAATGGGAAAGCAATTTTAAGGGGAGTTGAAGTGAATGATAACATAACACAAGCCCATCAATCCTGACCAATTAAAGTGTACTAATACAATAAAACAAAATTACTTAATGAATTAAATACATGCAGGACCTTCTTACAGCTCTTGTATCTTCGTTCAAGGTGTGTCTTGTGCTGCTACTTCCACTGAATTCGGCCTTAAGGTTTCTGTGGTCTTCGGTCTTCTAAAACTGTCGAACTCTGAATTTCGTCTGGTCTTGGGGTATTTATAGTTTCTGTCTGAGGGCTAGATGCGGCGCATAGGATAAGTAGATGCGGCGCATTGACTTAACTTCGCGTGGGGTCCAAGATTAATATATTCAGGAATATTCGTACACCGCCAGAAGATGCGGCGTAACTCCATTTCTAGATGCGACGCATGTCCTTGCTGTCTTGGATCGTAGCTTGTGAAGTCTTGATAGTGATGCGCCGTATATAATAAGTAAGATGCGGCGTATCTGGAGCAGAATGATCTTGATCTTGTACATTTGAGTAGACTCTTAACTTCTTGCTTGTTTTGCTCCATAATTAGTCCAGAATTGCCAAGTTTCACATAATACTTGTTTTTACCTGAGAATTACAAAAGTAAACATTAACGTATCAATTCTCACAGATAATATAATAAAACAAGTCAAATAAATAGGATAAATGATGGTAATAAAATGTACTTATTTGAGTTCATCACTACTGCTAGTAAAAAGTATGATGTTGATGTTGGGCGTATTCCATTTAACCTTAGAAATAATAGCTTTGCCCATCAAACATATCTAGATCATCTTAGAGAGGGCCTTGACACACTTCGTGAGGTAGTTGAAGAGGATAGAACTGAAAAGCCACTTGATAGGGCAGTTGTCTATGCCTGCAAACTCACGAAAAGGATTCAGGAAAACTTAGAATATGCCATAGGCTCAGTTCCTAAGTTTAACAGCCATAGAGATAGATTTGTTGCATCATCATCCACTGTTGAGGACAAGCATGTAGCCTTTGATCTACCACTTAAAACATCAGAACCCAACACATCATTATCAGGAAGGCATGTGATAGAAAAAAAAACTAATGTTCCCTTCGATGCTTCTATAGGAGTAAAAAGTGACACCCAAGCTAGCGGGTCAAGGTCTAGAGGAAATGCAAGAAAGGATAGGACTACGCCAGCTAAGAATGATCACTTGAAGAAAGTAGAAGCCCAACCTAGGAACAATAAGTTTGCAATGAGTAGGATGAATCGTGTTGATTCTAGTATCAAAAGTACTGTAATTAATTCGAATTCTAATGCTATCTGTAAAACATGCGACAATTGTTTAATTTCTGCTAATCATGATGAGTGTGTTGTGTCTTTCTTGATGTCTTCTGCTTCACCCCATGTTAAGAATGTTAGGATAACTGAAACATGCAAGAAAGTCTGGAAAGCAACAGGAAAAAAATTTGCTAGCGTAGGCTATCAATGGAAACCCACTGGAAGGAAATTCAATTTAGGAAAACAGTGCACATTACCTAAAATGAATAAGCAAAAAATTGTGAAGGTTAAGGAATGGAGACTCACTGGAAGGAAATTCAATTTAGGAAAACAGTGCACATTACCTAAAATGAATAAGCATCAAAATTGTGAAGGTTAAGGAATGGAGACCAACTGGTAGAATCTTGCCATTAGGGTCACAATGCCTTCCACATAGGTCCTGTCCTGCCTCTAGTACAGTCTCCACTATAAAGACAGTAGCATCTGCGAACTCTGTGGTTCCAGAATATTTGTGTGCTGACCAAATGGACCCCAATTGCACGTGGGGATCCACATTTTTCAGTTATCCATTGTTTTCTGGTTTCAAATGCAGGTCGTACAAATCGTCCTGTGGTATTTGGACTCAGGCTGCTCAAAACATATGACTGGGGATCGCTCGCGGCTCAAGAACTTCGTGAAAAAGTTTATCGGGACAGTTAGATTCGGGAACGACCACTTTGGGGCGATTATGGGTTATGGAGATTATGTGTTCGGTGATAGTGTAATCTCAAGGGTATATTATGTGGAAGGATTAGGTCACAATCTGTTTTCTGTGGGTCAATTTTGTGATTCAGATATGGAAGTGGCTTTCAGAAAACATACATGTTTCGTCAGAGAATTGGATGGTATAGATCTCCTCAAGGGCAGTCGGGGCACCAATCTATACACCATATCGATTGAAGAAATGTTGAAGTCCTCTCCCATATTCTTGCTTTCTAAAGCCTCTAAAACAAAATCATGGCTGTGGCATCGTCTTTTGAACCACTTAAACTTCGGTACCATAAATAATCTTTCCCGTAAAGATCTTGTTAGAGGGATGCCCAGACTAAAATATGAGAAAGATCATCTCTGCCCTGCATGTCAACTGGGCAAAAGCAAGAAACAAACCCACAAGCCTAAAACCATTTACACCAACTTGGAAGTTCTTCATACCCTCCACATGGACTTGTGTGGTCCAATGAGAATACAAACCATTAATGGAAAGAAGTATGTTCTGGTGATAGTAGATGATTATTCTCGGTTCACATGGGTAAAGTTTTTGAGAACCAAGGATGAAACTCCAGAGGTTATCATTAAACCGATAAAACAGCTGCAAGTAAGGCTCGATAAAACTGTCAGAATCATCCGCACTGATAATGGTACTGAGTTTATTAACCAACAACTCCGTAATTTCTATGAAAGTATTGGCATCACGCATCAGAAAAGTATCCCTCGCACTCCTCAACAGAACGGAGTTGTTGAACGAAGGAACCGTACTCTGGTGGAAGCTGCAAGAACCATGCTTATATTTTCAAAGGCACCGATGTTTCTCTGGGCAGAGGCTATTGCAACAGCATGTTACACTCAAAACCGATCTCTAATTCATCCTGTTCATGAAAAGACTCCCTTCGAGTTAGTTCATAACAAGAAACCAGATCTTTCCTTTCTCCGTGTGTTTGGCGCACTTTGCTATCCGACTAACGATAGTCAAGACTTGGGAAAGTTAAGAGCTAAAGCAGATGTAGGTATTTTTGTTGGATACGCACCAGACAGTAAAGGGTATAGAATCTACAATAAGAGAACCCGTAAAATCATGGAAACCATTCATGTTACGTTCGATGAGCTGAGTGAGCAACCTGCTTCAGGACAAATTAGTTCTGGACCCGATCTTAAACTTTTGACACCTGGACCCATTAGTTCAGGACTTGTACAGAATTCCACGCCTGCAGATTCTTATGTGCCACCTACATGTGAGGAGTTGAAGAAGTTATTTGATCCTATGTTTGATGAATACTTTGAGCCAACGAATGAAACCATCCCAAGTGAACCAGCGGTACTTCCTATGGCTGAGGCTCAAGCTCCGCAAGGCACTGATGAAGCGAAAAGTGTACCACTTTTAGGGGATCATTTAAGCCCTAAATCGTATTTATTTGATCAAATATTTCCCTAAATCATTCCTTTTGTCATTTTAGGTACTTTGGAGAAGAAATCTGGAAAAGGAAGCATTTTGGACGTTTTTGGAGCATAAAAGTGAAGAAAACGACAAAGTCTCCAAAGCTGCTGGAAAAGTACACGTGACGGCGTCAAGGATTGCTCCTGACGGCGTCACGGCTTGGCAAAAAAGGTGGATATGACAAATACACGTGACGCGCCAGAAAGTTTTGCAAAGGAAGTCTGACGGCGTCACCTTTTAAGGTGATCAAGGCCATCATGGTTTAAGTTAAAGAGAGACGGCGTCAAGCACAATTGTGACGGCGTCAACCCTTGACGCGCCAGAGTGGATTTTGGAGGATTAAAGAGGGACGGCGTCAGGAAGACCATCCGGGAACCCTAGCCGCGGTGAGGTGACGGCGTCACCTCCTACAACGTGACGCTGTCAGCCCCTAAATTCTATATATAGTTTTGCAATTTTTAGTCATTAGTGTGCAACTTTGTGAGGAGAAACCCTAAGACGAATTTTCTGCCATTTTTAAGGGTTTTATACCCTTGGATCTCCCATGTTTAATTGAAGATAAGTAATCAATTAATCATTCAATATGTCTATGTGTTGTTTGATTATATCTTGTTCTTGTCTTTTAATTAACATGCTAGGCTAGATTTATCTTGTGTTTGCTTAGATCTAATGAAACCTAACTATTGATTATTGGTTGTTGGTGTGTTATTAATTATATTGGATGATTGTTTATCGATGTTAGGCTTAAGAAAACTGGCTAACCTCCTATACGGTAACTTGCTTGAACGTCTTAAGAAACATGAACCAATGCGTACTAAGGTTTTTATGGTTGTATTTAATGCATGAGCGAATTCTAGTGATCCCATGTTAGGAGCTTCTTAGCCGGCTCGACATAGGAGTGAAGTAGGAGCTTATAGAGTTGGGGAAGTACGTACGCCACCCCACGATTGGTATTAAGGAATACACCCATCATCCACGCAATTAATACACACTAATCAACCGGTAAAAGATAGTTAGGGAGTAAGGAAATCTAAGTAAACACATTTCTCCCCATATAAGTTCCACAACCTTTTCATTTTCAGTTATTTTATTTTATTTGCAATTGTAGTTATTTGGGTTAGTTGACTAGCAACTAATTCCGCCCACTCCTTCAAACCCGAGATTTTACTTGCTTTTATAAAAAAATATAAAAATACAAAAAATATCTTCCCTCACCCTTAGACCTGTTAGAGTAGTTTTTCAATCCTAACGACACTATTCCCCTAGAGAACGATCAATCCCCCGGTACTTGCCACTTCACTATACTACATCGGTCAGGTACACTGCCTGGTGGGGATTGCAAGCCTCTTGAGATCCCTCGAGAGGTAAAACCTGTTGTAAGGTCGCAAAACCACGCATCAAGTTTTTGGCGCCGTCGCCGGGGAATAGTTATTGTTTAGGTTGAATTTTTATTTTATTAGGTCTACTCACTAGATTCCTTTCTAGTGAGATTTTTATTTTTATTTTTCTAGGTTTTCTTTAGTCTATCTTTTTTCTTCGTTTCTTTATTCGTAACCATTACCATCCAACATCATGGAAGGTGGTAATATCCTCGATCCCAACAACCCACCACCACAACAACACCCACCTCCTAGAGCCCACTACAACTTGATAATGAAAAATCAACTTGGGTATAGGATGTTCCCTGATAAGGGTTGGATGAGTAACTTCACGGGAAGAGTTAAGGGATTACCGGTTTATGTAGGAAACTTCACCTATGTCACCGACTTTGTAATTGTAGAAGATATCCGCCCAATAGTCGATGCATGCTTAACTCAAGTAGTTTTTGGAAAACCATTTGTTGAGGTCTCTAGAATGACTTATGAACCTTCCTTAGGGATAGTTAGATTTAAGGATGAGACCGATGAGGTAAACTACCAAATGCCATATAAGATAGAGCAATTCCAACACTTGTCAAATGTTGAGAAGGAGCTTAAGCAAGCAGTCTACTATAGGAATGATGGAGTCACGTAATGTACGGTGACTTTGAGTCTAGCTACAAGACTCGTTAATAAAGAAAAGCGCTTCTTGGGAGGCAACCCAAGCTTTATTTGCTTTGTGTGTTTATTTATTTGTTTGTTTGATTTTATTTGCTTCCGTATGTATGTTTAATTTTTATTATTATTGATTCATGTTCGAAACTAAATTGTGAAAATGCTTTATCTTGTTTTTAACTTCGTCTTAACTACATATAAAGGTATTTTGCAAAAGATAAGTGTAAGGGAAATCCAAATCGGTTTATTAGAACAAATGAACATGAATCGTAACAATAATAAATTAACATACATATTAGTAATTGTTAGAGTCAAATGCTTGTATCGAGTCATAATGAATATTTTGCAGGATTTCTAGGAAGTGAGGCATAAGTTCTTCCAGAAATTTTCCAGAAACTAACCATAAAATTTCTGCAGGTCACTTCTGACGGCGTCAAGGTTAACACCTGATGGCGTCAAGTGTAAAATTCTGGAAATTTTGCAAGTTTTGTTTTTCTACCAGAGTCATAAAGTTTTTGTTAAATCTTTAGTTTTATAAACACCAGGAAATCTGCAAATATTCATTCTACAAGCATTATATCTTTAATCGTTTTGTTTTTATTTCTAAGTCTGGAATTACACCTAGTTGTGAGTTTTCTTTGTTCAGGTTGATGCTTTGGGTTTTTTTTTGTGTTTGTTTTCTCAGGTTTAACAGGTTATATTGGACAAGAAGATGATTTATATTTCGGAAGGGAAGCTTTCAGCGTTCATTTTCTTGGAGGAGGATTTAACCATGTTACCGGATTATCCACATCGAACGAATCAGGGGAGTATTTGTTTTCATTCTTTTACCTTATTTACTTTTACATCCTTTGAATGAACATTGGGGACAATGTTCAGCTTAAGTGTAAGGGGAGGGTAAATGATGATACCTTAGAGAATACAATTGCACTTGATTTTTGTTTGTTTGATGGTAGATGTGTAATAAAACTGAGATAAATACTTGTTAGGGCAATTTTAGTGCCAAATTTAAAATTTTTTACAACATTTAGGAGTGAAACTTTGGTCTTAATGAGCGTCTCACGGATAGGAGTTATATGACTAGCACAAAACCGTACCACTAAAAAATTTTCCACCCCCAAATATGTGAGGTTCGCCCCTAGAATTGGTAGGAAAAGCATTTATGCTATGATGTGTGTACCGGTAGCACTTAGATTCTAGAACTTGCGTTAGGACCATTCCGAGGCCACAAGTGAGACTACATTCGTGTAGTTAGATTTACTACATGATAAGAGGCATTAGGATTAACCCATTGTTTTACACCTGTGTTTTTGTTATAATTACATTGGCTACATTGGTCAAGTAATTCTCCCACACCCTTTGCGTTGTACTCATTTTTAGTACACGATACCCCTAGTACACCCCTCAGAGCCTATCTTTTCATTTCTAACTTTAAGCATTTTACTTAAAGTAAGAATTTGTTTACACCCCACTTAAATGTACACCCAAATCGCCTTAGCCTACCTTGTATGCACTCATTTTTAGTGCATTATTGTGACAACATTTGTTTAAACCCTTAGTTAATTATCTAATTGATTACATGTTTGCTAAGTCGAGTCATATCCTTGTACATATTGTTTTGGGACGATTGGGACTCATGGGTAAAGTACTAGTGTAATGGAGTAATGGGGAAGAACAACATTATTACCCCCATATGTGCTAAATATTTTAAAAGTACAAATGTTTCGATTATCTTAATTCGAGTCATTAGAATAGTTATTTGTAAAGTTATGTAAAAGTTCAAGTGTAAGGGGAATGCAACGCCCCTGTGATGTATTATTTTGGATGGTAGGGCAAGAGAGTATGCAAAAAAAAAAAAAAAAAAAAAAAATCGAAAAAATCAAGAAAAATACAAAAAAATGAGAAAAAGAAAAGTAGAAGAAAAAAACATACGGACTACCATCCCGTTTCATTTTATGTTTATTTTATGTTTCTGTTATTTTGTTTTTAGCTTAAGACGAGTCTAGTCTTGGCTTAGCAACGCCATATTGTACTTGTAATCAACCAAGATCTTTAACTCGCCACCAGTAAAATATCCCTTATCCAACAAAACCGTGTTTATCATATCCCTACACCTAACGTTATAACCCGTTTAAAAGCCCTCTTTGATAGTTTATCTTAGGTGCTTACGCCTAGTGGAGGAGGTTTTTGACCCTTTCCCAAGCTTATGGTAATCTATTTGCTATGACAGGTAGTGAGAGATATTATCCATTTTCATATATGAGATATACTTTTATGACACCTGAGAGATGTGAGTATCTAAACACTACTTGTGAGGTGCTAGTTTGTAATCTCCGTGCTTATTATGATTAAAGTGGAACGACTATTTGTTGTAATTACTTTTATATTAGCATTAAATGACCCCTAACTTGTATTTTGATTAGAATAAAAGCGCATTTGCTTGAGGACAAGCAAATCTCAAGTGTAAGGGTATTTGATGAAGCGAAAAGTGTACCGCTTTTATGGGGTCATTTAAGCCCTAAATCGTATTTATTTGATCAAATATTGCCCTAAATCGTTCCTTTTGTCATTTTAGGTACTTTGGAGAAGAAATCTGGAAAAGGAAGCATTTTGGACGTTTTTGGAGCATAAAAGTGAAGAAAACGACAAAGTCTCCAAAGCTGCTGGAAAAGTACACGTGACGGCGTCAAGGATTGCTCCTGACGGCGTCACGGCTTGGCAAAAGAGGTGGATATGACAAATACACGTGACGCGCCAGAAAGTTTTGCAAAGGAAGTCTGACGGCGTCACCCTTTAAGGTGATCAAGGCCATCACGGTTTAAGTTAAAGAGAGACGGCGTCAAACACAATTGTGACGGCGTCAACCCTTGACGCGCCAGAGTGGATTTTGGAGGATTAAAGAGGGATGGCGTCAGGAAGACCATCCGGGAACCCTAGCCGCGGCGAGGTGACGGCGTCACCTCCTACAACGTGACGTCGTCAGCCCCTAAATTCTATATATAGTTTTGCAATTTTTAGTCATTAGTGTGCAACTTTGTGAGGAGAAACCCTATGACGAATTTTCTGCCATTTTTAAGGGTTTTATACCCTTGGATCTCCCATGTTTAATTGAAGATAAGTAATCAATTAATCATTCAATATGTCTATGTGTTGTTTGATTATATCTTGTTCTTGTCTTTTAATTAACATGTTAGGCTAGATTTATCTTGTGTTTGCTTAGATCTAATGAAACCTAACTATTGATTATTGGTTGTTGGTGTGTTATTAATTGTATTGGATGATTGTTTATCGATGTTAGGCTTAAGAAAACTGGCTAACCTCCTATACGGTAACTTGCTTGAACGTCTTAAGAAACATGAACCAATGCGTACTAAGGTTTTTATGGTTGTATTTAATGCATGAGCGAATTCTAGTGATCCCATGTTAGGAGCTTCTTAGCCGGCTCGACATAGGAGTGAAGTAGGAGCTTATAGAGTTGGGGAAGTACGTACGCCACCCCACGATTGGTATTAAGGAATACACCCATCATCCACGCAATTAATACACACTAATCAACCGGTAAAAGATAGTTAGGGAGTAAGGAAATCTAAGTAAACACATTTCTCCCCATATAAGTTCCACAACCTTTTCATTTTCAGTTATTTTATTTTATTTGCAATTGTAGTTATTTGGGTTAGTTGACTAGCATCTAATTCCGCCCACTCCTTCAAACCCGAGATTTTACTTGCTTTTATAAAAAAATATAAAAATACAAAAAGAATCTTCCCTCACCCTTAGACCTATTAGAGTAGTTTTTCAATCCTAACGACACTATTCCCTTAGAGAACGATCAATCCCCCGGTACTTGCCACTTCACTATACTACATCGGTCAGGTACACTGCCTGGTGGGGATTGCAAGCCTCTTGAGATCCCTCGAGAGGTAAAACCTGTTGTAAGGTCGCAAAACCACGCATCAGGCACAGGAGGCCCAACAGCTTCAGTATCAGTCAGTCTCAATTCTCCAGCTGCCAGTCAATCGCCTTCATCATCAAATACTCAATCCTCTCCAGTACTACATGAATCTGCAGATAACCATTCTTTGGAAGTTAATCCTTCTGCTCCTGCTGATGAGGTTCCTTTTGAAAACATATTTGCTCCTGAACATTCATCAGACACATCTTCTCTTGAAGAACACAACACTGCTACATCTGTTCAAAATCCTCAACCTTACGACCATCTCAGAAAATGGACCAGTGATCATCCAATCGAAAACATCGTAGGCAATCCCTCACGTCCAGTATCCACATGTAATCAACTAGCCACTGATGCACTATGGTGCTTTTTCAATTATGTACTGTCCAAAGTCGAACCAAAAGATGCCAAAGAAGCAATGACTAAAGATTGCTGGTTCCAGGCTATGCAGGATGAAATCCATGAATTTGATCGACTTGAAGTATATGAATTAGTGCCTCCTCCAGAGCTTGCAATGATCATTGCTTTAAAATGGATCTTCAAAGTGAAACTTGATGAGCATGGTGATGTGTTAAAGAACAAGGCACGGCTAGTCGCAAAAGGGTTCAGACAAGAAGAGGGAATTGATTTTGAAGAATCGTTTGCTCCGGTTGCTAGAATTGAAGCCAAAAGAATCTTCCTTGCAAATGCTGCTAGTCGGAATATGATAGTCTACCAGATGGATGTCAAAACGGCTTTCTTGAATGAAGACTTAAAGGAAGAAGTTTATGTGAGTCAACCCGAAGGATTCGTGGATGCTGAACATCCTACTCATGTTTACCGCTTGAAGAAGGCTCTTTATGGGTTGAAGTAGGCGCCAAGGGCATGGTACGATACATTGTCCAAGTTCCTTCTTGTGAACGGGTTCTCCAAGGGTGTTGTTGATCCCACATTATTCACCAGGAAGTCCAGAAAATATCTACTACTTGTTCAGATTTATGTAGATGATATCATCTTTGCTTCAACAGATCCTAGTGAATGTGATAGATTTTCAAAGGAGATGAATTCCAAGTTCCAAATGTCCATGATGGGACAAATGTCATTCTTTTTGGGATTACAAGTTTCTCAAAGTCCCGGAGGCATATTCATTAATCAATCCAAATACGCCAACGAGATCTTGAAAAAGTTTGGATTTGATTCAAGTGAGCCTGTTGACACTCCCATGGTTGATAGAACAAAGCTGGATGAAGATCCTTCAGGGATTCAAGTGGATATAACAAAGTATCGTAGCATGATTGGATCTTTGATGTACATCACGGCTAGCAGACCAGATCTTCTGTTTGCTGTGTGTATGTGTGCTCGGTATCAATCCAGGCCAACCAAGAAGCATGTTGAAGCGGTGAAACGGATCTTCCGTTATCTTCAAGGCACAGTTCATATGGGTCTCTGGTATCCTAAGGACACAACAATGGAGTTAACGGCTTATGCTGATGCTGATCATGCGGGATGTCAAGACACTCGTCGCAGTACTTCAGGAGGAGCTCAGTTTTTAGGGGAAAAGTTGGTTAGTTGGTCTTCTAAGAAGCAGATGAGTACTTCCATATCATCTACTGAAGCTGAGTACGTTGCCATGTCTGCTTGCTGTGCACAAATCCTTTGGATGCGATCACAACTTTCGGACTATGGATTCTCATACAACAAAATCCCCCTATATTGTGACAACAAAAGCGCCATTGCTCTTTGTTGTAACAATGTTCAGCACTCCAGGTCAAAACACATCGACATCAGGCATCACTTCATCAGGGAACAGGTGGAAAAAGGAATTGTGGAACTATACTTCGTAAGGACAGAGTTTCAGTTAGCTGACATCTTCACCAAGGCTCTTCCAAGAGATAGGTTTCAGTTTATTCTCCCACGCCTTGGTATGAAGAGCATGACACCTGAAACCCTCAAGTGTCTTCAGGAAGAAAAGGAGGAGTAAAGGATTGTCTTCTTATATCCTTGTACATTGTTGTATATATCTTAAATCAAAAAGAAAATACAAAAATATAAAACCTATAAAAACCATAAAAATCGAAAAATCAGAAAATTCCAAAAATAGTCCTACCTAGGCATGTCTTCTGTTTATCGATAACATTTACGGATCTAGAAATGTCATTCAACAATGACACGGATCTTTAAATGAAGCTCGAGCAGAAGTTATACTAATCAGTTAAAACATGTCTTAATGGCTTGCAGTTACTTCATACTGCAACCCACGTCATACACTGGGGAAAGCACGTCGCCAAAAAGATGGTTGTTCCTCCAACTGGGTGATGTTCACCTGGGCATGGATTACTTTATATCCATGTTTCACCGACTTGATGTACGTTTCAGTGCGTCATTTCGTGTATAAGAAGAGAAGTCTTCTTTACATCAGACTCTTTATCTTGTTTGATTCTTCAAGAGAGTCTTGATGTTACACAAGGTGGTAAATTGAATTAAATTTTTACAAATACTCGTCGCTCAATTGAATGACTACAGCTCTTTAAATAGAAAACGGGTCATTAATTGAGGGGGAGAATATTTGTTCAAATTTCTGACACCTTGCCAAATTTGTGCAACATCAGCAGTGACACTCTCTCGTGGTTTAAGGGGGAGCATAGTATGCTCCTAAATCAGAATACATTTAAACCTGACCACATTTTCTCCCAAATTTTCTATACTTATTTAAATCAATTGAGATCACAAATCTCAAATGGTTTGAAATTTTTGATCGGGGGAGAGAATGTGATTTAAATATGAAATTCTGATAAAATGTGATGATTTGGAAGTTAATGTAAGCTCTCCCGTATGTGCTAAACTCTTTCGTATATCGATGCACATATTGAGGGGGAGCAAATGGTTTTTAACAAAACATAAAGGATTGGGCATATCATGCGAGTGTGGCTCAGACATAACAATCGAATTGACGAAAATTGAACTGTCATCAATCGAAAGGATGCGACTTGGCCGGGTAATAATTTCAAGCTGGTCTAACCAGTGATGTAAGCGTGTCTCGAAAAGGACGTATCTGAGTAGAGTGTACCGTTTCGAGAAACTTTCTATGGACTTGACTAGGCCAGGTAATAATTTCAAGCTGGTTTAATCAGTGATGTAAACGTGTCTCGAATCGGTCATGTTCACTGAAAGTTGATCAATTCAAAAAAGTGCGAGTTCTACCTAACATGTGCAAATTTATAAAACAATCAACCGAGCACATGTTGAGGGGGAGCATTTGAAATATATAAAACTCTCAAGTGTTTGCAAAAATGTGTTTCAGAATCATGAACACTTTGAGAGATTTTTCAAAGATTTGGTTTATGGCTATCGTGGAAGTACACCAAAGACCGACCATTTTAATTAATGTATGGAGTTATAAGGATGGTTAGGTTAGGCTCAAGTTCCCACGATCCCGCCAGAGCCGGAGGGATCTACCCAGGGACAATCCACTAGTTAGTGTAGAAGTCCTTAGGCATGATTAAAAAGGAGAAAAGTGTGATTAAGGGAAGAGTGCCGACTGAGATGGAGCTAGTACTGGAACAAACCTAATAAGGTGCTAGTAATGAAGTCTCGGTAAGCACTGAAGGGGTTGAAGAATGAAAAAGAAATGTAAAGATAAAGGGTGAAAAGAAAGAAGCCCTCCTTACACTTTAGGCAGAAACCGGGTCAATACATATGCTGTCAGAATCACTTAGTTGATTGATGGCATTGAAGACAAAGTATCATGGACCCAGTGATACGCTGCACAACCCTCCCTAGCCACTCAAGGTCCCTCAAAGGATTCTTGTTTCAATTGTCACGGAGTTCAATACATTTCTATCGTCTCTCTCACTCCGAGTTAGATGATATTGAAAAGGTGGCAGTTCTCTCCAGCCTCCGATCACCAAATCAAAACGCACAATTGAGTCTAGAGCCACGAGATGCATAAAAAGATCTCTTAGGGACACAAAATATTTCTACACTGGTTGTTCAACATTAAGGACACCAGGTGTAAACTCATGAGTCCTACGCAAATCTTAGCAATCTGCCAGAACATTTATGAGGGAATTTACAATTGTAATTCTCAATCATTAAATGGAAATTCCTGCCAGGGTCAACATCAAGCAGCCCTGAAAGCAGGTCACTTCGGTAATTCTTTAAGGATTACGCTTAGTGGTCACGGCGGTTTCAAAATGGTCTACAGTCGTGGAATGATCTCCAGCGACTCACCTAATCGTTGATGTGCTACGGTTCTATCTTAAAAAACCCTCTGTGGGTTTTCGATTAGGAACAGTCTTGGTAAATATTAGAGAGAGTTTTCACACTATGCTGTTAACAATCTCGAAGTCCGAACCTGTAAGTACCGGTCGATTTGTTGCTAACTGTCGTATGCAGGAACTTCTGGCGATTGTAGCTGTGGAATGCTGTAGCTGGTTGCTGTTGTAGCTGGTTGCAGAAAAGATGCCAATCCTCTACCACATGTTCACACCACATCATCATCTTAATCAAGGAAGTCATGACAACCTAAATGACCTTCAACACAGCTTCTGCTAACTCTGATGCTGAAAGTCATGACCCAGAATGGAGTGAGCATGTCAGTTCAATGAGTACCACATCACATTGATACATACCACTGAAAGATGATATGGAAACATGATTCGTCTTTTTGAGTATATATTTCCAAAGGAAAAAGCAACGTATGCGTTTTCCCCGGGTCGTGTCCCAACGAAGGTCGAATATCGAGTTGTCGTTACGTTGACGAATTATGTGGTGAATGCGTGTGAAAAAGAGTGATTGATTTGTGATTTTTTACTACGAATAATGAAATTATAAAAGAAATTAACTAATTAAGCTAAATAGTACAATTAAACTAAGCAAGTAATCCTAAAAATGAAAATTAGAGTTTAAAAACGACACGCGACGAAATATAAAACGTAAATAAAAGTGAATTTCTAAAATTTAAAACCTAAAAATATAAAAATAATTTTCCTATATAAAAACTGATAAAAGAAAATTTTTGGAAAAAGAAAAATATTTTTTTGACTTTTTAATAATTTTTTATGAATTAAAAACTAAATAAAACAATTTAAATGATTTAAAAATATTAAAACAACTAGGAAAAATCTGAAAATTTTTGAGTAATTCTAAAATTAAATTTCTAATTAAGGAAAAATAATTTGAGAAACTAATTTTGCCTAAATAAGCTGTAACAGAGAATAAGCTAATGAGAAATAAGCTAAAAATAAGCAAAAGCTGGCCAAAAATTATCAAAAGCTCAAAAATAGTAAAACTCTCTTAATAAAGCTTGAAATAACTTAAAAATCAACAGAAAAGCTCATGGGAAAAGCCCAAAAGCTCCTGAGCAGCTGTTACAAATGACAGAAATGAAATGATTTACGGCCAACTTCGAGCGATTGTAAAAGCTAGACAAAAGCTATTCAATAGAAACCAAAAGCTAATCCTAGAAGCTAGTACTACTAACTATTTATAAACTGAAAATGATCAACATTAATAATCAAATACTCATTCAAAACAGGCCATGAAAAGAGCGAGAAAAACTCTAAAACTGAAAATGCAGGTTTCAAACAGCCCTTGGGGGCTTTTTGCAAGCTGAAATTAAGCTACTTAAGAAGCTCTAAATTCAAAACCCATATAATATACTTCAAGCCTGCTATATGAACTACCTAAAAACCAAAATTGAGGTCCTAATTCTCACTAAATAAGCCAATGCTAGCTCTAGATCAGCTGATAAAAACTTCAAATCTGCACAAAATGTCCTGTAACAGCATACATGGGATTTTTGGCGCAAAAGTGTTCAGACTTCTACCAAAGGCAACTATCTCTTAGATTCTAACTTAAACTCTTCTAATGCACCTAGAAATGCCAAAGGGGAACTCAACATAAGCTCAGCTTATGCTGAGCTTAATTGAGCAGTTTAAAGCTTTCAAGTCAAATAATGGACAACTCACTCTTAATAAGCTATAAACCTCAAACTTCTTACTGAATTAAGCTTAAGTCACCTTATCTTGTTTAAATCAAGTCTGATCTACTTGCAAGTACACAGTAATTAGCTAGGCTAAAGCTATGCCAAACACTACTTATCTCCACTGATTTTGCAACATACCCTAGACCTATTTGCTTTTAACCTAAAATTTATACTATTCTATTAGATTCTAGGCTATTTCTAATCTAAAAGCAGAAAAAAAATCAATTAAGCTAGAAATAGAACAGACTGATTGAATAAAAAGCTAATAGATACGCTAATAATGAAATGGAACTTACAATTTATTCTAGCTAAAAAAAATGAACTCAGATTCCACTTATAACCCAGGCTTATATAATAAGCCAAAAATAACAACCCAGAACAGCTTATGATCACAGCTTAAACCACAGCTTATTCCAACAGTTGACTGTTTGACCAGAATATTGACTTTTTGACTTTTTGATTTTTGTGAAGTAAATACAATATGAAACCCAACAAAAGCTTATATTAAGCTACAAAACTTATATAAGCATTAAAAATCAGAAAACAGCTTATTTGAAGCTGGAATTTAAAAATATTTTTGGATTTTCTTTTCAAATTAAAGGAACAAGGAATGAAAACAACAAAACAACAATAGACAAACTGATAATTCTAATAAGCAACTGAAAACAAACTTTGATCAAAACAATAAGCAAAATTAAAGTGCACTTTAAAATAAACTTTTCATTAATTAAAACTAAAATTACAAAGGAGAAATTGAAATTACAACTTGAATTTAAAAGTTACACTACGAAAAACATTAAATGACAAAGAAATTAAAATGGTAACAATTTTCTAAAGACATGAGAAATTGGACCCAAAATACATGAAGAAGAAGGTCCTCTATTTATAGCCTTCTGGGGAAGTTTCTGGGCTGTCCATGTTGGCAATCCGTGGCTTCCTTAGCTCTCAATCACACCCTTAGATCATTTCCTTGCTCACCACTCTTCAATCTCAGCCGTAGATCAAAATAATGATGTGGCTTGACCAATAGGCAGCACCCACGTGTCCCTGGCAGTTGTCAGTCCTTCTAGAAACTCCAATCATTAGGTAATTAATCGTGTAATGGGGTAATTTTGGGGTACGGTTATTCTAGGGTTCTTCGTACAGTAACTATCTGGGTAATTGGGGGTGAATTATGGCGCGGGTAGTATGTGTGTGTGTGTTTTTTTTTTTTTTTTTTGACCCGTACTTTTATTACTTTGACCCCGGGTTTTTTAAGTGAATCAGGTAAGGGCAAAGGGTGTGGACCGGGTATAGATAAATGGTGGGCTTTTGTGGTTTGTGAAGTGGGCTAGTGGGTTAAGTAGTGTAATGGGTTGGGTGATGTATAAATCCGGATAAGTAGTATAGTGTGAATGGGATTTGTAAGGTAAACCTGATAAGGACCTTTTGTGTTATTTCTGAAATTCTAAGGGCCATTTATGTAATTGCTGGGAATTTGAGGACTGAACTTGCCAATTTTCCAAAGTAAATCCAAGGCTGATCTTGACTTTTGATAATTCTTCAAGGGTTGACTTTGACTTTTTGCTTCCCGGCTTCGGCTATAAATATCAATTCCATATCTCGTGCTCGGTTTTCCGTTTTATCTTGATTTTTGTCCTTTTCTTCGATATCCCTCCCTGCACATAAGTAAACACAAAAACACAAATATCTTTGGCATTTCGGTTAGTTTTTGGTCTATTTGGGTCCGGTTTTGGTCAAGAAAAGGTATGTGTTTAAGCACATACCAAATTCCCCCAGACTAAGCTATTGCAATGTCCTCATGCAATGTTATAAAAACACGTTTTCAAAACCAAAAATTTCCAATCTCTTTTTACTAACTTTGAGAAGTAGCAAAATTTTCAAAAGAGATTAAGAAATCTTAAGTTATAAAAACTTCCCGATTTTCCATTTTATTCTATTTTTGTGTTTTCTTATTATGATGTGACGGCTTTGTTTGACAATCATTATCTATCGATAATTTTTAGGGTCTTCGAGTAGGAAACACGACTCATAAAGAAGTGACCATACGGATAAAATTCGTTGTTCCTGATTTTTCACGAGTCCCCAAGCTAAGCTTAAAAACGAAATCATTGTCATTTACAAGTTAGATTGCCAACACTACTCAGAAAGCTAATTGTGGACTTCTCGTTCCCAAATTCCTATTTTCCTCTATTTATTTTATTTTTGGTGAGAAATGAATTTCTTCAAGTTCTCGTTTCGATAATTTTTAATCCGATAAAGATACCTAGTTTAGACGCTAAGTAGTTTTCAAACCTTCCCTCGAAAACCGTTGCATACAAAAATGAGGTCCACATCAAGGTCTCTGATTTAACACGATTTTGAGGATATCCCTTTTATTTGCGACCGAAACAACTCATCTACGAGTCCAGAGACAGAAGCCTTTATTAGGATACCTCGGAGTCGAAATTTGGCATTTTTAACATTATTAAGCACATATTATTAATCCTTGGCCTTTTATAACAATCACAACATCGGTTGCGAGCCGGCAAGATGTGATAGTCTATTATGACCTTGGAATTTTTCCTCTGCCTTTATTAGAAGTCTACAACATCGGCTGCGAACCGGCAAGATGTAGAAAACTTTTTATGGCTTTGGATTATTATTATTATTCGTTATTCATTAATTATTTGTGTTGCCAAACCCCAAGTCCTACGGCTTTTATAACAATCCCAACATCGGTTGCGAGCCGGCAAGATGAAATAGTCTATTACACCGTAACACTGGCAGTACCTTGATGTGTACCCAACTTTCATAAGCAAGAATTCTCTAAGGAAGAAATAAAAACTAATTATCGCCAAAACCAAAATACCTTTAATTATTCCTAGATTACTATTTTTGGGTGAAACAAGCTTATGGGAACAAAAAGCCACAAGTAACTTCGATGAGCTTTAAAGAGATCCAACTACTCCACGTTTAGCAATCTAACTTATAAACAACTCTATCATTTATCGTTTTTCGCAAATTTAAAATCTTAAATAATAAGATCCGCGAATGCTTAGCCAAATAATCAAGCCATGCATATATAAAGTCAAATACGGGAACTTGCAAACTCTTAAAAAGAATTCGCGTTTTCTAGCTCCTTTTGTAAAAGACTAGCACGAGCTTATAGATTATGTAAGTTAAGGAGACAAGCTAGGGCTCAACACGCCCGGTCAAGTCAGAATTTTATTCCTACTCTCGCCAGCGGAAAGTCAACAAAAATGTCAAAACTTATTATATTTTTGCAAAAATTTTAAATTTTTCTCATTTTTTTGGATTTTTTTTTTTCAATTTTGGAGGAAAAACGGGGTTGCATGAGTAAACGGCAAAAATTGCAAGGCAAAAATCAAATCGACAGATTACCCCCCCAGACTAAAACAAGACATTGTCCCCAATGTCTTAAAGGTAAGGGTTCTCCTACATAAATCTAAGGCCGTTTATGAATTATGCCAAAAGATAGATGTAAAACGATAAGATTTTAGAATATTGGATACGCAACGGATGATGAAACTCAAGTGGAGAGAAAACTCGAGTGGATACGCAACGGATGATGAAACTCGAGTGGACATACCACAGAAAACAACGAAACACAAGATATGGAAGAGGAGACCTCTTCATGTTTTATTAGAAAATAGAGAAGAAGATAGATGGATAAGCATGGGGTGCCTCCCACGAAGCGCTTGTTTTTGGTAACCGAGTCACATGAGCTTGACTCGACCACGAATTTATTTGTCCATGGGGGAGCAAGTGGAAAAAGAAATCTCCATCGGACTTTCGTTCAAGAGGTTTGGATAAACATTGAAACATATGAAAGTTCCACACCGATGAGATACCCGCGGTATTTTTAGAAAGAAGAACCAGAAATGGTAATACCGGGGTCAAAGATGGTATCTTCACTCCCAACGGAGTGAAGGATGGGAGAAGCCACAGCATATGTGATGAAGAGCATAAATATTTTGATGATTATTATGAAAAGCTCTTAATCATCATAAGAAGTTTTGTCAAAAGTCTCGGGCGGGAGGGTCGGGATTAAATCTTCATGAGAAGGTATACCTCCCCCCAGACTAGAATCTTCCTCCAGATGAAAATAGAATTTATCAAATTCCGGAGGAGATAGAAAGAAAGAAAGTTCATCGGAGAACTTGTCGAGATAAAGATCATTCATATCAAAATGAAATGATTCATATTCGGGAGGAGAGATATGAGCATGAGTAGTGGTACTGCCACTACTCGTCTCCTCTGAATGATCAATATCAAAGAAGAAGGTTTCAAAAGATGGGATAAAAAGATTGAGATCAGAAGTGGGATTGCCACTAGCCGTGTCAAACGTAAAACTTTCATATTCGGTACAAGCATCCTCGAGCTCGAGCTCCAAAGGATCAAACGGCTTTTCTTCAAGAATAAATTCTTCATAAACTTCCTTCGGGGGAAGGGAAAGGAACGGTTCATCAATTATTTTTAATGAATCATCTTCCCCCGGATCACTGTCAGTCTCAACAATTTCCAGAAAAATTGGAGTTTTATCAAAGAACACCTCGACTTCTTCCCTAGAGATAACATTTTCTTCACTCGTGGGAGAAAGATGGGAAGAGTCGGAATTAAGAATCTCGATGTGATAAACTTGTTCTGGAGGTGGGACAAGTGGTGTGCTCTTAGAGCTAGCAATTTCCACCGCTTCCGTTGTAGTCTCCAATTCATCTTCATCATCGTCGTCAAGAACACTCTTAGAATTTGCAGCACAACACTCAAACCATTTGCTCGATCCAGGATTGATTTTCATAGCCTTGAGCTCAGCACGTTTTTCTGACATACTCTTGACCGTGAATCTTGAAAGGTTTGGATCAACTCTTTTAGGAGCAATTACGGGATCGGACTTTTGATCAACCGTAGCGACATTGCATTTTTCGGTTTGAGGTTTCGAGTTCGGATTAATATTGAACGTAACTTTTTCCTTATCGACCCGCAAAGTAATTTCTTCACCATAGACATCGATCAAAGCTCGCCCGGTCCTCAAGAATGATCTTTCGAGAATGAGAGGAACCCGGGGGCCGGCGTCAAAATCAACTACCACAAAATCTGCTGGAAAATGAAACTTCCCCACCTTTACAAAGACATCCTCGGCTACACCTTTAGGAAGGGTGATGGAGCGATCCGCAAGCTCGAGGGTCATGCAAGTGGGGGTAAGTTCGGGCAAAGAAAGTTTCTTCCAGATGGATAACGGCATTAGGTTGATGCTCGCACCAAGATCGGCTAAGGCGTGGCATTCAACCATTCCCGGAAATTCACATGGGATGAGAAATTTTCCGGGATCTCCAAGCTTTTCTGGAAGCTTTTTGAGAATTGCCGCTGAGCAGTTTTCGTTAACTGGAGTTTTTGTCATTTCAAATAATTTTTCTTTATTGCTCAACAAACTTTTGAGGGTAGAAATGAATTTTGGCATCAGAAGTAAAGCGTCCGCGAAGCTTATATCAAAATGTAATTCTTGGAATATTTGAAAGAATTTTTCCATTTGACTCGAAGCTTTATCAAGGAGCTTTTGATCACTCAATCTCGAAGGATACGAAAGTGTGGTCTTAACGGGAGCTTTTTCTTTTGGTTCAACATTCTTCGGTTCAGATGGATGGATGACTGGAGGTTGGACGTCTTCGGTTCCTCCGTTGTTAGTAGGAGGTTCCGTGTCCTTGGTCACCTCGGTCTCACGGACGACTACCTTGGGAGGTAGAGAAGAAGCGGTAGCCGGAGCCGTGGGTCCATCATATGAAACACCGCTCCTAGTAGTGATCGCCTTAGCATCGCCCCTCGGGTTGGCGATCATGTTGCTTGGAAGAGTAGTAGTACCCGAACCCGAGGGTCGATCATTTAAACGCTTGTTAATTTCATTGATTTGACTCATCATCCTTCTATTCATTTCCTCTTGATTCTTTTGTTGTTGTTGGTTTTGAAGAATGAATTGTTTTAATAACTCATCCGAGGGCGATGGGTTTGGCACAAATCCTTGAATTTTGATTGTTTGGAAGATTTGGCCCTCGGTTGTTTTGATTAAAACTCTGGTTGTTGTTTTGAAAATTTCCCTGATTAAAATTTCCTGGGTTTTGAAAATTTCCTTGATTCGGGGCTTGGTTATAATTCCCTTGGTTTTGATAACCTTAATTGCCCCGATTTTGATTTTGATTATTTGGAACATTGCGGTTTTGCACTTGCTGATTTTGATTTGGTGGGAAACCGGGTGGTCCGAGGAAGTTGTTAGAACGGTAGCTGAGCAAATTACGGTCACCTTGGGGTTGGTAACCGTTACCACCCGTGTTGTAGGTTCCCGTAGCAGCATAAACATTCTCTTGAGTGTAGCCACCGGAGGCTGGGCACTCAAAATACTGATGTGGACCACCACATGTCTCACAACTATGATTAACAACATTGACTTGATTGTTGTTGTTTTGAGTTGAAATCTGATTTTGATGAATTCTCAAGATAGCTGTTGACAAATCATTCATTTGTTTAGAGAGAGCGGCTATCTCGGAGGTAGAAGAATCAGTGCTAGATTTTGTTGACTCATTCCTCTCGGCAAAGGAATCCCAAAAATTATGGTGGGCGGTCATGTTTTCAATAAGATCATAGCACTCTTCGGGTCGACGTTTCATAAACGTACCACCGGCAGCAGCATTAATCGTATCACGGTGTCGTAATGTCAAACCATTATAGAAGGTATCTATAATAGTGACCAATAACATATTGTGGTTCGGACACCGATCAATCGATAACTTGTAGCGTTCCCATGCCTCAAACAATGATTCATCGGGAAGCTAACGGAAATTGCTAATCTCATTCCTTAATTTCGTCACCATCGACGGTGGGAAATATTTCGCCAAGAACTTTGTAACCATTTCATCGAAACTACGAATGCAGTTCTTGGGAAGACGATCAAACCAAGCGGTGGCATGATGCGTCAATGAATAAGGAAAGAGATATAGACGGAGGGCGTCATCGGAGACCCCATTTTGTTTCATACTTTGAGTGACGGTTATGAATTTGTCAAGATGCTTGTTCGCATCATCACCCGCCAAACCATGGAATTGGCACGAGTTTTGGACTTGTTGAATCATATGATGCTTAAGTCCAAAATCGGCGGCTTGAATATTGACGGGGGCAATCGGGCCACCACGTCCGTGCATTGTGGGTTGGCACAGCTCCTCCATCGTTCGGAGATCGGGAGCTGGCATGTGATTATCACCACCCATCGGCGGGTGTTGATTGTTTGGGTCGTCGGCCATTTCCTCAACGGTTGAGGAATGAACACGGTTGTTATGGCGAATTATCCTCTCGGGATTTCAGAGCGGTGAAAGAAGAGGATCAGAAGTAGAAGATCGGGTGTGCATACACCAAAAACAAACACAAAATCAAAAAGGAAAACCAAATTTGAAAATAAAATATTTTTGGATTTTTATTTTTAATGAAAAATTAGATTTATTATCTTTTTGGTGATCGTTGATCAACCGTACTCGTTTCTTTCAAAACTACGCGCAGCGTGGCGGAGAAGCAAAGGTCCACTCGAAGGTGATTAAAAACCCGCCTCTTTCGGTCTGCAATTTAATGTCAAGACCATCCTTAAACCCCGTGTATAGGTTGTAGTAAAGAAATAATCCGAGAAACGTTTAACTTCACGATCTCTTTTGTTGTTTATTCAGAATGGTTTACAACGCCCTCTCGAGAGCGAGGATTTATTATTAATGGTGAAAACACTTTAGGAATAGTGTTTTTTAATTATTATAATTTTGTATTTTTTTATTTTTATGAAAACGAAAACTGCCGAGGAAGGGTCTTCAAAACACGATTCTATGGCGAAACTCCAACTCTTCTCAAGCCTTCCTCGGCAGCGGCGCCATTTTTTTGATTCGTCTTTTTGAGTATATATTTCCAAAGGAAAAAGCAACGTATGCGTTTTCCCCGGGTCGTGTCCCAACGAAGGTCGAATATCGAGTTGTCGTTACGTTGACGAATTGTGTGGTGAATGCGTGTGAAAAAGAGTGATTGATTTGTGATTTTTTACTACGAATAATGAAATTATAAAAGAAATTAACTAATTAAGCTAAATAGAACAATTAAACTAAGCAAGTAATCCTAAAAATGAAAATTAGAGTTTAAAAACGTCACGCGACGAAATATAAAACGTAAATAAAAGTGAATTTCTAAAATTTAAAACCTAAAAATATAAAAATAATTTTCCTATATAAAAACTGATAAAAGAAAATTTTTGGAAAAAGAAAAATATTTTTTTGACTTTTTAATAATTTTTTATGAATTAAAAACTAAATAAAACAATTTAAATGATTTAAAAATATTAAAACAACTAGGAAAAATCTAAAAAATTTTGAGTAATTCTAAAATTAAATTTCTAATTAAGGAAAAATAATTTGAGAAACTAATTTTGCCTAAATAAGCTGTAACAGAGAATAAGCTAATGAGAAATAAGCTAAAAATAAGCAAAAGCTGGCCAAAAATTATCAAAAGCTCAAAAATAGTAAAACTCACTTAATAAAGCTTGAAATAACTTAAAAATCAACAGAAAAGCTCATGGGAAAAGCCCAAAAGCTCCTGAGCAGCTGTTACAAATGACAGAAATGAAATGATTTACGGCCAACTTCGAGTGATTGTAAAAGCTAGACAAAAGCTATTCAATAGAAACCAAAAGCTAATCCTAGAAGCTAGTACTACTAACTATTTATAAACTGAAAATGATCAACATTAATAATCAAATACTCATTCAAAACAGGCCATGAAAAGAGCGAGAATAACTCTAAAACTGAAAATGCAGGTTTCAAACAGCCCTTGGGGGCTTTTTGCAAGCTGAAATTAAGCTACTTAAGAAGCTCTAAATTCAAAACCCAGATAATATACTTCAAGCCTGCTATATGAACTACCTAAAAACCAAAATTGAGGTCCTAATTCTCACTAAATAAGCCAATGCTAGCTCTAGATCAGCTGATAAAAACTTCAAATCTGCACAAAATGTCCTGTAACAGCAGACATGGGATTTTTGGCGCAAAAGTGTTCAGACTTCTACCAAAGGCAACTATCTCTTAGATTCTAACTTAAACTCTTCTAATGCACCTAGAAATGCCAAAGGGGAACTCAACATAAGCTCAGCTTATGCTGAGCTTAATTGAGCAGTTTAAAGCTTTCAAGTCAAATAATGGACAACTCACTCTTAATAAGCTATAAACCTCAAACTTCTTACTGAATTAAGCTTAAGTCACCTTATCTTGTTTAAATCAAGTCTGATCTACTTGCAAGTACACAGTAATTAGCTAGGCTAAAGCTATGCCAAACACTACTTAACTCCACTGATTTTGCAACATACCCTAGACCTATTTGCTTTTAACCTAAAATTTATACTATTCTATTATATTCTAGGCTATTTCTAATCTAAAAGCAGAATAAAAAAAAATCAATTAAGCTAGAAATAGAACAGACTGATTGAATAAAAAGCTAATAGATACGCTAATAATGAAATGGAACTTACAATTTATTCTAGCAAAAAAATGAACTCAGATTCCACTTATAACCCAGGCTTATATAATAAGCCAAAAATAACAACCCATAATAGCTTATGATCACAGCTTAATCCACAGCTTATTCCAACAGTTGACTGTTTGAGCAGAATATTGACCTTTTGACTTTTTGAATTTTGTGAAGTAAATACAATATGAAACCCAACAAAAGCTTATATTAAGCTACAAAACTTATATAAGCATTAAAAATCAGAAAACAGCTTATTTGAAGCTGGAATTTAAAACTATTTTTGGATTTTCTTTTCAAATTAAAGGAACAAGGAATGAAAACAACAATAGACAAACTGATAATTCTAATAAGCAACTGAAAACAAACTTTGATCAAAACAATAAGTAGAATTAAAGTGCACTTTAAAATAAACTTTTCATTAATTAAAACTAAAAATTACAAAGGAGAAATTGAAATTACAACTTGAATTTAAAAGTTACACTACGAAAAACATTAAATGACAAAGAAATTAAAATGGTAACAATTTTCTAAAGACATGAAAAATTGGACCCAAAATACATGAAGAAGAAGGTCCTCTATTTATAGCCTTCTGGGGAAGTTTCTGGGCTGTCCATGCTGGCAATCCGTGGCTTCCTTAGCTCTCAATCACACCCTTAGATCATTTCCTTGCTCACCACTCTTCAATCTCAGCCGTAGATCAAAATAATGATGTGGCTTGACCAATAGGCAGCACCCACGTGTCCCTGGCAGTTGTCAGTCCTTCTAGAAACTCCAATCATTAGGTAATTAATCGTGTAATGGGGTAATTTTGGGGTACGGTTATTCTAGGGTTCTTCGTACAGTAACTATCTGGGTAATTGGGGGTGAATTATGGCGCGGGTAGTGTGTGTGTGTGTTTTTTTTTTTGTTTGACCCGTACTTTTATTACTTTGACCCCGGGTTTTTTAAGTGAATCGGGTAAGGGCAAAGGGTGTGGACCGGGTATAGATAAATGGTGGGCTTTTGTGGTTTGTGAAGTGGGCTAGTGGGTTAAGTAGTGTAATGGGTTGGGTGATGTATAAATCCGGATAAGTAGTATAGTGTGAATGGGATTTGTAAGGTAAAAATGATTAGGACCTTTTGTGTTATTTATGAAATTCTAAGGGCCATTTATGTAATTGCTGGGAATTTGAGGACTGAACTAGCCAATTTTCCAAAGTAAATCCAAGGCTGATCTTGACTTTTGATAATTCTTCAAGGGTTGACTTTGACTTTTTGCTTCCCGGCTTCGGCTATAAATATCAATTCCATATCTCGTGCTCAGTTTTCCGTTTTATCTTGATTTTTGTCCTTTTCTTCGATATCCGTCCCTGCACATAAATAAACACAAAAACACAAATATCTTTGGCATTTCGGTTAGTTTTTGGTCTATTTGGGTCCGGTTTTGGTTAAGAAAAGGTATGTGTTTAAGCACATACCAAAACACATGGTGGATGATAGCTCTAAAGAATCAACAAAGATCATCCAACACAGAAGAAGGTCATCTGAAGAGTTGATGCTGTACAATGATCATGGATTGTGAAGAATCATTGTTTAACGAGCTATGAAGTCAAGAGACATGGATGAAGTGAAAAAATTATGAACATTACTTCAGGGGTGACCTCCATTAGGGGGAGATTGTTAGGAATATGAATATTCAGTTGAAGACTCGGTCACCCCGAGTACTTAGTAGCACATCATAGCTCGTAGGATAATTAGTAATATTATTAGTAGTTTAGTTATTATTAATATTGTGGAGTGGGTCGGGTCTTTACCCACTGTCAGCTCGCTCCACAGTCCACTAGGGACATATTATGTAGTACTATAAATACACCCTTCCCACCCATGGGAAGGGTTGGACCTTTCAAGCTAATCTAATCTCATCTTATTTCTCTCTCTACAAAGGCTCCCAAACTCTCCTACCTCTCTCTAGAATCCTTCTATTCGATCCAAATTATTCGCCCTAATCTTGTGTTTCTTTGTTAGTGAATACCCTACATGTATGTTCACCAGCCTCCTGGTTTTGTTGATCCTGCTCATCCCAAGAAGGTTTACAAAGTAATCAAAGCTTTGTATGGATTACATCAAGCTCCCAGAGCTTGGTATGCTACACTCTCCAAATTTCTTGAGGAGCATGGGTACAAGAGGGGTGTCATTGACAAGACCTTATTTATTAAAAGGAACAAGAAGGATATCATTTTAGTGCAAGTGTATGTAGATGATATCATCTTTGGATCCACAAAAAGGTCTTGGTGTGAAGAATTTGAGGCATTGATGAAAGGCAGATTTCAGATGAGTTCAATGGGTGAGCTCACATTCTTTCTTGGACTGCAAGTGAAACAAAAGGAAGATGGACTTTTCATTTCTCAAGACAAGTATGTTGCTGAGATGCTGAAGAAGTTTGATCTTGCAAGTGTGAAGACAGTAGTCACTCCAATGGAGAACAAGGTGCCATTAACAAAAGATGAGGATGCTGATGATGTGGATTTGCACATATACAGATCCATGATAGGTTCTCTTATGTATCTAACTGCCTCTAGGCCTGATATTATGTATGCAGTTTGTGCTTGTTCTTATTTTCAGGTTACTCCCAAGACTTCACATCTTCATGTTGTGAAGAGAATCTTTAGATATCTAAAAGGCAAACCCAATTTGGGTCTTTGGTATCCTAAAGAGTCATCATTTGACCTGGAAGCCTATTCAAATAGTGACTATGCTAGAGAAAGTCTTGATAGGAAATCCACAACAGGAGGTTGTCAATTTCTTGGCAGAAGATTGATTTCATGGCAATGCAAGAAGCAAACCATTGTGGCTACATCTACAACTGAAGCTGAGTATGTAGCTGCTGCTAATTGCTGTGGACAAGTCTTGTGGATTCAGAATCAGATGCTGGATTATGGTTTGAATTTCATGAATACTATAATTCACATTGATAATGAAAGTACTATCTGTATAGTAAAGAACCCAGTGTATCACTCTAAGACTAAACACATAGAAATAAGGCATCACTTTATAAGGGATTGCTTTGAAAAGAAATTGATTAGGGTGAAAAAGATACACACAGACTTTAATGTGGCTGACCTATTGACCAAAGCTTTTGATGGACCTAGGTTCAATTTCTTAGTGGTTAATATTGGAATGGTAAACCCATAGCTACATTTAAGAGGAGGTTAAATGTATAGTTTGTATAATAGTACAAGTATTAAGTATATTTAATTCTGGTAGAAGTTAAATCTGGTAGCTTTAGAGTTAATTCTGGTAGTGAATAAGTTTTAATTCTGGTTGCAACAACATATGGTTGTATATTTTCTTGGTTTTAGACTAATTTTTCCAGGAAAAGCATGGATGGATGGTGATTGGACGCTTTGCTAATGAGTTTTTATTTGTGTTTGTCTGGTATTTTTGTTAAGTCTGGTGCTTCTCTATTAATACTGGTTGACCAATGTTAAGTCTGGTAGTGTTAAACCATAATTAATTTTTTACCGTTAGGTCTGGTCGTACACTTAATGATTTTTCCTGTTTAAATAATACCGTTACTATTTTTCGGGAAAAGAGGTATATATGGATAATATTTGATTCATTTTTCATCTTTATCCATTATTTACTTCTATTTTTCAAATTTTTATTCTCTGCCAAGATTTACTCTGTTTCTCACCTACCAGCATAAAAACCCTAATTCACCAGTCAACCAGTACTTACAAACCAGCTTTGAACAGATAGTGGACTTCTTAAAAGGCTCTCAGCTCAGGTATGCCTTGACTCATAATCCCACTATCTATGATTCCCTAGTCAAACAGTTTTGGGAGACTGCTACTTCCGAAACTCTTGCTGATGGGACTCTACATTTAAGGGCAACCATTGATAATAATGAAGTTTCAGTCTCTGAAGCATCCATTAGAAGTAGTCTTAAATTGGATGATGCTTCAGGGGAAACTATGTTGTTAAATAATATGATTTTAGAGGGAATGGGTAACATAGGATATCCCACTGATGGTGGGTTTACATTTTGGAAAAGCCATTTTTTATCTCAGTGGAGGTTTTTAATCCATCATTAGCTGCACTGTCTCAGTCCCAAGAGTGGAGGATGGGATCAATTTGGAAGCAATATTGCTTCTGATTTGGTCTGTCTTTCACTTGGAAAGACTTTTAATTTTTCAAAACAAATCTTTGATGGCATGGTAGCAAATGTAAAAAGTAAGCACAAGTTTTTAATGTACCCTCTTTTTCTTCAAATGGTGTTGAACATTGAAACTGAAAACAAAATGCAGACTTACTTTTGTGTGCCCTTTAAGGATAAAATTTTTAGTAACATGAAAAGGGGGTTTCAGGGGACACATAAACCATTATTACCTGCTATGTTGCCTGTTAGTACTAACATTGCAGGTACATCATTGTCCTCACCTAGAAGAGAAGCACACTCACCATCACCTACAACTGAGGAGCCTGCAGATGATCACCTACACCACAACCACCATCAACTACACCCACACCACCTTCACCTCAGCAGCAAACCCAGGTTGAACCTCCAATTCATGAGGAGGAATCAGCTCAAATGTCTGTGGATGCTCTCTTACAGCTGGTTCCACAATTAGTTCAAAGGATTATTGTATTGGAGAAGGCCAATAAAACCATGGGTAGTGCTATTGTGACTTTGGTCAGAAAAGTCAAGAAGATGGAGAAGGTTATGAAGGAAAAAGGGGTTGACTTTAGTGATCAAGAGGGAGCTGCAGATGAAAATTCTTCCAAATAGGGGAGGAATTTGGGTGAAGAACAAGTTTTTCAGACTCCTGCTCAAGAAAAACCATCTGGAGATTCTGACATAAGTCCAGAGGGATTGGAAGCAGCAGAAACTTTAGCCAAAACCCTTAGTCAAATTCAACAGAAGAAGAAGAGAAGGCTAAAAAGGAAGTTGGTAATTGATGAAGTTAATTCTGATGATGATACAGTTAAGTCTGCTGGTGATAAGTCTGCTGAAGATAAGTCTGGTGATCAGGTTAGTACTGGTAAAGAAGATAAGTCTGCTGCAGCTCAAAGAGAAGGAAAGCAGATACTTGTAGAAACTCCTCAGCCTAAGAAAACAAAGAGGCAACAAAGAGAAGAGGAAGCAAGTTTAGCTGAAATTGCAAGGATTCAAGCAGAAGAGGAAGCTGAAAAGGAAAAGCTTGAAGAGATAAAGAGATAGGATGAATTATATGCAAAGAAGCTGCAAGAAGAGTTTGATAGTGATCCTTTCATGTCCATGATTAAAGATGATGATGAATTAAGGGCAAAATTGGAAGAGTTAAAGGCTATTGAAGGTCTGACAACTGAAGAAAGGGCAAAACAGCTTGCAGACTTCATTAATGCTAGAAGGAATACAGAAACACTTGGGGACATGATGGAAAAGATCAAACAGACTCAAAAGAAGAAGAATACTGCCAGTACTACCAAGAAACTCACAAAGCAGCAAAAGATGTCTGATATGAAGATATATTTGAAGAATCAGATGCATTCCACTTTTGAAAAGATGAGAGGAATGTCATATGAAGAGATTGAAGGAATGTACCTCAGAGCATATGAAAAGGATCAGAATTACAAACCTATTGACTATGAAGATTCTATTAGAAGAAGTTTCACAAGGCAAAAGGTGACTGAGGCTGAACAAGTGACTGAGGTTGAAAAGGTATCTAAGGTTGTAAAAGAAGAGGTTGAAGTTAAGAAGCCTATTATAAGGTGGACTAGAAGAAAGAGAGCAGCTAAGAAGGGTAAATCAGTTTCTAAGGAGGATGTGCAAGAGGAAGAAGAACCCACTTCTGAGGAATTCACAATGGGTTCAATTCCTGAAAGTTCAGCACAACCTACCAAGATTGTTAGATGGCAAATCATCAAAACTGGTAAAAGAGGGGCTTATCAGATAATCAGGGAAGATAACACAGATGTTATCTATGTGAATTTTCCAGGGTTGCTAAATGATTTAAGCAGAGATGATCTAAAGGAGCTGTATAAGCTAATGATGATCAAGCATGGGGATAACAGACCAGAAGAAGAGTTTAAAAGAGTTCTTTAGGGATATTTGAAGACCATGTTTGATCCACCATCCAGAACTGACAAGATTTGGAAGCTGCCCTATCAACAAGAGATAGTAAGATGGAGGTATTTTGATAGCTGCCAAGTTCATTGTTTGACTTTGTAGAGTGCACACATCTATATGTTGGCAGAAGTTGAGTATCCTCTACATCCTAGGGTATGTAAGGAGATGATTGAGAAGAAGCTGCTGTCTGATAAGAAGGATGAGGTATATTATCAGCTGTTGGAGCTAATTAAAATGCAATCCTAAAAGGAAGCTGTTTGGGGTGTTTGAAAGAATTTTCAAGTTGATAAGTGAGATTAATGGAAGTTCTCACCTGGTGAAGGTGCTTTGCACTAACACAACAAATGGTTATCAGTCCACCATGTCTAATCCACATAAGGACTGGCTAATCCAAGAGCAAACGACTCTGGTAAAGATACCTCAAATCCGTTTACGGCTGACAATTTGCCAAAAATTGTATGGTAATCAACTCACCATATCTGTGATAGTGAAGAGTTGACTAGCCCACAAGAGTATGGCTTGTGGTAAGGGCTGTGGAAATCCATAACTGGTTATCAATTCACCAAGGTGAGGTCTGCATTCCACCAAAGAATTGGCTAGTCCAAAAGCAAACGGCTCTTGGTAAAGACAAATCAAATCCGTTGATAGCTGATGATTTGCTAAAAATCATATGATATTTCAACTCACCATGTTTCATGTACAAAGAGTTGAAATGGTTATCAATGTACCAGGGTTTTACACCAAACATTGGCTACTCCAGACTAAATGGCTAACTGGTAAAGAGACATCAAATCCATTAAATTTTCAATGATTCACCTCTCACAGGAGTTAACACACCTGGAAGTGATGAGAATAGTATGAAACTTTATGAATTGATGTACAAACAGTCAATGTTGCTGAAAAGATCATATGGTGAAATGATTGCTGAAGTAAAGGATGCGGCAAAAGATCAGATATGATGATTTGAAGAGCTGAAATTCAAAATAATTCCAAAAGATTAGAGTTCAATCCTCAGGAAGCTTATCAAGGAAGAAACTTGAAGTTCATGGAGCATGCAGATCAAGTTAGGGGAGGATTGTTGGGAATTATTGAAGAACAGACTTAAGTCCGTTGATGTACTCGTTAAGTCTGTTCGTCTTAGTTAAGTCTGGCAGACATAGTTACATAGTTAGTACTGGTCATTCATATTAGTTAAGTCTGTTTATGTTTAATAGCAGAGTTAGTTAGCTATATGTTAGGAAAAGATATAGACGAATTAGTTATCTTATTAGAAGATATGTTTATCCTTTCACACGTTTTGTAACATTAGGGTTTCCTTTGAGTATAAAAGGAACCCTACGACATTATGTTTAGTGTGACAATTGTGACATTAGTGACATTGTTGCAATTGAAAGTTTAATAGAAAATACGAAGTTAGTTATTATTGTGTTCTTCATACTTGTTGGTTGTTAAGATTCCGCATTAACAATCAATTCAATGTTAAGAGTTTCTCACATAGATTAATTTGGATTTATTCAAGTTATCTATTGTCTTACAAAGGCTACTTAGATCCATAACCAGTGGACCTACATTAAACTCCAAAACGAATTTGAAGGAACAAATTCTTTATTGACTACAAGCAAAACTAACGAATTTTGCAACATATCTGAAAACAATCCTTATAACTACTAGTTACGTATAGCGTTATATTGCTTCATAGAAATGCACTACTTCCATGACAGTTCTTTGGTATCTTAAGTCTGAGGATAACTATTCATGATTACTTAATGACAAGATCCATAAAGTATAATCATATAGCTTGGGATAAGTCATATATTCAATTCATTGAATATCATGTGAAATTGGCATGTCTACGCATCAATATACTTTTAAGTATATTATACCAAAACTCACATTTGTCTTAGTTTAATGATATTCCCATATCATTAATTGACAAGGGACGATTTAGAATAACTAAATTATTCACGGATTAAACATGCAAATATAGGACACAATATATTAAAAATGAAAATAAACATAACAAATACTTTATTTTATTGATAGATAATAATCGTTTACAATATCTTTTATCCAAATACTAAATTAGATCAATACATGAAAATTCTAGTTGTTGAATTATGCCTCAAGTCATGATCAATCATACTTGTTGACAAAACATAAATCAACTAACTTTGATCTATCGTAATTTTGAGAATACTTATTTATTTAAGAATTCAACTAGTGAAGTTCTTGTATGTGTGCATTCAAATAATTGCCACATAATATTTCATAAAGTGTGTGACAACCTCAACCACCAATTTATGATAATCAAACTTTCAAACATTTTAAAGTTTAAAGTATTCTAATTCTTTAATGTATAATGCAACTATGCTCATTAAAACTCCGTAAACTTTAATATCTATTGTGTAATGTTTGATGCCTTCCATACTTTCAAGTTTGTAGGCAATGACAATTTGCACAACAATTGACAAATTGTTCATCCATAGAATCTAGGAGCAACTCCAGGCTGAGGATGTAATTCTATATCCAAACATATTCTATTAGAATATTCATTACACTAGTTATCTAATAACTTTTAAATAGATATCAATGTTGTCAAATCATCTTGTAATCAAGCATGATACAATAACATGATGTACATGAAAATCTTTGAGTCAGACTTAGATTTCGTTCATGTTCTATCTTTTCAAAAGATACATATCCATTTAGACTATCTAAATGATATGTCATGTTCGATTAGATTTATTTTAATTATCGCACATGTTAATAAACATTTATTCCAAGGTTACATGTTTTATTTTTTAGATCTTTCAAGTGAAGTTTCATTCCAAACTAAGACTTAACATTTTACTTATATGGAATGTTACTTCCTATATGTTATACAACATATATGATTTAGGAAATTAAACATAATACTCCCACTAGCTTTCAGGAATACTTAGGAGTTATCTTATTTTAATTATAAATCAAAACATGGATTTAATAATTAGACATAAGCTTTATCTCCTAGATGCATGCAATTATCCATTCATGAATTATTGCATTTTGTACACTTTCAAAGATTATTTTGAATTCATAAACTCCTTTTGATTACTTACCGTCCTCGCACAAGTAATCATTCAAGAAAGAGTTTTGATATTCCATTGTCACATGTCATATTAATGAAAATAAGTATGACAATCATAATATTTATTTATTTAATGTGTTTAGGATAGAATATTCAATCACAGTTGATTGCTTAAGTGTGATTAATAATCTTGTCACAAGACATGCATTAAATATGCGTACAATATTGTCCATATGATTCTTCCATAAAGAATTCACCACTAGGGTTTTTCTTCTCTTTGAAGAAACTCATCTCCCTTATCTAGTCTAACTATAGATTTCAAGATAAACCAAGTTTCCAAAAATTGATTATCTTTATGGACAACATCTTAACATTCATAGTATAAGTAATTTACCCAATTCAATATTTGGTAATTCATCATAATGATTATTAGGTTTACCATAATCATGTAACTCATATTCTTTAGCATATCAATCAAATATCTAAGATATCCTTGTAGATCTATGAATGAGAATTCCATCATTTTGAGATTTAACATTTACATGTCTAGCCTCATTATGATATTTACTAGCGTATTTTAGAAGATTTTGTATTTTGTAATTTTATCTTTACAATATATAAAAAACTCCCACTTGCCTTTTGTAATTTATAAACTGTCTATAAATACTTAGCAAATAGAGCAACAACACAATGTTCTCTTTTGAGACATTACAACACACCATGACAATTCCTGACATCAGTTTGTTAATAACCTTCTTCAACAGAAGTTCAAAAAATTCAGAATTTCATTTTAAGACTTAATGTGATTCATCACATTCCATAATATAATGATGTCTTATTAATCTTCTAGGTTGGAGTCTTATTAAGTATGTCCAATCCATACTCAATATTCTAACCTTGATAACTTTTGGAAGAAAATATGATATAGTTATCTTGAATCAAATGCTACAAGAGTTTGATTCTCTTAACTAATTATACCATAACATGTGGTATTTCATTAGAATTAATATTGAAAGACAATCTAACAATATGTATGATAAACATATATCTTTCGGCTTATCTATTTACCAACTAAGTCAACTTAATGGTATAATAGAATTTCCAAGCCAATTGCATGCTTTATAACACAAGTACTTGGTCACCAAGTCACTTCATGTCCATGTTTCAAGCAAACATAAACTATTATATATTCCCACTATATGTTATAAATCATTGATCAACTCAATGACTTCTTGTATATGTCTTAATAGAAGACATAACAAGTTAACATCTTACTTTATATTATTATAAGTCTTATAACAATTAAAAGACTTTATGTTTATAAGAAGATATAAACATGTATAACTAAAGTAATCGTGAACACCACTATTTGGTTTCAATAGTAATTTCAAGTTAATTTATTCCTTCACAATAATGTAGGACTACATTATTTCTTTATTTATTTATGTCATTCCAAGAATACATAAATATTCAGATTTGAAGTAGTATTAGATTACTTCATTCATTTATGTCATTCCAAGAATACATAAATATTCAACTTGAAGTAGTTTTGTTATCTTATTGACACATGTTCTAATATGTGTCTAATTTAGAAACTGCGAATTCTCCATGTACGGTCTCACGTAATCATGAAATTCACATCGTTGTTGCAATCTAGTAAGTTCTCACTTAATCTAAATTTCAACATCAAGTGTTTCTTGGATTAGATGTGTATAAGTCATATTAGAACATTAGTCTCTTACCTTGCAGTCAAGAGAATCCTTTAAATCATATTCCTATGTGTTGTACCTTGCACACAATAAAGATTTCTCCCACTTGTGGATGGAATAACCTCATGTAGCATATAAACAACATGACACGTGTTTGTTAATGTGAACAATATGATTGTATCATTGATATTAGCATAACTAGTTGATATTGAACTACTTAATTAACAAAGAAACGCACATGACTATCCTTGAAAATATGAGTGTCTAAATTTGGAAAGTAATTATCTTGAGACATTTTAGAGATAATTTAGATTACTACCATGATAAAAAATCTTGTAGCTCCCACTGAATTAGAGATCATTACAATAATTCCATATTCAGTAATAAGAACACAATGCTCCCACTGGATTTGACAACATTGTAAGTGTTTCATAACCAGTAAAGGCAAATAGTTGTCCTATTTACTTTCCTACACCTTTGAAAAAACCCATACGTAACAATTACTTAGGTACTAAAAGAGTGTATTCTACTATGTAGATGATGGACTATCCATCAATGCAATTAACTTGAAAATTGGGCATGCAATTTCTTCCTTAATAGGTCTACAAGTCCTATAATAGTATGTAGCACCTTTAAATGGTCAAAACAAAACAACTAGATAAAATATACTAGTTTGTCTTTTACCATTTTGCGGTAATTAGTCTAGCTTCTAATTTAATAACTCATAAACAGTTACAAATGTTCTCCAGTTAACCAAATGTCATATTTGTTACATGAGAATTCAATTACCGAAAGAGGGTAATGAAATCTCTATGGAAAATGTGCAATTCTCTTAACTATTAAAGTTTGCTATGAGTTATGTTTTTAGAATTTAGACAATTCTAATTTTCCTATCATACCTTTCTCATTCATGAAAATGAATAGGATTAAGTCTCACGCTTCTCTCATGAAAAGGAGACTAGGTTTATTCTTTTAGTAAAGTTGACTCTAGCCAAAAACCCATATGGGTGTAGATCAATTTACCAATAAAAGAATAACTTACGTTTATGGTTTAACGTTGCATTAATACATTTAAAAGAATTAACAAAATTCAATTTTAGTATTTTCGATAATTTGATCTTTAAGAAAATCAAATACCCGTTGGTAAATATTCATATAAAACATAGTATTTTCTTAAAACTAGGATCCTAATTGACATAGTACCATTACATCAGTTGATCTGCTAGTAATGATAGTATTCAACAAGGTAATTGTCAAACAATAATTGTCAATCTCGTGTTGCAATTCCTAGATCATCATGGGATTTACAATTTCCAAACCTAGTTGCATTGTAAACATGTTTCATCCCCATCTTATGCCTTGAGTCCTAGGTCTCACTAACAACTCAATTAAGTCGTCTAATTTAGAAACTGCAAATTCTCATGTACGTCTCACGTAGTCATGAAATTTACCTTGTCATCACAATCTAGCTAAGGTCTCACTCAGGCTAAATGGTGACTTCAAGTGTTTCTTATAATTAGATTTCATAGACGTAAATTTAAAGGGTACTAGTTTTTGATGTATGTAATCAAACAATTATGTATGAAGAAGCATGCATACAACTTTATAACATAGGTTTTAATAAAAAAAAAAAAAAAAAAAAAAAAAAAAAAAAAAAAACCCTTTTATTAACCAATTTACTAAGATTAAATTAACAAAGTTTTGATTGAGGTATTGGGTTCACCAATCAAAGAATTTACTTTTAATTATCGTCCATTATATCGTACTTTTGAATAAGTCCAAAGACTTAGTGTTTCGAATAATTACCATAAAGTGGCGCACGGAATTAAAGCTAATTCACCGTTAAGATGATTTGGTACAATAAAATAGTCCTACTAGGTAGCTCCAATTTGACGCACAAAGGAGCGGAGAAACAAAGGTTAGCATAAAGCTATTAAAAACTTATTCCTTTAAGGTCACAATTTAATGCGTAACCTCCTTAAACCCCTCTTATAGTTTGTCACAATCGGGTGAGCCGTTCGCACTATTGGTACAAAAACCATCACTCAATTAAACTATTAAAAATTTAACTCTTAAAAACCAAATCATATTCCACCATTATTTAGTCAGGATTATTTTTCTATTCAAAATTAGCCTTTGTTTATAAACATGTCATACAGAATAAACAAATAAGTAATAATAAAAAATAAACAACTAAATAATACACACATAACGTAACAATTAATATGTGAAAACATGTAGCCACGTGCAAACTTTATTCGATAAAACCTATTAATAATCAATTCTAGGTTTATAATGTATATATTTAACTAAGGCCCTCACTTACAAAGGAAGTGAACCACATGCATCGACGAATCGATTACGTAAGCCATAATAAAATATATACCACATAGCACGTAATTGATTCATTAATTATATTGATGTATTCCCCAATTCATGATTTACCAATTAAATACATGTGTTAAACTTAACAATTAACTCATATAGACAAAATTCCATGACAAAACATGCATGTTCCATCATGGATATCACATAACAATTATCAATAATTAACAAGATTGCATACAATTAACACGTAATTATATCATGCAATCCTAGGGTTTCTAATTCAATTAAAAACAAAACAATTTTTTTTTATTATGAGGCAATCGCGCCCCCTCCCCTCCCTAAATTTAGGGTTTTGAATTTTCTTAAACCCTAAAATTCATCATATATAATTAAACATAATCCAAGATTCATTTTTTACGTGTTTTGGTAATTAATTACATATTAAAACCTGGCTCTGATACCACTGTTGAAATTTAATAACATGACAATCATAATTAAACACATAAAGCATCAAAGTAATAGTGGAAGCATATAGGATCATAACATGTAAACTAATCAACCAAACATAAAATATGCGTACCTTTTGATTCTTGCAAAACAAGAATCAATTCCAAGCAATTCTTCAATCAAGATGAACCCTAATTAGGGTTTATGTGGATTATAAGAATTACCCCTAACCGTTTTGTAATTCAATCCAAGATTCAAACAATAGTGTGTTTGAATCACGTTCTTGTACATACGTACTAATCCCAAGTTAACGTTATGCAAGTAATGAAAAAACAAAACAATTTTGATTATAAAAATTCAAAACCGAAAACCATTATGGGTTTGGAGTTTCGGTTGAACCAAAAAAAAGAGAAGGAAATAAAAGGTTTAGGGTATTAGTGTGTGCAAGAGTACCCAATAATGAACCCCTAGCCTTGTATTTATACTAAGTAAAACTTGGAGAGCAAGTTGAATAAGGATTAGGTTTCCAATCCTAATCGATGACCAGCCACAAGCCTACAAGAGCTTCCGGATCCTTCTTAACTTCCAATTTCAACTCTAGTCCTTATCCTTTAACCGTTAGTCAATTATCGTTAATTACTTAACGGTCGTTATTTGTTTTGTGTAATTAATAATTAATTATAACCTTTTATAAATAATTATTAATCGTTAACTCTTCATACGTAAAGTGTGCAATCCCGTGATCTCGAATTCGATCCTAACATACGTCTATTAATTTATGTCCACAAACCAGCAAGATATGCTTGATTAATATGTCTGGTTATACGGTTAAAAGTAGAGTGAAACTCATACTTTAATATGTACACAAAACAAAATTGGAACAAGCTTCGTGTGAACATAAACTAGTGAAAACATTTGATAACCAAAGTTTTGTTTATCAAACGCTCTGGCTTGTTTTTGTGATTTTATGTATCACAAAAATCATTGAAATTTTTTTTTTTTTATATTGTGAAGAATTTTCAATATCGCCTATGATTAGGCTGTTATCGAATTGGACGAGCATGAACGGAGGCTTGTCGTGTTCATTCGTTTAAGTTTGACTTGAAAAATGAACTAATATGGACGCTTAAGCGGACGTAATTTTTTTTTCATATTCGTTCGTTAAGAAAATTAGATTTTTCATGTTCCTTCATTAAGGTTCATTAAGGTGATAAACGAACATAAATGCATCAACATAAATAAACGTATAAGAACAATAAAATATTCATTACTTATATGGCAGTTTTTTATGTTCGCTTGTCTATGCCTATTATACTAAAAATTATATAATAAAAATATATGATATTTGAACGTATACAAGCACACATACACAAATGAACATAAGTGAGCATTAACGAACATATAATCAACTGTTCATGAACGTAAATATATGAATAAGGCTTTAAGTGAAGGGTTTTGCTAACTTGTGACCACTAGTCATATGATAAGGTATGTTTAAATGGAAAGTTTTTGTGTATTTAAAGAGAAAGTGTATCTAAACATGGTAATTTATATCTATATTAATGCTCATTAAATACATTTTTTGTTATAAAAGGAAAAAAAGTATTCATTGAATACACTTCAACATGTGCCCAATGGTCATATAATAGCAAAACCCATAAGTGAATGAGACTTGTGTTCATGTTTGTTAGTTCAATTAATAGAACACAGAACTTTGTTAATTAATATTTGTTCAGTTTAATAATAAATGATCATAAAGTAACTTTTTGTTTACACCATTAAGTTCATATAGACTATAGAGTCTCTGTTGTTATTATTCAAAAGGAAAACGATACTCATGCCTAAAATGTATGCCTAAAGATATGCCTAACAACAAGATCAAAACATGTGTCAAAATCAAAAGTGGGAAATTAGGAGTGAGAAATTATGTGTGTGATGTGTCAAATGATGAATTGGTTTGGCATAAAATTAGGCTTATATATTAGGTCTCTATATCATTGTTGCATACACTTTATTGATTTTTCCACATATACTGTACTACTTATAAGAGTATATACAATTAATAAATGTCACTAGTATTAGAGAGTAATCCACTCACTAAAAGACACTAGCAGAGTATCTGCACATTGCAACGGTGGATATTCTGTAATTAAAGCGATTAATATTTTTTGATTATATATTTTTGTGACGAATTTAGATAGTATTATGGAGTTAATAGGTACTCGATCACTGTTTTTTATGATAATAAATATAATAGAGGCGTTTGATTAAAAGAAAACATGAAAAATGAGAAAGATGAATTAAACGATGATAAAGAGATGCATCAAAATCATCGCCTATGTTGAAGTCTACTGATTCTACCTCTAAGGAAGGTAATATTACTACATCGATCTAATTCATATGTTGCATTGGTGAACGATGAAGATGAAGACGGAGAACATGTTGAAAATGTGTATGATGAATCGGCTAACTTATTTACGAATCCAAATACAGGTGGAAGTTCATCTTTCATGGTAGCTGTTGGTTAGCCTGTTATCTTTTGTTTCTAGAGTTGTAAGTGCTTGTGGCATGTCATAAGAACTAGTCTTAGTTATTTTTGAAGCTGTTTAGCTTGAGGTAAATATGGTTTTTCAGCCATTTTCCACCTTGTTATGTAAGCTTTATCGCCTATGTAATGGGCTGAGATATGGGACTTCACCCATATCCTTTGTACTTAAATGTTTTTTGGAGTAATACATTTACCGGGTCGTTTTGACCTTTTACCCAAAAAATAAAACATATAGTAAGGGTCATCACACTTGGTTAAAATATATAATTGTAAAATTAGAAAATATACGGTTGATTTGTATGTTGTCAAATAAACAATGACCACATTAGTTAGTAGCTTTCATTATTTATACAATTTGTTTTATTAGTGGTATTTTTCAGGTAGGAGGTATTTTATTAGTTATATTAATAGCAAGGAGTAAACTGCAAAAAATGTCCCTAAACTTTGCCAAAATTGCGAAAGTTGTCCTCCAAAAAAAAAGTGCAAATATTATCCCGAACGTTTCGATTTTCTGCGAGTTGTGTCCTTCCCGCGTTACTGTAGTTGCAATTTTAGTTTTTGGACTAACGCTCGTTAGGAAATCTCGTTAGTTTGCCATCAGGTGCGTTGCACGTGAGGGTATTTTTGTCATTTCACTATTTCCGCCATCAAATCTACCTAACAGGCCCACTAGCACACCTACCTTTGTGTTTAGGGACATTTTTTGCAACAAAGTTTTACTTCTCTCATTCTTATATAACATGATTAAGCAGTCACTATTACACACCCTTGAATCTAGTATTACCGCTCATCATCTTGTTCAGCTGAAAAAATTGTTCTTTGCGCTTGTGGTCTTCAATGTGTAGTTAGAATTTCTTGGACTAACATGAATCCTGGTAGGCGCTTCTACTCATGCCCGACATACGTAAGTTTGACTCTTGATCAAAACAATAATAATGTTACATTTTACAAGTTGCCTCTGTTTTCTTATTTTTAATTACATTTTTTTTCATTTTACAGACCTCGATCTATCCATTCATCGGTTGGATGGATCCACCGATGTGCGACCGATCTTTAGACATCATCCCTGGTCTACTTAGGACCAGGGATGCTTTGGAAGATGCGCTGGGGTTAGAGCAAGAGAGGGCTGACTGGGAGGAGTACAGGGCAAACGAGGAGGAGAGCCGGGCAAACCAGGCAGAGCTTCGAGTAAAAATGGAGGAGCAGCGGGCTAACAAGTTGAGGAAATACCTTATCATCAGTTGGGTTTTCTTCGCTTCTTATGTTTACTTACAAAGTTGACCGTTTGGTTGTGGTCAATGTAGGTTGGTTTTTTGGGTTTCTGGTAGTTGATGATGTTTATGTTAGGTGTATATGAACAATGTACATTATGGTATCACAACAATGGTTCAAGTATCTTTAATGATCTAATTTGATTTGTGTTATTTGTTTGTTAAGTAGGATTATGATTGTTTATGATTTGTGTACAATTTTCGTTAAGTAGGATTATGATATGTGTTATTCATGTCATTATGCAAGTCCATAAATGTGCTTTAAAAGTCAAAAATAAACCTTTGGTTGGTCATGGGTTGAAGATTGAGTTATCATGATTTAGGTTGGTCGTGGTCTATTGTGTTCAGTAAGAATATGTGGAGTAGAAGCAATAACACTTTAGGTGATTAGGTGAATGAATCTGTAATCATCTGTTAAAGATTCAATTATCATGATTTAGGTTTGGCTTTGGCGTTTTGAATGCCCTGTTTGTTGTAATACGCATGCTATCAAAATGGGTAACTATGGTATTTTCATACTACCTGATGACTGAATTGAATGGCCTGTTTGTTGTAATACTTATGCTGTCAAAATGGGTAACTATGGTATTGTCATACTACCTGTTGACTGCATTGGTATATATATATATATTTGGTAGCCAATGTACTTTACTCTTGTATAAATAGTCATGAATGTGTACATTTACCTCTTTTAGTGTTGAGGGACATTCTTTGCAACCACATTTTACTTCTTTCATTCTTATATAACATGATTTGCATACCATAAATTGCACACCCACTACAATCTACTCACTCACTCACACACTTAAGAACATAATAATGGTGCTATGCGGTTGTGGTAACGTTGCGATCTTCAAAACTTCCTGGACGGATAGAAATCCAGGAAGAAGGTTCTTCTGCTGCCCCAACGTGGTAAGACTCGTTATACTGAATTAGAGTGAGTTATTTACATTAAATGTGACTCATTGTGTTGTTGTCTGGATGATTTAGGGTTCTGACTGTGGGACATTCGGGTGGATAGATCCCCCGATGTGCCAAAGAGCTATTGAGATCATTCCTGGCCTTCTTAGGGCTAGGAATGTGCTGGAAAAAGACATCGCAGAGTATGCTCAGATGTACAGGGAGCAATAGGAACTGGTGGTGCAGCTGAGGATTTACCTCCTCTTTGCTTTTTTTTATGCTCTATGTAGTTTATAAGTGGTTCAAGGATGTTTGTTAAAGGTACATTAGTTTTTATGTATTTTGGTTTGTTTATTTGGGATGTGTAGTTAATCCCTTTTTTGTGAACGATCTTGTTGGGATGAATGTGAAAATGTTATTATTAATGATTTGAGTTATTTGTTTGTTAAGTAGGATCATGTATTATGATCCAAATTTTTTAAGTTATTGCTTGATGTTTAACCACATCACAAATATATTCATGAAATTCTGCAAGTGCATAAATGTGGTTTAAAAGTCAAACATAAAACTTAGGTTGGTCGAGGGTTGGATGGCGTGTTTGTTGTAATACTGATGCTGTCAAGCAGTTCACCAAATCAAGGATTGATGGAGTAGGAGTGTATCGATTATTTATTGATAATGAACCAAATACAGGTTCATATACTTGCAATGAAGCAATGGAACACTTATGGACACTCACAGACTTACTCAGCTGCACGTATACATTTCTCATTTTGTTGAATACAATCATATTTATGCAGGTTCATTTCTGTCTCAACTCACAATATTCATTTAACTAAAGTTGAAGACGAAGAATTGTTAGTATTAGGAGTGATTTAGATTGTCTGGTATGACCTTGTTGGGCTGATATTTGATCGTTGTTGACTAAAAAAGTCAAAGATGACCCACATCAATTTTGACTTATGTCACTCAACACAAGTCAGTTGTTATTTAACCCGATCCACATTAATGTTTAGGGACATTTTTTGCAACAAAATCCCTATACAATAAATAGGTAAACCAGACCTCCAAAACCCCTCACCTAACTTATTTACTCAATTAGATTTTGAAAACCATAGTGAAAAAAGTTTACTCTATTTAATCTCTAGTTGACAATCTGAATATATTGTTTACTACCTTTGTTACTCTACTTTCGTGTTTGTTAGTTCATGCCTATCATTTTTTTTATGTTTGCAGAAAGGATTTTCGTTGAGTCTTCTGATACAAGCAGTGACATTGTATCATCAAGCAGTGATGAAGTCAATGTTGAAGCTGCCAATTGTTCAATCCCAATCTGTGAATGGGTATACTCAAGCAGTGATGAATATGATACAAGCAGTGAGGAAATCGATGTTGAGACTATTAAATGGATTGAAAGATGCACCTTTATGTGGCCATCAAAAAATGTTCTTGTTGAAAAGGTTCCAGCTCAAACATGTTCCAGCGAAAAAAATGTTCGACATCAAAAACTGTCTGCTAAATGAATACTAGCCCTGCCAGCACAGCATACTTGGGATTGTACATGCAATAAGACATTTGGAATTAAAAGATCCACAGATGGTTTAGGAGCAATTCCAGAGAATGACAGTAAAGGAAAAGGGAAGGTTGAAGTTGCAGGTGGAAAAAGGCAGCTTGCCAGTAAGAAATGACATCTTTGTTAAGTGTTTTGTGTTGCACCAGTTAAGGATGAAACAGTTGATGTAATAACTTTGTGGTAGTTGAAAAAACTTTGGTTGTATGTTGGTAATATTATGTAATGTATTTGTTTAATGGATTTGGATGTTAGTTAATGGTCATATGGTCTTAATCACCATTGTTTAACAAACATAACCGAACTACAAAAATAGAAATTGTCTTATTCTAAAGAGATACAAATTATCTTCATCACCATTGTTTAACAAACATAACAGAACTACAGAAATAGCAATTGTCTAAATCTAAAAATCACTCACAAACAATAATAAAACTTAAAGAAATTGTTTATCTGACTCATACATAAAGCCATTCAAATTGCGGCTTGTTTGGAAGCCTTTCTGGTACTCTTTCTCCTCTGACTACGAACCTCTTGGGTTGATTGTGAATCCATTGGTTGACTTGCTCCTGCATCAGTTTCAGTTGCTTCAGTGTCTGCAACACCCTCAGATCTTGCCTTCTTCTTGCCATTCCCCTTTGCATTCTTCTTTCTTGGACCTGTACATGCTCTTTTGTTGTGACCTGTTGTAACACATTGGCTACAAGTGATAGTCTTTCCCTTTTTTGAAAGCTTCCCACCCTTGACCATTTCCTTGAACGCATTCTCAGCCGTCTCTTCTTTGGTCACTCTCCTCTTCTTCCTTGGTTTGTCAACTGGAACATGATGGTGTGGGGGCAATAAGATACTAGGGATGCTGCACTTGAACCAAAATTGACTGTTAGCAACACATTCAATCTTATGGTTGTACGTCTCCTTCCATGTTTTAGCCAATATGCTTGATTTACCCAATCCTCAGGTATACCTACCTCCCTACCATCATTTGCCATGCTATACATTGCTGCCACAACATGTTTGCATGGATTACCGGTTAGCTCCCATCTCCTACATGTACATGTCCTTAACCTCATATTTACCACACATTGGTCATTCCATGGTCTCTTACACTGGTAATTGTCTGCCCCATTCCAAATAACATCATACTCATTAGCTTCTTGCTTAATAACTTTATGAATGGATGTTGCAGTTGGTGTTAAGGGACCTGCACACTTATCTATGATCTTTTGCACATTCACTATCCTCTTCATCAAATACTCCCTAATGTATTCCAAACACCCTATTATTGGTGTATCTCTACCATCTACCAACTTATTGTTGAGTGACTCACAAAGGTTGTTGACCAGAATTTCACACTTAGCTCTGCCTGTTTTTTGATTAACAATTAAGGATAAGTTAATGTCCACTATATACACACTTAAAGCACAAACATGAAACATGATATACCTGAAAAATGAGCCTTTGACCATGAGGATGGTGGTATCTTTCTTAACCAGTCATGAGCTTTCGGGTCGTAGGCTTTCAACTGCCCCATTAGATGTTCAAACTGAGGCACAGTTGTTGTTGTTGCACACTTCCACAGAAAATCCTTGTATAGCATTCTTTTAAAAATCTGCTTCATGTTCTCATAGATGTGTCTAACACATAATCTATGTTTAGCAGAAGGAAAAACCTCTTGAATAACTTGTAGAATACCCTGTTACAAGTAAGACATAGTGGATTAAAACATTGCGTATGTCTAATGAATTGTTTTGTAATTAGTGTTAATTGAATTTATTATACGTTTTGTCTGTCTGAAATGAAAGTGTAGTTGAAGTTTGGTTGTAAATCAAGGTCATCACCTAGATTTTTTAGGAACCACAACCAAGAACTCTTGCATTCTGCCTCAACAATAGCATATGCAAGAGGGTAAATACCATTGTTACCATCAATACCAACAGCCGTCAAAATTTGCCCTGTGTATGGTACTTTTATGATAGCACCATCCAACCCAATATCTCTCTTCTTGAAGCTCTGTACCCGGCTTTAAGTTCACCAATACACACATAAATTCTTTTGAATACCCTTGAATTAAGAGTCAGATCTGTGTTGGTTTCCACTTGGATCTTGACTATTGTGCCTGGGTTTTTTTGCTCTCAGCTCCATAGCATAATCTCTACGTTGGGCATACTGTTGTTTGTGATCACCTGTCATCTGCTCCTTAGCAATTTCCTTTTCCTTGAAAGCTTTATCGAATGTTATGTTTATTTGTAACCTCTGTGTTAATTCAAGTTGTAATGCTTTGACTGAGATTTTGGGATTTCTATTAAGAATCTGGATGACATAAGGTGACAGAAACCTAGATGTAACACCTGTAAGATCTCTTGTTTGGATACATTTATGAGTATCAGTCAATGTTTTAACCGACCAACATTTCTCATTATCCCACTTTGACATGAGTAGGTCCCATGGGCAGGGGGTTTATGATTCTTGATTTTATATCTTTTAGGACTAACACCCTTGCATTTCATGTCCTTCTGCTTTTTGGTTTTCTCATATTGGCCCCGTTTCTTTGAGGTGGATGGCATATACCCTTCTCTGCCATATGTTGGATTGAAGGAACTTGCTCCAACTAGAGTGCCGTAGCACTTAGCTCTGACCCTAATTTTATCACATACTAGAACCGAGATAGCTCTCCTGGCCTGCAAGGCATGCATCTTCACCTTGTCAGTCGCTTCTTTTCTTGTAACAAACTCTTCTGCTATCCTAAATGCGCCTTCTTTTATTTTAGACTTACCCTTATAAGACCTTCTCATTACCTTCAACCTTCTCCTTCTTAGACCTGGACCATCTTCAGCATCAGCTTCATCAGCACTATCAAGCTCATCCATTACAATGGAAGGTGCAAGTACCCCTTCAGCAGACTCTTTCGGAGGATGTTTGGCAGCAGCTTCTTTCCTACTGTCTTGAATGTTTGAATCTAGATGAAATGAGAAACCACGCATGTCAACATCAGTTTCAGGTGTTGCCATGTGACGATATCACATAAGTACATTTTATTAGTATCATTTATCCTATGTTATTCGTTTGTTTTATATTATTTTATATGAGAATCGATACTTAATCGCTTACTTTTATAATTCTCAGTTATAAACAAGCGTTTGGTGAAAGTTAGCTATTTTGGACGTAAATTGGAGCAAAATGGATCAAGTTGGAAAAGTCTACTGAACTAAAGGAAGATACGCCGTATCATTCTAGACAGATGCGCCGTACATCAAAACTTAGACGAATATGAAGACCATTTCCTGACTTCGAAGCATGCGCCGTATGGAATTTATCTCATACGCCGTATATGGAACCTTGGTCAAAGAGAAGATCCGACTTGTTTTACTCTAGATACACCGCATGACATTCCAGATATGCGGCGTATCAATCTCAAGACTTCACCAAGATAATCCAAGATACTGAAGAACATGCGCCGCATGAAGACTGAAGGTACGCCGTATCTTTTGACGGTGTGCGAATATTGATGAATATTATAATCTTAGACCCCACGCGTAGTTACCTAGATGCGCCGTATCAACTTAGTTGATACGCCGTATCGACCCTGCTGACAGAAACTGTATAAACCCCATTCGACTGCCACATTCGATATACAAGTGCAACACAAACCCTAAGGAGAAGAATAGAGACGAATTGGCAGCACAAGCCACAACCTAAAGGAAGAATTCAGAGCAGTAAGAAGATCCTGCTAGTACTTAATTCATAGGAAAACTCGTTTACTTGTATTAGCCATCTGTTAATGGTTGAGTTAGTGTCTTTTTCACTATTTGATCGGACTTAATATTTTCGAGCTGTTATAAAGAGTATTTGATGTTTATTTGGTTTCTTTATGCATGTGCTTTGATTACGTATTAGGATTTATCGCGCCTTGTCAACGTAGGCTGGCGCAATTACTTCATTAACATCGTTTGCATAGTTAATGTAAGCCTGTAAAAGGTATAAATAATACATAAACCTAGTAATCATTAAGTGTTTACACGCTTGTAACTAAGACTCCACTGAGAGAGAATAGATTTTTGCATTAATCTTATACAGCTAAGCATTTAAGCCTGTGACAAGTTTTCCTACTATCGGCTCGACCTCTTATTTGTGTCTGTTTTCTATATGTGTACGTGTTTGCCATTCGCTTATTCGTTCCCTTAGTTTTATTTACTGTTTTATCTAATCTACACAATTTTGCCAGTCTCTCAGGCTGAAAACCCCCCTTGCGTTATATTAGAGCATTAGACCTAACTTTGGATTAAAATACTGATAGATATCTAGGTGTTAACGTTCCACTCTTAGTGTTCGACACTCTATGTAGAAACTAATGACGTGGTAAAGATAGTTTCTTGGATCGTTTTGAGCCTTAGGGTTCAACAATAACAATGAATAATCATGCAGCGGAATAAGAACAAATCAATTGTTATTGACACAAAGTTTTTCTTTCACATTCACCTCCAATTATATTTGATCAGAATATAACGTGTTACCTAACTGTAACAGGGATCTAAGACACCTCAAACCTTGAAGGATACGAACCAACTTTACAAACCCTAGGCGTTTACAAACCTACACGCCTAGGTTACACACACACACCTTTTGATATCTACATTATGGAAGACACATATAAAACCTATGTACCCTTGATCTCTTTATATAATAGAGATTTAGGGTTTACAAAATACTACGAAGGACTAAAATATAAAATCTTCTTTATCAAGTAAGTCCCTTGTGTTTCATTCTTCATTAATTGAAGAATTCTTCTTTTGTAACTTTAGGTCCTTCATGTTTCATTCTTTCTTGTTTTGTATCATCAAATCTAATAGACCCAACAATCTTCCCCTATTTGATGATGACAAAACAAACACATTCTTGTACGAACTTCCCTAGATGAAGTAGCAGAAGTTGAGATAATTAAATCTCACCATGAATGAAAAATCTTGTCTTCCCCTTAAATCATGCCATGCCATCACAATATATCTTCCCCTTTTTGTTATCAACAAATAGAGTATGTAAACTGTAGAATCTTCCCCTCGAGTGATGCATGTACATTAACTCTCTTGTGTGTGTGAACACCATATAAATCCATACTTACTTCCCCTCACTGCTTGTAAATCATGCAACTATATTGAACCAAATACAATAAGCACAGCAGCAGAAACCAATATGCGTAGCAGCAGAATGATATATGTCGAGCAGCAGAATAAATTACAACTAGCAGCAGAGTGTATCAGACGTAGCAGCAGAATAAAATTACCACCAGCAGCAGAGTAAAATAACTAGCAGGAGAATCAGATAATCGTAGCAGCACTGTGTAATCCCAATTAAATACCAGCCCCACAAGTCAATTAACTGTACGATGAAATATTAACAGCAGCATGTTTGTCTTGAAGTAAACAATTGATCAGTAAAAGCCAAATTCAAACCGAATATTGGTCATACACACAATCGAATAATCAAATACACCAACGATTAATCCCACAAAGCTGCTTTTAAAAATTCTCACCTCCATTCGGTCCCACATGGAGTATTCTCCATTGACCAATACTGAATGTCGATCAGTATCACGTGACTAACTTTCATCAAACCAGTACAAGATATATTATAATATATCCCACTTGACCATCTATCACACCCCCACGTGACAATAAACATCGACCATCCAGTCAATCATATGTACCAAATCAGTATCGTATAAGAATAAATCACCAACCACTCAATTATCATCAATTGATTAAAACAGTACGAGGTGAATTCAATTAAAGACGATACCATTAAAAACAAACCGTACCATCAAAGTTTTTCTTTCACAATCACCTCCAATTATATTTGATCAGAATATAACGTGTTACCTAACTGTAACAGGGATCTAAGACACCTCAGACCTTGAAGGATACGAACCAACTTTACAAACCCTAGGCGTTTACAAACCTACACGCCTAGGTTACACACACACACCTTTTGATATCTACATTATGGAAGACACATATAAAACCTATGTACCCTTGATCTCTTTATATAATAGAGATTTAGGGTTTACATAATACTACGAAGGACTAAAATATAAAATCTTATTTATCAAGTAAGTCCCTTATGTTTCATTCTTCATTAATTGAAGAATTCTTCTTTTGTAACTTTAGGTCCTTCATGTTTCATTCTTTCTTGTTTTGTATCATCAAATCTAATAGACCCAACACTCTACTTACCAACTAGCTACACTGATCGGGTACACTGCTCGTTAGTGAGTGTTACAGGATAAGTCGCCTAAATATAAATTTAAAACTTGATAATATAATCTATTCTACAACGATATACGCATGCATCAAGTTTTTGGCGCCGCTGTCAGGGAGTGAATTGTTTAATACTAAAATATTTGTTAATATTTTAAATTAGAATTAACTTAATTAGTTTTTAATTTTTTAGTTTTTATTTGCTAACTTTGTTGTGTATTTGTATTATTTACATTAATTGTATTTTACTGCATATTTTCTGTTTTCATGTTTGTTTGTTTTCTGTAATTTTTGTTTGTTTTCTGTCATTTTTCTGTTTTTCTGCATTGTTACTATCTGCTGTATTTTGCTGAACTAAACGATACGGCGCATCTATTTATTTAGATACGGCGTATTGCGTTTTTATTTTATATTCAACGTCTCTTATTTAATTAATTCGAGTACGACGTATTTATCCCTCTAGATACGGCGTACCTTATTTTTAATCAATTTTTTTTCAAAACCCTAAACGCCATACGGCGCATGAGTTTTTCTCATGCGACGTATCTATCATTTATTAAAAACGGATTCGAATTCTTTAAACTAACAAGACACGACGTATCAATTTTTTTCGATACGGCGTATCCACAATCTGTGAAGATTCAAATCAATTTTCCTGTCTCTTAGAAAGTTTTTACTTTGAAGCCTATTTGTTTTGTGTTTCAGGAATCATGATTGAAATTTTCCCAAATTGGGTTGGAGGGCCGCGAATCAAAGACGAGATCATATCAAGGTTTTCCAGTGAAAGCGAAAAAGAACACTGTGAGGTAGAAACCTTTATCAAGGTGTTCAAGACTACTAATGAACTCTTGCAAAGAACAAAACAATATGATTAGGGAATTGACAATTGAAGTGCACCAATTGTCAAAAGTGGTTAAGGAAATTTTGTTCCAAAGGCACGACCTCAAAGGAATAACGACTAGAGGTGGCAAATCTACCTTTCAAATTGGAGAAACCACTGAGGTTAACAACAATAGCAATAGGTCCCATGGGGTTGAGAATGCTGAACCTAATGTACCAAAAGAAGTTGATCGAGAACCTGAAATCAGGAATGAACCCATTATTGAACCAACACGAGCATCCCTTCTGTTAGCATTTAAATTATATTGAAGTGATGGTCATTTATCCTTTAGTGTGTATGTCGATTATATGTAACAAAATAGTCTTAGAAAGGCTTGTGTTGGACTAAGCTAGATTGTATTAGTAAAAGTCCATGTAATGTGCAAGTCCAACACAAGCCCAACAAAAGCCCACCATAAAGCCTTTTAGGGCAACACTCTATCACCATAAATACAAAACTCCCACCACATTAGTATGTGTGCAATAGAGAGGGTAAGGTGGGAGTGTGTGTGTTATTATCTTGTATTCTTTCTTATCTTTTCTTCCAAGCTAATCTTATACACGTTCCATACTTTCTCTTGTGTGCCGCCGCTTCTCTTCTTTATTTCTTAATCTTATTTACTATTCCATTCTCTTCTTATATTATTATTCTTATTCTTAAGTCATACGCCACATCATTCTTAACATAATCTGGTCCCATCTCTTTTTCTTATACGCTTGATATATTAGTCCATCTTTGTTGCTGTTTCATCTCTATTCGTATTATATTTATTAGATTTAGTTGTTTTGATATAGTAGATCTAGTGTTTAACAAGTGGTATCAATCGCCAAACATAGATTTAGGTTATAGTTGTGTTGTTTTCACTCGCTATTTTATCAAAAGTCTCTAGCTTTTTGAGTTTTTTCTTGCGTCGAAGTAAAAAGTTGAAGCTTTTAGGCGTTTAAGATAAAAAAAGGTTCAAGCTTTTTCGTTGATTAGTGAGTTTTTAACAAAAAGTCTTTAGCTTTTTGTGTTTGTCGAGCGTTTATGTGAAAAAAGTGAAGTTTTTGGGCTTATCGAGTAGATTTCTTGTGAAGTCGTGGGTGAAAAAGTTCTACAAAGGTCCCTTGTTCGATTCTTCACAGCCTACGGATTGGTTTTTATCATTTCTTGTATAAGAAGTTGATAAAAACGTGCTAATCGTCATCGTGGAAATATCCAATCCTTGTACAAGGATTGCGATAAGTTAGGGTTTATCGCAATTTAAATTGCGATAAAAAGGGGTTTATCGAAATTGGAACTTTGCTGTGTTTATCGCAATTGCTGCTGAGCTTCTTATCGCAATTCAAACAAAAGATTTTTATCGCAATTGTAGTTGGGTGTTTTATCGCAAATCACTTCTCGGGCATTTTATCGCAAATCAGTTCTCGGATAATAAAGGGAAAACTTATCGCAAACTGATCTCAGACAGAACTGAAAGTTTGAATTTTGGCAGATTTGGTCCCTCGCCTTTTCAGCAGCGCTAAGATCTTTCAGAATTTGCAGTTTCAGCCCTTGCACTTTACTTAAACGCATTCAAAGTTAAATAACGTTTATAAATTTGATTCGATCGTGATTTCTTCAACACCAAAAGTGAACTCGGTATTTTTGCGCTTGTATAAGTGTATAAAATACTTCGACAATCGGATATCTACCCTCTTGTATAAGAGTGTTAGATTTTTTTATATAAATTACTAATTTATATAAATTAGATAAATTCTATCTAAATTGAAATTTTGCCATAATTTGTATAAATTTTGGTTAAATTGAAATTTCTATAGAAATTGTCATTTTATCTAAATTGTAATTTACATACCTTTTTTCGAAATTGTAAACTTTTGATTTTGTCTAAATTATAGTCTAGTCAAATTTAGTAACTTTATTTAATTTGTTTCGTTTATCTAAATTGTAACTTCAACGATAATCAACATCAAACCAAGGCTTCACAACAACAACAAAGCTTAACCTTTAACAATCACAACACCTATTTCTTTGCAACGATCCTGACTCAACTGAATCAACTTTATCATACAACATCATCAATGGCAACTCAACAAGACAATTTCGCAACTGATATGGCACATGCTTTTGCATTATTCACCAAGGCATTAAACCTCCAACAACATAACAACAACCAATGGAATTCACCGTACACTGACAACGCACAGTCATATATAGGACAAGAAGGTCAAATGGTTGAGGTTATCAGGAATCAGCAAGGCAATGCTATGGGTATTCAAATGGGGAATCAAATGCAATATGCAGGGCAGTATACTGGAAACCAAATGGATCAGTTTGTGAATCAGAATGGGGTCAATCATAATGAGAATTATTGCTTCATGACTTCTTCTGCAACCCAAGGGAGTGATATAGGTAGAACTGGTAATGTCAATGCAATGACGAAGGTAGAAAAGCTCCAGTACATGTTGATGCTGGCCAGAAAGAGAGACTCGGGAATACCTTTGACTGATGAGGAATACAACTTCATGGTTACAACAAGAGTTAATGATAATTCTACAGAAGTCACTGGAATCTCCGACTCTATGGATGAACAGCAAGAAACAACAACATGCATCAATTTTGACATTCCTCCTACTTATGACAAAGAACCACATGAGTCCAGTCCCTGGGCGGCTCTCGGTTCATGGCATGTTAAAACGACTCTATCGGCTTATAGTCATTCCTGGCACTCGGCGCATGTCTTTGATCAACACCGGTTCCGTCACTCGTATCTGGTTGAACCAGTACTTCCTTTCTGCCGTTCCTAGGGACCACCCACTCCATGCGGTATCAACTCCAAGTAATGAGGTTAATCCGTTTGCTCATCAAAAGCCACATTCTGTGCCTCTCGAACCTACTTATGATACATATTTGGACACGCCAAGTTGTAGCAATACTAATTTGGCAACTCTAAATATGGATCCTGATGAAGTTCAATTTGCATAAAATGATGCTAATGATGAGGAAACTCGTGCTTTATTTGAATCATTACTGAATAATTGTCGCATTGAGATTGAAAAGGTCAAAAAGGTCAATCGCGATGTTAACACCGCGAATGCTAAATTGACCGCTGAGCTTGAGAGATATAAGGTTAATGAAAGAGCTTTTGAATTTAATAACAAACGACAGTCAGAACTTGAAATTGGTTACAGAGATTCTATTTTAAGAGAAAAACAATTGCAAATCAAATTTGACACTCTTGATGTCAATTTGAACATGAAAATTAAATCTTTAAACAAGGAAATTTCTGAATTAACCAACCAACTTTCTAAACAAAAATTAACTTGTTCTGATCTTTAAAAAGAAAAGAAAGAGTTGCATGCAAAGTTTTCAAAACGAGAAGATGAACTTCTTGATGAAATTCTTGACAAACAGGAAACAATTAAAAAGTTGGAAGAGTTGCATGTAAAAACGGGTCATTCTACACAAACAATTAATTTGTTAATTAACGATCAAAACCTGATTTTACATACAATGAAGAAAATGGCTCTCGGTTGTGAAAACCCTTGTTATCTCAAGAAAGCTCAGAAATAACAGAATGTGCTATATAATGGTAATATCATAAATGATGTACATGATCCACCCGCTGGTTATGATTCTTATGAAACGATTGAGCTTTCCAAAGAGAGTAGAAACAAAATGAGACAATTGAACAGAGAAATCCAACCAATTGACTATAATGAACTTAACAAAATTTCTGGAGTTCATTCTGTTCAAAAAGTGTCACCATTGTTTTTCAAAAAACCTGTGGCTGTCGCAAAAAGAAAAGTTGTTTCAAAACATCTTTCTAACATCGTACAAATGTACTCTAACAACACTTGCTACACAAGTGAAGCTAGAATACTTTTGGATGATCTTAAAATGAGAGTTGAAATGCTTCAAACTGTTGTGGCAACCAAAACAAACTCAAAAATCAACGATTGGTTTTCAAGTTTTCAAACTGAACAGAAAAAGATGTTCGAAACAGAAATTACTCCCATTGTAACTGCAATACATGCAAGAGTAATCCATGTTGAGAATGCAATTGTGAAAGAAGCAGCCGAATTTGTCAAGGACCACAAATCCTTGGTGAAGGAAGCTAATGAAAACATTGAATGAATCAAAGTTTTGGAAAAACAAAATGACGCACTCTTTGAAGAAGCTCTCTCGACTGATATTATGTCCATTATTTATCAAATATATTCTATTGAAGATATTGAAAGACTTCGAGCTGAGACTTCCCAAATTGTTTCAAAATATGAAAATGCGTTTGCAAAGCTTGAAAAAGAAAATGTTACATATTTTAAACAACTAGATCGGAAAAAGGAAGAATGCAAGTATGACAAACTGTCGTATGAACGTTCTTACAAAGAAATGTAAAAACAAATTGATCTTTTGAAGTCTCACCTTGATAGTCAAAAAGGAAAGGGTGAGGAAACTAAGTTTGCAAAACCATCAACTTCGGACCAACCGGTTGTAAAACCAAAAATGTCAATTTCTCAAAGTGTTCCGAAAGCTGACAAGATAATTGATTTGACAAAACCAGTCACTCCAACACCCTTGCCCAAGTTTACTGCAAAAGAAAAAGGGAAAGCAGTTGTCGAAACACAAGCAGTGATAGCACCTGGCCTTTCTAAGAATAGTAAACCAAATGTGTCCACAAAAACAGTTAAGGAATCTGTTGGTTCTAACGACTTGGTCAACAATCAGTACCTAGAAAGAGCTAGGAAAAAGGCACAGCTTCGAAAAGACGGAATTTTAGGTACAAAACCTAGGGTGATGAATTCTACAACATTACAAGGCACTGCTAGTAGTAGTAAACCATTACCTAGGATCTCTCAACAAAAGACTAGGGATTGGCGTGCATCTAAGAGTAGTTACGAAAAAGAAAATGGTATCCACGTAGAATGCAACTCTAAGAATTTAAATTCCTCTTCGAACAAAAAACAAGTTCAAAATGACAGTAGTGACAAAGTTAAGGTTGCTGTTTTAAACAAGAATGTTGAATTTGTTTGCCCTACATGTCAAAAATGTGTCTTTTCAGCTAATCATGATGCATGTGTCGCACTGTATATCAAGAAAACAAATTCACGTGTTAAGGCACAATCCACTAAGACACCAAATAGAAACAAACCCGTTGATAAGAAGCAAGAGGCTAAGAAACCTAAAAGGTGGATCTCTACAGGACGTAGTTTTTCTCAAAATGAGACTTCCACTGCATCTGATAAGAAAACAACTCCTAGATCTTGCCTTAGGTGGATTCCCACAGGAAAAGTTTTTAAAATAGTTGGTCTTAGATGGATTCCCACAGGAAATATTCTTGATAGTTGCACCAAGACAAATAATAGTGAAAATCATCAGGATAAGGATGTAGAAACCGCTACAACCGTTGATAGTCAACACCCTCAGAATGATGATTCATATACTTCTAACACTATTATTTGTGCATATTCTTCGTTTGTGGATTCTGTGGATGCAGGTACTTGTGAAAGTGCAGAAGGTTCATACGCCCAATGTGGAAAAGAAGAACTTTATGCCAACATCGCATTTGGAAATCCTGGTCTTAACTCCACTTTTACTTGTTCATACTTAATTCTTCTTTGTGAATATCATTTTTTTCTGAAAAAAAAATCAAAAAACAAAATACAAAATTTGAAAATCCAACAAAAGAAAAATACAAAAATAGAAAATTTCAAAAATACAAAAACAATATAAAATAAATAAAAAAAACCAAAAATATTATTCTCACGACATGTCTCTCGTATAATAGATATTCTCTACGTACCTAGAAATTTCATTCAACCATGATACGGGCATGTACAGATGCTTGAACGGGAGTTCATTTAAATGTTTTCAAAACATGTCGTTTTTCTCAAATTTTATTCTCAATGGCTTCTGGACACATCAATTCAGGACCCGTGCTTCAATGAAAGGAAAGTGCTTAAATAAAACCTTTCGAGCACTTATCCTAAAAACATAATGGCTTGTAAGTATTTCAGCTTACAACCCGCGCTTAACCATTTTGGCTTATGCACACATAACAGTGCATAACCCATTTTTCAAAGAAAGGACCCTGTTGTACGCTTTATTGCAACAATCCTAAAAGAAAATAAGTTTTCACGCAAAGTTTATCAAAACAAAATTCTTAATCTTAAGCAAAATTTTATTCAAAATTTATCAAAAGGTTTTTCAAAACTTTTCAAAAAATTTGCTTAAGATTTTCAAATCTTTACTCCCCATTCGCTCTAAAGATTAAAAATAACAAAACCTATGCAAGTTTTGAGGGGGAGTATTTCAAAACAAATTTGTTCCAAAATGTTCATGCAAATCCGTTTCTCCCTATTAGCTTTTCAAAAACAACGATTTTAATCAATTGGTATCAAAAATACCATCGAAATGCTATTTTTGAGGGGGAGAAATGTGATTAAAATGTGATCATGATTGAATCTCAAAAGAGCTCGACTCAGTTTGAACCCTCGAATTGACGAAAGCTAAATGTCAGTAATCGAAAAGACTTGTCCGGGACGGGTAATAATTTCAAGCTAGTTATCCAGTGATGTAAGCGGTCACGCAAAGGACTTGTCTGAGTAGAATGTACCAATTCGAGAGATGATCATTGAATATGACCGGGACGGGTAATAATTTCAAGCTAGTCTAACTAGTGATGTAAACGTGTCTCGCAATGGTCATATTTAATGAAAATCGATCAATTCAAAATGTGCGAACTCTACCCAACATGTGCAATTCTTTCTTAAATCTCATAAGCACATGTGAAGGGGGAGTATTTCAAAAATGCAAAACTCTCAATGTGTTAACTAAATGTGTTTATTCATGAACACTTTGAGAGATTTTCAAAAGGTTTTATGGCATATGATCAATAAAACTAGGATAATCATGGAGTAATAAGGTGATTATGGTTAGGCTTATGTCCTATGATCCGCCAGAGCCGGAGGGATCTACCCAAGGACAAATTCCAATAGATTAGAATTAGAAGTCCTTAGGTAAGATTGAAAAAAGGAGTAAATGAGAAAGGGAAAGAAGGGGTTGAAGAATTTAAAAGAAAATTTTAATGAAAGGGTGAAAAGAAATAGCCCTCCATGAAAACTTAAGGCAGAAATCGGGTCAATACATCTGCTATCGGTATTCACTAAGGTGATACTGATATTGAAGACAAGACGTCATGGACCTAGTGACGCGCTGCACCACCCCTCCTAGCCACTCAGATATCTCTTAAAAGATATTTGTTTCATTTCTCACGGAGAACACTACATAATCTATCGGCCTCTCACTCCGAGATGTGTTGATATTGAAAAGGTGGCACTCTGCTCCATGCCTCCGACTACTAAAACCAAAACGCACATTATCGAGTCTAGAGCCATGAGATTCATCAAAAATCTCTTAGGATACACTTCCGTTATAATACCCTTGTGTTCACCAAAAAGGACACAAGGTGTACAAGAGTCTTAATGAGATCTAAGGATCTTGCCATAAATATCATGATGGTTACGTGCTTTAAACGGTCTACAGTCGTGGGGTGATCTCCAGCGACTCACTGAATCGTGGGTGCACTTCAGTGTGTCCGTGTAAGCCCTCTCGGGGGTATCCGGTTTAGAACGGCCTAGGGGAGATTAGAGAAAGTCTTCACTCTATGCTGTTGACGATCTCGAAGTCCTAACCCGTAAGCGCTGGATGATTATTACTAACAGTTTTATGCAGCTACCTAAAAACATCCATCAACCATCATCAGATACATCAAACAACTTCACCTCAGCATACTCATACTTATGAAGAACATCCCCAACAAAGCTCAAGTGTAAAAAGTTCAAGACAGAAGGATCAAGTTAGAGACAGAGTGTAACGACAAATTCAAAAAGCTAATCAAGATGTCAAGAACAAGTTCATATGTCAAATGATGAAAGAATATGGGGAGATTGTTAGCATAAGTATACAATCCAAGATGTATGAGTATGTTGGAGGACACGACGCATCATCTCGAGAAGATTTTGATCAAGGCAAGAACGATTGAAAGACGATTATTTTGAAGATCACATTGCATGAAGGAACGAAGTATGAAGACTATTCTACATCGATACGCAAAGTTCAAGACACTGAAGACAAAAGACCAATAACCGGAGCATCATTGAAATGACCATCCCTTAGGGGGAGATTGTTAGCATTTAAATTATATTGAAGTGATGGTCATTTATCCTTTAGTGTGTATGTCGATTATATGTAACAAAATAGTCTTAGAAAGGCTTGTGTTGGACTAAGCTAGATTGTATTAGTAAAAGTCCATGTAATGTCCAAGTCCAACACAAGCCCAACAAAAGGCCACCCTAAAGCCTTTTAGGGCAACACTCTATCACTATAAATACAACACTCCCACCACATTAGTATGTGTGCAATAGAGAGGGTAAGATGGGAGTGTGTGTGTTATTATCTTGTATTCTTTCTTATCTTTTCTTCCAAGCTAATCTTATACACGTTCCATACTTTCTCTTGTGTGCCGCCGCTTCTCTTCTTTATTTCTTAATCTTCTTTACTATTCCATTCTCTTCTTATACTATTATTCTTATTCTTAAGTCATACGCCACATCATTCTTAACATAATCTGGTCCCATCTCTTTGTCTTATACGCTTGATATATTAGTCCATCTTTGTTGCTGTTTCATCTCTATTCATATTATATTTATTAGATTTAGTTGTTTTGATAAAGTAGATCTAGTGTTTAACACCTTCCTTTCCCTAACCGTCCAGGAAAGAAAAAGAAGACGTTTATCAAAGAAAATTCCGGGAAAATCTCAAGCAACTTCAGCTCAGCATCCCATTTATCGAAGCTCTTGTGCAAATGCCTAAGTATGCCAAATATTTGAAGAGTTTGTTAACTAACAAATCCAAGCTAGAAGAAGCTTGTACAATAACGATAAGTGAAAGAAGCTCAGCCGCCTTGCTCAATAAACTACCATCAAAAGAAAAAGACCCAGGGAGTTTGTAATACCCCCATCCGAGAATGGGTCAAATGTCACATTTATGGCGTCAAACAGAACATACGCAAGCGGAAGACTTTAATAATACAATGGTTACAAAAGTATCCTAAGGGATAATAATAATGTAATCAATCTGAACATAACAACTTCCAAAACTAAGATACAAACTAAGTCAAAATGAAAACTCTAAGTCCAACTCTAATCCATGGGGAGCTATCAACAGTGCAGTCCACTAAGAGCTCCTAAGCACTCTTCACTCAAAACCCAGCTTCCCTATTAAAACCTACCGCAGGAAAAGAAAATGCGGCTAATCTTAAAAAGCCCAGTGAACACATATATATAATGAAAGGTAATAAGCAAACGAATGAACGAAACGAAACTAAGGAAACCTGCTGAACAATATACCATAAGTCATGAGCAAATAAATGAATGAATAAGGAATCAAAAATAACAAAGGAATGCCCACGAGCCCTAAACAGATATGTCTAGACATGATACATGAATAGACCCAAAACAGATAAACATAATCATAATCATAGCAAAGTCATAGCAAAGTGTACATGGAGTAGCTAGCTCACAATGTACCAGAAGTGAAATGGGGTGTATGGCACACACACAATCCATTCACTAAATAACTGAACTGAACAAAGTACCTAGGATGCACCCATATGCTCCCTGCAAAACAGATATACATATACAAGTTCGAGACTGTGCATACGTACGTTAACATAATAATAATAAGTATGGCGGCCATGGTTGCTATATAGCATAAGTGGGAACGCTGTGGACTAATCACACCTCCATAGAATAGTGTCATGCCATAGGTACCTCTATGACATGGTCATGGTACCTCCATGACTAGTTCAAAACAAATAGCTCGAGCAATAGAATGAAAGAGATGATACAAATAAAGCATAAAGGGTAATTATCAATTATCCAACAAAGATAATACCAACTGAATGAATCATATCAACAGAATAGCAAATGCATAATAATCAAATTTGGATCATAAATCAGAATAGCAAAACGGTAGATGAAATAGATTACAAATCATGAGAAATCTTTAAGGAAAAGATAGAGTACAAATAGGTTAAGTAATTGCGAAAATCATTTAAACACTATTTTCATAAACGTATTCTTGTAAAAGCAGTTTTCATAAAAGTTATTAAACCTTCATATAAAAGTGGTATCGCATCAGTTTCATAGCAATCATTTTAAAACAGTTTTTCTCAAAACATTTTCATGATATATTTAAGAAAGTTTTTCACATGAAGTTATAATATCAATTGAATTTACAAGTATCAAAGGATTCGAATACTGAAGTCATAGGAGATAACGAACGAATGATATCAGGCAAAACAACCAAACAAATATCAAATGGATCATAAATCAGAATATCAAACATCAAGGAATCAAGTCATGAGATACCTTACTGAGAAAGGGCAGAATATCTGTACCTTAGTAAATGAAATGAAAGAAAACAGAAAAGTGATCACAAGGAAAACAACGTCACTTCTTCTTCAACGAATCTACATGGATTAGGGTTCATATTATACTTATTAGCTCATTAAATGTCATAACGGATTTATTGCTTATTATTAATCACGTTCTCAACTTAGGGTTTAAAGATTGGGTCAGATTCATAATTATTCCCAGTTCTTAGGGTTAATAGTGATAATTAATTTGACATAGGTTTTATATGTGTTTCAAATCCTTAGTTAACTTAATTAGGGTTTATATGTGCCAAAACTGATTTTTAGGTTTAGAATGCGAATATGACTCAGTTTCTTATGAATTTATAGACCTATCAAATGAGCTCTTGAGGTTCTACCAATTTTATCTGAGACTTCCACATGAGTTAAGAACCTCCCCAATTTTTTCCAAATTTTATTACTAAGTGAAAGTACCATTACAAAAATCATTTTCCCAAACCTGTCCAGAAAGTGCACTGCAGGTATACCCCGAAAGTTTGTATTTAATTAACCCATTTGAGCCTTTCAGAAAAATCCAGAAAAATTCCAGTAAGCCATATACACCTTAAAAATTATCCCTCTCAAATGAGACCTCTTAATTCCTTATGGTTTTAAAACTAAAAATCAAAACCACCAACTGATTTTCAGACATTCAAAATACAGTTTTGACACTTAACCTTGTAAAAATCAAAAGACCATCTTCTCGACCTCCAATGGCTATAAAACTTGACATGCAGAAAGTTGACTCAATAAACTTAGTTTGTTGACTCAATAAACTTAGTTTTAGACTCAAGAAATTCACAAAAACACGTTAGGATCATTATTATAGACTCCTCACAACCCGACCCAAATTTCTGAACAGCTTGTAACTCATAAAATCACCACCAAACCATAACCCTTTTAAACCCTAATCGACTCACATAATTATCAAGGGTTATCCAGATTTAATACCATATTAATGTGTCATTTAATGATCCATATAAGGGCTGGAAACAAGATTTACGCTGGAACAAATTGATTCAAAGAGATAACATATACAAGAAGTCGACACAAATGTTTTATTCATATGATTTTATGTAGCGTGTGATTACCATTTTAACGAGACACAAATATAGCCCAACACATGATTAAGATGATTCATAACAACCTGATTATAATGTTTAGGTCTGATTATATTCATTCCTATGTGTGTCGTGTAAATGATAGAGAACAAAAGAGATTATGTGTACCTATATAGCCGAACAGAAAAGATTAAAAGGGAAAACAAGGTCACGAATCAAACAACAATTCACCAATCTTCAACACCTTTCTTCTTCTTTGATCTTGGAGAGGAGCGAAAATGGTTTTAGGGTTTGTTTAAGGTTCGATATTGTGAGGGAGAAGAGAACCGAATATGTTTTTGATAATGAGAGAGAATGAAAACGTGTTTTATGTTAAGGTAATACGTGTGCTATTTTAGGCTAGGAGGGGGAACACATATCTTCTTATTTTGGTAGGATACTTGTGTTTGATTTGTTCTTATCTAGCCCAAGCTTAAACGTGTGAAAGGATGGGATAAAAAGGGATTTCGGTTCCAATACTTAGGAAGAAAACGTGTCCTAGCCTAGGGATTAAGAGGTGAACAAATTGTATTTATCTTTGTAACAAATATTTATTTAGGTAAGAACTTAGGTTAGTTTTCAATTAATTGTATTATTAATCTTATAATATAGTTTAGGATTCAAAATAAATTATTACAAACTTTAGGGAAAAATTCAAAATTAGACGTTAATTAGGAATTAAAAATTCAGGGTTTTACAACTCTTCCCTTATAAAAAGAAAATTTCGTCCTCGAAATTGAAGCAAATAGGTCAAACGGAAACCTACCAAATCACGAAAGTAAATGAAAATGTTTAACTCACTCGGGATGATTCTTCTAAAAGATTTTAATGAAGTGAAAGGTTTTATTTTATTTCTCATGACTCGATCCTCACGGTCCAAAATTGCCTCACGCTCTCTCAACAGAACAAATCATAACAAATCAGATCCAACGGATTTGAAACCACATGTGATGGATGACAACTTAGACATCTCAAATAAGATACATGAACTGAAGCATGATATGAACCTGAGATAAATACGGAGGCAATGCTAAACAGTAGGAATTTTAACAATCCTATTCTAAATTTTCGACGAATCAATGAAACGTACAAACGATCAACGAAGTAATTATCGAATTATCGAACGTATAAAATGCATAAGGATAAGGGTAGAATATCCGTAATGATAAGAATGAACTTAAGGACTAACGAATCACTGAATAAATCTCTATATTATGTCAACACGTCTAACCCTTCTGTACGGAGATATCCCAAGAACACACAACCCCCGGTCTAAAATTCTAAGGTTCCTCTACCACGGTAACTATTCTTTCAATCACTATAATCAACTCCGGATCTTCAATAAGCAGCTATCTAACCCCCTTCCAACAAAAGATGTTCTATACTTCCATCCCTACCAAAGTACAGGATCCTCACATATCCTCTAAAGTCCGAATAGTTCATTCCTTCTGTCCATTTATCTGAGGGTGAAAAGAAATCTTAACTTGAGTCTGATTCCTCAAGCCTTCTGTAATTCTACCTGGAACTGTGAAGTAAAATGATAATCTCTGACACGATCACTGCTGCCAACTCCAAGTTATGTGTTGGATATTCCACCTCCTACGGTTCTAGTTGTCTTGATGCATAAGTGATATCCTTCCCGTGCTGCACAAGTGTATAACCAAGTCTCTTCTTGAAATCATTCCCAAAATTGGTACCCACCTAGAAGCTAATTCCTGTTTCAGCTCTTCAAACTCAGTTCTCGTTCCTCATCCCAACTAAACTTCTCCTCTCTTCTCATACGCTTCATCAACGATACGCCAGTCATGAACACCTTCCACAATCCTTCTACAAGACTCAAAGGTTCTAACCCCAGTAACTGTCGTTGGTCTTGCTTATTTAGTGATAATCCCAATCTTCGCAGGATCCAAAATGATACCATCTACTAAGAACGTATCTTGTCCCAACCACAATATCACCCTTCGAGAATTTTGTTTAAAGCTTCTTCTAACGCAACATTTCTAACACAATACAAAAATGATCCTCATGTTTCTCCTTCGTCTCTGAATACACCAAGATGTCATACTATGATAAATTTGTCCCAGTACTTACGAAAGACTTGATTCATCAAGTCCATAAACAGTCAGAGCATTAGCCAATACTGTTGGCATCACTAACACTCGGAGTGGCCGTAATGAATACGAAAGGCAGTTCTAGGAATATCTTCAAGCCATAAATCCATCTAAAGGAAAACTTCGCGTCCTAAAATTGATCAGATACATCATCGATTCGAGGTAGTAGATAACGGTTTCTGACAGTAGTACGGTTCAGCTTCCAGAAGTCAACACATAATCTCCTACTACTATCCTTCCTCTTTACGAATAAAACTGAGGTATTCCACAGAAGTGTACTCGGACAATTAAAACCACTTACAAGTTGTTCCTTCAGTTCTTCTCATCTAAATGGCGTCATTCAATATGGAGTTTCAGATTCAGGCAAAACGTCGTTCCATATGGATAGAGTTCTGTCTCATCAGACCTTACTGTTCTGGCACTTCTCAAGATATCTTATGCTCCCAATAAGTTCAAGTTATATGATGTTTGTATTATCACGTTGATCAGGCGTCATAATACTTGCATCATATAATCATGCCTTTATTGGTATCATATTCCACCTTGAGTCGTGACTAAACATTCTGGTGGAAATCTTGGTGGTTCGTTCAGGAATTACATCGAGAAAATTCAGATTGCAAAATGACTCTCAAGGGAAAATCCATCCAACGGTGTACTAAATAGGTGCTAGAAAAACCTTCATAACCGCGAAGAATAATGTACGAGTTTTTAGGGTAGTAATGATAACAACGGTTAATCAGTCGGAAATCATGGTAAGGAATTCAGGATTGTTCAAAACGCCAAAGGTGGGACGTAGTATGACAGTAGTTAGCATCTAAATGCTCAGTCCACCGGTCCATACCAGAATGACATCGAAACCGTATACTTCCAAAGGAAACAATTTAGCAGAACGAATCCTATTGTCAGAACGAAATGGACAATTTCCTATACTCGTGGTTACTCACCACCAGATTTCTCATAGAATGGAAAGGTTTAAGGCATAACTTAATAGTGTAGATGGGACCTTAATATGCTTAACAAAAGCAAGGGAAATCACCGAATGTGTTAAACACATCATGGTCATCAGAATCCTCAGAATAATCGAAGAGGCATCTAAATGATTAACAAACGAATCAGAGGTTAAGATCGGAATCAGAAAATAAAACTCATATAGTGTAAGGCATAACCATAAAATTCTCAAGGCATTCTAAACTTACTTGGTCACTAAACTCATGCTGAGCAATATGATAAGTTTCCTAAATCTCCAGAAAGAATGATCTTAAAAGGGGCTTAACTCAAAGGTAGGGGTACGAATCAGAGTGATGCGGAAGCAATATACCTAACAAATGTCTTATCACATAGTCTACCCAATCCCCACCGGTCATATCTTAAGTTCCTCTAGAGTGGAAATCCTAAGGCAAATTCTCAAGGTTGTTTCATAAGCTCCTATAGTACAAACCTAAGGGCCTAATATTCACAGGTCATGAATTTATGTACTACAAGTCGAAGCCTTTGCTCTGATACCATAATTGTAACACCCCTATTCGAAAACGGGTCAAATGTCACATTTATGGCGTCAAACAGAACATACGCAAGCGGAAGACTTTAATAATACAATGGTTACAAAAGTATCCTAAGGGATAATAATAATGTAATCAATCTAAACATAACAACTTCCAAAACTAAGATGCATACTAAGTCAAAATGAAAACTCTAAGTCTAACTCTAATCCATGGGGAGCTATCAACAGTGCAGTCCACTAAGAGCTCCTAAGCACCCTTCACTCAAAACCCAGCTTCCCTCTTAAAACCTGCCGCAGGAAAAGAAAATGCGTCTGATCTTAAAAAGCCCAGTGAACAGATATATACAATGAAAGGTAATAAGCAATGAATGAAACGAAACTAAGGAAACCTGCTGAACAATATACCATAAGTCATGAGAAAATAAATGAATGAATAATGAATCAGAAATAACAAAGGAATGCCCACGAGCCCTAAACAGATATGTCTAGACATGATACATGAATAGACCTAAAACAGATAAACATAATCATAATCATAGCAAAGTATACATGGAGTAGCTAGCTCACAATGTACCAGAAGTGAAACGGGGTGTATGGCACACACACAATCAATTCACTAAATAACTAAACTGAACAAAGTACCTAGGATGCATCCATACGCTCCCTGCAAAACAGATATACATATACAAGTTCGAGATTGTACATATATACGTTAATATAATAATAATAAGTATGGCGGCCATGGTTGCTATATAGCATAAGTGGGAACGCTGTGGACTAATTACACCTCCACACAACAGTGTCATGCCATAGGGGCCTCTATGAATTGGTCATGGTACCTCCACGACTAGTTCAAAACAAATAGCTCAGGCAATAGAATGAAACAGATGATACAAATAAATCATAAAGGGTAATTATCAATTATCCAACAAAGATAATACCAACTGAATGAATCATATCAAGAGAATAGCAAATGCATAATAATTAAATGTGGATCATAAATCAGAATAGCAAAACGGTAAATGAAATAGATTACAAATCATGAGAAATCTTTAAGGAAAAGATAGAGTACAAATAGTTTAAGTAATTGCGAAAATCATTTAAACACTATTTTCATAAATGTATTCTTTTAAAAGCAGTTTTCATAAAAGTTATTAAACCTTCATATAAAAGTGGTATCGTATCAGTTTCATAGCAATCATTTTAAAACAGTTTTTCTCAAAATATTTTCATGATATATTTAAGAAAGGTTTTCACACGAAGTTATAATATCAATTGAATTTACAAGTATCAAAGTATTCGAATACTGAAGTTACAGGAGATAACGAACGAATCATATCAGACAAAACAACCAAACGAATATCAAATGGATCATAAATCAGAATATCAAACATCAAGGAATCAAGTCATGAGATACCCTTACTGAGAAAGGGCAGAATATCTGTACCTTAGCAAATGAAATGATAGCAAACGGAAAAGTGATCGCAAGAAAAACAATGTCACGTCTTCTTCAACGAATCTACACAGATTAGGTTTCATATTATACTTATTAGCTCATTAAATGTTATAACGGATTTATTGCTTATTATTAATCACGTTCTCAACTCAGGGTTTAAAGATTGGATCAGATTCATAATTATTCCAAGTTCTTAGGGTTAATAGTGATAATTAATTTGACATAGGTTTTATATGTGTTTCAAATCCTTAGTTAACTTAATTAAGGTTTATATGCGCCAAAACAGATTTTTAGGTTTAGAATGCAAATATGACTCAGTTTCTTATGAATTTATAGACCTCCCAAATTTTCCCAGATTTTATTACAAAGTGAAAGTACCATTTTAAAAATCGTTTTCCCAACCCTATCCAGAAAGTGCACCGCCGGTATACCCCAAAAGTTTGTATTTAATTAACCCATTTGATCCTTTCAAAAAAATCCACAAAAATTTCTGTAAGCCATATACATCTTAAAAATTATCCCTGTCAAATGAGACCTCTTAATTCCTTATGGTTTTAAAACTAAAAATCAAAACCACCAACTGATTTTCAGACATTCAAAATACAGTTTTGACACTTAACCTTGTAAAAATCAAAAGACCATCTTCTTGACCTCCAATGGCTATAAAACTTGACATGCAGAAAGTTGACTCAATAAACTTAGTTTTAGACTCAGGAAATTCACAAAAACACATTGGGATCATTATTTTAGACTCCTCACAACCCTACCCAAATTTCTGGACAGCTTGTAACTCATAAAATCACCACCAAACCCTAACCCTTTTAAACCCTAATCGACTCACATAATTATCAAGGGTTTTCCAGATTTAATACCATATTAATGTGTCATTTAATGATCCATATAAGGGCTGGAAACATGATTTAGGCTGGAACAAACTGATTCAAAGAAATAACATATACATGAAGTCGATACAAATGTTTTATTCATATGATTTTATGTAGCGTGTGATTACCATTTTAACGAGACACAAATATAGCCCAACACATGATTAAGATGATTCATAACAACCTGATTATAATGTTTAGGTCTGATTATATTCATTCCTATGTGTGTTGTGTAAATGATAGAGAACAAAAGAGATTATGTGTACCTATATAGTCGAACAGAAAAGATTAAAAGGGAAAACAAGGTCACGAATCAAACAACAATTCACCAATCTTCAACACCTTTCTTCTTCTTTGATCTTGGAGAGGAGTGAAAATGGTTTTAGGGTTTGTTTAAGGTTCGGTATTGTGAGGGATAGGAGAACCGAATATGTTTTTGATAATGAGAGAGAATGAAAACGTTTTTTATGTTAAGGTAATGCGTGTGCTATTTTAGGCTAGGAGGGGTGATGTGCGTGTGCGTATTGCTCTAATTTATACCCACGGTATGTCGTTGTGGTTTTAGCAGTATTTAAGTTTTAAATTTATATTTAGCCGACTTATCAATAAAACACACACTTTAACAAGCAGTGCACCCGGTCAGTATGAATATAATGGTAAGTAGAATGTTGATCACTAAGAGTGGAACGTATTATCTTGTTATTCTAATCAGTATTTTAATATCTTAAGTTAGCTATACAACCTAATCTAACGCAGGGGGTTCAGCCTGAGAGACTGGCACGGTTTGGTTGTAATTAAATAATAAACTAAACTAATAGGCACGAATCAGCGATTAGCACACACGTACACAGATAGATACTTGAAACAATAAGAAGACCTGTCCTGATAATTAAGTAGTTTGTCACTTGTTTTATTGCTAGTTTTATATGAAGTGTATGTAATTAACCCTTTCTCGTTGGCTCTAATCTTATCGGCGAGTAAACCCTTAATGATTACTTATGTCTATCCTATTTATTTAAGAGACGCTGAAACAAATAGGCGAGGAAGGGGCATGGCGACCCAAGCAATGCTCAGCTAGACACAGAGGTTATCAATGCACTAATAAAAGTCACCAAAGACATCAACATATAAACTTTAATTAATGGGAAAGCAATTTTAAGGGGTGCCCATGGTTTTCCGTAGTCATATGGAATCGGCCCATCAATCCTGATGAATTAAAGTGTACCAATACAATAAAACAAAACTACTTAATGAATTGAATACATGCAGGACCTTCTTACAGCTCTTGTATCTTCGTTTAGGTTGTGTCTTGTGCTGCTAACACGTCTGACTTCGTCCTAGGGTTTCTGTCTTTTGCTAACTCTCGTACTCCGTATATTGCACTGTTCAACCTCCCAAATTCGTCTGACTTTGGGGTATTTATAGTTTCTGTCTGAGGGTTAGATGCGGCGCATTGAATAAGTAGATGCGGCGCATTGACTTAACTTCGCGTGGGGTCCAAGATTAATATATTCAGGAATATTCGTACACCGCCAGAAGATGCGGTGTAACTCCATTTATCTATGCGGCGCATGTCCTTTGCCGTCTTGGATTATAACTTGTGAAATCTTGATAGTGATGCGCCGTATGTACGAAGTAAGATGCGGCGTATCTGGAGCAGAATGATCTTGATCTTGTACATTTCAGTAGACTCTTAACTTCTTGCTTGTTTTGCTCCATAATTAGTCCAAAATCGCCAAGTTTCACATAATACTTGTTTTGACCTGAGAATTACAAAAGTAAACATTAACGTATCAATTCTCACAGATAATATAATAAAACAAGTCAAATAAATAGGATAAGTGATGGTAATAAAATGTACTTATTTGAGTTCATCAAGGGGGAACACATATCTTCTTATTTTGGTAGGATACTTGTGTTTGATTTGTTCTTATCTTGCCCAAGCTTAAACGTGTGAAAGGAGGGGATAAAAAAGGATTTTGGTTCCAATACTTAGAAAGAAAACGTGTCCTAGCCTAGGGATTAAGAGGTGAACAAATTTTATTTATCTTTGTAACAAATATTTATTTAGGTAAGAACTTAGGTTAGTTTTCAATTAATTGTATTATTAATCTTAACATATAGTTTAGGATTCAAAATAAATTATTACAAACTTTAGGGAAAAATTCAAAATTAGACATAAATTAGGAATTAAAAATTCATGGTTTTACAGAGTTTCACTATTCCTTGTCAAATTAATGATTTGCACATTGGAAATGCTTTAGCTGATCTAGGAGCTAGTATAAGTTTAATGCCATTTGCTATGTATGAGAAACTAGGTCTTGGTGAACCCAAACCTACTAGGATGTGCTTAGAACTAGCCGATAGATCAATACAATATCCTAAAGGAATAGCTGACAATATTTTAATTAAAGTTGGTAAATTTAATTTACCTATTGACTTTGTTATCCTTGATATGCCTGAAAATGCTAGGACACCTATAATATTAGGTCGACCCTTTTTAGCCACTGCCCGGGCTATGATAGATGTCTTTAATAAGAAAATAACACTTTAGATTGGGGAAAACGAGGTTGAGTTTAATATGGAGCATCCGAGGATGATGAATGTTATAGCGTTGATATTACTGATGATACTATTGACCAATTTACTCAAGTATTATTAAAAAATGACCTGCTTGATTCTTTCTTGCTTAAAAATTTGGAAGAAAGTATTGCTATAGAAGATCAAGTAGATGATAATCCCTTTATTAATGAATTTACTGCTGATTCTGTTATCTGTAACTCGATACGGCGTATCGAGAATATTGATGCGGCACATCAATCTGAAGACAGTGGTAATTGTGAAAAAGAGCAGGTTTACTCCGCTAGTGCTAATGAAATTGATGAAGTAAAACCTGTACTTAAGGACTTACCATCTAGTTTAGAATATGCTTATTTGTATGATAATGAGAATTTACCGGTTATCACTGCATCCGTTCTAACAGAAAAAGAAAAAAGTTCGCTTTTACATGTATTAGGTAAACGCAAAGGAGCACTAGCTAGGAAAATGTCCGACATCAAAGGAATAAGCCCGTCGTTCTTTACACATAAGATCCTTATGGAAGATGAATTCAAACCTACTATTCAACCTCAAAGGCGTTTGAATCCAAAAGTCCAAGATGTAGTAAAAAATGAGATTACTTGACTCTGGACTTATCTATCCAATTTCAGATAGCTCGTGGGTCAGTCCTATCCACGTTATACCGAAAAAAGGAGGAATGACTGTAGTATTGAATGATAACAACGAACTAATTCCATCACGAACTGTAACTGGATGGAGAGTTTGTATCGACTATCGCAAACTCAATGATGCAACACGAAAAGACCATTTCCCTCTTCCATTCATTGACCAAATGTTAGAAAGATTGTCTGGAAACGATTACTATTGTTTTCTTGATGGTTTTTCAGGTTTCTTTCAAATACCCTTATGGAACCTTCGCCTATAGAAGAATGCTGTTTGGATTATGCAATGCCCCTACAACCTTTCAAAGATGTATGATGACAATCTTCCATGACATGGTGGAAGTCTTCATGGACGACTTCTTGGTGTTCGGTAACTCTTTTAATAATTGTCTTTCCAATCTTGATAAAATGCTTGCTAGATGTGAAGAAACCAACCTTGTTCTTAATTGGGAAAAATGTCATTTTATGGTAAGAGAGGGAATTCTGTTAGGACATAAGATTTCTGGAAAAGGTATAGAGGTTGATAAAGCTAAAATTGATGTAATCGCTAAATTACCTTACCCGACTAATGGAAAAGGGTTAGAAGTTTCTTAGGGCATGCTGGATTTTATCGTAGCTTCATTAAGAATTTTCCCATGATATCTAGACCTATGAATCAACTGTTATTAAAGGATGCAAAATTTTATTTTTCTGATGATTCCAAAAGGCGTTTAATATACTTAAAGAAAAATTAACTACTGCACCTATTATAATTTCTCGAGACTGGAATTTGCCTTTTGAATTAATCTTTACCAATAATATTATATCAAAAAGGGCGACAAAATCATAAATACGTAGCCGAATCCACGACTACGATACTTAAGATTGCTCAAATCCCTAATCTCAATAAATCAAAGGTTTGGATAAAGAATAATATAGGGTATGGATAATATTTGGGATACAAATTGGTGTAAAATGAAAAATAAACAAAACAGATAAATTAAAATCCTAAGTGTGGTAAATTACTTTCCCAACCATCCCATGAATAAGACTCATATCATTGAATAACTCACGCTTTAACACTTGAAACACACGCTTTAGGTAGACACGAATTATACTCAACAAGATCTCAATCAAAGAATAACCTTAGTTGGCGTTCCCATAACGGCCAACTCCCATTCAATCCATAAATATAATATATAACAAATAGTGGTGATATCAACCACTTAATACAAAACTTTACATAAGTTGGTTAAAACAAACATCCAACTTTTTTTTTTTTTTTTTTTTTTTTTTTTTTTTTTGACATCAACATATATGTGTAAAATTTCACAACTTTTCTATCACCATTTTTCCGGACAATTTTTCCATACTTTTCATACTTTCAGAAATAACTGTAATAGCGAAAGTAGTAAACACACGAAAAATAAACAAGACTCGAATTATACAATATCTACTTTCATACCAATTGCATTGTGCAATTTCCTGACTCAACCAAAGATAATGAATTACGCACACGAACACAGGTAATGTAAGGAAACACACTTTGCCTAAAGCAATTAACCAACCACGGATTTTAATCTACAGGGTAGGCTAAGGTGTAAGGGTGTAACGAAACATTATAACAAAGGTGTAAGAAACGAAAGGAATGGCTCTGAGTGTTTTTCTAGGGGTATCTTACTCTAAAAATGAGAGTAACAAAAGGTTTATACGGGGGTTAACTAACCAGAGTAGTTAGTTAATATCACATAACATATAAAGGCTATTTGGGTGTAATCCTAGAAATCTACCAATTTAGACAAGTCATTCCAATTATGTAGATAATACTTATTATGGTGGTCTCGAATAGTATACAAGCCAAGTTCTAAAGTTTACAAGTCACCGGCACACTCATAGATTTGTGAATTTTGAAAAGTTCACAATTTTTGAAATAATGTTATGTGTGCAGCTATGCAACTTAGACTTTAAACAAAAACATGCTAAAAATTTTAAATTTTGATATATTAAGCGCATTTTAAGCATATTTTGAAAAAGTTTAGGACAAGTAAGTGTTCTAATTCTCCAATCCCCCCCACTTAAGTTAAACAACGTCCTCGTTGTTTGTAACAAAGATTAAAAACTGGAAAATAAAAAGAATTAGAACAGAAAAACTCCCCTAAGATTTGCTCGGTATGATCCTCCATTTTTCGTATAAGAGCAAAAATCATCTTTCTTGTGGATGAGAACGTTTAAGCTTCATAGATGATGTATCCAAAAGAAATGCAGGAATCTATAATACCATCAAGACTTAAACACACCTGAATTAAGAAGGTTCAAACTTGCATAATACATTAGTAGTTAGTAAAAATAAAACTTAAAAAATTAAAATGAAAATCATCAGGTCAGTCGATACGCCGTATCTTATGGAAGAAGATACGCCGTATCGAGCCTGGAATAAATACGAATCAGAATAGAAGATGCGTCGCATCCTTAACCAGGGATGCGCCGCATTAAAATAAACTGACAGAAAGTTTTTTAAAGTCAAAAATAAAAATGCAGAAAATAAAGTAAGATATGACCAGTGCGGGAGATGCGTCGCATCTTAGGATGGAGATGCGCCGTATCTTCTGCGGGCCTGACTGACTCGACACAGAACAGAATGTAAAAATTTTTCGGGTTGTCTCCCGGTCAGCACTTGTCTTTATTCCAGAGTCTTCAAGTTAGACTCACGTTCAGCTCCTTAATATCGATCACTGAAAGAGTCGGAAGCATCGCGCTCCCTCATTGCCAGTCCAGTAATATTGAACACTCCTTGCTCGTCCTTAATATCCACGCCATTCTTCTTTAATATCTGTATAAACAAAGTTCTGTCCCTTTCGGGTAGAAATGACAAAATGATAGACGGGAAATTCTTATTATTATATAGGCATAAATATGCAAGGTGGGGTGGTAGTTCAATAAACACATCATTATTCAAATTCGTATTCTCAACTATTCTCCTACGTTTGTTAATCACTACGCAATCATACCACTCATCATCAGAATCATTAACAATATCGCGCCTAAGTTCGGTAGGTACATTAAGGTCAATAAATTCCTCGAAGTTCTGATTATTAGGATTAGTTGAGTTGTTTTGAATCAATGTTTCTCCCATAAGCCTAGCTTCAAGATCGAGGTCCATACGTTCTCTTAATCCTAGCACACAGACGCCTCTAATTATGCTTTTAGCAGGATTTTGGCACTTATAGACTAGTTTATTATTCCCTACCCTTAATGAGATTTTTCTTTTAAACACATCAATCTTAGCATGGGCGGTAGACAAGAAAGGTCTTCCAAGGATTAAAGGAATCTTAACATCCTCGGGCATATCTAATATAACAAAGTCTACAGGGAAAACAAACTTCTCAATCTTAACTAGCACATTTTTAGCAATCCCTTCAGGTCGTTTTACCGTTTTATCAGCCAATTCAATAAGCAACTTAGTTGGTGCTAATTTTCCTAGTCCTAGGGTAGTGAATGTCTTAAGGGGCATAACACTAACACTAGCTCCTAAGTCAGCTAACACATTATTGAAAGATATATCATTAATTGAACAAGGTAAAGTAAAACTTCCTGGGTCTTTTTCTTTATGAGGCAAGGCATGTAAGTCGGTTGCAGAGCTCTCTTCTTTCATTGTAGCCTTGATCTCCTATTCAATCTTTGTCTTTTCTTTGAGTAGCCTCCTTAAACTGATTGAAGAATTAAAGAAAAATTCGGGCTTTGCACCATTATTACCATTCATCAATCTTCTAGGTACGTTAGGCGTGACTTCCTTGGTTGTGCTTATGGCCTTGACATGATCTCTTGGGTTGGTTTTGGTTGAGCTAGGTAAACTTCCGTATCCCCTTTCTTGAAGAACTTTGCTCATTTGTCCAATTTGTTGTTTCAATGCTTTGATCGAAGCTCCCTGATTTCTTGTGATAGTATCCGTTGAGGCTCGGATTTCCTTGATCATAGCAGTGTTCTCTTCATGTCTTTTAGCAGCATCGGCCATAATTTGCTTTAGAGTGTCATCCAAAGTCTGCCTCCTTTCTTGATAAGTGGGATTAAAGTTGTTCTTTTGGTAGTATCCCGGAGTAGTTTCCCTAAATCTTCCTGAAGGTCGGAATGGTTGTCCAAATTGTGTGTAGTATGCTTCTTCAAACGTCTCACTTTCATTCTTATTAGGGCAATCTTTAGTGTAGTGAGGTCCTTCGCATTTTTCACATCCAACTTGGGCAGCATAAACTTTCTCATCACGCTTCTTCATCTCTTTACTAATTTTATCCAATTGAGCTTGAATTGCAGCAAACCCGTCAAAATTAGTGCTGCTCTTAGATCTAGTAGAGGTTCCATCGTGCCATTTTTGAGAATGATCAACAGCTTCTTGGATAGCCTTTCTAGCATTGGATGCACTCATTTGAGGCACAGCTCCCTTAGCATCCAAGATTTGTCTAGTAGGCACGTCCAATCCTTGATAGAACAATATTATCTCCTGTATTTCACTTAGATAATGTTGAGGGCATTTCATCAACAAGTCTTTAAATTGTTCCCAAGCTTGATAAAGAGTTTCATCAGGCTCTTGCTTGAAACCGTTGATAGCCTCCATCTTTTTAGTAGTTTTAGCAGGTGGACAATATCTTTTCAGGAATTTGCTCTTCAAATCTTCCCACGTTGTGATTGAACTAGCAGGTTCATTCCTTAGCCACTTATTAGCAGCTCCTTTAAGCGAAATTGGAAAGATTCTTAGCATGAGTTGATCGTCAGAGACTCCTTCAGTAGTAAACAAATCTGCAATCTCGAGGACCTTTTCAACATGTTCATTAGCATCTTCATGTTCTGTTCCACTGAAAGCATTTTCTCTTAGCTCCTTGAGAAACTGACCCTTCAACTCAAACTTTGACTTTTCATCAAACTTTGGTCTAGCAACTCCTGAAGTGTAATCAGCACGGGTTTTGTTCATGTATTCCTCCATAGTAGTGTTTTCCGCCATTGTTTCTGTTTCTTCTTCCTCTTTCTCTTCAGAAAAATAATCAAGCTCGAATGAACTTGAAATTTCAAAGCTTTTTGTGTTGAAAAGCCTTTTAAGCGAATGTAGGGCTCGTTCAGGATCTTCGAAAGGTGTAATCAAGTTCTTAGTTGAACTCCTGGTCATGCACTTCCTGAAACTATCACAAAAGCATCAGTAGGGTATGTTCAAGAAAGTAGTATATCAGAAAATCAACAACGAAAACGTAATACGAAAAATAAAAGTTACTGATATCTGCAGACGATGCGCCGTATCCAAGAAGTTGGATACGCCGTATCTTATAATCGTTAAAATTTAATCAGACTTTTATTCAGAAAGCAGATACGCCGCTTATAATTTTAGAATGCGCCGTATCAGTTTAATTATCAAAAATCAACGTATCTAATTTTAGAAAATATAACCGATTTTTGATTTAGAATATGCGCCGTATCGATAAAAATCGATGCGTCGTATCTGTTTAATAATTCGAAAAACTGTTTTTAATTAAAATAATAAATACGCCGTATCTGCAAAAACAGATGCGTCGTATGGCGTTATCGTTTAGAAAAATTTCTTATTAAAAACAGAATACGCCGTATCTTGGGGAAAGATGCGTCGTATTAATTTATTAAACGCGTTGTATTTTATAAAAATTAAACGCAATACGCCGTATCTATGAAAATAGATGCGCTGTATCGTTGAATCAGCTCAGTACAACGATAGCAGAATACAAGAAAATAGAAAAAGAAAAACAAAAATAAAAACAAACGAAAATAAAAACACAAAAAAAAATGCAAATAATACAATGAATGCAATTTAACTAATATACAACAGGGTTATCGGTTAGAATCTAAAAATTAAAAAGAAAAACCTAATTAAAATACTAATCAAATTAACAGATAATAACAATTCACTCCCCGGCAGCGGCGTCAAAAACCCGGTCAGTATGAATATAATGATAAGTAGAGTGTCGATCACTAAGAGTGGAACGTATTATCTAGTTATTCTAATCAGTATTTTAATATCTTAAGTTAGCTATACAACCTAATCTAACGCAGGGGGTTCAGCCTGAGAGACTGGCACGGTTTGGTTGTAATTAAATAATAAACTAAACTAATAGGCACGAATCAGCGATTAGCACACACGTACACAGATAGATACTTGAGACAATAAGAAGACCTGTCCTGATAATTAAGTAGTTTGTCACTTGTTTTATTGCTAGTTTTATATGAAGTGTATGTAATTAACCCTTTCTCGTTGGCTCTAATCTTATCGGCGAGTAAACCCTTAATGATTACTTATGTCTATCCTATTTATTTAAGAGACGCTGAAACAAATAGGCGAGGAAGGGGCATGGCGACCCAAGCAATGCTCAGCTAGACACAGAGGTTATCAATGCACTAATAAAAGTCACCAAAGACATCAACATATAAACTTTAATTAATGGGAAAGCAATTTTAAGGGGTGCCCATGGTTTTCCGTAGTCATATGGAATCGGCCCATCAATCCTGATGAATTAAAGTGTACCAATACAATAAAACAAAACTACTTAATGAATTGAATACATGCAGGACCTTCTTACAGCTCTTGTATCTTCGTTTAGGTTGTGTCTTGTGCTGCTAACACGTCTGACTTCGTCCTAGGGTTTCTGTCTTTTGCTAACTCTCGTACTCCGTATATTGCACTGTTCAACCTCCCAAATTCGTCTGACTTTGGGGTATTTATAGTTTCTGTCTGAGGGTTAGATGCGGCGCATTGAATAAGTAGATGCGGCACATTGACTTAACTTCGCGTGGGGTCCAAGATTAATATATTCAGGAATATTCGTACACCGCCAGAAGATGCGGCGTAACTCCATTTATCTATGCGGCGCATGTCCTTTGCCGTCTTGGATTATAACTTGTGAAATCTTGATAGTGATGCGCCGTATGTACGAAGTAAGATGCGGCGTATCTGGAGCAGAATGATCTTGATCTTGTACATTTCAGTAGACTCTTAACTTCTTGCTTGTTTTGCTCCATAATTAGTCCAAAATCGCCAAGTTTCACATAATACTTGTTTTGACCTGAGAATTACAAAAGTAAACATTAACGTATCAATTCTCACAGATAATATAATAAAACAAGTCAAATAAATAGGATAAGTGATGGTAATAAAATGTACTTATTTGAGTTCATCAAGGGGGAACACATATCTTCTTATTTTGGTAGGATACTTGTGTTTGATTTGTTCTTATCTTGCCCAAGCTTAAACGTGTGAAAGGAGGGGATAAAAAAGGATTTCGGTTCCAATACTTAGAAAGAAAACGTGTCCTAGCCTAGGGATTAAGAGGTGAACAAATTTTATTTATCTTTGTAACAAATATTTATTTAGGTAAGAACTTAGGTTAGTTTTCAATTAATTGTATTATTAATCTTAACATATAGTTTAGGATTCAAAATAAATTATTACAAACTTTAGGGAAAAATTCAAAATTAGACATAAATTAGGAATTAAAAATTCATGGTTTTACAGAGTTTCACTATTCCTTGTCAAATTAATGATTTGCACATTGGAAATGCTTTAGCTGATCTAGGAGCTAGTATAAGTTTAATGCCATTTGCTATGTATGAGAAACTAGGTCTTGGTGAACCCAAACCTACTAGGATGTGCTTAGAACTAGCCGATAGATCAATACAATATCCTAAAGGAATAGCTGACAATATTTTAATTAAAGTTGGTAAATTTAATTTACCTATTGACTTTGTTATCCTTGATATGCCTGAAAATGCTAGGACACCTATAATATTAGGTCGACCCTTTTTAGCCACTGCCCGGGCTATGATAGATGTCTTTAATAAGAAAATAACACTTTAGATTGGGGAAAACGAGGTTGAGTTTAATATGGAGCATCCGAGGATGATGAATGTTATAGCGTTGATATTACTGATGATACTATTGACCAATTTACTCAAGTATTATTAAAAAATGACCTGCTTGATTCTTTCTTGCTTAAAAATTTGGAAGAAAGTATTGCTATTGAAGATCAAGTAGATGATAATCCCTTTATTAATGAATTTACTGCTGATTCTGTTATCTGTAACTCGATACGGCGTATCGAGAATATTGATGCGGCACATCAATCTGAAGACAGTGGTAATTGTGAAAAAGAGCAGGTTTACTCCGCTAGTGCTAATGAAATTGATGAAGTAAAACCTGTACTTAAGGACTTACAATCTAGTTTAGAATATGCTTATTTGTATGATAATGAGAATTTACCGGTTATCACCGCATCCGTTCTAACAGAAAAAGAAAAAAGTTCGCTTTTACATGTATTAGGTAAACGCAAAGGAGCACTAGCTAGGAAAATGTCCGACATCAAAGGAATAAGCCCGTCGTTCTTTACACATAAGATCCTTATGGAAGATGAATTCAAACCTACTATTCAACCTCAAAGGCGTTTGAATCCAAAAGTCCAAGATGTAGTAAAAAATGAGATTACTTGACTCTGGACTTATCTATCCAATTTCAGATAGCTCGTGGGTCAGTCCTATCCACGTTGTACCGAAAAAAGGAGGAATGATTGTAGTATTGAATGATAACAAGGAACTAATTCCATCACGAACTGTAACTGGATGGAGAGTTTGTATCGACTATCACAAACTCAATGATGCAACACGAAATGACCATTTCCCTCTTCCATTCATTGACCAAATGTTAGAAAGATTGTCTGGAAATGATTACTATTGTTTTCTTGATGGTTTTTCAGGTTTCTTTCAAATACCAATTGCTCAAGAGGATCAAGAGAAGACAACTTTCACATGCCCTTATGGAACCTTCGCCTATAGAAGAATGCCGTTTGGATTATGCAATGCCCCTACAACCTTTCATAGATGTATGATGACAATCTTCCATGACATGGTGGAAGTCTTCATGGACGACTTCTTGGTGTTCGGTAACTCTTTTAATAATTGTCTTTCCAATCTTGATAAAATGCTTGCTAGATGTGAAGAAACCAACCTTGTTCTTAATTGGGAAAAATGTCATTTTATGGTAAGAGAGGGAATTGTGTTAGGACATAAGATTTCTGGAAAAGGTATAGAGGTTGATAAAGCTAAAATTGATGTAATCGCTAAATTACCTTACCCGACTAATGGAAAACGGTTAGAAGTTTCTTAGGGCATGCTGGATTTTATCGTAGATTCATTAAGAATTTTTCCATGATATCTAGACCTATGACTCAACTGTTATTAAAGGATGCAAAATTTTATTTTTCTGATGATTCCAAAAGGTGTTTAATATACTTAAAGAAAAATTAACTACTGCACCTATTATAATTTCTCAAGACTGGAATTTGCCTTTTGAATTAATGTGTGATGCTAGCGACTATGCTGTTGGAGCGGTACTTGGTCAAAAGATCGATAAGAAATTCAAACCAATTTATGATGCTAGCAAAACTTTAAATAATGCCCAGGAACACTATACCACCACTGAAAAGGAACTTCTCGCAGTTGTTTTTGCATTTGATAAATTTTGGCCATATCTTATCTTGTCAAAAACTGTGGTGTACACTGACCATTCTGCCTTGAAGTATTTGTTTAATAAACAGGACACCAAACCTAGGCTCATCAGGTGGGTTTTGTTGCTTCAAAGGTTTAATATTGAAATTAAAGACAAAAAAGGGGCCGAGAATTTGGCGACTGACCATTTGTCTAGACTAGAAAACCCAGCGATGGAAGTCTTGGACAAAAAGGAAATAGCTGATGAGTTCCCTGATAAACAACTTATGATGATAAAAACAAGGGGCAACGATGATGAACCATGGTATGCTGACTTTATCAACTTTATTGTCAGAAAGAAATTTCCTTCCAAGTTGACGTCCGATGAAAAAAGAAGGTTCCTCTCTCAAGTAAATGATTATTTTTGGGATGAACCATATGCATTTAAGTTATGCCCTGACACTATAATAAGGAAATGTGTTGCCGGAAATGATATACCTGCTATATTAGCGCATTGTCACTCAGGACCAACCAGAGGACATCATAGCGCCATCATAACTAGAAGAAAGGTTTTAGATGCAGGATTCTATTAGCCCCGTATTCTTGAAGATGCCAAAAATTATATTAAAGGATGCGATGCATGTCAACGGTCGGGTAATATCACATCAAGAAGCAAGATGCCTCATAATTATATCCAAGTATGCGTAGTTTTCGATGTATGTGGGTTGGATTTCATGGGACCATTTCCTGAATCAAAAAGTAATAAGTATATTTTGGTAGCCGTTGATTATGTATCAAAATGGGTTGAGGCTCAAGCACTACCAACAAATGATAGCAAGGTGGTGCTAAGCTTTTTGGTAGGACTGTTTTCTAGGTTTGGAGTTCCTAAAGCCTTAATTAGTGACAGACGTACGCACTTCTGTAATCACCACCTCGGAAAAGCCTTGCAACAATATGGAGTCTACCACAGAGTTTCTACCGCATACTACCCTCAATCCAATGGACAGACGGAAGTCACCAATCGGGCTATTAAACGTACTAGAAAAATCTGTTGGATATAATCCAAAAGGGTGGTCAGATAAGCTTAACGATGCCTTATGGGCATTCCAAACCGCCTATAAAACACCCACGGGATGCACACCTTTCAGGATTGTATATGGAAAGTCATGCCATCTAACAGTTGAAATCGAACACGGCACATATTAGGCTTTGAAGCAATGCAACATGGATATGGAAGTAGCTGGTAAAAATCGTTTCATGCAACTTAATGAGCTTTTCGAGTTGCGTGACGAAGCTTATAAGAATACTAAAATCTACAAGGAAAGAACCAAATGATGGAATGATTCCCGGATCCGTGGGGACAAAGATTTCTTGGTTGGAGAAAAAGTTATACTATTCAATTCTGGATTGAAGATGTATCCTGGAAAACTGAGATCAAGATGAACGGGTCCGTTTATTATTAAAACAGTTTACCCTTGCGGAACTGTAGAAAAAAGTGATAAAAACGGTTATATCTTCAAGGTGAACGGACAATGCTTAAAGAAATACTTTGATAATTACCTCGACAACGTGGATAATGAAGTTGTCGAGTTTGAACCAGAAATACTGGAATAGGAACTGAAGATGAGTCTAACTGGAAGACTCTGGAATAAAGAAAAGTGCTCACTGGGAGACAACCCGGATTTATCTTTACTGTTTTTTGTTATCGAGTCTGTCAGACCTGCACATCGATGCGGCGCATCTCTTCCCATGGATGCGGCGTATCAACTGCACAGGTCATATCTATCCTTTTTTTTCTGCATTTTAATTTTCTGCATTTTGAACAATCTGTCAGTTGATTCAATGCGGCGCATCTATGTTTAAGGATGCGTCGTATCAGATTTTCTAACTCGTATTTATTCCAGGTTCAATACGGCGCATCCCTTACCATGGGTGCGGCGTATCGACTGACCTGATGAAATTTCTAGATTTTTATTTTTTATTTTTTATTTTTAGGTTTATTTTTAATAACCAACGATTAACATGATTTGCACTAGCTGTGATTTTCAAATTAACACAGGTTGTTTACAATGAAGTGGTGGTTACATACGTTCTAAAATTTTCTGTGTGTCGTACGCCATTCATGGAGGCTTGAACGCCATTTACACACACAAAATAAAAAGTTACTCACAAACGCATAATGGAGGATCATACCGAGCAAATCTCAGGGGAGTTTTCCGTTCTAATTCTTTCTATTTCCTGTTTTTAATTTCAATTTTAAACAACGAGGACGTTGTTTATCTTAAGTGGGGGGGGATGGAGAATTAGAACGACACTTGTCCTTATTTTTAAAAAAAATTGCTTAATATGTGCTTAATATGCTTAAATTTAAAAAATTTCTAGCATGTTTTTGTTAAATCTAAGTTGCATGGACGCACACATAACCCTTATTTCCATATTGTGAGAATTAAGCCTATTCCGTTTCCCAATATTTTACCTAAATTCCACAAATATATGAGTGTGTCGGTGACTTGTAGTAAACTTTAGAACTTGGCTTGTATACTATTCGAGACCATCATAATGAGTATTATTGATATAATTGGAGTGACTTGTCTAACTAGGTAAATTTCTAGGATTACACCCAAATAGCCTATATATGTATTGTGTTATTAACTAACTACATTGGTTAGTTAACCCCATGTTAAACCCTTTGTTACTCTAATTTTTAGAGTAAGATACCCCTAGAAAAACCCTCATAGCCATTCCTTTCGTTTCTTACACCAATGTTAAAATGTTTCGTTACACCCTTACACCTTAGCCTACCCTGTAGATTTAAGTCCGTGGTTAGTCGCTTTTGGTAAAAGTGTATTCCTCGCGTTTCCTGTGTTCGTGTGCGTAAATTATTATCTTTGGTTAGGTCAGAAATTGTACAATGCAATGGAGTGAAAGTAGATATTGTATTTTTCATTTTCGTGTGTTTACTACTTTCACTATTACCTTTATGTCTGAAATTATGAAAAGTATGAAGATAAATTATCCAAATTTATTGTGATAGTGACGTGGTGAAATTTTACACCATCTAGTTTATTTGATATTCAAAAAAAAAGAAAAAAAAAGAAAGAAGAAGTTGGTACGTATTATAAACCAACAATGTAAAGTTATGTACTAGTAGAGATATCGCTACTGCTTGTTGTATTATATCTATGGATTGAAAGGGAGTTGGCCGTTATGGGAATGCCAACTAAGGTTTATTCTCTGAATGAGATATTATTGAGTTTAATTAATGTCTACCTACTAAAGCGTAAGTTAGTCTATGATTTGTGTCTTATTCATGGGATGGTTGGGAAGTGATTAACCACACTTGTTAGGACTTAATCTATTTGTTTTGTTTATTTTATTTAACACCAATTTATGTATTTCCCAATGTTTAATCCCTACCCTATTACCAAGTTATTGTATTCGTTGTTAGCTTTCGAGTATCCGGATATGGTAATAGCTAAGTGAGAATGTCAAATGCATGAATAAGGTAGTGACCATCCAAGTTTTTGACTAATCGAATGACGCGCCAATGATCTAGAGTGTGACTTGGTGACCACCCGTTATGAAAATAACGCGCCAGCGAACTGAGAAACACACTAGTAACCATCCGTTGTTTGAGGAATCGAGGACTCGTGCCAGCGAGCTACTAAGTTTGTGCAGGATATGTTTGAACGAAGCTAGGTTGAACCCTTAAGCCTTATCATAATCCAATTTACCGCTTTAGACTTGTCACTCCTTAGCTTTAGTTGTGGAGATGTGTATCCTTGCCAAGCTTATGATAGAATATTCGTCACGACCGATCAATTGAACGAATTACCTAAATGTTACCACATAGATTAGTTGAGTGATTTGAGTGATTTCATTTTCCTACTTCGTGAGGTGTTTGGTTGTGCAATTATGATTAAAACGAATGAATGCTTAAAACTATAAAAATAAATTCTAAGCTGTATTTAGGATACATTTTCATAAGTTTAAATATAAGGTTTACTTAAGGACAAGTAAAGTTCAAGTGGGGTGATATTTGATGATATCAAATAAGTACATTTTATTGGCATCATTTATCCTTTGTTATTCGTTTGTTTCATGTTATTTTATATGAGAATCGATACTTAATCGCTTACTTTTATAATTCTCAGTTATAAACAAGCGTTTGGTGAAAGTTAGCTATTTTGGACGTAAATTAGAGCAAAATGGATCAAGTTGGAAAAGTCTACTGAACTGAAGGAAGATACGCTGTATCATTCTAGACAGATACGCCGTACATCAAAACTTAGACAAATATGAAGACCATTGCCGGACTTTGAAGCATGCGCCGTATGAAATTTATCTCATACGCCGTATATGAAACCTTGGTCAACGAGAAGATCCGACTTGTTTTACTCTAGATACGCCGCATGACATTCCAGATATGCGGCGTATCAATCTCAAGACTTCACCAAGATAATCCAAGATATTGAAGAACATGCGCCGCATGAAGACTGATGGTACGCCATATCTGATGACGGTGTACGAATATTCCTGAATATTATAATCTTGGACCCTACGCGAAGTTACCTAGATGCGCCGTATCAACTTAGTTGATACGCCGTATCGACCCTGCTGACAGAAACTATATAAACCCCATTCGACAGCCACATTCGATATACAAGTGCAACACAAACCCTAAGGAGAAGAATACAGACGAATTGGCAGCACAAGACACAACCTAAAGGAAGAATTCAGAGCAGTAAGAAGGTCCTACTAGTACTTTAATTCATAGGAAAACTCGTTTACTTGTATTAGCAATCTGTTAATGGTTGAGTTAGTGTATTTGTCACTATTTGATCGGACTTAATATTTTCCAGCTGTTATAAAGAGTATTTGATGTTTATTTAGTTTCTTTATGCATGTGCTTTGATTACGTATTACGATTTATCGCGCCTTGTCAATGTAGGCTCGTGCAATTACTTCATTAACATCATTTCTATAGTTAATGTAAGCCTGTAAAAGGGATAAATAATACATAAACCTAGTAATCATTAAGTGTTTACACGCCTGTAACTAAGACTCCACTGAGAGAGAATATATTTTAGCATTCATCTTATACAGCTAAGCATTTAAACGTGTGACAAGTTTTTCTACTATCGGCTCGACCTCTTATCTGTGTCTGTTTTCTATTTGTGTACGTGTTTTCCATTCGCTTATTCGTTCCCTTAGTTTTATTTACTGTTTTATCTAATCTACACAATTGTGCCAGTCTCTTAGGCTGAAAAACCCCCTTGCGTTAGATTAGGGCATTAGAACTAACTTAGGATTAAAATACTGATAGATATCTAGGTGTTAACGTTCCACTCTTAGTGTTTGACACTCTACTTACCAACTAGCTACATTGATCGGGTACACTGCTCGTTAGTGTGGGTTATAGGATAAGTCGGCTAAATATAAATTTAAAACTTGATAATATAATCTATTCTACAAAGATATACGCACGCATCAGCATGTCACTGGCAGCCTGTTCAAAATCACTACCGCCCCCTTCTGTTTCTGCTTCTTTTCTCTAGGCAATGACGCCTTCAATATCAAGTTCTTCCCTTTCTACTACTTCCTCACCAACCTCTTGGACAGTATTTCCAAAACTCACACCCCCTGGATATATGTACTCATCAATCATTTCTGCAATATCTTCTGGCCTATCATCAAAGCATGTTTCCTTATCCAAATTCACTGCACTATCTTGCTAGAACAAGTCGTCATCAAAATATGTCTCAGCTTGTTTATGCTTCGAAGAAGGCATAAAACCACCTATAGGATCACAATCATTTCCATCAATTCTAAGTAACTGAATGCATGGGTTGAGGATTGTGGCTCATTTTCACAATGCAGGAATCCTATAGTATCAACATTACCAGTTCTTTGAACCAATGGACAAACATTATTGGTTGAAGCTTGCGTTGGTGCCATTTCATGATGCGTTGGTGCCATTTTATCATTATACCAATCTAACAGCAACAACTTTCCTTTGTTCTTCTTAACAGGTGCACTAAGCTCCTCATCCTCAACAATCTCTTCAATGGTTAGACCCTTTGGGGCCTGACAACCCATATGCAGCAACAGATATTTTTCTACCAACGATACATCAGTCTCTACAAACACATCTATTTCCCTTTTCCTTGGGACAAATTTTAACAATATCTTGACGTCCTGATCCGACATCAATGGAACTAATCCATCATCTAAAGTCAGGCTTGGGACCTTAAAATGGGTAAACAACAACTGTTTATTATTACCCAAACCCAGTTCAACTAAGATTTTGACCATCTCGCGCATGGAGAACTTGTCACAACCAATTAGGTCCCCATAATCAACCATAGCAAACTTGTACACTCTAAGAGGTGGATCAGAAAATTCACCAGTGTGGTGGATTTTAATAGTGAAGAGCTTTTGGTACGCTTCTGGGAACATAAATCAACTAAACAAAAAACCCAAAATCAAAAAACATCCACAACATTATCATTAATCAAGGTAACATGCTTTACTTTCTAGATATACATTGCATGGTCATTCGAAACAAAAGTACAAAAAAAATGTACCGTAAACATCGGCAAGATGGGGGATCGGTGAACTCCGAGCTCTAATTTGCTAGTCGCCCATGTTCGATCTACTGTTAATTGAGGTGATTTCGACAATATAGAACTTGGAAGCAAGGGTTCGTTGTTATAGGTGTGTATGTGTATTAAGTGGTAAGAATGAGAAAAGTAAAACATTGTTTCAAAAAATGTCCTTAAAAACAAAGGTAGGTGCGGTAGTGGGGCCGTCAGATGGATTTAATGGCGAAAAAAGTGAAATGACAAAAATACCCTCACGTGCAACGTACGTGAGGACTAACTAACGAGATTTCCTAATGAGCGTTAGTCCAAAAACTAAAATTGCAACTATGGTAACGCGGGAAGGACACAACTCGCAGAAAATCGAAACGTTAGTGACAATATTTGCACTTTTTTTTGGAGGACAACTTTCACAATTTTGGCAAAGTTTAGGGACATTTTTTGCAGTTTACTCTAATAGTAAGTGTTTAAGACATAATTCCATAATTAGTAAGTGTGTAAACATAATATTTTAAGACTTTCATTTTTTGGAATGTCCCAAATACTATATAATGTAGTAAAGATTTATGTAGTGTCTAAAATTTGTGTAAATGTTACAATTACGAGGCTTTTTCAACCCGTGCATTGCACCGATTATATCTAAATGTTCATAGCGTAGTTGTTAACGTGATGGTGAGGATAAAATATACAACAATGTATAACTAGGCCTGCTTCGGTAGGATTTTGTTAATTTTTAGGTAATGTTGGTGCCTTTATTTTGTCACTTTTAATTCAGGTCGAGTCAAAAACTCAAAATGATATTTAGACCCGTGCGATGCACACGGGTTGTATCTAAGTGTTCCTAGCGTAATGTTTGGCACTAATTTTCGTCATATATAACTTGGGCTGACTTAGGACCCGTGCGATGCACACAGGTTTTTATGACCATAATTTATATAATTTTGCTCACGCGTAAATGCCAAAAAAAGAATATTTGATAATGGAATGGTCTCCTCCTTACACTTATGCACCATGCTACTATTTTAAAAGTAATTATCTAGTTAGTGTTGGTGAAATATACATCTTTCTGATTTTCTCTCATTTCCAAAATAATTTAATAAATGTACATCATTAAGAATGCCATCACTATAATTCTTGATTAATTTAACACGTTGATCTTATGTCGACAATTGTCAATTATTCTTCAACATTTTATACAAAACATGGAATGACAATAAACTAAGTTAGTATTATTGCTAAAACTTTATATATGTCCGTATTTATCAAATCTATTATTGTTAATATAATCATTATTATGGGTTATTTTTCTTTAGGTAGTTTGGCTTTGCTACGTTTTATAAATGGTATATTCTGAACTTCTGATAATGTGCTTCACTAAAATTTTCGAACTTTTTTTATGGTAAAACTAATCTACGTAGAGCTGGCTAGCCGCTTACTATATCTATAAAATTTTGGTAGAGCACGCAATTCTCAGTATCTATCGATATGACAATGAAACATCAAATTGTAACCAAATATTACGTAGAATTATAGAAGTATAAAATAAATAAAAGGATAGAAATCAATAATTGGTGATAATATATAAGATAAAAGATGACCATATGTAATGTTCCCACACCACTAGCTCGGTAACTGAGTCGGGACCTATCAAATTTTCATAGAAAAAAACCACCCATAAAATTATGGCCCTTAAGTGTTAAAATTTTTATGCTCATTTCTTATGATTTTCTTTTTTCGATTTATTATTTGCTTAGATAACATATGCCCTTTGAACCTCTGTATTGGAACATGTATGTCATTAAGTCAATCATACATATGCTTCAAATCTAATTTGTACATATGGGTGACTAATTTGTACACATGCTTTAACACCCCAGGCCCAATTTACAACCCCAAATACATACCCAAATGAAATACAAGCATATCATAACTTTACCCTAATATCTCATAACCCTAATCACAAACATGTCTGCCTTCATGTTTCTTTTGCTTTCCATCTGTAGGAAGGAAAAAAAAATCCAAATCGTACCTTACAACCCATCTCATCATCATCTACCATTATAACCGATCATATGAAAAACAAATACAATCGAGTACACGGCTTCAAGATCCTTTGGAGGGTCTCGGGTAGGTTATTCTTTTCTTTTGTTATTGATCGAAACAAATGATGAATTTAAATTATATTGTTTTTGTTCGTCCTTTAATATTTCAAATAACAAAAAGAACCATGATCTACATAGATCGAAGATGGTTTTTGTTTCTTTCGTGTTTTGTACCACACTAAAAAGAAAAAGAAAAAAAGATCTGAGATCATTAGTGTATTTTTAGTTCGACTAAGTAGTGGTTGTAGTATTGTGTAGAGATGGGGCTAGGATAATTCTCAATTTGTTGTTGAAGGTTTTTGATGTTGTGACTCTGATTAAAGGATTAGGAAAAGATGAGATCTATGATGATTAACTGAGATCATTATCAATTTTTTTTTTTTTTTTTTTTTTTTTTTTTAAATTTTTTTTTCATTATGGATTAAGATAGAAATAGAGGGTGGTGGTGAAGATCGTTAAAAAAAATGAGATGGTGATAGTTTTATTTATAATCTTCAAAATCGAACTGAAAAGTCTTATATTTAAAGACTTATTGATACAATCAGGATGTTTTGTATTCTTTTTTCAATACACAAATTTATGAGTTGTGTAACTCCTGGATTGTTTGTATTCTTTGCACATAATTGTAGACATTCAATTGAGAACTCATGTGGAGCTTTGTTATGTTTGTACGGTACTTTCCTTTGTGCACAAATCCTGTTCCACATTAAATTAAGCCATTCAATCTTTATATAATGGGTCTGTTTGGTAGGAGCTTTTTAGGGAGCTGTTAACTTTTTGTTACAAAAATAATCTCCTCTAAAATAAGTAGCTCCGTTTGGATACATTAACTTCAAGCTTTTATTTCAAACAAATAGCTCCTAAATGAAAAGCTGATTCATGAAGCTTTTTATACATCTTGGAGCTGTTAAAACTTTAAATTACTGATATACCCTCCAAACATTTGTTTACAATTATAAATATGTTCTTTTATGTCATTTTACATCTTATAATTACATTTAACAGCTAACTTACCAAACATTTTTATTAAAAAAAAGATACAGCTTGTAGCTCATGTTAACAGCTTTGCAGTTTACAGCTTACAGCTTACAATTAACAGCTTACAACATACAGCTTACAGCTAGTTTTGCCAAACATACCCAATATAGATTAAAGTAATATTAATTGGCTATCACTAGTACAATTAAACATAGACGGTTGGAAAATAGTCAAATACTACATTCATAAAATTTTACAAAACCTTTCACAAAATGACTTGTTAGCAATAAATATTATCATAATCGATTCTCTCTTCTCCTTTTAAATTCACATCTTTCTATCAATGTGTGACACATCATTTTATAAAAAAAATATTTTGTAAATTTTTTGTGAATGTAGTATCCCTCTAGACGGTATAGATGTGCATACTTTCTAAAAAGCATTTTTAGTAAGGGATGGAACTTGAGGGGTCCTGCGGAGTCCCATGACACCAATAAAATTTTGCTCTTTAGTGTTAATTTTTCTAAAAAAACCTCGATTTTGTCTAAATGCATCCGATCTAAAAAACTTGCGTCTGGTATTATGGTTAAAAAAAAATTTGTGCACTCAGTCCTTTTAGTTCTTGTTCCGTCTTTGTTTATAGTGTGAATTTTATTTTGTGTTATCAAATTTTGATAGTTTAATATAAGTGCATATCTTGTTTAAAAAATTGTAAGTAAATATTCCATGTTCAATTTATGCGTCCGCCACCACCAAGTGTATGATTCTCACCGGCTTTGATAAGCAAGGAATTTCAAAGGCTAAGATGATAAATTTGGCATGGCTTTGTTTATTGGTACCTCGAAATTTACAAGTAACATATCTTTTAAATTTTTAGTTTTCTAAAACTTTTTCTTATAATTTTGTTTTTTATTATAAAATTGTGAAATAAAAAATACGAAATAAAAAATGTAAAGTTTAAATTAAAAGTAGTAAAACACAAAAAATACGGTGTAGAAAATAATAAACAACTATATTTTCTTGTTAATAAAATAAACAAGCTGGGAAGCCCGCGCGTTGCGGCGGAAATGCGATGATAAGTCTTGTTTGAAAGTTAGTTATTAAGGACAGTGTTTTGATATAGTAAAACCCGCGCGTTGCTACGGAAATGCGATGATAAGTCTTGTTTGAAAGTTAGTTATTAAGAACAGTGTTTTGATATAGTAAAAAGCTGCCAAATAAATATATTGATAATAGATCTAAGTATCTTGTTTAACATGAGCGTTATTCCCTTATTGAACGGACACAACCTAGAAAACACTAAACGTATCGTATTTGTCAAAAATATTGATTTTTGAAAATATTGCATATTTATATTCGTTTTTATTGGAAAAATTATTTCGTGAACAATGACGCAAGTTTCGTTATTTTTCGAGTCCGTTTGGTATGGCAAATAGGTCACGCAAGGTTTATTTAAAAAGTTTAGCCAAAGTGGCAATATCAGTCCCTCCGCCCCATATTTTCATAACACACCCCTCATTCTCACATTTACATTTCAGCCCCTCCTTCAAAAATATAAATACTCTTATTAATAATAAATAATTCATTTAACTATGCATTCTTCTCTCTTCTCTCTCTCTCTAGCCGCGGGCGTCCGGCCGGCCGGCCAATCCGGCAACCGGAAAAAATTTTCGGCTAACCATTTTTTTTGCCGAATCTATAGATCGGCCATATTTAACCATTTCTGGAAGATTTGAGTCATTGGCTCCCACCACAACTACACTCACGCGCCACCACCGCCACTGCCTTCACCACCGAGCCACCACCAACCTTCCCCGTCCACTTTTCTAGACGGTAAAACCCCCCACACGCCTTTATTTCTTATTTTCTTTAATATTTTGCAAACCCTAATTTCGATAATTTTAGTTACTCATTTATTTATTTATTTATTTAAATCCGAAACTAAAAATGTTTTATCAATAAAAATGGATATTAAAACTGTGTAAACCCTCGTGTGGAACCCTCCCCTCTCCCCTTCTCGTTGACTCAGCCAACTCGGCCAACTCACCGAGTCAACCCGAGTCAACTCGGTTGACTCGGTGAGGGTTTGATTATTTTTGATGTTTTATTGTTCTTGTGTTGCAGGTTAGTATTTGGAGAGAGTGGAGAAGCATCTGAAGTTGGTATCCGAGCCAAATCGTGACTCGTGGTGAGTCACGGCGAGGCGAGGTGTAGTTGTTTAGGGTTAGGGTTCGGATTGTTGAGTTGTGAGGTTTGTGTTGGATTTGTTTGCGGTTCGGATTTGTTTGCAGTTTGGATTTGTTTGTGGATTTGGATGTGGATTTGTGTTTGGTTTATAGATAGTATTAATTTAGATGTGGATTTGTTTTTGTATTTTTTTTTTTTCTTTCTTGTATATATGTGTGCAAATAGACATTATCAAGTTTAATCCGTTTTTTCCTTTCCTAATTACGTTCCACAGTGGAGCAATAGTGAAATACAGTACCATCTACTGTAAAATGGCATGTAAATCATTCTCAGCAGCCACACATTGGGTCACTAATTACACAACTAATGACTTTTGAAGATATTTTTTGCAAACTCCAAGATCTCATGTTTAAATAAGATATACTCCCTCCGTTCCAATTTTATTGTCACTTATTCCTTTTTCGGACGTCCCAAAATTATTGTCACATACCCAAAATAGAAAGTGAATAGATAGTGGAGTTTGGTAAAGTTTACTATATTACCCTTGGTTGAAATTACTATTGCAAACTTTAAAGAAGTGTTAATTAATTGGTTAAGGGTAAACTTGTCATTTGGCAAAAAAGTAAGAGAGAGAAAGTAGTGATAGTGACATTTTTCTAAAAGAATGTGTTTTTCGTCGGGTGACAATAATTTTGGGACGGAGAGAGTATAATGAAACTATCAAAAAAGAAATACAAAATATAAAATATAAAATTTGATAAATAAAAAGCAGCAAAAAAAAAATACGGAACAAAAAATTGATAAAAGACTGTATTAGTATTATCCTAATATTAAAAGGGGTGGGTTAGTCCCACGGTGGCTATTTTTTTATTCTCACGGGGGCTAAAAAAATAGGTTTTTTTTTTTTATTTTTTATTTTTATTTTTTATTATTTTTATAATTTTGTTTATATCAAAAAGCTATAAACCTGAAAGTGCGGAACAGAAAATATAAAGTTTAATATGTCAAACGCTTAAAACTGTCAAAAATACGAAACAAAAACTGACAAAAACTGTGTTGTACAGAAAAAAAAAAAAAAAAAAAAGGACAAAATGGGGGAGACAAGGTCTGCCACCCTTGTCCCCCGTGGGTATAGTAGATCCCTATTAAAAAGATGAGAAGGGTAGTACAACCCGTTAAATTTAACCCATAAGTTGGCGGTCACACTTGTTTGTGATCTTTTTAGCGTAACTCAGATGCCTAGCTATACGTTTCCTCCTCGACTGATGCAAATTTTGGTTAAAACCAAGTAACTCTACGGCGCGACAGCACCAACTCTGGGACCCACCACACTCATGGATAGCCTCATAGTCAATATCTCAACAGTAACTCCCATCCCATTCAATCTCCACCATCTTATGAGCCAATAATACTGTTCCACGTAGCCATTTCACCTTAAGCTTACCAATACCCCTCTCGACATCACTAAGGGAGGAAGGAGTGGAGCTCGGGTTGCTGCTGCGGGCTGATCGGATTGGCGGGCTCACCGCCGCCGCCTATGCGGGTTGCTGCTGCGGGCTACGTTTGCGGGTTATTTACTCGCTGCGGGGAAGGAAGCATTTGACTGTTACAGGGACCATTATTGTAAACTTCATATGATCACCAGTTGACCTCCTACTATCAAACCTACCACTTTTTGACCACCACCATCTTACCGGCCACCTTTGCTGCTGGTGGTTGAATAACAACTACCCATTTGACAAAAATTTATAAATATTAAATTTATTTAGTTTCTTCATTTCAAGAAAATGGTAAAAACGAGTACCATCTTAAAAATAATTAATGGGTTTTGAAAGCTAGTGATTAACGTGTTGTTTTTTTGGGTGATGACGATGAAATTTGCAGGGTAAAGGGAACAGGGAGTTTTGGAAAGAGGAGGAACAAGACACACACACTGTATCTATCTCTTTTTTATATAGTCATTTTTTATAGGGTTATACTATACATACGGGGGGACAAAAGTGGCAGACAACTTGTCTCCCCTTTTGTGCTCTATTTTTTTTCTGTACAGCACAGTTTTTGTTTCGTATTTTTGACAGTTTTAAGCGTTTGACATATTAAACTTCATATTTACTGTTCCGTACTTTCAGGTTTATAGCTTTTTGATATAAACAAAATTATAAAAATAAAAAAAAAATAAAAAAAAAAAATAAATAAAAAAAAAAAAGGCTAGAAAAATAGCCCCCGTCTTTATAACCAAATAGCCCCCGTCTTTATAAGTCACTTTTTATATAGTAATTTTATTAATAAAATGTTTGTTTTTTTATATAATTGTTTAGTATTGAAAGGGTTAATGTTGCAAATTTATAAATTTGAATGACAAATTATGAATATTTAAAAAAAGATTTGGAAGGGTTAAGAATGATGGGCGCTGCTAAAAAAGGTTAAATTGAATGTTGGAGGGTTGAAATTGATTGTTTAATTTTAGGAGTGTTGGAGGGTTGGAGAGTGGACTCCTTCCACCCTAAATTTAACTACTCATGTTGCAGTTCCACATACGAGTATATATTTGAGAGGAAAATGAGATTTTTTTTTGTTTTTAAGATGACTTGACTAACTCACAGAGAAATGATTTATATGTTTTTACGTTATTCTGAAAATCCGCTTAATCATAAGGTTACGCTATGTGATAAACTTATAGTCCTTTGATGAATAAAGAAAAGGTTTTGTTGACATATGTCAAATACGTAGTAGGCAAAAGTTCAATATATATTTTATATTTGTCATCAATTCAATAAATCAATTTTAACAATTCATTTTTTTTATCAAAACAAAGAAAAAAATATTTTCACCATTTTTTTAAAAATTAAATATTTCGCAAATCGTTAATCGTTACGCGAAAAAAATTATACCGTCGCGACGAAAATTAAATTACCTTTTTATAGATATGCACTTTTATATACTTGCGACGAACTTTTTTAATACATGTGATTTGATTTTTACAAATCACATGTGATTTTTCTGAGCGAAAATTTTGAAAAAAAAAATTCGTCGAAAATATAAAGAAGTGCATATTTATAGATAGATAATTTAAATCTTGTCGCGATGGTGTATTTTTTATAGCTTGAAGATTTACCATTTGAAAGATATGTTGTTTTAATAAAAATGTGAAAAATTGTTCTTTATTAATTTAGATGAAAAATGAATGGTTAAGATTGGTTATTTGTATCTATGAAAAATATGAGATATATATTGATCTCAACTCATACGTAGAATTTGTGTAAGCCGACAGGTCTCAAAGGGGTGTGCAATAGGTGCTGTCAAGCAGATCCTCCACTTAAAAAGGCCACATTTTTATTAATTTTACATATAAATACGTATAATATTAAACATATATGAGTTATATAATTTAATTTTATAAGCAATTTATCTTTAGTTTATAAGTGTAGTAAGACCACTTTGTTGTTATTGCCTAGGGTCACCTAAAATCATAAGACGACCTTATGTCTAAGTTAATTTTTAGTTTATATTGTAGGCATATATATAAGTATCTAAAATTTGATATTATGCAAAGTAATTGTTGGTATTTCTAATTACATGTATAAAGAGGAGAATGTGATGAGGAAAAAATAAAAATTATGAGAAGAGATAAAATAAAACCGTCATGTGTCATGAATTTTTCAAGGTTAAGTTTGGAGATAATAATGTTAGGTTGGCCGTAGTGCATCGGTTACACCCTTCGGCCGACACTTTGGAGACGCTTCCCTCACTACGGAGACCCAAGGCCGACACATCTAAGACCCAAAAAATTGAGAACTTGGTCCTATTGATGACCGATTCGAACACAGACCATAAAACATTCCAACGTATAAAAATGTAAATGTTGATCAATTTAAAAAGAAAAAAAAAATCTTTAAAATTTTAAATAATTTACCCTAAATACCTTAGGGGTGAGTACAAAAACCGATAAACCGAATCGAAACCGAAAAAGCCGAAACCAAAAAACCGCCCCAATTGACAAACCGATGGTGTTGGTTTTGATTTTTATAAAAACCGAATGTTTGGGGCGGTTTTTGGTATCATACGAAAAACCGAACCGAGAAAACCGCCCCGCCCCACCTTTATATATGTTTTTATATAATTTTATCTATATAAGAGATTTGATATTTAATTTCAAAGATTTGAGTATACAATTTTATCTATAAGAAAATAACAATAGTGTTATTTATTATTAGTACATTCAAACTTGATACATTTATAGATATTATATCTTTGTTTTCAAACAATAGCATTCTTTGAATGTTTTTGCAGACGAAAAACGTAAAAACATGTAGTTTATATTTCAAATTCTTGTTTGGTTGCTTCGTACGTTTTTTTGTAGCTTTGGATTGTTGGATATTATGTTATTTATTTAAATATTTAAGTTTGAAAACTTGAAATCGTAAACTTTATATAAGATTTAAACTTGCTTGTTGTTAAGTAAGAAAAACCCCAAAAAAACCGAAACCGAACCGATTCAATGTCAAAAAACCGAAAAACCAAAACCGAAAAAACCGAAACCAAATGGTTTGTAGTTTTCAAAAACCAAAATATATGGTTCGGTTTTTGGTTTTACCATAAAACCGCCCCACCCCGCCCCATGCTCACCCATAAAATACCCCATTACTTCTTCATTTTTATACACACTTTCAAACTCAATCTTTATGTACACACTCTAATCTACTCAATTCAAAAATGAATTATTATCAATTTTTCTTACCGACTCGGAAGAGGAAGGTTGTGTTTGTTTTTTTCTTTCAGATCTGAATGGCGTCTGAAGTCGGATTCGGTCAGACGTAATCAGATTCAGACTGTTTATTTTTTTTCAGATCTGAAATCTGAATACATGTGAATAGGGTCTGATTCGTTCAGACATTGAATAATGTCTGATTACATCTGAAAATCCTAAACTTTAGTGATACTTCTTTTCAATCATTTTCTCCTCATCTTGGTCTTGATTTTTTATTAATAATCACGAATGGAGGGTCGTTTGGTTTGTTTTATAGCGAAACGATTGTTTTTTGTTTATTCAGACATTCAGATTCAGACATAAAAACAGACAGTCTAAAATAATTCAGATTCAGTCTTTTGGACCACTCATTCAGATTCAGAAGTGGTATTCAGATTCAGACATAAAACCTCTAAAAAAACAAACAGCACCGAAGAAGTTAATAGTATCGACCTTGAGTTTCTCAAAGATGCAGTCATGCTTCCACTTCTCAAACCCCAAAAATCTCACGAAACATGATAGATAAAGATCGTTACGGTGCTCATGATCGTCTAGTTGCCACTTTCTTATCCAAAAACAATGTATGATGTGGTTTCAAATAAGCCGATCACTATTCACACGCATTGTTCATGAATTAACCGATAATTCGCCATATTTTTCAACATAGTAGTGATGCTTTGGGAAACTTGGCATTTCCCCATTGATGAAGTGTACCTCCGCAATTGTCAATTGGTATATGACACCGTTCCTGATGCTATAGACGAATATTTATAAATGAGTGAGAAAACTGTTGGTATTATGTATGCATGACGAAACATACAAACTTATATACGGCACCTAAGGGTCACACATACACATAGCACGAGAATCCTGAATAATATATATGATGAGGCGAAAAGTGTACCGCTATTATGTGAATATATATATATATATATATATATATATATATATATATATATATATAATATATAGGATAAAGATCAAATAAAAAGACAAATACCCGTACACTACGTAAAAAGATTTTTTTTTAAAGTTCGTAAAAAAATCCAAAAAAATTCCACAAGATCGGGTATGTTGGTGCATGAAAAAGTTGTGAAGGAAGTTTTTCTCAAAGTGGATACTTTTTCCGGAAAAAAAATTATGAAATAATACGTTTGTGCATTAAATCATTTTTTTGTGCATCAAAAATTCGTTTTTGCACCCAACTTCTTTAGACTTTTTTCATCAAAATAACATTGCGCATTTAACTAAAAGAGTTAATAGACAAATATGTTACCAAAGTTTGCCAAAATGTTCGTATAAGTTACTAAAGTTTAAAACGTTATAAATGTGTTACTAAAGTTTGGTTTCCGGTTACATAAGTTACTGAACCTTTTAAATGATGACATGACTTATTTTTTAAGTACAAAACTGTGAGGATTATAATACATACTTTGAGTGAATGCGATTAAGTATGCGGAATCTACTTAACCACACTTAGAAGAATTGTGATTTGGTTAATGAAACAGTAATGGTTTGTGTATGAATAATGAAGACAATAAGAATAACTCCAAACGATTCAATATTATTACTGGAATAATACGAGTGATCTTAGCTATCACTAGGGTTACAATCGACCTTGAATCTTAACAAAAACTATGACTGATATTCGTACGACTCTTGTGTACATTCATCTAACCTAGGATCTCCTTTTATAGACATAACACTACTAGAAAAAGGTCTATCCTTGACTCGCATTTTATGACGCACGCTACAAGATGACGCGCAAATAGCAAAGTCATAAAATAAGAGTCATAACGAGTAAATTTTTTATTGGGGATGACTCGTTTTCAGAAGCGTCATAACATAGGGTCATAATCAGTTAAAATTTAGCCTACTAGATGACGCTCGTTTTGCTTCGTCCTAAATAGGGGTCATCTATGTTTTTTTTAACCATCTGCTTCATCAAAATCTATTGTTTTCAGTTTTCACACATTTTTGGCTACTCCCGCCCACTTTTTTTCCCCAAAATCAAATTTAGATTTTCATTGTCCCTCCATACTTATCTAGGTCACATATTTTCACAGCCCACTATTTTCACTACTCCCCACTTATCTCTCTTCTCTGCCTCTATAACACAAGTAATAATCATAACACGACCAACCACTAGTTTTGACATGAATCTATACCTTGTTGGTTTTCTTTGCTAGTCAACCACAGACCCTCGCGATTAGCCAGTCCCACTCTCGATTTCAGGTCCACATTTCCATGAATCAGGTACTTTAATGTGTTATATGTTCAATTTAATCATCAATTCGTGGTGTTCATGAGTCAATTTCGTGTTTGGTTAACTTTTGAAATTAGGGTTCATGAGACCCGAATCTGTATATCTGTGAGATATGCTGAGTATTTTTTTTAGTGTGCTTATGAGTGTGTTATACGATTCAGGCAAGAGAGATGCAGAGGAGATTATTGAGAAGCAAGTAGTGGTACAGGCTTCAAAGAAGAATCTTCATCTGATGAAGAGGAAGACTGAGACCAAGACTTCAAAGAAGAATGCCAAGAAACAAGAATCTTCATCTGATGAGGAAAAAAATAGGGAAAAAAATAATAATAATTAGGTTGATACTCGCTTAATAATCGTTGGCAAGTTGGATATATTTTTAACTAATTATTTATTTGATATATTGATTTGATTTTATTGGTTAATGTTTTTGTTATGTTTAGGGTAGTGATGAAGATAAGCTGAAGGAGATGGTAGCCGAAGGGGGTCAGTGTTCTACAAAGGTAGTTGTTTATTACCTAAACTCTAGCTAGATGAATTAAGAGATGTGTTTGGTTTAAGTCTCTTTGATTATTTGTAATCAAAATGTGCAATAGTATTAGTAGGGGTAGTATACACTGACTCAGTATACACTAAGTCCCACCAGTATAAGCCTCAGTATATACTAAGTCAGTATACACTGACTCAGTATACACTAAGTCCCACCAGCCCAGTTCACAAGCTCTTGTAGAGCTTATTTAAGGAGCTTATTCTAAGATCTTTGGGCTTATAGCTGTGCCAAATTTGGGAATTTAAAGCGGCGATTGCTAAATGTGGATTAGGAACGTTTTTTGCGCTTTTTTTTGGGCTTATAGCTATGTTTAGCAAAATCGGTGGTTAGCACTAGTTGTTTCTTGTATATAAGTGTTTGGTAATATGGTTGTTGCTGTAAATTGGATTGCAAGTTTATTTTAATTGGATTATTTTTAATTTTAATTGGATTATTAGCTAATAGAAAAAGGCAAAGTTTCTTATGTAGCTGGTCTGGTACAGCTATATCTAGATATGTCATATACCAGCTAACAGAAAAAGGAAAAGTTTCTTAAAACATTTTGTCTTCAAAATAAATGATGAAATCTTGATACACTCTCTTATCATTGTCAGCGCAGGCTTCCATGTTAATGCTTACTCCCCTGTTTTCCAAAGTTATTATGCAGCTTCACCTCCAACCTCAAGAATTTGTCACAGGTGTGGCTGTAGAAAAGGACCATGTAATAAATTTTTAGCGTTGATCGAGTGCATATAGCTGTCTCCTGTTATGCTATTTTTTTATGTAAATAGGGCAAGTAACCAAAGAGTAGCTCTAGCATGTACCATATATCGTGTAGTTCAATAAAGTTTATTCCAAGTTTTATTTTAATTAGATGGGAGCACGAATAGAATACAAGTATGACATATGATATTTTATAATTATCTAGAAACTGAGCTAAGAAACATATTGTATTTTTATGAAAGATCAATATTTTACTTCTATATAGCAGACATGTCTTTCTATTTCCGAGGAATATACAAAGTGAAATCTCTAATCTTGTAACCAGAAACACCAGCTTCCACTTGTAATCTTTTCAATATTTTTATGTCTTTGTAGCTTCTTTTCATATCCTTTTTCTCATTTTTGTATATTTCTTACAAGACTAGCTATGTTCTGATGTATGCCTACAACATTATCAAGTGGAGTTGCTTTAACCCGGGTTAGTTGACTGTTGTTAGGAATTATGATTGTAAGTTCAAATGCTTTAACTCTGCCGCCCCTGCCTGAAACAGTTTACTTATTTTAATAGAAGTTTGAATCACCATCAGTGCACTTTGATCATGCAACCTAATATCGTTTGTAAAAGCTTTTCTTTAAAAAAATTGTTGGTAAAATTTTAGTCAACTTACATGTTTTGGACTTCTCTGCAGCTTTAATGCTATGTGTTATTTATTGGCACATCAAAATTTTTAACAATACTTCAATAGTTTGATTATGCGTTTTCTCCATATATTTTTGGCCAATCATAAAGAATAAGCAATACCGGATATACTCTCATTTCATAGTTCCTCCAAACATTACTAAGCGGTGTTAGACCTCTAGGAGATCATTTACTAAGCTGTCATGTTCTCTCATTTACATGCAAGCATGACTGTAGTTTTTCTTGCGGTGCATTTATAGTCTGTGATCCTATCTATATCTAGTCTGTGCATGCTAAGGGTACTTTACCCAAGTTTTTTTCTTTATACACCGGCCAAATCTAGATTGTTGAAGTCTAGTTAAGCTAGACCAGATTGATGAAACATATCGTTGAGCAATTTTACACCGGCCAATTCTAGATTTTTGAAGTTAGGTATTTACTGTGTTATTTTACAGTTCTTTCTTTAGGGGAACTTGTTATTGGCAAACATTCATCTCCTTGCTTGTGCATTTGATTTATTGTAGATTCCTTTTACTATATCAAGACTCATAGCTGGTGGTGCGGGTACATCTATTCCGGCTGATCAATTATTTAGAAGCCTTGTTGTCACACTTTTGATACCTCTGATTTTGGGAAAGGTAACACGCTCTAAGGACTGTTTATTTTGGTCATTTCTAGTTTCAATCTCAACTCAGTCAACTTTAAGGACTGTTTGGTTTAATAGTCAAACAGGTCAAAAGTGACCTACACTGTTCATTTGCCATTAAGTTAATTTTGATTGAGCTTATAACATCTTGTATAAGCTGTTTTCATTATCATATTGGTTGTTTTGAAGTGTTTGACAGGTTGGAGTTGGGTGGTGCAGGCACAAGAAGCTAGACTGTCAGTACAAGCTTCTGATAAGTTGAGCTTATCTTGGACTCCATTTTGGCATTTCTCAGGTTCCTTATAGCCTATTTTCAGTTTGCACTTAATCCCTATATGTCTTGTTTAAGTAATCACTCATATCAGTACCAATTGGTTAGTGCAGACTGCTTCAGGTTTTACTAGCTTTGCTCAACTGATTTTCTGCTTATATCTTTAAGTTGATTCTCTGTAATTTCTTTTTCTTAATAGCTCATAGTAGTAGCTAGAGGGTTCTGAGCTTAGTAAGAATCTTGGAGCTTATTTAAGTGCCTTATTTTGGTCTGCAAAAGACCTCAGTGAACCATAGTCTACCCTGCACCACACCTTAGTGGTCTGATTTAGCTAGTTATCATTAATTTGTTTTTCCCCAGTTTCATCAGTTTTGTGTGATTTTTAGTTTCTTAGATAATAGTAGTTATAAGCTGTAATTTGGTACTTAGTAAGTTGACCAGCTTATCTAGCCTTCCTTATTTTTATTTGGATTTTAGGATTTAATCTAAGCAGTTTTCTCAGGCCTTGAACAGACATGTTTTTGCCCTGCCCCTAGTTAGACAGCAGACTGATTGAACAATTGGCATGTCTGCAGTATTCTATTGACGTGTAACGTATTTTGAATTTGTCTATCTTTTCTCTTTTTTAGATGTGGTTAAAGGGAATGGGAGACTTATTCCTCAAGCGGTTAAATCGTGGGTCGAGCAATACGAAAAGGAGCCAAAACCAGCAATGGTTGAACTACTGCTTCAGGAGAGCTGCACGGATGACTCGGGTAGTCTTGTTGTATACTCAGTGGTCGATGTGGAAGCTGTCAAACTAACTTGTGAATTGCTATCGATATGTAATTTTTGTCGTTAATTAACTTGTGACTTATCGTGAATTAGTACTTGAATTAACCTCATTGTTTTGATATATATATATGAAATGCGTTATTTTGATATTTGTGTTTTTAATTTTGTATTATCAGGTTTTTAATTGTCATTTAATAGAAAATTAGGAACTGAAAAAAATTAATTAAAAAAAAAAAAAAATTAGGTTATGACACGCAAAAAGGAGAGTCATAAAACGTGGGTCATCTTTAAAAAAAAATTAGGTTATGACACGCAAAAAGGAGAGTCATAAAACGTGGGTCATAAGTGCGCGTCATAGAGGGATGACGCACAAATGCGAGTCATGAAGCTTTATGACGGGTCCATCCTTGACTCGCATTTGCGCGTCATAAGGCCTCTTCTTGACTCGCATTTGGGGTCAAGAATAGCCGTTTTTCTAGTAGTGTAAGGAGTCCTTTACATGGTAAGTATTCACCGTATAAATCTAACTAATAAGGATATACACAAAATCTATACCATACTTATCTCCTACAATGCCTCCAAAAGTAGTTATCCTTCAGCAGTATCTTCTGTATAACTAGCAGTACTAACCTAGCAGTTTGTACTATTAGTTATTTCCTGAGCAGTCTTCAATTATACATTACCAGTTAGTACTGTTAGTGTATTCTTCTCAGCAGTACTAATCTTCAGAACATTTAATTCCCAACAATCCTCCCCTAAACTTGTGATTTACCCCAAATCATCAAGTTTCTTCTGAATTAAATGAGGATGTGAGGATCTTCCAAACACTACATAGTCAGTCTCTTGATCTGAGCTTTCCTTTGTTCTGCAAGATAGAATATTTTTCTGACCAACTCATCTGCCATCTGTGAATCACCTTCAACCTGGAGTGTTGAACATACCAAAGCTAATAAAACTGCTGCTCTGAGAGGATAATCTTTTTCTACCAACATATAAATTTCTAGTCCATCTTTGGTAGAAATCCTGTGAACACCACAAGTATCAAATAATCTCCATGTAATCTCTTTAATTGGTTCTTGAAACCTCCAAATAGCTTCTCCTCCATCAGGTTCATATATTCTTTTCAATTGAACCCATAATTCCTTATCTTTGTCATCAGTTGGATCCGAGGTTCTAAACCTTTCTTGCACTAAACTCCATAACTTGTTCAAGTCATCTCTATCAAAAGATCTCAGCATATCTTCAAAGAATTTGTTCACTTCAGTCTTTTCTCCTACCCTGATGATCTTCCACCCCTTTATTCTCCCATCTAAGTACATCTCCCAATCTATAATTGGATGCTTAGCCTGGAGTGGATTAATGTTGAGAGATTCAGGAACTACTATAATCATGCTATGCACTTGTTCATCAGTCAATGTTTCCTTTTCTTTCTCTGCTTCTTCCTCTGCAGTTTCTTCCTGAATTAATTCCTACTCAGTCCTTTGTTTCCTAGCCTCATCAGACTCCAATAACTCTGCTCCTCTCTTCACACCTTGACTTGGCTGAGTCTCAATGACAAATCTTGGATCTGATGGCTTATTTATTATTGTGTAAGCTTAATTGTAAGATCTTTCAATATCTTCATAAGTCATCCCTTTAAAATAATTCTCCTTCCTGTAATCTTGATGCTTTAGAAAGTTCTTCATAAACTTGAATTGCTCACTTCTTGAAGGAATTTTCTTCTTATAAGACTTTTTCTTGCTTTGTTTCCTTCTAATCTCTTGCAATAATTTTGCAATAGCATCACCTTGTTCTTCTGGAGTGTACTTTGCTCTTTCATCAGCTTGTAACTCTTCAGCCATTTTCTGATCTGCTAAAATCTGAGCAGCTCTCTCATCTTCTTCTGTCTGAAACTTCCTTTCAATCATAAAAGCAGCTAATCTTGCTTCTTCTGCTAGCCTTTCTTCCTCAGCAACCCCGTTTAATTTATCTTCATAAAAATTTTGGGCTAGCTCTTCATCAAGTGCCAACTGAATTTTCTCCTTCTTGGATAATTGTTTAGTTGGTTCTTGCTCTGTCATTATGGCTTTTCCTTTGTCTGCTCTTGATATCCTTGGTTTCCTTGAGTAGAATGCACTAGCAGTACCTTGATATCCAGTAGTTATCAAATCCTGAAGACTAACAGTTCCTTCAACACTAGCAGTACCTTGCTTTGTCCCAGCAGTACCTTCATCAAATCCACCAGTACCCTCATCAAACTGATCTGCTTGCCTCCCCTGAGTCTCATATCCTTCTTGTACCAAAGAAACTTCTGGGTCTTGATCAATTTGGGCAATCTTCCTCCCCTGTTTGGAAGATCCCTTACCATCATCCGAACTTGAGCTCTTAGATGAACTAGAAGAACCTGTTGAGATCACCAATTTTGCTGATCTTTTGCCTTTAAGTTTCTTGACTGTGGTCTCTAATTTCTTCACCCTTAGAACCAATTTTGTGTAGACAACAACAAAGTTCTTTTTGTGGCTCTTGAGTTCAGCTTTCAAGGAGTTCACCTTATCAGACAATCTTGTACATAAATCCATCAATTCCTTAAGTTTCACTCTGGCCTCATCACTTCCAGGTGTGTTACCTCCTGGGAGATGTGAATCAAGGGGCATTGACTTATAATTCGTCATATGATGGGTTTTCTGAGCCACCTTGTGTTTCCATGTGGCTAGGGATTCCACCAGAAGTACTAGGTACTGCTGGTGTTGCCATGAATTGGGTCTTATTTTTGTTGCTTCTGTCCTGCTCAGCTACTAAGCCAGAGTCAGTAGAAGTAGCCCTTTCCATTCTGACATTGTCAGCCTCATCTGCTACATTTTGGGGAGTAGGAACTCTGTGCTGAGGAACATCGAAGTCCTGTCTTGATGAAGTCCTATTGGTTGATGAAGATGGTTGTGAAGTTGAAGCTTCTGTTGTTATAGGTGTGTGATGTGAGGCAACTGGGCTTGTTGCTCCTTCACCCTGATTTTGTAGCATTGTATCAAAAAGTGGTACTGCCTCCCCACCATAACCCCTTGAAGCAATTTTCATGTTGCTAAAATTTTTTTGAGTAAGCTTTGGGGTTGGATAAATAGTTTTGTGTGGAAGCTGTTGATGTTTGTTCAAAACGAGTATGGGTACCCGCGCGTTGCTGCGGGGTTTTTGTATATGTAAGGTAGCTACAAAAGAATATATTAAATGGTTTCGTATAAAAAAAATTAAACACATATGTTACTATTGATAATACTGTTTGAATCGAAGATTCAGGGACACAAAATTGTGTGGGTGTGGTGTCTGTAGAGAGGGAAAACATTAACATGGGAAAAAAATATTATTAACGGTATTATTCATAATACTTTATATCATCTCACAAACTAACTGTAGCTGTATTTCTAAGAGTTTTCCAGTAGCAATTTTTGGACACCAAACCCTTCAAATCAGTTATAAAAAGAGAGTGGGAATAGCAATTACCTGATGGACCGGGTTGCAAAATAAAATGGCCGGGTTGCGCGATAAATGTATAATAGATAAAAAATGCTTAAAAAAACGTTGCATTTTTGTCAGATCGTTAAAACTGAAGAAGATAATCATCTTTTGTTCCTACAATAGAGACAAATTAGCAGCCGAAGGTCACAATCCAATCGAAGTGAGGGCCAAAAAAAAAAAGAAAACACAAAAACCTTACATATCATAATCTTATACCAGTTATAAAAAGAGAGTGGAAGTAGCAATTTTTTACGGTTCGGGTTGAAAAGTAGGATACCTGAGTCATCCAACTTGATTCTATTTGGTACCTAATACGTTAACATCAATTATAAAAGAGTGTGGAAGAGGAATAATATTTAAAAATGTGTTTATAAAGTGTTATTGCTGTTGTGATAAATCGTAGTATTTTTGCGTTGAAACTATGAGTGCTATTTTTTGGTTTGCAATAATTATTGATTTGTTGTTACATTTAACTGTGTTGGTGGGTTGTTTTTTCTGTTAAGTGCATTGGTGTTCGCCCTCAAATATGGCAACATGCATAAAAGAATATAATTTTTAAAAAAAATATACAATAATTAAATTAGCAATGTCAATAATAATATATAGAAGCAAGCATGCTTTTATTTACAATAGGTAAAATACTACAAACGTAACTATTCATGTAACTGTAGCAATCCTCACATATTCTTGTAACTGCAAGAAAACCGAAAATCTCGGGCTGAAAATTTTCGGGTTGTGATACTGGATTCGTAGCTGTTCGATCTCAAAGGAATGAAAATCTGAGAGAAAATGAATAGGGCGGGCCACCAATAATAAAATTGGATTGTTGCAGACGGCGGTATTTGCATCAAACAACTTGTGATACCATCCTTTTTAGTTTAGTATCTATCTTTGATGAAACATAGATGGGCAGCAAACCTGAAAAGATGCATAAAATTCTGTAAATATGTTGCGTGTGGTATTGCTCTAATTTTATCCACGATATGTCGTTGTGGTTTTAGCAGTATTCAAGTTTTAATTTATATTTAGCCGACTTATCAATAACACACACTTTAACGAGCAGTGTACCCGGTCAGTATGAATATAATGGTAAGTAGAGTGTCGATCACTAAGAGTGGAACGTATTATCTAGTTATTCTAATCAGTATTTTAATATCTTAAGTTAGCTATACAACCTAATTTAACGCAAGGGGGTTTCAGTCTGAGAGACTGGCACGGTTTGGTTATGATTAAATTTAAACTAAACTAATAAGCACGAATCAGCGAGTAGCACACACGTACACAGATAAATACATGAGACAATAAGAAGACCTGTCCTGATAGTTAAGTAGCTTGTCACTTGTTTTATTGCTAGTTTTATATGAAGTATATATAGTTCGATGCAACGCACCGAGATTAAGTCCTTTCTCATTGGTTCTAATCTTATCGACGAGTAAACCCTTAATGATTACTTATGACTATCCTATTTATCTTTCTTCCTACTTTTCTACAGACGATAGAATGCATAGGCGATCTAATAAATAGGCGAGGAAGGGGCATGGCGACCCAAGCAATGCTCAGCTAGACACAGAGGTTATCAATGCACTAATAAAAGTCACCAAAGACATCAACATATAAACTTTAATTAATGGGAAAGCAATTTTAAGGGGAGTTGAAGTGAATGATAACATAACACAAGCCCATCAATCCTGACCAATTAAAGTGTACTAATACAATAAAACAAAACTACTTAATGAATTAAATACATGCAGGACCTTCTTACAGCTCTTGTATCTTCGTTCAAGGTGTGTCTTGTGCTGCTACTTCCACTGAATTCGGCCTTAGGGTTTCTGTGGTCTTCGGTCTTCTAAAACTGTCGAACTCCGAATTTCGTCTGGTCTTGGGGTATTTATAGTTTCTGTCTGAGGGCTAGATGCGGCGCATAGGATAAGTAGATGCGGCGCATTGACTTAACTTCGCGTGGGGTCCAAGATTAATATATTCAGGAATATTCGTACACCGCCAGAAGATGCGGCGTAACTTCATTTCTAGATGCGGCGCATGTCCTTGCTGTCTTGGATCGTAGCTTGTGAAATCTTGATAGTGATGCGCCGTATATAATAAGTAAAATGCGGCGTATCTGGAGTAGAATGATCTTGATCTTGTACATTTCAGTAGACTTTTAACTTCTTGCTTGTTTTGCTCCATAATTAGTCCAGAATTGTCAAGTTTCACATAATATTTGTTTTTACCTGAGAATTACAAAAGTAAACATTAACGTATCAATTCTCACAGATAATATAATAAAACAAGTCAAATAAATAGGATAAATGATGGTAATAAAATGTACTTATTTGAGTTCATCAAATATCCCCCCACTTGAACTTTACTTGTCCCCAAGTAAACCTTAGAATTAATCTTATGAAAATGTATCCTAAAAGAGTTTAGGATTTATTTTTATATTTAAACATGTATTCATTTTTTTCATAATCACACAACCAAACACTTAACGAATTAGAAGTAAAATAAAATAATTTGATAAAAGCAAATCTAATCGTTTAACTGTCCAGTCGTGACGAATATTCTATCATAAGCTTGGCAAGTATACGCATCTCCCCCACTAAAGCCAAGGAATAACAAGTCTAAAGCGGTAAAAAGGGTTTGTAGGTTAAGGGTTAATCATTCTCCTTAATCTCTATCGATCTCAAATTCCAGAAAAGGCGACAAAATCACAAATACATGATCGAATCCACGAACACGATACTTGCAATTGCTCAAATCCTTAACTCGAATAGGCTAAAGATAGGACCAAGTAATCTTCACCAATAATATTATATCAAAAAGGGCGACAAAATCATAAATACATAGCCGAATCCACGACTACGATACTTAAGATTGCTCAAATCCCTAATCTCAATAAATCAAAGGTTTGGATAAAGAATAATATAGAGTATGGATAATATTTGGGATACAAATTGGTGTAAAATGAAAAATAAACAAAACAGATAAATTAAAATCCTAAGTGTGGTTAATCATTATCCCAACCATCCCATGAATAAGACTCATATCATAGAATAACTCACGCTTTAACACTTGAAACACACGCTTTAGGTAGACACGAATTATACTCAACAAGATCTCAATCAAAGAATAACCTTAATTGGCGTTCCCATAACGTCCAACTCCCATTCATCCATAAATATAATATACAACAACTAGTGGTGATATCGACCACTTAATACAAAACTTTACATAAGTTGGTTAAAACAAACTTCCAACTTTTCCTTTTTCTTTTTCTTTTCCATTTTTTTATTTTTTTTTTTTTTTTATTTTTATTTTTTTTTTAACTTTAAACATAAACATAGATGTGTAAAATTTCACCACATCACTATAATGATAACTCTGGATAATTTTTCCATACTTTTCATGACTTCAGAAATAACAGTAATAGTGAAAGTAGTAAACACACGAAAAATAAACTCAAAGATATACAATATTTAATTTCACTCCAATTGCAATGTGCAATTTACCGACCTAACCATAGATAATGAATTACGCACGCGAACACATGTAATGTAAGGAAACACACTTTGCCTAAAGCAATTAACCAACCACGGATTTTAATCTACAGGGTAGGCTAAGGTGTAAGGGTGTAACGAAACATTATAACAAAGGTGTAAGAAACGAAAGGAATGGCTCTGAGTGTTTTTCTAGGGGTATCTTACTCTAAAAGTGAGAGTAACAAAAGGGTTTATACGGGGGTTAACTAACCAGTGTAGTTAGCTAATATCACATAACATATAAAGGCTATTTGGGTGTAATCCTAGAAATTTACCAATTTAGACAAGTCATTCCAATTATATAAATAATACTTATTATGGTGGTCTCGAATAGTATACAAGCCAAGTTCTAAAGTTTACAAGTCACCGGCACACTCATAGATTTGTGAATTTTTGAAAAGTTCACAATTTTTGAAAATAATGTTATGTGTGCAGCTATGCAACTTATATCTTAAACAAAAACATGCTAAAAATTTTAAATTTTGATATATTAAGCACATTTTAAGCATATTTTGAAAAAGTTTAGGACAAGTAAGTGTTCTAATTCTCCAATCCCCCCACTTAAGTTAAACAACGTCCTCGTTGTTTGTATTAAAGGTTAAAAACTGGAAAATAAAAGAATTAGAATAGAAAAACTCCCCTGAGATTTGCTCGGTATGATCCTCCATTATTTGTATAAGAGCAAAAATCATCTTTCTTGTGGATTAGAACGTTTAAGCTTCATAATTGATGTATCCACAGGAAATGCAGGAATCTATAATACCACCAAGACTTTAACACACCTGAGTTAAGAAAGTTCAAACTTGCATAATACATTAGTAGCTAGTAAAAATAAAACTTAAAAATTAAAACTGAAAATCATCAGGTCAGTCGATGTGCCGTATCTTATGGAAGAAGATACGCCGTATCGAGCCTGGAATAATTACGAATCAGAATAGAAGATGCGTCGCATCCTTAACCAGGGATGCGCCGCATTAAATAAATTGACAAAGAGTTTTAAAGTCAAAAATAAAAATGCAGAAAAATAAAGTAAGATATGACCAGTGCAGGAGATGCGTCGCATCTTAGGATGGAGATGCGCCGTATCTTCTGCGGGCCTGACTGACTCGACACAGAACAGAATAGTAAAAATTCTCCGGGTTGTCTCCCGGTCAGCACTTGTCTTTATTCCAGAGTCTTCAAGTTAGACTCACGTTCAGCTCCTTATTTTATTCTTGTCACGGTCCATCCTTCTTCTTTCATCCGAAAGATGTTCCCGTATAGCTCCGCAACATTTTCTTCCGTTCGACTTAATCTAGTATAACTCTTGGTCTTCGTCGCAACATATTTCTCATCTGGTCCCAAAGAGTATTTAATGACTTTAAATTTTTCAGAAATAATCATGGGTGGCTTATTATAAGGGATCCCAAGTAGTTGACACTTTCTTTTGATGAATTCTTCTTCGTCTTTATCAACAAACTTAAAATAAGGATCCTTAATCGAATAGTCATCAAGTTCATCAATTAGTGACTCATTGTTATTATCATCTTGAATTGCCTCCCACTCTCTTTCCAATTCCCATTGTAAGCGTCGACTAAGCTTTGTGTAATCATCAAATTGTTCATGCACCCATTCCCAGAAAGTAGTGTTCGATGTTCCCTTAAGTCCTTTTAAGTAGTTGATTCTACCTCTCTCTTGCAAAGCCTCTGCTTTACGTGGGCAGTCTTCAACTTTTTCATACCAATCATCGTCTTCAAAGTATACATCGTTTCCAACCCGTTTCATTCCAATTATACTTCCCCCATTACAGGTTCCATCATTCTTATAATCACAGGTCGGCCATACACTACTCCCATCCTTGAAACAGAAAGGTGTACAAGTGTGATTAATGTGCTCAAATTCCCATGGTTTATCCCAAACCCATGGTATTTGGTCATTCCAATCGTAGTACCAGGTGTTTTTGAAATCATCATAAGTTTTGAATCCTGGTAGATCTCCAGTTAGCACATCATCGTCGACTTGAAGAAGGTAATTAAATTCTTTGAATTGTTTGCACAAAGGTGTCTCATAATTGAACAGATCAATGTCTATGCTGAATAATTCTTCAATGCCCTCATTGATTGTTGAATCATTAAGTGACGACCCATAGTCGCTCTCTACTTCTTCATCTTCCCCTCTCATCCAATATAACCCATAACGCATCTTTAGTAGCTCGATCCATGCTCTTATGGTTATTGAACTTACTAGCCAACCAATCTGAAAAATCAACATTGTTAGGATCGTGGTCAACGTCAAAGCAAGCTTTACCAATCATTTTCCTCCTTATCTCCATGAACTCGTTAAATTGTTCCCTAAAACTCCGTGTCAACCATGAGGTCACAATCCGTTTGATTTCATTCACAGGAGCAAATTTAGGATTACCGTATTTAAGTTCAAGCCATTCTTCGAGGGAGATGTCCATCAACCTTACCAACCTGCCATGAAATAGTAACTCCGACACAGCATAAATTCTTTCATCGTCCAGATAGTTCTCATTTAATCCCCAGTACTGTTCGGAATAAGGCATGTAAGAGATTTGTATAGGTTGGGTATTGCCTCCACCACAGCTTTTATTGCTTGAGTTCATGTATTCAATTTGGAATTTCCCATCATTCTCTTCAATAGTAGTCCAAGTCAATCCCTTAGATTCAATGATGGGCCATAAGAGTAGCAATTCATCTTCAGTGTAGCTCATTAGTAAATCATAAGAGAATATCCCATCTTCAATATTGCATAAGCGTTTAAATTCCTTATAAGTAGCTTCAAGAGGGGTTTCCCAAGAAAATAAATCGGCATCAATCATGAGCACATTGAAGTTGACATCATCAAAAACTTTCACTTCGAATGAATCCGAAAGCAAGAGTTCCTTAGCAAGATATCCGTTCACTGACATGTCTTCCATAGCAAAACCTGTCATCATAGGTAAAATCGCCAGTAGGATTTGTTCGCTAGAAGAGAAATTAATGAATTTAGAAATGGATATAAGAATAACTGATATCTGCAGACGATGCGCCGTATCCAGAAAGTTGGATACGCCGTATCTTATAATCGTTAAAATTTAATCAGACGTTTATTCAGAAAGCAGATACGCCGCTTATAATTTAGAATGCGCCGTATCAGTTTAAATTATCAAAAATCGATTATACTTATTAAAATTAAATGCGTCGTATTAACTAAAGTTAATGCGCCGTATTTTCGTTACGTTTCAAAATACAAGATTTTTGATTCAGTAAGATGCGCCGTATCGATAAAGATCGATACGTCGTATCTGTTTAATAATTCGAAAACTGTTTTTAATTAAAATAATAGATACGCCGTATCTGCAAAAGCAGATGTGTCGTATGGCGTTATCGCTTAGAAAAAATTTATATTAAAAACAGAATACGCCGTATCTTGGGGAAAGATGCGTCGTATCAAATTAATTAAACGCGTTGTATTTTATAAAAATTAAACACAATACGCCGTATCTGTGAAAACAGATGCGCCGTATCGTTTAAATTAGCTCAGTACAACGATAGCAGAATACAGAAAAACAGAAAAATAAAAACAAAAATAAACACAAACGAAAAGCAACAAAAAAATAAAAGAAAACAAATAACACACAAAACAGAAAATATGCAAATAATACAATGAATGCAATTTAACCTAATATACAACAGAGTTAGCGGTTAGAATAAAAATTAAAAACCTAATTAAAATACTAATTAAATTAACAGATAATAACAATTCACTTCCCGGCAGCGGCGCCAAAAAACTTGATGTGCGTGTGGTATTGCTCTAATTTTATCCACGATATGTCGTTGTGGTTTTAGCAGTATTCAAGTTTTAAATTTATATTTAGCCGACTTATCAATAACACACATTTTAACGAGCAGTGTACCCGGTCAGTATGAATATAATGGTAAGAAGAGTGTCGATCACTAAGAGTGGAACGTATTATCTAGTTATTCTAATCAGTATTTTAATATCTTAAGTTAGCTATACAACCTAATTTAACGCAAGGGGGTTTCAGTCTGAGAGACTGGCACGGTTTGGTTATGATTAAATTTAAACTAAACTAATAAGCACGAATCAGCGAGTAGCACACACGTACACAGATAAATACATGAGACAATAAGAAGACCTGTCCTGATAGTTAAGTAGCTTGTCACTTGTTTTATTGCTAGTTTTATATGAAGTGTATAGTTCGATGCAACGCACCGAGATTAAGTTCTTTCTCGTTGGTTCTAATCTTATCGGCGAGTAAACCCTTAATGATTACTTATGACTATCCTATTTATCTTTCTTCCTACTTTTCTACAGACGATAGAATGCATAGGCGATCTAATAAATAGGCGAGGAAGGGGCATGGCGACCCAAGCAATGCTCAGCTAGACACAGAGGTTATCAATGCACTAATAAAAGTCACCAAAGACATCAACATATAAACTTTAATTAATGGGAAAGCAATTTTAAGGGGAGTTGAAGTGAATGATAACATAACACAAGCCCATCAATCCTGACCAATTAAAGTGTACTAATACAATAAAACAAAACTACTTAATGAATTAAATACATGCAGGACCTTCTTACAGCTCTTGTATCTTCGTTCAAGGTGTGTCTTGTGCTGCTACTTCCACTGAATTCGGCCGTAGGGTTTCTGTGGTCTTCGGTCTTCTAAAACTGTCGAACTCCGAATTTCGTCTGGTCTTGGGGTATTTATAGTTTCTGTCTGAGGGCTAGATGCGGCGCATAGGATAAGTAGATGCGGCGCATTGACTTAACTTCGCGTGGGGTCCAAGATTAATATATTCAGGAATATTCGTACACCGCCAGAAGATGCGGCGTAACTCCATTTCTAGATGCGGCGCATGTCCTTGCTGTCTTGGATCGTAGCTTGTGAAATCTTGATAGTGATGCGCCGTATATAATAAGTAAGATGCGGCGTATTTGGAGCAGAATGATCTTGATCTTGTACATTTCAGTAGACTCTTAACTTCTTGTTTGTTTTGCTCCATAATTAGTCCAGAATTGCCAAGTTTCACATAATACTTGTTTTTACCTGAGAATTACAAAAGTAAACATTAACGTATCAATTCTCACAGATAATATAATAAAACAAGTCAAATAAATAGGATAAATGATGGTAATAAAATGTACTTATTTGAGTTCATCAAAATACAAAAGGGCTTATCTATCTAACGAAATGAATGGAAGCAAAAGAGAAACATAATTACTGCTTCTAAGACCCTTAACCTAGAATGCGCAGCTATGTTGAACTTCCATACTGATTTATTAACATAAACCGTTCATCGATGTTATTTCCAGTCTCTTTTTGGAAGACTTTTACAGAATTAGCAGACACAATTCATGAAACACCTTTGATATGGCTAGTTATATTTTGAATCTGTAATTAACAAACCTGTTATAATAAAGGTGAATCCGTACCTTACTTTCTGACGATGTTTTTAGAACTTGGTAGATGCATGCAATTATAACAGATTGATCATAAGTAGGTACGGTGAGAGGAGGTAAGGCAGATGATATACCTGCACACGAATGAACAGAAAAACATAAAATTAATTAAAGTAAGCAGATATGGGAAATAGAAATTTCTGAATATGGCAATAATAGGTCAGCTGAGTCTGCATACATGTTGAATTTGGCAATGAGCGAATAATGTGATGAAATAAGCAATTGCACAAAAAGCTGGATAAAAGAAAAATATAAGCCACATAAGATTCAACAGACCTAAAATACTAAGAAAGCACAAATGGTTGTCTATATATAAAAGAAAGAACTGAGATAGTTACTCTTGGCCATAAAGCTGTTACATACCTTATTATAAGCAAGGGTTATTGACAAATTTAGAGTTGAAGAACCTAGCAGCTGTTGGATATACATAGTGTATTAGGACGCAAAAAAAAAGGAAAACTCACCGGAACCAGTAAATTGTAGCAGCACTTATCTTTTGCTGATCTCGTTATGAGTGGCTAATGCAGTTATTGGTTGTGACCAGGTAGGTACATTTTATTAGTGCTAAAAAAAATAATAATAATTTGAGGGTGAAAGCAAGAGTGGTTATAAAGTTTAAGCAAATAAAATTGCGAACTACAACTGCGTTTTACATACCTTGAATATATGTGGGTTGCATTTAATGAGAACAGCAACGATAAATGGTGCAGACTGTGTATTGTTAAACATATTTGTAAAAATCGCTGGACAACAATTCGTAGTCAACAACATGACTGAATTTTTAAAGATCAGTGGCAAATGTAATAGGATGATGCAAAAAAGTAATTCACGCCAAATCATTTGCCACACCATCCTCTTCCATTTGGCACTGATCTTCCAAAATTCCATCCTGTTCTTGATGAGCGTGAAAAAATCTCGGGATGGCAATCATATAAAAGCCGGTTATCGTTTAATATGCTTTAATTATAAAGAAGTGACAGGAAACGGAAGATGACATTGTCATGAAGTAATCTCGTTTAAATAACTTCTGACAGTGTAACCTGCTGTTTCTCATATTTGTCGAGCAATTGGGATCAATAGCTGAGTAAAAGCATATGCCAAATATACAATTTTTTTTAGGATATATATCTAGTAGTTATTAGGAGAAGTTATGCAAACAATATTTGACAGGCCTCTTTCTTTATATCAGAAATTAAATGACAACTATGATAAGTTTCGTGGTTGTCAAATAGGCGAAAGTGTAATTATTTTATTTGCAAAATAAGGAAAATAACCTGCTATTGATATTCTAATTATGGCAAGACAAGTATATTAAAAAACCAAAAAAATTAAAAAAAAAAACAATATTTGATTAAACCCAAGCTTGAATCTGCAAAGAGTTACCTTATATTGTGGAGAGCAGTAGACATCTTCTTTGGCCTCCTCTTTGGTTTATTGTGTTGGTATATTAAAGACGTATATCCACCAATTATTATACTCAGATTTGAAAAGAAGCAGGAACAATGGTAGGTTGCACCATGGCCGTAAAGAAATACGGTTGCATAATATTGCCATCCGGTTCTTGCCTGGCCAAGTCCTGCAAACAATACTTGGCAACCTACTTCATTTGAATCTGAATTTAGATGGCAATCATCATAGCCTTGATGGATGTTTGTTTTAATATATTGAAGGAAGAACCTAACAGCTGTTGGATATACATAGTGCATTAGTAGGGAAAAAAAGGGAAACTCATTGAAATATGTAAATTGTAGCAGCACTTATCTTTAACGTTTGGCTTGCATTTAATCAGAACAGCAATGATAGATGGTATACATCGTGTATCGTTATTATGGGAGGTTTGTGTAAACATATTTTCAAGAATCGTTCCACAACAATTGTTCATGAACAACATGACTGAATTTGTAAAGATAAGTGGCAAATGAAAAAGGATGATGCGAAAAAGTAATTTGCACCAAATGATTTGCCACACCATCCTCTTCCATTTGGCTGTAACACCCCAACCCGATAAGGGTAGAAGTATTACGTTATGGTGATATATCAAAGCAAACACAAGCATATGACTTAAATAATACAAATGAATTTCAAAGGTTACAAAGGGAAAATCTGAAATACAAGGTTACAATGAGAACAACAATAAATTCTAAGTCTAAAAATATAATCACTTCTAGTCATCTCTAAAGAATAGCTATCAAGGTATAGTCTTCTAAGTCCAAAGTACTCTCCACTCATAACCCAGCTTCCAACTAAAACCTGCCGCAGGAAAAGAAATGCGGCTGAGCATAAAAAGCCTAGTGAACAGATATCTATAAACGAAACCAAAAGATAAGGAACGAACATATAAAGTATGGTGCGTTAGGAAAAGGATAAGGTATAAACAATGGATATCAAAGGTAAGGAAAGGTCAGTAATCTACCACGAGCCCAAACAAATCAAATCAAATATCATAGTAACCATGGAGTAGCTAGCTCCCGAACATGTGAAAGACGTGTATCGCACACATCATCAGTCACCAAATCAAATCATATCATATCATGTTAAATCCACTAAACGAAACAAATCTAGGATGCATCCATACGCCCCCGCGAACAAAATCATAGTGGCCAAACATATATATTCTTGAGCTCATAATCATATAACAAAAGGGGACGGTGTGGAACATCACTCAACCACACTAGAGTCATGCCATTGGTGCATCAATGACATGGCCATGTTACCTTCATGGCTAGGAAACAAATTTGGCTCGGGTATCAAACTGAAGGGTTCAAATGTCATATCATATCAAAGTCAAATGTCTAAGTCATCAAAGAGTCATAATCAAAGTCCAAATGTCAAAGGTTCATATCAAGGTTCAAAGCAAAGGTTCAAATGCCAAAGGTTCATATCAAACATCAAAGTCAAATGAATCATGAAGAACGAATCAAAGTATCAGGGAACATAGCAGTGGCTTAGGGAATCTTATAACGAATAGAAGGTCAAGATCAAAAGTCATGAGAATGAAAGCACCCTTACTGAAAAAGGATAGAATATCTGTACCTCAAAGCAATGAGAGAATCACTCGGAAAAACACCTAACTCCTTCAAAAAATGATCTTCCTGAATTTAATAATCATTTATTATTTATAAGCACATTTACAATGTCATAGCTGATAATGGTCTTAAATATTATTTAATGTCATTAATGTTTTAGGCCTAAATCATATGTATTATAAGTATAGATTTTAAATGTATCTTAATTTTAATATTTAACCTAATTGGAATTAATGTTTTAAACCGGATTAAAATAAAGGAAAAACACCCAAGTTAAAAGTAGAGATAAACCGATTTACGAAATGACAATTCTCGAAATTTTATTGCACAACCTTTCCTCGAAACCATAGAATCCAATCTCGGACAAAATACAAACCATGCTCGGTATCCAACACAAGACCTCTTCTCGAATTTAAATACCAACGAGGCACGCTTATCATTATACGCATGAAAGGAACAAACGAGACAGCAAGAAGGTTAACGAGACCGCAACATATTCTTTAAAAACCAGATTTCTTACATGTGTGTTCTATGTATCACGTGACTTATTCATTCGACCCTTGACTTGTATAATTTTAAAATGACTGGTGAAATTTTAAAATGACTTAATCGTATAACTTATTATTGTATTAAGAACACAAGTCAAACATGTACTTTGAACCCAACCTTGATCGACACCAAGACCCATGTTTCATGCATAAAATAACGTATTTTAGTATGCTTACAAATACAGGTTTTGTGTATTTACTTTGACACCTACAACACCCACGAGAAGATTAAATATAGGCACGATGCAACTTGTCTTTCACACCTTCTTAACTTTATTAAACCAACTGTTCTAAAACAATTTAGACTTATCTGATTTAAACGACTCAAAACTTGACGAAATGAAACCAACTCACTCAACGTTAAAACGAACAATACATGATTGACTCTTGTTCCATGCACTCATAAAATCACTACCATAATCATGCACTCATAAAATCACAACCATAATCTTACGTATATTCTTAACCTTTATAGATGACCAATTTTACACTTTCCATCTCATGGCTCCTCATTAATGGTTATTCAAGTTATTATAGACTGAATTACGGTTGCTCGAAGCGGAGGAAGAACGAGACTCGACCTTGAAATTGACACAAAGCACACCATCATCACTACACACAAAAGGTTTACGATACACACTGATATTAGCGAGACACCCTTAGAACTGATTACATACGAACTACCGGTCATGGACTCATGCAAAAGATGACTAGTTTCGACCCCAGCTTTTTGCCGAGACATGATCCAGTTTTCATATACATGAGTACGCATAGATTTTTAATGTGATACAAAGTTTCATACATGACACACACGGCGTCAACGGGACAGATTAGCAGTAGCCTAACAAGACTACTCGAGAAACAAATGGGATTAAGATCGGTCTTAGCAAGGCATAGGTCGCTTGCAAAACAATTACGAGCATGCAAATGTGATACCGATCAGGTTTTAACGAGCGGATATCGGCGTACATGTTATAATTTCGTGTATGATTTTAACAAGTATATTAAATGTGAAATACTAGGTTAAATAAGGATAAAAAAAATCACGTCTAGGGTTCAAACCAAAGATGGGTCGAATCATAGGACATGGTTCGATCTCCAATCAGAAACAATAAGTCGAAAAACACAAGTTTTGTATGCTACAATCTATGATTTCACGTGGCTTGTATAATGGTTAACGAGCAGCAAGAATAATAGGTTATTATGTGTATTATACATGTTATTAGTTAAGTTTTCATGTTGGCAAAATTCGGATTTACAGACCTGTGTTGTGTCGACTGGAAAGAAGGGAAAAAAAAAAACAAGAGAAGAAAGTGGTTTTACCTTGTGTTTAGCGAGACCAAAGAAAAGAACAGGGACCCTAGATCCCGATGATCAACTACTCGAAAATTTACCAGCAGCAAAGCTCTCGTGCCTCTTTGTCTTTGAGAAAAATAAGTAGCAACTGTGCTCTATTTTTTTCTTTTGTTTCATGCGTATGAAAAGAGGGAGGGTAAACCAGATTTTGGGGATAGAAAAATGGGAGGAGCGTGTATCTCTTATTTAGGAAGGTAGTAATTATCATTTAATTGGCTTGATTAAAAAGTCTGTTATGTATGTGATAATTAGGCCGAGATTTGGGGAATTGATTGTGTAATAATCGGATATTATAAGACTAACTAAACGTGTGATGACTTAGGGAATTTATGAAGGTTTCAATTATGTAGCCAATCCATATTATTAACGTGTAACTTAGGTTAGTTTATATAATTGTCATTATATTTATAACATATACTTTTTAGGTGTCAAAATAATTGTTAAAAACTTTGGTAAAAGCTCAAATTAGACATAAAATTAGGAATCCGAATTTCAGGGTTTTACAACTCTCCCCTTCTAAAAGAAAATTTTCGTCCTCGAAAATTAAAGTGAAACGAAACGGAATACCAACGGACCGTGAACGGAAAATGTGGAGGACTTGTTTCTCATGACTCTATCTCGTTGATCAAAATAGCTTCGGCTTCCTCAGAAAAGACGTACCACAATGAATTCCAATAAAAGGATAATATGCCAAACGTAACAAATGATAATTGTATCCCCTCAGAAGAGATACTAGGAAAAGTAGGATTTGACGGATATCTCGTCCGTGGAATAGAAATAGACAAATCAGATGAGAACGTATCGAATTGTAGCAAACATGAGGGTGATATAAATGTTTAACTCTTCAGATTCTCAAATAGCCTCGTCTTCAGTATAACTTTTCAAAGGTGTTCTCATAAACAAACAGGTCTTGTTTTCTCAGAATCCAAAATCTCATATCTTAATTCATAACAGATCATCATGAACAGATTCATCGAATGTGAGATGTATATATAGCGAAACATAGGTGTACTCCTTCATAGTAACAGATCGAATCCATATTGACAGAAAACAGATTGGTTGATAACATCAAACGGCAGAAAGCTCTACAACAGGGCCTAAGATTCTTATCGGAATTACAGAGGTCAGCAAACGCGTGTCGAGTATCCAAACGTATCAAATCGTATAACGGTGAAGGCAGATTAAGCGTATAGGTAGAATGAACCTAAAGTCTCCATCAGATATCAGAAATTCTAAGGCTTCTAAGGCACTCCTCGAAGCATCCTATGATCACAATAAGTGCACGTTATATGATGTAAGTATTATCACGTTGGCCAGATGTCATAATACTAGCATCATATAACTATGCTCTCATGATGACCATACTTTATCTCAAGTTGTGAAATAAGCAACTTATCTTAACCACCTAACAGTCCTTCTATCCCCTAGGGTTGGTCCGAAACGATCATCATTACGAATTCAAAATCAGAGAAACAGAACGTACAAATAACGTAACGGAATTAGTAAGCATCAATGAAGCACGTCGTCAAAAGCGTCAGGTCTCCCACAATTCATCAAAATTCTCATATCAAAACCGTCATCCAACATACGCAGAATGAACACAGAACGGAAATATTAAAAGAGAACTTAAATCATTCAAAGGATCTTATTATCAGGTAACGAAAGCTTATGGGGGTTAATCAGAAGTGAATTATGTTATTAATATCTTCATCCTTCACAGAATCAACTCATCCAACCACAAATGTTTGCTTCAAAATTTGCCCATTCAAATACAAAGTTTCAAAATTTCTTCCAAGTCCGAGTAGTCTGTCTACGCTTGTCAATCTGATCATAAGGTGAAAATGAATTATAAACTTGAGTTTGGTCCCTCAAGCCTTCGGCACCTCTTCTTGAAACTGTGGTGTAGTAACGTGAATCTCTGTCATGATCACTGTGCATCCTTCCATCTGCAAATCTGCTTCTGCTATCAATTCATCTTAGTACAACTAAAATGAATAGAGAAGCAAGTCTGCGTGTCTTCGACAGATCTTCTAGCACAGTTTTTAGTTCGCCAACTCAATTTCATTCTCCTTCTATGTTCGCCACCATCTTTGTCTAGCAAGCACTATCTTCCAGGCTTTAAGGTAAACACCGTTGCTGTCGACTCCAGGTTGTGTGCTGAATAGTTCATCTCCTACGGTCTGGTTGTCTTGAAGCCCGAACTGTAATCTCCACGTGCTGCATGAGGGATAATCGGGTCCCTTCTCAGTTTCTCTCTTCTTCTTATATGCTTCTTCCAAGGTTACGCCTGTCGCGAATATCTTCTACTACTCTTCTACAAGGTTTCTAACTCCGATAACGGTCGTCAATCTTGGTCCTTTATGTGGAAACTCTATAGAATACATGGTAGTGTTGTCTACTACGATCTCTGAACGTCGATCAAATTTTCTCTTCTAGAACAAGGGTCATTCTACTTAATACGAAAATGATCTACATGTTCCTCTTTCGTCTCTGAACACAAACACACTGTCATACTATGACAATTGTCCAAATACTCGCGGAAACATGATTATATTAGCCAATACAATTGGCATCACGCAAGTTCATAATGATCATAACGAGTACAAAAGCAGCTTTAGGAATCATCTTAGGGAAATTTCACTCCACTTCACGTCACCTACCTCCTTTTTCACGAATAAAGCTGAAATACTTCACGGAGGTTATTCTCAGTTAGTCAACTCCCTTCTTAGAAGTTCTTGAGGTTGCTTCTTCAGTCCTTCAAACCTATATGAGGCCGTCTGATACGGGGTTTCAAAGATAGACCAAATCAATCATTGACACGCGGAAATGGATAATGATTACGGATAGTGATACGGTTAAGTTCACGATGGTCGATACGCCGCCGCATACTTTCTTCTTCATACCAACAGGAGTATCCAAAGAGAAACACTGAGGTGAACAAAATCATATTCCATCAGTTCCTTCAATCTCTTAACTTTTATGGCACCATGGTTTCGTCAACTGAGATCAGTTCAATGCCAACTTTACTTCTCAAACAGGAGGGAATACCAAGAGGTTTATCAGAGAACATCGGAAAATTTTTGTACAACAAAATACTTCAAATGTCAGAGCTTCCAAGGGTGGATACTAATAGGTGTCAGGAGGAACTTGACAATCAAATGTGATCGGAGTCTGCACTTCCATAGCAAACCTTTCTCTTAACAGATTTAAGTGGTTTGAGAGCCATCATAACAAAGTAGGGTGAAGCAGATTGCTAAAGGTCACATATCAGATACGGTAGTTTATGGTAACTTTACGAAAGCCATCCAATCCATAACCAAAAGACCTCAAGGTCAATTATATCAAAAGTAAATGGATTCGTAGAACGAATATGGTCGTCAACCAGATGGATAGTTCATATATCAGAGTCAAGTACATGGTTTATCAAAGTGTTTGAGATAGATAAGCGAACTGTTCAAAGTGTTGGAATCGTGTTGGCTCCTTAGCACAAGTGATAGGTAGAGTGTGTATCATCGGTGATACGAACATAGTATAATTGTCAAAAGTGAGACGTATAGGATGTCCGTCGTCAACATCATCATGTTCAGTTAACAAATCCATACTGAGATAGTATAACATCATGTTCTTCCAAAGGAATTGATCGGCAAACAAAGTTCATCATTCGAAGGGAGGGAACAAATCTCCATATATATGTGGTTAACAATTACCAGAGTTCTCATAGGAGTAGTGGTGGATTATGCAGATTCAAGTAGTATTAGATGATACTTTTCATATCCGGCATGAGTAATGAGTTCATAGAATGTGTCAAACACATTATGGTTGTTGGAAAGGTATCAACTGTTTAACAAACAGATCGGAATTGGAGATCAAAATCAGGAGGTGAAACTTAAATGGTGTAATGTATTCATGTAGTTTCCGAGGTATTCCAAACTTACTTAGTTACTAAGCTTAGGTTGCAAAACTTTCTAGCTTCTGAAACAAATGTTCTTATAAGGCATAGCTAAAGGCAGAGGCACGAATCAGAGTGATGCGGAAGAAATGCTACTTACAAAGATGTCCTAGTCTACCCATTCCTCACCGACAATAACTTATGTTCCTATGGGGAGATCCTAAAGCAAATTCTCAAAGGTTGTCTTATGAGCGCCTACAGTGGAAACTTAATGGTCCAAACATCACAGGTCAAGGTTTAATGTACTACAAGTCGCAGCTTGTCTCTCTGATACCATAATTGTAACACCCCAACCCGATAAGGGTAGAAGTATTACGTTATGGTGATATATCAAAGCAAACACAAGCATATGACTTAAATAATACAAATGAATTTCAAAGGTTACAAAGGGAAAATCTGAAATACAAGGTTACAATGAGAACAACAATAAATTCTAAGTCTAAAAATATAATCACTTCTAGTCATCTCTAAAGAATAGCTATCAAGGTATAGTCTTCTAAGTCCAAAGTACTCTCCACTCATAACCCAGCTTCCAACTAAAACCTGCCGCAGGAAAAGAAATGCGGCTGAGCATAAAAAGCCCAGTGAACAGATATCTATAAACGAAACCAAAAGATAAGGAACGAACATATAAAGTATGGTGCGTTGGGAAAAGGATAAGGTATAAACAATGGATATCAAAGGTAAGGAAAGGTCAGTAATCTACCACGAGCCCAAACAAATCAAATCAAATATCATAGTAACCATGGAGTAGCTAGCTCCCGAACATGTGAAAGACGTGTATCGCACACATCATCAGTCACCAAATCAAATCATATCATATCATGTTAAATCCACTAAACGAAACAAATCTAGGATGCATCCATACGCCCCCGCGAACAAAATCATAGTGGCCAAACATATATATTCTTGAGCTCATAATCATATAACAAAAGGGGACGGTGTGGAACATCACTCAACCACACTAGAGTCATGCCATTGGTGCATCAATGACATGGCCATGTTACCTTCATGGCTAGGAAACAAATTTGGCTCGGGTATCAAACTGAAGGGTTCAAATGTCATATCATATCAAAGTCAAATGTCTAAGTCATCAAAGAGTCATAATCAAAGTCCAAATGTCAAAGGTTCATATCAAGGTTCAAAGCAAAGGTTCATATCAAAGGTTCAAATGCTAAAGGTTCATATCAAACATCAAAGTCAAATGAATCATGAAGAACGAATCAAAGTATCAGGGAACATAGCAGTGGCTTAGGGAATCTTATAACGAATAAAAGGTCAAGATCAAAAGTCATGAGAAGGAAAGCACCCTTACTGAAAAAGGATAGAATATCTGTACCTCAAAGCAATGAGAGAATCACTCGGAAAAACACCTCACTCCTTCAACAAATGATCTTCCTGAATTTAATAATCATTTATTATTTATAAGCACATTTACAATGTCATAGCTGATAATGGACTTAAATATTATTTAATGTCATTAATGTTTTAGGCCTAAATCATATGTATTATAAGTATAGATTTTAAATGTATCTTAATTTTAATATTTAACCTAATTAGAATTAATGTTTTAAACCGGATTAAAATAAAGGAAAAACACCCAAGTTAAAAGTAGAGATAAACCGATTTAGGAAATGACAATTCTCGAAATTTTATTGCACAACCTTTCCTCGAAACCATAGAATCCAATCTCGGACAAAATACAAACCATGCTCGGTATCCAACACAAGACCTCTTCTCGAATTTAAATACCAACGAGGCACGCTTATCATTATACGCATGAAAGGAACAAACGAGACAACAACAAGGTTAACGAGACCGCAACATATTCTTTAAAAACAAGATTTCTTACATGTGTGTTCTATGTATCACGTGACTTATTCATTCGACCCTTGACTTGTATAATTTTAAAATGACTGGTGAAATTTTAAAATGACTTAATCGTATAACTTATTATTGTATTAAGAACACAAGTCAAACATGTACTTTGAACCCAACCTTGATCGACACCAAGACCCATGTTTCATGCATAAAATAACGTATTTTAGTATGCTTACAAATACAGGTTTTGTGTATTTACTTTGACACCTACAACACCCACGAGAAGATTAAATATAGGCACGATGCAACTTGTCTTTCACACCTTCTTAACTTTATTAAACCAACTGTTCTAAAACAATTTAGACTTATCTGATTTAAACGACTCAAAACTTGACGAAATGAAACCAACTCACTCAACATTAAAACGAACAATACATGATTGACTCTTGTTCCATGCACTCATAAAATCACTACCATAATCATGCACTCATAAAATCACAACCATAATCTTACGTATATTCTTAACCTTTATAGATGACCAGTTTTACACTTTCCATCTCATGGCTCCTCATTAATGGTTATTCATGTTATTATAGACTGAATTACGGTTGCTCGAAGCGGAGGAAGAACGAGACTCGACCTTGAAATCGACACAAGAGCACACCATCATCACTACACACAAAAGGTTTACGATACACACTGATATTAGCGAGACACCCTTAGAACTGATTACATACGAACTACCAGTCATGGACTCATGCAAAAGATGACTAGTTTCGACCCCAGCTTTTTGCCGAGACATGATCTAGTTTTCATATACATGAGTACGCATAGATTTTTAATGTGATACAAAGTTTCATACATGACACACGCGGCGTCAACGGGATAGATTAGCAGTAGCCTAACAAGACTACTCAAGAAGCAAATGGGATTAAGATCGGTCTTCGCAAGGCATAGGTCGCTTGCAAAACAATTACGAGCATGCAAATGTGATACCGATCAGGTTTTAACGAGCGGATATCGGCGTACATGTTATAATTTCGTGTATGATTTTAACAAGTATATTAAATGTGAAATACTAGGTTTAATAAGGATAAAAAAAAATCACGTCTAGGGTTCAAACCAAAGATGGGTCGAATCATAGGACATGGGTCGATCTCCAATCAGAAACAATAAGTCGAAAAACACAAGTTTTGTATGCTACAATCTATGATTTCACGTGGCTTGTATAATGGTTAACGAGCAGCAAGAATAATAGGTTATTATGTGTATTATACATGTTATTAGTTAAGTTTTCATGTTGGCAAAATTCGGATTTATAGACCTGTGTTGTGTCGACTGGAAAGAAGGGAAAAAAAAAAGAGAAGAAAGTTGTTTTACCTTGTGTTTAGCGAGACCAAAGAAAACAACAGGGACCCTAGATCCCGATGATCAACTACTCGAAAATTTACCAGCAGCGAAGCTCTCGAGCCTCTTTGTCTTTGAGAAAAATAAGTAGCAACTGTGCTCTATTTTTTTCTTTTGTTTCATGCGTATGAAAAGAGGGAGGGTAAACCATATTTTGGGGATAGAAAAATGGGAGGAGCGTGTATCTCTTGTTTAGGAAGGTAGTAATTATCATTTAATTGGCTTGATTAAAAATTCTGTTATGTATGCGATAATTAGGCCGAGATTTGGGGAATTGATTGTGTAAAAATCGGATATTATAAGACTAACTAAACGTGTGATGACTTAGGGAATTTAGGAAGGTTTCAATTATGTAGCCAATCCATATTATTAACATGTAACTTAGGTTAGTTTATATAATTGTCATTATATTTATAACATATAGTTTTTAGGTGTCAAAATAATTGTTACAAACTTTGGTAAAAGCTCAAATTAGACGTAAAATTAGGAATCCGAATTTCAGGGTTTTACATTGGCACTGATCTTTCAAAATTCCATCCTGTTGTTGATAAGCGTGAAAAAATTCCAAACCAAAAAAGTGCAGCCCTCCGATTTGCAAAATAAGGAAAATATATTTTGAGTCAGAAAATCTGCTAAACAATATTTGATTAAGCTTAAAGTTGAATCCGAAAAGAGTTACCTTATATTACGGAGAGCAGTAGACATCTTCTTTGGCTTCCTGTTTGGTTTATTGTGTTGGTGTATTAAAGACGTATATCCACCAGTTATTACGCTCAGATTTGAAAAGAAGCAGAAACAACGGTAGGCTGCACCATGGCTGCAAAGAAACACGGTTGCATAGTATTGCCATCCGGTTCTTGCCTGGCCAAGCTATGCAAACAATATTTTGCAGCCTACTTCATTCGAATATGAATTTGGATGGCAATCATCATAGCGTTGGTGGATGTTTGTTTTAATATATTGAAGGAAGAACCTAACAGTTGTTGGATATACATAGTGCATTAGTAGGGGAAAAAAAGGGAAACTTATTGAAATATGTAAATTGTAGCAGCACTTATCTTTAACGTTTGGCTTGCATTTAATCAGAACAACGATGACAGATGCTATACATCGTGTATCGTTATTATGGGAGGTTTGTGTAAACATATTTGCAAGAATCGTTCCACAACAATTGTTCATGAACAACATGACTGAATTTGTAAAGATCAGTGGCAAATGAAATAGGATGATGCGAAAAAGTAATTTGCATCAAATCATTTGCCACACCATCCTCTTCCATTTGGCACTGATCTTTCAAAATTCAATCCTGTTGTTGATAAGCGTGAAAAAATTCCTAACCAGAAAAGTGCAGCCCTCCGATTTGCAAAATAAGGAAAATATCTTTTGAGTCAGAAAATGTGCTAAACAATATTTGATTAAGCTTAAAGTTCAATCCGCAAAGAGTTACCTTATATTACGGAGAGCAGTAGACATCTTCTTTGGCTCCATGTTTGGTTTATTGTGTTGGTGTATTAAAGACGTATATCCACCAGTTATTATGCTCAGATTTGAAAAGAAGTAGAAACAACGGTAGGCTGCACCATGGCTGCAAACAAACACGGTTGCATAATATTGCCATCCGGTTCTTGCCTGGCCAAGCTATGTAAACAATATTTTGCAGCCTACTTCATTCGAATCTGAATTTGGATGGCAATCATCATAGCATTGGTGGATGTTTGTTTTGATATGGTAAATAAGGATAAAAAGTATAACTCTTAACCAATAGGTCACTAAATGTTAAGGCATTCAATAAAAAAAAGATATTGGCGATAACAAAGAAAGACTATTGGGCATTTTTTTTTTGGTTTGCTGATATGAAAATATATACATAATAATTAAGAGAAACAGGATTAAAACCGATGGTTTTAAAGATGATGTGAAAAATGGAATGCCGTATGTATTTAACTATAACAGCAACCACAGATGATGTACATCGCTTGTCAATATTAGCAAATGAAAATCACCTGCTATTTTTTTTTGCTGATACAAATATTTTATGCTCTGTATCTCTTACGTTAAGCTTGTTTCTACATGCTTATACCTGCAATGCGACAAAAGGTCCTGGTCAACAATACGATTTCAGTCAAAAAGATAGATGGGAAACAAAAGAGGATGGTGCGAAGAAGTAACTTGCACCAAATCACTTATCACATCATTCTCTTTTGCTCCCCATCTATCTTTTTGAATTGTATCCTATTCATGACCAACACCTTTGGTGGAGTTGCAGGTACAAACATGCAAAAAAAAAAAAAACTTATCATGACAGATACAGAGCATCAAATGTTAGTATCAGCAAAAATAAAATACCAGCTGATTTTCAATTGCTAATATTGGCATGCGATGTACAACATCTGTCGTTGCTATTATGGTTGAATGCATATGACTTTGTTAGTATTAGATTCTTTTCTAAAACGATTGTCTAATATGTTCAATGAAAACTATAAATAACAAAGGCAGTTATCAGGCTCAGATTTTGTAATCAAACATGGTGAAAAAGATGTATGATCAACCATCGGTGTTAACAAAAACGGTTGCACAATAATGCCATCCAGTCATCGATATGTCAACCGGTGATCATAATCTTTGAATACTGAGTCTGTTAGTTTTAGAAAATATGGTAGAATCATCATAGCCTTAGCCAAATTGAAATAATGTTTATTATATCTATTATACATTTATGGCGCGACCCATCCAATGTTTATTACACTAATATTGTAAAATTGGAACATGAGTCAGTCAGTTTGAATGAGCAAGAGTTCCAACCATAGTTCTGAAACTCAAATACCTGTGCATATATTTTGGACTTTGCAGCGAATGCAATCGTAGAAAACAAACACGGCTGCATAATTATGCCACCTAATGTTTGTGACAGCAACTGGTATTAGCGTCATTTTTTAACCAAACCGCCTGAAAAACAGGCAGAACCCAGCATCACTGCAAACACACATCAAAAGTAGCTGCATCAAAGCATATGTTAACAAATCATATAAACAGTGTCAGTGTAAAATGGTAAAAAAGTTTCAAATTCTGGCACGGACACAAACAAACCCATCTGCATAATAGCAAATAAGTTATTACACCGGCCGATTCTTGGTCTGGCTACCTACGGATGTAAGGTTGAACGACGAACATTAGGTAACCGCTAAAAAAAAGCAGTTGATCATCATAAGGCATTAATATTTTTGACCAAAACAAAATTGTGATATCCGCATACTAAACATTTTTTTACGCAAACCATCAGTTATCTCAGCTATAAATTTTGTTAGATACGTATTCACCATGGTTGCAAGCACAACTCAAAAGTGTGCTGCCATCCGATTGTGTCAAACGACACCTACACCAAATCACCACAATGAATAAGCCAGAGCAAAAAAACAAAAGCACAACTCAAAAGTGCGCTGCCATCCAATTAAGCTAAACGATACCCACACCAAATCACCCCAATCAATAAGGCAAACCAAATAATGAAAATAGATCAACATGTTTCATTGGATATCATAATTGCAAAACAAAAGCCACAACACTGAAAGAACACTGGCACATAAAAATATTTACGACACAAAATATCCTCTTATGGCCAATATCATTTCAGAGAAAAAAAATTTCTTCCAACACAACAACAAAAAGCCGGGCAAACCAAATTCAGAGAACAACCATGATGCATAAATAGCCTCAAACCAAAAACAATAACAATAATGAGAAAAATAATATTAATGATCAAATACAACAGCAACACAAAGAAAGCAACATCAACAATTAACTATAGTATGCAGCAGCAGCAACATTGTCATCACAACAGCAGTTGAAACCTACGAATATTCAAAGGAAGAAGTCTAAATGAAGATAAAAAAGTCAGCTCACCAAGCAACATCAGTCTTTTGTAAATATAGGAACTTTTAGCAGCAGCTGGTAGCAGACAATATGGATCCAAACATGTTTATGGACTACCTACACAAACATGCCTGGAAACCACTAACGAAATAGCAGTCTTGCAAAAAGAGGTCGAAACTTCATCAGGGTTGCATAGAAACCTGGTTGCATGATAGCAAATGGTCTACCATGCCATCCAGTTCTTGCCCTCGCAAGATAATGTTCAGACCTCCAAAGGCCAACAATTGTAATCTGAAAAAAAAAAAAGAAAAAAAAAAGAAAAAAAAAAAGATTAAAAAAAATTAAATAAAGCACAACCTATGTAATAAAACAACAATAAGACATCACAAAACGTGAAGCAGCAAATCAACAAATAACGCCACAGGAAAACCAATACAGCTAACAAAAAAAGGAACGCACCAACACAGTTAAATATGACAACAAATAAAGAATTATTGCAAAAAAAAAACACAACCTAAAGTTTCAATAACACCTTATAACTAATCATTACCAGAAACAAACACATTTTCAAAAACTAATTCGCAAACACATCAAAGCATACAAAATAGCAAACAAATATCGTAACACAACTGATTATGCTAACAACCGAACAATAACAAATAATACCCAAAAAAAGTTTAAACATCAACTGACGAAATTAACAACAACAACAACCAAAAAAGCCATTGCCAATCCAACACCAGATCCAAAAGTCTGGATATAACCAAACGACTAACTGTAGATAAACAACCAAACATAATAAAAAAACAGAACCTACAACGAAGGACTGCATGCAGCAAAAGGTTAAACATCAACTGATGAAATTAACAACAACAACAACAACAACAACAACAACAACAACAACAACAACAACAACAACAACAAAACAACAACAAAAAAGCCAAACAACCAGATCTATAATGAGTTCGATCACAAAACCTATTGGCAAACCTAAACCACATGCAAAAGTCCAGATATAACCAAACTACTAACTGCAGATACAACAACTCTATAATCAACAACAACAACACAAACAACCAAACATAACAAAAAAACAGAAATCAAAGCACCCGTTTTTTTTTTTCGGAAACAAAAAGCAGAGCAGCTAAATTAGATCCAAAAGTGTGGTTATAAGCAACCTAATAACTGTAGCTAAAACAAATAGCCTAAAAAGAACCACACATTTAAAAAATTAATAAACACACTATTCATACCACTGTAGCTCCCCTCACAAAGCACTGTAGTTACAAAATAACCCACAAAGTCGGATCGAAAAACGTAAAATAACCGTCGGGTAAAGATACCAGAATTAATCATCCCGGATCTCAAGGAAAAGAAGAGCATGTGAGTGAAGGGCAACAGTTGGATGACCCAACAGCAACCCAATGCCTAACCCAAACCCGGGCTAAAACGGGTAGAAACAAAATTTCGGGCGGGTCGCGACATAAATGTATAATAGATATAATAGATTGCATGAACCTTGGGTACATTAAAAATTTTGATTTACTGTCTACCTTCTTAACCATACCTTCAAAAATAAGTTTTGAAAAGTTGAAAATTCTGTCTATAGCCAAGCAAATGAGAGCAGTAGCAATATTACTACTGAACTGTTCCCATGAGGTTTTCTTGGGGATAAGACAATGAAGGATGGTGTGAATGAAAAATCTCCATTGTGGGGCAAAACGACTCTTTTGAAAAGTTAAATTTTGAAAATCAGTGTGATACCCCATCCTGGATAAAGTTTTCAAAAATTTCCGTGTTTGGCATGTCATTAATACCATTGCCATCACTCAGATGGAGATGCCTTCTGAGAGATGATTCAGTAATAGTGATGGATTTGCCATCCACTTTAGCATTTATTTCTCTGTCACCATTTTCAAAGGTTTTGACACTGGCAGTGTGCCAAAATTGCTTGATGTGAGTGACATAGATAATGGGATTTAAAAGTAAAGAATACCTTATGTAAGTGTTGTTCAGAAAATCCACTATCTCATGAAAGGTTGGTTCATCCTCTAACTTTTCCAAATAAGCAACTTGATTGTGTTTTTCAGAAAAGGATAAAGTGGCCATTTTATTTTCAGTAAAAAGTTGATTTGACTGGTGGGAATAGTGAAAATTTATGGTAGAAAGTAGAAAAAGAAAGTTAATTGAGATAAGAGATGACGAGTGGCTTGCTAGGGTTTCAATTGGACCGACTTTGAATAAAAGATAACTTTTAATCGAAGATAAGGCTAATTAAATATTATAAAAGGTAAAAATATACAAAAAGGAAACCCTTAAAACAAGGAAATCATCAGTAAAAATCTTAACTAACCCTCAACGGCTATTTTCAAAAAGCTGGTAATTCGCACCAGTACTAACGTCTCTTTAGCAATACAAACTTAACCTAGCAGTACTAACTTTAAGCCTGACAGTACAAACTTTTTTAAGAAAATTTTGAATCAGCAGTATGAACTTGATTTTAATGAAAAACCATACTGCTAACAACCTTTTAGAAGGGATTAAGTGTAATGAAAGACACCTAATCAAGAGTTCGGTTTAAAGCAACCTCTGGTTGTGTGAGAACCAATGTTTTCAGTTATAAAATAACTGCCTGTGATAAGATAAACCCATTCAAAGGGCTTTCTTGACAGGGTTTCCAGCTCGTGGCAGTTGTTGCCTCTAACACAAGTGTTGGATTCACGTTTGCTCGCTGTTCTTTCTATCAGATGTCCTTAGACTGGCTCATTATACTAATAAAAGTATAAAATGATAGAAAGTGAGTTGAGTCAATTACTGTCTGACCAACTAAGCCATCAATTCAATACAAACTATCATAATGAAATCTTAAGAAAGATGTTTTAAGGAAGTAATTAACTCAGGTATACACCTTTGTTAATGTATTCCCAAACTCTGTCCATCATTGACTTATTATGTCTGCAACTTGAACCACCATTTGCTTGCTCACACATTGCACTTGTAACTTCCTTTGTGCTCAAATTTCAAGATCAAGATTAGAGTTTCCAACTTCAGGGTAAGTTCTTGGATTAAGGGGAAGTCCTGATCTTTCATGGAAGACAACATCTTTCATATGTTGGTTTTGTCATTATCAACTCTATCACCTGCAATTGTTAGTCCAAAACCAAGAAAACAAAGTGCAAAGCACTTGTCTCATAACAGTATAAACATATGACTAACAGTATGAATAAAACAGACCAATTTTGTACAAACAGTACAAACTATATACTATCAGTACCAATTGACAAAGCTGGCAGTACAAATCCAAGTTAAGTATAAAAACACACAGCTTGAAAAACTTTAAGGATTAAGCATCCCAATACTTGCTACCAAGTATTGAAACCTTCCTACATCAAAGGCTTTTGTAAGTAGATCTGCAAAGTTTTGATCAGAATCAATTTTAATCACTTGAATCAACTTTTTCTCATTGCAGTCTCTAATGAAATGATGCCTAATTTCTATTTGTTTTGTTTTAGAGTGTTGTACTGGATTTTTAATGATACAAATGGTACTGCTATTGTCTATATATATGATGTTCATGAAATTATACCCATAGGCAAGAAGCTGATTCTGAATCCAAAGCACTTGACCACAGCAACTTGCAGCAGCAACATATTCAGCTTCAGTGGTTGAAGTTGCCATAATTGTTTGCTTCTTACATTGCCATGATATAAGTCTGCATCCAAGGAATTGACATCCTCCAGTTGTTGATTTTCTGTCCAGGCTTGCACCAGCATAATCACTATCTGAATATGCTACCAGGTCAAAAGGTGAATCCCTAGGATACCACAAACCCAACCTAGGTTGACCCTTAAGATATCTAAAGATCCTTTTGATTGCAGTTAAGTGAGAAACCTTCGGAGTCACTTGGAATCTTGCACAAGCACAAACAGAAAACATGATATCAGGCCTTGATGATGTAAGATACATCAAGGATCCTATCATAGACCTATAAGTGTGCACATTAACACATTCTCCATTAGCATCCTTGAGTAATGGTTTGTCTGGATCAATTGGAGTGCTGACCACTTTAGCATCAACAAACTGAAACTTCCTTAGAATCTCTACCACATATTTATCATGGCTGATAAATATGCCTTCATGTGATTGCTTTACTTGCAGACCCAAAAAGAAAGTAAGTTCCCCCATGGAACTCATCTGAAACTTATCATGCATAAGTTTCTCAAACTATACACACATTTCCTTCCTTGTAGATCCAAAGATAATATAATCCACATACACCTGTACCAGCAAGATATCCTTCTTGTTCTTCTTGATGAATAAAGCCTGATTAATCTTGCCTCTTTGGAATCCATTCTCTAGCAAATAGGAAGCCAATGTTTCATACCATGCCCTTGGTGCTTGATGTAGACCATAGAGAGCCTTCACAACTTTTTACACCTTATCAAGATGCTCTGGATCAATAAAACCTGGAGGTTGTGAGACATACACCTCCTCCTCAATAGTACCATATAAGAAGGCACTCTTGACATTCATTTGATAAAATGTGAATCCCATAAATGAAGCATAGGCCAAGAATAGTCTAATTGCTTCAATCCTTGCTACTGGTGCAAAGACTTCTTCATAGTCTATACCCGCTTCCTGTGTGTACCCTTGGGCTACAAGTCCAGCCTTGTTTCTATATTCACCTTTCTTCAATCAAAAGTTATCTTTTACTTGAAGTCGGTCCAATAGAAACCCTCATAAGTCTTTCATAATATCTCAATTCACTTTCTTCAACCTACTTTCTAACCTAAATTACTTTAATCCCAGCAGTCAAATCAATAATTTACTAACAATCGTGGCTACTTTAACCTTTGTCGATAAACATAACATGGTAGCTTATTTGGAAAAAGCAGAGGATGACACCCAATTCCATCAGATAGTGGACTTTTTAAATGGTTCTCACATAAGGTATTCCTTACTTCTTAATCCCACTATCTATGTCTCCCACATCAAAGAGTTTTGGCAGACTGCTACTGTCAGAACGTTTGAGAATGGAGACAAAGAGCTAAATGCCACAGTGGATGGCAAATCTATCACTCTTACTGAATCATCATTTAGGAGGCATCTCCACCTGAATGATGACAATGGTATTAGTGTTATGCCCAACACTGGAATTTTTGAAAATTTAACCAGAATGGGGTACAACATCCAATCACAATCTTTAACTTTTCAAAACGGTTGTTTTGCCCCACAATGGAGGTTTTTAATACACACCATCCTTCATTGTCTTAGTCCTAAGAAAACCTCCTGGGAACAGTTCAGTAGCAATATTACAACTGCTCTCATCTGCTTAGCTACTGATAGGACTTTTAACTTTTCAAAACTCATCTTTGAAGGAATGGTCAAAAATGTTGATAGCAAATCAAAATTTTTTATGTATCCCAGGTTCATTCAAACTATTTTGAACATGAGGGCACATTAGCTTCTTACTCACAAAAATGTTTATCCAACACCCAAACTTACCCAAAAAATTTTCAGTAATATGAGGATAGCCTCAAAAGGGTACAGTGGGGTAGAAGTTCCATTATTTGATTCAATGCTACAGGTACAGGGTGAAGGGTCAACAACCCCGGTTGATCCCCAACACACACCCACAAGTTTTGAACAATCAGCCTCACAACCAACCTCATCACCAGATAGGTCACTATCCAGAGAGGGCTCTGATGTACCTCAGCACAGAGTTCCTACCCCTCCCCATGTAGTAGATGAGGCTGACATTGTTAGTATAGGAAGGGCTGCTTCTACTGTCTCAGGCTTAGAAGCTGGGCAGGACAGAGGTAATATAAATAAGACCCAACCTATGGCAACAACAACAATACCAAGTTCCTTTGAACCTAGTACTATTGGTGGAATACCAAGCCAACCGGAAATATTAGGTGGCTCAGAGGCTCACCATATGGTGGAGTCTGAGTCTTTGCCCCATGATGCACTCTCCCTGAAGGTCACACATCAGGAAGTGCTGAGGGCAGTCAGAAACTTATGGGATTGATGGAACTATGTACCAAATTGTCTGACAAAGTGTCTAGCTTGGAGACTGATCTCAACACTCACAAAAAGGTTTTTGGCAAGGTGTATACTAAATTGGTGCTTAAAGTCAAGAAACTGGAGCAGAAGGTCAAGACACTCCAAAGAAAGAGATCAGCAAAATTGGTGGAATCAAATGACTTATCTTCTTCATCAAGTTCATCAGATGGTCAGAGTGATGGTCACGGTGAGGAATCTTCCAAACAGGGGAGGAAGATTGCCAAATTAGATGAAGATCCTCATGTTTCTTTGGTCCAAGAGGAGTTTGATACTCAAGGGAGGCAAGATTCTCAAGGTATTGGTACAATGACAGAAGGTGCTGGTATTGCTACACATGGTACTGGTAGTATTCCAGAAGAAGGTACTGGTGGTTCTCAAGGTACTGCTAGTGCAGTATACACAAGAAGGCCAAAGAGATCAAGATCAGACAAGGGTAAGGGAATAATGGTAGAGGAAGAAGAAACATCACAGAAGATCTCCAAGAAAAGCTAAGTTCAGATTGCTCTTGATGAGGAGTTATCTTAAAGATTTCATGAAGAGGAGTTAGCTAGGGCAGCTGAGGAAGAAAGATTGGCAAAATTTATAGTTGAAGAGATGTTTCAGACTGAAGAAGAACAAATAGCTGCTCAAATTCTTTATGATAAAGAGTTAGCAGCCAAACTACAAGAAGAAGAAAGGTCTCAGTTCACAAGAGAAGAACAAGAACAAGCAATTGATAACCTTTTGGAGCAAATCAAAAAAGGTCAAAGCAAGAAGAAAGCTGCTCAGAAGAAACCCCCCACCAGGAAAGAACAACTGTCTTATATGAAGACTTATCTAAAGCACCAAGATACCGGGAAAGAACATCACTTCAAAGGAAGATCTTTTGAATAAATTAAAAGGATTTACATTGATACTCACAGGAGAATGCAGATGTGGTTGAGACATCTTGAAGTAACTTGTGGTTGTTGGATCTTTTAATGATAACAAAGGTTGTTGTTGAAGATTAGGTTTGTAATTCGAAGAATAAATACCCTTTCTCGGAACTTTAACCTTACTCAGAGAAAAATCTAGGAAAAAAAAAAAAAAAAAAACCTTACTCGGAAAAGGTTGCTCGAAGAAAACTGTCTAGCTAGAAGCTTCCTTGCTAGAAGATTTCTTGCTCGAAGGATAAGAATTCACCAAGTATATAACCCCTTAGTAGAAGGATTATAAAGGAAGTTCTGATTTCCTAACTCGGAATTTAAACACAGAACTTATGGTAAATCTTCTAACTCGAGGTGTGTTATACGAAAAACGTTTACTCAGAAACTTTAGCTTGCTCGAAGGAATACTTTTCTAAGTCGAAAAATATTTGTTCAAAGGATTACTTCTCACTTGAAGTGCAGTAACTCGGAGAACTGTTCTTCTAACTCGAAGAATTAGTTGCTCGGAAAGTATACTTCTAAGTCGAGGTATTGTTGCTCGAAGGATCGCAGCCTTACTATAAAATGACCTCCTAACTTAGAGAATTATAGTAACTCGAAGGAGAACTCGAAGTATATCTTCTAGCTCGAAGAACTTCAAGTTCTTTTTCTGCAAGTTATCTCCTTACTCGGAGAATGCACCTCCTAACTCGGAGGAAACACTCTTGCTCGGAGAAAAATGCTCCTAACTCGGAGAAGTGCGATGAACAGTACCCGATTTCTTCAAATTTCTTACAAATCTAATCTAGAAGAACCTAATGTACCCCCTGGCGATTGATACCACTTGATAGGTCTCAAGTTTATCACACAAGGTTACTTGATTCTAGAGAGAGAAAGAGATGGAGGTTAAGTATAAGACTAATGAAAAAATGAATAACATTAACCAACACCTCTTTCCTTTAATGGAAGGGGTATTTATAGTTTTCTACACAAGTTGGGCATTGCCCTAAATAACAAATAAGTAAAAGGCCACGGCCCATGGGCCTTCTACACAGGCCGTACCTTAATAACTAACATAAAGGCCTATGCAACCTATTACACAATATGATCAATTCTTGATAATCTAAGACGTGTTCCCAACAAGTAATATAGAGAGACTCTCACAAACCCTCATCTATCTAAACCTAATTTCACCAAGACTTAACTCAATTGCAACGTTAAACATGACTTTAACACGAGCAAGACCGAATCAAGCGAACTCAAATCAAAACAAAACATAATCACTTCTTTACCTTCAAGATCCGTAATCATTCTCACATAACTATCATCATGACTTCACAAATCAATCCACAAATCACTGCATAAATGATTTCTGCTTCTCAGACAGATATCATTCAGGGTGGTTCAGATAACCATCCACCTATGCTTTCTCGTGGTTCCTAACTCAATGGGCAAGTCGTATGAAGCGTTTCACTGAAGACAAACCCGAAGGTGACCTGATTTGGAAATCCATTGAGAAAGGTCCTTATGTCAGACGAGAAATCAATGTTCCATCGATCCACCTACTGACCCCACGACCCAAATTCAAACAGATTCGGATCTTGCCAATGAAGACAAGGCTCAAATAAAAGTTGACATACGTGCTATGCATCTCATCTTGAAAGGTTTGGACAATGGCGTATACTCAATTGTGGACAGTTACGCGAATGCAAATGCTATATGGGAGGCTGTTGAACGTCACATGCAGGGGATAGAAGTTGGAAAACAAGGGAAGGGGATAGTTTTTTTTTTTTTTTTATGGGAATATGAGAAATTCACGTTTGTGCCTGTAGAAACATTAGAGTCATACTATCTGAGATTATAGTGAATGATTTAAACAAGAACAACACCACAATGGCCAAAAAAAATCTGAACATCAAATTTATGCTTCATCTCCAACCTGAATGGAAACGTATTATCACCCAAGTGAAGCAAACCAAGAAACTGAATAAACTCACCTTCCATCAGATTTTTGACATCTTGAAGAAGAATCAGGTTGAAGCTAATGATGTACGAGCTTAGCTTGAGAGAAGAAAGCATGATCCACTAACACTCACGTCAAATATTCCTTCTGCACACCATAGATCCCAAGCGCCGGTTCCAAGGCAAACAAGGTATGCACAAGCTAGATATGTATCACCATCACCAACACCATCTCTTACTTATCAACCATTTGCTTATATAGCACAAGCACCCACATATAATCACAACCCAAAAAATTTCAGGTCAATACTATTCACCAAAATCGAATTTACTTTCTTGACATTTAATCGAAAACAATTTACGTGAGACTTTTAACTTGAACCGACGCAAAAACCTAGAATAAATTCCAAGTGCCCTAGGACTTAGATTAAATTTAGTCCACAACGCTCCGGTATCTTGCTCCTACTCCATTTCACAATTTTACACTATAACACAACTTTCTATTCTTTAACTACTTACGGTTTTATATTCAACAAACGTTAATTGTCATTTAATATTTGATTGAACAAATAATTGCCAACCAAGCCTTCGATGGTGATCAAAGGAATAATGGGGTGTTGAGATTGCGCCAAGCTTGTTCTTAACCTGAAAATAAGAAATACGAAGACACTACGTTAAGTGATTGCGCAGGGGTTGGACCCTGCGAACCACCTCCGGCGTGTGAGTAAGTATGTGTAATGGTAATGTAGGTCGTAAATTTAGAGAGTGAAGTTAACTTACTTAGTTTTTGGCCCGACTATGCTATTTATAGGGGAGAAATAGGACATAGTGGGCGGTTGCATATTGTTCGGAGATCATGGGGGCGTCCCATGGAAAGTGGTAACCTGTAACACCCCAACCCGACAAGGGTAGAGATGTCACAACAATGGTGACATATCAGAAACATACACAAGCATACATCTTCAATAACACAAAGGAAATACAAGGGTTACAAGAAATTACAGGGAAAATACAAAATTTACAAAGGAATAAATACAAAGTCTGAAAATATGAATTCTTCTAGTCATCTCTATAGTAAAATTTATATCACAGTGTAGTCTTCGAAGTCCAATGGTACTCTCCACTCAAACCCAGCTTCCAACTAAAACCTGCCGCATGGAAAGAAATGCGGCTGAGCTTAAAAAGCCCAGTGAACAGATATAACGGTAACAAAGCAGTAATAAAAAATAGTACAGAGTAACATAAATAAAAGTCATGCAGATGTAATATGGTTTAAGGGATAAGTTAATGAATAAGTATAAAGGAAAAAGAGAAAAGGGATAGTAATCCATCACGAGCCCAGAACAGATCATATCATATCGTAACCATAAATCCTCAAATCATATAGAGGGGAGACCTCTCAGATAATCAGATAATATGAGGGGTGTCCCCATTCTTCAAATGGAGTAGCTAGCTCCCAGATATATGTGAAAGGCGTGTATTGCACACAAGCACCAGTCACCAGACAAATCATATCAAATCATGTTAAATCCACTAAACAGAACAGATCTAGGATGCATCCATACGCCCCCCAAACAAATACTGGCCATAACAAATATAATGCGCATATCATAATCAAAATGGGGACGTGGCGGAACATCACTCTACCGCCCTAGAGTCATGCCATTGGTGCATCAATGACATGGCCATGTTACCTTCATGGCTAGGAAACAGATTTTGGCTCGGGTATCAAACTAAGAGTCAGATATCATATCAAATCAGAGTGTCATAACAGATGGCTCATAACAGATAGTTCATAACAGATGGTTTATATCAAACATCATCAGAAGTAGTACCAAAAGTCCAAATCAGAGTTTATCAGATCAAGGTTCATATTAAATAATCAAGTCAAGGTTCAGATCAAAAGTTCCTTTCAAAAGTTTTTATCGAAAGTCCATTTTAAACAATCCTTTATTCGCGATTTTCATAAAACGATCCTTTAAAGTGGTCTTCATGAAAATAATCTTTCAAAAAGGTTTTTATAAAGATAGTCTTCAAAATATAGTTTTCATAAAAGTTAGTAACATTTTATATAAAAGTAGTTTCGCATCATTTATAAACATCTTTTTAAAATGGTTTTCCTCAAAACATTTCCATGGTATAATTAAAAGGTTTTCATAACATAGATTCATAACAGAGGTCATATCAAATGGGATCAACAGAGAAGGTTCAAGCAAATGGAATCATAGCAATGGCATCAGTTCAGAAACTAACGGATCAGAAAATGGAAGAGATCATGAGAAACCTTATAAGAAAGGTCAGAATATCTGTACCTTAAGCAAGCCAACCAATCAAATAAGAAAGCAATGGAATTAGGGAATCACCCCTTCTTCACCGAACCTATACAGATTAACGATCGCATATTACTTATAAGCTCATTTTATAAGTTTACCACTTTTGTTATTAAGGTTTCCCATTTATGATTTCTTTCTATTTTTAGAAACTTTCTATTTTTAGTAACCTATCATATTTAGTAAGTTTTCCGGTTTACTAACTTTCTATAATTAGTAAGTTTTCCGTTTACATAACTTTTAGGGTTAAAATGCCAATTAAATAACTTTTAGACTTAATATGATCAACATTTTAGTTTAGGGTTAATATGGCAAATTTTAAATTCACCTACACGACATCTATTTCATCCTTTAAAACCGAACCAACTTACCCTTAACCCATTCAAACCTTATGTCCTTTTTATTTGCCCATTTAGCGACACGAGACCAACATTAACCCACTTTTCACACTACATAACACACCCATTCGACATGCCCCAAAACAAACATACGCGACACACACCAGACACCATATCAACACACACCAAATTCCTTTTTCCCAGTCACACAATACACCATAAGCCCACATAAAATCATAACCCACACCTTAGTTATTCCTTTGATTTCGACCCCTTTATACCACACAATATGCATGCTATCTTTCATTATATTTAACACATATTTACTAAAAATTACGATGCCAATTTTCGGTTCGCTACTGGAGCTTTTGCGCTTGTGCATTAAGTTGGTTAACCATCTTTTGTGGAAAGCAAGACCTATTGATAAGTCAAGTCAAATATACGAACCAAATATGTGTATTCACAGTTGCCCAGTTGCCTAATTCAGTTAACACTTAGAATTTTAGCTCAACATGACTTATTAATAAAAGTTTAAACAAGATGCATTATACTAAGTTTCATATTTTACGAATTTATATGGCGCATGCAATATGAATTTGACGTAACAAAATGGTGATTCTTATATGAAATCTCATTACTTTCTTTTCTTTTTAATGATCTTTTGCCTATTCTTTAAGTGTTCATCTTTGTAGGGTAACTCTTTTTCATAACGTTGTAAATTTTCTTTTTATCTAATCAAACTAGCGTGTGGCTTTATGTCATAGGGTTTATGTCATTCTTTATCATACTTATAATTTCCCTTTTATCTCACAAGGTGTCCGGGTTTATCCCACAGTGTTTACGCCATTCTTAATGACCAACCCATTAACACATTCTAATATATAGGACTAACATTTGATTATCATACAAGGTGTATTATGGATCAAGAGTTACCTTCTAAACAACTCAAAGACGGATCGAAACTAGGATATTAAACGAATGTCTGCTCAAAACCCAACCCGCCATGCTCGAAACCATAACTCGAATGGTCATGTAGAGTCAACCGTATCAATCACGAACCAAACTCCTAACCGACAAGAAGAACATACAGTCTAACCGCGAGACGCGATATAACCCAAAAACCCAAACGTGAACCGATCTTAACTTGAACAGACCTCCAACAACGAACCACCCAACGAGAATCGTACCCTTTAACGCGAACATGAACTTTAAACCCAAAAATGCTCCAAACTCGAACGACCGCGACTCGTATTCGAACTCAGATGGTGGTAAAACACACAACCCTCTAGGTTGTATTTTGTTGCGGCATATATTTTTTTTTATAGAGAAACTGTTTTGAAAATAGGCTAAAATATTGCTTATATGGTCGTGGGTATACTACCCTTTTGGAAAAGAAGATGGGACTTGGAGCGGAGGAGACGTGATGAATTTGGCAGGGTTTAAATGTTGGTCAAAGAAGATGGGACTTGGAGCGGAGGAGACGTGATGAATTTGGCAGGGTTTAAATGTTGGTCAAAGTTTCCTCCTTTTTAGTAGATATGATTGAATGAATAATGCTAGAGTATGCATATATGGACGTGGCATGGGTACCAATATTTTCGAAAAGTAAGGGATTTCAATGTGATATATTTGATTCGGCATTAAAGATAATTTCAATTATATAATGTGGCATATCTTCTTTAATTGTTATTATTTTCTTTTATTTTTATTTTCTTTAATTGATAGAGCTCGTAAAAAAAATTAGGATTTAATTCATATTTTTATACATATATGTAGCTTGGGATTAAATCAATTTATAAGGTAATAGTAACCTTAGGTTATATATAATTTATATTATATAGTTGATGTGCTCTTATAAAATTCAAATTAGAGGGGTAATTTAGGGATTTCAAACGATTGGAAAATGAGGGTTTTACAACTCTTCCCCTCTAGAAGAAAAATTTCGTCCTCGAAATTTGAGTAGACAGGACAGATGGAAACGTATCGAATCACAGAAGACACGTTGAAAAAAAAATAAATGCGCACAACTCTTTGGTTTCTCAAACGACTTCGTGTCCAGTATAATACTTCTAAAGAATTCTCACAAACAGACATATCTTTTTTTTTCTCATAACTCTTAGTCTCAGGTCTATCATCAAGAGTAGATCATAATGAACCAGTTTCAACGGAAATAAAACGTACATGTAGGAGATGCTAGGCTTATCTTCTCAATAGTAACATATAGAACACATACGGACAGATTGGATGATAATATCAACCGGCAGAAAGCTCTACAACGGGACCTAAGATTCTTATCGGAAGCACCGAGGTCAGCAAAGCGCGTTTTCGAGAATCCAAACGTATCGAATCGTACCACGGTGAAGGTAAATTAGGCGTATAGGTAGAATGAACTTAAAGTCTCACTAATCACGGATAATCCAACGGAGATCAATTTCTAAACTTCCTAGCTACTCCCCAAGATATCATATGTCCATAATGAGTGCACGTTATATGGTGTAAGTATTATCACGTTGATCAGGCGTCATAATACTAGCACCACATAATTATGCCTTCATGATGATCATACTTTATCTCGAGTCGTGAGCGAAACCACCTATCTTAATCCACCTAGTACTTCTATAGTCTCAAAGGTCAACAAGATCAAATGTCATAGTCAAGCGGGAAAACAAAACTATTCGCAAGAGTATCAAAATCCCAGATTGCCTAGCAGAAGTGAGGTACGCCGTCACAAGCATCATATCTTCCACAACTCGCCAAAATCTCTCAAACAAAGCCATCACCGAACATATGAAAAATGAACACAAACTGAAATGCTTTTAGGAAACTTAAATCATAAGAGGATCTTATTACTATTTAACGAAATTTAAGAGGGTCAACGGAATGAAAGTTAGTCGCCAAGAACTTCGGCCTTCATAGAACCAATTCTTCCAAACATAAAGGGTCTGTTTCAAAATTTCGTTCATTCAAAACATCCAATCTCCTCAAGTCCGGTTAATCTGTCTTCGTCTGTCCATCAGTCGGGAAGTGAAACCAAGATCGGGAACTTGTGTCTGGTTCGTCGAGCCTCCTGCAGTTCTTCTTGGAATGTGATGGAGTAATGTGGATTTCTGGCACGATCTTTAAATCTCTTCATCATCCAGTCTGCTTCCGCTCCCAATTCATCTTAGTACAACCAAGATGAATAGGGAAGTGAGACTGCATGTCTTCATCAGCTCCAGGTTCACCATCTTGACTAGAATTTCTTCTTCTGCATCGCCAACACTTCTGCCTTGTAAGGAATGTCTTCACTCTTCAGGGTAGTCTCCATTGTCGCCAACTCCAGGTCAGGCAAAGAACACCGTTCTATTAACAAATATCCATCTCCCAGAATGCACAAATGATCGTCAACTTCCTAACAAGGTGCAAAATGATTCTTTCTCGACTCCGAATGTACTATTAAGTCATACAATGACCATTTTCTCAAGTACTCACGAGAAAACATCATTTATCAAATTCACAAAACAGTCAGGGCTCTAGCTAATACTATTAGCGTCACTAACCGTCATAGTAGTCGTTTACGAATATGGGGGGAGGGTCGATTCCAAGAATATAATCAATTCATCAGAAGGAAACTTCTCGCTCTGAAATTAAACAAACACATAGTCGTTTCAGGGTGGAGGAATATTGGCTCCTAACAGTAATATGGTTCAGCTATCTCCAGTCACCATCCTTCTTTATCGCGAACGAAACTAAAACACGCCCAGAAAATACACTTAAGTAAACTCACTTCCTGGTCTTCGGTTGCTGCTCTTCCCGGTCGCTCAAATCAATTGGTATGATCCGAAAGACGTCTTCGCTTAGAGACTAGACAATCTCTCGGTATCATGTCAATTCCTACTTCACGCTCCGATGGAAATATTGGGTGGTTCAACCAGGAACCATATTCAGAAAACGCAGGGTGCCAAAATCTCTTAGGATAAGATTCATTCACTGGTGTACGAAATGGGTTCATAATTGTGAAAGTAACACACGATTCTCCAGAGTCATAGTGATAGCAAAGGGTTTAACAATCGGTGATCGTAGTAGGGAGTTCAAAATTGTTTCAAACGCCAAAGGTGAGACATAGAAGGGTAGTTGTCAATATTTGACTGATCACTCAACAATTTCCTCGTCAGAATAAAATCGAAGTTAACTATCCAAAGAAAGACGGATCAACATAGCAAAACTTATCGTTCAAAAGTGAGAGGGAAACATTCTTATACTCGTGGTTAAACACCACAAGACTTCTCATAGGGACAGAGATGGGTGAAATAAAATCAAATAGTGTCGGAAGATTCATAGGTACTTATCAAAAGAAAAAGACAAATAACAAAACATATTCAGTACGTCATTGCCATGGAGGTTCTCAGAGTGCCCGATGAGGCGTCAAAATGATTAACAAGAGGATCAGAGACCAGAGTCAAAATCTGGAGATAAGGATCAAATAGTGTCAAGCAATTTTTTTTTTTTTTTTTTTTTTTTTTTTTTTTTTTTTTTTTTTTTTATGAAATTCTCAATGCCTTCAAGATTTAATCAGGTTCAAATCTTAGGTGGTGCAAAGCATAAGCTTTCACTTTCCAAAAGTGGTATCAACAGGATCTAGTCAAAAGCACAGCACGAATCAGAGTGATGCGGAAGCAAAGATATTTAAGCAAATGCCTTATAGTCTGCCCATTCTTCACCGGTCAAAACTTAGGTTCCTATGGGAAATCCTAAAGCAATTTTCAAAGGTTGAATTACGAGCGCCTACAGGGAAAACTTAGTGGTCCTAACTTTCACAGGCTAAGGGTAAATGTATTACGAATCGCAGCCTGTCTCTCTGATACCATAATTGTAACACCCCAACCCGACAAGGGTAGAGATGTCACAACAATGGTGACATATCAGAAACATACACAAGCATACATCTTTAATAACACAAAGGAAATACAAGGGTTACAAGAAATTACAGGGAAAATACAAAATTTACAAAGGAATAAATACAAAGTCTGAAAATATGAATTCTTCTAGTCATCTCTATAGTAAAATTCCTATCACAGTGTAGTCTTCTAAGTCCAATGGTACTCTCCACTCAAACCGCTAGGGCTTTGTAGCCCACGATCTCTGTTTTGGCGGGAAAGCCAAGGGATAGAGGAGACGTGGGTTTGACCAGGTCAGGATGGTCCTTCGTGCTAGTCCCTTCGTCAGGAATACCCCGAAGGGCTTAGGGCTTCGATTGGCGGATTCCCACATGGTAACCAGTTCGCAGGCGAATGGTTTTACGCCAATGAAACGTGTTAGAAGATTAACCTGGGCCTCCGAAGGGAGGGCTTTCTACAGGCTCGAAGGGGAGTCCTTCGACCCGTTAGGAGGGTACATCATCAAGCCCCCCAGTCGAAAGTGATATATACGAACAAGTATAAATTGGATTCGATTCAAAAAACCTGCTACACTTTATCTCATTTATCACAAATTCGGACGAAATGAAGATAAGTGTTTAAACAAATTCTGCGCAATAAATGCGGCTAATAATTCTCCAACTACTACACCCTAGGCTGCAGCAGCTACTATATCGGTATCTTCAAACTTCTTTTCAAAATTGAAAAAACAGTTTGAAATCCGTATACTACTCAAACTATGAGTACACGTGGACGGTCAGGGTAAATTGTCAATAGATATGCATAAACTCTTTCTAATCCCTACCTGATCATACTTTTTTTTTGCACCCAAAATACACATACACAATACTGTGCTTTGTGCTTCTTCAGAGATTTAAGGTAATTATCCCTCTTCGTTCTCATTGCTACAAATACAAGATGAGTATGGCGGCAAAAAGAATCATTAGGGAACAAAAGTGTACCTTATCAGAACAGGCTTTGGCGGATTTTTTTGAAAAATATCCCATACTAAAAAAGTATAAAGTGATACTCTCAAACAAAAACCAAAGTATTTTCGACACTCCAACTGGGTATGTTGGGTTATATGTTCATGCTTTTACAGAATCCAACTTTAGGATTCCTATTCATCCACTAATCTTAGAATTTTTACAGTATTATCAAGTACATATTTCCAGGTTGAACCCATTCGGCTTAGCCAAACTAACCACCTACATTGTCGTATGCAAAGCCTATGGTTATGAGCCCACGCTTAACGTGCTTAGAGGCTTTATCAACCTTTGCCCTGGTGGTGATTGGTTAACCTTAGGTAAAAGAAGTGAACTTGATGTGCCCTGTTTAATAACAAAACCTTTTGCCAATATAAGAAAATGGAAAGGTCTGTTTTTCTATGTGCAAGATAGTATCATACCTCCCCAATATCCAGCATTGTTAGACAAAGACAATCGTTTTGACGAGAAACGCTTTGATGATCCTTTGCCTCACTTCGTAAGAAGCTATTCCCTCTACCAACGTCTTGAACGTCACCCATTTGATGTGCAAACATTTCCTGAGCCGATACTATTTATGGCGGGGATTGTAGATCATTGGGAAGGCTCTCCCTTGGAACCTGAGATAATATGCAATGGGAAAAGTATGTATATACCTATTAAAATAAAGTAAATGACTTATCTGATGATATTTATCTCTTCTTTTTGTTTTTCTGTAGGGATGGCATTCAGGAACTTCGTTGTGGCTCGTGGTACTAGGGAAGTTAGTTTTGTCCCTAAAGAGCCAGAAAATATAAGCTACGGGATAGGGTCTCCGTCCATGTCAATTGAGAATGACAAAACTCCACAGTTCGTGGAAACTGTTGCAGATTCCGATGATCCCCTTATCAAGGAATTTCAAACGAGGCTCGCAAGGTCCTCCGGTGTTTCAGATAAGAGAAGTAGGAAACTAAAGGCTGCCATGTCTGTATGGAACCCTCCGAAGAGGAAGTTAGCCCTCCCTACTCCTCCAGCGAGAGTTGTGAAGCCCAAGGGATCGCATTCCAAAACCTTTATACCCACTCCTCTAACGATTCCTGATGATCCTACTCCAAGTAAGCTAACATCTTTCATACGTATCAAATGCCATGCATCATATAACTTGTTTTCCTTTCTTTTTTAGGCCTTCCCGATGTTGTGGAACTTCCTGATGCACATACCTGTCGACAATTGGTTGACAAAATGACGCCTACCAGTTGGAAAGGAGTCTTAAATAACATGTCTATTGAAGAACTTTGTGACTTTCACTCCAAAAGTTACGCTAGGCATGCTGTTTTGGATAATCATCTTAATTCGAGAACAAGGGAACTAATTCAAATGTTGTTGGATGTGAGGGTAAAAATGGATGATATCTTAGCTAAAGAAAAAGCTAGGGATCAGGAATATGATGAGTTGGAGGCTAAATGTAAACAAGTGATGGAAGACTTTGAGAAGAATCCCTTCGTTCAAGATATGCGAGTCAAAATTGACAGACTCGAAGGCCAACTGAAAGAATCCCAGGTGAGGTGTAATAAATTGAAGGTTGAAGAGTCCAAAGTTTCCATTTATAGAGCCCAAATGACCGCGCTCGAGTCTAAATGTACAAGCCTGGAGGTCGAAAGGTCTAGGCTAGCTGAGCAGGAGATTAACCTTTTTGATAAACTCAATGATCTTAAATCCCAGCTGTAAATCTTGGAGAGAGACCGAGCTGAGGTAGTTTCGAGAGTTGTTCCTCATGTGGCGATGGAATTGTACTGTAGCGATGAGGTAGGGGAAGTTATTGGGAGACTTGTGAACGCAGCCATCTTCTACGGAACGTGCACCGCATTGGAGGAAATTGCCAAGACAAAGAAACCCGTTATTTTGTCGGAGGTATCTTACTATCGCCCAAATTCGGAGCAAGAGTTTAATGAAGCTGGTGATGCGTTTATTTCAACAAAATACCCTTATCTTTCCGATGTTACCAATGATCCATTGGCTTCAATAGAGGAGCTTTTGGCAAAGAAGCCTATGAAGATCCAACCTTCATCCTCAACAAGGAAGTCCAACTCTGCTCTACCTTGAAATGATTCCCCAACATGTTATTTGTTTGAGATAATTTATCTTTATTCCTGTTAGAACAATTTATCTTTTGTGTTACTGGGCTTCGGCCGGTAACTTTAGACAATTGTCCTTTTTGTGATTATGATAACTAAGACTGTACGTAGTCTTTGTTTATGCTAATTTAGTGGGATATGTCCCACTTTTATTGTCATGTTTTTCTTCTCTTACGCTCATTTCAAGAACGTACACATACAACCTAAGGTTATAACCTTATTGTGTGTATTTTGGACCAAGATTTTAAGCAATCGTATAATTTGATTGCGACAGAGGGTCGCGACCCACTCCATCTTTATCCTTAAGTAGCAGAGGGCTTTTAATACCCTATGACTTCATAGGAAAGTTAATGTGAATTATATTGGATGTTATTTATATACAAGGCGTGTGCCTTGCTACATCCTTCGACATTGAAACTTTTATACTACTTGGCTGAACAAATCTTTGTTGTAAAGAACGAAACAAGAGATTTGAGGGAAATGCGTTATATCATTAATTGGGTAGGGAGGATTACATCATTTTAAGAAATGAATACTAAGACACCTACCATTAATGCTTCTTTCCCTAGATGAGAAGAATGCGTTACATGAAATTGTAAAAACAAAATGAGTGTTTTTTTTTTTTTTTTTTTTTTTTTTTTTTTTTTTTTTTTTTTTTTGTAGTAAGTTTTATATGTAAAACTTACGAAGGTTAGTACCGTTCCAAGTTCTATCCATGACTTCTCCTTTAAGCGTTGCGAGCTTGTACGCGCCATTGCCGTAGGCTTCTGATATGACGTAGGGTCCTTCCCATGTTGGCCCTAGTTTTCCCTCGTATTCAGCCTTGCTTGCACTATTCAGACGAAGGACATATTCACCTGGCTTGAGCGTGGAGGGTCGAACTCGGTTGTTATAGTACTTTTCAATCTTCTGTTTGTGGATAGCCTCCCTGATCGAAGTTATTTCTCTTCTTTCTTCCAGAAGATCAAGATTTTCTCGAATCCTTTCACCATTTGTCTTTTCTTAAAAGTTCACAATGCGTTCTGTTTCGATGCCTATTTCAGAGGGTATAACAGCTTCCGTTCCATAAGTGAGGCTAAAAGGAGTTTCCCCGTGGCTTGACTTGGGGTGCGTCTTATGTGCCCACAGAACTTGGGGCAGCTCGTCTACCCACCCATGATGGCTTCGTCCCAATCTCTTCTCAATTCCTTCTATGATATCCCGGTTTGTGACTTCTACTTGTCCATTACCTTGGGGATGATAAACGGATGTGAATGACTGTTTGATCTTCAGGCCTTCGCAGAAGGTTGGGAACACCCCTTCGGCGAACTGCTTTCCATTTTCGGAGATGATAATGTGAGGGTCACCGAAACGACAGATTATGTGTTCCCACACGAATTTCTCCATATGCCTTCCTGTCACTGATGCCAAGGGCTTCGCTTCAACCCATTTGGTAAAGTAGTCTATGGCTACAACCAAAAACTTTACTCCCCCTGGAGCAACTGGTAGGGGTCCGACTATGTCAATTCCCCATTGGCAGAAAGGCCATGCTGACGTAATGGAGGTCATGTCTTGTTTAGGCATTCTCGGGACTTTGGAGTAGATCTGACATGCTTTGCACTTTTGTATTATTTCTATAGCATCCCTATGCATGGATGGCCAATAATACCCAAGCTTCATCACTTTTGAGACAACGGAGCGAGGGCCTGCATGCAACCCACAAGAGCCTTCGTGAACCTCGTATATGATATTCGAAGCCTGTTTTGGTCCCACACAACGAAGCCATGGGGATAAGAAGGATTTCCTGTATAGATTATCCCCAATAAGTCTATATTAGGGAGCTTTGATCCGGACCTTTCGAGCTAGTTTAGGGTCTTCTGGCAGGATACCGCTGATCAAATACTCCCTAATCGGAGTCATCCAGTTGGTGCCTTCCTCGGTTACGATGTCGAAAACTTCGCCCCGTTCGATTGACCTATCAGCTGCTCGGATCCTGACACACGATTAAGGTGGTTAAACCTTCTAACTTTGTGTGTATGATATGTTGTGTTAAAATGATTAAGTGCGCGGAATTCACTCAACCAAACTTAGAAGGTTGTGTATGTTATGGAAATGGAATGGTTATGTTTGTTAGTTAGCAATGAAACACATAAAGATTATCACTAAACGATTCAATATTATTAAAGATAATAATACGAGTGACCTTGAAATATCACTAGGGTTACAACCTTGAATCTTTTGTTTCTATCACCTGTGATATATTTGTGTTTGTTCTAACAGTTATGCATGTTCTAACGTATGCATGGACTAACTCTTAACACTTCTATATTTTTCACACACTTAAATATCACTAGTCTAAGATCTCTTTTATAGTCAAAAGATCTTTACAAATTGCTTAAAGTCTTGACCGACTTACTTGGTTAACTTATCCTATTGAGTGTCAGTACATCAGATACAACATGTATCTATGTATACAACTTGTTAACTAAGCACATGGAGAAAGATATTATCTACCGTATATTGTTGACCAAAATACAATAAATATCTTTTTGATCTTATCCTTCCATCAGCAGAGTTGTTCACTATCAGCAGGAACAATCTTTCGCTATCAGCAGAATCATCAGCAGAGTCATCAGCAGAGTTGTTAAGCCTATCAGCAGAGTGAAATGCTCTATCAGCAGAATCAACATCATCAACAGAAACCATTTTGCACTATCAGCAGAATTATACTTAGAGTAGAATCCGATATTAAACATCTTGAATATTTAATTCCCAACAATCCTCCCCTAAACATGTGAATCCTTTCAAACATGTTTCTGAATTAAATCTTCTGAATTAAATCTTGGATTGAAGATCTTTCAAACACTTATGTTCTTCAAGATTGAATATCTTCTCAGTAATTCATCTACTTTGCTCTTCTTTGACTTTAGCAATATCAAAACATATTGAACCTATCTTGGACTAAAAGATGGTGCAATTTCCTTGGATGGAGGAATTATAAGAGGCAATGATGCTGTGTATCTTGGATGCTTGTTTCAACAAGTGAAATCATCTAACCAGCATGTCTTTGAAGTGAAATTGAAACTTTTCTTCGTTTGATCTAGATAGAACTTTCTCCTTTGGAATGTTCTTGTCATTTTCAACCTCCTCATCATCTTGTATGCTCTTGTCTTCTCCTTCTATATATTGGATTATCTTCCTTTTCTGGGCCATTATTTCCTCCCCTGAAGCAAATAACTTTTGTTTCATCCTCCCCTTGTTTGGAAGATCTCACTATGTACTAAAGAACTTCTCTTCATATCACCTGATCTATCAGTTTGAACTTGTTTTCAGACAATATTGTACATGTTGGCCATCAATTCCTCAAAAGTTTAAGTTTCTGTCCTCATCACTTCTAGGTGTGTTAACTCCTATGAGAGGTGATTCATTGGACATTTGACTCTTGGTCCATCAATGGATGGTTTTTGTGAGTCCCTTGAAAAATCTTTTTTTAAGAAACTTTTGCCTTAGCAGTATGTTCATGATTTTAGAATTGAAAAATCATACTACTTTCAACCATTTTGAAAGAAATTAAGTGTATAACAGACACTTAATCAGCATTTCGGTTTAAAGCAACCTCTGGTTGTGTGAGAACCAATATTTTTCAGTTATAAATAACTGCCTGTGTAAAGATAAATCTATTCAAAAGATTTTCTTGACAGGGTTTCCAGCTCGTGGCATTTGTTACCTCTAACACAAGTGTTAGATTCACTTTTGCTCGCTGTTCTTTCTATCAGATGTCCTCAGACTTGCACATTATACTTAAAAGTATAAAATGATAGAAAGTGAGTTGTATCAGTTACTATCTGATCAACTAAGTCATCAATTCAATGTGAAATATCATAACTAGATTTCAAGAAAGAAGTTTTAAGGAGTTTTAAAATCCCAAACTCAGTCCATCATTAACCTATTATGGTCAGCAGCTAATATCTCAATCCTGCTGTTTCCATTTCACTTGAAAACATCCTTTGTGTTTATATATTCATACCTGAAATTGTTAGTCTAAAACCAAAAGAACAATGTACAAAGTACTTGTCTTGCATTAGTATAATCATAAAACCAACTGTATGAATAACACAATTTACATTTTGTACTAGCAGCACCTTGTGTGCTTTAGCAGTACCTTATGATACAGTAGCAGTACCTTATGAATCAGTAGCAACAACAAAAATGTATTTACAAAAACACATCATATTGAAAATTTAAAGATTAAGCATTCCAATACTTGCTACCAAGTACTGAAACCTTGAAACATCAAAAGCTTTTGTTAGCAGATCTGCAAAATTATGTTCTGAAGCAATTTTAAGAACTTGAATTAATCTTTTCTCATTGCAGTCTCTTATAAAGTGATGTCTAATTTCAATTTGTTTATGTTTTAGAATGTTGCACTGGATTTTTAATAATACAAATTGTACTACTATTATCAATATGAATAACAGTGTTTAAGAAATTGTACCCATAATCAAGGAGTTGGTTTTGAAGCCATAGAACTTGACTAGAGCAACTTGCAGCAGCTATGTATTCAGCTTCAGTTGTTGAATTTGCCACACTTGTTTGCTTTTTACACTGCCATGAAACAAGTCTACACCCAAGGAATTGACATCCTCCAGTTGTTGACTTTCTGTCCAAGCTAGCACCAGCATAATCACTATCCGAGTATGCTACCAAGTCAAAAGGAGATTCCTTTGAATACCATAGACCCAACCTTGGTTGACCCTTGAGATATCTAAAAATTCTCTTGACTGCAGTTAAATGAGAAACCTTTGGAGTAACTTGAAATCTTGCACAAACACAAACAGGAAACATGATATCAGGTCTAGATGATGTAAGATACCTCAAAGAGCCTATCATAGATATGTAATTGTGTACATCTACATTCTCTCCATCTTCATCTTTCAGAAGGTGCTTCTCAGAGTCCATAGGTGTGCTTGCTATTTTTGAATCAGCAAATTGAAATTTTTTAAGTATCTCTGCAACATATTTGTCTTGACTAATAAATATGCCTTCAGATGATTGCTTAACTTGCAAACCCAAAAAGAATGTAAGTTCTCCTATAGAACTCATCTGAAACTTATCTTTCATAAGCTTCTCAAACTCTAAACACATTTCTTTCCTAGTAGATCCAAAGATAATGTCATCCACATACACCTGCACTAACAGAAGATCCTTCTTGTGCTGTTTGATGAACAGTATCTGATCAATCTTTCCTCTTTGAAATCCATTTTCTAATAAGTAGGAAGCTAGTGTTGCATACCAAGCTCTTGGTGCCTGATGAAGGCCATAGAGAGCTTTCACTACTCTGTACACTTTGTTTGGATGTAATGGATCAATGAAGCCAGGAGGTTGTGAAACATATACCTCTTCTCCAATTTCACCATATAAAAATGCACTTTTGACATCCATTTGGTAGACTGTGAAGCCTAAAAATGAAGCATAAGCTAAGAAAAGCCTAATCGCCTCAATCCTTGCTACTGGAGCATAAACTTCATCATAATCTATCCCTTCTTATTGTGTGTACCCTTGTGCTACTAATCTAGCTTTGTTCTTGATCACAATTCCTCTTTCATCCCTTTTGTTCTTAAAAACCCATCTAGTGCCAATTACCTTCACACCTGTAGGTAAATCAACTAGCACCCAAACCTTTTGAATCTTGAACTGAAGAAGCTCTTCTTGCATAGCCTCTAACCAGCTTAAATCATCTAGGGCTGTAAGAATATTCTTTGGTTCAGCTTGTGAGAGAAAACATACAAACAAACAAGAGTTTGAAAGCTCATGTTGTTTTGAAGCATAAAGGGCATCAAGAAGCCCTTGTTGGTCTGAAGACTTCAATTGTTGTCTTGTCTTCACACCTGACTGTATATCTCTAATCACATGATCCAGGGAATGAACTTTGTGAATTCTTGATTGTGGTGTAGTAGGAACTTGATAATTTGATGGAAGATTGTTGTAATCCACCTCATTATCAGAGAATTCTGCTTCTTTTGTTTCTGAAGAGCCAGCAGCAGAGTCATTTGGCCGAACAGCAGAATCAGTAAGCTTATCAGCAGAGTCATCAGCAGAAACAGATACACTACCAGCAGCAACAGAAATACTACCAGCAGAAACACTTTGTTGTTCCTGAGTTCCATACTCTTTACTTTCATCTTCAACACTTTCTTTAGCTTTGCTAGAAGAAGGTTCATCAGTTGTCGAAGTTGATTCCACAATTGTACTTGACCAGATTGGCATTATCACATAATCTTGATCTTTCTCTAACTCTGCCTCATTTGTTGTATTTGAACCTGCAAAATCATTAGTTTCTGCAACAAAAGGCACATAATTCATTGAATTTGTTAGATATTCCAGATCAAATAGCCATTTTGGTCCTTGACCTTCTACATTGGATTTGTTTTCTAAAAACTCCACATGTAGATTTTCTTCTACGATTTCTTTTCTTGTGTTGTAAACTCTAAAAGCTTTGCTATTAAGAGAATAACCAACAAAGAAACCTTCATCTGCCTTACCATCGAATTTTCCTAAATGGTCTAAGGTATTGAGAATTGTCACATGACATCCAAAAGGTCTAAGAAATCCTATTGCAGGAGTTCTACCATTAAAAAGTTCATATGATGTCTTATTGTGAGGCTGCACAACTAAAACTCTATTTTGAACATAACAAGCAGTGTTGACTGCCTTTGCCCAAAAATTTATTGGTAGCTTAGAATCAGCTAACATTGTTCTAGCAGCTTCAATTAGTGTTCTATTCTTTCTTTCAGCTACACCATTCTGTTGTGGTGTTCTAGCAACACTAAATTCTCTCTTAATACCTTTTTCTTTTTAGAAATCATCCATAACTCTATTCTTAAACTCTGTCCCATTATCACATTTAATGACTTTTACTTTCTTGCTTACTTGATTTTCTATCTGTGTAATGAAGTCCTTAAGGATGCTGGATGTCTCATCCTTAGTGGCTAAAAAGAAAACCCATGTAAATCTACTACAGTCATCAGTAATAACTAGACAATATCTCTTATGCATTATGCTCATCACTGAAACAGGTCCAAATAAGTCCATATGCAGCATAAACAAAGACTGATTGATAGAGTTAAAAATTTTGGGCTTACAAGTGGCTTTGTGTTGTTTGCCTTTTAGACAAGCAATGCATGTTTGATCATTTTCAAATCTTTTGTGAGGTAAACCTCTTACCAAACCATTCTTAACAATTTTATTTATGGTTTTGAAGTTAATATGACCAAGCCTTCTATGCCATTTCATTGATTCATCCAATGTGGCCTTTGCAACAAGACAAGTTAAATTCTTTTTAGGAATAATATTCTTCATGTCTACACTGTACATATTGCCCTTTCTAGGGATTCTAAGAAGTACTTGACTTTCATCAAGCATCTTAAAATCAGGAGAAAGTACAAGACATTCAGTCTCACAGAAAAGAACATTATTCTTTTTGTCACACATTTGTGAAACACTAAAAAGATTATAATTTAGCTCTTTTACATAGTACACATCTTCAAAATCTAAATTTCCGGTTTTGATTGTACCTTTACCAGAAATTTTGCCACGAACACCCCCTCCAAAGGTAACATATCCTCCATTTAAAGCTTCAAAATCTGAAAGATAAGACATGTTGCCTGTCATGTGCCTAGAACATCCACTATCTGAATATCCTTGATCCTCTTCCTGATCATTTGAATGTCCCTGCACACAAATAAGAGTGTTAGTTTCTCTTGGGGATCCAAGCCATTATTGACTTGGATCTGCCTCTTGCATCAATGTAATTGAATCTTTTAAGAATAGTTGATGCAACATTGGATTTATGAATCCAACATGCTGAGGCCTTAACAGCATTTGCCCTTTTTCCCTTATTAGCAGAGTGAACCACACACTTATCAGCAAAATCTGCTAACTTTGTAGTTCTACCCTTTGGTCTCCAAATTTGTTTATGGACCACTGATTTTGATTGAATGGGACTTAGAACAGTTGTAGGTGCATGTTTGATAAATGTTTTTGCACCCTTAGCTGTTGATTTTGGGTTAATAGTCATAAATGGTCGAGCAGCAGAGTAAAATTTGCTATCAGCAGGATCATTTGGTCTATCAGCAGAATCAGATTTTGAGATAGACTTGCTTTTGACTACTCTGGGGTTTGATTTCTTAGAACTAGAGTGAAAGTGAGATTTAGGAGTTTGCCTTTTGAGATTCACTCTATGGATTTCATACCCAGATACCCATTGGTTGCAGAAAGCTGCAAGATGGTCAAAACTACCACATGTGTAACAAGCTTTATTATAAAAAGCAAAGTCATCACCTAATTGGTTAGACTTGAGGTTGTTCCAATTCCTTTGGTTACCTCTGGGCTTGTTGGTGGTTCTGTATTGTTCACAATATCTAACTGGTTGCCTAACATGCTTAATGTTTGTATGAGGCCTATCAGTATTGTGTTTGACTACCTTAGAAACACTTGTTTCTACTTTCTTAACCACTTCAGGTTTAGACATAACCTGTTCTACTTCATCATCATCACTATCAGTTGTACAATCTTCAACAACTATAGCATCTCCTTTCTTAGCAAAGGACACCTTGTCCTGATAATGTAAAGTTTTATCTAAACTTTTACTTATCTTTGCTACCTTAAGACTCTTACTAGTCTTAGAACCATATTCCATGATTGGTTCTTGAAACTCAGCTAAACCTGTATGTGATAGGTCAACACCTGGAGGTGAAGGAACACCTCTATATGGTGGAGGAACTATTTTGTAACCTACACCTGAATTAGCTTTATCAATTACCTGAGCTTCCCAAATCTTATTCATTCCTTCTGAGGAATGTGCTAGAGTATCTATAGTTACCTTAACATTTTCTTTTTCAGTTTTGATTTCAGATAACTGTCTACTTTGATCATTAAGTAGTTCATCTCTAAATGCTATTCCTCTTTTTAAAGCATTTAAGTCATCAGTAAACGTAGATTCATTCTTTTTATAATGAAGAATCTGTTTTTCTAGAACTCCTACACACCTCTTGTGATTAGCTAAATTATGAAGGGCATCAATTAACTCTTCTCTAAAAGCATCGAATCTCTTTTTAATGTCTTCATAATTTTTAAGATTAGGACATGAATTAGTACAAGTAGGAATAGTATCTACCTCTGAATCAGAAGAAGCCATTAGAGCAATCTCATCGACAACAAGAGCAGCATTTGGTGGTGCATCCTCTTCAGTAGCCATAGAGCTCCAATCATATCCAATACCATCAATGGCCAGCATAGCCTTTGGCTCTTCCACCAGTACTTCCTTATTCCTTTCTTGTTTATACCAAGTGTTTCTATTATCCTGCTTCCTTGGGCTTCTACATTCTTTAGCAAAGTGTCCCAACCTATGACAGTTAAAACATTCTACTTTCTTCTTATCGAACCCAGCAGTATCATTACCATTTATGGTAATTTGCTTTCCAGTTTTCTGCCAAAACTTCTTAGCCCTCATGCTAAGTAAAGCAACTTACCACTTAATGTCCATCTCTTCCAAATCATCACCATCAACCTGCTCAAGGTCTTCATGATTTAAAGGAGAGCCACTAGCTTGACTGGTTATAAAGGCATAAAATGTTGGATCACCAAGTCAAGCAATATCCTTTTGTACACTAGTAGAAGGACCACCATAAGTAACATTAGAAACACTTTCAACTTCATCTACCTCTTCTGTATGACTAACACTAGGAACTGATAGGAGTGAAGCATTCCCAGAACTAGTACTATAATTTCCACCTCTCTTTAGACTTTGTTCAACAATTTTAAAGTTGTTGTACAAATCATTAAGCTTCATAGTTTCAATTTCTGGTTTGTTCATCCAGACAATAACATGAGTATGAAAATCTCCAGGTAGACTTTTCAAGAACTTCATGTTGAGATCTTCCTTCTCAGTCTCAACACCCAACACAGCTAACTGACTAACAAGCTTGTGTAGTCTTGAAAATAGCTTATCAAGAGACTCATTACTAAAAGCAGTAAAGTTTTCAAATTGGTGCTTTAGTAAAGTCTTCTGTGTCTTTTTGGTAGTTTCATTACCACCAAACCATGCACAAATCTCTTCAAAAAGAGTTTTTGCATCAAGATATTTGTTAAAAGATAGCATTTGCTCACCAGGAATGGTCATAAGCAACAGGTTTCGTGCTTTCTGATCATTTCTCTTCTGTATCTTTTCATCATTGGAGACTGGTCCAGTATTTCTTTTTCTAACTGTCTTCCCTTCAACAAGAACATCTGAATAGCCTAAAGTGAAGGAATCACCATACTGAATTATGTCCCAAAGAGCATAATCTTGAACCAAGAAATATTGCTCAATTCTCATCCTCCATAACTCAAACTCATTGGGTTTGATCATGGGCAACTTTGCAGCAACATTTGTTTGAACATCTTGTATATCCATTTCTTGTTTCTTCTAAAAACAACAATATCAACCTGTCTCTGATACCACTTGCTCGGATCCTGACACACGATTAAGGTGGTTAAACCTTCTAACTTTGTGTGTATGATATGTTGTGTTAAAATGATTAAGTGCGCGGAATTCACTCAACCAAACTTAGAAGGTTGTGTATGTTATGGAAATGGAATTGTTATGTTTGTTAGTTAGCAATGAAACACATAAAGATTATCACTAAACGATTCAATATTATTAAAGATAATAATACGAGTGACCTTGAAATATCACTAGGGTTACAACCTTGAATCTTTTGTTTCTATCACCTGTGATATATTTGTGTTTGTTCTAACAGTTATGCATGTTCTAACGTATGCATGGACTAACTCTTAACACTTCTATATTTTTCACACACTTAAATATCACTAGTCTAAGATCTCTTTTATAGTCAAAAGATCTTTACAAATTGCTTAAAGTCTTGACCGACTTACTTGGTTAACTTATCCTATTGAGTGTCAGTACATCAGATACAACATGTATCTATGTATACAACTTGTTAACTAAGCACATGGAGAAAGATATTATCTACCGTATATTGTTGACCAAAATACAATAAATATCTTTTTGATCTTATCCTTCCATCAGCAGAGTTGTTCACTATCAGCAGGAACAATCTTTCGCTATCAGCAGAATCATCAGCAGAGTCATCAGCAGAATTGTTAAGCCTATCAGCAGAGTGAAATGCTCTATCAGCAGAATCAACATCATCAGCAGAAACCATTTTGCACTATCAGCAGAATTATACTTAGAGTAGAATCCGATATTAAACATCTTGAATATTTAATTCCCAACAATCCTCCCCTAAACATGTGAATCCTTTCAAACATGTTTCTGAATTAAATCTTCTGAATTAAATCTTGGATTGAAGATCTTTCAAACACTTATGTTCTTCAAGATTGAATATCTTCTCAGTAATTCTTCTACTTTGCTCTTCTTTGACTTTAGCAACATCAGCCAATACTTCTACCAAAACCTCCTTCGTTAAATGAGAAAATGCCATTGATGCCAACTTGCTTAGGGCATCTGCTTTCTTGTTTTGATTTATGCGGACATGTACTATATCATAGGTTTCGAAGCCTTGGAGAAGTTCCTTAGCCTTTTCCAAATACTGCTTGATGGTGGGCTGTCTTGCTTCATAGGAGCCCTTGACTTGATTAGAAACTAGTTGGGAATCTACGAAAATGGACAGATTTTGAACTTCCATTTCTTTTGCTAGTCGGAGTCCGGCTAACAGAGCTTCGTACTCAGCTTCGTTGTTGGTGGCTTCGAATTCAAAGCGCAATGCATAAGTATACTCTTTTCCTTCCGGGCTAACCAACATTAAACCTGCTCCAGAACCATCGGAACTTGAGGCTCCATCTGTGTACAGCTTCCATCCTTCGATCGTCTTCGAAGGCTGTTGCTTAGGAACCTCTTTATCTTGGCTAGGTCCGGAAGGCATTTCAGCTAGGAAATCCGCAAGTACCTGACCTTTGACGGAGTTTCGACCCTTATATTCTATATCATGTTCTCCCAATTCGATAGCCCATTTAGCTACCCTTCCTGATTTCTCAGGTTTCGACAGTATCTGTCTGATAGGCTTGTCAGTCAAGACTGTGATGGGATGAGCCTGAAAATATCTTCGAAGGCGTCTTGCAGCATAAACCTAAGCAAGGATTAGCTTTTCCAACTCCAGATAGTTTAACTCAGCTCCTTGCAGAACCCTGCTAACAAAGTATATTGGGACTTGTTTCTTTTCCCTTTCGGCTAAAAGCACCGCGCTGATGCTTTCGAAGGAAGCCGCAATGTACATGAACAACACTTCGCCTTTGATTGGGGCTGTTAGTGTTGGCAAGATTTCTATGAATTCCTTTAGCTTTTCGAAAGCTGCTTCCGCCTCGCAACTCCATTGGAAAGTCTTTTTATCTGTGCACCCTTTGAGTGTTTTGAAGAATGGTAAAGACCGATCTGCCCCTTTTGAAAGGAACCTGCTAAGTGCCGCAAGCTTCCCGTTGAGGCTTTGGACTTCCTTTAATGACTTTGGAGCTTGAAGATCAGTGATGGCTTTAACCTTCGAAGGGTTAGCTTTAATCCCTTGCTTCGTTACCAAGTGCCCCAAGAATTTCCCTTCCTCCATGCCAAAGGAACATTTCTTGGGGTTAAGCTTCATGTTGATTGCCCGTAATTGATCGAAGGTCTCTTGAATGTCAGAGAGGAGGTCCTTTTCGGTTCTGCTTTTTATGACCATGTCATCGACGTAGGCTTCCAAGTTCCTTCCGATTTGCTTATGGAAGGCCTTGTCTACTAAACGCTGATAAGTAGCCCCTGCGTTCTTTAAGCCGAAGGGCATCTTCTTGTAACAATAGACACCCTTTCCTGTGTAAAAGGCTGTTTTCTCCTCGTCCTCCTTCGCCATTTGTATTTGGTGATACCCCTTGTAGGCATCCAGAAAGCATTTCAAACGGAACCCCGAAAGGGATTCGACCTTCGGAGGTTCCTCTGGACTTTCTCTAATCTTTTTACCGTTGTCTCCCATATGTCCTTGATTGTAAGTGGAGAGGACGGTGCCTATCCCATAGGGTGTATGGAATTTTACCGCTGCGTGTATGGTAGAGACTACGATCCCCATTTTTTGCATGGCGGTTCTTCCTATCAACAAGTTGTAAGGAGAGTTGGACCTTACGATAGCGAACATGAGGGTTTCTGTCCTTGTGAACTTGCCTTCTCCAATCGTTATTTCCAACGGAACTTCTCCCAGAGGCCATGAATGTTCGCCAGAAAATCCTACCAAGGGTATCTTCTAATCAATTCGCTGTGACCTGATCGAAGGATTAAGCTTGAGGAAGCAGTGCTCATAGATGATTTCGCAGGAGCTTCCACAGTCCATATAGGCTCTACTCACTTCCCGGTTGGAAATGAGGACTTTGATGACTACCGGATCATTTGAAGGGATTTGACCTGCAAGAGGAGTAAAAGTTACCTCCCCTACTTCGTTACCCTCCGTTACCTTTCTTTTCAAGCTGGCTTCGCCCCAACGGACCATGAGTATTGGGGCTTCGAGAGGAGTGGCGTCGGTCGTCTCTTCCTTTCCCTTCTTTATACCCTTAACCAAATGTGCCAATTGCCCGGACTTCACAGCTTCCTCTATCTGTTTCTTCAGCTCTCTGCAACTGTTTGTGTCGTGACCGTAATTTTCGTGGAAGTGACAGTACTTGCTGGTATCCCTGTTTTTGCCCTTACTTGTCATACGGGGAGGCGCTTCGAAGGCTTTGGCTGCCTTCTCCGTAGCAAGTATTTCCTTTGGAGACTTCGTTAGACTGCTTAACAAACCATGGTTGGGGCCTTTGTTGTACGGAGAAAACCTATCTCTGTTCTTGTTCTTGTTCTTGGACCCCTCCCACGAAGAATGCTTCGAAAACTTGTTGTTGCTATCTTTATCTATCGGAGCTCCGTTAGTGGACACCTCTTTTGCTTCAATCCAAGTATATGTCTTTTTGGTTAACCCCTTGTAAGTTGTCGGAAGGTCAGTGGACAAGAATTCCACCAAACTCCGATTCCGAAGGCCATGTACGAAACCAGAGATACGCTGCTCTTCATGAAGACCCAAAATTTGTAAAGTCTCATCGGTGTACCTAGTAACGAAGGCCCTGGTGCTTTCGTTATCTTTTTTTTTTGATGTTGTGCACCGTTAAATGAGTTCTTGTGAACTTCTTTTGCTGACTGAAGTGTGACCGGAACTTGGCTTTGAGATCATCAAGGTTGACGATGCTACCGGGCTTTTGCCCATTCCACCAAATACAAGCAGAATCCCGTAGGTTGTATGTAAACATATGACAGGCCACCGGCATAACCCACTTTTGCATCTTGATAGCCCCTTCGAACAAGTGTAAGAAATTTTCCGGATCCCCCTTCCCATCATAAGTCCCGACATGTGAAGGCATTTTTAACCCATCAGGCAATGGGTAATCTTCTATCCATCTAACAAAAGGTGTAGCTGAACCCATAGGGTCTGAATATAGATAATTATAAGGTGGTGCATACATGGGGACAGTATTGTATGGATTGTTGTTTGGGGGCATTCCCATAGGAGTCTGGCCTGGGTAGGACTGATAAGGTGTATTCATGGCAAACGGGCAACTATTTCCCATGGCGTACGGAGCGTACGCCATAGGATGGCCGAAGGGCATGCTCCCATAATTTTGGGGGAAGCTTGGGTTATTAGGCTGTCCATTTACTGGAGGATATAAATTTTGAGGATAAGACTGAGTTTGGAACGAGGGGTACATACCATTGGGAGGAAGATTTCCTCCCACATTAATTGTAGACGGATTGCCTTCTACGCCTGATGCGTGAGAAGGCTGCAATGGAACCCCAGCTTCAGTCCTTCCAAGATGAGCTGCTAGCAAGGGAGGCAAAGTCACCCCCCTTTCTTCCCTAAGTTGGCTCCTACCGTTAGAGCCTTCGGTAACCGCCCCTTCTCTTCTTGTCGGAGCCCTCTCGGGGACTCCTTCGAAACCAACGGACCTTTTGCTTAGCCTTCGACCAATTGGAGACCCAATTCTTAAGGCCGATAGGGTTGGCCCTTGGGTCAGAGGCCTAGGTTCCATCTCCATTTCTTCATCATACTCATCACTCGAGTATTCCAACTCCCTTCGCACCTCAGCATTCCTGACTTGTCTGTTACGAGCCCTTAAAAGGGTTTCCAACACTTCGTGGTTGGCTTCGACAAAGGCTGGGCTAATGACAGGTTCTGGGTTGGCTGATGTCGAAGCATGATTGTTGGTTGTGATTTCTGGGTGAGAACGTGTTGTGAAGGTGGAGGCGGTTATTGGGGGAAGGTTGTTAGGGTCGTCGGTTGGTATTGGTGTTAAGGTAGAGAAACCCGGTGGGGGAGTATCTTCTCTTCCTTGATCCATGCCGGAATAATAGTGAGATTAGTTGGTAGGTTATAAGCTCGGAATTAACGAGACCAATTGTAGCGGTCCCACGGATGGCGCCACTGATTGAACAAATAATTGCCAACCAAGCCTTCGATGGTGATCAAAGGAATAATGGGGTGTTGAGATTGCGCCAAGCTTGTTCTTAACCTGAAAATAAGAAATACGAAGACACTAAATTAAGTGATTGCGCAGGGGTTGGACCCTGTGAACCACCTCCGGCGTGCGAGTAAGTATGTGTAATGGTAATGTAGGTCGTAAATTTAGAGAGTGAAGTTAACTTACTTAGTTTTTGGCCCGACTATGCTATTTATAGGGGAGAAATAGGACATAGTGGGCGGTTGCACATTGTTCGGAGATCATGGGGGCGTCCCATGGAAAGTGGTAACCGCTAGGGCTTTGTAGCCCACGATCTCTGTTTTGGCGGGAAAGCCAAGGGATAGAGGAGACGTGGGTTTGACCAGGTCAGGATGGTCCTTCGTGCTAGTCCCTTCGTCAGGAATACCCCGAAGGGCTTAGGGCTTCGATTGGCGGATTCCCACATGGTAACCAGTTCGCAGGCGAATGGTTTTACGCCAATGAAACGTGTTAGAAGATTAACCTGGGCCTCCGAAGGGAGGGCTTTCTACAGGCTCGAAGGGGAGTCCTTCGACCCGTTAGGAGGGTACATCATCAATATTTAACACCCGACATGCCCAAATCTTTCAACGATTATTTTTATCACATTTTTATACTTCCAAAATTATTACAAAAGTTCCAAAAAATTTTCCTGACACCTAAAGTATTTTCTTTACAACATACGTTTAATTACGTATACTTTTCGTTAATTACCGGAACAACAACCAATACATATTTTTAACACCCGATACCTACAATATATATATTTTTGTATCAAAATACACAAATATTTCCAACTCTTATCACATGGCCGCCCCCTCCCTAGCTTTGTAAATAAACAACTAGACAATTTTACACAAGTATTAATTAGCACCATCTAATCCATAAAACATGGAACTAGTTTTACCACTTTGGGGCTTGACTCAAAAACTTGTTCCCTTGACCCTACCCAACCGGCCACCCCCCCCCTCCCCCAGGACCAAATTATGGACTTTTGACTTCCTATTCATTCTTTGAAAAATATCCAAGTATATATAGCCATACTTACTTTCATTTTTGGCTAGCTAGTTAAGTAAGAAAAAATAAAACTCTCTCCCTTTTTACTACATAAATCGACACACACACTAAGGAGCAAGAGGAGAAAAGTTTGTTGTGGCAAGGATCAAGGTTATTAGGACTTATTAACAAGGGTTTTAGAGCACAAGACTTGTGGTTAAGCTAGTGATTTACTTCACTCATTTCACAGATCATCCTTGTAAGTAAACTTACTAATATTTCATAGTTTTTACATTTTATGTACTTGTCAAGTTTCATTACACATTATCACTTGGTACATGCTAATAACAAGTTACTTTTATAATGATCCTTTAGTAAAGATTATGTTTTTAACAATATTTGGTCACAAGGAAACTAACTAGAGAAACTATCCATAAAAATGGTGGTAACAAACCTTATAATTATGTAGAGTAATAAACTTGTGTAGTTAGTTGATGATGTACCCTCCTAACGGGTCGAAGGACTCCCCTTCGAGCCTATAGAAATCCCTCTCTTCGGAGGCCCAGGTTAATAACCTTAACACGTTTCATTGGCGTAAAACCATTCGTCTATGAAATGGTTACCATGTGGGAACCCGCCAATCGAAGCCCTAAGCCCTTCGGGGTATTCCTATCGAAGGGACTAGCACGAAGGACCATTCTGACCTGGTCAAACCCACGTCTCCTCTTCCCCTTGGCTTTCCCGCCAAAACAGAGATCGTGGGCTACAAAGCCCTAGCGGTTACCACAAAATCATAGGACGCCCCCATGATCTCCGAACAATGTGCAATCGCCCACTATATCCTATTTCTCCCCTATAAATAGCGTAGTCGAGCATGAACAATGTAAGGTAACTTCACTCTTGTCATTTACAACCTACTCAAACGATTACACATACTTACTCGCACGCCGGAGGTGGTTCGCAGGGTCCAACCCCTGCGCAATCACTTAACGTAGTGTTTCGGTATTTCTTATTTTCAGGTTAAGAACAAGCTTGGCGCATTCTCAACACCCCATTATTCCTTTGATCATCATCGAAGGCTTGGTTGTGCAATTATTTTTTCAATTAGTGGCGCCATCCATGGGACCGCTACAATTGGTCTCGTTAATTCCGAGCTTATAACCAACCAACCATTTTCACTATTATTCCGGCATGAATCAAGGGAGAGAAGATACTCCCCCACCGGGTTTCTCGACTTTGACACCAATACCGATCGACGACACTAACAACCTTCCCCCAATAACCGCTTCCACTTTCACAACACGTTCTCACCCAGAAATCAATACCAACAATCATGCTTCGACATCAGCCAATCCCGAACCTGTCATTAGCCCAGCCTTTGTCGAAGCCAACCACGAAGTGTTAGAATCCCTCTTAAGGGCTCGCAACAGGCAATTCAGGAATGCTGAGGTGCGAAGGGAATTGGAATACTCAAGTGATGAGTATGATGAAGAAATGGAGATGGAACCTAGGCCTCCGACCCAAGGACCAACCCTATCGGCTTTAAGAATTGGGTCTCCAGTTGGTCGAAGGCTAAGCAAGAGATCCGTTGGTTTCGAAGGAGTCCTCGAAAGGGCTCCGACAAGGAGGGAAGGGGCGGTTACCGAAGGCTCTAACGGTAGGAGCCAGCGAAGGGAAGAAGTGGGGGTGACTTTGCCTCCATTGCTAGCAGCTCATCTTGGAAGGACTGAAGCTGGGGTTCCGTTGCAGCCTTCTCACACATCAGGCGTAGAAGGCAATCCACCTAAAATTAATATGGGAGGAAATCTTCCTCCCAATGGTATGTACCCCTCGTTCCAAACTCAGTCTTATCCTCAAAATTTATATCCTCCAGTGAATGGACAGCCTAATAACCCAAGCTTTCCCCAAACTTATGGGAGCGTGCCCTTCGGGCCTCCTATGGCGTACCCTCCGTACGCCATGGGAAACAGTTACCCATTTTCCATGAATACACCTTATCAGTCCTACCCAAGCCAAACTCCTATGGGAATACCCCCAAACAACAATCCATATAATGATGTTCCCATGTATGCACCACCTTATAATTGTCTATACTCAGACCCTATGGGTTCAGCTACACCCTTCGTTAGGTGGATCGAAGATTACCCATTGCCTGATGGGTTGAAAATGCCTTCGCACGTTATGACTTATGATGGGAAGGGGGATCCGGACAATTTCTTACATTTGTTCGAAGGGGCTATCAAAATGCAAAAATGGGTTATGCCAGTGGCCTGTCATATGTTTACGTACACCCTACGGGATTCTGCTCGTATCTGGTGGAATGGGCAAAAGCCCGGCAGCATCGTCAATCTTGATGATCTTAAGGCTAAGTTCCGGTCACACTTCAGTCAGCAAAAGAAGTTCACGAGGACTCATTTAACGGTGCACAACATTAAACAAAAAGATAACGAAAGCACAAGGGCCTTCGTTACTAGGTACACCGATGAGACTTTGCAGATTTTGGGTCTCCATGAAGATCAGCGTATTTCGGGTTTCGTACATGGCCTTCGAAATCGGAGTTTGGTGGAATTCTTGTCCACTGACCTTCCGACAACTTACAAAGGGTTAATGGAAAAGACATATACTTGGATCGAAGCAAAAGAGGTGTCCACTAATGGGGCTCCGGTAGACAAAGATAGCAATAACAAGTTTTCGAAGCATTCTTCATGGGAAGGGTCCAAGAACAAGAACAAGAACAGAGATAGGTTTTCTCCGTACAACAAAGGTCCCAACCATGGTTTGTTAAGCAGTCTAACGAAGTCTCCTAAGGAAATACTTGCTACGGAGAGGGCTGCCAAGGCCTTCGAAGCACCCCCTCGCATGACAAGCAAGGGCAAAAACAGGGATACCAGCAAGTACTGTCACTTCCACGAAGACAATGGCCATGACACGAACAGTTGTAGAGAGCTGAAGAAACAGATAGAGGAAGCTGTGAAGTCCGGGCAATTGGCGCATTTGGTGAAGGGTATAAAGAAAGGCAAAGAAAAGATGACTGACACTCAAATGGCCAAAGATAGTAACCCTAACGAAGCCCCCATACTAATGATACATAGGGGCAAAACCACTTCGAAAAGGAAAGTACCGGAGCCGGAAGCGAACGAGATAAGGGAGATAGCGTTTTCTCCTATCACAAACAGGATCCCTTCGAATGATCCAGTAGTTATAAAAGTCCTCATCTTTCGCCAAGAAGTAAGCGGAGCTTACATGGACTGCGGAAGCCCTTGTGAAGTCATATATGAACATTGCTTTCGAAAACTCAAGCCTTCGGTCAGGTCTCAAAAGGTTGACTCAAAGATGCCTTTAGTAGAGTTTTCTGGTGAACGTTCGTGGCCTATAGGAGAAGTTCCGTTGGAAATAACAATAGGAGAAGGCAAGTTCGCAAGGACAGAAACCCTCATATTCACTATCGTAAGGTCCAACTCTCCTTACAACTTGTTGATAGGAAGGACCGCCATGCAAAAGATGGGTATCGTAGTTTCCACTATACATGGAGCGGTGAAATTTCACACGCCCCACGGAATAGGGACAATACTTTCTGAGCACAACCCGAAGGTTAGCAAGAAAAGCAGGGAGGGTCCTAAAGGATTTCCAGAGGATACTCTCAGTGGTGCGGATGTTGAAAAAGATATCGTAACAAATAGACATCACACGGGACGAAGGGTGGTGGGCGAAAAGCAATCTCCAACAAGTTCCACGGCAAACTCGAAGAAGCCACACAAAGCTGAGGGGAAGGTCTTCGAAGGGACTTATTCCAGCAATACCAGAGCCCCTCAGGCACCAGTGATTGATGACAAGCTCCACGGCAAGGAATATCAACTTAAGGGGTTCGAACCCATAGAACCAAGTAAGCAAGGAATCAAGGCCAACCTTTCGAAGTTCAGAGCAAGTGTTGATCTACCAACTCCAAGGTCATTAACAAGGCGTGATACTCCAAGCTTCTTCAGAGGCCAGGCACCTACAGAAGCTCTCAACGAAACACCTTCCGGGCACAACCAAAAGGGAAAAACACCCCCGACAGCAACGGAGGGGTGGAAACTATACACCGACGGAGCCTCAAGCTCCGATGATTTCGGAACAAGATTAATCCTGACCAATCCGGAGGGAAAAGAGTACAGTTATGCACTACGCTTTGAATTCAAGACCACAAAGAATGAAGCAGAGTATGAAGCCTTGCTGGCTGGCCTTCGACTTGCAAAAGGCATGGAGGTTCAATACCTCTCCGTCTTTGTAGGCTCGCTTTCAGTCACTAGCCAAATCAAGGGTTCTTACAAAGCAAGGAAGCTAGTAATTAAGGAATATTTAGATGAAGTTAAAAGGCTCCTTCAGGGTTTCGAACGATATAAAGTAACAAATATCCGCAGAAGCCATAACAAAAAGGCGGAGGCCCTAATCAGATTAGCGTCAACTGCTTTAGCTCATCTACCCAGCGAGGTTTTAGTGGAGGTATTGGCCACTAGGTCAATTGCACGAAGTGAAACATCTGATGAAGGCTCCAACTGGACAGCACCAATAAAAACGTACTTGATAAGCGGCATTCTGCCTGATAATCCAAAGTCAGCACGAAGAATCAAAGTCAAAATTCCCCAGTACAGGCTCATAGGCAATAATCTCTAAAAAAGGCGTCTTTCATCTCCTTGGCTTCGTTGCATAGAATTAAAGTAGGCTTCGAGCATTCTCTACAATGCTCACAAAGAATTTTATGTAAGACACACAAGCCCTAGAGTTATAGCCTCAAAAGTAACAAGGTGGGGTTATTACTGGCCATCCGTGATAGGAGACGCAAGGGAAGTAATAAAAACATGCAAGGTATGCCAGACACACCCCAAAGCTCGGAAACCATTAGAGTATGAGGCGTCTTCTACCATGATAGTAAGGCCTTTCGGTCAATGGGGCGTCAGCCTAATCGGACCCCTACCAGCAGCTCCCGGAGGGGTACAATTCTTGGTCATAGCCATCGACCATTTCACCAAATGGGTCGAGGCCAAGCCGTTGGCATCAACAAAAGGAAAGGATGTGGAAGAGTTTATGTGGGAACACATAATTTTCAGATTTGGAATCCCACAAGTCATCACCTCTTATGAAGGGAAACACTTTGCCAAAGGAGTGCTCCCCTCTTTTTGCAAAAGCCTGAATGTGAAGCAAAGGTTCATTTGTGTTGACAAGGATATTGTTGACGAAATCGAGATAAAGCTAGGGCAATATCAGCATAAATGGGCAGACAAACTACCCAAAGTCTTGAGGGCATATAAGAATTTGTCCTTCGAATGAAAGCAAGCGAAGCCAAGTCAAAGAGCCCAGCGTCAAAATGCTGTGGTAACAAGGCATGCGAGCTCGAAGGACAGAAAAACAAAATGTCGTGAACAAGTTTGGACACGACAGCAACTCTCGTAAGTTTTACATGTAAAAACTTACCTTCTTTAAAGCATTTAGTTGTTTTTTCAATTTCATGTAACGCAATCTTCTCATATGGGAAAAAAACATTAATGTTAGGTGTCTAGTGTTCATTTCTTCAAATGATATAATCCTCCCTACCCACTTAATGCTATAACATGTTTCCCTAAAAATCTCTTGTTTCGTTCTTAACAACATAGATTTGTTCAGCCAAGTACTTTACAAGTTTCAATGTTGAAGGATGAAGCAAGGCACATGTCTTGTATATATACAACATCCATTACAATTCACATTAACTTTCCTATGAAGTCTTAGGGTATTAAAAGCCCTCTGCAACTTAAGGATAAAGGCGGAGTGGGTCGCGACCCTCTGTCGCAGTCAAATTATACGATTTCTTAAAATCTTGGTCCAAAATACACACAATAAGGTTATAACCTTAGGTTGTATGTTTACGTTCTTGAAATGAGCGTAAGAGAAGATAAACATGACAATAAAAGTGGGGCATATCCCACTAAATTAGCATTAATGAAGACTACAAACAGTCTAACCTATTATAATCGCAAAAAGGATAATTGTCTAAAGTTATGGGTTGAAGCCCACTAACATGAAAGATAAATTGTTCTAACAGGCACACAGATCATAAATTGTCAAATACAAAGGCACCAGCCTTTAAACATGATAAATTGTTTTAAAAAGGGTACATGTCACCCTTATGGACCAAATTACTGCCAACACGGCAGCCTTCAATTGTTCTTGGAAGAGTGGGGACGCTCCTGGTGGGTCGCAGATTTAGGTTTCTCGGACAAGGTCTTTCTGGTTGGAGATGGAGGCTGTATGCTCTTTGGCTTTTTAGAGAGGAGATCTTCGATGGAGGCTGAAGGATCTTTGGTTGCTTCGGCAAGGAAGGGGTACACTGCCGAGGTGAATGCGTTACCAGCTTCATCATATTCCCGCATGGAATTCGGACGATAGTATGGTACCTCCGAAAGCACAACTGGTTTCTTGGTTTCAGCAATCTCCTTCAAAGTTGTGCATTTGCCATGGAATATGGCCGCATTCACTAGTTTGCCCACAACCTCCCCCACCTCATCGCTATGATACAACTCCATAGCAATGTAGGGAACAACCTTCGATACAACCTCAGCCCTATCTTTTCTCAGACTTTGGCATTCGAGCTTCAACTTATCAACCTCTTGACAGCGCTTGGCATCCTTCTCCACTAACCTAACCCTCTCAGCCTCCAAACCAGAACATTTAGACTCCAGGGCACTCACCTGGTTCTCATAACCAACAACCTTAGCTTCCTCCAACTTTAGCCTACCACACTCAGCTTGCGATTCCTTAAGCTGCTCCTCAAGACCATCAATTTTGGCTCGCAGAGCCTCGTACCTTGGGTGTTTTTCAAAATCTGCCATGGCTTCGTCACACCTTTTCTCCAACTCAGCATAACTCTTCTCCCTTTCCTTCTCTCTGGCCACAACAGCAGCAACCTCCTCCTTTGCCTCCTTGACCTTGTTAAGCAATCCCCTTGTACGAAAGCTAAGATGGCTGTCTAGCATTGCTTGCCTGATATAACTTTTGTCATTAAGATCGCAAAGCTTCTCAAGGGACATTTCATTCATTTTTACTCCTTGATTTCGTGGTTTTGTAACCTTACAACAGGTTTTACCTCCCGAGGGATCTCAAGAGGCTTACAACCCCACCAGGCAGTGTACCTGACCGATGTAGTATAGTGTAGTGGTAAGTACGGGGGATTGATCGTTCTCCACAGGGAATAGTGTTCGTTAGGTGTGAAAGGCTACTCTAATTAGGTCTAAGGGTTGAGGAAGATTCTTTTTTGTATTTTTATAGTTTTTATGAAAGCAAGTAAAATCTCGGTTTTGATAGAGTGGGCGGAATTAGTTGCTAGTCAACTAACCCAATTTACTACAAATGCAAATAAAATAAAATAACAAAAATGAAAATGTGGTGAGAAACTTATGTGTAGAGAAATGTGTTTACTTAGATTTCCTTACTCCCTAACTATCTTTTACCGGTTAATTAGTGTGTATTAGTCGCGTGGATGACGGGTGTATTCCTTAATACCATTCGTGGGGTGGCGTACTTACTTCCCCAACTCTACAAGCTCCTACTTCACTCCTATGTCGAGCCGGCTAGGAAGCTCCTAACATGGGATCACTAGAATTCGCTTGTGCATTAAATACAACCATAAAAACCTTTAGTACGCGTTTGGTTCATGTTTCTTAAGACGTTCAAGCAAGTTACCGAATAGGAAGTTAGCCAGTTTTCTTAAGCCTAACATAGATAAACAATCATCCAATACAACTAACAACACACTAACAACCAATAATCAATAGCTAGGTTTCATTAGATCTACGCAAACACAAGATAAATTTAGCCTAACATGTTAAACAAAAGACAAGAATAAGATAGAATCAAACAACACATAGACATATTGAATGATTAATTGATAACTTATCTTTCAATGAAACATGGAAGATCTCAAGGCAAAAAGCCCTGAAAAAGTAGCTAAAATCGTCTTAGGGTTTTCTCCCAAAACTCCACACACTAAGCTCTCCTTAATGACAAAAGATTAGAAAACTATATATAGATTTTTGGATCTGACGGCGTCACCTTATGGAGTGTGACGCCGTCACCTCGCCGCTTCTAGGGTTCCCGGATGACCTTCTTGACGCCGTCCCTCTTTAGCTCTTCAAAAATCCATTCTGGCTTATCAAGGCTTGACGCCGTCGAACCATGAACGTGACGCCGTCCCCTTATGATTTAAGCCGTGACGCCCTTGATCAAGTTAAAGCGTGACGCCGTCAGAATTCACATGCTATTTTCACTGGCTTATCATGAGTAAATTTCACGTCCAACTTTTCTTGCCAAAGCATGACGCCGTCCAGAGTAAATTATGACGCCGTCAAGAGTAACTTTTAGCCGATTTTTGAGACTTTGTCGTTTTCTTCACTTTTATGCTCCAAAAACGTCCAAAATGCCTCCTTTTCCAGATTTCTCCTCAAAAGTACCTAAAATGACAAAAGGAACGATTGAGGGCAATATTTGATCAAATAAATACGATTTAAGGCTTAAATGACCCCTTAAAAGCGGTACACTTTTCGCTTCATCAAATACCCTTACACTTGAGATTTGCTTGTCCTCAAGCAAATGCGCTTTTATTCTAATCAAAATACAAGTTAGGGGTCATTTAATGCTAACATAAAAGTAATTACAACAAATAATCGTTCCACTTCAATCATAATAAGCACGGAGATTATAAACTAGCACCTCACAAGTAGTGTTTAGATACTCACATCTCTCAAGTGTCATCAAAATAAATCTCATAAATGAAAACGGATAATATCTCTCACTACCTGTCATAGCAACTAGATTACCATAGGCTTGGGAAAGGATCGAAAACCTCCTCCACTAGGCGTAAGCACCTAAGATAAACTATCAAAGAGGGCTTTTAAATGGGTTATAACGTTAGGTGTAGGGAAAAGGAAAACACGGTTTTGTTGGATAAAGGATATTTTACTGGTGGCGAGTTAAAAATCTTGATCAATTACATGTACTATACAATGTTGCTAAGCCAAGACTAGACTCGATCTTAAGCTAATGATAAAATAACAAAAACATAAAATAAACATAAAATAAAACGGGATGGTAGTCCGTATGTTTTTTCTATTTTTCTTTTCTCATTTTTTTTTTGTATTTTTCTTGATTTTTTTTTTTTTTTTTTTTTTTTTTTTTTTTTTTTTTTTTGCATACACTTTTGCCCTACCATCCAAAATAATACATCATAGGGGCGTTGCATTCCCCTTACACTTGAATTTTTACATAACTTTACAAATAACTATTCTAATGACTCGAATTAAGAAAATTGAAACACTTGGAGTACTTTTAAAATATTTAGCACATATGGGGGTAATAAATGATGTTCTTCCCCATTACTCCATTACACTAGTACTTTACCCATGAGTCCCAATTGTCCCAAAAAATATGTACAAGGATATGACTCGACTTAGCAACCATGTAATCAATTAGATAATTAACTAAGGTTTAAACAAATGTTGTAACAATAATGCACTAAAGATGAGTGCATACAAGGTAGGCTAAGGCGATTTGGGTGTACATTTTAGTGGGGTGTAACAAATTCTTCCTTTAAGTAAAATGCTTAAAGGTCGAAACGAAAAGATAGGCTCTGAGGGGTGTACTAGGGGTATCGTGTACTAAAAATGAGTACAACGCAAAGGGTGTGGGAGAATTACTTGACCAATGTAGCCAACGTAATTATAACAAAAACACAGGTGTAAAACAATGGGTTAATCCTAATGCCTCTTATCATGTAGTAAATCTAACTACACGAATGTAGTCTCACTTGTGGCCTCGGAATGGTCCTAACGCAAGTTCTAGAATCTAAGTGCTACCGGTACACACATCATAGCATAAATGCTTTTCCTACCAATTCTAGGGGCGAACCTCACATATTTGGGGTGGAAAATTTTTTAGTGGTACGGTTTTTGTGCTAGTCATATAACTCCTATCCGTGAGACGCTCATTAAGATCAAAGTTTCACTCCTATATGTTGTAAAAAAATTTTAAATTTGGCACTAAAATTACCTTAACAAGTATTTCTCTCAGTTTTATTACACATCTACCATCAAACAAACAAAAATCAAGCGCAATTGTATTCTCTAAAATCGTACTTTTACCCCCCCCCCCCTTACACTTAAGATGAACATTGTCCCCAATGTTCAAATAATAAGATGTAAAAGCAAAAAGTAAAAGAATGAAATCAAATACTCCCCTGATTCGCTCGGTGGATAATGAAATTACACGGTTATATCTTCTTCCAAAGAGAATGTTGAAGCTCCATGACTAATGCATCGCCATAAGCTTGATTCCAAAAACATCTCCTTGTCCAAAATAACCTGTTAAACCTGAGAAAACAAACACGAAAACCTGCATAACATCGGCGGGAAAAATCTATATATAAGGATATAATGCTTGTGGAATGAAAATTTTGCAGATTCCTGGAGATTATAAGTTGGAGATTTAATAAAAACTTTTTATGAAAACAAAACTTTCAAAAATTTCTGGAAATTAAATCTGACGCCGTCAGGTTATAACCCCTGACGCCGTCAGAAATGACCTGACAAAAATTTTCATTTTAAGTTTCCGGAAAATTTCTGGAAAAAAAAAAAAAAAAAAAACTTTTACCTTACTTCCTGGAAATCCTGCAAAACATCATTATGACTCGATACAAGCATTTGACTCAAACAAATACTAATATGTATGTTAATTTAATATTATTATGATTCATGTTCATTTGTTCTAATAAACCGATTTGACTTTCCCTTACACTTATCTTTTGCAAAATACCTTTATATGTAGTTAAGACGAAGTTAAAAACAACATAAAGCATTTTCACAAATTAGTTTTTAACATGAACCAATAATAATAAAAATTAAACACACATACGGAAACAAATAAAAACAAACAAACAAATAAACACACAAAGCAAATAAAACAAATAAAGCTTGGGTTGCCTCCCAAGAAGCGCTTGTTTTTGTTCGAGTCATGAGCCTGACTCTACCCTTATTTAATGGATAAAGGAGAGGTTTTCCCTACACTTAGGATTAAGTGCGGGTGATAGTAGCGATACACACCAGCTCGGTAGGAGTATGCCACGTGAGGAAAGAGTGGTGGATGAATTATATGCTCAAAGGGGTGTGCTCCTTTCATTATAACCTTGCCTAGTTCACTTTGGTCAATGGGTGATTTTGAGTTTCCTCCTAAAAAGGGATCATCTTCTATCAGCTTCGAGAGACTCCTAGTTGGGAATCCATCTTGACCTAATAAACCCGGTTTAAACCCATAATATTTCTTGTGATCAATCATAAATGGGTGATGTAAGTATGTAAGGTCATGGTTCACTCCTATATTAGCTTCCACTCCACATGGCCTAGAGTCTACTACCTTAAACATAAAACTACCCGGACTACATGGTTTGATGGGTGGGTCGGGACCTAATTCAATTCCTAAGTTCACATCTAAGGATGGAAGATTAGGTAACGGTTTTGGTTTAGGCTCCGGTTCATCAAAACTAGGAACTTCCATAGAACTAAAAGAAAGGTTATGACTACAAGTATTCAAACCTATTTCTTCTAGTTTTGTTTGGTCCAAGGGCTCTACCTCTATTGGGGTTCCTATAGTCTCTTCTACTTCTTCCGGGTAAGTCATGGGTGGTGTGTGTGCCTCAAATGATGGTAGGACTTGTGGGGTACTTAGCAGGCATATGTTACTTACCTCATCATTCCTTATGTCAAGATCACCTATATCCTCATCATGTGTTTTAGTAGGATCTAACCCTAACATTTTCCCAAGTATCTCAAGTGCTTCTCTAGGCATCTCAACTTCTATGTCCGAATCATAAGGATCATCCTTAATATTCTGACTGCTATATTCAAATTGCCTAAAAGATTCATCATGTGTTTCTTGAGATTCAACGTCATCAATCATAAAACCTAGGTCTTTTTGATTAATGTGATCATGTTCGGCTAAATCCTCCATCACATCAAGGTCACCTATGTGTTTGTTTTGTAATATGGCATTACATGACATCCACTTAGGTATCTCAACACTAACATATTCATCCCCAAACAAACTTGTTTCATGATCCTCGAAATTTGCGGTCAATTGACTTGTACTAACGTTTGTTGGGTTGTCTACTATATAATAATATTGGGCACACTCTTCAATAGCTTCCCATGCTTTCTCGGCACTTAATTCCCTAATATCCCTGCCGGCAATATGGTAAATGTCCCTTTGGGCATGTCGGTCGACATGATTGTAAAAGATTTGAGTTAGGGACCAAAAATCGAAGTTATGATGAGGGACTTTTTGGAGTAAATATTTAAAACGAGTCCATGCATCATAGAGAGGTTCATCTTTATGTTGTTTAAACATCAAGATGTCATATGGAGTGGGTGAATTACGTGGTTGGTAGTATGGTGGATTCGCGTTCTCCATAATGGTGAACGGAAGAGTCAATGGAAATTACGAACAAACACACAAAGAAATAAGATAGACTAAAGAAAACCTAGAAAAATAAAATAAAAATCTCACTAGAAGGGAATCTAGTGAGTAGACCTAATAGAAATAAAAATTCAACCTAAACAATAACTATTCCCCGGCAGCGGCGCCAAAAACTTAATTGCGTGGTTTTGTAACCTTACAACAGGTTTTACCTCCCGAGGGATCTCAAGAGGCTTACAACCCCACCAGGCAGTGTACCTGACCGATGTAGTATAGTGTAGTGGTAAGTACGGGGGATTGATCGTTCTCCACAGGGAATAGTGTTCGTTAGGTGTGAAAGGCTACTCTAATTAGGTCTAAGGGTTGAGGAAGATTCTTTTTTGTATTTTTATAGTTTTTATGAAAGCAAGTAAAATCTCGGTTTTGATAGAGTGGGCGGAATTAGTTGCTAGTCAACTAACCCAATTTACTACGAATGCAAATAAAATAAAATAACAAAAATGAAAATGTGGTGAGAAACTTATGTGTAGAGAAATGTGTTTACTTAGATTTCCTTACTCCCTAACTATCTTTTACCGGTTAATTAGTGTGTATTAGTCGCGTGGATGACGGGTGTATTCCTTAATACCATTCGTGGGGTGGCGTACTTACTTCCCCAACTCTACAAGCTCCTACTTCACTCCTATGTCGAGCCGGCTAGGAAGCTCCTAACATGGGATCACTAGAATTCGCTTGTGCATTAAATACAACCATAAAAACCTTTAGTACGCGTTTGGTTCATGTTTCTTAAGACGTTCAAGCAAGTTACCGAATAGGAAGTTAGCCAGTTTTCTTAAGCCTAACATAGATAAACAATCATCCAATACAACTAACAACACACTAACAACCAATAATCAATAGCTAGGTTTCATTAGATCTACGCAAACACAAGATAAATTTAGCCTAACATGTTAAACAAAAGACAAGAATAAGATAGAATCAAACAACACATAGACATATTGAATGATTAATTGATAACTTATCTTTCAATGAAACATGGAAGATCTCAAGGCAAAAAGCCCTGAAAAAGTAGCTAAAATCGTCTTAGGGTTTTCTCCCAAAACTCCACACACTAAGCTCTCCTTAATGACAAAAGATTAGAAAACTATATATAGATTTTTGGATCTGACGGCGTCACCTTATGGAGTGTGACGCCGTCACCTCGCCGCTTCTAGGGTTCCCGGATGACCTTCTTGACGCCGTCCCTCTTTAGCTCTTCAAAAATCCATTCTGGCTTATCAAGGCTTGACGCCGTCGAACCATGAACGTGACGCCGTCCCCTTATGATTTAAGCCGTGACGCCCTTGATCAAGTTAAAGCGTGACGCCGTCAGAATTCACATGATATTTTCACTGGCTTATCATGAGTAAATTTCACGTCCAACTTTTCTTGCCAAAGCATGACGCCGTCCAGAGTAAATTGTGACGCCGTCAAGAGTAACTTTTAGCCGATTTTTGAGACTTTGTCGTTTTCTTCACTTTTATGCTCCAAAAATGTCCAAAATGCCTCCTTTTCCAGATTTCTCCTCAAAAGTACCTAAAATGACAAAAGGAACGATTGAGGGCAATATTTGATCAAATAAATACGATTTAAGGCTTAAATGACCCCTTAAAAGCGGTACACTTTTCGCTTCATCACTCCTCCAAGAGGCAGGAGTGATATTCTCAACGAGCAAGCGGCAGGAGAGGGCATTGGGCAGTTCCTTCGCATCTGGCAAACCTAAAAAAAAAAAAAAATGGGAGAGATGGAAAAACAATATAAGCCTAATACGCAGTACAATGGAAAAGGAGGAGGACTCGAAGAACTTTTACTTACCTGGGATATCATCTTCTTCATCAATCATCCTCTCTGGCGCATACATAATGGCTTTCCCATGAGCTTTTTCTGTTTTTTGTTTGACATTCCTCGAGGAGGGTGTAGGAACATTGGGTTTCCTTTTTGGAGCAGTTTTTGCAGCTTTTGCACTCGTACCTTTCCTTGTTCTCACTCTATCAGCAATACCGGAGGACCCTACGATCCTGAGCTGATCACTTGCGGAAGGGGTATCATCAGAATCACCAACATCCTCCACAAGCTGGGGGGCTTCCTCAGTACCAAGGGGTTTGATTGGGGGAAGCACAACAAGAGGTTTAGGTGGAGAGACATCAACATCGTTATTATTGACAGATATAGAAGGAGATCCCACTCCGTAACTTGTATCCTGAGGATCCTTCGGCATAAAGCTAACCTCTTTGGCACCTCCAGCCACAACAAAGTTTCTGAATGCCATTTCTGCACAAACAAACAAAAAGGAGATGAATATCAGCAGATAAGTTATTTAAATTATTTAAATAAGATATATACATACTTTTTCCTTCACAAATTATTTTAGGTGATGACGGAGACCCGTCCCAGCTGTCACTTAAACCAGCCATGTACAATATAGGCTCTGGAAACGTTTGGACGTCAGCAAGGTGGCGTGCGAGACGCTGGTACAAGGGGTCACTCCTTATCCCATAGGGAAGAGGGTCATTGTACTTCTTCTCATCATACATATTTGCTTTATCCAACAATTCTGGATACTTAGGAAGTATGATGGTACTCTCAACATAGAAAAACTGTCCTTTCCAGTTTCTAATATTTGAAAAAGGTTTCGTCACAAGAGCAGGTACGCCATGTTCACCCCTTTTGGCAATGGTTACCCAATCTCCACCAGGGTAGAGATTCACAAAACCCCTAAGCACCTTCAATGTGGGTTCATAGCCGTATGATTTACACATTACGATGTAAGTGGTCAACTTAGCAAGACCAAACGGGTTTAACCTAGACACATGAACTTGATAGTATTGTAGAAACTCTAAAATCAAGGGATGAATAGGTATCCTAAGATTCGATTGAGTGAATGCATGCACATACAAACCAACAAACCCTTCGAGAGCATCGAAAATATTTTGTTTCTTATTAGAGAGCATAATTTGGTACTCCGAGGGTATAGGGTAATCAAGCAGGAACTCAGATAAGGCTTGTTTCGACAAGGTACAGGTCTGTTGCCTAATAATTCGCTTGGCGGCCATGCTCGTATTAAAAGAATAAAAGATCAAGGAAGGTTTGTGGGAATTTTACCTTTTCGTTCCAACGGAAGCACAAGATTGCAGAGCAATGTGTATATTTTGGGCGGAGGTAAAAGTATTCTAGGGTTTTACCGTATCAACGAATAAATACCCATCAAATCTTTGATCATAACCGCACACGTGTCTAGTTTGCTATCTATGCGGATTTGAAATTGATTTTAAATTATGAAAGGACGCTTACTTATACCGAGATAGTAGCAGTGGCAGTCCAAGTGGAGTTATCATAATTAACCCGCATTAAATGCGTGGTTAGTTGAACATTTATTTTCTTTTTTGCATGGTTAGTGTTATACAAAAAATACAAGGCATGTAGTTAGTTTTTTGAGTCGAATGCAATTTATACTCGTACGTATATATCACTTTCGACTGGGGGGCTTGATGATGTACCCTGCGCAATCACCTAATGTAGTGATTTGGTATTTCTTATTTTCAAGTTAAGAACAAGCTTGGCGCATTCTCAACACCCCATTATTCCTTTGATCACCATCGAAGGCTTGGTTGTGTAATTATTTGTTCAATCATTAGTCATGTTTGATGATTTAATACATGGACTTTGGATGTTGCTAGGTTTATGTTTAGACCACTATTTTTATGTTAGAAAGTTGATGGAGGATCTAGGATGAGATTTGGAATTTTGGTTAAGTGGTTATAAAGACTAGAAGGCTAGAAACTAGTTTTTGACACTTATATTATACAATCTGTCCAACTTTACACGATCTGGAATAATCAGTAGCTTAGGGACACCAATAGGCTATAAATATAGGAAATAGACTTAATAACGAAAACGTGGTCGCTTGAATGAGTTAAAACGGACTTGTAATGAAAAAGATATGCTATTTTCAAGTTAAACGACGAAAAAAACTATATTTCCAGAAAATAAAGCATTCTGTCCAGATTTTTAGAGAATGAAAACTAAGATTAAATGAAGTATAGTGAGAGGATTCGATACACTATAAGGTTGTTAGACCTTTGTTGCTTTGCGTATATGATATATTGAGTTAATATGATTAAGTATGCGGAATCTACTTAATCACGCTTAGAAGGTTATTTGGTTATGGAAATGGAACAGTGATGTTTGTTATAGAACAATGAGCAAAGAAGGTTTTATCACCAAACGATTCAATATTATTCAAGATAATACGAGTGATCTTCACTATCACTAGGGTTACAAAACCTTGAATCTTATGTTTCTATGACTTATGATATTGTTGTGTTTGTTCTATGTTCTTAACAGTTATGATCTAATTAATGCATATAATATCTAAGCCTATGATTTCTCTTTTATAGACCAAGAGAGATCTTTACAATATTGTCAAGTCTAATCGAACACATGCTTGAGAGTGTCAGTCATTAAGATACAACATGTATCTGTGTTTACAACTTGTTACTGAACACTTTGTCTAAAGATATTATCTACCGTGTATTGTTGACTATAATACACATAATATCTTTGTATGCTTATCCAACCAGCAGTAGAATACTTCAACAGTTATCCACTCAGCAGTAGAATCTTCTTTACCAGCAGCAGCATCATTCAGCAGTAGAATGTTTAACGCTAGCAGTAGAATCAAATGCACTAGCAGTAGAATGATACTTAGAGTATTTCTTTGAGTAGAAACGATCTTGTGAACATGTAATTTCCAATACTAATCTTTAGAACATTTAATTCCCAACAATCCTCCCCTAAACATGTGAATACTTTTCAACATGTTTCTGAATTAAATTATGCATTGTGAAAAATCTTTCAAACACTTTATAGTCAGATTCTTGATCTGAGCTATCTTCTGTTCTTCAAGATTAAATATCTTTCTCAGTGATGAGTGGCCTTTTACTCATCATTTTATACCCGAAAAACCCCACAAAAACGACCAAAAACACCCAAATGGACCATATATTGTTATAAATATCCTTGGATTATGTTTTTTGTGTTTCAGGTACAAAAAGATTGAAAACGAGGCAAATATGGACAAAACCGAGCGTGATATGGAAAAGAGCCAAAAACCGAAGCCGGAAAAGACAATTTTCATGTGGATTTAATTCGAGCTCGAAAAATCCCAAACGGCCCTTGGATTATTCTTACTTGGCAACAATGGTCCCTTGAAGAACTTTGAAGGAATGGCAAGTTTGGTCCTTGAAGTTTTCAAGTTTACACCTTTGGTCCTTGGTTTACTTACCATTTACACTAAACTAAAACTATAAAAAAACAAAAATACCCGGATCCAAACAACACAAGCCCAGCCCACCAAAAATACCCGTCCAACCCATACCCGGTCCACCAACCCGACCCACCCACTCTAATAACTAATACCGGGGTCAAACCCCTCTTTTTGGTCAAATTCCCAATTGATACAATCCCTAAACACTATTCATCATCACTTTCCCTCTTAATCCCGCCCAAATACCCAGCTAATCCTACCAGTCCCCACCTCACCACAACCAGCCAAACCTTCACATGGGGTTGTCTTGGTCCCCCCCATCCACCTCATCAATCCGGATACAAAAGGGTTTAATCAACGGCCTACAATGATAGAAGTGGAGAGCAAGTTTTAATCCAATGGCTACAAAAGAAGCACAAGTAGAGCTGTGGGAACACTCACACAGAAGTAGCACAAGAAAGAAGCCCCTTCGCCTTTAAATAGCAGTTTCTTCACAAGATTAATTTTTGTCCCTCTTTTCATGTTTTTAGAAAAGTTTAGACCATCTTTATTAGTTGTCTGATTTAATGCTTTCTTAGTGTAATGTTTTATTTAAGTTGTAATTTTACTTCCAGTTTGATGTTTAATGAAATTTTGTAGTTTTCTTGTTTGGTCAACTTTGGTCAAACACCTTATTTTACTGCTTATGCACTGCTTATTTTCTGCTTTTTATTGCTTGTTACTGCTTTTGTTGCTTCTTGTTAGTTTAGAAGTAGTTAAAGGCCTTTGTGTTATTTGTTGCTTTAGAATTCCTTAGCAGCCTGCATTTGTTATTATTGCCTCACTAGCCCTTGCTTATCAGGAAGTTTTTTTTAAGTTAGAAATCAGTAGTATATTAGTTTTAAGGCTTAATTTAGAAGTTTGTAGTGTATTAGTTCATTTCAGCCTCTAATAGGGAATTTTTGGTTTCGGTTGTCATATGGGTTAAAATGGTTAAGAAATGGTTTCTAGTGTTCACTTGCCTATTTGTGTACTTTGCTTGAGCTTTTAGGATTATATAGTAGTAGTTTTCAGCAGCCTTGAGCTTCTTTTGAGTTTTTTCTAGTTTATTAGTAGGATAAGTCAATAGTGCACCCTTGAACTGCCCTTATAAGCCCATGATAAGCTGAATTTATTTGGGGTCTTACTTTTGGCATTTTCAAGTTCTTTTCACTAGTCTAAGATAGATTCCCAAGTGTGCTTGAGCCCTATTTAGTCTTGCCTAAATCTGAGACCACAAACCAGTTTTGCACATCAGCATATGCTGATGCAATTTTTTTTGTCTCACTTAGCTGGTTTTGTCCAAGTTTAATTTCTTTGTTTTAAGACATGATTGTCTGAGATTTTGGATTTTAAAAGATTGCCAGGTTGTATTTCCAAAAGTAATTTTTCCAAAATTTTTAGATTTTTTTCTAACTAGCTTTTAGAGGGCTTGAAACCTGCCCATTCTGCCCTGTGCAACCCCACCACAGTAGACCCCTTTGATTTCTTTTGGCTTAATTATGCTTAATTCTGCATGTTTCTGCTTCTTTACAGCTTATTTTCTTAAGTTTTTTTCAAAGTTCTTATTTTTCTTAGCTTAAAAATAGTTTAAAGTATTTACTGAAAAAGTTTCATAATTTTCTAGATAGTTTTACTATTTTTAAACAATTTATTTCTCTATTTTAGTTTTTAATTCCTAAAAAATTATTAAAAAGTCAAAAAAATATTTTTCTTTTTTCCAAAATTTTCTTTTTATATTTAGGACTTAGGAAAATTATTTTGATACCCGTAGGATTAGTTTTTCAAATATTTTACGTTTTACTCGTTCGTAATTTCCGATTTACGTTATTTTAATTTCGTTTTATTAGATATTAAAAACCAATCAACTCTCGTCTTTTCAAGCATTTTAATACCAAACCGAAAACGATATCCTCAATTTCACACCTCGTTGGGACCTCGACCCGGGTATTCACTTATCCGGTTATTAAATCGATTGTCGCGTTTAAACCGTCGCGAGTTGACTTTTCTTCGTGAGAGGTTTTGGCTTGTGACGCGTTTGTCCTCGACCTAATATCAATTTTTGGCGCCGCTGCCGGGGAGGTGTGTTGCGACAATGTCGTTACGGTTTGACGATTAGTGACTTGAAGAACCTTCCTCGTAAAGTTTCGTATATATCTTGTGAATATTTTTATCAAAAATCCAAAAAAAATTGAAAAACCTTGAAAACCCAAAAAGATTTTCTTCTCCAAATTATTTTTCCTTTTTCTTTTGTGATTTTCAATGTTTCTAAAATTTAAAAACCCAAAAAAGAAAAAAAAAATCTTCGTCTCCTCTTATATGTTTAATTCTTATCTCTTTATCCTCTCATACCGTTTAATTCTTATTTTCTTATCCTCTTAACCGTTTAATTCTATCTCTTTATCCCTCTATCCGTTTAATTCTTCTTCTCTATGTCTTCATCTTACCATTATGGTTGTCAATGGTGTGGAGGTCCTCCAAATGGCGGGAATTGTCCCGATTGTAGCATGGTGGAATCGGGAAACGGGTTTGTCTATGACCAAAATCCTTATTCCTACCATGAAATAGCCGACTTTTTCAACCAGCCACCACACCATGAGATGGAAACATATTCTTGTGAATATTGTGGAGGTCCGCACCCAAGTTTTGATTGTCAAGCAGGGAATGCGTTTGTCTATGAACAAGTTCCATGTGATCAAATCTTCGGGTATGACCATTATCCATATGATTCACTGAATCAGTCACAACAAACTTATTGTTGTGAGTACTGTGGAGGTCCTCACTATAGCTCTGATTGTCAAACAAGGAACCCGCTTGTCTATGAGCATGTCCCTTGTGACAATTATTACTATTTTTATCATGACCAACCTCCACAGTACCAAATGATTCAACCACAACCTCAGCCAATTCCTCAAGAACTTCTCATTGATCTTCTAGATTTAATTAAAGATCTTAAGGATTTGACTAATAAACCTCCCCAAGAAGATCCTCATGAAAAATCTATTGCAGAATTACTAGCCAGAGAACGAGGAGCACAAAGGCGTTCCATATTTCTCAAGGCTGCCCTTCTCGATGACGATGATGAGGACACTATTCAAATTGGGGAGTTTTACAAAAATTCATCAGCTGCAATACCTGTTCAGAAAAATCAGGAAAACAAGAGTATTGCAGAATTGCTAGCAGAAGAGCAAATGGAACGTATAAAAGCTGTTTATGCTAGCAACAATGATGAGAAAGACAACGAGGAGGGTGCTATTCCTTTAAATGATACCATTTCTCCCTCCTCATCTCCTATCCCCGTTGAGGATAGTGACTTTTTCTCGGTTAACTCTTAGAGTGGCAATCCCACTCCGACTTCTGAACCAATCATTTCCGACTCTTCCCCTTCCCTCACTCCGGTTGAGGGAAGTGATTCTCTCTTGGGAGAGGTCGATGTTTTTCTTACCTTTGATGATTCAATTTCACCGGAAATTGATGATACCTATCTTGATCCGGGGGGAGATGCTCCGTTATCAGAAAAGGAGATATCTGATGAACCATCACTTTCCCTTCCCCCGGAAGAAGTTAAAGAAGTTATTTTTGAAGAAAAGCCGTCAGATCCTCCAGAACTCGAGCTCGAGGATGCTTTGCTCGAATATGAGAATTTTCTGCTTGATACGGCCGAGGAGAGTAGTGGCAATCCCACATCTCGTCCTGATTTTTCTCTTCCGGCTTTTGAAGCTTTCTACTTTGATATTGATCATTCGGAGGAGACGAGTAGTGGCAGTACCACTTCTCATGCTTATATCTCTCCTCCCGAGTATGATTCATTTCATTTTGATATGAATGTTCTTTATCACGAGGAGTTCTCCGATGAACTCTCTCTTTTGATATCTCCTCCAGAATATGATAAATTCTATTTTGATCTTGAGGAAGATATTAGTCTGGGGGGAGGTATACCTTCTCATGAAGTTTTCATCCCAATCCTCCCGCCCGAGACTTTTGACAAAACTTCTGTTGATGATGAAGAGCTTTTTCTGATAATCATCAAAATCTTTATGCTCTTCATCACATATGTTGTGGCTTCTCCTATCCTTCACTCCTTCGGGAGTGAGGATACCATCTTTGACCCCGGTATTACCATTTCTGGTTCTTCTTTCTAAAAATACCGTGGGTATCTCATCGGAGTGGAACTTTCATGAACTTCAATGTTTATCCAAACATCTTGAATGAAAGTCCGATGGAGATTTCTTTTTCCACATGCTCCCCCATGGACAAATGAATTCGGGGCGAGTCTAAGCTTTCCGACTCGATACTAAACAAGCGCTTCGTGGGTGGCAACCCATGCTTATCATTCTATCTTCTTTCCTATTTTCTAACACTAAGTGTGGGGGAATTCCTCTACTTGTTGCTTTGTTGTTGTATGTTTGCCTTTGTTTTCAGGATTCCCGTAGATCGTGATGATTGATGTGCCTGTTTTCAATACAGCCGCCCAATATCCGATCTTTTTACTAACCTCCAGGGATATCTTATTAATCCTATTTGTGAAAAAAAGATTTCGTTTCCACACTTAGGTAGTAGTCTTACCCTTTTACGTTCTATAGTGTCGGCTTAGGCCGGTACTTTGAATATTGAGGGCAATATTCAATTCTAAGTGGGGGGGGGGGGGGAATTCTCATTTGACCCAAATTTTAAAAAAATTTCACATTTTTGTACCTACTAGTCCCCTAGCACCCCTGTTTTGACCAAAAATTTTAAAATTTTTATCGTATTTTTATAAAAAAAGAAGTGCTTTGCACAATAAAAATAATTTGCTATACATTAATGCTTCGGTATTAGTGGAAGTTTAGACTTGATTAGGCTAGAACAAGGGGAATCCCGACTCTGCCAAAGTGTTGATTTGGCTGCTACCCTTAAATTTTAGGCTAAGTTTTTACGAATTGTGCAAATGAAAATGCTAAACGTGGAGTAGTTGGTTCTCTTTAGAGCTTGTCGAAGTTATTTGTGGCTCTTTGTTCCCATAAGCTTGAATCACCAAAAATATATAATCCTCTAATTAAAGGTATTTCGGTTTTGGCGATGATTAGTTTTTGTCTTCTTAAAAGAATCCTTGCTTGTAAGAGTTGGGTACACATCAAGGTTATTCCGAGTGTCGTGTGACATAAGCGACGGTTCGTAAAACGGCCCTTGGATCTCTAATTCTGAAAGGCGTTAGAGTCTTGGATTTCTCCGTAAAGTTCCGTTTAATATGTTACACGGGATTTGGAGTATGGGCATTAAAAATAAATATGAATAAATAAGTCTTAAATTTATGTGCTATAAGCTGCGGATTCGAGATCGGTCCTTGGATCCTTATTTCCGGAAGGCGTTTAGGTCTTGGCTACCCTCTTGCACCGGCCCTTGGACCTCTAGTTCAGGAATGTGTGAGGTCTTGGTCTAACCACCTTAGATCCTCATTTTAGGAATGTCTAGAGTCTTGGATTTCTCCGTTGTAACGGCCCTTGGATCCTTTATTCCGGAAGGTATAAGGTCTTGGAATTTCCCCGTGAAGATCCTTAAAAAAAAAAAAAAAATATTATTATTATTAAAAAAAAAATTAAAATAAAATTTATATATATAATAAGCCCAATTTTAAATCACCTTGATGTGGACCTCATTTTTATTTGCAGCGGTTCTCGAGGGAAGGGTTTGAAACTACTTAGCGTCCAAACTTGATGCTTTTATCGGACTAAAAAGTATCGAAATGAGAATTTGAAGAAATTCATTTCTCACCAAAAAAAAATAAAATAAAATAATAAGAGGAAAATAGGAATCTGGGAACAAGGAGTAATACACAATTAACTTCCATAAGTAGTGTTAGCATTTTGCGAAAACGTTTGCACAAGGGTTTTTAGACTTAGTTGGGAAGTATAAAAAGAGGATGATGATTACAATTCCCCGGAGTCACCCATTTTGTGTGAATCCCATTCCATGATGCCATTTTTGAAAATCAAGCATGCCATTTACGTTTTATCTCGTTTTAATTTACTTGCATTTTATAATAAGTCAAAACGGGGTGGTATTTTTGGTAACTTTGATATTCTTTTGATCCTTTCATTACTTTATATGATCGGATTGCTAGGGACTAGCAATTGTTTAGTGTGGGGGATTGATGAGTGGCCTTTTACTCATCATTTTATACCCGAAAAACCCCACAAAAATGACCAAAAACACCCAAATGGACCATATATTGTTACAAATATCCTTGGATTGTGTTTTTTGTGTTTCAGGTAAAAAAGGATTGAAAACGAGGCAAATATGGACAAAACCGAGCGTGATATGGAAAAGAGCCGAAAACCGAAGCCGGAAAAGACAATTTTCATGTGGATTTAATTCGAGCTCGAAAAATCCCAAACGGCCCTTGGATTATTCTTACTTGGCAACAATGGTCCCTTGAAGAACTTTGAAGGAATGGCAAGTTTGGTCCTTGAAGTTTTCAAGTTTACACCTTTGGTCCTTGGTTTACTTACCATTTACACTAAACTAAAACTATAAAAAAACAAAAATACCCGGAAACAAACAACACAAGCCCAGCCCACCAAAAATACCCGTCCAACCCATACCCGGTCCACCAACCCGACCCACCCACTCTAATAACTAATACCGGGGTCAAACCCCTCTTGATGCGTGGTTTTGCGACCTTACAACAGGTTTTACCTCTCGAGGGATCTCAAGAGGCTTACAACCCCACCAGGCAGTGTACCTGACCGATGTAGTATAGTGTAGTGGTAAGTACGGGGGATTGATCATTCTCCACAAGGAATAGTGTCGTTAGGATTGAAAAACTACTTTAATAGGTCTAAGGGTGAGGGAAGATTCTTTTTGTATTTTTATATTTTATGAAAGCAAGTAAAATCTCGGGTTTGAAGGAGTGGGCGGAATTAGTTGCTAGTCAACTAACCCAAATAACTACGAATGCAAATAAAATAAAATAACTGAAAATGAAAAGGTTGTGAAACTTATGTGGAGAGAAATGTGTTTACTTAGATTTCCTTACTCCCTAACTATCTTTTACCGGTTGATTAGTGTGTATTAATTGCGTGGATGACGGGTGTATTCCTTAATACCAATCGTGGGGTGGCGTACGTACTTCCCCAACTCTACAAGCTCCTACTTCACTCCTATGTCGAGCCGGCTAAGAAGCTCCTAACATGGGATCACTAGAATTCGCTCATGCATTAAATACAACCATAAAAACCTAGTACGCATTGGTTCATGTTTCTTAAGACGTTCAAGCAAGTTACCGAATAGGAAGTTAGCCAGTTTTCTTAAGCCTAACATCGATGAACAATCATCCAATACAATTAATAACACACTAATAACCAATAATCAATAGTTAGGTTTCATTAGATCTAAGCAAACACAAGATAAATCTAGCCTAGCATGTTAATTAAAAGACAAGAACAAGATATAATCAAACAACACATAGACATATTGATTGATTAAATGATAACTTATCTTCAATTAAACATGGGAGATCCAAGGGTATGAAAACCCTTAAAAATGGCAGAAATTCGTCTTAGGGTTTCTCCTCACAAAGTTGCACACTAATGACAAAAAATTGCAAAACTATATATAGAACTTAGTAGCTGACGGCGTCACGTTATGGATCTTGACGCCGTCACCTCGCCGTGTCTAGGGTTCCCGGATGGCCTTCTTGACGCCGTCCCTCTTTAGTGCTCCAAAATCCGCTCTGGCTTATCAAGGCTTGACGCCGTCAGAAATGGGCTTGACGCCGTCTCTCGTTAAGTTAAACCGTGATGGCCTTGATCACCTTAAAGGGTGACGCCGTCAGAATTCCTTTGTAAAATTCTCTGGCTTATCACGTGTATTTTTCATATCCACCTCTTTTGCCACGCCATGACGCCGTCAAGAGCAATACTTGACGCCGTCAAAGGTACTTTTTCAGCCGATTTTGAGACTTTGTCGTTTTCTTCACTTTTATGCTCCAAAAATGTCCAAAATGCTTCCTTTTCCAGATTTCTTCTCCAAAGTACCTAAAATGACAAAAGGAACGATTTAGGGCAATATTTGATCAAATAAATACGATTTAGGGCTTAAATGACCCCCTAAAAGCGGTACACTTTTCGCTTCATCAAATACCCTTACACTTGAGATTTGCTTGTCCTCAAGCAAATGCGCTTTTATTCTAATCAAAATACAAGTTAGGGGTCATTTAATGCTAACATAAAAGTAATTACAATAAATAGTAGTTCCACTTTAATCATAATAAGCACGGAGATTACAAACTAGCACCTCACAAGTAGTGTTTAGATACTCACATCTCTCAGGTGTCATCAAAATAAATCTCATAAATGAAAACGGATAATATCTCTCACTACCTGTCATAGCAAATAGATTACCAGAGGCTTGGGAAAGGATCGAAAACCTCCTCCACTAGGCGTAAGCACCTAAGATAAACTATCAAAGAGGGCTTTTAAATGGGTTATAACGTGAGGTGTAGGGATATGATAAACACGGTTTTGTTGGATAAGGGATATTTTACTGGTGGCGAGTTAAAGATCTTGATTAATTACATGCACAATATGGCGTTGCTAAGCCAAGACCAGACTCGACTTAAGCTAAAAACAAAATAACAAAAACATAAAATACACATAAAATGAAACGGGATGGTAGTCCGTATGTTTTTTCTATTTTTCTTTTTCTCATTTTTTTTGTATTTTTCTTGATTTTTTGATTTTTTTTTCATACACTCTTGCCCTACCATCCAAAATAATACATCATAGGGGCGTTGCATTCCCCTTACACTTGAACTTTTACATAACTTTACAAATAATTATTCTAATGACTCGAATCAAGATAATCGAAACACTTGGAGTACTTTTAAAATATTTAGCACATATGGGGGTAATAATGTTGTTCTTCCCCATTACTCCATTACACTAGTACTTTACCCATGAGTCCCAATCGTCCCAAAACAATATGTACAAGGATATGACTCGACTTAGCAACCATGTAATCAATTAGATAATTAACTAAGGGTTTAAACAAATGTTGTCACAATAATGCACTAAAGATGAGTGCATACAAGGTAGGCTAAGGCGATTTGGGTGTACATTTAAGTGGGGTGAAAACAAATTCTTCCTTTAAGTAAAATGCTTAAAGGTCGAAACGAAAAGATAGGCTCTGAGGGGTGTACTAGGGGTATCGTGTACCAAAAATGGGTACAACGCAAAGGGTGTGGGAGAATTACTTGACCAATGTAGCCAAAGTAATTATAACAAAAACACAGGTGTAAAACAATGGGTTAATCCTAATGCCTCTTATCATGTAGTAAATCTAACTACACGAATGTAGTCTCACTTGTGGCCTCGGAATGGTCCTAACGGAAGTTCTAGAATCTAAGTGCTACCGGTACACACATCATAGCATAAATGCTTTTCCTACCAATTCTAGGGGCGAACCTTACATATTTGGGGGTGGAAAATTTTTTAGTGGTACGGTTTTTGTGCTAGTCATATAACTCCTATCCATGAGATGCTCATTAAGATCAAAGTTTCACTCCTAAATGTTGTAAAAAATTTTAAATTTGGCACTAAAATTGCCCTAACAGGTATTTCTCTCAGTTTTATTACACATCTACCATTAAACAAACAAAAATCAAGCGTAATTGTATTCTCTAAAGTATCGTATTTTTACCCCCCCCCCCCCTTACACTTAAGATGAACATTGTCCCCAATGTTCAAATAACAAGATGTAAAAGTAAATAAGGTAAAAGAATGAAATCAAATACTCCCCTGATTCGTTCGGTGGATAAAGAGGTAACATGGTTAGATCTTCTTCCAATAAAATGTAGAAGCTCCAAGACTAATGCATCGCCATAAGCTTGATTCCACATACATTTCCTTGTCCAAAATAACCTGTTAAACCTGAGAAAACAAACACGAAAACCTGCATAACATCGGCGGGATAAATCTATATATAAGGATATAATGCTTGTGGAATGATTATTTTGCAGATTCCTGGAGTTTATAAGTTAGAGATTTAATAAAAACTTTTTATGAAAACAAAACTTTCAAAAATTTCAGAAAATTAACACCTGACGCCGTCAGGTTGTAAAGCCTGACGCCGTCAGAAATGATCTGACAGAATTCTCATGTTAAGTTTCCGGAGAATTTCTGGAAAAACCTATACCTTACTTCCTGGAATTCCTGCAAAATATCATTATGACTCGATACAAGCATTTGACTCAAACAATTACTAATATGTATGTTAATTTATTATGGTTATGATTCATGTTCATTTGTTCTAATAAACCGATTTGGATTTCCCTTACACTTATCTTTTGCAAAATACCTTTATATGTAGTTAAGACGAAGTTAAAAACAAGATAAAGCATTTTTACAATTTAGTTTTGAACATGAATCAATAATAATAAAAATTAAACATACATACGGAAGCAAATAAAATCAAACAAACAAATAAATAAACACACAAAGCAAATAAAGCTTGGGTTGCCTCCCAAGAAGCGCTTGTTTTTGTTCGAGTCACGAGCCTGACTCTACCCTTATTTAACGGAAATAGGGGAGGTTTTCCCTACACTTAGGGTTAAGTGCGGGTGATAGTAGCGATACACACCATCTTGGTGGAAGTATGACCGCGTGAGGAAAGAGTGGTGGATGAATTATATACTCAAAGGGGTGTGCTCCTTTCATCATAACCTTACCTAGTTCACTTTGGTCAATGGGTGAATTAAAGTTTTCTCCTAAAAAGGGATCATCTTCTATCAACTTCGAGAGACTCCTAGTTGGGAATCCATCTTGACCTAATAAACCCGGTTTAAACCCATAGTGTTTCTTGTGATTAAACATGAATGGGTGATGTAAGTATGAAAGGTTATGGTTCACTCCTATGTCAGCTTCCTCTCTACAAGGCTTAGAGTCAACTACCTTCAACATAAAACTACCCGGACTATATGGTTTGATGGGTGGGTCGGGACCTAATTCAATTCCTAAGTTCACATCTAAGGATGGAAGATTAGGTAACGGTTTTGGTTTAGGCTCCGGTTCATCAAGACTAGGAACTTCCATAGAACTAAAAGAAAGGTTATGACTACAAGTATTCAAACCTATTTCTTCTAGTTTTGTTTGGTCCAAGGGCTCTACCTCTATTGGGGTTCCTATAGTCTCTTCTACTTCTTCCGGGTAAGTCACGGGAGGTGTGAGTGCCTCAAATGATGGTAGGACTTGTGGGGTACTTGGTGGGCTTATGTTACTTACCTCATCATTCCCTATGTCAAGATCACCTATATCCTCATCATGTGTTTTAGTACAATCTAACCCTAACATTTTCCCAAGTATCTCAAGTGCTTCTCTAGGCATCTCAACTTCAATGTCCGAATCATAAGGATCTTCCTCAATAATTCGACCATGTTCAATTTGCCTAATGGATTCATCATGTGTTCTTCGGGATTCAAAGTCATTGGTCATAAAACCTAGGTCTTTTTGATCAATGTGATCATGTTCGGCTAGATCCTCCATCACATCAAGATCACCTAAGTGTTCACCCTGTATTATGGTAGTGCCTAACCATGACGTGTAGCTAGGTGGCTCAACTCTAACCGTCTCAGAATCTTGGTTTGATTCTAAGTTCATGTTCTTAGAAACTAGGTCTCTTTGCTCATACGAATCCACCAATTCGTTCCACTTATGGGTCATGGTTAGGAAGCTTTCCTTAAAATTCATCCAAAGGGCCTGACTAAAAGGAATTGATCCAGATAATGCTCGTCTAATAGAAATCTCACATGCATAGAATTCATTAAACCCATCTAACCTTACCCCTAACTCCTTTTGGAAATCACAAAGATCACACAAAAATTCATAGGAATGATAGGAAACAAATCTATTGGTGAAATATAATTGTTCCTCTATTGTCAATGATCTAAATGGAATTTCATCCATCATAGTGACAAATGAAAATGGTTTTACCAACAAAGGGCACAAAGAAAAAGATAGACTACAAGAAATCCTAGAAAAATAAAAAAAAAATAAAAAATAAATAAAAAAAATCTCACTAGAAAGGAATCTAGTGAGTAGACCTAATAAAATAAAAATTCAACCTAAACAATAACTATTCCCCGGCAGCGGCGCCAAAAACTTGATGCGTGGTTTTGCGACCTTACAACAGGTTTTACCTCTCGAGGGATCTCAAGAGGCTTACAACCCCACCAGGCAGTGTACCTGACCGATGTAGTATAGTGTAGTGGTAAGTACGGGGGATTGATCGTTCTCCACAGGGAATAGTGTTGTTAGGATTGAAAAACTACTTTAATAGGTCTAAGGGTGAGGGAAGATTCTTTTTGTATTTTTATATTTTATGAAAGCAAGTAAAATCTCGGGTTTGAAGGAGTGGGCGGAATTAGTTGCTAGTCAACTAACCCAAATAACTACGAATGCAAATAAAATAAAATAACTGAAAATGAAAAGGTTGTGAAACTTATGTGGAGAGAAATGTGTTTACTTAGATTTCCTTACTCCCTAACTATCTTTTACCGGTTGATTAGTGTGTATTAATTGCGTGGATGACGGGTGTATTCCTTAATACCAATCGTGGGGTGGCGTACGTACTTCCCCAACTCTACAAGCTCCTACTTCACTCCTATGTCGAGCCGGCTAAGAAGCTCCTAACATGGGATCACTAGAATTCGCTCATGCATTAAATACAACCATAAAAACCTAGTACGCATTGGTTCATGTTTCTTAAGACGTTCAAGCAAGTTACCGAATAGGAAGTTAGCCAGTTTTCTTAAGCCTAACATCGATGAACAATCATCCAATACAATTAATAACACACTAATAACCAATAATCAATAGTTAGGTTTCATTAGATCTAAGCAAACACAAGATAAATCTAGCCTAGCATGTTAATTAAAAGACAAGAACAAGATATAATCAAACAACACATAGACATATTGATTGATTAAATGATAACTTATCTTCAATTAAACATGGGAGATCCAAGGGTATGAAAACCCTTAAAAATGGCAGAAATTCGTCTTAGGGTTTCTCCTTACAAAGTTGCACACTAATGACAAAAAATTGCAAAACTATATATAGAACTTAGTAGCTGACGGCGTCACGTTATGGATCTTGACGCCGTCACCTCGCCGTGTCTAGGGTTCCCGGATGGCCTTCTTGACGCCGTCCCACTTTAGTGCTCCAAAATCCGCTCTGGCTTATCAAGGCTTGACACCGTCAGAAATGGGCTTGACGCCGTCTCTCGTTAAGTTAAACCGTGATGGCCTTGATCACCTTAAAGGGTGACGCCGTCAGAATTCCTTTGTAAAATTCTCTGGCTTATCATGTGTATTTTTCATATCCACCTCTTTTGCCAAGCCATGACGCCGTCAAGAGCAATACTTGACGCCGTCAAAGGTACTTTTCCAGCCGATTTTGAGACTTTGTCATTTTCTTCACTTTTATGCTCCAAAAACGTCCAAAATGCTTCCTTTTCCAAATTTCTTCTCCAAAGTACCTAAAATGACAAAAGGAACGATTTAGGGCAATATTTGATCAAATAAATACGATTTAGGGCTTAAATGACCCCCTAAAAGCGGTACACTTTTCGCTTCATCACCTCTTTTTGATCAAATTCCCAATTGATACAATCCCTAAACACTATTCATCGTCACTTTCCCTCTTAATCCCGCCCAAATACCCAGCTAATCCTACCAGTCCCCACCTCACCACAACCAGCCAAACCTTCACATGGGGTTGTCTTGGTCCCCCCATCCACCTCATCAATCCGGATACAAAAGGGTTTAATCAACGGCCTACAATGATAGAAGTGGAGAGCAAGTTTTAATCCAATGGCTACAAAAGAAGCACAAGTAGAGCTGTGGGAACACTCACACAGAAGTAGCACAAGAAAGAAGCCCCTACGCCTTTAAATAGCAGTTTCTTCACAAGATTAATTTTTGTCCCTCTTTTCATGTTTTTAGAAAAGTTTAGACCATCTTTATTTGTTGTCTGATTTATTGCTTTCTTAGTGTAATGTTTTATTTAAGTTGTAATTTTACTTCCAGTTTGATGTTTAATGAAATTTTGTAGTTTTCTTGTTTGGTCAACTTTGGTCAAACACCTTATTTTACTGCTTATGCACTGCTTATTTTCTGCTTTTTATTGCTTGTTACTGCTTTTGTTGCTTCTTGTTAGTTTAGAAGTAGTTAAAGGCCTTTGTGTTATTTGTTGCTTTAGAATTCCTTAGCAGCCTGCATTTGTTATTATTGCCTCACTAGCCCTTGCTTATCAGGAAGTTTTTTTTAAGTTAGAAATCAGTAGTATATTAGTTTTAAGGCTTAATTTAGAAGTTTGTAGTGTATTAGTTCATTTCAGCCTCTAATAGGGAATTTTTGGTTTAGGCTGTCATATGGGTTAAAATGGTTAAGAAATGGTTTCTAGTGTTCACTTGCCTATTTGTGTACTTTGCTTGAGCTTTTAGGATTATATAGTAGTAGTTTTCAGCAGCCTTGAGCTTCTTTTGAGTTTTTTCTAGTTTATTAGTAGGATAAGTCAATAGTGCACCCTTGAACTGCCCTTATAAGCCCATGATAAGCTGAGTTTATTTGGGGTCTTACTTTTGGCATTTTCAAGTTCTTTTCACTAGTCTAAGATAGATTCCCAAGTGTGCTTGAGCCCTATTTAGTCTTGCCTAAATCTGAGACCACAAACCAGTTTTGCACATCAGCATATGCTGATGCAATTTTTTTTGTCTCACTTAGCTGGTTTTTTCCAAGTTTATTTTCTTTGTTTTAAGACATGATTGTCTGAGATTTTGGATTTTAAAAGATTGCCAGGTTGTATTTCCAAAAGTAATTTTTCCAAAATTTTTAGATTTTTTTCTAACTAGCTTTTAGAGGGCTTGAAACCTGCCCATTCTGCCCTGTGCAACCCCACCACAGTAGACCCCTTTGATTTCTTTTGGCTTAATTGTGCTTAATTCTGCATGTTTCTGCTTCTTCACAGCTTATTTGCTTAAATTTTTTTCAAAGTTCTTATTTTTCTTAGCTTAAAAATAGTTTAAAGTATTTACTTAAAAAGTTTCATAATTTTCCAGATAGTTTTACTATTTTTAAACAATTTATTTCTCTATTTTAGTTTTTAATTCCTAAAAAATTATTAAAAAGTCAAAAAAATATTTTTCTTTTTTCCAAAATTTTCTTTTTATATTTAGGACTTAGGAAAATTATTTTGATGCCCGTAGGATTAGTTTTTCAAATATTTTACGTTTTACTCGTTCGTAATTTCCGGTTTACGTTATTTTAATTTCGTTTTATTAGATATTAAAAACCAATCAACTCTCGTCTTTTCAAGCATTTTAATACCAAACCGAAAACGATATCCCCAATTTCACGCCTCGTTGGGACCTCGACCCGGGTATTCACTTATCCGGTTATTAAATCGATTGTCGCGTTTAAACCGTCGCGAGTTGACTTTTCTTCGTGAGAGGTTTTGGCTTGTGACGCGTTTGTCCTCGACCCAATATCACTTAGTAACTCATCTGCCATTTTCTTTTGACTTTGACAATATTAGTACCAATCTTAAAGCTTCAAACAAAGCCTAAAAGATGGTGCAATTTCCTTGGATGGAGGAATTATAAGAGGCAATGGTGCTGTGTATCTTGGATGCTTGTTTCAACAAGTGAAATCATCTATCAGCATGCCTTTGCAAGTGATGAACAAACGTAATGAACTGAAATTGAAACTGAAAGAACCTAGATAGAACTTTCTCCTTTGGAATGCTTCATCCCTTCTGAATATATATAATACTCCAGAATCAGCTTCTGTTCTTGTCATTTTCAACCCCATGTCATCATCTTATATGCTCTTGTCTTTTCCTCCCTTTCATTTGGTTAATATTCCTTGGGCTTTATTTCCTCCCCTGAGATATTTTCTCCCCTGAGATGCAAATAACATTTTATCCTCCACTGTTTGGAAGATCTCTCACCATCATTATCTGATCTACCAATGTGAACTTGTTTTCAGACAATGTTGTACATGAAGCCTTTAATTTCTTAAGAGTTTATGTGCTGCCCTTATCACTTCTAGGTGTGTTAACTCCTATGAGAGGTGATTCATGGGGCATTGACTCATTATCCATCAATGGATGGTTTTACTGAGTCCCTTTGAAAATCCTTTTTAAGAAACTTTTGACTTAGCAGTATGTTCATGATTTTATTATAGAAAAATCATACTGCTTTCAACTATTTTGAAGGGATTAAGTGTGTAACAGACACTTAATCAAGATTTCGGTTTAAAGCAACCTCTGGTTGTGTGAGAACCAATGTTTTTCAGTTACAAATAACTGCCTGTGTAAAGATAAACCTATTCAAAAGGCTTTCTTGACAGGGTTTCCAGCTCATAGCAATTGTTGCCTCTAACACAAGTGTTAGATTCACTTTTACTAGCTGTTCTTTCTATCAGATGTCCTTAGACTTGCTCATTATACTTAAAAGTATAAAATGATAGAAAGTGAGTTGAGTCAGTTACTATCTGACCAACTGAACCATCAATTCAATGTGAAATATCATAATCAGATTTCAAGAAATGAGTTCTAAAGATTTTATTAACTTAGGTGTTAACCTTTGTTAATGAAATCCCAAACTTAGTCCATCATAAACCTATTATGTCAGCAACAGATATCATCATTCTGCTGCTTGCATTTCACTTGAAACTTCCCTTTTGTTCAATGTTCATACCTGAAAATGTTAGTCCAAAACCAAGAAACAAAATGAAAAGCACTTGTCTTATAGCAGTATCATAGATATGACTAACAAAATGAACTTAAACAAACAAAAAATTGTACCAGCAGCACAAACTTTTCACTAACAGTAGTATGTTATAAATCCATCAGTACAATCAAAAATTTGTATACAAAAACCACACAGATTAAAAAGGTTAAGCGTTAAGCATTCCAATACTTGCTACCAAGTATTGAAACCTTCCAACATCAAAAGCTTTAGTGAGAAGATCTGCAAAGTTGTGTTCAGAATCAATTTTGAAAACTTGAATCAACTTTTTCTCATTGCAATCTCTAATAAAATGATGTCTAATTTCAATGTGTTTTGTTTTAGAATGTTCTACTGGGTTTTTAATTATGCAAATTGTACTACTATTATCAATATGAATGACAGTGTTCAGGAAATTGTACCCATAGTCAAGAAGTTGGTTTTGAAGCCATAGGACTTGACCACAGCAACTTGCAGCAGCTACATATTCAGCTTCAGTTGTTGAAGTAGCCACAATTGTTTGCTTCTTACACTGCCATGAGATAAGTCTACACCCAAGGAATTGACATCCTCCAGTTGTTGACTTTCTGTCCAAGCTAGCACCTGCATAATCACTATCTGAAAATGCTACCAAGTCAAAAGGTAATTCCCTTGAATACCATAGACCCAACCTTGGTTGACCCTTAAGATATCTAAAAATCCTCTTGACTGCTGTCAAATGAGAAACCTTTGGAGTTACTTGAAATCTTGCACAAGCACAAACAGAGAACAAGATGTCAGGTCTTGATGATGTGAGATACATCAAAGATCCTATCATAGATCTGTAAGTGTGTACATCTACATTTTCTCCATCTAAATCTTTAAGAAGTGGCTTCTCAGAGTCCATTGGTGTGCTTGCCATTTTTGAATCAGCAAAGTTGAATTTCCTAAGTATCTCAGCAACATATTTATCTTGACTAATAAATATGCCTTCACATGATTGTTTAACTTGCAAACCCAAAAAGAATGTAAGTTCCCCTATGGAACTCATTTGAAACTTATCATGCTTAAGCTTCTCAAACTCCAAACACATCTCCTTCCTTGTAGATCCAAAGATGATATCATCCACATACACCTGAACCAGCAAAAGATCACTCTTGTGCTTCTTGATGAATAATGTCTGATCAATCTTGCCTCTTTGAAACCCATTTTCAATTAAGTAGGAAGCTAGTGTTTCATACCATGCTCTTGGTGCCTGATGAAGGCCATAAAGAGCCTTAACTACTCTGTACACTTTTTCTGGATGGTCAGGATCAATGAACCCTGGAGGTTGTGAGACATACACCTCTTCTTCAATAGTACCATATAAAAATTCACTCTTGACATCCATTTGATAAACTATGAAGCCTATAAATGAAGCATAAGCTAAGAAAAGCCTAATTGCCTCAAGTCTTGCTACTGGAGCAAAAACCTCATCATAGTCTATACCTTCTTCTTGTGTGTTCCCTTGGGCTACTAATCTAGCCTTATTCCTAATCACTATGCCCCTTTCATCCCTTTTATTCTTGAAAACCCATCTAATGCCAATTACCTTTTCATCTTTAGGTAAATCAACTAGCACCCAAACCTTCTGAATCTTAAACTGAAGAAGCTCCTCTTGCATAGCTTCCACCCAGCTTGAATCATCTAGGGCTTTAAGAATGTTCTTTGGTTCTGCCTGTGAGAGAAAAAATACAAACAAGTAAGAGTTGGAAAACTCATGCTGCTTTGAAGCATAAAGGGCATCAAGAAGCCCTTGTTGGTCTGAAAACATCAGTTGTTGTCTTGTATTCACACCTGATTGTACATCTCCAATTACATTTTCCAAGGAGTGGACTTTGTGAATCCTGGTGTGCGGAGTAGAAAGAACTTGATAGTTAGGTGAGATATTGCTCAAATCCACCTCTTTATCTGAGAAATCTGCTTCATTTGAGTCTGATGGGCCAGCAGCAGAATCATTTAGCCTAGCAGCAAAAAAATTAAGCCTAGCAGTAGAATGCTCTGTCTCAGCAGTACTATCAACAGTAGAAACATTTTGTTGTTCCTTGGTTCCATCTTCCTTGTGTTCATCTTCAACATCTTCTTTAGCTTTACCAGAAGAAGATTCATCATTTGTTGAAGTTGAAGCCACACTGGTACTTATTGGCATCCATACATGATCTTGATTTGTCTCCTTGTCTAACCCTGCCTCATTTGTTGTTTGTGAACCTGAAAAATCATTAGTTTCTGCAACAACAGGCACATAATTCATAGAATGGGTTAGTGACTCAAGATAAAATAGCCAATTAGGACCTTGACCTGCTACATTGGATTTATTCTCTAAAAATTCCACATGCAGGTTCTCATCTACTCTTCTAGTTCTCAAGTTGTATACTCTAAAAGCTTTGCTATTAAGAGAATATGATGTCTTATTGTGGGATTTGACAACCAAAACCCTATTTTGAACATAGCAAGCAGTGTTGACTGCTTCAGCCCAAAAAGTGATAGGCAACTTAGAGTCGGCTAACATGGTTCTAGCAGCTTCTATGAGTGTTCTATTTCTCCTTTCAGCAACTCCATTTTGCTGAGGAGTTCTAGCTACACTAAATTCTCTCCTAATACCTTTTTCTTTGCAGAAGTCATCCATAACTCTATTCTTAAACTCTGTCCCATTATCACATCTAATGACTTTTACTCTTTTGCTTACTAGGTTTTCTATCTCTGTAATGAAATTCTTAAGGATGGTAGAAGTCTCATCCTTAGAAGCTAAAAAGAAAACCCATGTAAATCTACTATAGTCATCAGTAATAACTAGACAATATCTTTTATGCATCATGCTACTAACAGAAGTAGGTCCAAATAAATCCATATGAAGCATAAACAATGATTGATCAATAGAGTTAAAAAATTTGGGCTTACAAGTAAGTGGCTTTGTGTTGTTTGCCTTTAAGACAAGCAATGCATGTTTGGTCATTTTCAAATCATTTTTGAGGTAAACCTCTTACCAAACCATTCTTAACAATCTTATTTATGGTTTTGAAGTTAATGTGACCAAGCCTCCTATTCCATAACATTGATTCATCCAATGTGGCCTTTGCTACAAGACAAGTTAGAGCCTTTTTAGGAACAATGTTCTTCATATCAACACTGTACATGTTGCCCTTTCTTGGAATTCTAAGAAGTACTTGACTTTCATCAGGCATCTTAAAATCAGAAGAAAGTACAAGACATTCAGTATCAGAAAAAGAGAACTTTGTTCTTTTTGTCACACATTTGTGAGACACTAAAAAGATTATACTTAAGCTCTTGTACATAGTATACATCTTCAAAATATAAATTTTCAGTTTTAATTGTACCTTTACCGGAAATTTTGCCACCAATACCTCCTCCAAAGCTAACATAGCCTCCATCTATTGATTGGAAATCTGAAAGGTAAGACTTGTTGCCTGTCATGTGCCTTGAACATCCACTATCTGAGTATCCTTGATCCTCTTGTTTATCAGTTGAATGTTCCTACACAGTAATAAGGAGTATTAGTTTCCTTTGGGGACCCAAGCCATTACTGACTTGGATCTGCCTCTTGCATCAATGAAATGTAATCTTTTGAGAACAGTTGATGCAACATTGGATTTAAGAACCCAATATGCTGAGGCCTTAACAGCATTTGCCCTGTTTTCCCAAGCAGCAGTATGAACTACATGCTTAGCAGTAGAAACTGCTAGCTTTGTAGTTGTTCCTTTTGGTTTCCAAACTTGTTTTTGGACCACTGCTTTTGTTTGAATGGGCCTTTTAACAATTTTTGATGCATTTTTGTAAGTTGATTTTGCATTTTTAACTGTTTGTCTTGGGTTAACAGTCATGAATGGTCTAGCAGTAGGAACTGCTTTTGAAACTGCTCTGGGTTTTGTTCTCTTAGAATTAGAGTGAAAATGAAATTGAGGAGTTTGCCTTTTGTAATTCACCCTATTGTTTGCATACCCTGATACCCTTTGGTTGCAGAAAGCTGCAAGATGGTCAAATTCTCCACATACAAAATAAGCTTTGTTATAAAAGTCAAAGTCATCACCTAGTTGGTGAGACTTAAGGCCATTCCAATTCCTTTGGTTGCCTTTAGGCTTGTTTGTGGTTCTGTATTGTTCACAATATCTAACTGGTTGCCTAACATGTTTAATGTTGGTTTTAGGCCTATCAGTATTAGTTTTGAATATCTTAGGAACACTTGTTCCTGCTTTCTTAACCACTTCAGGTTTAGACATAACCTGTTCATCTTCCTCACTATCAGATACCCAGTCTTCAATGACTACTCTATCTGATCTTCTATCAGAGGACACCTTGTCCTCAGGAAGTGAAGTATTACTTATACTTTCACCTACTTTCTCTACCTTAGGACTCTCAGTAGACTTAGAACCATATTCCATTATTGGTTCTTGAAACTCAGCAAAACCTGTGTGTGCTAGGTCAATACCAGGAGGTGAAGGAACACCTCTATATGGTGGAGGAACAGACTTGTATCCTACACCAGATCTAGCTTTATTGATTACTTGAGCTTCCAAACTTTTATTAATTCCTTCTGAGGCATGAGCTAAAGCATCTACTGTTATCTTAACATTTTCACTTTTATTTTTGGCTTTAGCTAAAGATTCATTTTGCAAACAAATTATTTCATCTTTGAACTCTAATTTTCTTTTTAGGGCATTCATGTCATCAGTAAACTTAGATTCATTTCCTTGAAAGTGTAAGATTTGTTTTTCAAGAACAGCTATACCTCTTTTATGATTAGCTAAGTTGGCCATAGTGTTATATAGCTCTTCTAGCTGATCATCAAATTTATTTCTAAGGTCTTCATAAGCTTTAAGAGCACAGCAAGATTCAGTACATTTGATTATAGAATTTACCTTTGAATCAAAAAAGGCCATTAGAGCAGTCTCAGTGGCCACCATTGCAGCTTCTTTTGGTGCTTCCTCCTCATCAGCCATAAAGCTCCAATCATAGCTAACACCATCAATGGCTAGCATAGCCCTTGGCTCTTCCACTGTGACTTCCTTCTTCTTCTCTTGCTTATACCATGTGTTCCTATTATCCTGCTTCTTTGGGTTTCTACATTCTCTAGCAAAATGTCCCAGCCTGTGACAGTTGAAACACTCTACTTTCTTTTTATCAAACCCAGAAGTTTCATTACCATTGATGGTAATCTGCTTTCCAGTTCTTTGCTAAAACTTCTTAGCCCTCATGCTACGTAAAGCAACCTGCCACTTAATATCCATCTCTTCTAAATCATCATCATCCACCTGATCAAGGTCTTCATGAGTTAGAGGAGAACCACTAGTTTGACTAGACATGAATACATAGAATGATGGATCTCCAAGTCCAGCAGCATTCTTTTGTGAACTAGTAGTAGGACCACCATAGTTAGCAGTAGAAACACCTGCATCTTCATCTACCTCTTCTGACTTACTAATACTAGGAGATGACAAGAGTGCCACATTCCCAGAACTAGTACTGTAGTTTCCAGACTTTTTCAGACTTTGTTCAACAATTTTGAAGTTGTTGTACAAATCATTGAGTTTCATGGTTTCAATGTCTGGCTTAGTCATCCAGACAACCACATGAGTATGGAATTCATCAGATAGACTTCTCAAAAACTTCATGTTGAGATCTTCCTTTGCTATCTCAACACCCAACACAGCTAACTGACTGACAAGCTTGTGTAATCTAGAGAACAGCTTATCAAGTGTTTCACTGCTATTTGAACTAAAGTTTTCAAATTGTTGTTTCAGCAATGTCTTCTGTGTTTTCTTGGTAGTTTCATTACCACCAAACCATGCACAAATCTCTTCAAAAAGAGTTTTTGCATCAGGATACTTGCTAAAAGATAGCATTTGTTCACCTGGAATGGTCATAAGCAACAAATTCCTTGCTTTTTGATCATTCCTCTTCTATATCCTTTTTTCATTGGTAACTGGTCCAGTATTTCTTTTCCTAACTGATTTGCCTTCAAGAATGACATCTGAATAACCTAGTGTAAAAGAATCACCATACAGAATGATATCCTAAAGAGCATAATCTTGAACCATGAAATATTGCTCCATCCTTAGCCTCTATAATTCAAACTCATTCTGTTTGATCATAGGCAACTTTGCAGCAATATTTGTAGCTTGAGTATTCTCCACATCCATTTCTTCATCTTCTTCTAAATCAACTATATCAGCCTGGCTCTGATACCAATTGAGAGGATTCGATACACTATAAGGTTGTTAGACCTTTGTTGCTTTGTGTATATGATATATTGAGTTAATATGATTAAGTATGCGGAATCTACTTAATCACACTTAGAAGGTTATTTGGTTATGGAAATGGAACAGTGATGTTTGTTATAGAACAATGAACAAAGAAGGTTTTATCACCAAACGATTCAATATTATTCAAGATAATACGAGTGATCTTCACTATCACTAGGGTTACAAAACCTTGAATCTTATGTTTCTATGACTTATGATATTATTGTGTTTGTTCTATGTTCTTAACAGTTATGATCTAATTAACGCATATAATATCTAAGCCTATGATTTCTCTTTTATAGTCCAAGAGAGATCTTTACAATATTGTCAAGTCTAATCGAACACATGCTTGAGAGTGTCAGTCATTAAGATACAACATGTATCTGTGTTTACAACTTGTTACTGAACACTTTGTCTAAAGATATTATCTACCGTGTATTGTTGACTATAATACACATAATATCTTTGTATACTTATCCAACCAACAGTAGAATACTTCAACAGTTATCCACTCAGCAGTAGAATCTTCTTTACCAACAGCAGCATCATTCAGCAGTAGAATGCTTAATGCTAGCAGTTGTATCAAATGCACTAGCCGTAGAATGATACTTAGAGTATTTCTTTGAGCAGAAATGATCTTGTGAACATGTAATTTCCAATACTAATCTGCAGAACATTTAATTCCCAACATATAGGCTAGCCGAGACCTTGAAAAGCCTAGAGTACACTTAAATACCTTCGCGTGGATAGGTTAAACTTGAGAAACGGAGTTACGACGCGAAAGTTATGACCAATAGAATGTGGCTGCAATATATGAACTTGACAGCCTAGTAATAAGCTTTTAGAAATTTTCAAAGTGAAATTTAGACCATTTTGAGTACATTTTGGTTGAAATAAAGTAAACAAAAATTGTAGAACCATGTATATATTTATTAGACGCGTTAGAAAATTTTGAGACATATTAACGCGACGATTAAACTTCGTTGTAAAATAAACAAGTTATGTTTTACTAAAAGTGGTGATTTCTAACAAAGGATCGAAATGACGTAATTATATTTTAACAACAAATGTTACAACGACATATACAAGTGATAATGTAGAGTAAGACTTGCATGCTTGACCTCATTTTCAAAACCTAAGACATATGTATATTTAGGTCGCGATTAGAGTTATTAGACCTATATTGCCATTTACATAATACCAAACGAGATTTGCTTTGCTAAGGTGAGTTTCATAGCCCCGACTTTTACATTGTTTATACATGATTTCTAAACCCTCGGGGTGGGAATACACTGCTTGTTTTTACATACGGACACAAGTACTAAAACTGTTACTTTGCCTAAGTTACCACATTGCCATTAAAGTCCCCTACGTATCATGAACCGTTAATTACTTGTAAGCGCGGATGTTATGAATAGATCTATTTGGGTTGACACCCCGTCCGGGTTGGTCGCGCCAACTGGGTAAACGGACGAATATCATTCGGATTATTTCCGAGTGTCTGGAAAACACTTATTTGGGGCATTGTTATTGTGCTTAATTGCATACGAATACGTCGAGCTTCGGGGTCATGAGCTTAGGCACTGTATTTATTATTTTTGGCTGTGACATTATATTTGTTGTACTGTCTTGCTATTGAAATCTTGTGGTCCGCAATACTGTTTATTTAAACCTATGACTCTCACCAACATATTTGTTGACCCTTTTAGCGTGTATTCTCAGGTAACTAGGTGACGATGATACACCTCTTGTATGAAGCACTTTCGAGTCAGATTTTGGATGCACATCATGATGGAGATTTTTCTACATTATTTAGCGTTTGATCATGTATTTAAATCTTACATTTTGATGGTGAACTCTGATAACTATGTTTTGTAAAACTTAACTTTAAATCAAACGCTTGTTTTTAAACGACTCACTTAGAGGTCGTTCTTTTTTCCTTGTACTTTGTGACCGAGAACATCACGCCCCCGGAATTCCATTCCGCTGCAAACACAGATTTTGGGGGTGTGACAGATTGGTACCAGAGCCAAGGTTATAGAGAACTAGGATGCATCATTGACCCTAGACTATAACCACTAGGTCACGACACTTCACAATATCATGATGTGCTTAGGATTGCGATACATGTTTTTATTCACTTATTTTATATAAGTCATTTATACTTATACATATTATTATTGACCTGGTTTACAGTGATATGTCTTCACCCACCGATCCTATCATCCTCGATTCTGATTCGGATATGGACGATACATCATCATCCACCATTCCGGTCACACCAGTTATTCCTGTTCCCGTACCTTCTGACGATGAGTCTGCTGAGACCGAGCCATTCGAGGACGCCCAGACTATATCTACACCACCTATACCATCACCACCTATTGCACTTGTTCCTCCAGTATCATCACCACCAGCCTCATGTGCGACCAGATCAGATCCCTATTGGTCTTCGCTACCGATTACATGAGACTGGCCCTGTTATGCTCCGCATGGCTAGGAAGAGGGTCCGACCTCAACCCAGCCGTGTACCAGCACCCACTGTTACTCCACCTCATATCCCATCACCACCATCATCTCCACCACCACCACCAGTTACTTACCGTCAGACTACCACAGTTCCCTTACCATCACCATCCAGAGATGTTTCTGACACCCTGCTACCGCCTCGTAAGAGGGCATTCACCATGGTTCCTTCTCCTTTAGATCCCTATGTTATGGCTGCTGCTGAGGCCTCCGCTCGATGCGAGGTTCGCAGACGGGTTGACGCCCGCAGATGGTCATTTATTCCGCCTGTTCTCAGTAGGTGGAGGTACGATGAGGGTATTCCTTATGCTTGGGAGTTAGGAGAGAGCTCGGAGATGGCTGCCGCTCGTATTCTACCAGTTACCGGTGAGCCGATCCACCATACCATACCACTTCTGATTGCCAGGATGGTCCGTCATGAGGACCGTATTGGCAGGATATTTGATCGTCTCGATGAGGTTCCCCTAGAGCGGATTGAGACCTTGGAGACTCAGTTGGAGCACCAGATCATTGGCCACTCCCGGATTGCTACTCTTGAGCGTTTCGTGGAGGATGAGCAGGCACGCCGCCACAACCAGGATTAGTTGATTGCTAGTCTCCGTGATCAGATCAGAGATCTCCAGCGCCGTCTTGATGGTGCCCCTGGCAGCACCTAGACTAGATTTGTATCATAGTTATCTTTTGTATGTATATCCTAGCCATGGGGTGTGTGGCATTAGTAGTGACGCTTGCGATCTTTTGTTAGTTGTACAGGAATGTAGCAAGTTATGTCAGGATGTATTGTATCGGTCGATGTGAATCGAGACTTATCTTTTGTACGCTATGATACGATATCGGTCGATGTGAACCGAGACTTTCCTTTTGTATCTATGTATGTTGTGATGTATCTATCTATGTTGTGATTTCATGGTTGTCATGATTTATTCTTATTGTGGTTGATTTTTATCACGCCATATTCTTATCGTGCTTTATCATTGTCGTGATGTATTTTTATCTTGTTGTGGTTGTACCTACCCATGGTGAAAATATATTATGGTTATTGTGATTCATTATTCTTATCATGCTTTATCATTCTCGTGATGTATTTTTATCTTGTTGTGGTTGTACCTACTCATGGTGAAAATATGTTATGATTATTGTGATTTATTATGGATTATTCTTATCACGTCATATTTCTATCATGATTTATTTTTGTCATGATTTATTCCTATATTGTTGTGGTTGATCTTTTTGTGATTTTCACATGTCAATTATATATATATATATATATATATACTTGTGATGACCTTTGTTACTTATGGATCCTAATTATTGTTGTTCTTGTGATTAGAAAAACAATGCCGCCTAAGAAACAAAGCATGAGTTCAGCTGAGATCGATTGACTCGTTGCCCAACGAGTTACAGCACAGGCTGCTGCTGCTATGGCTGAATATGAGAACAATCGCAACAGTGGTAACGGAGGAGAAGCTAGTGGAACGGTGATGCGCGTGTGCGTAGTGCTCTAATTTATACCCACGGTATGTTGTTGTGGTTTTAGCAGTATTCAAGTTTTAAATTTATATTTAGCCGACTTATCAATAACACACACACTTTAACGAGCAGTGTACCCGGTCAATATGAATATAATGGTAAGTAGAGTGTCGATCACTAAGAGTGGAACGTATTATCTAGTTATCCTAATCAGTATTTTAATTTCTTAAGTTAGCTATACAACCTAATCTAACGCAAGGGGGTTCAGCCTGAGAGACTGGCACGTTTTGGTTGCAATTAAATAATAAACTAAACTAATAGGAAAGAATCAGCGATTAGCACACACGTACACAGATAAATACTTGAGACAATAAGAAGACCTGTCCTGATAGTTAAGTAGCTTGTCACTTGTTTTATTGCTAGTTTTATATGAAGTGTATAGTTTGATGCAACGCACCGAGATTAAGTCCTTTCTCGTTGGTTCTAATCTTATCGGCGAGTAAACCCTTAATGATTACTTATGACTATCCCATTTATCTTTCTTCCTACTTTTCTACAGACGATAGAATGCATAGGCGATCTAATAAATAGGCGAGGAAGGGGCATGGCGACCCAAGCAATGCTCAGCTAGACACAGAGGTTATCAATGCACTAATAAAAGTCACCAAAGACATCAACATATAAACTTTAATTAATGGGAAAATCAATTTTAAGGGGAGTCGAAGTGCATGGTTAAATCCATGATCACAAGCCCATCAATCCTGACCAATTAAAGTGTACTAATACAATAAAACAAAACTACTTAATGAATTAAATACATGCAGGACCTTCTTACAACTCTTGTATCTTCGTTCAAGGTATGTCTTGTGTTGCTACTTCGTCTGAATTCGGCCTAGGGTTTCTGTGGTCTTCGGTCTTCTTCCGGTATAAGCCTCTCGAAATTCGTCTGGTCTTGGGGTATTTATAGTTTCTGTCTGAGGGTAAGATGCGGCGCATAGGATAAGTAGATGCGGCGCATTGACTTAACTTCGCGTGGGGTCCAAGATTAATATATTCAGGAATATTCCTACACCGCCAGAAGATGCGGCGTAACTCCATTCTTAGATGCGGCGCGTGTCCTTGCTGTCTTGGATAATATCTTGTGAAATCTTGATAGTGATGCGCCGTATATAATAAGTAAGATGCGGCGTATCTGGAGCAGAATGTTCTTGATCTTGTACATTTCAGTAGACTCTTAACTTCTTGCTTGTTTTGCTCCATAATTAGCCCAAAATCGCCAAGTTTCACATAATACTTGTTTTTACCTGAGAATTACAAAAGTAAACATTAACGTATCAATTCTCACAGATAATATAATAAAACAAGTCAAATAAATAGGATAAATGATGGTAATAAAATGTACTTATTTGAGTTCATCAAATATCCCCCCACTTGAACTTTACTTGTCCCCAAGTAAACCTTAGAATTAATCTTATGAAAATGTATCCTAAAAGATATTAGGATTTATTTTTATATTTAAGCATGTATTCATTTTTGTCATAATTCACACAACCAAACACTTAACGAATTAGAAGTAAAATAAAATAATTTGATAAAAGCAAATCTAATCGTTTAACTGTCCAGTCGTGACAAATATTCTATCATAGGCTTGGCAAGTATACACATCTCCCCCACTAAAGCCAAGGAATAACAAGTCTAAAGCGGTAAATAGGGTTTGATGGTTAAGGATTAATCATTCTTCTTAATCTCTATCGATCTCAAATTCCAGAAAAGGCGAAAAAATCACAAATACATGATCGAATCCACGAACACGATACTTGCAATTGCTCAAATCCTTAACTCGAATAGGCTAAAGATAGGACCAAGTAATCTTCACCAATAATATTATATCAAAAAGGGCGACAAAATCATAAATACATAGCCGAATCCACGACTACGATACTTAAGATTGCTCAAATCCCTAATCTCAATAAATCAAAGGTTTGGATAAAGAATAATATAGGGTATGGATAATATTTGGGATACAAATTGGTGTAAAATGAAAAATAAACAAAACAGATAAATTAAAATCCTAAGTGTGGTTAATCACTATCCCAACCATCCCATGAATAAGACTCATATCATAGAATAACTCACGCTTTAACACTTGAAACACACGCTTTAGGTAGACACGAATTATACTCAACAAGATCTCAATAAAAGAATAATCTTAATTGGCGTTCCCATAACGTTCAACTCCCATTCAATCCATAAATATAATATATAACAACTAGAGTAATATCGACCACTTAATATAAAACTTTACATAAGTTGGTTAAAATAAACATCCAACTTTTCCTTTTTTCTTTTTCTTTTCTATATTTTTTTAGAGTTTTTTTTTTCAAACTACTAACATAAACATAGATGTGTAAAATTTCACCACATCACTATCACTTTCTTTCCGGATAATTTTTCCATACTTTTCATACTTTCAGAAATAACGGTAATAGTGAAAGTAGTGAACACACAAAAAATAAACTCAAAGATATACAATATTTACTTTCACTCCAATTGCATTGTGCAGTTTCCCGACCTAACCAAAGATAATGAATTACGCACGTGAACACAGGTAATGTAAGGAAACACACTTTGCCTAAAGCAATTAACCAACCACGGATTTTAATCTACAGGGTAGGCTAAGGTGTAAGGGTGTAACGAAACATTATAACAAAGGTGTAAGAAACGAAAGGAATGGCTTTGAGTGTTTTTCTAGGGGTATCTTACTCTAAAAATGAGAGTAACAAAGGGTTTATACGGGGGTTAACTAACCAGTGTAGTTAGTTAATAACACATAACATATAAAGGCTATTTGGGTGTAATCCTAGAAATTTACCAATTTAGACAAGTCATTCCAATTATAAAAATAATACTTATTATGGTGGTCTCGAATAGTATACAAGCCAAGTTCTAAAGTTTACAAGTCACCGGCACACTCATAGATTTGTGAATTTTGAAAAATCACAATTTTTGAAAATAACGTCATGTGTGCAGCTATGCAACTTAGACTTTAAACAAAAACATGCTAAAAATTTTAAATTTTGATATATTAAGCACATTTTAAGCATATTTTGAAAAGTTTAGGACAAGTAAGTGTTCTAATTCTCCAATCCCCCCACTTAAGTTAAACAACGTCCTCGTTGTTTGTATCAAAGGTTAAAAACTGAAAAATAAAAGAATTAGAACAGAAAAACTCCCCTGAGATTTGCTCGGTATGATCCTCCATTAATTGTATAAGAGCAAAAATCAACTTCCTCGTGGATGAGAACGTTTAAGCTTCATAATTGATGTATCCACAGGAAATGCAGGAATCTATAATACCACCAATACTTTAACATACCTAAATTAAGAAAGTTCAAACTTGCATAATACATTAGTAGTTAGTAAAAATAAAACTTAAAAAATAAAAATGAAAGTCATCAGGTCAGTCGATACGCCGTATCTTATGGAAGAAGATACGCCGTATCGAGCCTGGAATGAATACGAATCAGAATAGAAGATGCGTCGCATCCTTAACCAGGGATGCGCCGCATTAAATAAACTGACAAAGAGTTTTAAAGTCAAAAATAAAAAATGCAGAAAATAAAGTAAGATATGACCAGTGCAGGAGATGCGTCGCATCTTGGGATTGAGATGCGCCGTATCTTCTGCGGGCCTGAAATAAAAATAAAATAAAACGAAATAAAGGATAGGATGCGTCGCATCTGTTTACCAGATGCGGCGCATGTAGTTACCAGACAGACTGTTAATAGTCTGTTGTAAAATGACTCGTTCCACGGTTTATCTCTCACGTCCTCTCGTATTCTCATGCTGAACTTAATGCCAGTCTTTGTCAAGCATAATATGAAATATCAACTGAAACATCAAATATATATGATAATAATAATGAGTACAATCAACAAGATAATAATAATAATATACGTGGAACAATGTCAATAAACACAACAAATCCAGATATCATGGGTCAGTAGGGTCGTCTGAGCGGGTCCCGGAAGTGCTGGCACCATCTGTCCTGGCCCGGACTCTGCGAGTGTATGCGAGAGTCGCCCCTCTAACCTGAGTACCATCCGGGCGAGTGTGGCTAATACCCTGATGCTCCAAAAGTCGGCTCACACTAGTAACAAGCCACTCCGAGTCCCTCCGCATACCATCTACTACGCCTCTCAAGGCTCTCAGCTCTCCCTCAACTACCTCAACTCTCTGACTCATCGTGCGTACAGGTGCTGGTGGGGGTACTGGTGCCTGTGGCTCCTCCTGATGGGCTAGAGCAGCAGCCGGAGCTCCCTGAGGACCTCCCTGCTCCGCCTCTGGATCTGCTGGTCTAGCGGGGCCCAATGCCACCTAAAAGTAATCCCCCATAGCCAACTGACAGATCCCAAGTCTAACCAAGTAATCCCTGTCAATAACTGGCAGCCTAGTCACATCGACCTCTAAACCGGCAGGGATCTCGTCACCAATCACTCCAAAATGGCGGGCCAGCCTAGACACAAAATGCCCACCAGTCATCTGACTCCTCATTAAGGGTTTACTCGCCGATAAGATTAGAACCAACGAGAAAGGACTTAATCTCGGTGTGTTGCATCGAACTATACACTTCATATAAAACTAGCAATAAAACAAGTGACAAGCTACTTAACTATCATTTAGTGATTGTCTCTTTAAACTTGATAAAATGCTTGCTAGGTGCGAAGAAACTAACCTTGTTCTTAATTGGGAAAAATGTCATTTTATGGTTAGAGAAGGAATTGTGTTAGGACATAAGATTTCTGGGAAAGGTATAGAAGTCGACAAAGCTAAAATTGATGTAATTGCCAAACTACCTTATCCTACTAATGTAAAAGGTGTTAGAAGTTTTTTAGGGCATGCTGGATTTTATCGTAGGTTCATAAAGGATTTTTCAATGATATCTAGGCCTATGACCCAATTATTGCTAAAAGATGCGAAGTTTGATTTTTCTGAAGATTGCAAAAAGGCATTTAATATACTTAAAGAAAAACTAACTTCCGCACCTATTATAATTTCGCCGGATTGGGATCTGCCTTTTGAACTAATGTGTGATGCTAGTGACTATGCTGTTGGAGCTGTACTTGGCCAAAAGATAGATAAGAAATTTAAGCCAATTTATTATGCTAGCAAAACATTGAATAATGCCCAAGAACATTACACCACCACGGAAAAAGAACTTTTAGCAGTAGTTTTTGCATTCGATAAATTTAGATCATATCTTATATTGTCAAAAACTGTGGTTTACACTGACCATTCTGCTTTGAAGTATTTGTTCAATAAACAGGATGCCAAGCCAAGGCTTATTAGGTGGGTTTTATTGCTCCAAGGATTCGATATTGAAATTAAGGATAAAAAGGGTGCCGAGAATCTAGCTGCTGACCACTTATCTAGACTTGAAAACCCTGACATGGAGGTGCTTGATGAAAGGGAAATCGCTGATGACTTTCCTGATGAACATCTTATGATGGTAAGAATTAAGAGCAATAATAATGGACCATGGTATGCCGACTATATAAACTTTATTGTTGCAAATGAAATTCCAAAAGGGCTAACATCCGACGAGAAAAGAAGGTTTCTAAATCGCGCTAGCGAGTATATTTGGGATGAACCTTATGCCTTTAAATTATGTCCTGACAATATTATACGAAGATGCGTAGACGGAGATGATGTCCCAGCAATATTAGCGCATTGCCATTCAGGGCCGACGGGGGGACATCATAGTGCTGTTATTACAAGAAAAAAAATCCTTGATGCAGGATTTTATTGGCCCACTATGTTGGTTGATGCAAAAGATTATATAAAAGGATGTGATGCGTGTCAACGATCCGGAAATATAACATCAAGAAACGAAATGCCGCAGAATTATATCCATGTATGTGAAGTTTTCGACATATGGGGATTAGACTTCATGGGACCGTTTCCTGAATCTAAAGGTAATAAATATATTTTGGTTGCTGTTGATTACGTATAAAAATGGGTTGAAGCGCAAGCATTACCAACAAACGACAGCAAGGTAGTACTTAAATTTTTGCAAAGTTTGTTCTCTAGGTTTGGAATTCCTAAAGCATTGATTAGTGATAGGGGAACACACTTTTGTAATCACCATCTGGGAAGAGCCTTGCAAAAATATGGAGTGTATCATAGGGTTTCCACTGCATACCATCCTCAATCCAATGGGCAAACTAAAGTAACCAATAGGGCTATAAAGCGAATTCTTGAAAAAACGACTGGATATAATCCGAAAGGGTGGTCTGATAAGTTAAATGATGCTTTATGGGCATTTCGTACAGCATTTAAGACACCAACGGGATGCACTTCATTTCGTCTTGTATACGGAAAAGCATGCCACCTACCGGTCGAAATTGAACAAAGTGCATATTGGGCTTTGACGAATTGTAACATGGATACGGAAGCTGCAACGAAGAACCGTTTCATGGAACTTAATGAACTCTATGAACTAAGAGATGAGGCCTACAAAAATACTAAGATCTACAAAGAAAGAACTAAAAGATGGCATGACTCGAGGTTACATGGGGATAAAACATTTACTATTGGAGAGAAAGTGCTACTATTTAATTCCAGATTAAAGATGTATCCTGGTAAACTTAAATCAAGATGGACGGGTCCGTTCGTTGTCAAGAAAGTGTATCAATATGGAACTGTTGAAATATGCGATAAAAATGGTTATATATTCAAGGTAAACGGGCAACGAGTGAAGAAATACTTTGATAATAAAATTGAGGATACTGAGAACGAGGTGGTGGAGTTTGAACCTGAAGTATTAGAATAAGGAGCTGAACGTGAGTCTAACTTGAAGACTCTGGAATAAAGACAAGTGCTGACCGGGAGACAACCCGGAAAATTTTTATATTCTGTTCTGTGTCGAGTCAGTCAGGCCCGCAGAAGATACGGCGCATCTCAATCCTAAGATGCGACGCATCTCCTGCACTGGTCATATCTTATTTTATTTTCTGCATTTTTAACTTTTAACTTTAAAACTTTTTGTCAGTTTATTTTAATGCGGCGCATCCCTGGTTAAGGATGCGACGCATCTTCTATTCTGATTCGTATTTATTCCAGGCTCGATACGGCGTATCTTCTTCCATAAGATACGGCGTATCGACTGACCTGATGATTTTCAGTTTTATTTTTACTAACTACTAATGTATTATGCAAGTTTGAACTTTCTTAACTCAGGTGTGTTTAAGTCTTGGTGGTATTATAGATTCCTGCATTTCCTGTGGATACATCAATTATGAAGCTTAAACGTTCTCATCCACAAGAAAGATGATTTTTGCTCTTATACAAATAATGGAGGATCATACCGAGCAAATCTCAGGGGAGTTTTTCTGTTCTAATTCTTTTATTTTCCAGTTTTTAACCTTTGATACAAACAACGAGGACGTTGTTTAACTTAAGTGGGGGGATTGGAGAATTAGAACACTTACTTGTCCTAAACTTTTCAAAATATGCTTAAAATGTGCTTAATATATCAAAATTTAAAATTTTTAGCATGTTTTTGTTTAAAGTCTAAGTTGCATAGCTGCACACATGACGTTATTTTCAAAAATTGTGATTTTTCAAAATTCACAAATCTATGAGTGTGCCGGTGACTTGTAAACTTTAGAACTTGGCCTGTATACTATTCGAGACCACCATAATAAGTATTATTTTTATAATTTTAATGACTTGTCTAAATTGGTAAATTTCTAGGATTACACCCAAATAGCCTTTATATGTTATGTGTTATTAGCTAACTACACTGGTTAGTTAACCCCCCTATAAACCCTTTTGTTACTCTCACTTTTAGAGTAAGATACCCCTAGAAAAACACTCAGAGCCATTCCTTTCGTTTCTTACACCTTTGTTATTATGTTTCGTTACACCCTTACACCTTAGCCTACCTCGTAGATTAAAATCCGTGGTTGGTTAATTGCTTTAAGCAAAGTGTGTTTTCTTACATTACCTATGTTCGCGTGCGTAATTCATTATCTATGGTTAGGTCGGGAAATTGCACAATGCAATTGGAGTGAAAGTAAATATTGTATATCTTTGAGTTTATTTTTCGTGTGTTTACTACTTTCACTATTACCGTTATTTCTGAAGTCATGAAAAGTATGGAAAAATTATCCAGAGTTATCATTATAGTGATGTGGTGAAATTTTACACATCTATGTTTATGTTTAAAGCTTAAAGGGAAAAAAAAAAAAAAAAAAAAAAAAAAAAAAAAAAAAAAAAAAAAAAAAAATCGAAAAAGTAAGAAAAGAAAAAGAAAAAGGAGGAGTTGGATGTTTGTTTTAACCAACTTATGTAAAGTTTTGTATTAACTGGTCGATATCACCACTATTTTTTATATATTATATTTATGGATTGAATGGGAGTTGGACGTTATGGGAACGCCAATTAAGGTTATTCTTTGATTAAGATCTTGTTGAGTATAATTCGTGTCTACCTAAAAGCGTGTGTTTCAAGTGTTAAAGCGTGAGTTATTCAATGATATGAGTCTTATTCATGGGATGGTTGGGATAGTGATTAACCACACTTAGGATTTTAATTGATCTGTTTTGTTTATTTTTCATTTTACACCAATTTATATCCCAAATATTATCCATACCCTATATTATTCTTTATCCAAACCTTTGATTTATTGAGATTAGGGATTTGAGCAATCTTAAGTATCGTAGTCGTGGATTCGGCTATGTATTTATGATTTTGTCGCCCTTTTTGATGTAATATTATTGGTGAAGATTACTTGGTCCTATCTTTAGCCTATTCGAGTTAAGGATTTGAGAAATTGTAAGTATCGTGTTCGTGGATTCGATCATGTATTTGTGATTTTGTCGCCTTTTCTAGAATTTGAGATCGATAGAGATTAAGAAGAATGATTAACCCTTAACCATCAAACCCTATTTACCGCTTTAGACTTGTTATTCCTTGGCTTTAGTGGAGGAGATGCGTATACTTGCCAAGCTTATGATAAAATATTCGTCACGACTGGACAGTTAAACGATTAGATTTGCTTTTATCAAAATATTTTATTTTACTTCTAATTCGTTAAGTGTTTGGTTGTGTGATTATGACAAAAATGAATACATGCTTAAATATAAAAATAAATCCTAATATCTTTTAGGATACATTTTCATAAGATTAATTCTAAGGTTTACTTGGGGACAAGTAAAGTTCAAGTGGGGGGATATTTGATGAACTCAAATAAGTACATTTTATTACCATCATTTATCCTATTTATTTGACTTGTTTTATTATATTATCTGTCAGAATTGATACGCTAATGTTTACTTTTGCAATTCTCAGGTAAAAACAAGTATTATGTGAAACTTGGCGATTTTAGACTAATTATGGAGCAAAACAAGCAAGAAGTTAAGAGTCTACTGAAATGTACAAGATCAAGACATTCTGCTCCAGATACGCCGCATCTTACTGATTACATACGGCGCATCACTATCAAGATTTCACAAGATATTATCCAAGACAGCAAGGACTTGCGCCGCATCTAAGAATGGAGTTACGCCGCATCTTCTGGCGGTGTACGAATATTCCTGAATATATTAATCTTGGAACCCACGCGAAGTTAAGTCAATGCGCCGCATCTACTTATTCAATGCGCCGCATCTTACCTCAGACAGAAACTATAAATACCCCAAGGCCAGACGAATTTCAGAGACTTTTCGTACGTACGATATACGAAGGACAGAAGCCCTAAGCCGAATTCAGACGAAGTAGGAACACAAGACACACCTTGAACGAAGATACAAGAGCTGTAAGAAGGTCCTGCATGTATTTAATTCATTAAGTAGTTTTGTTTTATTGTATTAGTACACTTTAATTGGTCAGGATTGATGGGCTTGTGATCATGGATTTAACCATGCACTTCGACTCCCCTTAAAATTGCTTTCCCATTAATTAAAGTTTATATGTTGATGTCTTTGGTGACTTTTATTAGTGCATTGATAACCTCTGTGTCTAGCTGAGCATTGTTTGGGTCGCCATGCCCCTTCCTCGCCTATTTATTAGATCGCCTATGCATTCTATCGTCTGTAGAAAAGTAGGAAGAAAGATAAATAGGATAGTCATAAGTAATCATTAAGGGTTTACTCGCCGATAAGATTAGATCCAACGAGAAAGGTCTTAATCTCGGTGCGTTGCATCGAACTATACACTTCATATAAAACTAGCAATAAAACAAGTGACAAGCTACTTAACTATCAGGACAGGTCTTCTTATTGTCTCAAGTATTTATCTGTGTACGTGTGTGCTACTCGCTGATTCGTGCTTATTAGTTTAGTTTATAATTAATCACAACCAAACCGTGCCAGTCTCTCAGGCTGAACCCCCTTGCGTTAGATTAGGTTGTATAGCTAACTTAAGATATTAAAATACTGATTAGAATAACTAGATAATACGTTCCACTCTTAGTGATCGACACTCTACTTACCATTATATTCATACTGACCGGGTACACTGCTCGTTAAAGTGTGTGTGTTATTGATAAGTCGGCTAAATATAAATTTATAACATGAATACTACTAAAACCACAACGACATACCGTGGGTATAAATTAGAGCATACGCACACGCGCATCAAGTTTTTTTTTATTTTTGTTTATTTTCGTTTGTTTTTATTTTTGTTTTTATTTTTCGTATTTTCTGTATTCTGCTATCGTTGTACTGAGCTAATTCAAACGATACGGCGCATCTATTTTCATAGATACGGCGTATTGCGTTTAATTTTTATAAAATACAACGCGTTTAATTAATTCGATACGACGCATCTTTCCCCAAGATACGGCATATCGACTGACCTGATGAAGTTATGGAGCAATTGCCAAATACACACACACTTGATGTGTATACCAACTGAAGTATCAAAATAAGGAGCTGAACGTGAGTCTAACTTGAAGACTCTGGAATAAAGACAAGTGCTGACCGGGAGACAACCCGGAGAATTTTTACTATTCTGTTCTGTGTCGAGTCAGTCAGGCCCGCAGAAGATACGGCGCATCTCCATCCTAAGATGCGACGCATCTCCTGCACTGGTCATATCTTACTTTATTTTTCTGCATTTTTACTTTTGACTTTAAAACTTTTTATCAGTTTATTTTAATGCGGCGCATCCCTGGTTAAGGATGCGACGCATCTTCTATTCTGATTCGTATTTATTCCAGGCTCGATACGGCGTATCTTCTTCCATAAGATACGGCGCATCGACTGACCTGATGATTTTCAGTTTAATTTTTACATTTTATTTTTACTAACTACTAATGTATTATGCAAGTTTGAACCTTCTTAACTTAGGTGTGTTTAAGTCTTGATGGTATTATAGATTCCTGCATTTCCTGTGGATACATCAAATATGAAGCTTAAACGTTCTCATCCACAAGAAGTTGATTTTTGCTCTTATACAAATAATGGAGGATCATACCGAGCAAATCTCAGGGGAGTTTTTCTGTTCTAATTCTTTTATTTTCCAGTTTTTTAACCTTTGATACAAACAACGAGGACGTTGTTTAACTTAAGTGGGGGGATTGGAGAATTAGAACACTTACTTGTCCTAAACTTTTCAAAAATTATGCTTAAAATGTGCTTAATATATCAAAATTAAAAATTTTTAGCATGTTTTTGTTTAAAGTCTAAGTTGCATAGCTGCACACATGACGTTATTTTCAAAAATTGTGAACTTTTCCAAAATTCACAAATCTATGAGTGTGCCGGTGACTTGTAAACTTTAGAACTTGGCTTGTATACTATTCGAGACCACCCAAATAGCCTTTATATGTTATGTGTTATTAGCTAACTACACTGGTTAGTTAACCCCCGTATAAACCCTTTTGTTACTCTCACTTTTAGAGTAAGATACCCCTAGAAAAACACTCAGAGCCATTCCTTTCGTTTCTTACACCTTTGTTATAATGTTTCGTTACACCCTTACACCTTAGCCTACCCTGTAGATTAAAATCCGTGGTTGGTTAATTGCTTTAGGCAAAGTGTGTTTCCTTACATTACCTGTGTTCGCGTGCGTAATTCATTATCTATGGTTAGGTCGGGAAATTGCACAATGCAATTGGAGTGAAAGTAAATATTGTATATCTTTGAGTTTATTTTTCGTGTGTTTACTACTTTCACTATTACCGTTATTTCTGAAAGTATGAAAAGTATGGAAAAATTATCTGGAAAGAAAGTGATAGAAAAGTTGTGAAATTTTACACATCTATGTTTATGTTTCAAAAAAAATAAAAAAAAAATAAAAATAAAAAAAAATCGAAAAAAATAAGAAAAGAAAAAGAAAAAGGAAAAGTTGGGTGTTTGTTTTAACCAACTTATGTAAAGTTTTGTATTAAGTGGTCGATATCACCACTATTTGTTGTATATTATATTTATGGATTGAATGGGAGTTGGACATTATGGGAACGCCAATTAAGGTTATTCTTTGATTAAGATCTTGTTGAGTATAATTCGTGTCTACCTAAAGTGTGTGTTTCAAGTGTTAAAGCGTGAGTTATTCAATGATATGAGTCTTATTCATGGGATGGTTGGGATAGTGATTAACCACACTTAGGATTTTAATTTATCTGTTTTGTTTATTTATTTTTCATTTTACACCAATTTATATCCCAAATATTATCCATACCCTATGTTATTCTTTATCCAAACCTTTGATTTATTGAGATTAGGGATTTGAGCAATCTTAAGTATCGTAGTCGTGGATTCGGCTATGTATTTATGATTTTGTCGCCCTTTTTGATGTAATATTATTGGTGAAGATTACTTGGTCCTATCTTTAGCCTATTCGAGTTAAGGATTTGAGAAATTGCAAGTATCGTGTTCGTGGATTCGATCATGTATTTGTGATTTTTTTGCCTTTTCTGGAATTTGAGATCGATAGAGATTAAGGAGAATGATTAACCCTTAAACCTCAAACCCTTTTTACCGCTTTAGACTTGTTATTCCTTGGCTTTAGTGGGGGAGATGCCTATACTTGCCAAGCTTATGATAGAATATTCGTCACGACTGGACAGTTAAACGATTAGATTTGCTTTTATCAAAATATTTTATTTTACTTCTAATTCGTTAAGTGTTTGGTTGTGTGATTATGACAAAAATGAATACATGCTAAAATATAAAAATAAATCCTAATATCTTTTAGGATACATTTTCATAAGATTAATTCTAAGGTTTACTTGGGGACAAGTAAAGTTCAAGTGGGGGGATATTTGATGAACTCAAATAAGTACATTTTATTACCATCATTTATCCTATTTATTTGACTTGTTTTATTATATTATCTGTGAGAATTGATACGTTAATGTTTACTTTTGTAATTCTCAGGTAAAAACAAGTAGTATGTGAAATTTGGCGATTTTGGACTAATTATGGAGCAAAACAAGCAAGAAGTTAAGAGTCTACTGAAATGTACGTAATCAAGATCATTCTGCTCCAGATACGCCGCATCTTACTTATTACATACGGCGCATCACTATCAAGATTTCACAAGCTACGATCCAAGACAGCAAGGACATGCGTCGCATCTATAAATGGAGTTACGCCGCATCTTCTAGCGGTGTACGAATATTCCTGAATATATTAATCTTGGACCCCACGCGAAGTTAAGTCAATGCGCCGCATCTACTTATCCTATGCGCCGCATCTTACCTCAGACAGAAACTATAAATACCCCAAGGCCAGACGAATTTCGAAGATTTTTGGGTACGTACGATATACGAAGGACAGAAGCCCTAGGCCGAATTCAGTCGAAGTAGCAGCACAAGACACACCTTGAACAAAGATACAAGAGCTGTAAGAAGGTCCTGCATGTATTTAATTCATTAAGTAGTTTTGTTTTATTGTATTAGTACACTTTAATTGGTCAGGATTGATGGGCTTGTGATCATGGATTTAACCATGCACTTCGACTCCCCTTAAAATTGCTTTCCCATTAATTTAAGTTTATATGTTGATGTCTTTGGTGACTTTTATTAGTGCATTGATAACCTCTGTGTCTAGCTGAGCATTGCTTGGGTTGCCATGCCCCTTCCTCGCCTATTTATTAGATCGCCTATGCATTCTATCGTCTGTAGAAAAGTAGGAAGAAAGATAAATAGGATAGTCATAAGTAATCATTAAGGGTTTACTCGCCGATAAGATTAGAACCAACGAGAAAGGACTTAATCTCGGTGCGTTGCATCGAACTATACACTTCATATAAAACTAGCAATAAAACAACTGACAAGCTACTTAACTATCAGGACAGGTCTTCTTATTGTCTCAAGTATTTATCTGTGTACGTGTGTGCTACTCGCTGATTCGTGCTTATTAGTTTAGTTTATATTTAATCACAACCAAACCGTGCTAGTCTCTCAGGCTGAAACCCCCTTGCGTTAGATTAGGTTGTATAGCTAACTTAAGATATTAAAATACTGATTAGGATAACTAGATAATACGTTCCACTCTTAGTGATCGACACTCTACTTACCATTATATTCATACTGACCGGGTACACTGCTCGTTAAATTATGTGTGTTATTGATAAGTCGGCTAAATATAAATTTAGTGACAATCTTATGTCCCCGGCAGCGGCGCCAAAAACTTGATGCGCGTGTGCGTATGCTCTAATTTATACCCACGGTATGTCGTTGTGGTTTTAGCAGTATTCAAGTTTTAAATTTATATTTAGCCGACTTATCAATAACACACACACTTTAACGAGCTGTGTACCCGGTCAGTATGAATATAATGGTAAGTAGAGTGTCGATCACTAAGAGTGGAACGTATTATCTAGTTATCCTAATCAGTATTTTAATAACTTAAGTTAGCTATACAACCTAATCTAACGCAAGGGGGTTTCAGCCTGATAGACTGGCACGGTTTGGTTATGATTAAATATAAACTAAACTAATAAGCACGAATCAGCGAGAAGCACACACGTACACAGATAAATACTTGAGACAATAAGAAGACCTGTCCTGATAGTTAAGTAGCTTGTCACTTGTTTTATTGCTAGTTTTATATGAAGTGTATAGTTCGATGCAACGCACCGAGATTAAGTCCTTTCTCGTTGGTTCTAATCTTATCGGCGAGTAAACCCTTAATGATTATTTATGACTATCCTATTTATCTTTCTTCCTACTTTTCTACAGACGATAGAATGCATAGGCGATCTAATAAATAGGCGAGGAAGGGGCATGGCGACCCAAGCAATGCTCAGCTAGACACAGAGGTTATCAATGCACTAATAAAAGTCACCAAAGACATCAACATATAAACTTTAATTAATGGGAAAGCAATTTTAAGGGGAGTCGAAGTGCATGGTTAAATCCATGATCACAAGCCCATCAATCCTGACCAATTAAAGTGTACTAATACAATAAAACAAAACTACTCAATGAATTTAATACATGCAGGACCTTCTTACAGCTCTTGTATCTTTGTTCAAGGTGTGTCTTGTGCTGCTACTTCGACTAAATTCGACCTAGGGCTTCTGTCCTTCGTATATCGTACGTACACAAAAATCTTCGAAATTCGTCTGGCCTTGGGGTATTTATAGTTTCGGTCTGAGGTAAGATGCGGCGCATAGGATAAGTAGATGCGGCGCATTGACTTAACTTCGCGTGGGGTCCAAGATTAATATATTCAGGAATATTCGTACACCGCCAGAAGATGCGGCGTAACTCCATTTATAGATGCGGCGCATGTCCTTGCTGTCTTGGATCGTAGCTTGTGAAATCTTGATAGTGATGTGCCGTATGTAATAAGTAAGATGCGGCGTATCTGGAGCAGAATGATCTTGATCACGTACATTTCAGTAGACTCTTAACTTCTTGCTTGTTTTGCTCCATAATTAGTCCAAAATCGCCAAGTTTCACATAATACTTGTTTTTACCTGAGAATTACAAAAGTAAACATTAACGTATCAATTCTCACAGATAATATAATAAAACAAGTCAAATAAATAGGATAAATGATGGTAATAAAATGTACTTATTTGAGTTCATCAAATATCCCCCCACTTGAACTTTACTTGTCCCCAAGTAAACCTTAGAATTAATCTTATGAAAATGTATCCTAAAAGATATTAGGATTTATTTTTATATTTAAGCATGTATTCATTTTTGTCATAATCACACAACCAAACACTTAACGAATTAGAAGTAAAATAAAATATTTTGATAAAAACAAATCTAATCGTTTAACTGTCCAGTCGTGACGAATATTCTATCATAAGCTTGGCAAGTATACGCATCTCCCCCACTAAAGCCAAGGAATAACAAGTCTAAAGCGGTACAAAGGGTTTGAGGTTTAAGGGTTAATCATTCTCCTTAATCTCTATCGATCTTAAATTCCAGAAAAGGCGACAAAATCACAAATACATGATCGAATCCACGAACACGATACTTGCAATTGCTCAAATCCTTAACTCGAATAGGCTAAAGATAGGACCAAGTAATCTTCACCAATAATATTACATCAAAAAGGGCGACAAAATCATAAATACATAGCCGAATCCACGACTACGATATTTAAGATTGCTCAAATCCCTAATCTCAATAAATCAAAGGTTTGGATAAAGAATAATATAGGGTATGGATAATATTTGGGATACAAATTGGTGTAAAATGAAAAATAAACAAAACAGATAAATTAAAATCTTAAGTGTGGTTAATTACTATCTCAACCATCCCATGAATAAGACTCATATCATTGAATAACTCACGCTTTAACACTTGAAACACACGCTTTTAGGTAGACACGAATTATACTCAACAAGATCTTAATCAAAGAATAACCTTAATTGGCGTTCCCATAACGTCCAACTCCCATTCAATCCATAAATATAATATATAACAAATAGTGGTGATATCGACCACTTAATACAAAACTTTACATAAGTTGGTTAAAACAAACATCCAACTTTTTCTTTTTCTTTTTCTTTTCTCATTTTTTCGATTTTTTTTTTTTTTTTTTTTTTTTTTTTTTTTTAAGGTAAACATAGATGTGTAAAATTTCACAACTTTTCTATCACTTTCTTTCCGGATATTTTTTCCATACTTTTCATACTTTCAGAAATAACGGTAATAGCGAAAGTAGTAAACACACGAAAAATAAACTCAAAGATATACAATATTTACTTTCACTCCAATTGCATTGTGCAATTTCCCGACCTAACCATAGATAATGAATTACGCACGCGAACACAGGTAATGTAAGGAAACACACTTTGCCTAAAGTAATTAACCAACCACGGATTTTAATCTACAGGGTAGGCTAAGGTGTAAGGGTGTAACGAAACATTATAACAAAGGTGTAAGAAACGAAAGGAATGGCTCTGAGGGTTTTTCTAGGGGTATCTTACTCTAAAAGTGAGAGTAACAAAAGGGTTTATACGGGGGTTAACTAACCAGTGTAGTTAGCTAATATCACATAACATATAAAGGCTATTTGGGTGTAATCCTAGAAATTTACCAATTTAGACAAGTCATTCCAATTATATAAATAATACTTATTATGGTGGTCTCGAATAGTATACAAGCCAAGTTCTAAAGTTTACAAGTCACCGGAACACTCATAGATTTGTGAATTTTTAAAAGTCACAATTTTTGAAAATAACGTCATGTGTGCAGCTATGCAACTTAGATCTTAAACAAAAACATGCTAAAAATTTTTAATTTTTATATATTAAGCGCATTTTAAGCATAATTTTTGAAAAGTTTAGGACAAGTAAGTGTTCTAATTCTCCAATCCCCCCACTTAAGTTAAACAACGTCCTCGTTGTTTGTATCAAAGGTTAAAAAACTGGAAAATAAAAGAATTAGAACAGAAAAACTCCCCTGAGATTTGCTCGGTATGATCCTCCATTATTTGTATAAGAGCAAAAATCAACTTCTTGTGGATGAGAACGTTTAAGCTTCATATTTGATGTATCCACAGGAAATGCAGGAATCTATAATACCATCAAGACTTAAACACACCTAAGTTAAGAAGGTTCAAACTTGCATAATACATTAGTATTTAGTAAAAATAAAATGTAAAAATTAAACTGAAAATCATCAGGTCAGTCGATGCGCCATATCTTATGGAAGAAGATACGCCGTATCGAGCCTGGAATAAATACGAATCAGAATAGAAGATGCGTCGCATCCTTAACCAGGGATGCGCCGCATTAAAATAAACTGATAAAAAGTTTTAAAGTCAAAAGTAAAAATGCAGAAAAATAAAGTAAGATATGACCAGTGCAGGAGATGCGTCGCATCTTAGGATGGAGATGCACCGTATCTTCTGCGGGCCTGACTGACTCGACACAGAACAGAATAGTAAAAATTCTCCGGGTTGTCTCCCGGTCAGCACTTGTCTTTATTCTAGGGTCTTCAAGTTAGACTCACGTTCAGCTCCTTATTTTGATACTTCAGTTGGTATACACATCAAGTGTGTGTGTATTTGGCAATTGCTCCATAACTTCATCAGGTCAGTCGATACGCCGTATCTTGGGGAAAGATGCGTCGTATCGAATTAATTAAACGCATTGTATTTTATAAAAATTAAACGCAATACGCCGTATCTAAGAAAATAGATGCGCCGTATCGTTTGAATACGCTCAGTACAACGATAGCAGTATGCAGAAAATATGAAAAATAAAAACAAACCAAAATAAACAAAAATAAAAACACACAAAAACAGAAAATATGCAAAATAATACAATGAATGCAAATTAACCTAATATACAACAGAGTTAGCGGTTAGATTAAAAATTAAAAAGAAAAACCTAATTAAAATACTAATCAAATTAACAGATAATAACAATTCACTCCCCGGAAACGGCGCCAAAAACTTGATGCGCATGTGCGTAGTGCTCTAATTTATACCCACGGTATGTCGTTGTGGTTTTAGCAGTATTCAAGTTTTAAATTTATATTTAGCCGACTTATCAATAACACACACACTTTAACGAGCAGTGTACCCGGTCAGTATGAATATAATGGTAAGTAGAGTGTCGATCACTAAGAGTGGAACGTATTATCTAGTTATCCTAATCAGTATTTTAATATCTTAAGTTAGCTATACAACCTAATCTAACGCAAGGGGGTTCAGCCTGAGAGACTGGCACGTGTTGGTTGCAATTAAATAATAAACTAAACTAATAGGCACGAATCAGCGATTAGCACACACGTACACAGATAAATACTTGAGACAATAAGAAGACCTGTCCTGATAGTTAAGTAGCTTGTCACTTGTTTTATTGCTAGTTTTATATGAAGTGTATAGTTCGATGCAACGCACCGAGATTAAGTCCTTTCTCGTTGGTTCTAATCTTATCCGCGAGTAAACCCTTAATGATTACTTATGACTATCCCATTTATCTTTCTTCCTACTTTTCTACAGACGATAGAATGCATAGGCGATCTAATAAATAGGCGAGGAAGGGGCATGGCGACCCAAGCAATGCTCAGCTAGACACAGAGGTTATCAAAGCACTAATAAAAGTCACCAAAGACATCAACATATAAACTTTAATTAATGGGAAAGCAATTTTAAGGGGAGTCGAAGTGCATGGTTAAATCCATGATCACAAGCCCATCAATCCTGACCAATTAAAGTGTACTAATACAATAAAACAAAACTACTTAATGAATTAAATACATGCAAGACCTTCTTACAGCTCTTGTATCTTCGTTCAAGGTGTGTCTTGTGTTGCTACTTCGTCTAAATTCGGCCTAGGGTTTCTGTGGTCTTCGGTCTTCTTCCGGTATAAGCCTCTCAAAATTCGTCTGGTCTTGGGGTATTTATAGTTTCTGTCTGAGGGTAAGATGCGGCGCATAGGATAAGTTGATGCGGCGCATTGACTTAACTTCGCGTGGGGTCCAAGATTAATATATTCAGGAATATTCGTACACCGCCAGAAGATGCGGCGTAACTCCATTCTTAGATGCGGCGCATGTCCTTGCTGTCTTGGATAATATCTTGTGAAATCTTGATAGTGATGCGCCGTATATACTAAGTAAGATGCGGCGTATCTGGAGCAGAATGTTCTTGATCTTGTACATTTCAGTAGACTCTTAACTTCTTGCTTGTTTTGCTTCATAATTAGCCCAAAATCACCAAGTTTCACATAATACTTGTTTTTACCTGAGAATTACAAAAGTAAACATTAACGTATCAATTCTCACAGATAATATAATAAAACAAGTCAAATAAATAGGATAAATGATGGTAATAAAATGTACTTATTTGAGTTCATCAAACGACAACCCGGGGTGAAACCACGACTCGTAGATGTACTTACAAGGAGTTTTCGGGTTGCAAGCCGCAGACTTTCAATGGCACAGAAGGAGCTGTCGGTTTGGTACGATGGTTCGAGAAGTTGGAATCGACTTTTCGTATGTGCAACTGCGCGGAAAACTGTAAGGTGAAATATGCTACAAGTACCTTGCTGGATGGTGCCTTATCTTGGTGGAATGCTTATGCCCAATCAGTGGGAATTGATGCTGCTTTTGAATTACCATGGGCTGAGTTTAAGGAAATGGTAACTGCTGATACTGTCCGAGAAATGAAGTTCAGAAATTGGAAGTTGAATTTTGGAATTTAACAGTGAAAGGGTACGACATTGCAGCTTATACCCAACGATATAATGAATTGGCTACTCTCTGTCCTGAGATGGTTTTTACTACCCAGAAAAAGATTGAAAGGTACATTTGGGGTCTTCCATCTTATATTCAAGGATATGTTACCTCTTCTAAGTCAAGTACTCTGGATGAGACAATCTGAATGTCTCACAATCTGATGGATCAAGTTGTTCGAGCCAAGGCTGCTCGAGATAGCAATAACAGTAACCGCAACAATAACAACAACCGCCACCACAACAGCAACAACAACAAGAGAAAGTGGGATTCTAATCAAGGAGGAAATGCTACTCAGCAACCCACCAAAAGACAAGAAGTTGTTAAGGCTTATGTTGCGGGCCCGACAGAGAAGAGAGGTTATGAAGGAAATCTTCCTAAGTGTGACAAGTGCCAACGTCACCATGATCCAGGATGTTGCCCTACTCCATGTGGCAATTGTAAGAAAATTGGGCACTTAACCAAAGACTGTAGGTCTCCTACTGCAGCAACAAATCAAAGGGTTCCTGGAGCATGTTTCGGATGTGGCGAAACAGGACATTTCAAAAAAGAATGCCCGAAGGAGAAGAATCAGGGAACTCAGAATAACGGAGCTTGGGGAAGAGTTTATAATCTCAGAAACAGGGAAGCTACTGAGGACCCGATTGTTTTCACGGGTACGTTCCTTCTTAATGATCGTTATGCTTCAGTTTTATTTGATTCGGGTGCCGATAAAAGTTTTGTGTCTACTACTTTTGCTCTTCTACTTAATGTTGCACCGACCATCTTAGACACCACCTACGACGTTGAACTAGCAAATGGTAACCTAGTTAGCTCCAACACCATAATCCGCGATTGTACCTTTAATTTCCTAAATCATCCATTTAACATCGATCTTATCCCTATCGAACTCGGTAGTTTTGACGTCGTAATCGGTATGGATTGGTTATCTAAACACCACGCTAGGATCATTTGCGACGAAAAGGTTGTTCATCTCCCTTTTAATGGTGAAACCTTGATCATCCGTGGTGAACGAATTGGAACTCAACTAAACATCATCTCGTGTGTCAAGACCGAAAAGTATATAAAGAAGGGATGTCATGCTTTTCTGGCACACATAACCAAAAAGAAGTCGTATGAGAAACGATTGCAAGAGCACCCTACCGACTAGCACCATCAGAGTTGCAAGAATTGTCTAAACAGTTGCAAGAGCTATTGGACAAGGGATTCATTAGACCAAGTTCCTCGCCTTGGGGAGCACCGGTCTTGTTTGTGAAGAAGAAGGATGGATCATTCCGAATGTGCATAGATTATCTCGAGCTGAACAAGTTAACGGTAAAGAACCGTTACCCACTTCCAAGAATCGACGATTTGTTTGATCAGTTGCAAGGTTCCAGTTTCTACTCAAAGATTGATTTGAGATCGGGTTATCATCAACTAAGGGTTCGGGAAGAAGATATTCCGAAAACGGCTTTTAGGACTCTTTATGGTCTTTATGAGTTTCAAGTGATGCCATTTGGATTAACTAATGCACCTGCGGTATTTATGGATCTCATGAACCGGGTGTGCAAACCGTACCTGGAAAAATTTGTAATCGTGTCCATTGATGATATTCTAATCTATTCTAAAAGCAAGGAAGAGCACGAAGAGCATCTTAAGACGATCTTAGAATTGTTCAAGAACGAGAAGTTGTACCCGAAGTTTTCTAAGTGTGATTTTTGGATCCGAAGAGTACAATTTCTTGGACACGTAATAGACAGCCAGGGATTACATGTTGACCCAGCTAAGATCGAGGCTATTAAAGATTGGGAAACGCCCAAGACTCCCACCAAGATTCGTCAATTTCTAGGTCTTGCCGGGTATTACAGAAGGTTCATTGAGGGTTTCTCGAAGATAGCGAATCCTTTAACCAAGCTAACGCAAAAGAAACAGAAGTACGAATGGGGAGAGAAACAAGAGTCTGCCTTCCAGTTGTTGAAGCAGAAACTTTGTAGTACGCCGATTTTGGCTTTACCCGAAGGAATGGAAAATTTTGTAGTTTATTGTGATGCTTCGCATAAAGGACTTGGAGCTGTGTTGATGTAAAATGAAAAGGTTATAGCTTACGCTTCTCGCCAACTCAAGGTTCATGAGAAGAATTACACCACTCACGACTTAGAGTTAGGAGCGGTTGTCTTTGCACTAAAGATTTGGAGACATTATCTCTATGGTACTAAGTGTACAGTGTACACGGATCATAAAAGTCTTCAGCATATCTTGGATCAAAAAGAGCTTAACATGAGGCAACACCGTTGGCTAGAGCTACTAAGTGACTATGATTGCGAGATCCGATATCATCCGGGCAAGGCGAATGTAGTAGCAGATGCCCTTAGCAGGAAGGAACGACTTAAACCCTTGCGAGTAAGATCATTGGGTATGACCATTAGTTCGCCTCTTCCATCCAAAATTCTTGAGGCCCAGACCGAAGCACTTAAGACAGAGAACCGACCAAAGGAGAACATTGATGGTATGCCAGAAAGTACAAATGGTTTTGTGAGAAGATCCGATGGAACGTTATGCTTCAAAGATAGAAGGTGGATACCACAATTTGGTGGCCTACGAGAGCTAATCATGCACGAATCACACAAGTCAAAATATTCCATACACCCAGGCTCCGACAAGATGTACCAGGATCTTAAAAAGCTGTATTGGTGGCTGAATATGAAGGCCGACATTGCTACTTATGTTAGCAAATGTCTTACTTGTCCCAAAGTCAAGGCCGAATACCAAAAGCCGTCCAGTTTGCTACAGCAACCAGAGATTCCTCAATGGAAATGGGAGCGTATTACCATGGATTTCATCACTAAACTTCCTAAAACTCCGAGCGGTCACGACGCGATTTGGGTGATCGTTGATCGTCTCACCAAATTAGTTCATTTCTTGCCCATTAAAGAAACCTACAAGATGTATAAGTTAACCAGAATCTATATCCAGGAGATTGTCTCGAAACACGGTGTACCAGTTTCAATCATTTCAGATCGAGACAGTCGATTCACTTCAAGATTTTGGGAATCGCTTAATGATGCCTTAGGAACCCGACTCGATATGAGTATAGCCTATCATCCCCAAACCGATGGTCAGAGTGAGAGGACCATCCAAAGACTCGAAGACATGCTACGTGTCTGTGTGATTGATTTCGGTAATAGCTTGGATACTCATTTGCCGTTGATTGAGTTTTCCTACAACAATAGTTATCACACAAGCATAAAGGCTGCACCATTCGAAGCACTCTACGGAAGGAAATGCCGATCACCAGTCTGTTGGGCTGAAGTCGGAGATGCCCAACTTACCGGTTTAGAAATTGTTCACGAGACAACCGAGAAGATTGTTCAGATTTGAAATAGACTGAAAGCCGCCAGAGATCGTCAGAAAAGTTACGCCGATGTGAGGCGTAAGCCCTTAGAATTCAAAGTTGGAGACATGGTCATGTTGAAGGTATCGCCTTGGAAAGGTGTAATATGCTTTGGGAAGCGCGGGAAATTGAATCCTAGATATATTGGACTATTTAAGATTCTCGCAAGAATCGGTCCAGTGGCATACAGACTTGAACTCCCGCCAGAGCTTAGCAGTGTGCATAATACCTTTCATGTTTCTAATCTCAAAAAGTGTTTATCCGACGAATCCCTCGTCATTCCTTTAGAAGAGATTCAGCTCGATGACAAGCTAGACTTCATCGAAGAGCCAGTAGAAATTATGGATCGTGATGTCAAGCGATTAAAGCATAGTAGAATTCCTATCGTCAAAGTTCGCTGGAATTCTCAACGAGGTCCCGAGTTCACTTGGGAATGAGAAGACCAGATCCGCCAAAAATACCCGCATCCATTCACCAATGATAATCCAATGACCAGCACTGGCTGAATCTCGAGGACGAGATTCATTTTTTGGGTGGTAGACTATCACAACCCGCAAAATTTCAGGTCAATACTATTCACCAAACTCGAATTTACTTTCTTGACATTTAATTGAAAACAATTTACGTGAGACTTTTAACTTGAACCGACGCGAAAACCTAGAATAAATTCCAAGTGCCCTAGGAATTAGGTTAAATTTAGTCCACAACGCTCCGGTATCTTGCTCCTGCTCCATTTCACAATTTTACACTATAACACAACTTTCTATTATTTAACTACTTACGGTTTTATATTCAACAAACGTTAATTGTCATTTAATATTTAACACCCGACATGCCCAAATCTTTCAACGATTATTTTTATCACATTTTTATACTTCCAAAATTATTACAAAAGTTCTAAAAATATTTCCTGACACCTAAATTATTTTCTTTAAAACATACGTTTAATTACGTATACTTTTCGTTAATTACCGGAACAACAACCAATACATATTTTTAACACCCGATACCTACAATATATACATTTTTGTATCAAAATACACAAATATTTCCAACTCTTATCACATGGCCGCCCCCTCCCTAGCTTTGTAAATAAACAACTAGACAATTTTACACAAGTATTAATTAGCACCATCTAATCCATAAAACATGGAACTAGTTTTACCACTTTGGGGCTTGACTCAAAAACTTGTTCCCTTGACCCTACCCAACAGGCCACCCCCCCCCCCCAAGACCAAATTATGGACTTTTGACTTCCTATTCATTCTTTGAAAAGTATCCAAGTATATATAGCCATACTTACTTTCATTTTTGGCTAGCAAGTTGAGTAAGAAAAAATAAAACTCTCCCCCTTTTTACTACATAAATCGACACACACACTAAGGAGCAAGAGGAGAAAAGTTTGTTGTGGCAAGGATCAAGGTTATTAGGACTTATTAACAAGGGTTTTAGAGCACAAGACTTGTGGTTAAGCTAGTGATTTACTTCACTCATTTCACAAATCATCTTTGTAAGTAAACTTACTAATATTTCATAGTTTTTACATTTTATGTGCTTGTCAAGTTTCATTACACATTATCACTTGGTACATGCTAATAACAAATTACTTTTATAATGATCCTTTAGTAAAGATTATGTTTTTAACAATATTTGGGCACAAGGAAACTAACTAGATAAACTATCCATAAAAATGGTGGTAATAAACCTTATAATTATGTAGAGTAATAAACTTGTGTAGTTAGTCATGTTTGATGAATTAATACATGGACTTTGGATGTTGCTAGGTTTATGTTTAGACCACTATTTTTATGTTAGAAAGTTGATGGAGGATCTAGGATGAGATTTGGAATTTTGGTTAAGTGGTTATAAAGACTAGAAGGCTAGAAAATAGTTTTTGACACTTATAATATACAATCTGTCCAACTTTACACGATCTAGAATAATCAGTAGCTTAGGGACACTAATAGGCTATAAATATAGGAAATAGACTTAATAACGAAAACGTGTTCGCTTGAATGAGTTAAAACGGACTTGTAACGATAAAGATACGCTATTTTCATGTTAAACGACGAAAAAAACTATATTTCCAGAAAATAAAGCATTCTGTCCAGATTTTTAGAGAATGAAAACTGAGATTAAATGAATTATAGGCTAGCCGAGACCTTGAAAAGCCTAGAGTACACTTAAATACCTTCGCGTGGATAGGTTAAACTTGAGAAACGGAGTTACGACGCGAAAGTTATGACCAATAGAATGTGGCCGCAATATATGAACTTGACAGCCTAGTAATATGCTTTTAGAAATTTTCAAAGTGAAATTTAGACCATTTTGAGTACATTTTGGTTGAAATAAAGTAAACGAAAATTGTAGAACCATGTATATATTTATTAGACGTGTTAGAAAATTTTGAGACATATTAACGCGACGATTAAACTTCATTGTGAAATAAACAAGTTATGTTTTACTAAAAGTGGTGATTTCTAACAAAGGATCGAAATGACGTAATTATATTTTAACAACAAATGTTACAACGACATGTACAAGTGATAACGTAGAGTAAGACTTGCATGCTTGACCTTATTTTCAAAACCTAAGACATATTTATATTTAGGTCGCGATTAGAGTTATTGGACCTATATTGCCATTTACATAATACCAAACGAGATTTGCTTTGCTAAGGTGAGTTTCATAGCCCCGACTTTTACATTGTTTATACATGATTTCTAAACCCTCGGGGTGGGAATACACTGCTTGTTTTTACATAAGGACACAAGTACTAAATCTGTTACTTTGCCTAAGTTACCACATTGCCATTAAAGTCCCCTACGTATCATGAACTGTTAATTACTTGTAAGCGCGGATGTTATGAATAGATCTATTTGGGTTGACACCCCGTCCGGGTTGGTCGCGCCAACTGGGTAAACGGACGCATATCATTCGGATTATTTCCGAGTGTCTGGCAAACACTTATTTGGGGCATTGTCATTGTGCTTAATTGCATACGAATACGTCGAGCTTCGGGGTCATGAGCTTAGGCACTGTATTTATTATTTTTGGCTGTGACATCATATTTGTTGTACTGTCTTGCTATTGAAATCTTGTGGTCCGCAATACTGTTTATTTAAACCTATGACTCTCACCAACATATTTGTTGACCCTTTTAGCGTGTATTCTCAGGTAACTAGGTGGCAATGATACACCTCTTGTATGAAGCACTTTCGAGTCACATTTTGGATGCACATCATGATGGAGATTTTTCTACATTATTTAGCGTTTGATCATGTATTTAAATCTTACATTTTGATGGTGAACTCTGATAAATATGTTTTGTAAAACTTAACTTTAAATCAAACGCTTGTTTTTAAACAACTCACTTAGAGGTCATTCTTTATTCCTTGTACTTTGTGACCGAGAACATCACGCCCCCGGAATTCCATTCCGCTACAAACACAGATTTGGGGGTGTGACACATACCCCATCTGCTTATGTAGCACCAACATACACAACATCAGCTTATGTAGCACCTGCTCCTACCTACATTACAACCACTATGTATGCTACACCCGAACATACTTACTCACCATTCGAATATGCAACATTACCACTGGAGTACTCAACATCGAAAGCAACAGGAGTGATGCCACATACAGATTCAGATCCAATTTAGGAGATTAACACAACCATGTCACTTCTTTCCCGAGCTATCACTCGTACCTACACAACCATCACCAACAACCATCTTAAGAATTCATCAAATATGAGGAACCTAGTTGGGAATTTCACACCTCCCATAGTTGTTGCACCAGTATGGAATCATACGTCTCCAAGACAAAACAAAGGGTATTCAAGAAATGTTCGGTATTTGGGGAATGTTGGTAATTCTGGGATTAGTGGGACTTCTGGAGTTGTTGGGAATATGTTGCAGAGGATAAATGTTTCGAGTATCAGATGCTAGAACTGTAGGGGTACTGGGCATATAGCTAAGGATTACAAAGAGCCGAGAAGGGATAGGGATTCTGAGTATCATAAGGAGAAAATTCTGTTATGCAAGAAAGCATAAGCCGGAGCAACATTGACTACAGAAGAACATGATCTTTTGGCTGAGCTGACATATGAGGAAGAAAAGAATCAGGAATTGAGAGCGAATTGAATTTTCATACACACATTTTATTTATTTATTTATTTATTTATTTACTTATTTATTTATTTTTATACACATTTTTATACACGTTTTCATATACACATATTTATACACATATTTTATTAAACGTTTTTTATACACACATTTTTATATGCACTTTTTTATACACATTTTTATACACATTTTTTTACACACATTTTAATACACGTTTTCATACACATGTTTTTATACCCACATTTTTATATACATTTTTATACACAAGTTTTTATACACACATTTTTATACACATGTTTTTATACACATGTTTTTATACACACGTTTTTATACACACATTTCTATACACATGTTTTTATACACATGTTTTTATACACACGTTTTTATACACACATTTATACACATATTTTTATTCACGTTTTTATACACATATTTTTATACACGTTTTTATACACATGTTTTTTATACACACGTTTTTATACACACATTTATACACATATTTTTATACACATGTTTTTATACACACATTTTTACACACATTTTTATACACGTTTTTATACACATGTTATTATACACATATTTTTATACTCGTTTTTATACACATGTTTTTATACATACGTTTTTATACACACATTTACACATGCTTTTATACACATGTTTTTACACACATTTTTATACACATTTCTATAGACACGTTTTTATACACACATTTTAATACACGTTTTTTTTACGAGTATTAAAATGTGTTTATAAACGTGCATATAAAAACATGTATACAAATATGCGTATAAATGTGTGTATAAAAATGTGCTTATAAATGTGTGTATAAAAACGTGTGTATAAAAGCATGTGCATAAAAACATGTGTATAAAAAACATGTGTATAAAAATGTGTATAAAAAGTATGAGTATAAAAATGTGTATAGAAACGTGTGCATAAAAACGTGTATAAAAACGTGTGTATAAAACGTGTATAAAAACATGTATATAAAAATGTGTGTATAAAAACGTGTATAAAAATGTGTATTAAAATGTGTATAAATTTTAAAGATATTTAGGAAAAAAAAATTATAAGAAAACCCATTTTTTAATTTTTTTTTTTTTTTTTTTTTTTTAATTTTTTTAGAAGGAAAAAAAACCAAATTTTGAGTTAAGTATAAACGGTCGTTAGTATAAAGGACTAACGGTGCAAATGTTTGTTGCAAACGGTCATTAGCTAACGGAAAAAACTAACGACAATTAGTCTCAGGGACCAAAACTGTTATGGGTCGCAACCACAAGGACTGGATCCGTTAAAAAAAAGTTTAGGGACTATATCCGTAAAACTCTATAGACCATATGGACCATTTATGAAATTAACTCTACTTTAATAATGCTTATAATGTGTTTGTTCATGAACAAACACATCCTGAGAACCCTAAATCCATTAATGACACATATGAGACGAAACAGGATGGTAGCAATATCAATTCTGATACGCCATATATGGATCCTAATGGAGAAAAGCTTCCACAGGATGTTTCTGTTTATGAACAAGATCGTGCTTTAATTCTTTCCTTAGTTGACACCTTAAATGTTAAAATTGAAAATTGCAATACTGTCATTTTAAAGCACAAAAATGAAAATGAGGTATTAAACAAAGATCTTGAGAGGTTCTCCCAGCTTGCTTTTGTTGCTCACAAGTTCTTTACGAAATTTCTCCTTTTTAGGCATGCCGACTAGCACATCAACAAATGGTATGTTAAGTCTAACTCCTTTGAGTATTTCAATGAACTTTCCATATTGTTCTTCCATCTTTTCTTTTCTAAGGCACTGAGGATATGGAATATTGTGTTTATATGCCTTGACGGGTGGTAAAATATCTTTCATAATGGTAGAAGGTGTTGGCTTATCTTGCTTAGTTACTTCGTCTTCCTCCTCCTCCTCATCACTCTCATCATGAATCGTTGTGGTCGTCTTATTCAGGTTTATCGATGGATCATAAGATTTTTCACTTCGCGTGAATACAACATTTACATGCTTATTCTTTGCTTATGGGGGATGATAGGTTTTGTCGTGCGGACCAAAAGATGATGATTGCTTGGGGTTCGGCCGAGTATTGCTTAGCAGCATATCAGTCGGTCTGGTTGCTTGTTGATGGGATAAACGACCAATTTTGGTTTCGAGATCCTGAATAGCAGCTTGATGATTCTTTTGTCCTTGCTCGACCTTTTGTTTCAGGTTTAAGAATTGATTTTTCACAAAATCATCAAATGCTTTTTAAGCTTGAACGAATTCTCTCATGGATTTCTTGAATTCATATAATTCAGGTTTTTTATTTGAAGGTTGTGATGACGGATGGCTGTCATCACGAGGTAGGCAATCATTCACATTCCCGAAACTTCTTCCGCAATAATTTCCACGACATCCTCTTTGACGGTATCCTCCTTGTGTACAACTTGCTTCTTTCTCCTCGCCTGGTCCACTCATGGGTTTATCTTCGCACTCTAATGATGGATGATTACCTCCGCAATGGTTGCATCCTTCCCGTATCTCTTTAATTTCTCCTTTGATACTTTTGAATTAAGATTCGATTTTGGTGGTGAGAGCTTCAATTTTATCCATTAATTTGGAATTGTCGCTTCCTTCGGAGAAAGCAACGGTTTTTTGCTGAGGTTTATATTTTGAGTCCTTCGACCAGTCCAGCTTCAAGAGTACTCTATCTTCGAGTAATCTATAAGCTTCATTAGAGGTCTTATAGAGGAAGACTCCTCATGCATCAAGGATTCCTTGAGTCGTGCCATCAAGACCATGATAAAAGATTTGAATTATATTTCCACAGGATAAACCATGTCCATGAAAACTCCGGAGCATATATTTCATTCAAAGCCATGCTTTAGTAAGAGACTCGTTTTCATATTAGGTAAAGCTCCTAATTTCACCGAGGAGGTGATCAAACATAGCGGGTGGAAAGAATCGGTCTACGAAAGCTTCTCTCATTTGTTTCCATGTATTGATTACTCCTTCATTAAGTTCATTATATTAAACTTTTGCGTCTCTAGTTAGAGATGGTTGGAAAAGCTTGGGTCTTATCACGTCAATATCGGTGTCGCCAAATAAGAGCATTCCACAAATCTGAAGGAAATCAACAATATGTTTGTGTGGATCTGCCTACTTTCTTCCATCAAAGTGGTTATCCTTGATCATTGCAAGGTGATGACCTTTTATGGCAAAATTGTTTCTGAGATCAATTTGAACTATAGAGGCCCCGGAAGTGGGTGCTACGATCCTATTGGTTCCCCTCATGGAAATATCGACGACCATTAGAGTTGGTGGTGATTCTTTTTCTTGGAAAAGGCTTAAGATGTATTCAGCCTCGAAGAGGTTATCAAGAGGCAGGTTTGTTGTTTTTGATATGGGGATTCTTTCTTCTTTTGGAATGAAAGGTTGTTTAATTTTGGTTTTCCTTTTGCGTTTATGTATAACTCTTTCAAGATCGAAAAATGGACTAATTGCTTCTTTTCTTGAGGAACGGGTGTTCATTCAAGTTCAAAATACAACTAGGAGTAAGATTAAACAAAGAACAAAAGCAAAAAGTAAAAAGAATGTTTTTTATCAGATTCAAATAACGGGCAGTTTTAAGACAAAATTGTCAGTTTTTCGATGTTCGAAGTGACAAAAACCGGCAGTTTTAGCAATCTGATGAATTTTTTTAACATGAATTTAATACAAACTAAGGGAAATGAAACAAAGATTCAAAGAACTTAAAAACAAAACCAAATCCCTGACAAGGTTGCCAAAAATTTGATGCGTTCTCAAAATGCTTTAAAATTTATAAACAATAATTACCAGATTAACTAGGAATACATTCGGGAAGTATACCCTTATTGTGTGTATTTAGGGAGGTTTGGTAAGTCAAGGTTGTTCGCAAGGATTTGTTTGAACTAGTTTAGATATTCGGATTGCTTATTATGAGGTTGGTTTTGACAAGTTGATTACATCAATTAGAACACGTTTTACCAAATTCCAGTCTATTGTTTTTAATACATATAATCCTCGTCATGATCATAAGAAATGAAAACAAGCAATAAGCACAATCAACCATTTCAAGGGTAAGTTAATCTTAATAATTTTGATCCGTGTCCGTTTCACAAAGTTATTAACAACAACACCCAAGTTTCTTGTTAAATCAAATTACTTATGAGATTATCACCAATTGATCAAACTTGATAAACAATTGTCACAAAAACTTAAGCACAATTGGATCTTTAACTTAGCATGAAATTGGTTAAAAATAAAATATTAAAATAAAGCAATCCTCACTTCACAAACATCATCCAAAGAAGTGAATAGAAACTTAGCCAATCACGGCAAACAAAGTCATGTTATTAGAATCTAGTAGACAAATAAACATAAACAAAGAGACTAACAAAGATGAAATGGATTGAAGATGATGTCCCTCCAATTGTTGGTGATGTTGTTCTTGGTGTTGGATTCTTCAACAAGTCTTCAAAGCTCCTAGAAATATGCCTTTATGAGAGAGTATTGGTGATGGTGTGTGTGTTTGCTTATCAAATGCCATCTTAACTCTTCCCAAAGGGTTGTTGATAAAGTGGGAAAACTTTGGCACCAAGGACTAGCAATAAAAGCAGAGAAAATACAGCTTTCAGGAGTAATTTGAGGTGACTTGATCGGACATGGCTTGATTGCAACTTAATTCTCCATATAAATGTAACTTGACTTGCTAAACACCAAAAATTTGTCCGTTTTCAATGGCGCCCGCCGGTTTCATTTGCAAACCACCGGTAGGTGTCTCCGAAGGCGATGACTTGCTGACTTTCTCGTGGAAACGGTATGTGTCTCCGAAGGTGATAACGCTCTATGTCTTTTTTGGTTGTTTCTCAAATGAGCTGCTAGCAGTGGTGGGAGTTTGGAAACCTCGAGAAGCCTCCATTTCCATTTCTTCATCATATTCTCCACTTGATTATCCAAATGCGCCCTAACATTGTTCATCCTTAACTCCTCATCTGGTCATCCTTCTTCTCATGAGTGGTTCCAACTGCGAAAAATTAGCCATCACAAATGCTTCATCTACAACATGTGTATTTGGGTGTAACGGTGTAACCGGATTCGTCTGGCTAGTCGTGGCTATGGTTGATGTGGGATTTTTAGGTGTTTGATTAACAACTTGATTTACTCTTTTTCGTACTCCCTCTAGAGTCTCCATAAACACCTCTGATGACGTTATAAACGTTGTTGGTGGAGGCATCGAGCCAATTTCCACCGTCATTTGGTGACCAGAAGTATCAAAAATGAAAGATCTGACGAACCAACGAAGTTGTTTAGTATCGAGAACCCGGATGGCGCCACTGATCATAAAATGGATGCACCAAATAATCAGAACCTACGTGAGCCATAGATTGGATACTTCTAAAAGCTTTCTATAACCTTTTACAAAAACACACGGTACATTAGTCGAAGCGTATAAATATACCCTGCGAATCGGCTCCGGCGTGAAAATAAGTCGTCGGATTACGAGATGTATGTGTTTAGAGAGACAAAGTGAGTATGAGAGAGAACATACATGATAAATGAAGATGTTGTTGGAATATGTGAATAATAAATCTATAAACACATAAACATATAACATATAACATCAAAGCATACGCAGCGGAAAAACAAGATCTACAAAACATGTAATTAATTAACTAAATTAAAAGTGATGCGTACCATTTTGATTACTAGCAAAACAAGTAATCGAATCTCCAAGAACAAGATAAACCCTAATTAGGGTTTATATATAAATCGACACCACCTAATCGAATTGGGAAAAATCACACAAGCTAAAGTAAGCTTGTCCCTCGTTCTTGTACACACGTATTACTAGCGTCTCAATGTGAAAAGCTAGGTTCATGTATCACAAATAAAACATCACAACAACTAGGGTTTGATGTTCTAGATAATACATGATCGAATCCCACAACAAGAAGATAAAGGAGTAGAATAATATCCATGCATATAAATATGCATAAAGATACTCGTACCTACAGTACATGCCACATGCATGGCATAATATGATAACTCTTTTACTGTATATTATGTATGATTGTCAGTGGGTAGGTGGAAAAGTAATCGATTGTAAAGTCAATCGGTTAGGGATAAATTATATTGTCATCCATTTATATGAAGCTAGAGGGGTTTATATACACTCTAAACTTGCTCTCCAAGCTTAAGTCCAATACCTCCTCAAGTTCTAAAAATTGACATTTAACCCCCTCGTTTTTCCTTGTTCGACCATATAAATATTTGTGATTTAATAATTAATCATAAATCATTATATTAATTATTCAAACATTGAGACTCATACGTAATGTGTGCAATCCCGAAGTCTCGGGTTCGAAACCGGTCATACAAATATTAATTTATATCCATTAACTATAACACATACATGATAAATGAAGATGTTGTTGGTATTTATAGCTTTATAGGCAAGTCCTAGGAAAGTTCTAAGCCATACCACATGTCTTAGCCGGATAGATTAGAGGGGAGCATATTCCTGCTAATGCGGAAATATTGAAAACCCGTCATTTGTGGTAGGGCCCACGCAATATTCTATGTTTATCTTTTAATTCGGAGGCTGAAGCTCCTCGGATGGTAAGGCTCCATGAGGTAGGCTCATTGTGTATTGGCAGATTCTCTTATGGTATTTTAGTGAGCTTTACGCCAGTGATTACATTGAGCGCTATATGTTTACTGCACGGAGGCTAGGATCTGACCGTAATTGGGGTACACCAGACATATAAATGAGTCATGCATGAAAGCGAAGTAGCTAGATCTGATAAGTAAGTATAGATGCAAAGTTGATAATGAAAATGGTCCCCAACCCACAATTGTCATGTCCTAATCTTAATGTTTGATGCTCTTCGTGTGTTTCTAAAAAAAGATATTATGCTTTATAGGTATATCGTGTTGTTGACTGATGATCATTACATAGAAAAAGTATATCAACAATAAGATAAGCAACAACGAAAATTACGAACCTATCTTTTTAATAGGGGTGTAAACGAATCGAGTTACTTGTGAGCTATCAAGGACTGGCTCGATAAAAGCTTGTAGCGAGCCGAGCTTTAATGATCTCAAGCCCGAGCTCGAGCTTAATTTTGGGCTCCTTTATTAAACGAGCCCGAGCCCAAGCTTCATATACAAAGCTCGTTTAAGCTCATGAGCCTAAATGAGTTTTAAAATCCGTACATATATACGTGAAATTATAAGTGTTAAACGAGCTCTTGTTCAAGCTTCTTTTCTAAACGAGCTTGCCTTTAACACTTTTATGTTAGAAAGAAATAAGAAAATATATCAAAATATTTATTAATGAGTCGAGCTCGAGCCTTGTGAATAACTATCAAGCCGAGCTCGAGGTTTTTATTTTTAAAGCTCGACATTAGTCGAGCTCGAGCTCGTGCTTTTCAAAATCTAAACGAGTCGAGCTCGAGCCTGGCCAAGCTCGGGCTCGGCTCGGCTCGTTTACAGCCCTACATTTTTATAGATAATATGTTGTGAACTTAAGTGTGATCATGAAAGGCTGCTATAATGCATAGATGCAAGATTTTACTGTTCATATAGTAACAAAGCTAGGTCACTAGTGGACTAGTGGTAACCAAAAATAGAACAATATAACATACGAACTAGGAGAAATACAACACAAAACAAAGAAGGCAGCTAGATAAACAATTGGGCTCTATCATATGACAACAATTTTTCTTATCATAGCTTAATGTCATGACATTGATCCGCATTCGTGTTATACCGCTAATTAAGTTATTGATGATGGATCACTATAAGGATATAAGTATGATGTTTTCCTTATCTCTGTATAGCCCAAACGAATAATATGATCTTATCTACTACGGAGTAAATATATACCATGAAGCACAAAGCGAATTTATCTTAAACAAAAAGCTAGTTACAACTTACGTATACACATGAGATTTAAACATGAATCGAATTAAATTTATATATCACGCACAGATTTTTAATATGTTTAGTAATTTTGTTATAAATAATTATAGTTTTATTTTTACTTTTTGTTTTAGATATTATTACTTAAACTTTAAGGATTAAGATAATGAATATTTATCTCGAGCCTTTGCATTATAACATTGTGTAAAGGTTGTTCTTATAAACCTGGTTTAAGCATTTTATATGTGAGAAGTTTAATTAGTAAACTACTAAATAAATTTTTTACATGAGTCATTGCAATGTGTACAAGCTCATGTATGGATTTTATGTATTACAATTAATTTAATCTGATATGGTAACGAAAGTAATAATAATAATAGCGACAACAGTAATTTACGTTTTGATTCTTTCTAAAAGAATAAATTATATGCAATATTTGTTAAATGAGTTTTGCTAACATGGTTGCAAGGTAAAATCTAAGTTATTTTCATTTTATACCAAAAAAATCCATTTAATAACAAAAGATTATCAGACAAAGTTCATATAATATTGAGACGAAGTAGAGACAAACATACTTGCACTTAACCTAGCAAAAATATGCGCCCAACAGGCCAACATATACCTTGAGAGCAATAATTGGATCAAAATATTGGCAAATCCCCAAACATTTGAAAAACTGCCTAAGCACTTTCAAACAACATGACGAAGCTCGTTCACTAAAACAGCCTAATGTAGGGGTGTTCATCGGTTTTGTTACCGGGTTATTCGGTTTATTCGGTTCGGTTAGTTCGGTTAATTTTTTTACTGGGTATAACTAAAAACCGAACTGAACCGAATTCAAATTGATTAAGCCGAACCCCCATAACCAAAAACCGAACCGAATAACCCAAATAACATAATTTTAATTATTCATTCAGTTATTTATAAAGATTTTTAGCACAAAAAAAATCTTAAGCTTAAAAATGTTATATTTATAGTATGAAATAGTTTAATATATTTTTATATATATATATATATATATATATATATATAATATATATATATATATATATATATATATATATATATATATATATATATATATATGTGTGTGTGTGTGTGTGTGTGTGTGTGTGTGTGTGTGTAAGGCTGTAAACGAACTGAACGTTCAGTGAACATTTCATGAACCGTTCGATAAAAAGTTCGTTCATGTTCGTTTATTTACTAAATGAACGAACATGAACAATATTTTACGATCGTTTAGTTAAATAAACGAACATGAACAAAAGTCGCGCCCGTTCATTTATGTTCGTGAACGTTCGATTATGCGTTCATTAATGTTCGTTTAGGTTCATTTATTTATTTATGTTCGTATATCATATATTTTATTTGTATAATTTTAAAATTGTTTTGTTTAAACAAAACAACACTTATAAAACAATATATTGTGCATGATTTAATAAAGTTTATGTTTATTTGCCTATGTTAATATATGTTTGATCGTTTATGTTCGTTTAGCGTTCGTTTAATGTCTTAATGAACGAACATAAACGAACATGAACAACTTATTTTCTTAATAAACGAACATGAACAAGAAAATTCGTCCGTTTAAGCGTTCGTGTTCGTTTATTTGTCCGGTTAAAATTAAATGAACGAACATAAACAAGGCTCCGTTCGTGTTCGTCCGGTTCGTTTACAGCCCTATATATATATACTTGAATTCGGTTTTCGGTTTAGATTGCCAAAACAATAACCGAACCGAAAACCAAATATTTAATTCGGTTTTGGCAAATTCGGTTTAGTTACAAGTTCAGTTCGGTTATTTTCAGTTCAGTTCGGTTTTCGTTTCGGTATATTCGGGTATTACCCAAACAATGAACACCCTAGCCTAATGCCCATATGAATTTTCTTGATGCACCAGTACTATGAACCTAATGTTACTTGTCCAAATGAGTTATGAAGCTAAAGTCAGCAGCCCATATTCAGTAGCCCAAAACAAAAGCCCGGGTGGCAATTCCTAGAGCTACAAATAAAATGCGACTTGCTATTAATTGTCTGGAAATAAACTTTTGCGTTCAAAGGTTGGAGTTTGGTTCGTTGTAAATAATTCTATTTTAACATTACTTGCAGAAATTGTTGTTTGGAATTTGGGACGAGTGAAAAGTATGTGTGACTGATAGATTAGTTAGATTACGAATTGGAGAAGAGCTTCTTATCTATACTACATATAAAGCATGAATGACTCTTTCTCCTTTTGGTCTTAAAATTAAGACTTACAAGTTATAATGCTTATTATACAATACACAAAGCACTATTAATAATCTTTCTCATCAATCTTAATTTTAAGACTTACAAGTCTTAAAGCTTAATGTACAAAATGCAAAGCACTATTAATTTGGTCAAAATATTTAATGTAGTCAATTAATTAATTGGTCAATAAATACAATTAATTTAGTTATTAAAACACCCCTTACATAAGAAATACAAATTATCAAGCATATTGTACAACCAACTTAAACACAATTCCTATATTAAATGTTACTAATAAAAATAATAAAGCACATTATACAAATATTCAAGCACGAACGGGCAACGGGCCAAACGGGCTAGAGCCCGAACGGGCACGGGCCAAACAGGCTAGAACCCGAACGGACACGGGTCAAACGGGCACGGGCTAAACGGGCACTGGCCAAACGGGCTCATGTTATACAAATGACTTTAAAAAAGACCCAAAAAGACGACATAAATTCTTTAGTTAAGGAGTTGAAATACGTCACATGAAATTCTTGATATCCGTAAATTTATTATTAAAAAGAACATAATAAACTAAAATACATGATTCACCGAAAAATATTATTTTATGGTACCCGCCACCGCAACGCGCTGGTACCCTGCTAGTTTACACAACATATTAAATAGACCCCAAAATGTAAAAAATTTACTTGGCTTATAAATGTTGCACTGATAATATCTAATCTAAGACATGAATATGTTTTTATATATTTTCTACTGTCCTGTCTCAAAAATACTAATATAAATGTGTTATACTTTTCGACAAAATATATCACCTAAAAAAGAAAGGGAATGTGTTGGTCGTATGGGTGGTTCAACTTCTCAACTTCAACAAAACTTCCCACTCCTTAGTTGCCACCCACTCTTCATTCTCAACCTTCATCTTCAACGTATATTTATTTTAGAGTAAACATGGTTCGTTCAAGTAGTTTGGGGTAAATCCCTAATTAAGTCTCTATCTTATTTTTCTTGCATAATTGATCCTTATAATCAAACTTCGTAACACCATTCGTCCTTATCGCCCAATTCAGTTATCTTCTCCGTTAGCTAACAGTCGTTAAGTGGCAATGTTAGTCCATTAACCAAACGATCATTAGCAACGTTAGTCCTTTATATTAACGGTCGTTTCTAATTAACTCAAAACTTGGTTTTCTTAACGTTTTCGTCCATTTTTATACGTTTTCATCCGTTTTTATACGTTTTCATCCGGTTTTATACGTTTTCGTCTGTTATTAAACGTTTTCGCCCTTTTTCTTACGTTTTTATCCGTTTTCGCTCGTTTTCTTACGTTTTTCAGACGTTTTCTTACGTTTTCATCCGGTTTAACATGTTTCATCCGTTTTTATACGTTTTTGTTCGTTTTTATACGTTTTCGTCCGTTTTTCTTACGTTTTCATTAGTTTATCCGTTTATATACGTTTTCGTCCGTTTTTATACGTTTTTATCCGTTTATATACGTTTTCGTCCGTTTTTATACGTTTTTTATGCGTTTTCGGCCTTTTTTTTTTTTTTTTTTTTTACATTTTCACACATTTTTATCCGTTCTTATCCCTTTTTTTACGTTTCTCATACGTTTTTATACGTTTTCGTTCGCTTTTATACGTTATTACTTGTTTCTTACGTTTTTATACGTTTTCGTCCGTTTTTTATACTTTTTTCTGCATTTTTATACTTTTTCATCTATTTCTATATGTTTTCATCCATTTTTAAATGTACAGAAATGGACGATAAAGTATAAAAACGAAAGAGACGTAAAAACGGACGAAAAATGTATAAAAACGTAAGAAAATGGACGAAAACATATAAAAGCGGACGAAAACGTATGAGAAACGTAAAAAAAAAGGATAAGTACGGATAAAAACGTGTGAAAACGTAAAAAAAGGCCGAAAACGCATAAAAACGTATAAAACATATATAAACGGATAAAAACGTATAAAAAACTTATAAAAACGTATAAAACCATATATAAACGGGCAAAAACGTTAGAAAATGGGCGAAATCGTATAAAAACGGACGAAAACGTATAAAAACATATAAAAACGGACGAAAACGTTAAAAAAACCAAGTTTTGAGTTAATTAGAAATGACCGTTAGTATAAAGGACTAACGTTGCAAATGATCGTTTGGTTAATGGACTAACATTGCCACTTAACGACTGTTAGCTAATGGAGAAGATAACTGAATTGGACGATAAGGACGAACGATGTTACGAAGTTTTATTATAAGGATCATTTATGCAAGAAAAATAAGATAGGGACTCAATTATGAATTTACCCCAAACCACAGGGATGAACCATGTAATTTACTCTTTATTTTATTATTCCTTTCACCAAATAAATTATAAATCTTAACTAAATTGAAAAGTTATGTCAATACTATTTGTTCACAAAATAAGATACTAATACAGATTTGATTACTAATATATGCATTTCTAGTACAAGAACTTCGGTTGAAGACCCTATTGCATCGTCAAATGTCCGCGAATAATCTTTATGAAAATATTTGTGTTTTGAGAAAATATGCAATACTTTTTTTAAAACAATATAGGTATCATATTGCATAATTATAGAAAGGCCTATACAATTTTCATTTTTATTTTTTGAACGGCAATATGTTATAAAAAGAGAACTATCAAGACGCTAGCAATTACAAAGGTGATTTCAGCCAATCTGATACCTATACTGTTATAAAAAAAGTATTGCAAGGAAAGAAATGTATTAAGGACAGCAACTAAACCATTACATAAAACCATAATGCTACTAACCACAAGAGCCTTTAGAGTCCTAAATAAACTTATACATCCTATTTACGAAAGAAGGATGTTGATAGTTTAATTTTGAGAGGCAAGGAAAGAAATGTATTAAGGATATCTTTAGAGCACTAATATATAAAACTTACGTTTTTCTTTCTCCTTATCTTGTTAAAAAAGTGACTTAAAATTTAAGGATTGTTTGGTAAATGAGAAAAGTTCAATACGAAACAAGAATTTTTTAAAGAACAAATCAACTAATCTTGACCATTGATTTAACTTTGATCCAATGGCTAGATTTAGTCATTTTTTAAATTAATAAAATACAGGGGGGCGTTTTTGTCCTTTCTCACTTCACCAATCTTATATTACACACATCATATAGTACCAGTAACACACCTTCATTCACCAAACACAATTCAAGCAAAAGCAAATTAACATAGATCTGACTACAAACTCATCTAAATCAACATCACCGATATACACAATTCAGTCCACGGTTACGCTTCCAATATTCCAATCATCGGCTAATTAATTACTCGGAACCTCATGACGTGGCGGTGGTATCGTGATGGTGACTCGCCGGAAAATGAGGTGTGATTGTTTGATTCGTCGGAGACTTGTTTAACACGTGGCGGTAGAAACGATCGAACACCATAAGCGGCTTGTTAGTGGTTGCTGTGGTGGTGGTGTGACGTCATCGTAAGAAGTGCAGACGTCATCATCGTCGTCATCGAAGTTGATTAGATTAGGGGAATTGTTGTTTGACTATTAGTCAAATTCCTTAAATGAGTTGATGTCCCAGCCATGAAGTCAACTTTCCATTAATGGTATTTGTGTTTTTTGTGTGGGAGAGTAAAGAGACATTATTAGGTTTATCAGTTAATGATATGGTTTTTATTTTCTTTGGGGAAGGAGGGAATCTGATCCATAAATTAAAAAAGAGGAAGTTTATGGGCCATTATCATGTAAGATAATGGATAGGATAATGCATTTGAATGTGGGGTTCACATGATATGGTTTTATATAATTGACTTGACGAATCCTTTGTGATTTTTGAAGATCATTGCATTGTTTTTATTGTCATGGTTTGTAACCATGTTACCGTAATTTTTATTTGCACATGTGATTGCAATATGTTGAGGTTTGATATTGGATTCAATGATAATTTGCTTGATTCTTTTCGCATAAAAATCTCATGTGATGCACCAAAGAATCCCATGGGATTCACCATGAATCCCTTGAGATTCATACTGAATCCTATGGGATTCACAATGAAACCTTTTGAGATTCATACTGAATCCCATGTGATTTCATACAAGTATCAAACTCCAAAACAGTGATTTACTTATTTTTAAAAATAACAAATCACAAGTGATTTTTTTACGAATCCCGTGGGATTTTTCTGGACGGAATTTTTGAAAAAAAAATCATCCAAAGTATATAAAAGTGCATATCTATAGAAAGATAATTTAATTCTCGTCGCGATGGTGTATTTTTCGTAGCTTGAAGATTTACCGTTTGCAATATATGTTGTTTTTTAAAAAAAGGTGGAAAGTGGGTTTTTATATTAAATGAGCTAAAATGCCAATTTTTCCCTCCCTTTGTTTTTTTTTTGTTTGATCTATATCGCTGGATGAAATCAAAATGGACGGCTAGGATGTTCTTATTTGTTCTTTAGATTTTGTTTGTTTGTCATGGATCTCACCTCTTTGGTAAATTTGGTAATTTGTATGACTTGTCCTACAAGTTTGTTTTGAATTATGAAACTAATCTATGACGGATATTTTGCCTATAAATAGGGATTATTAGCATTAGAATTCTTTGAAGTATAATACTATTGGGAATATATACTTATTATAATGTGGATCTTAATAATAGTTTGGTACCGTTTGAATTATGGTTTAGTACATTTTGAATTAGTTTTTGTGTTGGTATTTTTGTATTTGGTTTGATAATTTGAATAAAGCTTTCGCTTCGTTTGTTCGTATTTTTTGTTTGTTTCGTTCCTTGATTACCAACAAGTGATATCAAGAGCTAGGTTTGTTTAGCCATGAAGAAGAAAAGAAAAAAAAATGTTGGGCTATAAAGTTAAAGTACTGCTGGAAGTCAAAGTACTGCTGCTCGTTGAAGGACTGTTATGCAAATTGTTTAAGGACTAATGTGTAATTCTAGAATGTTCGTATTAGATTAGAGTTATAATTAGAATTACTTATCGTTCAAGTATTGTAAACCGACTAGGGTTTTCCTTGTGCCTATAAAAGGATCCCTAGGTTGGCATTAGAGATATGCGATTTTAGAGAGACAAGTTCATACGAATATTAGAAGCTTATTAGAGTATTAGTGATTAGAGTTTGTTAGTGAATCTGTGTAAAGAGTAGGTTCAAGGTTTTAATAATATTTGAAGTTGTTTATTAATTCTTCTTAGCTTTGTTAAAGTAGATTCCGCATACTTAGCAAAGTATATCAGTGTTTCATCATTAACAGTTTTGAATTTATTCAAAGTTGTTAAACCATAGACAAGCTACAAGTTAGTTTGGTCAGAGTATATCGATCCAACAAGTGGTATCAGAGCTTGTGTGGAGACTCTGATTAAGAAGAAACCCTTAAAACCGATTTATCAACAAACCCTAAACGATGTCGACTGAAGCTGCACCTATCCCATCCATCACCTCACTCAGAATTCCTATCATCAAGAAGGGAGAATATGATCTCTGGAGCATGAAGATGAGGCAGTACCTTGCTATTACAGACCATGCTCTATGGGATGTGATTGTCAATGGTAAAGTTGTTCTTGACGAACCTGTGCATGTTGAAGGACAACCCAAACCACCTCAACCAACCTTGCCAGCAGCTACAAAGAGAAATCAAGATAAGGCTCTCAACATACTGTTGTCTGCTATTCCTGATGGTCACCTACTAAAGTTCCATGATGCTAAGGATGCAAAGCAATTGTGGGCTGCGATCAAGACAAGATTTGGAGGTAATGATGCTTCTAAGAAGATGCATAGAAACTTATTGAAGCAGCAGTTTGAAACTTTCACTGTTGGTGAAAGAGAAGGTCTTGATGCTGCCTATGACAGATTCCAAAATCTACTTAGTATGCTAGAACTGTATGGAGCAGAGGTATCTGTTGAAGATGCAAATTTGAAGTTCTTAAGGAGTTTGTCATCTGTCTGGCATGTAGTTGCTACTATGATTAGAGGACAACCTGGATTGGAGTCTATGGACTTTGATGATCTCTATAACAATTTGAAAGTGTACGAGCAAGAGATGAATGGTCACAGTTCTCAGAAAACTCACAACATAGCTTTTGTGTCTTCTGAAAACAGAAGCAGTACTTCTACTAAAAGTACTGCTTATCCTTCTCAAAGTACTGTTGGTGATACACAGCATGTTTGCACAACCACAACTACCTCCAACCCATCACCAACAAACAACACCAATTCTGATGATGTTGTATGTTCCTTCTTTGCACAACAAGCCACTTTACCTGTTACCTATCAAGAAGACTTGTTGCAGATTGAAGAAGATGCTTTAGAGGAGATTGACATAAGATGGCAAGTAGCCATGATCACTGCAAGGATCAAGAAGTTCATGAACAAGACAGGAAGGGGAATTGATTTCAAAGCCAAACAGGGTATAACTTTTGACAAATCCAAGATTGAATGTTTCAATTGTCAAAAGCTTGGACACTTTGCAAGGGAATGCAAGTTTGCAAAATATCAGGCAAACAGGATGATTGAACAACCCAAGGTTGAAAGAAAGGAGGTTCCTATTACTGAATCACAACCAAAAGCTTTGGTGGCTCAAGAAAATCTAGCAGAGATTGACTGGAGTGCTGAATTTGATGATGAACCTGTAACCTACTCTATGGTTGCAATGGAAGAGTTTGATTGGAGCACAGCTTTTGATGAGGAACCAGGATATGCTGCTTTGGAATCAAGAGATGGTCTTGGAAGCTTTGACTGCAGCATGGAGGATGAAGATGAACCTGTTCAGATTGCTATGGTAGCTACTTCACCAAGTTCATCCAATGTCTCTGAGGTATGCTCTAAGTGTAATGATGTGTATCAAAAGTTGCTTAAAGAATATGTGACTGAAAGAGATAATTGTAGAACAGCTAGGTCTGAGGTAGCTGGTTATCAATTAACTTTAGAGTCAATGGAAGCCAAGATATTAACACATGAAAATAATGAAATGGCTTGGGCAGAAAAATTTGAGCAACAAGATTACCAATTGAAATTAAGTGAATGGAAGTTAGGATGTAAGGTGTCTGAATTAGAAAAGATTACTAAGGAAAGAGATGCTTTATTAGAAAAACTTGGTAGTATTAAACAGGCTGGTCTATCACATGTTCAATTTGTTGAAAAACAAAGAGTAATAAACAGTAGAGCTGGACTAGGTTATGGTGAGGATAGTAGTTCAGATGAGACCCCACCTAGTGATAAGGAAGAGACCCCACCTAGTGATAAGGAAGAAATCCCACCTAGTCATGATGACCTTACTAGCTCAGAAGAAAACACATCTAGGAATGAGGAACCAATTAGTGAAACACCTCCTGAGTTTAAGAAAGATAAGGGGTACCACTCAGTTCCTCCACCCACTGGTAGGTTTCAACCACTTAGGACAGATGTTTCTCGTTATGGTGTAGACAACCTAGAGTTTAGGAAGAAGCTTACTAGTCAAACTAGTTCTGAGAAACCCAAGGATAATTTTCAAAGGGTTAATGATCAAAAGTTTCCTACAGCCTTTCAAACACAAGCAGTACCTCCAAAAACTTTTCAAAGTACTGCTAGACATTCAACAGTACCTCCAAGAGAAACCTTTCAAAATACTGCTCACTATAGGAAACCTTTTAATCATAGCAGAGGATTTGGGAATATGGAGAGAAAGTTATGTTATGTATGCTATAGTCCTGATCATTTGATTAAGCACTGTGACTTACACTCAGAATATTTAAGTCAGTTCTCAAAGAATAGACCTGCCACCCATAAGCCACGGGAGACTAGACCAGTTTGGAATCACTCAAATAGGGTTAACCATAGTAATTTCTCTAAAGACTATAGGTACCCTCACCAGAAAAGAATGTTTTCCAAACCACCAGTACCTTCACACACTGATAAGTCTCAAGAAGTACCTTCTCAAAGGACTGATAAGTTTTCACCCAATCATGGTACTGCTAACACTTTTTCATATAGAAGACCTAAGAGATTCAATTCATATAAAAGGTCTTACACCTCAAGCAGAGTACCTAGATCAGAGAAACCTAAGGTCAAACGAAATTGGGTTAAGAAAGACAGTACTGATGGGGAACAAGCAGTACTTTCATCAGATAAGGGTGAAACAGGGAGTGTTGTTGATAATACAACACAGGACATGGGACCAACGCAAATAATCATTGACCATGCCTTTAAAACCAGTGGAGATTACATACTGAAGGAATTCAAGTATGTCACTCCACAAGGGGAACACAAGTCAGTAATGGCTTGGGTTCCTAAAAGAAACTAACCCTTTTCTTTATTGTGCAGGGCAACCCAGAGGAGGAGCTTAAAGATCATATTATTGTTGATAGTGGTTGCTCTGGCAGCATGACAGGGGACAAGGAGATCCTGTCAGATTTTAAGGCATATTATGGAGGAAGAGTTGCATTTGGTAATGATCCTGATAGTGGGAGAATCACTGGCAAAGGAACAATCAAGGCTGGATGTATTGACTTTGAGAATGTTAGATATGTGAAGGAGCTCAAGTTCAATCTTTTGTCAGTATCTCAGATTTGTGACAAGAAGTACCCCATTCTGTTTACTGATACAGAATGTCTCATTCTCTCTCTTGAGTTCAAGTTTTTTGATGATCACTTGGTAACTTTAAGAGTACCAAGAACCAATGATGTGTACAGTTTAGACTTAAAGACTCTCAATTCTGCTGGGAGAGTGATGAGTGTCTAAATACTCATCATTTTTGTCTTATCTGAACTGCCAAAACATTCAAAAACACTCAGAAATGCATCAAAATACTAAAAATATCCCAGGGATTGTGTTTTATATGTTTCAAATGCAAATGTTTAAAAACAATTGAAAAATGAACAAAGTTTGCAAAATTGGCAGTTTCAGTCCCTCAACTTTCAAAACTTGTTAAATTTAGTCCCTAGGCATTTGTTTTGTAAGAAAAGTCACCAAAGGTACTTTTGAAATTAATATTTGTCATATTTAGTCCTTTGGTGAAAAGTTTCAATAATTTACAAGTTTGGTCCCTGCACTTTCAGAATTTGCAAAAATGGTCCCTGGGAAATATTACTGTTGGAAATATCAAGTATGGTCCCTGGATTATTGGAACATGGCAGGAATTACCCTTGGTTTATTTTTGGGAGATGTACAACTTCAGTCCTCCAATTTTCAGAAGTTACTAGAATGGTCCTTGTGCTAAAACAAACCAACCAGACCCTTTTATTAATAAAAACTCATCCCAAAAATAAACCCAACCCACTTATTAAACTAAACCCAGCCCACAAGCCCAAACATTAACCCAACCCTCTTTTATTTAAACATGAGTTTGACTTCGGTCAAACTCATCTCTGTAATACCACCCCCGCCAAAAACCACCCTCCAATACCACCATCTCCACCGCCCTTCTGACACACCCACCCCCTCTTCCTTCCTCTATACTTCACCTAACATGCCAAACTCAATTAATGCTTCTTCCCCACTCGCCTCTGACCCATTTCTTACTCACTCAATTTTGGCGCCAAAATGGAGAATCAAAGGCTCAAATCGATTGAAGATTATTCAAAGGTCAAGATGTGTTCAGAGGAAGTTAAGAAGGCATTCCCACTTTATCTTAGTATTTATAGGACAATGTAATAGAAAAAAAAAGTAGTAGTTAAATTTAGTGTAATCGTATTTCAATATTCAGTATCCATAACTTGTAATTTCAAATTCTCAGTTGTAATTTATGTTGAATGTAATCAGAGTAACCTTATTTCAAGCAATCTTGTTCTAGATATTAAGTTATGCTCAATTTCAATTTATCTGTTAAATCGAATTAGTGCTAAGTACTTATTAATCATCACACAAAGTTCAAAAACCATTGCTATAAGCTTATGAAAGCTTTTTATAGCTTTGTGTAAGCTTATCTTAGAAATAATCTACTTAAATCTCAAAATATGAAGAAGGTCAACGAAAGTCAACCTGAGGTCAAATAAGCTCTTATTAGGAGTATAAGCCATTCAGGAAGGCTTATTGTGGTTTTCTAGCTTGTGTTAACAAGCTAGATTGGTCCTGTTCTAGTCTTGCTATCCCAATAGCCCCACCTCAGTTGTGAGCTTTTTGAATTTCTTGCTTAAAATTCCAATTGACTGTGCAACTGCTTATTTGTAGCTTATTTTTATTATTTTTAACTCACTACTAGTTTCTAAGTTTATTTCATTAGTATAATCAGTTAGACATAGCCTTGTTCTTTATTTCTCTTTAAATCACTCAAAAAAGCCAAAAATAGCTAATATTAATATATCTCATTAATCTGCTTATTTATAAGTTAAAAGTTGGTAATTAGTACTTTAATAAGTTAGTTAACTCATTAAAATCAGTAAACATAAGCTTAATCTACTTGTGCTAGTTCAAAATCAACAACAGACACCTAGAAGGGGTGTTTGGTTCTAAGCAGTCAACAAGTCAAACCTCTAGTTACTGTAGATTTACCATTTCCCCAACTTTGTATCAGCTTATTATAGACCATATAAGGTGTTTTCAAGTTCAATTTAGCAACTTAGATAGAAAATCATGTTTTCTTAGGTCTGTGGTGAAATCAGACCTCAAAAAGGTCCAAATAAGCCATAAGGAGCTATAAGCTCTTTTGACCCTTTTTCATTGCTTGTTTGAGTCACTTGTGGTCCATTTAGAAAGTATCCAAGAGTTGGTTTGAAAGCCTTTGGCTTGTGCTCATCTGCACAACCCTGCACATCAGCAGAATCAGTATATACTGATTGCTGTGACTGCTGAACTCACCCAATTTGTGGCTTATTTAGATAAGCTCTGACCTTTCTTTTTGGTTTTCTGAATAGCCCATAGTACTAGTTCACTTTTGCCCCCATTAGTTTGCATCTCAGAGCTTATTTGAACTGCTTAAATTACCTTGAAAGTTGGCCAATTTCCTGAGTTTCTGCTGAAGCCTTGTTACTGCTTGCCTTCTTTCTAGCTTATTCCTTGTGCTTATTTGTGATTTTAAGTTGTTTTGTGCTTCTAATAGTGTATTAAGCCTGTCCTGATCATTTGGTTGAGTTTTGAGCTTTTTAGCTTATTTGTAGTTTATTTACTCAACTACTTATCTACCCAACTGCTTATTTAGGTTCAGTAGACTTTTTATTTTATTTTTCCTATCTTTTAAATATTAATTTAGACTTACCCTGAAGTTTTCAGATTTTTCCTAAGTCATTTGATATTTTTAATCTTTTTTATTAGTTTCTATTAGTAATTAAATCATAATAAATAGAATAATAATCAGAAAAATATAAATCTAATTTTCATAATTTTCTTTTGTCATTTTTAATCTAGGAAAAATATAATTACATTTTTAGACCTTAAGAAAACCAAAAATAGAAAAATAGTGATAGCTTCTATTTAATAGAATTTATCTTTTTAAATTTTAATCAAGCATTTTTCATTTTTATAATTTTATTAGCTTATTTTCACTTAATAATATTTATATAAAAATTTTCAGATTTTTCTTTGATCATTTAGTATTTATTATAATTTAAATTAGTTTTAAATAATTATTAAATAGTAATTAATTAATAATAATTAGATAAAAAGTGTAATAAATATATTTTCAGTTTTAAAATAAGTTTTATAATATTTTAGATTTATCTAAGTCATAATTTCATTTTTCTAGGTTTATTTCTTATTTTCTTATTTTTTAGGTAATTATTTAATAGTTAAAAATAGTTTTTAATTAATAATAATTAAATAATAAGTCATATAAATAATTTTCTTTTTCCAATAATTTTCTTTTATTAGGATTGTAAAAATATAATTTTCATATCCGTAGGCCTTTTATTTATCAAATCTCACTTTTTATTTTGTACGTTTACGTTTATTTAAATTTAAACGTACGTTTTTAGATTTTATACGTTTTAAGTAATTTGGTTCCCTGTATTTATTTCCATAGCTTGTTTAAGCTATTTTCTCTTTTATTTCCTTAGTTGAAAAATTCAAAACCTTTTTCCATTCAATAGCACTTGATCACAATTCGTCTTTAAACACAATTTCACGCTTCGCTGGGATATAACGACCCGGGAAAACACTATACTCCTTGGTTAATTGTCTTCAATTGGTTTGACTTTATTTGACCACATCCGTGGTTGATTTAAGTTGACTGTTTGAGGCCGATCAAATTTTGGCGCCGCTGCCGGGGAGGTGTGTTGCTTGTTTTAAACGATTTGCAGTATCGTGTTTTTGAAACCCAATATGTGTATATCTTCTATCTCTTGTATATTCATCCTATATAAAGCAAAACGCTCGTGAAGTTAATTCGTTTAACAGATCGAGTACCAAAAATATCGTATTTCAATTTCCCATAAACCATATAAAAAACAAAAATATTTTTCTTTTCTTTTCTATACATATTATCATATAAAAAATAAAAACACCAAAAATATTTTCCGTTTTCTTTAATAAATAACAATAATAAAATTTACCATCGAGAACCAAGACAGAGTACTACCTAACTGGGGGTACGACCATAATAAGTTCCCAAACATCAGATTTAAAACTTGCCTTTGTATCACTTGCGAATATCGGCTCACCTTTGATTGATAAACAAACTATAACGGAGGTTTAAGGATAGTTTGACATTAAATTGTCGAACTGAAAGAAGCGGGTTTTTAAGGAGCATTAATTGCCCACCTTTGCTTCTCCGCCACTCTGTGCGTTTATCTTTTAGAGAGCTACCGTACGCTTGTTGATTATTGGTTTAAGTTCACTTGTGTTTTGATTCGTTCTTGATTTAATTACAATATTTTATTTAGTGCATGCGCACTCGTTCTTCCACGTCATCAAGCCCTTTACGTGAACTCGTAGATATTCCGAGAAGACGTAATCGTAGACGTGCTGCCCAAATAGTCGAACCCGAGATTCGTACTATTATCACTGATAATATGGCAGACGAACGCACAATGGCTGAAATGCTCCAGGCACCCACCGAGGGTTACGGAGATGCCATCGTTTTACCAGTCATCGATTCTGATCATTTTGAACTGAAAACACTTTTGATTCAGCTCGTGTCCACAAACCAATTCCACGGGTTTGAATGAGAGGATCCATATGCACACATTCGTTGGTTCAATAAGTTGACCTCTACAATCAATTACAAGAATGTGCCGCAAACAGTTATCAAATTGATGCTATTTCCATTCTCACTTGAAGGGGCAGCCGGATTTGGCTGGATAAAGAACCCCCTCGATCCATTGAAACCTGGGAAGATCTCGTAAAGAAATTTGTCAATTATTTCTTCCCTCCATCAAAGACGACTAATCTAAAAAATGAAATTGCTGGATTTCGTCAAGGTTTTGATGAAAATTTCGGAGAGGCATGGGACAGATTTAAAGATCTCCTAAGAAAATGCCCACATCACGATTTCACGGTTTTACAACAAATAAATACGTTTTATAATGGGTTGACCCAAAACGATCAAGATGCACTTAACGCAGCCGCCGGTGGCAATATCTTGAATCGTAAACCTAGGGAGGTGGTTGAAATTTGTGAAAATAAATCAAAAGTTCCTATTTCTAGAAACAAAGTGAATGTTCCTGTCACTCCTACTGCTTCTTCATCCGGTAACTCATCAGAGTTAGCCTTCCTTACGGATTCAATGCGTTGCATGATGAAGGAAATGAAAGAACTGAAGAGTGAAATTCATAAACCGGAACAAATCAAAGCAATAAACAAAGTGTGTGAAACTTGTGGTGGCCCACATGCATATTATGATTGTCAAGCAACCGATGCTTCTCTTTACCCAGCTCCCGTAGCTGCAGTAAACCAAAATCAATACCGTCCGCATGCTGAGACTCAGTACCGAGCACCGAATGCTATGGTCCCACCTGGTTTTCCACCCGTGCCAAATCAGAATAATCAAAATCGCTTTGTTCAAAATCAGGGACAAAATTTCAACAATTCCCAAAATTTTAATCAAAATCGAGGTCAGAATCAGGGTAATCATAACCAAAAACCATGGAATGTCCAAAATCAAAATCAGACATCCTCAGATGAGTTGCTTAGGCAATTCATAAAATCTCAAGAGGAGACAAATAGGACTCAATATCAGACAAACCAGTTATTGGTTACCCAAATAAATGACATAAAAAAATCATTAACTGATCTACCTTCTACCTCGGGAGGTCTCCCAAGTAACACTGTTGTCAACCCAAGGGGTGAACTCAAAGCTGTCACTACACGTAGTGGTAAAACTCATGTTGGATTCAAGGTGATAAAGGACCCAGTACTTCCCACTAACAATGGAAGTGCTAAATACGTCCAACCTTCGGTCATCCAAAATTCTACACCCACAATTGCTCCTCAACCGTCAAGAATAGATCCTACTCTATCACGATTTACGGTTAAAAGTTTGTCAAGCAAACGTCGTGAGCAAAGAACAGCTAGATATTATTCCGATATGCTCAATGCTGTTCCTGTCAGTGTATTTGATGACAGTGATGATGATGAAGATACCACTTTCGTCAAAGCTATCACCACTCGGAGTGGTGCTGCTTATGAGGGACCATCTGGTCCTATTCCTCCTCCGTTGTATGAAATGGAAAAAGAGACGGAGGATACAACGGACAAAGTGCAAATTCCAAGCCCACAAAGTACAGCACATGTCCATCCTCCGGTAGTCCCGAAAAAATCCAAACCAGGAGTTGTCTTTGAATCTGTTGAGACTCCTGAAGTCATTGCCCCTAAATCCAAACCTTATATTCCTTACCCATCGCGCTTAAATGAGCAAAAGCTCCGTGAGAAGGCTAGTCAACAAATAGATAAATTCTTTCAAATCTTTAAAGAATTAAATTTTGACATAAGTTTTGCGGATGCTATCATTCTGATGCCCAAATTTGCATCAACAATCAAACACTTGTTAAGCAACAAGGAAAAACTGATTGAAATGGCTAAAACTCCATTAAATGAGAACTGCTCAGCGGTTATCTTGAAAAAGCTTCCGGAGAAGCTTGGAGATCCTAAAAAGTTTCTACTACCTTGTGTATTTCCGGGAATGGTTGAATGCTATGCCTTGGCCGATCTTGGTGCAAGCATCAACCTGATGCCTCATTCAGTATGGAAGAAACTTTCTCTTCCGGCTCTTACTACTACATGCATGACTCTTGAGCTTGCAGATCGAACCATATCTCATCCATGCGGCATTGCCGAAGATGTGTTTGTGAAAGTAGGTAAGTTCCATTTTCCAGCTGACTTTGTGGTTGTTGAATTCGACGCAGATCAAAAGGTTCCTCTCATTCTTGGAAGAGGATTCCTAAAAACGGGCCATGCTCTTATTGATGTATTTAAGCATGAGATCACCTTGCGTGTGGATAATGAAGCTGTTACCTTTAACCATGATCAAACTTCGAGGTACTCCTCAAATTATAATTCTGCATCGGTTAACCGAATCGATGTCATTGATGTTGCTTCAAAGGAGTACTCTCATGAAAGTATTGGTTATTTTCATAATTCTGTGAGTGGTAATCCCACCACATCTTCTCTCATTTCCGACTCTTCCCCTTCTCTCACTCCGTTTGAGGGAAGTGATTCCAATTTGGAAGAGATCGAGGCTTTTCTCAAGTGTGATTCATTTCTAGAAGGAATTGATAACGCTGAGATTGATCTGGAGGGAGATATTCTTCTTCTTGAAAAATTGTTAAATCAGGACAATTCTCCTCCTCTCCCTCCCGTTGAACTTCATAAAAAGGAAGTCAAGTCAGTTGAGAAAACTGATAAATTTCCGGAGATCAAGTTTAAGGACTTGCCTCCTCCACTTGAATATGCAATTCTTGAGGAGGAAGTTCTTGTCTTAATTGCTATTCAGATCTCTCTTCTTCCCTTCACCTACCTGGTGATTTCCCCTATCTTTCACTCATTCGGGAGTGAGGATATTACCTTTGACCCCGGCATTATCCATCTAACATTGGTTTAAATGCCGGATTTATCTCATCGGTGTGGAACTTTCTTATGTTCAATTGGTTATCCAAACATTTTGATTGAAAGTCCGATGGAGATGGTTTCCTCCACTTGCTTCCCCATGAACCAATGAATTCGGGGTCGAGTCAAGCTAGCGACTCGGTTAATAAAAACAGTAGTAAAACATGGGTTTTCACCCATGTCTCACCCTAGTGTGGGGGAGATGCCCCACATGTTGTATATATGTATATTTCATCCAAGCAAAAAAAAAAAATGTGTGTATATAAAAATAATGGCTATTAGTATTTCCCTTTTACGTTCTAAGTGTTGGTTTAACAACCGGTACTTTGAATATTGAGGGCAATATTCAGTTCTAAGTGTGGGGGGGAATTCTAGCGAATTTGATCAAATGTACCATCTAGTACCCCCATTTTTAGCCAAAATTTTAAATTTTTTTTCTCACTTAGAACGCAATAAATGGTTATCAGTCTGCCATGTCTAACCCACATAAGGATTGGCTAATCCGAGAGCAAACGGCTCTTGGTAAAGATGTCTCAAATCCGTTGATGGCTTACAATTTGCCGAAAATTGTATGGTATTGGACTCGCCATATCTTTATAAGTGAAGAGTTGGCTAGCCCGCAAGGTTATGGCTTGTGGTAAAGGCTTTAGAATTCCATGATTGGTAATCGGCTCACCAAAGATAATAGTTGTAATTTATCTAAGAGTTGGCTAGTCCAGAAGCAAACGGCTTTTGGTAAAGACAAATCAAAACCGTTGACAGCTGATGGTTTGCTCAAAATCATTTGGTTATCATTGTACCAAAGTATCACATACTGAAACATTGGCTACTCCAGAAGTAATGGCTTTTGGTAAAGAGAAAAATCCATTAAAACTTCATAAAAGATTGCTAGGGACTAGCAATAGTTTAGTGTGGGGGATTGATGAGTGTCTAAATACTCATCATTTTTGTCTTATCTGAACTGCCAAAACATTCAAAAACACTCAGAAATGCATCAAAATACTGAAAATATCCCAGGGATTGTGTTTTATATGTTTCAAATGCAAAATGTTTAAAAACAATTGAAAAACGAACAAAGTTTGCAAAATTGGCAGTTTCAGTCCCTCAACTTTCAAAACTTGTTAAATTTAGTCCCTAGGCATTTGTTTTGTAAGAAAAGTCACCAAAGGTCCTTTTGAAATTAATATTTGTCAAATTTAGTCCTTTGGTGAAAAGTTTCAATAATTTACAAGTTTGGTCCCTGCACTTTCAGAATTTGCAAAAAATGGTCCTTGGGAAATATTATTGTTGGAAATATCAAGTATGGTCCCTGGATTATTGGAACATGGCAGGAATTACCCTTGGTTTATCTTTGGGAGATGTACAACTTCAGTCCTCCAATTTTCAGAAGTTACTAGAATGGTCCTTGTGCTAAAACAAACCAACCGGACCCTTTTATTAATAAAAACCCATCCCAAAAATAAACCCAACCCACTTATTAAACTAAACCCAGCCCACAAGCCCAAACATTAACCCAACCCTCTTTTATTTAAACATGAGTTTGACTTCGGTCAAACTCATCTCTGTAATACCACCCCCGCCAAAAACCACCCTCCAATACCACCATCTCCACCGCCCTTCTGACACACCCACCCCCCTCTTCCTTCCTCTATACTTCACCTAACATGCCAAACACAATTAATGCTTCTTCCCCACTCGCCTCTGACCCATTTCCCACTCACTCAATTTTGGCGCCAAAATTGAGAATCAAAGGCTCAGATCGATTGAAGATTATTCAAAGGTCAAGATGTGTTCAGAGGAAGTTAAGAAGGCATTCCCACTTTATCTTAGTATTTATAGGACAATGTAATAGAAAAAAAAAAGTAGTAGTTAAATTTAGTGTAATCGTATTTCAATATTCAGTATCCATAACTTGTAATTTCAAATTCTCAGTTGTAATTTATGTTGAATGTAATCAGAGTAACCTTATTTCAAGCAATCTTGTTCTAGATATTAAGTTATGCTCAATTTCAATTTATCTGTTAAATCGAATTAGTGCTAAGTACTTATTAATCATCACACAAAGTTCAAAAACCATTGCTATAAGCTTATGAAAGCTTTTTATAGCTTTGTGTAAGCTTATCTTAGAAATAATCTGCTTAAATCTCAAAATATGAAGAAGGTCAACGAAAGTCAACCTGAGGTCAAATAAGCTCTTATTAGGAGTATAAGCCATTCAGGAAGGCTTATTGTGGTTTTCTAGCTTGTGTTAACAAGCTAGATTGGTCCTGTTCTAGTCTTGCTATCCCAATAGCCCCACCTCAGTTGTGAGCTTTTTGAATTTCTAGCTTAAAATTCCAATTGACTGTGCAACTGCTTATTTGTAGCTTATTTTTATTATTTTTAACTCACTACTAGTTTCTATGTTTATTTCATTAGTATAATCAGTTAGACATAGCCTTGTTCTTTATTTCTCTTTAAATCACTCAAAAAAGCCAAAAATAGCTAATATTAATATATCTCATTAATCTGCTTATTTATAAGTTAAAAGTTGGTAATTAGTACTTTAATAAGTTAGTTAACTCATTAAAATCAGTAAACATAAGCTTAATCTACTTGTTCTAGTTCAAAATCAACAACAGACACCTAGAAGGGGTGTTTGGTTCTAAGCAGTCAACAAGTCAAACCTCTAGTTACTGTAGATTTACCATTTCCCCAACTTTGTATCAGCTTATTATAGACCATATAAGGTGTTTTCAAGTTCAATTTAGCAACTTAGATAGAAAATCATGTTTTCTTAGGTCTGTGGTGAAATCAGACCTCAAAAAGGTCCAAATAAGCCATAAGGAGCTATAAGCTCTTTTGACCCTTTTTCATTGCTTGTTTGAGTCACTTGTGGTCCATTTAGAAAGTATCCAAGAGTTGGTTTGAAAGCCTTTGGCTTGTGCTCATCCGCACAACCCTGCACATCAGCAGAATCAGTATATACTGATTGCTGTGACTGCTGAACTCACCCAATTTGTGGCTTATTTAGATAAGCTCTGACCTTTCTTTTTGGTTTTCTGAATAGCCCATAGTACTAGTTCACTTTTTCCCCCATTAGTTTGCATCTCAGAGCTTATTTGAACTGCTTAAATTACCTTGAAAGTTGGCCAATTTCCTGAGTTTCTGCTGAAGCCTTGTTACTGCTTGCCTTCTTTCTAGCTTATTCCTTGTGCTTATTTGTGATTTTAAGTTGTTTTGTGCTTCTAATAGTGTATTAAGCCTGTCCTGATCATTTGGTTGAGTTTTGAGCTTTTTAGCTTATTTGTAGCTTATTTGCTCAACTGCTTATCTACCCAACTGCTTATTTAGGTTCAGTAGACTTTTGATTTTATTTTTCCTATCTTTTAAATATTAATTTAGACTTACCCTGAATTTTTCAGATTTTTCCTAAGTCATTTGATATTTTTAATCTTTTTTATTAGTTTCTATTAGTAATTAAATCATAATAAATAGAGTAATAATCAGAAAAATATAAATCTAATTTTCATAATTTTATTTTGTCATTTTTAATCCAGGAAAAATATAATTACATTTTTAGACCTTAAGAAAACCAAAAATAGAAAAATAGTGATAGCTTCTATTTAATAGAATTTATCTTTTTAAATTTTAATCAAGCATTTTTCATATTTATAATTTTCTTAGCTTCTTTTCACTTAATAATATTTATAGAAAAATTTTCAGATTTTTCTTTGATCATTTAGTATTTATTATAATTTAAATTAGTTTTAAATAATTATTAAATAGTAATTAATTAATAATAATTAGATAAAAAGTGTAATAAATATATTTTCAGTTTTAAAATAAGTTTTATAATATTTTAGATTTATCTAAGTCATAATTTCATTTTTCTAGGTTTATTTCTTATTTTCTTATTTTTTAGGTAATTATTTAATAGTTAAAAACAGTTTTTAATGAATAATAATTAAATAATAAGTCATATGATGAACTCAAATAAGTACATTTTATTACTATCATTTATCCTATTAATTTGACTTGTTTGACTATATTATGTATGAGGATTGATACTTAATCGTTTACTTTTGTAATTCTCAGGTAAAAACAAGCATTTGGTGAAACTTAGCGATTATGGACTAATAATGGAGCAAAACGTGCATAAAGTGGAAGTCTACTGACATGGACAAGATCAAGTCAATTCTGCTCCAGATGCGCCGCATCTCACTCTCGACATGCGCCGCATCTCTATCAAGATATCACCAGATACGATCCAAGATACAAGAGGACATGCGCCGCATCTAATCAAGGGTTACGCCGCATCTTCTGGCGGTGTACGAATATTCCTGAATATTATAATCTTGGACCCCACGCGAAGTTAAGTACATACGCCGCATCTACTTAAGTAGATGCGCCGCATCTTCCCTCAGACAGAAACTATAAATACCCCGTAGACCAGACGAATTTAAGAGTTCGAAACCCTAAAACCGAAGTTCGGACAGCAGAGCAAAAGGACGAATTCAGTCAAGGAGGCAGCACAAGACACACCCAAATCGAAGATACAAGAGCTGTAAGAAGGTGCTGCATGTATTTAATTCATTAAGTAGTTTTGTTTTATTGTGTTAGCAAACTTTAATTCATCAGGATTGGTGGCTTGTGTAATGTGACAACGAAAGATTGCACTCCCTTTAATACTTGCTTTCCCATCAATTAAAGTTTATATGTTGATGTCTTTGGTTACTACTTATTAGTGCATTGATAACCTCTGTGTTTATTAGTGGCTTGCGGGCATCCGACTGCGGGACAAGATGTGGCTCCCACGGTTGTTTCTAAATTGATCACTTAGGAATAACTTTTAGACATAAGTAATCATTAAGGGTTTACTCGCCGATAAGAATAGGACCAACGAGAAAGGGTTAATTACATACACTTCATATAAAGCTATCAATAAAACAAGTGACAATCTACTTAATCATAAGGACAGCCCTCTTATTGTCTCGAGTATCTATCTGTGTACGTGTGTGCTACTTGCTGATTCGTGCCTATTGGTTTATTTTATCATTTAATTACTACAAAACTGTGCCAGTCTCTCAGGCTGAAACCCCCTTGCGTTAGGATATTAAAATACTGATTAGAATAACTAGATAATACGTTCCACTCTTAGTGATCGACACTCTACTTACCATTATCTTCATACTGACCGGGTACACTGCTCGTTAAGTGTGTGTGTTATTGATAAGTCGGCTAAATATAAATTTAAAACTTGAGTAGGCATTAAAACTGCTAAACCGCAACGACACATCACGCGCATCATCATATAAATAATTTTCTTTTTCCAATAATTTTCTTTTATTAGGATTGTAAAAATATAATTTTCATATCCGTAGGCCTTTTATTTATCAAATCTCACTTTTTATTTTGTAAGTTTACGTTTATTTAAATTTAAACGTACGTTTTTAGATTTTAGACGTTTTAAGTAATTTGGTTCCCTGTATTTATTTCCATAGCTTGTTTAAGCTATTTTCTCTTTTATTTCCTTAGTTCAAAATTCAAAACCTTTTTCCATTCAATAGCACTTGATCACAATTCGTCTTTAAACACAATTTCACGCTTCGCTGGGATATAACGACCCGGGAAAACACTATACTCCTTGGTTAATTGTCTTCAATTGGTTTGACTTTATTTGACCACATCCGTGGTTGATTTAAGTTGACTGTTTGAGGCCGATCAGAGAGCAACATGTTTAGTAGCAAAGGCATCATTGGAAGAAGCACATCTGTGGCACAGAAGACTAGGTCATGTAAATTTCAAGAACATCAACAAGCTGGTGAAAGAAAATTTAGTTAGAGGTTTACCTTCCAAAACATTCAAGACTGATCACTCATGTTTGGCTTGCAAGAAGGGTAAACAACATAAAGCTTCATGTAAGAAGCTTGGGGAAAGAGATGTTAAAGAACCTTTGGAGTTGCTACACATGGATCTGTTTGGACCAGTTTCAGTAGAAAGTTTAAACAAGAAGAAGTACTGTTTTTGATAAAAATTTTTTCTAAAACGTTAACGCCATACGACGCATCTTCTTTTGAAGATACGGCGTATCTATTATTTTAATTAAAAACAGTTTGCGAATTATTAAACAGATACGGCGTATCGATCTCTGTCGATACGGCGCATTTTACTGAATCAAAAATCTTTTATTTTTAAACGTAACGAAAATACGGCGCATTAACTTTCGTTAATACGACGCATTTAATTTTAATTGGATAAGTTGATTTTTGATTAATTAATTCGATACGGCGCATTCTTAAATTCTAAAGCGGCGTATCTATTTTCTGAATAAAGTCTGATTAAATTTTAACGATTATAAGATACGGCGTATCCAACTTTTTGGATACGGCGCATCGTCTGCAGATATCAGCAACCCTTATTCTTTTCTAATTTCCGAACGGAAAATATTCTCACTTACCCTTATACTTGGAAGCTTTTACTTTGAAATCTTCCTGTTCTTAATTTTCAGGATCAATGTTCGATATTTTCCCAAACTGGTTCGGAAGACCCCAAAGAAACCTTACTATGGAAGAGTTTGCATTACTAATCGCTCAAGCCAATGAACAAGAATATCATGAGGCAAGGAACTTTATCACCGAATTCAAAGGCAGTCATGAGCTATTACTAAAGGAACAAAACAATTTGATCAATGGTTTGGCAATTGAAGTGCACCAATTGTCAACAGTACTTAATAAGGTTCTTTTGGTAAGGCACGATCTGAAAGGAATTACAACTAGAGGCGGAAAGTCAACCTTTCAAATCGGAGAAACACCCGAGGATAACAGTATAAACAAAATTTCCCCTGAATCTTTACCACCTGAGCAAGAGCAACCAAATGAGACTGATCCAGAACCTGTAATTAGAAGAGAACCTTCTGTTGAACCTAAACGATCAACACCACCCTTCCCACATAGGGTAAAGAAAGAAAAAGAAGATGCCTATCAAAAGAAGTTCCTGGAGAATCTCAAGCAGCTGCAGCTAAGCATACCATTTATGGAAGCCCTAGTGCAAATGCCGAAATATGCTAAATATCTGAAAAGCTTGCTTACAAACAAGTCTAAACTCGAAGAGGCTTGCACCATAACAATGGGGAAAAGAAGCTCAGCAGCATTGCTCAACAAACTTCCATCTAAAGAAAAAGATCCAGGGAGTTTCACTATTTCTTGTCAAATTAAAAATTTGCATATTGAAAATGCCTTAGCCGACCTAGGAGCTAGTATAAGTCTTATGCCTTCTTCTATGTATGATAAATTAGGTCTTGGTGAGCCAAAACCTACTAGAATGTGCTTAGAACTAGCTGATAGGTCCATACAATACCCATTAGGAATAGCGGAAAATATATTAATAAAAGTTGATAAATTTGAATTACCTATCGACTTTGTTATCCTTGATATGCCTGAAAATTCTAGAACTCCTATAATATTAGGAAGACCATTTTTAGCCACTGCTAGGGCGATGATTGATGTTTTTAATAAAAAAATAACTCTTACCATAGGAAAAGATGAGGTTGAGTTTAACATGGAACAATCTATGAGTAAAGATAATTCCGATGATGATGAATGCTATAACATCGATGTTTCTGATGACACGATTAATCAATTTACTCAGAGATTGTTAAAAAATAATTTGCTTGATTCTTTTCTGCTTAAAAATTTAGAAAACACAATTGCTATAGAAGATCAAGTTGATGAGAATACTATTGATTATAATTTTGCTGCTGATTCTACTGTATGTAACGCAATGCGGCGCATCGAAAACCTCGATGCGGCGCATCTATCTGATGACAGCAGCGATGTAATTAAAGAACAGGTTTATTCCGCTAGTGCTACTGAAATTGATAATGTTAAACCTGTGCTTAAGGATCTTCCTTCTACTTTAGAATATGCTTATTTAAACGGAAATACTAATTCACCCGTTATTATTGCATCTGACTTAACGCCAAAAGAAAAAGAGTCTCTTTTGCAGGTATTATATAAACGAAGAGGAGCATTAGCATGGAGTATGTCTGATATTAAGGGAATTAGCCCGTCATTTTGTACACATAAAATCCTTATGGAAGATGAATTCAAACCAACTATCCAACCTCAAAGGCGTTTGAATCCAAAAGTCCAAGATGTGGTAAAAAACGAAATCGTAAAGTTACTTGACTCCGGACTTATCTACCCAATTTCCGACAGCTCGTGGGTCAGTCCTATCCACGTTGTGCCGAAAAAAAGGAGGAATGACGGTAGTACTCAATGACGACAATGAGCTAATCCCTTCAAGAACCGTTACCGGATGGAGAGTTTGCATTGACTACCGCAAACTCAATGATGCTACGCGAAAAGATCACTTCCCTCTTCCATTTATTGATCAAATGTTAGAAAGACTATCAGGATATGATTATTATTGTTTTTTGGATGGTTTTTCAGGTTTCTTCCAAATACCCATTGCCCCCGAGGATCAAGAGAAGACGACTTTTACCTGCCCTTATGGAACCTTCGCCTATAGGAGAATGCCGTTCGGACTATGCAACGCCCCTGCTACTTTCCAACGCTGTATGACGGCTATCTTCCATGATATGGTAGAAGACTTTATGGAAGTCTTCATGGACGACTTCTCGGTGTTCGGTAACTCATTTAGTAATTGTCTCTTTAAACTTGATAAAATGCTTGCTAGGTGTGAAGAAACTAACCTTGTTCTTAATTGGGAAAAATGTCACTTTATGGTTAGAGAGGGAATTGTATTAGGACATAAGATTTCTGGGAAAGGTATAGAAGTCGATAAAGCTAAAATTGATGTAATTGCTAAACTACCTTACCCCACTAACGTAAAAGGCGTTAGAAGTTTTTTAGGGCACGCTGGATTTTATCGTAGATTCATAAAGGATTTTTCAAAAATATCTAGGCCTATGACCCAATTATTGTTAAAGGATGCAAAGTTTGATTTTTCTGATGATTGCAAAAAGGCATTTAATATACTTAAAGAAAAACTAACTTCTGCACCCATTATAATTTCGCCAGATTGGAATCTGCCTTTTGAATTAATGTGTGATGCTAGTGATTATGCTGTTGGAGCCGTACTTGGCCAAAAGATAGATAAGAAATTTAAGCCAATTTATTATGCTAGCAAAACATTGAATAATGCCCAAGAACACTACACCACCACGGAAAAAGAACTTTTAGCAGTAGTTTTTGCATCCGATAAATTTAGATCATATCTTATATTGTCAAAAACTATGGTTTACACTGACCATTCTGCTTTGAAGTATTTGTTCAATAAACAGGATGCCAAGCCAAGGCTTATTAGGTGGGTTTTATTGCTCCAAGGATTCGATATTGAAATTAAAGATAAAAAGGGTGCCGAAAATCTAGCTGCTGACCACTTATCTAGACTTGAAAACCCTGACATGGAGGTGCTTGACGAAAGGGAAATTGCTGATGACTTCCCTGATGAACACCTTATGATGGTAGGAATTAAGAGCAATAATAATGGACCATGGTACGCCGATTTTATAAACTTTATTGTTGCAATTGAAATTCCAAAAGGGCTAACATCCGACGAGAAAAGGAGGTTTATAACTCGCTCTAGCGAGTATATTTGGGATGAACCTTATGCCTTTAAATTATGTCCTGACAATATTATACGAAGATGCGTAGATGGTGATGACATTCCTGCAATATTGGCACATTGCCATTCAGGGCCAACAGGGGGACATCACGGTCCAGTCATCACAAGAAGAAAGATCCTGGATGCGGGATTTTACTGGCCCACTATGTTGGAGGATGCGAAAGATTATATAAAAGGATGCGATGCGTGTCAACGATCTGGAAATATTACATCAAAGAACGAAATGCCGCAAAACTATATCCATGTATGTGAAGTTTTCGACATATGGGGATTAGACTTCATGGGACCGTTTCCTGAATCTAAAGGTAATAAATATATTTTAGTTGCTGTTGATTACGTATCAAAATGGGTCGAAGCGCAAGCGTCTCCAACAAACGACAGCAAGGTAGTACTTAAATTTTTGCAAAATTTGTTCTCTAGATTTGGAATTCCTAAAGCATTAATTAGTGATAGGGGAACGCACTTTTGTAATCACCATCTGGGAAAAGCCTTGCAAAAATATGGAGTATATCATAGGGTTTCCACCGCATACCATCCTCAATCAAATGGTCAAACTGAAGTAACCAATAGAGCTATAAAACGAATTCTTGAAAAAACGACTGGGTATAATCCTAAAGGGTGGTCTGACAAGTTAAATGATGCTTTATGGGCATTCCGTACAGCCTATAAGACACCAACGGGATGCACTCCATTTCGTCTTGTATACGGAAAAGCATGCCACCTACCGGTCGAAATTGAACAAAGTGCATATTGGGCTTTGACAAATTGTAATATGGATATGGAAGCTGCAACGAAGGACCGTTTCATGGAACTTAATGAACTCTATGAACTAAGAGATGAGGCCTACAAAAATACTAAGATCTACAAAGAAAGAACTAAAAGATGGCATGACTCGAGGTTACGTGGGGATAAAACGTTTGCTATTGGAGAGAAAGTGCTACTATTTAATTCCAGATTAAAGATGTATCCTGGTAAACTTAAATCAAGATGGACGGGACCATTCGTTGTCAAGAAAGTGTATCCATACGGAACTATTGAAATATGCGATAAAAATGGTTATATATTCAAAGTGAACGGGCAACGTGTGAAGAAATACTTTGATAATAGAATCGATGATAATGAGAATGAGGTGGTGGAGTTTGAACCCGACGTATTGGAATAATGAGCTGAACGTGAGTCTAACTTGAAGACTCTGGAATAAAGACAAGTGCTTACCGGGAGACAACCCGGATTTATCTTTTATTATTCTGTTTTCTGTGTCGAGTCAGTCCAGGCCGCACGAAGATACGGCGCATCTCAGTCCTGAGATGCGACGCATCCTCTGCAATGGTCATATCTTATTTTATTTTTTCTGCATTTTTATTTTTCGACTTTAAAACTTTTTATCAGTTTATTTTAATGCGGCGCATCCCTGGTTAAGGATGCGGCGCATCTTTATTCTGATCCGTATTTATTCCAGGCTCGATACGGCGTATCTTCTTCAACAAGATACGGCGCATCGACTGACCTGATGATTTTCAGTTTTAATTTTAAAGTTTATTTTTCCTAACTACTAATGTGTTATGCAAGTTGAACCTTTCTTATCTTAGGTGTGTTTTAAAGTGTTGGTGGTATTATAGTTTCCTGGATTTCCTGTGGATACATCAAGTATGAAGCTTTAACGTTCTAATCCACAAGAAAGATGATTTTTGCTCTTATACTAATGGAGGATCATACCGAGCAAATCTCAGGGGAGTTTTTCCGTTCTAATTCTTTTATTTCCAGTTTTTAACCTTTTATACAAACAACGAGGACGTTGTTTAACTTAAGTGGGGGGATAGGAGAATTAGAACACTTAACACTTACTTGTCCAACTTTTTCAAAAATTATGCTTAAAATGTGCTTAATATATCAAACTTAAAAATTTTTTTAGCATGTTTTTGTTTAAGATCTAAGTTACATAACTGCACACATGACGTTATTTTCAAAAATTGTGATTTTTCCAAAATTCACAAATCTATGAGTGTGCCGGTGACTTGTAAACTTTAGAACTTGGCTTGTATACTATTCGAGACCACCATAATGAGTATTATTTATATAATTGGAATGACTTGTCTAACTTGGTAAAATTCTAGGATTACACCAAATAGCCTTTATATGTTATGTGTTATTAGCTAACTACACTGGTTAGTTAACCCCCGTATAAAACCCTTTTGTTACTCTCATTTTTAGAGTAAGATACCCCTAGAAAAACCCTCAGAGCCATTCCTTTCGTTTCTTACACCTATGTTTAAAATGTTTCGTTACACCTTAAACCTTAGCCTACCCTGTAGATTAGAATCCGTGGTTGGTTAATTGCTATAGGCAGAGTGTGTTTCCTTACATTACCTGTGTTCGCGTGCGTAATTCATTATCTTTGGTTAGGTCGGGAAATTGCACAATGCAAATTGGAGTGAAAGTAAATATTGTATATTTTTGAGTTTATTTTTCGTGTGTTTACTACTTTCACTATTACCGTTATTTCTGAAAGTATGAAAAGTATGAAAAAATTATCCGAAAGAAAGTTAGTATGTGGTGAAATTTTACACACTATGTTAATTCAAAAAAAAAAAAAAAAAAAAAAAAAAAAAAAAAAAAAAAAAAAAATCGAAAAAAAATGAGAAAGAAAAAAAGAAAAGTTGGATGTTTATTTTAAGCCAACGATGTAGAGTTATGTAAGTGGTCGATATCACCACTATTTGTTATACTATATTTATGGATTGAATGGGAATTGGCAGTTATGGGAATGCCGATTAAGGTTTATTCTTTGATTAAGATTTTGTTGAGTATAATTCGTGTCTACCTAAAGCGTGTGTTTCAAGTGTTAAAGCGTGAGTTATTCAATGATATGAGTCTTATTCATGGGATGGTTGGGATAGTGATTAACCACACTTAGGATTTTAATTTATTTGTTTTGTTTTGTTTATTTTTATTTTTACACCAATTTATATCCCAAATGTTATCCATACCCTGTATTGTTCTTTATCCAACCGAACCTTTGATTTATTGAGATTAGGGATTTGAGCAATCTTAAGTATCGCAGTCGTGGATTCGGCTATGTATTTATGATTTTGTCGCCCTTTTTGATATATTATTATTGGTGAAGTTTGGACCTATCTTTAGCCTATTCGAGTTAAGGATTTGAGCAATTGCAAGTATCGTGTTCGTGGATTCGATCATGTATTTGTGATTTTGTCGCCTTTTCTGGAATTTGAGATCGATAGTGTAAAAAAGAATAATTAACCCTTTAGCCTAAAAACCCTTTTTACCGCTTTAGACTTGTTATTCCTTAGCTTTAGTGGTGGAGATGTGTATACTTGCCAAGCTTATGATAGAATATTCGTCGCGACTGGACAGTTAAACGATTAGATTTGCTTTTATCGACTTATTTTATTTTACTTCTAATTCGTTAAGTGTTTAGTTGTGTGATTATGAAATAAACGAATACATGCTTAAATATAAAAATAAATCCTAACATCTTTTAGGATACATTTTCATAAATGAAATTCTAAGGTTTACTTGGGGACAAGTAAAGTTCAAGTGGGGGGATATTTGATGAACTCAAATAAGTACATTTTATTACTATCATTTATCCTATTAATTTGACTTGTTTGACTATATTATGTATGAGGATTGATACTTAATCGTTTACTTTTGTAATTCTCAGGTAAAAACAAGCATTTGGTGAAACTTAGCGATTATGGACTAATAATGGAGCAAAACGTGCATAAAGTGGAAGTCTACTGACATGGACAAGATCAAGTCAATTCTGCTCCAGATGCGCCGCATCTCACTCTCGACATGCGCCGCATCTCTATCAAGATATCACCAGATACGATCCAAGATACAAGAGGACATGCGCCGCATCTAATCAAGGGTTACGCCGCATCTTCTAGCGGTGTACGAATATTCCTGAATATTATAATCTTGGACCCCACGCGAAGTTAAGTACATACGCCGCATCTACTTAAGTAGATGCGCCGCATCTTCCCTCAGACAGAAACTATAAATACCCCGTAGACCAGACGAATTTAAGAGTTCGAAACCCTAAAACCGAAGTTCGGACAGCAGAGCAAAAGGACGAATTCAGTCAAGGAGGCAGCACAAGACACACCCAAATCGAAGATACAAGAGCTGTAAGAAGGTGCTGCATGTATTTAATTCATTAAGTAGTTTTGTTTTATTGTGTTAGCAAACTTTAATTCATCAGGATTGGTGGCTTGTGTAATGTGACAACGAAAGATTGCACTCCCTTTAATACTTGCTTTCCCATCAATTAAAGTTTATATGTTGATGTCTTTGGTTACTACTTATTAGTGCATTGATAACCTCTGTGTTTATTAGTGGCTTGCGGGCATCCGACTGCGGGACAAGATGTGGCTCCCACGGTTGTTTCTAAATTGATCACTTAGGAATAACTTTTAGACATAAGTAATCATTAAGGGTTTACTCGCCGATAAGAATAGGACCAACGAGAAAGGGTTAATTACATACACTTCATATAAAGCTATCAATAAAACAAGTGACAATCTACTTAATCATAAGGACAGCCCTCTTATTGTCTCGAGTATCTATCTGTGTACGTGTGTGCTACTTGCTGATTCGTGCCTATTGGTTTATTTTATCATTTAATTACTACAAAACTGTGCCAGTCTCTCAGGCTGAAACCCCCTTGCGTTAGGATATTAAAATACTGATTAGAATAACTAGATAATACGTTCCACTCTTAGTGATCGACACTCTACTTACCATTATCTTCATACTGACCGGGTACACTGCTCGTTAAGTGTGTGTGTTATTGATAAGTCGGCTAAATATAAATTTAAAACTTGAGTAGGCATTAAAACTGCTAAACCGCAACGACACATCACGCGCATCATCATATAAATAATTTTCTTTTTCCAATAATTTTCTTTTATTAGGATTGTAAAAATATAATTTTCATATCCGTAGGCCTTTTATTTATCAAATCTCACTTTTTATTTTGTAAGTTTACGTTTATTTAAATTTAAACGTACGTTTTTAGATTTTAGACGTTTTAAGTAATTTGGTTCCCTGTATTTATTTCCATAGCTTGTTTAAGCTATTTTCTCTTTTATTTCCTTAGTTCAAAAATTCAAAACCTTTTTCCATTCAATAGCACTTGATCACAATTCGTCTTTAAACACAATTTCACGCTTCGCTGGGATATAACGACCCGGGAAAACACTATACTCCTTGGTTAATTGTCTTCAATTGGTTTGACTTTATTTGACCACATCCGTGGTTGATTTAAGTTGACTGTTTGAGGCCGATCAGAGAGCAACATGTTTAGTAGCAAAGGCATCATTGGAAGAAGCACATATGTGGCACAGAAGACTAGGTCATGTAAATTTCAAGAACATCAACAAGCTGGTGAAAGAAAATTTAGTTAGAGGTTTACCTTCCAAAACATTCAAGACTGATCACTCATGTTTGGCTTGCAAGAAGGGTAAACAACATAAAGCTTCATGTAAGAAGCTTGGGGAAAGAGATGTTAAAGAACCTTTGGAGTTGCTACACATGGATCTGTTTGGACCAGTTTCAGTAGAAAGTTTAAACAAGAAGAAGTACTGCTTGGTTGTGACAGATGATTGTAGCATATTTAGTTGGGTCTTTTTCTTGGGATTCAAAGATGAAACCTTTGATGCTATCCATGACCTGATAGTAGCCCTTGAAAATCAATTGAGACTCAAAGTAAGAGGTATTAGATGTGATAATGGAACAGAATTCAAGAACAAGCATATGGATGAATTCTGTGCCAAGAAAGGGATCAAGAGAGAGTTTAGCATTGCTAGAACACCACAGCAGAATGGTATTGCAGAAAGAAAGAACAGGACTTTGATAGAAGCAGCTAGAACAATGCTTGCAGATTCCCAATTACCTATTCTCTTTTGGGCTGAAGCCATAAGTACTGCTTGCTATGTATTAAATAGAGTTTCAGTAACTAAACCTCAGATGAAGACACCTTATGAGTTACTAATGGGAAAGAAACCAAACATTCGTTTTCTAAAACCTTTTGGCTGTTCTCTGACTATTCTAAATACCATTGATTCTCTGGGAAAATTTGATGGTAAGTCAGATGAAGGATATCTATTGGGTTATTGTACAAATAGCAAAGGTTTTAGAGTCTATAACAGGAGTACCAAAAAGGTACAAGATTGTCTTCATGTTGAATTTTTGGAAGATAAAGAAACTCAGAAAGGTAAAGGTCCTGATTGGATGTTTGATCTTGATCTCAAGTTCACTCCATCTATGAATTATGTGCCTATTAGAGAAGAGAATCAGGCTAATCACAAAGAAGATGATTCACAATACATTGTTCATGGAGTCAATGTTAGACCAAAAGATGTTCCTGACCAAGAACCTGAAGTTACTGATAAGGAACAAAGTACTGCTCAATCAACCAATACAGTATCTGATGAAGATCAAGCCATACAAGATGAACTTAATAGGATGCTTTTTCAAGAAACTATAGCACAATCCTATGAAGATGAACAAAGGAGGGCTTATGAAGCTGCAAAGAAAAAGGGTAAATTTCAAGATACTGCCCACAGTACTTTTGATCAAAGTACTGATGACCCTTTTGACAGTACTTCTGGTGTGTTGGAACCATCAAATTGGAACAATGCTGGTGATTCCAATGTTGATGATGATGATTTGGATAATGCTAACATTCCTGGATTAGAAGAAATTGATGATGAGCTTAATCAAGAAGGTATTTTCTCAGCTACCAATGAAGGGATTGATTTTACTAATTTGGAATCTGATCTTCCAGTTCCACCAACTCCTACATTGAGAGTTCATAAAGCTCATCCTCAAAGCAACATTATTGGATCACCCTCTTCAGGAGTGGTTACAAGAAACAAAGTTAAAGGTCTTTCTAAGCAACATACTGCTTTACTTAGCTTTGTTTACAAACAAAACAGGATGAATCACAAGGATCAACAAACATGCATGTTTGCTTGTTTTCTATCTCAAGATGAACCCAAGAAAGTAGCTCAAGCTTTAACTGATGAAAGTTGGGTTGAAGCCATGCAAGAGGAGCTTCTACAATTCAAGCTTCAAGAAGTCTGGGTATTATGTGATCTACCAGATGGCAAAAGAGTCATTGGTACAAGATGGGTTTTCAGAATCAAAAGAGATGAAAGAGGGAATGTTATCAAAAATAAAGCTAGATTGGTTGCACAAGGATATCGCCAAGAAGAAGGAGTGGATTATGATGAAGTGTTTGCTCTTGTTGCAAGGATAGAGGCAATAAGGTTATTTCTTGCCTTTGCATCATATATGGGATTTCCTGTCTACCAAATGGATGTCAAAAGTGCTTTCCTTTATGGCACAATTTCTGAGGAAGTTTATGTTAAACAACCTCCTGGATTTGAAGATCCTGCACATCCAAACAAAGTCTACAAGGTGATCAAGGCACTGTATGACCTTCATCAAGCTCCCAGAGCCTGGTATGAGAGACTCTCAAATTTTCTATTACAACATGGTTATAGGAGAGGAGCAATTGATAAGACTTTGTTTATCAAAAGAGATAAGAAGGACATTATGTTAGTTCAAGTCTATGTGGATGATATTATCTTTGGAGCCACAAAGAAGTCTATGGTGAAAGAATTTGAAGAACTTATGCAAAAGGAGTTTCAAATGAGTTCTATGGGAGAATTAACTTTCTTTTTGGGGCTTCAAGTTAGACAAACAAGAGATGGAATCTTCATTAACCAAGAAAAGTATGTTGCAGACATACTTATAAGATTTGACCTTCCAAATCTCAGGCCTGCCACCACACCCATTGATAACAATAAACCATTAGGAAAGGATGAAGATGGACAAGCTGTGGATGTCAAGCTTTATAGATCTATGATTGGTTGTCTTATGTACTTAACTGCATCAAGACCTGACATCATGTTTGCTGTATGCTTGTGTGCAAGATATCAGGTTACACCCAAGGTTTCTCATATGTATGCAGTCAAGAGGATTTTTCGATATCTCAAGCATCAACCAAAGTTAGGGTTATGGTATCCTAAGGAGTCACCTTTTCACTTGGAAGCTTTTTCAGATAGTGATTATGCAGGAGATAACTATGATAGACGATCAACCACAGGAGGATGTCAATATCTTGGAAGAAGATTAGTCTCCTGGCAATGTAAAAAGCAAACAATTGCTGCAACCTCGTCTACTGAAGCAGAATATGTTGCTGCTGCAAGCTGTTGTGGACAAGTTTTGTGGATGCAAAATCAACTCTTGGATTATGGATTCAACTTCAAAAACACTCCTATCAACATTGATAATAAGAGTACCATCTGTATTGTAAAGAATCCAGTTTATCACTCCAAGACCAAGCATATTCAGATTAGGCATCACTTCATTCGGGATTGTTATGAGCACAGGCTTATAAATGTGGTCAAGGTTCACACAGATGATAATGTAGCTGATCTACTCACAAAGGGATTTGATGTTTCAAGATTTAACCACTTAGTTGTGAGCATTGGGATGATTAACTTCTAGGCTACATTTGAGGGGAGGCTTTAGTATTAGTTAGTATACTTTCTTTTAGTTCTTAATGAAAGTATTGGTTTTTAGTAGTTTAGTTTAGCCCATATGTTGTATTTGAGGGGAGGCAACATAGTTATTAGTTAGAACTTATGCATGAGCCATTTACAAGTTCTTGGTTTAAGTTTGAAGTGTTGATTGTGGATAAGAAGATGGAACGTACTGCTTTGTTACTTAAAGTACTGGCTCAGCAACGTACTGCTTCAACGTACTGCTTACGTGGACGTACTGTTCCAATGGTCAAAAAATGTGGGGCTACGGTTAATTAATTCCTTACGGCGGAGATAATAAGTCCATCAAAACGGTAACTTTATTATTTTAAGTTTGATTTGTTTCCATCCTATTTAAAGAAACTCTCACCTATTCCCCGCCTTTTAACTTAATTCGAGATCCCTCATTCACTCTTCCAACACAATCTTTTAACGAAACACACACTCAAAGCGAATCCTTCTCTACGACTCATCATGGCTAATCGATTCACAGTTAGCAAACACAATATGATCGCTAATTTAGACAAGACAGGGGATAATGTTGATTTTCATGCGATCATTGATTTCTTGACTGGGTCTTCCATCAACTACTCTATTTTAGTTGATCCTGATGTTATTGGTCCATGGATACAAGAATTTTGGGCTACTGCAACGGTTGAAGATGATTCTTCAATTAGGGCTACGGTTGCTGGACGAACTATTCGGATTTCTGAAGCCACAGTTAGGGATACTTTGATGTTTAATGATGAAGGAGGGGCTGTTCGTTTTGACAAAAAAGTGCTTTGGGACACTTTAAGTGATATAGGCTATGAGGGAGATCTTACGAAACTTACTTTTCAGAAGCCTTTGTTTTGTTCTCATTGGAAGTACCTAATTCATGTCTTACTTCACTGCTTAAGTCCCAAGAGTACTTCTTTTGATCAATTTGGTCAAAATATTGCATCTGCATTAGTGGGTTTAGCTACCGATCAACGATTCAACTTTTCACGACTAATTCTTGATGGTATGCTTTCACACATTGCTAATGGTAAACCATTCTTAATGTATCCTAGGTTTGTTCAGTTATTCTTGAACAATCAACTTGAGGATGTCCCTAAACCTCAAAGTTTTTTACCCACTGTCAAACTTCCACCAAAGGTGTTTACTTTTGTAACACCCCCAACTCGGATTATGGCAGCGGGACTGAGTTTGGGGTATTACTCGAGGGGTAGTGAGTCAAAATCATAGATAAACGATCTCATAACGAGACGTTTTTAAATAAACACCACATTCAAATACAAAGTTCAACTTTAGAGTTCAAAAGACTCATAATACATTTAGCAGCGGAAAATGAAATAGTTTTTGCAGCGGAAAAATAGAGTAGTTTGCAACAGAAATTAAGATAGAAATATCATAACATAACCCACAAAGATAGCCAGTCAGAACCTCCAGCCCTTCCTCGTGCACGCTTCAGAAATCAATTACCTGAGATTAAACATGCTAAAAAGTCAACACAAAGGTTGAGTGTAATTCATAGGTTTGAATAAATAATAGTTGAGCACAAGAATTTTAGTTTCGGGCGCCACATAGTCAATCAGGATAACCTTCGTATATATTTTCGTTTAGATTTGCTAAGCTCATGACACACAATGCGTTAACCGGCACCAGCATTCCTGGCGTAAACCAATAACAACCGCGGAATTTCATAATCACAATATTTGCCCTCCAGTAGGTATCTTGCCAAATACCTAGGTACTCGAAATACAGTACACCCGTGTTGCCTAACTGGTCAACAGGAGTGGGATGGTCAATCCTATAGGCCTATAAACTATAATCGCGCTCACCCGCAGGTGATTAATGGTTCATGATCGAGGGACTTGCTTTTGGCAAGGAAGGTACTTAGCATTCATAGCGACAGTCAGGATATAGCATACAAATAAACAATTGTGCTCAGAAAATAGTAAGTTGCATGTAATCTCCCCCACGGGATTTATAAACAGTTAAAAGTATTAAAAGTGGGGCTATGAATCACACCTTAGTCACAGAGAAAACGAGATAACAATCAGATGGTACGGCACAGCAAATGAACCTCAGCACAACCTAACCAGTTAAATGACATAACTCAGATATAATACTCGAAATCATTTAATAAATAATACTCGTATAAAAGGTTTTTGTTTCAATGGCGTTTGAAAGAAAATACGTTTAAGTCTCGTGTGGAAGACAAGATAAGATAAAAGATGACAAGTCGGCGAAAATGAACGAACGCTCAAGAAGACGAGGGAAAGAGAAAAGAAGGAATACGAAAGAAAGAAATAAATTAGAAGAGAATAAATAACCAAACAAACGACATCGATAGATAGTTTCGGCTTTTCCCCGTTTTTCCCAAAATAGAAGCTATAATCGTTAAAACATAAAAGTTTTGAAAAGGTTTTGGAACATTTAATAAATCATAACTAGTTTAAGTTTATAAAACATTTTATGAAATTTGGGCATGAAGTGCCCGTTTATAAAACATTTCCAAGTCATACGACTTATTTGATTATTCCAATTATTAACAAGTTTTACAAGTTTAATATATAATTGGACATATCATTCGCGTGAATATTAGTTGTTTAGTTTATCGACCATTTCGTAGTTTTCGTACCAAAGGGTCCATAAGTCCAAATAACTAACACCGTAAATCCAATATGTCCAAATCTTGTCCATCACAAATAATAATAATACGGATCCAAGTCCGATATTCAAATCCACTTAACTATATCAATTGTATTTTAGGTTTCATAGTTTTATTAGTCCAGTTTATTATTATTCGTCGTGTTAACCCATGTCAAAATATTGCCGAAACCGTATTAAAACAATAACAAGTAAACAAATAATGTATAAACATCGCCGGGACTCACTTGAGTCACGGCTCAACACTAACCCGAGCCAATGGGCTCTCAGCTCAAGCCGAATCCGAGACAAACACAAACACTATCAACACCACACAACATCAACAACAAGAACATCATAACACCCCACCCTCACCACCACGAGAGTCTCAGTGGTGGGGTGTGGTGACTGCCGAGAACCAATGAACCAAACGGACCCACAATCAACTTCTAATACCCAAAAATATACACTCCCTCGTCATCACAACCATGAAACAATAATAAAACAACAACCCTCACCGAGTCACGAGTTGACTCGGTGAGTTCACCCGAGTCGAGGCCGAGTCACGGAGAAAAGAGCGAGTCCACACAAGTTTTAATGTTTAAAACACATTTTATAAAAGGTTTTATAATAAAATCGGTTTTATTAAAAGATTTAGAAATTAGGGTTTTCGTATAAATTCAAAAAATAATATTGAAAAGGGGTAGGGGAAGGCGCGTGGGCGCGTTTTAACCGTTAAGAGAAATGAAGAGGAGGAGTGCAGTGGTCTTCGGTGGTGGCGGCGTCGTCGGTGGTGGCGCGTGGAGGTGGTTTGAAGGGTGGTGAGGGCGAGTGAGTGGTACGATTGGAGTCAGGAAGTCCCGATCTATCGATTTGTGTAAGAAAGTAAAAGTGGCCGAAAAGTTGGCCGGAATTTATGAAGATTCCGGCGACGGTCACCGGAAACTGCTGGTGTCGCCGGAGGGTGGCCGGTCGGCGAGATCAAGAGAGAGAGAGAGGATATTGAGAGAGAGAGAGAGGTGTGGGTGATGTGTGTGTGTAAAATGAAATAAATAATTATTTTAGGGGTTTTATATACTAAATGAAGAGGGGGGTGAAATGAAAATATAAAAAGTGAGGGTGGGAAGTGTAACAAAAAGAAGGAGGGACCAAAGTCGTCAAACTAGCAATACTTTCCGTCAAAACGGTTCGGGGCTCATTCGACATAGCATACGGACTCGAAAAATTACGAAACTTGCGCCATTGTTCACGAAATAATTTTTCCAATCAAAACAGGTATAAATATGCAATACTTTCAAAAATCGATATTTTTGACACATACGATACGTTTCGTGCTTTCTAGGTTGTGCTGGTTCGCTAATAGGGACAATATTCTCGTTTCTCGCAATAATTCTCGTTTCTCATAATATTTCTCGTTTCTCAAGCCCAATCAAGTGTAAATAAAGTTTAAGTTCTCAGGTAATGTAAAGTTTAAAAATAATTGGCTAGAAAAGGTTATGGAAAATTACCGGGTGTTACAACTTTTCTATCTAAAAAGAGTATCAAGTTTTCTGGAACAAACACACCTTTGACTGCTTATATATTGGAAGTTGCACAAGTTGTTAGAGATGCAGAGCAAGAGCAAGAGCAAGAAGCAAACTCTGGATCAGCAAGTCAAGAGTCTCCATTTTCAAGAGAAGATAGTGTTCCTCAACCTACTGCTTCTCAACATACTGCTTCTCCACATACTGCTACTAGGGATGATGCTGCTCATATGTCCATTCCTGTCCATGAGGAGTCAGACCAAGGTATGAATCAACCACCATCTCCTAATGATTATACTTCCACAAATATGTCTCAGCAATTTGAAGAAGAAGAGGCAGAGATGGATAATTATGCCTTAACAAGGGAGTTAAGGAGGCTGAAAAAGGAGAGTGAGGCTCAAGCTGCTAAGATAGTCAAATTAAAGACTAAGTTTCAAAGATTGAAGAAGTTTGTTTGGCCACTAGTTCAACACCACCGATTGTGGGTCAAGTCTCAGAAGCGGAGTGGTCAGAATCCTAAGAAGTCTTCTCAGTCAAAGAAGAAAAAGTCAAAGGAGCAATCTTCATTCCAATTGGGGAGGAATTTAGAGAATTTGAATGAAGATGCTGGATTTAATCAAGAGGCTGGATTTATGGATGACACTCAGATGACACCACCTGAAAATATTCCTCAAGAAACTGCTAAGAGGAAGAGTGATGAAACAGAGCAAATCAATTTGGAAGAAGCTGCTGTTGAAGTAAGAAGTGGTGATACTGAGGAAGTAAATTTGGAAGGAGCTGAGGCTGAAAGTACTGCTCGATAAGGTACTGAGAGGCAATTTATAATTACACCTAGAACTTTGGATTTTGAGGAAGATATTGGTCCTTCAAGTCAAGTTCAAGAGGAAGTTGGCCCTTCTAAACCAGCTCAGGAAGAAGATGTTATAGCTCATACTAACAGTGATGATGAAACAATTGCTGACATTATGATTAATATGTCAAGTCAAAGAGGCATCAGTATTCATGAGGTTGAACAACAACATAATACTTCTTCTCAACCTACCCATGAGTTAGATCCAAAAGATAAAGGTAAAGGGATCTTGGTAGAAAAGAAGAAGAAGAAGTTGACATTGGCACAGTTAAGAGAAATTCAGATTGCCAAAGGTGAGGAAGCAGCTAGACTATTGCAAGCTAAGATAGATGCTGAAGAATCTAGGAAGCTTATTGTTCAATCACAAAGGCCAATTAGTAAAGCTAGAGAAAGGAATGATATGATGGCTTATCTGAAAGGTCAAGGATATACAGGTTTGGTGAGATTGACATATACAGAGATGAAGGATCTGTATGATGCTGTTAGGGAAGCTATAGAAAAGGATCTTGCAAGCATTATTTCGTTTGAAGATAAGGAGCTTGAAGATAGAAGAAAGGAAAGAGCTGTTACAAGGAGCTCAAAGAGGAAAAGAACAACTGATGAACAGCCATCAAAGAAGTTCAAGGATACATTTGAATTAAGAACAGACACAGTTGATGAGCTAAGGAATTATCTTAGAGTTGTTGACTTTGAACATCCAAAATTGAAAGAAGATGCTGATAAGAAGTCCAAGATATCTACTTTTTCAGTTGTAGAATCACAAGAAGGAGATTATCTGATCTTTCATAGACAAGATGGAAGTTTTAGAGTATTCAATTCATTATGGGATATACTACATCTGATTGACAGAGATGATATGCTTCAGTTATATCTCCAAGTGCAAACTTATTTTGAGCGTATTCCACCACAAGGAGTAGGTTTGATATTGTTAGGAGATCTCACAACCATCTGGGAGACAGAGGAAACAAAGGATAGTACTTTGTGGGAAAATCAAGAAAACTGGGAGATTAACAGATGGAGATTCTTTGAATCAGTTGGAATACACGTTTTGGAATTAGAAGATGGCACTATGATTCATATGCTAGCAGAACAGAGATATCCACTCACAAGAGATCTGATGATCAGGATGCTAGAGCATGGCATGGAAGTGGAACAAGAGAATGAAGTAGCATTGATGGTCATAAAATTGTTCATCAAGTGGACAACTGAATCTGAAGATTAATGCATAACTACTGGTATGGTTTAATTATTATATAAATCTTTTGAAAAATAAGTACTTTCTTCAAAGTACTGCTAATCAAACAGTACTTTCTCAAAGTACTGCTTGCAGCATGAAACCAGTAAAGTCTTTTTGATAAAATCAGTAATTTTTGATAAGTGCAAAAACATTTTGAAGCACAAAGATTTAACAGCAACAAATGGTTTTGAAAGCAACAACATGGTGTTAGTACTTGTACTACACAACAAATGGTAATCAACTCACCATGTTTAATAAACAAGAAAGAGTTTGACTCATCATGAGGGTACGGCTCTGATGTGATTATCAAATCCGTTTTTAGTTGACAATTTACTAAAAATTGTATGGTTTTCAACTCACCATATCTATGTTAGTGAAGAGTTGGCTAGCCCACAAGATAATGGCTTTGTGGTAAAGGCTGTGGAAAACCATTATATGGTAATTAGTTCACCATGGTAGTGATTGTACTAAAAGAACTAGCTAGTCCGAAAGCAAACGGCTATTTGGTAAAGACTAATCAAATCCGTTGATAGCTGATGATTTGCTAAAAATCATATGGTTATCAATGTACCATGGTTTCCTAAACCTAAACATTGGCTACTCCAGAGTTAATGGCTTTGGTAAAGAGACATCAAAATCCATTAAATTTTCAATGATTCACCTCTCACAGGAGTTAACACACCTGGAAGTGATGAGAATAGTATGAAACTTTTAAGATCTGATGTACCTATTGCCAATATGATGCTGAGTTGCTGAAAAGATAAGTTGCTGAAAAGAATTGTTGTTGATGAAGATTGAAGATACTGATTGCATTGATGATAACAAAACAACAACGAGACAGATTTCAAAGATACAACATTTCCTTGAAGATAAAGTGTTGAAGTTAAAGAAATACAAAGGAACTTGAAATCAAGCAAGTAGAATTCAAGTTAGGGGAGGATTTTTGGGCTATAAAGTTAAAGTACTGCTGGAATATCAAAGTACTGCTGGAAGTCAAAGTACTGCTAATCAAGTCAAAGTACCGCTGCTCGTTGAAGGACTGTTATGCAAATTGTTTAAGGACTAATGTGTAATTCTAGAATGTTCGTATTAGATTAGAGTTATAATTAGAATTACTTGTCGTTCAAGTATTGTAAACCGACTAGGGTTTTCCTTGTGCCTATAAAAGGATCCCTAGGTTGGCATTAGAGATATGCGATTTTAGAGAGACAAGTTCATACGAATATTAGAAGCTTATTAGAGTATTAGTGATTAGAGTTTGTTAGTGAATCTGTGTAAAGAGCAGGTTCAAGGTTTTAATAATATTCGAAGTTGTTTATTAATTCTTCTTAGCTTTGTTGAAGTAGATTCCGCATACTTAGCAAAGTACATCAGTGTTTCATCATTAACAGTTTTGAATTTATTCAAAGTTGTTAAACCATAGACAAGCTACAAGTTAGTTTGGTCAGAGTATATCGATCCAACAAAAAAAAATCATTTTGGGTTAAATGTTCGATCGAGATTTAAGAGTTTGAAGAATTTGTTTTATTTTTTATTGATATTCCTTCGCTTGATTCGCTTGGTCCGCTTGGTCCTACCGTTGGTTAAAGTACTATTATATTTGGGGGTTAATGACTTATATTGCCAACGTAATTTTTCAAATTTCTAAATACCACCAATGTACTTTTTTCGGTCCCTAATATCGATGTAACACTAGATCTAGTCTATTAATTAACCACGCAAACAACTATAACTAACTACGTATTAAACTAATTACGTTAACAACAATAAACAAGTAACAACGAGAGAAAGAGAAGAGAAGGATGATTTTATTACACTTGAGAATTCGACAGAGCTTCGGCACAAGTAACAAAAACCAACGAGTAGAATGAAGCCCCATGCCTTGTATTTATAGGCGTGGAGGCATGGGATATGCTTTAGCATATTCTCTTCTAGAATGATCCTAATTAGATGCTAATTAGATTCCCTAAGGCACATGGGCTACTAATGTGCCTTGGGCTTTTACTAAACATATAGCCCATTACAATTTAAGCAACCAAATTAATAAAACATGACTAAGACTTGAAATTAAATAAAACGTGTTCCCAACAATCTCCCCCTAAGTCTTGGTCATCTTGGTTGCTTGACGTCATCTTTGCTTCTTGGGCTTCTGACATCTTTTTAGTCTTTGTTCTTTGTTCTTGATCTGATATGATATGGTATGGTAATGATCTGCCGTCCTCCAATGGTCTTTAGTACTGGTATCTTCACGTCGTTTCCATCATGCTCATATATTCTTCGACTTTTGTTCTTCATGCATCACGTGGTTCTCTCTTCATAAGCTTGATCTTAGACTTGTGAAAGATTAACATACTTGATCTTTGACTTTTCTTTAATAACTTTGAACTTTTGCTGTCTTTAGTCTTTGTGAGAACTAATCTTCAGGATATGAGCATGATGGAGTCTTGATGGTGGTAGAACTCCAGGTCTTCTTGATCCTCCGCAGGTACATCACGAACAATCTGGCACTTACAGATTTGGACTTCGAGATCATTAACAGCATAGTGTGAAGACTTTCTCTAATCCAAACCCAGGCCGTTCTGAACCGGATACCCCCGAAAGTGATGTTCTAATACTTTTATGAATTAAGCTACTATAATTAACCACTAATTACCCTATAATCCTAGAGAGAGAAAGCTAGAGAGAGAAAGAGAGTGGAAGATGATAAACACATATTAACACACATAATTAGAACTTCATCAACCAACCTCTCTCCCTAAGGTGGGAAGGGGTATTTATAGTTTTACATGAAGTGGGCATGTTGCCCTAATTTCTCTACTAATACATAATTAAACACAATAAAATAAATAAACGACACAGCCCATGGGCCTTCAACACGGGCTGGGCCTAATAACAAACCTAAAGGCCAAAGCAACCTAATACAAATGATCAATACTTGAATTAATACAAAACGTGTTCCCAACAATCTCCCCGTAAGTATTGGTCATCAAGGTTGCTTGACGTCGTCTTTGCTTCTTTTGGCTTTGACGTCTTCTGAATCTTTGTTCTTTATTCTTGATAGTGATGTGATATGATATGGTAGTGATCTGCCGTTCTCCAATGGTCTTTGCTTCTGGTGTCTTCACGTCTTCTCCACCATGCTCATATGTCTTTTGACTTTGGTTCTTCAACTTGTTCTCACTTCTTCAATCTTTAACTTGAGAAAGGTTGTAGTGCTTGAACTTTAGACTTTTCTTTCATATATTCTGGACTTTTGATATTTCTGAGTCATTATGAGAACTTATCTTCAGGATATGAGCATGATGGAGTCTTGAAGGTGATGGAACTCCAGGTCTTCTCGATCCTCCGCAGGTACAAAGTAACCAACCGGCACTTACAGGCTCAGATTTCGAGATCGTCAACAGCATAGTGTGAAGACTTTCTCTAATCCTTGCCCAGGCCGTTTTGAACCGGATACCCCCGAGAGGGCTTACACGGACACACCGAAGTGCACCCACGATTCAGTGAGTCGCTGGAGATCACCCCATAACTGTAGACTGATTTGGAGCAAACACTAAGCGTAACCCACAAGGAGTTACCGAAGTGACCTGCTGTCAGGGCTGTTTGATGTTGACCCTGGCAGGATTTCCATTCTATCACTGAGACTCACAGGTGTGACTCTCTCAAGAATGTTCTCGGCAGATTGCTAAGATCTGCGAAGGAATCTTCTTAATTTTACAACTACTGCCCATGATGTAGAACAGTAGAGTAATACTAAGTGTTCATAAGAGATCTTTGATGAATCTCATGGCTCTAGACTCAATTAGTGCACATTTGTTTGGTCGTCGGAGGCGTGGAGCAGAGTGCCTCCTCTTCAATATCAACACCCTCGTAGTGAGAGGTCGATAGGTTATGAAGGGTTCTCCGTGTGAAATGAAACAAGTGCCTTTTGAGAGACACCTAAGTGGCTTAGAAGGTTTAGTGCAGTGCGTCACTGGGACCATGACGTCTTTATTCTTCAATACCGGTGATGCTTATCAACCAGTAGATTATGAATTGAACCCGGTGTCTGCCCTAAGGTTGAATAAATGGAGGGCTATTTCTTTACACCCTTTTCTTTGCTTTTCTTTTTCATTCTTCAACCCCTTCTTTCTCCTTTCATTTCATTTCTCCTTTTTTTTGTATCATACCTAGGACTTTCTAGTTCTAAACTATGGGAATTGTCCTTGGGTAGATCCCTCCGGCTCTGGCGGATCATAGGACGGTTTTTCCTAACCCTTAGTCACCTTATAACTCCATGACTATCCTAATGATGCCATAAACCAAATCATTTGAAAATCTCTCAAAGTGTTAATGATTGTTAAAAACATTTTGTTTACACTTTGAGAGTTTTGTGTATTTTACAGAAAGACTCCCCCTTAACATGTGCTCATAAGTAATTAATTGAAATTTGCACATGTCGAGAAGAGTTGGCACTTTTGAATTGATTGATTTTCAATGAACATGATCATCGCGAGACACGCTTACATCACTAGTAAACTAGCTTGAAATTATTACCCGCCCAGATCACATTCAAAGAAGATCGCTCGAAATCGGTACATTCTACTCAGACACGTCCTTTGCGAGACACGTTTACATCACCAGATGAACTGGCTTGAAATTATTACCCGTCCGGGACATGTCCTTTCGACTACTGACTTTTTCTTATCGTCAATTCGAGGGTCAATTCTTGAGTCTTGCACTCATGAGATAACATTGTTACTTGCACCATATTTTAATCACATTTTCATTCTCCCCCTCAAAAATGGCATAATTATGTTGTTTTTGATAAACTTTTTGATTAAAATATGCTTTTTTTGAGGTTTTTGTGGAAGAATGTTAAGAACATTTGTTTTTGAGCAAAGATCATGTTTTTTCAAATACTCCCCCTTAACAAGGGAGTACTTGTCCTTATGAGCAGAATTATTTAAAAAACTTTGAAAATTTTCTGGTTTGAATTCTGCTCATAAGTAAGAAGCTTTCGCTCCTTTGATCAGGATTGAGGCACTGAAGCATACCTCAGGGTCCTTTCTTTACAAGTGCGGGTTGTACACTGTTATGTGTGCACAAGCTGTTGTCATATAAAAGCAAATGATGAGATAATGACAAATTTGTGACAAGTAATACCATTGAGATAACTTAGGATGACAGAAAGTGAGAATGTTTGTAATTCTCGCTCATCCTCCCACGTAACTCTCTAGTCTTCTCATCTGCACCCGAAACTTAATTCGATGATCAATTCGAGCCAAGAACTTGACTGTTAATCCAGTTCATGCTGCATGTCTTTAGCAGCTTCTTCGTACGCTTCTTTTTGATGAATTTTCTGAATCAGCTTCCCCCTAAACTGACAACCGTCTTCAGCAGATTTGTAACTTTGATGTAGATACCATGTCTTCTAACTTTTGAAGTTTTAAGTACGCAGTGGAATTCGTAGATGACATCGTAAACCACACCAAGCAAATCTGACTAGTCACTCAGTAATGATTATACTCAATGAGAAAAACTTCCGTTTGGGGGGGAACATGCAAGAAATCAGCAAGATCTTTTCACATAAGTAGGCTATTTCATACATCACAATCAGTGAAAGTTGAAATGATTACACCAAAATTACAAAACTGAACCACTGATCATCTCTGCGGACATCTCTCCGGTAGTAATAAAATTGTTAGCTCGATCATGTAAGTCGGTTATGCATCCCCGATGTGCACATTTCTTCCCCCTAATTGTAGATACATGTGGGAAAAGAGTGTTTTTGCAAAAAAAACATCAAAGAATGAAGGAAAAGTCAAAGAACATCCACTATCTCTTCCCCCACGATGTCTTCGCGGAATCGGAAACATACACACTATGGTTACGATGGAAACGGAGGCAGCGTAAACCCTGTATGTCCAATTAGTCGAAGATGTGTGAAGTACCATAAATAGCTTGTTGATAACTCTGCCGTCATAACTGGATGGTGTGTGTGTTTCATGAAGTGGGGGATCTTCAACTGTAGTCTCAGTATTGGAGGCAGTTTGTTCTACTGTAGATGGTGATTATGTTGTATGTGCATTTGCAGCAACTTAAGTTGTTGTAGTAACAGATGTATCAGGTACTTGAAGTTGGACAGGTTGTGCAGCGGAACTGGTGGATACATCTGGTGCACGACAAACAATAGAATCATCGAACAGTTGGAGCAAACAAGTCTTTCAAATCCTTTGCGGTTATGAGATAGAGGTACAGCTGAAGATTCAGGGAAGTTGAGACGGTTGGATTCGGGTCCTAAGCTGTTGTGCTCAGAAGCCATTAACACTAAGCTCGGGTCCGAAACTGAGTTGTTCCGAAGCCATAACCCATGATTGTGGCGAAGTGGTCATTCCCGAACCTGACCGTTCCTATAAACTTTGCAATGAAGTTTTTGAGAAGCTTGAGATTGCCGGTCATGTGTCGGGAACAGCCGCTATCAACAATCCATAGAACGATTTGAACCACCTGCATCACAATTAGTAGAAACAGATGGAGTAACGGTTGGACCCGTTGGGTTAGAAACACATGATTTAAGTATCTTAGGTACCCATTTAAATTTTGATGTGTTCTCTAGCCAACGTTGCCATTTCCTACTACTTTCTGCTTTCTTCCTAAGGAATGTGCTAGGTGTTTTGTTCTTTTTGGGATTTGCTATAGGTGCAACTATGGTCTGCTTTGAAACTTCTAGTGGTGGATTCCCTAAAATTGATTTGGCAACTGTGTTAGGCTTAGGGAGGCCACTAGTTCATTTCGCTTTTCTCTTCAGCAAAGTTTTAGCAACACATTTTTGATGATTACAAGATAAGATACTAGTATGACAACACACACAAGAAGCATTAACATCATTCATAACTGTTAAAGATTCAACATTCATTACATCTTTTGTAGAATTACACTTAACCAAGCTAGATTCTATTTTGGACATAACATGCTTCTTATTCTCACTAGATGCATTAACTTCAACTTCTCCAATCTTAGATGTTCCACTCTTAGGTAGCCAGATACTAGTCTTCTTTGGTCACTTTTTGGTCTTTGATCTTCTACCCTTAGATGTGTCAACTAATCCTGTGGAAGGTGAAGTAAGAGCATTAGTGGTTGTCTTTGATGATGCATTCTTAGGTGCGCTGTGTACTTTTTGCATCCTTGGTACAATCTTATGAACTTTGGTTTTGCCTGTTTCTAAAACTTTGAGTTTCTTACTCAAATCAACAATGATGTGTCGTAACTCTTGATTTTGTGAATCCAAACGTCTGTTGAGGTAAACTGTTTCGTTTCTGATTTTGAGTAATCTCATCGATTTCATTTTCATATACAAACAGTTTGTGTCTTAAGACATCACTATCATTTAAGTCAAGATTTTTTGGTTCATGACTGTTTTGAAATGACAAAGACAGTTTCAGATTTTGGAGTTCTATTTCAAAGTTTGCACTTTGACTTTGACACCAGTCATGTCTTTTTTGAAGTTGAAAAACTTTATTTTCCACATCATTGTTAATTTGAGAGAGATTCTCATTCTCTTTCACTAGATTCTCAATTTCTATTTGCAACATCTCTTTATCAACAGCATGATTTTTCATAAGACACTCATTACCAGATTCATAAAGTGCATTCATCAACACAGAAACAACGTCACGACTAAGAACATTTTGCAAGAGTCGATCAACTTCATTTTTCAAATATTGTTTGTGAAGATTTTGTTTATGAATTATGACGTCTTTTGCTTTGAAAATGTCCTTCATAGATACCATTTCTGTCTGTAAATCCTCTTCCCATTGAGTTGCACATTTTTTCAGATGATTGACGTGAGGTAAAATTTTGTTTTGAAGAACATCTCGCTTTTCTTTCTCCATAGGAGAGAAAAAAGCGGAGACGGTGATTTTTGAGTTAAACTCAATTTCATTTTCTAAAAATTTGATGTCCTCCATAAATGTCTCAAAATATTTAAGAATTTTAAAAGCTGTAGGCATTTCTAGATTAACATCTTCCTCTGTCAAAGAATCTGTGATTTGTGCATCTGTTTGGGACACATAATTTACTGAAGAAGAGGTATTCATGTAGGTTTTTAACAACGTTTGTTCTGGTTTATCTTTTGGTGGCACAAATGATTTGCTTATATGAGGTCTTGCGTTGTAATCATAATCATGTTTTGAAAAATCTTTTGCTTTTAAAGGATCTTTGTTTGAAAGATTTCTTTTTGATCGACTCTCAAACTTGTTTGGACGTTCAAGATCATCAATTTTCTCATCATTGCTATATATCACAACACGTTCAAAGGTATCATCAAAAAATAGTTCTGCATTGTATATCTTGGGATTTTTACTGAGTGCTTTTGAGAGACAACGTGGGTAATCACTACCAAGGGCAAATCCGTGTCCTTTCGGATTTGGTTTTACTGTTAGTTGTTGGATTTGAGTGATGGATTCACCATTTTTATACACAATTTTTTGAAATTCTTTAACTTGTGCCTCCAAGGTGACGATTTCCTCAAGATACGAATCAACACGTTTGCTGCTGGCTTGCTTTTCCTCAAGAAGTTGATTTTGAGAAGTTGAAAGCTCAGATTGAGTTTTTAACAGCTCAGAATTTAAGGAATCAATTTGTTTTTTGAATTCAAATTGATCCTTTTCTTTTTGAGAGAGAAGCTCAGCCTTAGAATCGGTTAATTCACGTACTTGGTTTTGCAAATCTTGAACTTTGACATATTCTTTTTGGAAAGCGATTTCAAAACATTGTTCACGTTTTTCTTGTTTTTGGTATCCAGAAAGTTGTTGTTTATAGCACTCATTGTCCCGAGATAGTACTGCAATTTTGGCTTTTAAGGTCTGATTAATGTCATTGCACTTCTCTATTTGTGATTGGGTGGACATTAGCAAGGCCTGAAGCTCCGAATCTTGATTAGTCAAATGCTCATTTTGTTCAATCTGATCATGATTGTCATCTTCTATTGGATCATCAAATGAGACAACTGTTCTATCATCATCAAATGATATATCAGTGTTGATTTGATTATCTAAAGAAGATGAGAATGGTGAATCATTTTGAACAGAATTTTCAGTTGAGGATGAAGATGCGGAAGGTGAAGCAATCTCATGTAGTAAACATTGTGGATCATGTACCTGAGAAAGACCGTCAGTATCGTAGACCGGGCCTGTCTCGGACATATTCATTTCCTGCATATTTGTCATGAGCATTACAGCTGCGTTTGCCTCAAGATCTTCCATATCGTCATTTGAATCTGCATTTGCCATGAAGCTTTGTTCTTTCACATTCATTAAGCTTGCTTTCTCATCCTTAAGTGCCATCAAGAGAGCTTCTTTGTGATATTCACTGCCCATAGTACGAGGCTTTGGACATGCAGTAGCCATATGACCATTCCCTCCACAGTTGTAGCATGTGATTGAAGTATTTGCAATGCCTTTTGATTCCTTTCCATTCAATTGATTCCTGTTCTGATCTGCCCCCATATAATTCCTATTACCCCCAGACTGAAACCTTTGTTCTCCAGCTTGAAACCTTTGTGCCCCATAACCTCCTCTGTTCCCTGAACCAAATCTCACTGATGATCTGTTCTGAATTTCTACCCGACCATCATTAATAACTGCCTAATTCCTTGTATTTGAGGATGAACGAAGTCGATTGTTTGACTTGTTTGTAAATTTCCCAAACGCTTTTGCAATCAACCCAAATGCTTCATTTAGTGAGTTGAATGCATCTTCTTCTTCATCATATTCACTGTTTGTGTAAAAGTTGGAGTCAGTGTTGTTATAGGTTACCATTTGGTTGCCTGATTGTTGAGATGGTGCTTCATATGGGACAAGTTCGTTTTGAGGTTGAAAGCTTGGTTGATAAGATGAGTTTCCAAATTCCTGAGAAGGTAGAGAGAATTTTGGTTGAGCCATTAGTGCAAGCGAGTTAGGTTGTGGTCCTGGTATGAAACCTCCTCTTGCTGCCACTTCTTTGTCCACCTCTGATTGATGTTGTTTGAGAAAATCATAAATCAATCCATATTTGATCTCACCAATCTTTTTTGATTGCCTAACAAATGTTGCATATTTCTGCCATTCAGGACCTAGGCATCCCAGAAATTTGGAGTTGATTGCAATCCTTGGAAACTTCATGTCATGACGATCAAGGTCATTAACAACATTGGTGAAGCGGTGGTAGTATGATTCGATTGTTTCTCCTGGTTCCATAACAAAATTGTTGAATTCCATGTATAATTTAGATTCAAGGTCTTCCTGATTGAGCTCTGTTCCTTCCATCAGAAGATGCACATGCTCCCACATGTCCTTTGCAGTCTTCTGAGCATCAACACTTCGATAGATGGGATTTGGAATTCCCTGAAGGATGAATGCCATTGCCATTCCATTTGCTTCTTGTTGTAAGGCTTGTTCGGTTGTATAGCTAGAAACAGCAACGGGAGTGGATGTTTCTGCTCTTTCAGGAGTTGCTGGAACAACAATTACTGGTTTGGGAAAGGGCCCCACAGTGATGACATGCTTCAAATACGGTCCACGGGGTTTGCGGAGTTCAATGAATCGGAGAAACCTACTTGCCCACTGCACATAGTTTCCAGGTGTCAACATGGGTGGAGTATCTTGATTTCCAGCCTCATGACGTGATTGCTGACTGCTTATAGCTTCACACATCTTATGAAACCAGTGAGGTTCCCTGGACACTGAAGGATTGTTCTGAAGGTAATTTTGTTGCATTATTTGTTGTGGGGATAGTTGTGGTGGGGGAACAAATTGATTTTGTTGCACAAATGCATGGTGTTGTTGATATTGTTGAGGAAATTGTTGTTGTTGTTGAGAGTATTGCTGTTGTTGAGGATATTGCTGTAGCTGGTAGTAGTAATTAAAGTGTAGTGGTTGAGACATCTTGTAGTAGCTTGTGTTGGTTAAGTATCTTTAAAGGATAAAGACGGTTGTTGTTGAAAGATTAGAAACTCAATTAGTCTCATATGAAATCCAAGAAATTCTGGTTCGATCAACTGCTTCGATCAGACTGCTCCTTCGATCAAAATGATTCCTTCGATCAGGGTTCTCCTACGATCAGGGTTCTCCTTCGATCAGGGTTCTCCTTCGATCAGGTAGTTCGATTAGGATTCTCCTTCGATCAAATGTCTCCTTCGATCAGTTGGTTCCTTTAATCAAGTATTCCTTCGATCAAGTAGGTGGTTCGATCAAGTTACTCGTTCGATCAATGTTGATGGTTCGATCAGTTTTGATGGTTCAATCAAAATTGTTCGTTCGATCAAAGATGATTGTTCGATCAAATTTGATGGTTCGATCAAAAATGCTAGTTCGATCAACAAGTTCGTTCGATCAACAAGTTCGTTCGATCAATTGGAAGAGTAAGTCTAACTCGACTACCCTTTTTGCTCGTTCGATGACTGCTCCTTCGATGAGGTTGCTCCTTCGATGAAACTTGCTGGTTCGACAGAATGCTCCTTCGATCACTCTGCTCGTTCGACTACAAAACTTGTTCGATCAAATACCCCTCGTTCTACTCTTAGATCTCTGATGAACAGTAACTTGTCTGATGATTCTAAATATACGAATTTCTTAGTTTTTTCTTAGATCTAATCTTCTAACAACCTAAATTACCCCTAGGCGAATGATACCACTTGATGTTCTAATACCTTTATGAATTAAGCTACTATAATTAACCACTAATTACCCTATAATCCTAGAGAGAGAAAGCTAGAGAGAGAAAGAGAGTGGAAGATGATAAACACATATTAACACACATAATTAGAACTTCATCAACCAACCTCTCTCCCTAAGGTGGGAGGGGGTATTTATAGTTTTACATGAAGTGGGCATGTTGCCCTAATTTCTCTACTAATACATAATTAAACACAATAAAATAAATAAACGACACAGCCCATGGGCCTTCTACACAGGCTGGGCCTAATAACAAACCTAAAGGCCAAAGCAACCTAATACAAATGATCAATACTTGAATTAATACAAAACGTGTTCCCAACAGAAAGGGCTAACACGGACACACCGAAGTGCACCCACGATTCAGTGAGTCGCTGGAGATCACCCTACGACTGTAGACCGTTTTGGAGCAAACACTAAGCGTAACCCACAAGGAGTTACCGAAGTGACCTGCTGTCAGGGTTGTTTGATGTTACCCTGGCAGGATTTCCATTCTATCACTGAGAATCACAATTGTGAATTCTCTCAAGAATGTTCTCGGCAGATTGCTAAGATCTGCGAAGGACTCTTCTTAATTTTACAACTGTTGCCCATGATATAGAACAACAGTGTAATACTAAGTGTTCCTAAGAGATCTTTGATGAATCTCATGGCTCTAGACTCGATTAGTGCTCATTTGTTTGGTCGTTGGAGGCGTGGAGCAGAGTGCCTCCTTTTCAATATCAACACATCTCGTAGTGAGAGGTCGATAGATGATGAAGGGTTCTCCGTGTGAAATGAAACAAGTGCCTTTTGAGAGACACCTGAGTGGCTAGAAGGTTAGTGCAGTGCGTCACTGGGTCCATGACGTCTTTATCTTCAATACCGGTGATGCCCATCAACCAGTAGATTATGAATTGAACCCGGTGTCTGCCCTAAGGTTGAACAAATGGAGGGCTATTTCTTTTCACCCTTTTCTTTACTTTTCTTTTTAATTCTTCAACCCCTTCTTTCTCCGTTCATTTCATTTCTCTTTTTTTCAATCATACCTAGGACTTTCTAGTTCTAAACTATTGGTAGGACGGTTATTCCTAACCTTAGTCACCTTATAACTCCATGACTATCCTATTGATGCCATAAACCAAACCTTTTGAAAATCTCTCAAAGTGTTTATGATTATGAAAACATATTTTGTTAACACTTTGAGAGTTTTGTGATTTTCAGAAAGACTCCCCCTTAACATGTGCTCATATATAGTTAAAGTAAATTTGCACATGCCGGGTAGAGTTGGCACTTTTTGAATTGATTGATTTTCAATGAACATGATCATCGCGAGACACGCTTACATCACCAGATGAACTGGCTTGAAATTATTACCCGTCCAGATCATATTCAAGGAAAATCGCTCGAAATCGGTACATTCTACTCAGACACGTCCTTTGCGAGACACGTTTACATCACCAGATGAACTGGCTTGAAATTATTACCCGTCCGGGACATGTCTTTTTGACTACTGACTTTTTCCTATCGTCAATTCGAGGGTCAATTCTGAGTCGAGCACTTATGAGATACATCTTTCCTTTACCATATTTTAATCATTACTTATTCTCCCCCTCAAAAATAGCATACTCATGATGTTTTTGAAAAAACTTAATGATTAAAATATGCTGTTTTTGAGTTTTGTGGGAAGAGTTTCAAGAACGTTTGTTATTTCCGAACAAAGATTATTTTTTTCAAATACTCCCCCTTGACGAGGGAATACTTGTCCTTATGAGCAGAATTTTTTGAAAAACTTGAAAAAACTCTGGTTTAATTCTACTCATAAGAAAGAAGCTTTCGCTCCTTTGATCAGGATTGAAGCACTGAAGCATACCTTAGGGTCCTTTCTATACAGGAACGGGTTGTGCACTGTTATTTGTACACAAGCCATTATGACACACTCATATAAGTAAGAATATCAAATAAGAATAATGAATTGTGAATATCAAATTCTTACATCAAGCTCCCTTTATAAATGCTGTGAAGACGGGATCCGTCCTCTGAAATGTTCTGATCGCAAAGGGTGGACGACCTCCAACATAGCTTTCCAATCTTCGCATCTGATCTCTGCGGTATAATCTTCTCTCGATCTTCCAGATGAACTGCTTTACTCGTCTCAGCTGATCATTTTTCCATCTCTTTGTCTTTCCCAATTCTTGATCACGAACTCTATGAACCAACCCGTCACAAACGTTTTTCAGTGTATCGTCGCAGAACTTGTGAATTTCGTGAAATGACATGAAGCAGTTTGATGTCATTGCACTCCTGTAGACGAAACCAAAAATTGGGTGGTTCTTCATGGTGTATTGAGCTTCATGGTTGGTGTTTTCAAGATGTAGTACAGGCTCAATGAGATTCGACTTCGTTTGATAACTCTCCACTCCTAGCTGGAGATCTTCTACTCGTTCTTTAATGATCGTTCTTCTGATGAAATGGCAGATAGCCGTACTGAAGGCGTATTGAAGATCGGTGGTGAGATGTTGCAACTTCCCTTGCACTTTGATGAGATACATATCTTCAATATAATTGAGATTTAAATCTGGGAAGTCTGCTTCTGAGAACGAGTAGAGTTTGTTGTCGTGTCTTCTGACGTTGATATCAGATAGGAATGTGTAGTCATATTTCTTCACTCCCTTCACACTAACCACTGCCACAATCCTGAGGTCACTGTTTACTGAATTCGGAGATTTTTTAACTAGCTTACTTCGGTACCAAGTCCTTCGTTTCTCGAACCAGTGGTAGATTCCTAATTCAGCATTGCGATCATAATTCACTAGTTGTTTGATGAAAAGGTCTTGGTGAATGGCATTTTCCACAATGGCTGGCTGTGGGTAACTTGCTGCTGGAGTGAAGGTTATTGAGGTTGCATACTTTGTTTTGCCTGAAGCTCCATGTTTGAGTAGTTCGAGATCTTTGTTGAAAAAGAATTGGAAAGGGATGATTTCTGAATGGTGTTTGCGAATCACGGGAAGTGGCTTGGTCCAGTCTGTGATGTAAGGACGATTTTTACTATCTCTGCCATCAACCCTGAGTATGTCTGGATTCGTCCAGTCAAACTCACTTGACATTGCTCGGGCAATGTTTTCAAGGTGATATTCCAGCTCAGCTACGCTTGCAGATTTGTCTTTGAGAAGATTAAATGCATCATTCTTTATCCGACGAAGTTCCCTCTTGGTCATCTTCTTGATGTTCAGAGTATGTTTGATTTGTTGTGTGATTGCAAACGTACTGTCTTCTACCTTAGAGTCTTCGTTTTCATGGATTTGAGCACTTTCCATTTGATCAAACCATTCATTGCCATTTGTGTGATCATCATTGTCCAACCATGAGACCACGTCTGTGTTGCTAGAAGATTTCTTGCTTGTGGTAGTCTTGGTCTTTGGTGGAGACTGAGGTTGATCATCTTGCTGTTGAAAATCCATTTCATCGGTGGTGAAGTGCTCAAAATGATGCTCAGTAGCAGTTGGACCAGATTCTGGAGCTTTTGTTGGTTGAGATGTGGTCGTAGTTGACGGTCTAGTTGGGATTTTGAATTGAGAACCTGAACTGTTTGAACCCTTGTGTTTCTTTAATTGGGTTTCAGGGTCTTGGTCATCATTTTCACGAGGACGTTTACCCTTATCAGCTGCAACCTTGCATGATTCCATATTAGCCCGAATGGCATCAATGATAGGTATTTCTGTGTAGGTTAGGGAAGGTTTTGCAAGGAGTTTGGTGAGAAGGGCGTCCCGAAGTTCTTCAACTGTGTAATCAAGAATATGCTTCTGTTGGTGTGTTGATGCAGCGATGTCTTGAACTTTTTCTTCGAGTTGTGAGTCAATGTGATCTGTGATATTCTTCTCAAGCTCGTCCATATACTTCTTGAGATAATGCTTTGTGTTGACCTTAGACTCCTTGAGGAGTCTTTTCTTGACATCGTCATCCAGGAATTCATCCATCAATTTCTTTGTATTCAGCAATTCATCAACATGCTCAGATAGCCCTTTGACCATATTCTTTAAGTCTGCTACTTGGTCATTTACCTTGTTGTCTTTCTGAGCTTGAGCCAGTTTGACAACTTTCTTCAATTTCTTGGCTGTTGGTGAGATGACTTCAACTCTGGTTACTCTTGCGATTCTTCTCACACTTTTACCCTTGATGATTGCTTTAAGAGTTTCCTCTGTTGTTGCTTTTCTCTTTGTTGTTTGTGATGATGAACGTGAAGAAGATTCAGAATGAGTTGATGCATTAGGTGAGTCTGGAGGGGTAGGATCCTTAGGAGGAGTTGGTGATTTAGGAGGTGAGACCCGAGGAGTAGATTCCTTTGGTGGTGAATTAGGAGGAAGTGGTGGAGTGTTAGGTGGGGAGGTGGGAGGAGTTGTGTGTTTAGGAGAAGTTTGAGCCTTTGATTGTGACTCCTCATGAGAAGTGAGAGTAAAATGAAGTGGGGTTTTTGGAGGTGTATTAATATAATTGTCCGCTTCCTTTTCCGCCTCTTCAACTTCCTCTTCTGTCTCCTTTGCTAGCCTTTCCTCCTCCTTTTTCTTTTCTTGTTCTGCCTTGTGCTTAGTTTCCAGTTCTTTGGCAGCCTCAATAGATTTATCCCCAAGAATGTCCCGTTCATCCTCAGATAACCAATCAATTGGGTCATCAAGTTTTACTCCTTCTTTCTCTTTATCACTTTCCAGCATATCATCAGGAATCTCCTCATCAGTCAGGACCTTCTTCTCTTTTTCATTGTCACTGTTAGGTTGATTAACCGGACATGGTGTTGGGGGATTAGCTGACTCAGCCCTCTCAGGTTGATAAACCGTATCAGGCTGAGCTGTGGTAGTAGCAGCTATAGACCCTCTGGGTTGATTAACCGGATCAATATGGGTCGGAGCTACTTCTTGAACGGTTCCGGATCCTCCAGCTCCCTTTGCCATTTCCATCTTTCTCATTACTTCAACCCTTAGATCAGCCCTTCTGGCGTCATCTTCTTTGAGTGACTTCATGCTAGCTTCCATTTCTATTGTTGTAGCAATGTCAACTTCTATGTCAGCTTCTTCCTCATGCATCTGAATAGTTACTTCTTCTTCTGATTCTGACTCATCTGATTCAGTTTCTTCTTCATCAAGAATTCCACCTTCTTCTATTTTTGGATTTGGATCTGCCTTTACTCGTCTTTTAAGGGTTCTGGGGTGTGGTTTTCTTGGTTGCTTTGAAGCACTTGAAGCACTCCCAGCCTTACTGCTTTTAGAACGAGTTTTCGAAGAACCCATTCCTTCACCATGCTTAGAGAACCCGATCTGACCTTTGTTGTAGGCATCGTCATAGTCTTTGTAGGCCTGGGTCTTCTTGACAGAGTTGGTCAACAATCCTTCTAGTAGTCTCGACCCTTGTTTGTGAGAACTGTCCTTAGGAAAATAAACTGAATTGACAGTCTTATCCATTCTCATCACGTGCAGCTCTTTATCTTTGGGTCGTGGTGAAATGTCGGGGTTCTCATCAATTAGAAGACTGATTAGCATTTTGGTGTATCAGACAAATGGGATTCTTGTTAATGGTTTTTTGATTTGGCCTCGTATTTGAAAGATAAGATCTTCAAGATGAGTTCAGCATAGTCAAGAATTTTCTGATGAACTATGCCCTAGAAGAGTTGAGTGTGTGATAGTCGAGGATGCTCGTGTCCACTGTCTCTTCCTGAGACAGATTTAATCAAGATGTAGTAAATGGTTCTCCATGGTTGTGGAATGAATTTAGCATTGACTCAGGAGATGGTGGTCAGTGGATGGCTGTTTTCTGTATCATAACCAATATCAATGAGAAATTTGATGATATCAGTTTCTGAGGGTGCAGGCCAATATTTGTTAGAGGTTTCAGGTGGTTCGGGTAAGGATAAGGCTTTGCGTAGGTGTGTGGGAGTTACTTTGAGTTGCTTCTGGTCCAAGGTGCATGTGAAGTATCTGTCATAGTCATCAAGCTGAATGGTGCTCCACATTTGATGGATGTATAACTCTGGAATATTGTCTGAATTCTCCAATATGCCCTTGCACTTGTGTCTCTTGAGAATTTCAATGACTATCTGGCAGCTTGGTTCAGCACACTTGATATTATCAAAGACAACCCTGGCATTGTTGTTCCCATATTTTGCCTTGAAACCTTGTGGGAACAGTTCTTCTTTGGTGAGCATAGGTAGTGGTTGTTGTGATTGTGCAGTCATTTCTGAGATTCCTGAAACATCATTCAGACACCAATTTGCAGGATACATGAAAGTTAGCATTAGATAAACTTTAGTTTCACATGTGATCCTTTAAATTGCTTATCATGACTTTACAAGTTGATTTATAATTTCGAAAGAAATTACAATTGCGAAAACTTTTGACAATTGCGAAAACTTTTGACAATTGCGAAAACTTTTGACAATTGCGAAAACTTTTGGCAATTGCGAAAACTTTTGTCAATTGCGAAAGCAATTTCAATTTCGAAAACTTCTTATACAAGAAATTTCGATAACTTGAATACGTACTATTCACCAGATTTTTCGCAAAGCATAAACACTTGTGATTTTGTTTTCACGCTTTTTCCAATGGAATCCTATGATGTTTCTAAGTTATCTGACCAAGTTATAACAACTTTTAACCACAAAATCCTAAGATTCAAACAGAACGTGCTCATGTGTTCTTCATAAACCCTAAGGATCAATTAAAGCACATTTGATGTTTCTGGGTTCAATTCAAAGCAACGGATATTCAATTCGAGGCATAACAACAACACTTCAACGCATTAATTACACTAAAACACTCACAATTGATTTTCCCCAATTCGTACGCTTAAACCCTAATTCAAGAACATTCATATTACAAGATTCTGGGTTTAATTAATCATGCATACAGTGTTTATCATCATATTCTAAGCATAATCGTACCATTAAACACATCATAAACACTTAGAATCGAGTTTCCCCAATTTTACGCAAACCCTAGATCTAAAACAATTATTTTAGACAGATTCAACCGTTCGATCAAGAAATCCTTTAAAACCATTGTTTAAGATCATATTACAAACGTTAAAACACTCACAATTTTGATAGATCTAGACCGGATTATGCAGATTAATTGCTGGCCGTTGATTGAGTGGTTGGGTGAGTTTATTACTGTGGGTGAAAATGTCAGAGTAGTTAGTTGAAATGAATTAACTGCAGTCAACATTTTCTTCTTTTATTTGACTTTGATGATCTTTGCACGTTTCACACTATTAGCCCCTAAACCTTTACTTTTTGCATTCAAGGTCCTAACCAACTAATATTAAGTTTTCAACTTAACATATTAAGCACACAACTCTTAATCCAAGATTATCACCAAACATTAGAAGCAATATTTTTGAAGAAACGATGCAAATACAAATTTAGAAAAATATTTTTTATCTCCCCCTCAACACTTGTTCTAAAATAAATGATGACGGTGTAACAAAAACAAAGTGTTGAATAAGGATTTGTACTTGCATTTTTTGTTTTTTTTTTAAGATATTAAACTGAAAAAATCTTTTTGAGTTTTTCAATAATTATTTACAAAGACAGTTTGATGTTTGACTCTTTTTAATTTTGAAGAAGAAAATTGTTTAAATCATCCGGAGTCAAACATCTCATGCCAATCTGGTGAACCAGTTCTACAAATCTTGCATGGGGCAAGGCTTTGGTGAACAAGTCCGCTAGTTGGTGTTCAGTACCCACAAAGTATAATTCAACAGTACCCATTTCCACATGCTCCTTGACGAAATGATAGCGTTGAGCAATATGCTTGGACTTGGAATGTTGGACCGTGTTGCAGGAAATGGCGATGGCACTCTTGGAATCACAGTACATCAGAATCTTGTTGAAGACGTATCCATAGTCCATCAGCTGAGAGCGCATCCAAATGACCTGAGCACAACATGCTGACATGGCGACGTATTCTGATTCTGTAGACGACAGTGATGTGCAGTCTTGCTTCTTTGATTGCCAAGAGACGAGCTTGTCACCCAAAACCTGTACTCCCCCTGATGTACTTTTGCGTGTGTCTAAGCACCCTGCATGGTCAGCGTCTGAAAATGCAACAAGTTCAAATCCAGAATCCTTTGGATACCAGATCCCCAAATTAATGGTTCCCTTTATGCATCTAAGGATTCTTTTAACGGCTGACAAATGCCGCTCAGTTGGTCTTGACTGATATCGGGAGCAAAGGTACGTGGCAAATACAACCTCCGGTCTGCTAGCTGTAAGATACATGATCGACCCAATCATACTACGATATTTTGTAGGATCAATGGGTGTCCCATGTATGTCAGCATCTAGCTTCGGGGATGAGGAAGACATAGGGGTGTTATAGGTGTCACAGCTGGTCATACCATGCTTTTTCAGGATTTCCTGAGCATACTTGGACTGACTAAGGAATATACCACGGGGTGATTGATGAACTTGCAGTCCTAAGAAGAACTTCAGTTCACCCATCATGGACATCTCAAAGTTATTTTTCATTAGTTTTGCGAAAGCATTTGAGTACTTTTTATGTGTTGATCCAAAAATGATATCATCTACATAAATTTGTACGATGAGAATGTCCTCCCCGTGTTTTTGTATAAACAAAGTCGGGTCCACAGTTCCTTTAGTAAAATGGTTTGCAAGTAAGAAAGCGGATAACTTGTCGTACCAGGCCCTTGGGGCTTGTTTAAGACCGTAAAGGGCTTTCTTTAGCTTATATACGTGATTCGGATGTTCTTGGTCCACGAAGCCTTCTGGTTGGGAAACGTACACTTCTTCCCGGAGTTGGCCGTTGAGAAATGCAGTCTTCACATCCATTTGGTAAACAGTTATGTTCTTGTGAGCCGCGTAAGCCAGAAACATGCGAACAGCCTCGAGCCTTGCAACTGGAGCAAATGATTCTTCGAAGTTGATTCCTTCTTCTTGGCTGAATCCTTTTGCGACCAGGCGGGACTTGTTACGAATGACAGTACCATCTGCATCTAACTTGTTTTTCCAGATCCATTTCATTCCAACGACATAAACCCCATCTGGTCTTTCTATTAGTTCCCATACTTCTAACCGCTTGAATTGTTCCAATTCCTCTTGCATGGATTCAATCCAGTTGTCATAAGTGAGGGCTTCCATGATGTTTTTGGGTTCAGCTTGACAAACGGTGAGTGCATAAATGCAGGTTTCACCATCTGTATGGAGTCTTTGTCTTGTCATGACTGGGTTTTCTGGATTACCAATGATGTTTACTAAGGGGTGGTCCTTTGTCTATTTATGAGTGGATGGATAGTGTTGATAATTATGGTGCAGGTTTGACGGCTCCAAGTTGCGTGTCAACGACTCTGCAATATCAGGAATGGTTGGAGGCGGCGCAAATGGATTGAAGAATGCATTGCCGTCATAACCTACTGGAGTGAGTAATTCAGAAGAATGATGGGGGGTCCTTCAGCTGCGGGCTCAGAAGTAGAAGGTGTTTGATCTATCGATGATGAGGTGTCAGGTTGAGGTGCATCGTCAGTGACTGCGGTGGTGGTAGTCACTGGTGTATCAGGTTGTGGATTATTGACGAGTGGTTGCACAGCGGAACTTGTGGATACATCTTGTGCACGACTAACCATGGTGTCATCAAACAATGGAGCAAACAAGTCTTCTAGATCTTTGCGGTTAAGAGAGAAAGTTGCAGCTGAAGGATCAAGAAAGTTGAGACGGTTAGATCCGGGTTCTAAGCTATTTTGCTCAGAAGCCATTTCTATGAGCTCATCGAAATTAGCATGGATTGTCTCCTGAATCTCTCTAGTACGACGATTCCAAATTCTGAATCCTTTCTAATTTTCACAATACCCAACAAAAATTTTAATGTCCGCTTTGGCCTTCAATTTTCCGAGGTCATCACGATCATTCTTTGGATAGCAGAGAGCTCCAAAGACATGAAAGTAATTGATGTTTGGTTTTCGGTGGTGAACAATTTCATATGGTGTCTTGGTGTGCCTTTTAGTGATCATGCATCTATTTTGGGTGTAACAGGCTGTTGAAACGGCTTCGGCCCATAGGTAATCTGGTAACTGAGCATTGATTAACATTGTTCTAGCTTCTTCCACTAAAGTTCGGTTGCACCTTTTGACCACACCGTTCTGTTCGGGGCTGCGAGCGATGGACGTTTGATATTCAATACCTACTTTCTCATAATACTCCCGAAGAGTCTGATTCTTGAATTCAGTGCCATTGTCTGTGAGAATTTTTCTGACGGTGTTGCGTAACTGAACTTGAATCTTTGTGAGAAAGGTAATGATCATGGACGGTGCTTGATCTTTACTGCGAAGAAAATAAGTCCAAGTCCATCTTGAGTAATCATCGACTATTACCAGAATATACCGCTTCCCATTAATAGTTTGAACACGCATAGGGCCACATAGATCCATATGTAATAGTTGAAGTACATGATCAGTACTGTGCTCTGGTTTAGGAGGAAAATGAGCACGAGTACTTTTTTCTTGCTCACAAGCGGGACATAGATGATCTTTGGCATATCTGAATTTTAGAAGGCCGTCTACCAACTTTTTGCGAGCAAGCTCGGTCATGGTTTTGATGTTCAGGTGAGACATCCGTTTGTGCCATAGCCAAGCATTTGTGGGATGTGCCTTGGATAGTAGACATATTGGAGAGGAAGCTGTCATGCCTTCGAAGGAAATAGTACATAGACTGGTGCCACGTTTCCCTTTCATGAGGTCATTCCCTTCAAGATCTCGAATGAAACAAGTTTTCTCCCTAAATGCCACTTCTAGATCGCCATCACAAAATTAGCCGACTGAGAACAAATTATGACCTAGGCCTTCAACGTAATAAACCCTGCTAATTTCGATGTTCCCATTTACGTAATCTTCATAACCCATAATAGCAGCGAAGTGATCATTCCCGAATCTGACCGTTCCAATGAACTTTGCAACAAAGTTTACAAGAAGCTTGAGATTTCCGGTCATATGTCGGGAACAGCCGCTATCAACAATCCATAGAACAATTTGGATCACCTGCATCACCAGAAGTTGACACAGAGGCAAGTTCGGTAACGGTGGAATCCGTTTGGTTAGTAACACATGTTTTAAGCATTTTAGGTACCCATTTAAAGCTAGGTGTGTTTTTGTAACCAACGCTGCCACGTCCAACTAGTCTCAGCCATTCTCCTAATAAATGCACTTGGTGATTTGTTTGTCCTAGATGCAGCTATGGGTTGTTCAACAGATTCTTCAGAAACTACTAGTGGTGGTTTTCCTAATATGGACTTGGCAGCAGTAGTGATCCTAGAGGAAATGCCACTAGATCGTTTCTTTTTACGAGTCAACAGAGTTTTAGCAACACACTTTGTATGATTACCAGATAATAAACTAGCATGACAGAACACACATGAAACATCAACAAGTATATCATTCATATCATTTAAAGTTCCAGCATTCAATACATCATTCTTAGAATTATACTTAGATAAGCTAGATTCTATGTTTGACATATCATGCTTCTTATTCAAACTTCTTGCATTAACTTCTACTTCAACATTCTTAGATAATCCACCCTTAGGTTGCCAGACTCTATGCTTCTTTTGTCTCTTTGTTGTCTTTGGTCTGCTATCCTTAGAGGTCTTGCCTAATCCTGTGGAAGTTGAAGTATTCGCATTAGTGGTTTGGGATAATACTTGCTTAGGTGCTCTATCATTCTTGTTCATTCCTGATGCAATTACATCTGTTTGTGGCATTTTTCCTTTTTCTAAAACTCTGAGTTTCTCTTTCAATTCAATGATGATGTGGTTTTGCTCTTGAATTTTTGATTCCAACCGTCTATTTAACCGAACAGTGTCATTTCTATTATCACAAACTTCAGCAATATCTTTTTCATACTCTAAAATTTGATGTTTTAATACCTCATTTTCTTTTTCAAGTTTTTGAAGTGTTGAAACACAAACATTTTGAGAAGACAAAGATTCTTTTTTACTTTGTAATGCTAACTCAAACTGAATACTTTGAGCCTGACACTTACCCAGTGTTTGACGAATTTTGAAAATTTCTTTCGCACATTTGGTTTCCACATCATCACTGATTTGTCTGAGTCGCTCATTTTCTTTTATCAGATTTTCATTCTCAATTCTCATTGTCTCAAGTTCATCACAGTGATCATCAACAAGCATTTCATGACATGACAAATAAATCGAATTCATTATCACAGATATCACATCATAACTGAGAACATTCATCAAGAGTTGATCAACATCTTTTTCTAAAGCTTTCTTTTGACCTTTTTGTTTTGCAATTTTGACGTCTTTTGCATTGAAAATACTCATCATTGATACAACTTCTGACTGGAGATCCTGTTCCCATTGAGTTGCACAAAGTCGCAGGTGATTAACAAGTGGCAAGAATTTTTTTTTGAAACACTTCTCGCTTTTCTTTCTCATAAGGAGATAAAAAAAAGTGGAGATTTTGATTTCAGAATTTCTTTCAATAGCATTTTCCAAAAGTTAAATGTCCTCCATAAATGTTTTGAAATATTTAAGAACGCGACATTCTTTTGGCATTTGTTCATTATCACCTTGACTTGGTAATGGACCATTGATTTGGGCAACAATGGTAACTGGAGCAACTTCAGATGAAGTATTTATTTCATTTAAAGAGCACGGTTGTAAAGATTTCTCTTTTTGAGGTACAAAAGATTCTTTAATATGAGGTGCTTTCGAATAATCATATGGTTTGTTATATTTGACATGACTCATCTTTGATCGACACTCGATATAATGTTCTTCTTCCTCTTCAGTACTATAAACAACCACACGTTGAAACGTATCATCAAACAACAATTCGGCACTGTACAACTTAGGGTTTGACTCGAGTGCCTTTTTTAAAAAATGAGGTTGATCACATCCGATTGCAAATCCATATCCGCAAGGATTTGGTTTGACAGTTAGATTTCGAAGAGCTGTTACAGAATTACCCGCTTTATAAACCACGTTTTGAAAATCCTTATGTTTGCCTTCCAATGTCACAATTTCTTCAAGATATGAATCGACACGTTTCCTTGAAGCTTCTTTGTGTTCAGAAAAATTTGTTTGACAAGTTGACAATTCTGTTTTGGTTTTAGAAATTTCCGATTGGAGAATGTCAATCTGTTTTTGAAAATCAAATATTTCTTGTTCCTTTTGGGAAATTGTTTCATTCTTGGAAACGGTCAGTTAACGAATTTGATGTTCCAAATTTTGTACTTTTACGTATGACTCTTGGAATGCAGTCTCAAAACTTTTCTCACGTTTTTCTTGATTTTCATAATTTGAAAGTTGTTGCTTATAGCACTCAAGGTCCTTTGTTAACAGTGCAACTTTGGCTTTTAAGTTTTTGTTAATGTCATTACATTTATCCATCTGGGATTTATGTGCATTCAATTGTGATTGGGTGGCAAGCAATAAGGTCATGAGTTCTGAATCCGAATCTTGCATAGGATCATTTTGCTCAAGATGTTCAGAATTTTCATCGTCAAAAAAATCATCAAAAGAAACTACTGGTTAATTTGATCATCATCAAAGGTAACCACTGTGTTTGTTTGATCATTGTCTGAAGATGAGAATGATGATTCATGTTGAACAAAATTATCTTGTGCAGACATAGATACAAATGGTGATGCAATTTTATGAATTAGACAATCTGCTTCAGATACCTGAGATAAGCCATCGGAGTCATATACCGGGCCTGTCTCGGTCATGTTCATCTCCTGCATGTTGGCCATTAACATGACTGCAGCATTAGCCTCCAGATCCTCCATTTCATCATCCGAGTATACATTTGCCATAAAACTCTGCTCTTTATCTGTCAACATTCCACTGGCCTTTTCATCCTTCAGTGCCATGAGAAGAGCTTCTTTATGGTATGCGCTACCCATAGTCCTTGGTTTGGGGCATGCGTTTGCCATGTGACCTTTACCCCTACAATTGTAGCAAGTGATGGATGTATTAGCAATCCCTTTCCCTTTGTCAGCAAACTGATTCCTTCTCTGAGAATTTCCCATACTATTTCTACCACTTCCTGAGCTGAATCGTTGACCACCTGAATTCCCCATGTTTCCTGACCCAAACCTTTCTGAAGACCTATTCTGAATCTCTACTCTTCCATCATTGATGACTGCTTGGTTTCTGGTATTTGATGAAGATCTCAAACGATTGTTCGATTTGTTAGAAAATTTGCTGAATGCACGAGCAATCAGTGCAAATCCTTCATTCAGAGATTGAAAGGCATCATCTTCATCAGTGTCAACATTTGAGTACATGTTGTAATCATGAAGTGTGTATATTCCATGTACAACTTTTGTAAAACCCGGAAATTTTGAACCTGTAAAATACCCAAATTACCCTTGATCTCAAATTCATAAATAACGTTTAAAACATTAAGACATTTAAATCCCGAGTATATCCTAAGTATTTAACGTTAATAGTTGAACGAATAAAACGAAATGTACACTTTTAATCAAATTAATCCCACGCCTATACTATTATGTCCTAACCGAATTTTTGTACCATTGAAACAAAATATACTATCACATTTAAGTTGGCCCAAATCATGCCCACTAATCATGCAAATTTACCAAAAATATGGGACTCATTCACACGGTTTGTATAAACCGTATAATATGCATATCCTTCTCTCATTATCACAAAAAACACAAAACCCTAATAAACACCATTGTGCGGCTGCTACTTTTCCTCCTTACTGTTCGATTCAAAAGGGCAACATCAAAGGAGACTCTTGTGGCTCCTACTTGGTTTCTAGTCGCGGTGCTCTACAGCAAGTTCGAGGGGTGTGCATTCGTGTTTTCTTTGTGTGTTTTGATCACGCTGCGAGGGTATGGTTTCGACCTTGCTTTATTCTTTTTTTTTTTTTATCTCTTTATCAACGTATGAATGTCACCTGAAACGATATAAATCAGTAAATATATCAACATGTATAAGATGTAAAAGTCGCATGAATTCATCAATAGTTTTTAAATGAAATAACAATCTAAAAGCCTATCTGTGAACCTATTGGTGTCTTGTTATTCGACCATGTATGCACTTGAACATGACCTCTAATACGCGACCAATAAGCTGTTGAAACTGATCACATTCGAACTAAATAAAAGAGTAAACAGACCCGCTTGTTTCGTTACTGTTTTCGAACTCACATGTTTGTTTTGTTATTATTGTTTTCGAACCCATGCTGTAAAGAAAAGAGGGTGTTGAGTAGAGTGAAAACTCATGATTTTATGTGACCGTTAAAAGTGTCGTGTGGCTGTGTTATGGGTCGCTATGTGGGCTATTTTAGGCAGGAAACAAGAGTGGGTTTAAGTGTGTATTTAAATGGGTGGCGAAAGGGTTGTGGATTCATACGTAGGTTTGCTGTGTCGATGGGATGGGAAAAAGGTAGAACATGCTTGCTCTTTTCTGTTTCATGTCGCATTATATAAATGAAAAGAAGGCGTCGCGAGTTAGTTGGTGTCGTGAATATATGTTGTGGTTGTGTCGCGTGTTTTACACGTCGGTCATGGTTTCGAATACATTCATTTTACTGTCGTCGTGTGTGAGTAAAATGATCGTGTAAGGCTGTCTAATGTTCAAATCGTTTTGATATATGTCATGCGAGGAGACAAATTACATGCATGGTCTTTCTCCTTTCTATGTTCTATCTTCGAAACAAATAAAAGAAAGAGTAACTTGGGTTGTTGATTGTACAGCAAGGATTTTAATAAGATAAGTGCATGCATGGGTTGTTTTCTTTCTGTGTCCTATTCGAATCATCAAATCACATAGGACAATAGGTGCAATCGTTTGACTATTTGATATGGTAGACAGTTCAAGAAATTATTTTAGCCTTATTCCCCAAAATGTCATAATTCACCCTATACTTTAGTATTTAGACTCATTAAAACCCTAAACTTACATACATTATCATAATAAACCCAAATTCGTGTATATCATCATTTTAACTAATTAAACGTGACTAAATGGTAACATTAACGATAAATGACTAATATTACTAATTATAGAAACTTACTAATTCGGGAAACCTGACTAAAATAAGTAATCTGATTTAAAATAAGTTATTAATCAGACGATCATAAATTCGTGTAGATTCGCTGAAGATGGAGTTTACTCCCGATCTTTTCGTTTCTAGTTGTGTTTTCACTTGCAGTCTAAGGTACAGATATTCTACCCTTTTGCAGTAAGGGTGCGTTCGTTCTCATGATTTTCTTGATCTTGATTCATTAGGATTCCCTTAAGCCATTGCTATAATCCCCTATTCTTTGATTCATCCGTTTGATATGCTTCGTTGATATTATGATTCATTTGACATAAGTATTCGAATCACTTGATGCTTAGAAGTTTCATTTGATTTTGTAATTGGATGTGAAAACCTTTCTTAATTTTATCATGGAAATGTTTTGAGAAAAACTAATTTTAAAATGATGTTTATGAACGATGCGATACCACTTTTATATGAAAATTTACTAAACTTATATGAAAACTACTTTTAAAGACTACCTTTATGAAAACCATTCTTAAAGATCATTTTTATGAAAACCATTATTAAAAGATTTCTTTAAATGAACATTTGATAGAAACCTTTGAATTGAACCTTGCTATGAACCATTTGATTTCGAACCTTTGAGATCCTATGCCTGATATAATTCCCTCATTGACTTATGACATTCATTGTATGATTGTCATTCTTATTTATTCATTCTAAAATTTATTTAAATGTCTCTGCTATGCTATGCTTATGTTTGCCATGCTTATTTGAATTACTATCTTGTTTCTCTTGCCATGCTAGATTATATTTTTTGTATGCTATGATAGATCTGTGCCTGAGCTTACCTAGTTGTGGAGGTACCATGACCATGTCTTTGATGGCACCTTAGGCATGACACTCCCGTAGAGGTGTGATAGATCTACGGCGTTCCCCCTTATGTTTATGTATTATATTGTGATCACTATTGGCCATTAATGCGTGTGTGTGCTTAGTCTAGTACTGACATACATACTTATGTTAGGGAGCGTATGGATGCATCCTAGGTTTTATGTTTTATGTGATTATGGTGACCAGGTGGTGTGTGCCTTACACTCCTTCTCACACTTTTATTTACTTAGAGGTCTCCCCTCTTCGTATACTTGTTATGCTTTAGTATGATTTGACGATTTATGTATGGAGTTCTTATGGCACATCCTTATATAAACCTTTTCATTATTTCATTCTTTCTCTCGATTCAATTATTATTCAGTTCTCATGCATTCCTGATTTTTAGTTCTCTTTAAATTCGTATGACTTTCATAATTATACTTTCGTTTTGTATTCTTATTCCTTCGTTGCTTATGCTTATTTACCGTCCTGTTATGTTATAATTATCTGTTCACTGGGCTTTTTAAGCTCAGCCGCATTTCTTTCCATGCAGCAGGTTTTAGATGGAAGCTGGGTTATGAGTGGAGAGCACTTGGGACTTAGGGGACATTTACTTTCATAGCTATCCTGGAGTAGAGATGACTAGAAGTAATTACGATTGTAGACTTAGAATTTATTATTGTTCCCTTTGTAACCTTGTATTTCAGATTTTCCTTTGTAACCTTTGAAATTCATTTTGTATTATTTAGTCATATGCTTGTGTTTGCTTTGATATGTTATAATTATCTGTTCACTGGGCTTTTTAAGCTCAGCCGCATTTCTTTCCATGCAGCAGGTTTTAGATGGAAGTTGGGTTATGAGTGGAGAGCACTTGGGACTTAGAGGACATTTACTTTCATAGCTATCCTGGAGTAGAGATGACTAGAAGTAATTACGATTGTAGACTTAGAATTTATTATTGTTCCCTTTGTAACCTTGTATTTCAGATTTTCCTTTGTAACCTTTGAAATTCATTTTGTATTATTTAGTCATATGCTTGTGTTTGCTTTGATATGTCACCATAACGTAATACTTCTACCCTTATCGGGTTGGGGTGTTACAATTATGGTATCAGAGAGACAGGCTGCGACTTGTAATACATTTACCCTTGACCTGTGAAGTTTGGACCATTAAGTTTCCACTGTAGGCACTCATAAGACAACCTTTGAAAATTTGCTTTAGGATTTCCCCATAGGAACTTAAGTTACTACCGGTGAGGAATGGGTAGACTAGGACATCTATGTAAGTAGCATTGCTTCCGCATCACTCTGATTCGTGCCTCTGCCTTTTAGATATGCCTTGTAAGAACATTTGTCTCAGAAAACTAGAAGGTTTTGAAACATAAGTTTAGTAACCAAGTAAGATTGGAATACCTCAGGAACTACATGGGTACCTTGCACCATTTAAGTTTCACTTCCTGATTTTGATCTTCACTTCCGATCAGTTTGATACCTTTCCGACCATCCCGAAGGTCATTTAACTCTAATGTGTTTGACACATTCTATGAATTCATTACCCATGCTGGATATAAATGTATCATCTGATACTACTCAGTCCTGCAAAATCCATTACTACTCCTATGAGAACTCTGGTAATTATTAACCATGGATATAGGAAGTTTTATTCCCTCCCTTTGAATGATGAATCTTGCCTGACAACCAGTTTCCTTTGGAAGGATATGATGTAAGTACTATCTCAGTACGGAATTGTTAACTTAGCATGATGATGCTGATAACTAATATTCCATACATCTCACTTTTGACGATTATACGATGTTCGTATTACCAATGATACACACCCTACCTGCCCCTTATGCTAAAAAGCTAAACAGAATTCCAATACCTTGAACTGTTCGTTTATCTATCTCAACACAATGATGAACCGTGTACTTGACCTTGATATATGAACTACCCGTCTGGTTTAACGACCGTATTCGTTCTACGGATCTGTTACTTTTGATATAGTCGACTTTGAGGTCTTTTAGTTATGGATTGGATGGCTCTTCGTAAAGCTACCATAAACTACCGTATCTGAAATGTAACCTTTAACAATCTGCTTCACCCTACTTTTGTCATAATGACTCTCAACCGCTTAAATTGTTAAGATTAATGTTGCTATGAAAGCACATATTCCGATCTCATTTGATTGACAAATTTCCCCTGACATCTATTAGTATCCACCCTTAGAAAGCTCTGACATTGGAAGTAGTTTGTTGTACAAAAAATTTCCGATGTTCTCGGATGAACCTCTTGGGATTCCCTTCTGCTTGGGAAGTAGAGTTGGCATTGAACTGATCTCGGTTGGCGAACCATGATGTCATAGAAGTTGAGAGATTAAAGGAACTGATGAAATATGATTTTCTTCACCTTAGTGTTTATCCTGGGATTTTCCTGTTGGTTCATGAAGAAGAAAGAGAGAAGTATGCGGCGGCGCATCGACTATCGTGAACTTAACCGTATCACTATCTGTAATCATTATCCATTTTCGCGTATCAATGATTGATTTGGCCTACCTTTGAAAACTCTGTATCAGACGGCCTCATTTAAGTTTGAAGGACTGAAGAAGCAACCACAAGAATTTCCAAGAAGGGAGTTGACTAACTGGGAGTAACCCCGCTAAGCATTTCAGTTTTATTCGTGAAGAGAAAGATTGGTGATGTGAAGTAGATATGAAGTTTTCCTATGACGATTCCTGAAGCTGCTTTCGTACTCGTTGTGATCATTATGAGTTTTAAATGATGCCAATCGTAATGGCTAATAGAATCATGTTTTCGCGAGTATTTGGACAATTGTCATAGTATGACAGTGTGTTTGTGCTCAGAGACGAACGAGGAACATGTAGATCATCTTCGTATTAAGTAGAATGACCCTTTGTTCTGGAAGAGTAGATGTGATTGGCGTTCAGAATTGTAGCAGACAGTACAAGAGAGAAACTGAGAAAGGTCTAGATTATATTTCATGCAGCACGTGGAGATTTCAGTTCGGGCATCAAGACAACCAGACCGTAGGAGACGAACTATTCAGCACATAACCTGGAGTTGACAGCAGCTGGAGCTGGCGAATTTCGAACTGTGCTAGAAGACCTATCGAAGACACGCAGTCTTGTTTCTCTATTCATTTTAGTTGTACTAAGATGAATTGAGAGCAGAAGCAGACTCGCGAATGGAAGAATGCACAGCGATCATGCCAGAGATTCACGTTACCACCCCACGGTGTCCAGAAAAGGTGTCGAAGGCTGTTACCTGATAATAAGGTACTTTGAATGATTTAGGTTCTCTGTTAGTAATTCCGTTCTGTGTTCACTCTGCGTTTGTTGAATAACGAGTGTGGTATGAGAATTTTGACGAATTATGGAAGGAACTTTGAGATTTATGTGCATGAATGGGCGAATGTTGAAGCAACCACTTATATTGGCTAAGTTGATTTTGGTGAGTGATGAAGGATTGACGCTATTAATGACGTACCTTAACTCTGATAGACATTCTAGGATTTCCGTTACTCTTTCGAGTAGTTTCGTTCTCCTCTTAGTTATGGTGTTTGATTTTCATGACCTCTGAGACTGTAGAAGGACTAGGTGGATTAAGATAGGTTGTTCTGTTCACGACTTGAGATAAAGTATGATCATCATGAGGGCATATTTATATGATGCTAGTATTATGACGCCAGATCAACGTGATAATACTTACATCATATAGCGTGCACTTATTGTGATCATAGGATATTTCAAGGAGTGCCTTAGGAGCCTTAGAATTTCTGATAGCTGTTTGAGATTGTCCGCATTTAGTGAGACTTTAAGATTCATTCTACCTATACGTGTAATCTGCCTTCACCGTTATACGATTTGATACGTTTGGATTCTCGACACGCGTTTTGCTGACCTCTGCACTTCCAATAAGAATCTTAGATTCCGTTGTAGAACTTTCTACTGGTTGATGTTATCAACAATCTGTTTTCATTACGTTCTCATCTGATTTGTCTAATCAAATTCAATGGACGGCATATTCGTCAAAATCCTACGTATTCCCTGTATCTCCCCCGAGAGAATACGATTATCATCTGTTACGTTGGGTATATTATTCTTTGATCTGGATTCAGTATGGTATGTCTTTCTGAGAAAGCCGAAGCTATTTTGATCAACAAGATAGAGTCATGAGAAACAAGTCTTTCGTATTTCTGTTCACTGCCCATTGTGTTCCGTTTCGTTTCACTTCAATTTTCGAGGACGAAAATTTTTTTTTCTAGAGGGGAAGAGTTGTAAAACCCAGAAATTTTGAACATGTAAAATACCCAAATTACCCTTGATCTCAAATTCATAAATAACGTTTAAAACATTAAGACATTTAAATCCCGAGTATATCCTAAGTATTTAACGTTAATAGTTGAACGAATAAAACGAAATGTACACTTTTAATCAAATTAATCCCACGCCTATACTATTATGTCCTAACCGAATTTTTGTACCATTGAAACAAAATATACTATCACATTTAAGTTGGCCCAAATCATGCCCACTAATCATGCAAATTTACCAAAAATATGGGACTCATTCACACGGTTTGTATAAACCGTATAATATGCATATCCTTCTCTCATTATCACAAAAAACACAAAACCCTAATAAACACCATTGTGCGGCTGCTACTTTTCCTCCTTACTGTTCGATTCAAAAGGGAAACATCAAAGGAGACTCTTGTGGCTCCTACTTGGTGTCTAGTCGCGGTGCTCTACAACAAGTTCAAGGGGTGTGCATTCGTGTTTTCTTTGTGTGTTTTGATCACGCTGCGAGGGTGTGGTTTCGACCTTGCTTTATTCTTTTTTTTTTGATCTCTTTATCAACGTATGAATGTCACCTGAAACGGTATAAATCAGTAAATATATCAACATGTATAAGATTTAAAAGTTGCATGAATTCATCAATAGTTTTTACATGAAATAACAATCTAAAAGCCTATCTGTGAACCTATTGGTGTCTTGTTATTCGACCATGTATGCACTTGAACATGACCTCTAATACGCGACCAATAAGCTGTTGAAACTGATCACATTCGAACTAAATAAAAGAGTAAACAAACCCGCTTGTTTCGTTACTGTTTTCGAACTCACATGTTTGTTTTGTTATTATTGTTTTCGAACCCATGCTGTAAAGAAAAGAGGGTGTTGAGTAGAGTGAAAACTCATGATTTTATGTGACCGTTAAAAGTGTCGTGTGGCTGTGTTATGGGTCGCTATGTGGGCTGTTTTAGGCAGGAAACAAGAGTGGGTTTAAGTGTGTATTTTGGTGTGTAAAAGGGCTATAAAATGGTCGAGTTTCCTGCAAGTAAAATGGGTTTTATGTGTGTATCGTGTGGTGTTAAATGGGTGTCGAAAGGGTTGTGGATTCATACGTAGGTTTGCTGTGTCGATGGGCTGGGAAAAGGGTAGAACATGCTTACACTTTTCTGTTTCATGTCGCATTATATAAATGAAAAGAAGGCGTCGCGAGTTAGTTGGTGTCGTGAATATATGTTGTGGTTGTGTCGCGTGTTTTACACGTCGGTCATGGTTTCGAATACATTCATTTTACTGTCGTCGTGTGTGAGTAAAATGATCGTGTAAGGCTGTCTAATGTTCAAATCGTTTTGATATATGTCATGCGAGGAGACAAATTACATGCATGGTCTTTCTCCTTTCTATGTTCTATCTTCGAAACAAATAAAAGAAAGAGTAACTTGGGTTGTTGATTGTACAGCAAGGATTTTAATAAGATAAGTGCATGCATGGGTTGTTTTCTTTCTGTGTCCTATTCGAATCATCAAATCACATAGGACAATAGGTGCAATCGTTTGACTATTTGATATGGTAGACAGTTCAAGAAATTATTTTAGCCTTATTCCCCAAAATGTCATAATTCACCCTATACTTTAGTATTTAGACTCATTAAAACCCTAAACTTACATACATTATCATAATAAACCCAAATTCGTGTATATCATCATTTTAACTAATTAAACGTGACTAAATGGTAACATTAACGATAAATGACTAATATTACTAATTACGAAAAATTACTAGTTCGGGAAACCTGACTAAAATAATTAATCTGATTTAAAATAAGTTATTAATCAGACGATCATAAATTCGTGTAGATTCGCTGAAGATGGAGTTTACTTCCGATCTTTTCGTTTCTAGTTGTGTTTTCACTTGCGGTCTAAGGTACAGATATTCTACCCTTTTTCAGTAAGGGTGCGTTCGTTCTCATGATTTTCTAGATCTTGATTCATTAGGATTCCCTTAAGCCATTGCTATAATCCCCTATTCTTTGATTCATCTGTTTGATATGCTTCGTTGATATTATGATTCATTTGAAATAAGTATTCGAATCACTTGATGCTTAGAAGGTTCATTTGATTTTGTAATTGGATGTGAAAACCTTTCTTAATTTTATCATGGAAATGTTTTGAGAAAAACTAATTTTAAAATGATGTTTATGAACGATGCGATACCACTTTTATATGAAATTTTACTAAACTTTTATGAAAACTACTTTCAAAGACTACCTTTATGAAAATCATTCTTAAAGATCATTTTTATGAAAACTATTATTAAAAGATTTCTTTAAATGAACATTTGATAGAAACCTTTGAATTGAACCTTGCTATGAACCATTTGATTTCGAACCTTTGAGATCCTATGTCTGATATAATTCCCTCATTGACTCATGACATTCATTGTATGATTGTCATTCTTATTTATTCATTCTGAAATTTATTTAAATGTCTCTGCTATGCTATGCTTATGTTTGCCATGCTTATTTGAATTACTATCTTGTTTCTCTTGCCATGCTAGATTATATTTTTTGTATGCTATGATAGATCTGTGCCTGAGCTTACCTAGTTGTGGAGGTACCATGACCATGTCTTTGATGGCACCTTAGGCATGACACTCCCGTAGAGGTGTGATAGATCTACGGCGTTCCCCCTTATGTTTATGTATTATATTGTGATCACTATTGGCCATTAATGCGTGTGTGTGCTTAGTCTAGTACTGACATACATACTTATGTTAGGGAGCGTATGGATGCATCCTAGGTTTTATGTTTTATGTGATTATGGTGACCAGGTGGTGTGTGCCTTACACTCCTTCTCACACTTTTATTTACTTAGAGGTCTCCCCTCTTCGTATACTTGTTATGCTTTAGTATGATTTGACGATTTATGTATGGAGTTCTTATGGCACATCCTTATATAAACCTTTTCATTATTTCATTCTTTCTCTCGATTCAATTATTATTCAGTTCTCATGCATTCCTGATTTTTAGTTCTCTTTAAATTCGTATGACTTTCATAATTATACTTTCGTTTTGTATTCTTATTCCTTCGTTGCTTATGCTTATTTACCGTCCTGTTATGTTATAATTATCTGTTCACTGGGCTTTTTAAGCTCAGCCGCATTTCTTTCCATGCGGCAGGTTTTAGATGGAAGCTGGGTTATGAGTGGAGAGCACTTGGGACTTAGAGGACATTTACTTTCATAGCTATCCTGGAGTAGAGATGACTAGAAGTAATTACGATTGTAGACTTAGAATTTATTATTTTTCCCTTTGTAACCTTGTATTTCAGATTTTCCTTTGTAACCTTTGAAATTCATTTTGTATTATTTAGTCATATGCTTGTGTTTGCTTTGATATGTCACCATAACGTAATACTTCTACCCTTATCGGGTGGGGTTGTTACAACTTTGATTCCAGATCCTCTTGATTCAGTTCAGTACCTTCCATAAACAAGTGTACGTGCTCCCACATAGCCTTGGCTATCTTCTGGGCATCAATACTCCTGAAGATAGGATTGGGAATCCCTTGGAGTATATAAGACATAGCTAGCTCATTTGCCTCTTGTTGTAAGGCTTGTTCTGCAGTTAGTTGAGCTAGAGGAGTGGGTGCTGTTGGCGCTTATCTTGGAGGAACTTGAGTTGGATCACCGGGAATGGTTGTTGTAGGTGCTGGATATGGTCCATCAATGATGACTTTCTTTATATATTTCCCGTGAGGTTTCCTTAGTTCAATGAAATGGAGAAAACGACTGGACCACTGCACATAGTTACCAGGTGTGAGCATGGGTGGTGTGTCTTGAGAACCAGCTTCATGCCTTGATTGCTGACTACTTATGGCCTCACACATTTTGGTAAACCAGTGTGGTTCTTTGGAAGATGGTTGGTAGTTCTGCATTGGTTGAAGAAGAAGTTGTTGCTACTGAGGGAATTCATGTTGATGCATGAACATTTGATGTTGTTGATACTGTGGTTGGTATGATGGTTGATATTGTTGTTGAGGATATTGCTGCTGAAATGGTTGTTGACGGTACTGTGGCTGTTGTTGATTGTAGAATTTGTAATTGTATGGTGGTTGAAACATCTTTGTGTTTTTGTTGATCGTTTAGATAAATAAGATGTGTGTTATGAGTTGTGAAGTTTGGTTATGGTTAAGTGATGTTTTTGTCCAATTGCGAAAATTACTGTTCACAACAATTGCGAAAAAACACTGTTCACGCTGCCAATTGCGAAAGATCTTTCAATTGCGAAAAGTCTGTCAATTGCGAAAAGTCTGTCAACTACGAAAGTTCAGAGAATTGCGAAAAATCCCAAGAATTGCGAAAACTCCAACTATTGCGATAAGAAATATATAATTGCGAAAAAAATTTCTAATTGCGAAAGATCAAACAATTGCGAAAAGTTATCTCAATTGCGAAATGAAAGGCAATTGCGATAAGTTTATCAGAATTGCGAAAGATCTAGCAATTTCGAAAGATTTTCAAAATTACAATTTCGATCACTTTCTCAAATCTTATACAAGAAATGAGATTTAAAGCGAAGTCGAAGTATTTTCACAAGCTTATACAAGCAAGGAAAATACTGAGTTCCAATTGCGAAAAAATCCGAAGGCTGCTGAAGATTGCGAAAAACCCTTGAGAATTGCGAAAAACCCTCTTTATCCACAATTGCGAAAAACCCTCTTTTATCTAAATTTCACCACAATTGCGAAAAACCCTCTTTTCACCAACTTTTTCAGATCTGACGATTACGCTTTGAAAATGAAGTTCTATTCGATTGTTTTTGGTTTTTAACGTCTAATTTTACGTAGATTATAAGGAAATTTGCAATTTTAAACGTGAAAACCAAAGGTGATAAATTTCTACAACTAGCAACGAACAAAAAAACTAGTGTTTTACGATTCAAATTTGAACAAAAACTCACGTAATTAACGTTAGATCTATTCTCAATTCACTATTTTATCTTTTCACTTAACAAGTCTAACGATAAGCGATTGAAATAAGATTTTAGATCGTATTTTCCACAAAACCACGTTAAACACTTAAACCAAACGAAAAAACTTATGAAATAACGATGAGATCTACTCGATAACACACACTTAACTATCCTTAGGCGAATGATACCACTTGTCGGTCCGTAATATCGATGTAACACTAGATCTAGTCTATTAATTAACCACGCAAACAACTATAACTAACTACGTATTAAACTAATTACGTTAACAACAATAAACAAGTAACAACGAGAGAAAGAGAAGAAGAGAATTAAGAGAAGAGAAGGATGATTTTATTACACTTGAGAATTCGACAGAGCTTCGGCACAAGTAACAAAAACCAACGAGTAGAATGAAGCCCCATGCCTTGTATTTATAGGCGTGGAGGCATAGGATATGCTTTAGCATATTCTCTTCTAGAATGATCCTAATTAGATGCTAATTAGATTCCCTAAGGCACATGGGCTACTAATGTGCCTTGGGCTTTTACTAAACATATAGCCCATTACAATTTAAGCAACCAAATTAATAAAACATGACTAAGACTTGAAATTAAATAAAACGCGTTCCAAACACTTTTTTTAATACTATTACCACCAACAAAAGTTTACATTACCTGTAAATACCACCAACATTACAAACTTGTTTTCCAGCTAGCATTTATTTATCTACGAGGATAATATTTTTGCCTAGTCAGCGGGTTGCCTCAATGGGTCGGGTTTCCAACGGTAAAAAAAACCATCCCCACAAATATAAACCGTTTCCTCTAAACATCAATCCTAACCCTAAACCTATCCCCAAATCATAACGGTCCAAAAATCACACCCCCAATGTCTCATTATCGTCGCAATAATTCCAAGTTATGTACTTGCAAGCTTCCGGTTAGGGTTTTAACATCTTGGATGCCAAGCAATCCGGGTCGACATTTATTGGTTTGTCCAAATCGTAGGGTAAGTTCTTGATGATTAATTTCACTATCGATGTAATTAAACTGAATATCTGCAATAAATTGTCATTTGAATTGCAGAAACCTGTCAAAAAGAAATGTGAGACATGGATTTTGTTCGATCCAGAAATTGAGAGTGATTGGTATAGGGCACAAATGTATGAGATGTATGGGTTGCTTACTCCAAATGAAAGACCTCAACTTGACAATGAGATGACCCGTGAAGAAAGGTTAATGGAGTTGCAAGAACAAGTTATTCCCTCACTTATGACCCATTTGACTTTTTGGAAGTCAACAAGTTTTCTTTTCTTTTTGCTTCTTGTTGTTGTAGTAGCTGTCAAATAAGTATGTTTCTAGTAGGATTGAACATCATGTAAACTACTGTTGTTGTATTTTGGGAATGGTTTGTATGAATGGAAATATCTTTTGGTTCTTGATGTTGCAGCTTTGACTTTTCACTACAAAATATGTTATTGTTGCAGCTATTGTTCTTGATTTTGATATAATGTCATACAAGATTAAACAAACAAGATAAAACAAACAATATACTGTCATGAATGTAACAAATGGTTCATGATTTTGATATGCTATGGTTCATGAATTTGAAATGCTGTCATAAATGTCAAACATACAAGATAAAACAGAAGAAACAATATACTAGATAAAACAAGTTCTTGCATTCATTAGAATAAAGTCATGTGGGGGACAAACCCCTAGAGTTTGGGACCATAACAGACAATAATTCAACCATCCAGACCATAATTCAACCATTACAATACAAAAGACATAGATATAATAAGTTTGGGGCCACAAAAGATACCACATGATAATGTCTGATAGCTACTTATTTGAATGCAATAAAGAACTAAAAGCTTCCAATACTACTCCACTGAGAATGCTTTATCTGTTGTTGACCCTTCACCATTTGACCCAAAACCAGTTTTCTTCATCTGCATGCTAAAAATCCTCTCAGATCTACCCCTGTTCTTGTGGTAAATTCTCATGTCTAGGTCAGATGTTGCAGCTTTCCTTTTTCTTCCTCTCTTCTGTTTTGGTTCATCTGGTGCACTTGTATCAACACCTTTTCCCTTTTCATCAACTGCAACTCCATCTGCAACTGGTTTTGCATCTGCATCTTGTTGTTCATCTGCAACTTGTTCTGAATGTTTGACAACAGATTCTTGTGTTTCCAGATTATCATTGAGAGTGTTGAGAGTCCTATTTAAAGGTTCCACATCAAATGATTCATCTGGGCTACCCCTTTCAGCAGGTTCACCTTCTTGTGTTTCCATATTTTCATCTCTATTTGGACTATACACATCACTGTACCACCACTGCTGCCTAAGCTCTAATTCTGCTTCTTCTTTGAGTTTTTGTTGGTGTTCCTTTTCAGCTCTATCTGCTGCTTCAAGTGTTAACCTCAAGGCCTCTTCATCATGCTCCCAATCTTGCTTTTCAGCTCTATCTGCCGCTTCAAGTGCAAATGCGTATATGCTGCCATAGCGTAGACACAAGGTATACCAAACAATTGCCACATCCTACACATACACAGTTTCAGGTGGATATTGACACCATATGCCTCATTACCATTCCTAACCTCCAGTTCTTGAAATCCACTAGGAATCATTGTCCAAAACTTGTGTAAATGAACCATTTGTTACTACACATACTCTTTAAACAAACATAATTGTTAACACAAAATAATGGTACCTTTGTTCATCTATTAGGAAATTTAATCTCCTTCTAATTGAGGGTGTTTGTGACAAATCACGATTTCAGGTCATTTTCCAAACCTCGACAATTCACTATTCACAAGTTACTATTCATCATTTACTATTCACCGATCACTATTCATCATTTTACTATTCATCATTTTTGAAGTCAGTTTGAGACTTTGAGAAGTTTTCAAAAATTTTACTATTCATGAAACACTATTCATTCCCGGAGGGAAACCACTATTCATGATTTTCGTTTATCATTACGTAAACTAGGTTTACGGGTATCCAAATGCGCGTAACCAGTATGGTTTAGCTGCGTATTCATGCATCATCAGTAAGGACACATCATATAGACTAGAGTAGTCTACATATCATCAGTAACATCATTATCATGTTAGGTCATGCACGGGTTTGTGTGATTTTCATTAACGTATGTTCAATTATTTAATTAACGTTACCACTCAGTTATTACTACCAACATTATATCCGATACTCCCGTCAGTGATCATAACATATTTTCATACTCAGTATAATGATATAAAGATCATATTATTACTTTACCCGGTGTTTTTAAATCAATTGCTATATTTTCCGTTAGGAGCTTATAACTCCGTCAGTTTGCGATATTTCAACCCGATAATCATTCTAACACCCGATTCTTGCAAGGAATATGATTTTACAATTTTTACAACTTCGTCGTATTTTATTTTACCTCGTCACGATTTATTTCTAGTTAACTCGGTACCCGGTAACACCTAATGTATACACTAAACTAACTAATACTTGCATAAATGGGACACAAGCTTTAATTAAACATCAAATCTCTTCTTTTTCTTCCACATGTGCCGCCACACCCCCCCCCCCTAGCCCCCTAATTCTCCATAAGCACTTGATTTAGAAGACTATAATTAATGCTAAGGTTCCTTATGTTTCTTGATTTAATTTCATAAACACATTCAAGCATAAACCAACTAGCAAAAGTTCATCATATTCTCTCTTTTTCTCTCCTCTTTGCTCGGCCAAGACAAGAACACCAAGAAGAATCCATACATTTTTCAAGAACAAGTTATAATCAAGTCTCATTTACACTCCTAGCTAGGATTTTGAAATAAAAATCCCTAGGTTACTTACACATTTCTCTCCAAATCACCTCAAATCTTCAAGTAAGCTTCAAATAAATTTCTTTATCTTTTCATACTTTCATTTGATTTATATGTTGATGTATTTTCAAGTATTAGTAGTTAAACATGCAACATAATTATGTTATATATACCACATTACACATAAATAATCTCTATCAATAGATCCATAAGTTTTACTAGTAATCTCATGAAATCCACCAAAGTTGGTGATGTTTAGGACCCCATGACACCCTAAGAAGGTGTATGGTAAGATTAGATTAGTTTTGGTGTTGATTGGAAGTGATTTGATTAAGTTTTGATCAAGACTTGAACTAGAAAAATGAGTTTTTAACACTATAGAAAAGCTACTGTCCAAAAACGTAAAATATGGAAAACTCATTAACTCATGGACTATTTTGGCCTTCATATTTAGAAAATACTTTCAAAAACGAAACCGTGGGCGCTTGAATGAGTAAAAACCGACTTACGACGAAGGAGATATGATTTTTCTAAGTTAGACGACGAAAAACTATTTTCTGAAAATTGCTTGCTGTTTTTCCGAACTTCAAAGAACAAAACGAGGCGTTAGACGTGATATAGAGGAGCCGACCTACTTAGAATATGTTAGTTCATGTTTATACAAAGCCGTGGATATAAAGAACGTAAAAAACGAGCTTATAACGACCGAGATATACGCGTTTGAAGCCCGATGATACACGAACTATTTTGACAGCCCCTAATAGAAATATTTTCTAAGTGTAAAAACTAGTATTTTTACAAGACATAACATTGATAGCCGATTTTCTAATTAATCGAGACGCGTATGATCAAAAGTTAAATAACACAACATTAAGATATTGTTACAAGGTTTCCAAAAACGTCGAGTTTAATCACTAACACTTAATGAGCACACTTCTATGACTAGCTTTGCAAAGTCATTTGGTTATATTTTTACAAGTTATGAAAAATATTAATTTGCGACGGAAACAGTATATTTGCTGATAAACCACCAAACGAGGATCGTGGAGTATCATTTCAACATAATTACACGAAAAGTAGTTTATAAATTTACGAGTGGTATCGATAACATACGTATTTGCATGTGTTACATTGTATCATTGCTTACCTTAGATCATATCATTCATAATAGGTCGCGGTTAGAGACTGAGCTTCGTTTCATCACACCCATAATTGTCATTGTTGCTATATCATCAGGTGAGTTTTCATAGCCCCGTTTTAAATTTATTAGTTGATTTCTAAACTCTCGGGGGAGAATACTATCACAACCGTGATTTTATCAGGTTAGTCTAACTATTAGTTTCGATCTATTTAAGTTTTTGCTTGGTGTGACTTAAGTGTTTTGTGTGTCATATGTGTGATAAACGTGTACTTTGGCACTAAATCCCTTTGTGTGAAGCTATTGGGGTGTCTTGAGTAGTGTTGTTTTGCAACAAGTTCATTTTGTTCACTTTGGTGACGTGGAAATGACTTGTATGGTTTTGTGTTTGGGGTTTTTGCGTAATGAGTTGTGTTCAAGTTTGTGAGTGATGAACTCAAATAAGTACATTTTATTATCATCATTTATCCTATTTATTTGACTTGTTTTATTATATTATATATGAGAATCGATACATTAATGTTTACTTTAGTAATTCTCAGGTAAAAACAAGCATTATGTGAAACTTGGCGATTTTGGACTAATTATGGAGCAAAACAAGCGAGATGTCAAAAGTCTACTGAAATCCAGAAGATGCGCCGTATCTCACTCAACAAATACGACGCAATATCATACTTAGATAAATTCGAAGACCATTGCCTGACTTTGAAGAATGCGCCACATGTAATTCTGTCATGCGCCGCATATGAAACTTTGGTCAAAGAAGAAGATCAAGCTCGTTCTACTCCAGATACGCCGCAATATACTTCTAACATACGGCGTATCACTATCAAGATTTCACCAGTTACAATCCAAGACAGCTAAAGTACATGCGCCGCATACAAAGATCAAGTTACGCCGCATCTGAAGACGGTGTACGAATATTCCAGAATATATTAATCTTGGACCCCACGCGAAGTTAAGTCAATGCGCCGCATCTATCAACTCAATGCGCCGCATCGATCCCTCAGACAGAAACTATAAATACCCCAAGGTTAGACGAATTTAAGAGACCTTTGATATAACCCTAGAGCCGAATTCAAACGACCAAGCAGCACAAGACACACCTCAAACAAAGATACAAGAGCTGTAAGAAGGTCCTGCATGTATTCAATTCATTAAGTAGTTTTGTTTTATTGTTTTAGTACGCTTTAATTCATCAGGATTGATGGGCTTGTGTCATGTGACTACGGAAGATCATGCACTCCCCTTAATATTGCTTTTCCATTAATTAAAGTTTATATGTTGATGTCTTTGGTGACTTTTATTAGTGCATTGATAACCTCTGTGTCTAGCTGAGTCTTGCTTGGGTCGCCATGCCCCTTCCTCGCCTATTTATTCTAGCGTCTCTAGAAAAGTAGGATAGACATAAGTAATCATTAAGGGTTTACTCGCCGATAAGATTAGAGCCAACGAGAAAGGTTTAATTATATACACTTCATATAAAACTAGCAATAAAACAAGTGACAAGCTATTTAATTATCAGGATAGGTCTTCTTATTGTCTCGAGTATCTATCTGTGTACGTGTGTGCTAATCGCTGATTCGTGCTCATTAGTTTAGTTTTTTATTTAATTATAACCAAACTGTGCCAGTCTCTCAGGCTGAACCCCCTTGCGTTAGATTAGGTTGTATAACTAACTTAGGATATTAAAATACTGATTAGAATAACTAGATAATACGTTCCACTCTTAGTGATCGACACTCTGCTTACCATTATATTCATACTGACCAGGTACACTGCTCGTTAAGTGTGTGTGTTATTGATAAGTCGGCTAAATATAAATTTAAAACTTGAGTAGGCATTAATACTGCTAAACCGCAACGACACATCACGCGCATCAAGTTTTTGGCGCCGTTGCCGGGGAGTGAATTGTTATTATCTGTTAATTTGATTAAGTATTTTAATTAGGTTTTTCTTTTTAGTTTTTTTTTTTTTTTTTTTTTTTAATTTCTAACCACTAACCCTGTTGTATATTAGATAGATTGCATTCATTGTATAATTTGCATATTTACTGTTTTTGTGTGTTTTTGTTTTCTGTAATTTTTGTTTCTTTTTGTTTGTTTTTATTTTTGTTTTTCTTTTTTCTGTATTTTTCTGCATTCTGCTGTCGTTGTATTGTGCTGATATAAACGATACGGCGCATCTATTTTCACAGATACGGCGTATTGCGTTTAATTTTTATAAAATACAACGCGTTTAATAAATTCGAGTACGACGCATCTTTCCCCAAGATACGGCGTATTCTGTTTTTAATAAGAAATTTTTCTAAACGCTAACGCCATACGACGCATCTGTTTTAACAGATACGGTGTATTTTCTATTTAAATTAAAAACAGTTTTCGAATTATTAAACAGAAGCGACGCATCGATCTTTATCGATACGGCGCATCTACTAAATCAAAAATCTTGTATTTTGAAACGTAACGAAAATACGGCGCATTAGCTTTTGTTAATACGATGCATTTAATTTAATAAATATAATTGATTTTTGATATTCACTTTGATCGTTTCACTACTCTCGTGCACAAGTTAGTTTACTTTCAGAATAAATGATGGCTTAAGCATCACTATGGAAGATTACATTCTGAACCTAACCAAGAGATGCTAGCTGGAGTGATCAAACCTTCGATGACTAGAAGGTTGTAATAAGACGACAAGAGTAGAGGAAAACTCAGTACTAGTAACATTGAGTATCTTAAATTCTTGAAATAGAATTCCAGGAAATGTTGCGGAGCTATACGGTAACATCTTTCGGATGAAAGAAGAAGGATGGCACGTAACAAGAAGAAAATAAGGAGCTGAACGTGAGTCTAACTTGAAGACTCTGGAATAAAGACAAGTGCTGACCGGGAGACAACCCGAAGGAAAAAAATTTACTTTTCTGTTCTGTGTCGAGTCTGTCAGACCTGCAGAAAATGCGGCGCATCTCCATCATAAGATGCGACGCATCACCTGTACTGGTCATATCTTATTTCATTTTCTGCATTTTTATTTTTGACTTTAAAACTTTATGTCAGTTTATTTAATGCGGCGCATCCCTGGTTAAGGATGCGACGCATCTTTTATTCTGATTCGTATTTACTCCAGGCTCGATACGGCGTATCTTCTTCCATAAGATACGGCGTATCGACTGACCTGATGATTTACAGTTTAATTTTTTAGGTTTTATTTTTACTAACTACTAATGTATTATGCAAGTTTGAACCCTCTTAACTCAGGTGTGTTAAAGTCTAAATGGTATTATAGATTCCTGCATTTTTGTGGATACATCATTTATGAAGCTTAAACGTTCTCATCCACAAGAAAGTTGATTTTTGCTCTTATACGACTAATGGAGGATCATACCGAGCAAATCTCAGGGGAGTTTTTCAGTTCTAATTTTTTTATTTTCCAGTTTTTAACCTTTGACACAAACAACGAGGACGTTATTTAACTTAAGTGGTGGGGATGGAGAATTAGAACACTTTCTTGTCCTAAACTTTTTCAAAATATGCTTAAAATGCGCTTAATATATCAAAATTTAAATTTTTTTTTAGCATGTTTTTGTTTAAAGTCTAAATTACATAACCGCACACATAACTCTATTCTTTCAAAATATTAAAACTTTAGTGTGCCGGTGACTTGTAAACTTTAGAACTTGGCTTGTATACTATTCGAGACCACCATAATAAGTATTATCTATATAATTGGAGTGACTTGTCTAAATTGGTAAATTTCTAGGATTACACCCAAATAGCCTTTATATGTTATGTGATATTAACTAACTACACTGGTCAGTTAACCCCCGTATAAACCCTTTGTTTACTCTCACTTTTAGAGTAAGATACCCTTAGAAAAACCCTCAGAGCCATTCCTTTCGTTTCTTACACCTTTGTTATAATGTTTCGATACACCCTTACACCTTAGCCTACCCTGTAGATTAAAATCCGTGGTTAATTGCTTTAGGCAAAGTGTGTTTCCTTACATTACCTGTGTTCGCGTGCGTAATTCATTATCTTTGGTTAGGTCGGAAAATTGCACAATGCAATTGGTATGAAAGTAAATATTGTATAACTTTTAGTTTATTTTTCGTGTGTTTGCTACTTTCACTATTACAGTTATTTCTGAAAGTATGAAGAGTATGGAAAAATTATCCGAAAAAATAGTGATAGAAAAGTTGTGAAATTTTACACATATATGTTGATGTCAAAAAAAAATAGAAAAGAAAAAGAAAAAGGAAAAGTTGGAAGTTTGTTTTAACCAACTTATGTAAAGTTTTGTATTAAGTGGGAGATATCACCACTATTTGTTGTTGTATATTATATTTATGGATTGAATGGGAGTTGGCCGTTATGGGAATGCCAACTAAGGTTATTCTTTGATTGAAATTTTGTTAAGTATAATTCGTGTCTACCTAAAGCGTGTGTTTCAACTGTTAAAGCGTGAGTTATTCAATGATATGAGTCTTATTCATGGGTTGGTTGGGAAAGTGATTAACCACACTTAGGATTTTAATTTATCTGTTTTGTTTATTTTTCATTTTACACCAATTTGTATCCCAAATATTATCCATACCCTATATCATTCTTCATCCAAACCTTTGATTTATTGAGATTAGGGATTTGAGCAATCTTAAGTATCGTAGTCGTGGATTCGGCTATGTATTTATGATTTTGTCGCCCTTTTTGATATAATATTATTGGTGAAGATTACTTGGTCCTATCTTTAGCCCATTCGAGTTAAGGAATTGAGCAATTGCAAGTATCGTGGTCGTGGATTCGATCATGTATTTGTAATTTTGTCGCCTTTTCTGGAATATGAGATCGATAGAGATTAAAAAGGATGATCAACCCTTAACCAACAAACCCTTTTTACCGCTTTAGACTTGTTACTCCTTGTCCTAAACTTTTTCAAAATTTGCTTAAAATGCGCTTAATATATCAAAATTTAAAATTTTTTTTAGCATGTTTTTGTTTAAAGTCTAAATTACATAACCGCACACATAACTCTATTCTTTCAAAAATATTAAAACTTTAGTGTGCCGGTGACTTGTAAACTTTAGAACTTAGCTTGTATACTATTCGAGACCACCATAATAAGTATTATCTATATAATTGGAGTGACTTGTCTAAATTGGTCAATTTCTAGGATTACACCCAAATAGCCTTTATATGTTATGTGATATTAACTAACTACACTGGTTAGTTAACCCCCGTATAAACCATTTGTTTACTCTCACTTTTAGAGTAAGATACCCCTAGAAAAACCCTCAGAGCCATTCCTTTCGTTTCTTACACCTTTGTTATAATGTTTCGATACACCCTTACACCTTAGCCTACCCTGTAGATTAAAAACCGTGGTTAATTGCTTTAGGCAATGTTTGTTTCCTTACATTACCTGTGTTCGTGTGCGTAATTCATTATCTTTGGTTAGGTCGGGAAATTGCACAATGCAATTGGTATGAAAGTAAATATTGTATAACTTTTAGTTTATTTTTCGTGTGTTTGCTACTTTCACTATTACAGTTATTTCTGAAAGTATGAAGAGTATGGAAAAATTATCCGGAAAAATAGTGATAGAAAAGTTGTGAAATTTTACTCATATATGTTGATGTCAAAAAAAAATAGAAAAGAAAAAGAAAAAAGGAAAAGTTGGAAGTTTGTTTTAACCAACTTATGTAAAGTTTTGTATTAAGTGGGAGATATCACCACTATTTGTTGTTGTATATTATATTTATGGATTGAATGGGAGTTGGCCGTTATGGGAATGCCAACTAAGGTTATTCTTTGATTGAAATTTTGTTAAGTATAATTCGTGTCTACCTAAAGCGTGTGTTTCAACTGTTAAAGCGTGAGTTATTCAATGATATGAGTCTTATTCATGGGTTGGTTGGGAAAGTGATTAACCACACTTAGGATTTTAATTTATCTGTTTTGTTTATTTTTCATTTTACACCAATTTGTATCCCAAATATTATCCATACCCTATATCATTCTTCATCCAAACCTTTGATTTATTGAGATTAGGGATTTAAGCAATCTTAAGTATCGTAGTCGTGGATTCAGCTATGTATTTATGATTTTGTCGCCCTTTTTGATATAATATTATTGGTGAAGATTACTTGGTCCTATCTTTAGCCCATTCGAGTTAAGGAATTGAGCAATTGCAAGTATCGTGGTCGTGGATTCGATCATGTATTTGTAATTTTGTCGCCTTTTCTAGAATATGAGATCGATAGAGATTAAAAAGGATGATCAACCCTTAACCAACAAACCCGTTTTACCGCTTTAGACTTGTTACTCCTTGTCCTAATTTTTTCAAAATATGGTTAAAATGCGCTTAATATATCAAAATTTAAAATTTTTTTTAGCATGTTTTTGTTTAAAGTGTAAATTACATAACCGCACACATAACTCTATTCTTTCAAAAATATTAAAACTTTAGTGTGCCGGTGACTTGTAAACTTTAGAACTTGGCTTGTATACAATTCGAGACCACCATAATGAGTATTATCTATATAATTAGAGTGACTTTTCTAAATTGGTAAATTTCAAGGATTACACCCAAATAGCCTTTATATGTTATGTGATATTAACTAACTACACTGGTTAGTTAACCCCCGTATAAACCCTTTGTTTACTCTCACTTTTAGAGTAAGATACCCCTAAAAAAACCCTCAGAGCCATTCCTTTCGTTTCTTACACCTTTGTTATAATGTTTCGATACACCCTTACACCTTAGCCTACCCTGTAGATTAAAATCCGTGGTTAATTGCTTTATGCAAAGTGTGTTTCCTTACATTACCTTTGTTCGTGTGCGTAATTCATTATCTTTGGTTAGGTCGGGAAATTGCACAATGCAATTGGTATGAAAGTAAATATTGTATAACTTTTAGTTTATTTTTCGTGTGTTTGCTACTTTCACTATTACATTTATTTCTGAAAGTATGAAGAGTATTGAAAAATTATCCGGAAAAATAGTGATAGAAAAGTTGTGAAATTTTACACATACATGTTGATGTCAAAAAAAAAAATAGAAAAGAAAAAGAAAAAGGAAAAGTTGGAAGTTTATTTTAACCAACTTATGTAAAGTTTTGTATTAAGTGGGAGATATCACCCTATTTTTGTTGTATATTATATTTATGGATTGAATGGGAGTTGGCCGTTATGGGAACGCCAACTAAGGTTATTCTTTGATTGAGATTTTGTTGAGTATAATTAGTGTCTACCTAAAGCGTGTGTTTCAAGTGTTAAAGCGTGAGTTATTCAATGATATGAGTCTTATTCATGGGATGGTTGGGAAAGTGATTAACCACACTTAGGATTTTAATTTATCTGTTTTGTTTATTTTTCATTTTACACCAATTTGTATCCCAAATATTATCCATACCCTATATCATTCTTCATCCAAACCTTTGATTTATTGAGATTAGGGATTTGAGCAATCTTAAGTATCGTAGTCGTGGATTCGGCTATCTATTTATGATTTTGTCGCCCTTTTTGATATAATATTATTGGTGAAGATTACTTGGTCCTATCTTTAGCCCATTCGAGTTAAGGAATTGAGCAATTGCAAGTATCGTGGTCGTGGATTCGATCATTTATTTTTAATTTTGTCGCCTTTTCTGGAATATGAGATCGATAGAGATTAAAAAGGATGATCAACCCTTAACCAACAAACCCTTTTTACCGCTTTAGACTTGTTACTCATTGTCCTAAACTTTTTCAAAATATGCTTAAAATGCGCTTAATATATCAAAATTTAAAATTTTTTTAAGCATGTTTTTGTTTAAAGTCTAAATTACATAACCGCACACATAACTCTATTCTTTCAAAAATATTAAAACTTTAGTGTGCCGGTGACTTGTAAACTTTAGAACTTGGCTTGTATACTATTCGAGACCACCATAATGAGTATTATCTATATAAATGGAGTGACTTGTCTAAATTGGAAAATTTCTAGGATTACACCAAATAGCCTTTATAAGTTATGTGATATTAACTAACTACACTGGTTAGTTAACCCCCGTATAAACCCTTTGTTTACTCTCACTTTTAGAGTAAGATACCCCTAGAAAAAACCCTCAGAACCATTCCTTTCGTTTCTTACACCTTTGTTATAATGTTTCGATACACCCTTACACCTTAGCCTACCCTGTAGATTAAAATCCGTGGTTAATTGCTTTAGGCAAAGTGTGTTTCCCTAAATTACCTGTGTTCGCGTGCGTAATTCATTATCTTTGGTTAGGTCGGGAAATTGCACAATGCAATTGGTATGAAAGTAAATATTGTATAACTTTTAGTTTATTTTTCGTGTGTTTGCTACTTTCACTATTACAGTTATTTCTGAAAGTATGAAGAGTATGGAAAAATTATCCAGAAAAATAGTGGAAGAAAAGTTGTGAAATTTTACACATATATGTTGATGTCAAAAAAAAAATAGAAAAGAAAAAGAAAGAGGAAAAGTTGGTAGTTTGTTTTAACCAACTTATGTAAAGTTTTGTATTAAGTGGGAGATATCACCACTATTTGTTGTTGTATATTATATTTATGGATTGAATGGGAGTTGGCCTTTATGGGAACGCCAACTAAGGTTATTCTTTGATTGAGATTTTGTTGAGTATAATTCGTATCTACCTAAAGCGTGTGTTTCAAGTGTTAAAGCGTGAGTTATTCAGTGATATGAGTCTTATTCATGGGATGGTTGGGAAAGTGATTAACCACACTTAGGATTTTAATTTATCTGTTTTGTTTATTTTTCATTTTACACCAATTTGTATCCCAAATATTATCCATACCCTATATCATTCTTCATCCAAACCTTTGATTTATTGAGATTAGGGATTTGAGCAATCTTAAGTATCGTAGTCGTGGATTCGGCTATGTATTTATGATTATGTCGCCCTTTTTGATATAATATTATTGGTGAAGATTACTTGGTCCTATCTTTAGCCCATTCGAGTTAAGGAATTGAGCAATTGCAAGTATCGTGGTCGTGGATTCGATCATGTATTTGTAATTTTGTCGCCTTTTCTGGAATATGAGATCGATAGAGATTAAAAAGGATGATCAACCCTTAACCAACAAACCCTTTTTACCGCTTTAGACTTGTTACTCCTTGTCCTAAACTTTTTCAAAATATGCTTAAAATGCGCTTAATATATCAAAATTTAAATTTTTTTTTTTAGCATGTTTTTGTTTAAAGTCTAAATTACATAACCGCACACATAACTCTATTCTTTCAAAAATATTAAAACTTTAGTGTGCCGGTGACTTGTAAACTTTAGAACTTGGCTTGTATACTATTCGAGACCACCATAATGAGTATTATCTATATAATTGGAGTGACTTGTCTAAATTGGTAAATTTCTAGGATTACACCCAAATAGCCTTTATATGTTATGTGATATTAACTAACTACACTGGTTAGTTAACCCCCGTATGAACCCTTTGTTTACTCTCACTTTTAGAGTAAGATACCCCTAAAAAAACTCTCAGAGCCATTCCTTTCGTTTCTTACACCTTTGTTATAATGTTTCGATACACCCTTACACCTTAGCCTACCCTGTAGATTAAAATCCGTGGTTAATTGCTTTAGGCAAAGTGTGTTTCCTTACATTACCTGTGTTCGTGTGCGTAATTCATTATCTTTGGTTAGGTCAGGAAATTGCACAATGCAATTGGTATGAAAGTAAATATTGTATAACTTTTAGTTTATTTTTCGTGTGTTTGCTACTTTCACTATTACAGTTATTTCTGAAGGTATGAAGTGTATGGAAAAATTATCCGGAAAAATAGTGATAGAAAAGTTGTGAAATTTTACACATATATGTTGATGACAAAAAAAAAATAGAAAAGAAAAAGAAAAAGGAAAAGTTGGAAGTTTGTTTTAACCAACTTATGTAAAGTTTTGTATTAAGTGGGAGATATCACCACTATTTGTTGTTGTATATTATATTTATGAATTGAATGGGAGTTGGCCGTTATGGGAACGCCAACTAAGGTTATTCTTTGATTGAGATTTTGTTGAGTATAATTCGTGTCTACCTAAAGCGTGTGTTTCATGTGTTAAAGCATGAGTTATTCAATGATATGAGTCTTATTCATGGGATGGTTGGGAAAGTGATTAACCACACTTAGGATTTTAATTTATCTATTTTGTTTATTTTTTATTTTACACCAATTTGTATCCCAAATATTATCCATACCCTATATCATTCTTCATCCAAACCTTTGATTTATTGAGATTAGGGATTTGAGCAATCTTAAGTATCGTAGTCGTGGATTCGGCTATGTATTTATGATTTTGTCGCCCTTTTTGATATAATATTATTGGTGAAGATTACTTGGTCCTATCTTTAGCCCATTCGAGTTAAGGAATTGAGCAATTGCAAGTATCGTGGTCGTGGATTCGATCATTTATTTTTAATTTTGTCGCCTTTTCTGGAATATGAGATCGATAGAGATTAAAAAGGATGATCAACCCTTAACCAACAAACCCTTTTTACCGCTTTAGACTTGTTACTCATTGTCCTAAACTTTTTCAAAATATGCTTAAAATGCGCTTAATATATCAAAATTTAAAAATTTTTTTAGCATGTTTTTGTTTAAAGTCTAAATTACATAACCGCACACATAACTCTATTCTTTCAAAAATATTAAAACTTTAGTGTGCCGGTGACTTGTAAACTTTAGAACTTGGCTTGTATACTATTCGAGACCACCATAATGAGTATTATCTATATAAATGGAGTGACTTGTCTAAATTGGTAAATTTCTAGGATTACACCCAAATAGCCTTTATAAGTTATGTGATATTAACTAACTACACTGGTTAGTTAACCCCCGTATAAACCCTTTGTTTACTCTCACTTTTAGAGTAAGATACCCCTAGAAAAACCCTCAGAGCCATTCCTTTCGTTTCTTACACCTTTGTTATAATGTTTCGATACACCCTTACACCTTAGCCTACCCTGTAGATTAAAATCCGTGGTTAATTGCTTTAGGCAAAGTGTGTTTCCTTAAATTACCTGTGTTCGCGTGCGTAATTCATTATCTTTGGTTAGGTCAGGAAATTGCACAATGCAATTGGTATGAAAGTAAATATTGTATAACTTTTTGTTTATTTTTCGTGTGTTTGCTACTTTCACTATTACAGTTATTTCTGAAAGTATGAAGAGTATGGAAAAATTATCCGGAAAAATAGTGGAAGAAAAGTTGTGAAATTTTACACATATATGTTGATGTCAAAAAAAAAATAGAAAAGAAAAAGAAAGAGGAAAAGTTGGTAGTTTATTTTAACCAACTTATGTAAAGTTTTGTATTAAGTGGGAGATATCACCACTATTTGTTGTTGTATATTATATTTATGGATTGAATGGGAGTTGGCTGATGAACTCAAATAAGTACATTTTATTACTATCATTTATCCTATTAATTTGACTTGTTTTACTATATTATGTATGAGGATTGATACTTAATCGTTTACTTTTGTAATTCTCAGGTAAAAACAAGCATTTGGTGAAACTTGGCGATTTTGGACTAATAATGGAGCAAAACGTACATAAAGTGGAAGTCTACTGACATGGACAAGATCAAGCCAATTCTGCTCCAGATGCGCCGCATCTCACTATCAACATGCGCCGCATCTCTATCAAGATATCACCAGATACGATCCAAGATACAAGAGGACATGCGCCGCATCTAATAAAGAGTTACGCCGCATCTTCTGGCGGTGTACGAATATTCCTGAATATTATAATCTTGGACCCCACGCGAAGTTACGTACATGCGCCGCATCTACTTAAGTAGATGCGCCGCATCTTCCCTCAGACACAAACTATAAATACCCCGTAGACCAGACACAAAAAGAGTTCCGGAGACACAGAGATTCGGAAGTTCGAAAACCTAAAGACCGAACAGAAGAGAAGGACGAATTCAGTCAAGAAGGCAGCACAAGACACACCCAAATCGAAGATACAAGAGCTGTAAGAAGGTGCTGCATGTATTTAATTCATTAAGTAGTTTTGTTTTATTGTTTTAGCAAACTTTAATTCATCAGGATTGGTGGCTTGTGTAATGTGACAACGGAAAGATTGCACTCCCTTTAATACTTGCTTTCCCATCAATTAAAGTTTATATGTTGATGTCTTTGGTTACTACTTATTAGTGCATTGACCACCTCTGTGTTTATTAGTGGCTTGCGGGCACCCGACTGCGGGACAAGGTGTGGCTCCCACGGTTGTTTCTAAATTGATCACTTAGGAATAACTTTTAGACATAAGTCGTCATTAAGGGTTTACTCGCCGATGAGAATAGGACCAACGAGAAAGGGTTAATTACATACACTTCATATAAAGCTATCAATAAAACAAGTGACAAACTACTTAATCATAAGGACAGCCCTCTTATTGTCTCGAGTATCTATCTGTGTACGTGTGTGCTACTTGCTGATTCGTGCCTATTTGTTTATTTTATTATTTAATTGCAAACAAAACTGTGCCAGTCTCTCAGGCTGAAACCCCCTTGCGTTAGGATATTAAAATACTGATTAGATTAATTAGATTATACGTTCCACTCTTAGTGATCGACACTCTACTTACCATTATCTTCATACTGACCGGGTACACTGCTCGTTAAGTGTGTGTGTTATTGATAAGTCGGCTAAATATAAATTTAAAACTTGAGTAGGCATTAAAACTGCTAAACCGCAACGACACATCACGCGCATCAAGTTTTTGGCGCCGCTGCCGGGGAGTGAATTGTTATTTTCTGTTAATTTGATTAGTATTTTAATTAGGTTTTTCTTTTTATTAGATTAATTGCATCATTGTACTATTTTGCATATTTGTTGTATTGTGTGTTAATTTGTTTGCTTTTGTTTTTATTTTTGTGTGTTTTATTTTTTTGTTTGGTGTGTTTAATTTTTATTTTTATTTTTCGTATTTTTCTGTTCTGCTATCGTTGTACTGTGCTAAATCAAACGATACGGCGCATCTGATCTCTCAGATACGGCGTATTGCGTTTAATTTTTTTAATACAACGCGTTTAATTAATTCGATACGACGCATCTTTTCCCCAAGATACGGCGTATCTGTTTTTAATAAGAAAATTTTTCTAAGCGATAAAGTAATACGACGCATCTGCTTTTGTAGATACGGCGTATCTGTTTTTGATAAAAACTTTTCTAAAACGTTAACGCTATACGACGCATCTTCTTTTGAAGATACGGCGTATCTATTATTTTAATTAAAAACAGTTTGCGAATTATTAAACAAATACGGCGTATCGATTTCCGTCGATACGGCGCATCTTACTGAATCAAAAATCTTTTATTTGTAAACGTAACGAAAATACGGCGCATTAACTTTCGTTAATACGACGCATTTAATTTTAATTAGATAAACTGATTTTTGATTAACTAATTCGATACGGCGCATTCATAAATTCTAAGCGGCGTATCTATTTTCTGAATAAAAATCTGATTAAATTTTAACGTATTAAGATACGGCGTATCCAACTCTTTGGATACGGCGCATCATCTGCAGATATCAGCAACTTTTATTCTTTTCTAAATTCCGAACGGGAAATATTCTGACTTACCCTTATACTTGGAAGCTTTTACTTTGAAATATTCTTGTTGATAATTTTCAGGATCAATGTTCGATATCTTCCCAAACTGGTTCGGAAGACCCCAAAGAAACCTTACTATGGAAGAGTTTGCATTACTTATCGCTCAAGCCAATGAACAAGAACATCATGAGGCAAGGAACTTTATCACCGAATTCAAAGGCAGTCATGAGCTATTACTAAAGGAACAAAACAATTTGATCAATGGTTTGGCAATTGAAGTGCACCAATTGTCAACAGTGCTTAACAAGGTTCTTTTGGTAAGGCACGATCTGAAAGGAATTACAACTAGAGGCGGAAAGTCAACCTTTCAAATCGGAGAGACGCCCGAGGATGACAGTACCAACGTAATTTCCCCTGAATCTTTACCACCCGAGCAAGAGCAACAAAAAGAGACTGATCCAGAACCTGTGACTAGAAAAGAACCTTCTGTTGAACCTAAACGATCAACACCACCTTTCCCACACAGGGCAAGGAAAGAGAAAGAAGATGCCTATCAAAAGAAATTCCTGGAGAATCTCAAGCAGCTGCAGCTAAGCATACCGTTTATGGAAGCCCTAGTGCAAATGCCGAAATATGCTAAATATCTGAAAAGCTTGCTTACAAACAAGTCTAAACTCGAAGAGGCTTGCACCATAACAATGGGGAAAAGAAGCTCAGCAGCGTTGCTCAACAAACTTCCATCTAAAGAAAAAGATCCAGGGAGTTTCACTATTCCTTGTCAAATTAAAAATTTGCATATTGAAAATGCCTTAGCCGACCTAGGAGCTAGTATAAGTCTTATGCCTTCTTCTATGTATGATAAATTAGGTCTTGGTGAACCAAAACCTACTAGGATGTGCTTAGAACTAGCTGATAGGTCCATACAATACCCATTAGGAATAGCGGAAAATATATTAATAAAAGTTGATAAATTTGAATTACCTATCGACTTTGTTATCCTTGACATGCCTGAAAATTCTAGAACTCCTATAATATTAGGGAGACCATTTTTAGCCACTGCTAGGGCCATGATTGATGTTTTTAATAAAAAAATAACTCTTACCATAGGAAAGGATGAGGTTGAATTTAACATGGAACAATCTATGAGTAAAGGTAATTCCGATGATGATGAATGCTATAATATCGATGTTTCTGATGACACGATTAATCAATTTACTCAGAGATTGTTAAAAAATGATTTGCTTGATTCTTTTCTGCTTAAAAATTTAGAAAACACAATTGCTATAGAAGATCAAGTTGATGAGAATACTATTGATTATAATTATGCTGCTGATTCTGCTGTATGTAACGCAATGCGGCGCATCGAAAACCTCGATGCGGCGCATCTATCTGATGACAGCAGCGATGTAATTAAAGAACAAGTTTATTCCGCTAGTGCTACTGAAATTGATAATGTTAAACCTGTGCTTAAGGATCTGCCTTCTACTTTAGAATATGCTTATTTAAACGGAAATACTAATTCACCCGTTATTATTGCATCTGACTTAACGCCAAAAGAAAAAGAGTCTCTTTTGCAGGTATTATATAAACGAAGAGGAGCATTAGCGTGGAGTATGTCTGATATTAAGGGAATTAGCCCGTCATTTTGTACACATAAAATCCTTATGGAGGATGAATTCAAACCAACTATCCAACCTCAAAGGCGTTTGAATCCAAAAGTCCAAGATGTGGTGAAAAATGAAATCGTAAAGTTACTTGACTCCGGACTTATCTACCCAATTTCCGACAGCTCATGGGTCAGTCCTATCCACGTTGTACCGAAAAAAGGAGGAATGACGGTAGTACTCAATGACGACAATGAGCTAATCCCTTCAAGAACCGTTACCGGATGGAGAGTTTGCATTGACTACCGCAAACTCAATGATGCTACGCGAAAAGATCACTTCCCTCTTCCATTTATTGATCAAATGTTAGAAAGACTATCAGGATATGATTATTATTGTTTTTTGGATGGTTTTTTCAGGTTTCTTCCAAATACCCATTGCCCCCGAGGATCAAGAGAAGACAACTTTCACCTGCCCTTATGGAACCTTCGCCTATAGGAGAATGCCGTTCGGACTATGCAACGCCCCTGCTACCTTCCAACGTTGTATGACGGCTATCTTCCATGATATGGTAGAAGACTTTATGGAAGTCTTCATGGACGACTTTTCGGTGTTCGGTAACTCATTTAATGATTGTCTCTTTAAACTTGATAAAATGCTTGCTAGGTGTGAAGAAACTAATCTTGTTCTTAATTGGGAAAAATGTCATTTTATGGTTAGAGAGGGGATTGTGTTAGGACATAAGATTTCTGGGAAAGGTATAGAAGTAGATAAAGCTAAAATTGATGTAATTGCTAAACTACCTTACCCCACTAATGTTAAAGGCGTTAGAAGTTTTTTAGGGCACGCTGGATTTTATCGTAGATTCATAAAGGATTTTTCAAAAATATCTAGGCCTATGACCCAATTATTGCTAAAAGATGCGAAGTTTGATTTTTCTAATGATTGCAAAAAGGCATTTAATATACTTAAAGAAAAACTAACTTCCGCACCTATTATAATTTCGCCAGATTGGAATTTACCTTTTGAACTAATGTGTGATGCTAGTGATTATGCTGTTGGAGCTGTACTTGGCCAAAGGATAGATAAGAAATTTAATCCAATCTATTATGCTAGCAAAACATTGAATAATGCCCAAGAACACTACACAACCACGGAAAAAGAACTTCTAGCAGTAGTTTTTGCATTCGATAAATTTAGATCATATCTTATATTGTCAAAAACTGTGGTTTACACTGACCATTCTGCTTTGAAGTATTTGTTCAATAAACAGGATGCCAAGCCAAGGCTTATTAGGTGGGTTTTATTGCTCCAAGGATTCGATATTGAAATTAAAGATAAAAAGGGTGCCGAGAATCTAGCTGCTGACCACTTATCTAGACTTGAAAACCCTGATATGGAGGTGCTTGACGAAAGGGAAATAGCTGATGACTTCCCTGATGAACACCTTATGATGGTAGGAATTAAGAGCAATAATAATGAACCATGGTACGCCGATTTTATAAACTTTATTGTTGCAAATGAAATTCCAAAAGGACTAACATCCGACGAGAAAAGGAGGTTTATAACTCGCGCTAACGAATATATTTGGGATGAACCTTATGCCTTTAAATTATGTCCTGACAATATTATACGAAGATGCGTAGACGGTGATGACATAGCTGCAATATTGGCACATTGCCATTCAGGGCCAACAGGGGGGCATCACGGCGCAGTCGTCACAAGAAGAAAAATCCTTGACGCAGGATTTTATTGGCCCACTATGTTGGAGGATGCGAAAGATTATATAAAAGGATGTGATGCGTGTCAACGATCCGGAAATATTACATCAAGAAACGAAATGCCGCAAAACTATATCCAAGTATGTGAAGTTTTCGACATATGGGGATTAGACTTCATGGGACCGTTTCCTGAATCTAAAGGTAATAAATATATTTTGGTTGCTGTTGATTACGTATCAAAATGGGTCGAAGCACAAGCATCTCCAACAAACGACAGCAAGGTAGTTCTTAAATTTTTACAAGGTTTGTTCTCTAGGTTTGGAATTCCTAAGGCATTGATTAGTGATAGGGGAACACACTTTTGTAATCACCATCTTGGAAGAGCCTTGCAAAAATATGGAGTGTATCATAGAGTTTCCACCGCATACCATCCTCAATCAAATGGTCAAACTGAAGTAACCAATAGAGCTATAAAACGAATTCTTGAAAAAACGGCTGGTTATAATCCTAAAGGATGGTCTGACAGGTTGAATGATGCTTTATGGGCATTCCGTACTGCCTATAAGACACCAACGGGATGCACTCCATTCCGTCTTGTATACGGAAAAGCATGCCACCTGCCGGTCGAAATTGAACAAAGTGCATATTGGGCTTTAACGAATTGTAATATGGATATGGAAGCTGCAACGAAAAACCGTTTCATGGAACTTAATGAACTCTATGAACTAAGAGATGAGGCCTACAAGAATACTAAGATCTACAAAGAAAGAACTAAAAGATGGCATGACTCGAGGTTACGTGGGGATAAAACGTTTGCTATCGGAGAGAGAGTGCTACTATTTAATTCTAGATTAAAGATGTATCCTGGCAAACTTAAATCAAGATGGACGGGTCCGTTCGTTGTCAAGAAAGTGTATCCATACGGAACAATTGAAATATGCGATAAAAATGGTTATATATTCAAAGTAAACGGGCAACGTGTGAAGAAATACTTTGATAATAAAATTGAGGATAATGAGAGCGAGGTGGTGGAGTTTGAGCCCGACGTAATGGACTAAAGAGCTGAACGTGAGTCTAACTTGAAGACTCTGGAATAAAGACAAGTGCTGACCGGGAGACAACCCGGAAGATTTATCTTTTATTATTCTGTTTTCTGTGTCGAGTCAGTCCAGGCCGCACGAAGATACGGCGCATCTCAGTCCTGAGATGCGACGCATCCTCTGCAATGGTCATATCTTATTTTATTTTTCTGCATTTTTATTTTCGACTTTAAAACTTTTATCAGTTATTTTAATGCGGCGCATCCCTGGTTAAGGATGCGGCGCATCTTTATTCTGATCCGTATTTATTCCAGGCTCGATACGGCGTATCTTCTTCAATAGGATACGGCGCATCGACTGACCTGATGATTTTCAATTTTCATTTTTAAGTTTTATTTTTACCTAACTACTAATGTATTATGCAAGTTGAACCTTTCTTATCTTAGGTGTGTTTTAAAGTGTTGGTGGTATTATAGTTTCCTGAATTTCCTGTGGATACATCAAGTATGAAGCTTTAACGTTCTAATCCACAAGAAAGATGATTTTTGCTCATATACTAATGGAGGATCATACCGAGCAAATATCAGGGGAGTTTTTCCGTTCTAATTCTTTTATTTCCAGTTTTTAACCTTTTAAACAAACAACGAGGACGTTGTTTAACTTAAGTGGGGGGATAGGAGAATTAGAACACTTAACACTTACTTGTCCTAAACTTTTTCAAAAATTATGCTTAAAATGTGCTTAATATATCAAACTTAAAAATTTTTAGCATGTTTTTGTTTAAGATCTAAGTTGCATAACTGCACACATGACATTATTTTCAAAAATTGTGATTTTCCAAAATTCACAAATCTATGAGTGTGCCGGTGACTTGTAAACTTTAGAACTTGGCTTGTATACTATTCGAGACCACCATAATGAGTATTATTTATTTAATTGGAATGACTTGTCTAACTTGGTAAAATTCTAGGATTACACCCAAAAAGCCTTTATATGTTATGTGTTATTAGCTAACTACACTGGTTAGTTAACCCCCGTATAAAACCTTTTGTTACTCTCACTTTTAGAGTAAGATACCCCTAGAAAAACACTCAGAGCCATTCCTTTCGTTTCTTACACCTATGTTTAAAATGTTTCGTTACACCTTAAACCTTAGCCTACCCTGTAGATTAGAATCCGTGGTTGGTTAATTGCTATAGGCAGAGTGTGTTTCCTTACATTACCTGTGTTCGCGTGCGTAATTCATTATATATGGTTAGGTCGGGAAATTGCACAATGCAATTGGAGTGAAAGTAAATATTGTATATTTTAGAGTTTATTTTTCGTGTGTTTACTACTTTCACTATTTACCATTATTTCTGAAGTTATGAAAAGTATGGAAAAATTATCCGGAAAGAAAGTTGTAGTGATGTGGTGAAATTTTACACATCTATGTTTATGTTTCAAGTTAAAAAAAAAAAAAAAAAAAAAAAAAAAAAAAAAAAAAAAAAAAAAAAAAAAAAATCGAAAAAATGAGAAAAGAAAAAGAAAGAAAAAAAAAAAAAGTGTTGGATGTTTATTTTAAGCCAACGATGTAAAGTTATGTAAGTGGTTCATATGGCCACTATTTGTTGTATTATATCTATGGATTGAATGGGAATTGGCAGTTATGGGAATGCCAATTAAGGATTATTCTTTGATTAAGGTTTTGTTGAGTATAATTCGTGTCTACCTAAAGCGTGTGTTTCAAGTGTTAAAGCGTGAGTTATTCAATGATATGAGTCTTATTCATGGGATGGTTGGGATAGTGATTAACCACACTTAGGATTTTAATTTATTTGTTTTGTTTATTTTTATTTTTACACCAATTTATATCCTAAATGTTATCCATACCCTGTATTGTTCTTTATCCAACCAAACCTTTGATTTATTGAGATTAGGGATTTGAGCAATCTTAAGTATCGTAGTCGTGGATTCGGCTATGTATTTATGATTTTGTCGCCCTTTTTGATATATTATTATTGGTAAAGTTTGGACCTATCTTTAGCCTATTCGAGTTAAGGATTTGAGCAATTGCAAGTATCGTGTTCGTGGATTCGATCATGTATTTGTGATTTTGTCGCCTTTTCTGGAATTTGAGATCGATAGTGTAAATAAGAATAATTAACCCTCAAGCCTAAAAACCCTTTTTACCGCTTTAGACTTGTTATTCCTTAGCTTTAGTGGTGGAGATGTGTATACTTGCCAAGCCTATGATAGAATATTCGTCGCGACTGGACAGTTAAACGATTAGATTTGCTTTTATCGACTTATTTTATTTTACTTCTAATTCGTTAAGTGTTTAGTTGTGTGATTACGAAATAAACGAATACATGCTTAAATATAAAAATAAATCCTAACTTCTTTTAGGATACATTTTCATGAGATTTAATCTAAGGTTTACTTGGGGACAAGTAAAGTTCAAGTGGGGGGATATTTGATGAACTCAAATAAGTACATTTTATTACTATCATTTATCCTATTAATTTGACTTGTTTTACTATATTATGTATGAGGATTGATACTTAATCGTTTACTTTTGTAATTCTCAGGTAAAAACAAGCATTTGGTGAAACTTGGCGATTTTGGACTAATAATGGAGCAAAACGTACATAAAGTGGAAGTCTACTGACATGGACAAGATCAAGCCAATTCTGCTCCAGATGCGCCGCATCTCACTATCAACATGCGCCGCATCTCTATCAAGATATCACCAGATACGATCCAAGATACAAGAGGACATGCGCCGCATCTAATAAAGAGTTACGCCGCATCTTCTGGCGGTGTACGAATATTCCTGAATATTATAATCTTGGACCCCACGCGAAGTTACGTACATGCGCCGCATCTACTTAAGTAGATGCGCCGCATCTTCCCTCAGACACAAACTATAAATACCCCGTAGACCAGACACAAAAAGAGTTCCGGAGACACAGAGATTCGGAAGTTCGAAAACCTAAAGACCGAACAGAAGAGAAGGACGAATTCAGTCAAGAAGGCAGCACAAGACACACCCAAATCGAAGATACAAGAGCTGTAAGAAGGTGCTGCATGTATTTAATTCATTAAGTAGTTTTGTTTTATTGTTTTAGCAAACTTTAATTCATCAGGATTGGTGGCTTGTGTAATGTGACAACGGAAAGATTGCACTCCCTTTAATACTTGCTTTCCCATCAATTAAAGTTTATATGTTGATGTCTTTGGTTACTACTTATTAGTGCATTGACCACCTCTGTGTTTATTAGTGGCTTGCGGGCACCCGACTGCGGGACAAGGTGTGGCTCCCACGGTTGTTTCTAAATTGATCACTTAGGAATAACTTTTAGACATAAGTCGTCATTAAGGGTTTACTCGCCGATGAGAATAGGACCAACGAGAAAGGGTTAATTACATACACTTCATATAAAGCTATCAATAAAACAAGTGACAAACTACTTAATCATAAGGACAGCCCTCTTATTGTCTCGAGTATCTATCTGTGTACGTGTGTGCTACTTGCTGATTCGTGCCTATTTGTTTATTTTATTATTTAATTGCAAACAAAACTGTGCCAGTCTCTCAGGCTGAAACCCCCTTGCGTTAGGATATTAAAATACTGATTAGATTAATTAGATTATACGTTCCACTCTTAGTGATCGACACTCTACTTACCATTATCTTCATACTGACCGGGTACACTGCTCGTTAAGTGTGTGTGTTATTGATAAGTCGGCTAAATATAAATTTAAAACTTGAGTAGGCATTAAAACTGCTAAACCGCAACGACACATCACGCGCATCATATTTATGGATTGAATGGGAGTTGGCCGTTATGGGAACGCCAACTAAGGTTATTCTTTGATTGAGATTTTGTTGAGTATAATTCGTGTCTACCTAAAGCGTGTGTTTCAAGTGTTAAAGCGTGAGTTATTCAATGATATGAGTCTTATTCATGGGATGGTTGGGAAAGTGATTAACCACACTTAGGATTTTAATTTATCTGTTTTGTTTATTTTTCATTTTACACCAATTTGTATCCCAAATATTATCCATACCCTATATCATTCTTCATCCAAACCTTTGATTTATTGAGATTAGGGATTTGAGCAATCTTAAGTCTCGTAGTCGTGGATTCGGCTACGTATTTATGATTATGTCGCCCTTTTTGATATAATATTATTGGTGAAGATTACTTGGTCCTATCTTTAGCCCATTCGAGTTAAGGAATTGAGCAATTGCAAGTATCGTGGTCGTGGATTCGATCATGTATTTGTAATTTTGTCGCCTTTTCTGGAATATGAGATCGATAGAGATTAAAAAGGATGATCAACCCGTAACCAACAAACCCTTTTTACCGCTTTTGACTTGTTACTCCTTGTCCTAAACTTTTTCAAAAATTGCTTAAAATGCGCTTAATATATAAAAATTTAAATTTTTTTTAGCATGTTTTTGTTTAAAGTCTAAATTACATAACCGCACACATAACTCTATTCTTTCAAAAATATTAAAACTTTAGTGTGCCGGTGACTTGTAAACTTTAGAACTTGGCTTGTATACTATTCGAGACCACCATAATGAGTATTATCTATATAAATGGAGTGACTTGTCTAAATTGGTAAATTTCTAGGATTACACCCAAATAGCCTTTATAAGTTATGTGATATTAACTAACTACACTGGTTAGTTAACCCCCGTATAAACCCTTTGTTTACTCTCACTTTTAGAGTAAGATACCCCTAGAAAAACCCTCAGAGCCATTCCTTTCGTTTCTTACACCTTTGTTATAATGTTTCGATACACCCTTACACCTTAGCCTACCCTGTAGATTAAAATCCGTGGTTAATTGCTTTAGGCAAAGTGTGTTTCCTTAAATTACCTGTGTTCGCGTGCGTAATTCATTATCTTTGGTTAGGTCGGGAAATTGCACAATGCAATTGGTATGAAAGTAAATATTGTATAACTTTTAGTTTATTTTTCGTGTGTTTGCTACTTTCACTATTACAGTTATTTCTGAAAGTATGAAGAGTATGGAAAAATTATCCGGATAAATAGTGGAAGAAAAGTTGTGAAATTTTACACATATATGTTGATGTCAAAAAAAAAATAGAAAAGAAAAAGAAAGAGGAAAAGTTGGTAGTTTGTTTTAACCAACTTATGTAAAGTTTTGTATTAAGTGGGAGATATCACCACTATTTGTTGTTGTATATTATATTTATGGATTGAATGGGAGTTGGCCGTTATGGGAACGCCAACTAAGGTTATTCTTTGATTGAGATTTTGTTGAGTATAATTCGTATCTACCTAAAGCGTGTGTTTCAAGTGTTAAAGCGTGAGTTATTCAATGATGATGCGTGGTTTTGCGACCTTACAACAGGTTTTACCTCTCAAGGGATCTTGAGAAGTTTGCAATCCCCACCAGGCAGTGTACCTGACCGATGTAGTATAGTGAAGTGGCAAGTACCGGGGGATTGATCGTTCAACTCAAAGAATAGTGTTCGTTAGGATTGAAATTTATCTACTAGGTCTAGAGGTGAGGGATGATTCTTTTTGTATTTTTATATTTTATGAAAAGCAAGTAAAATCTCTGGTTTGAAGGAGTGGGCGGAATTAGTTGCTAATCAACTAACCCAAAAGCTACTAATTAAACTAATGTGCAGGAAAGTAAACTAGGGTTCTACAAGGGAAGTGAAGCATGTCTACCTATGATATGTTACTCCTTGCTAGCTATCCAATTCTACCTATTGAATTGTCACACCTTGTTTTAATTGACGGGTTGTATTCCTTAATACCAATCGTGGGGGTGTGTACGATCTTCCCCAACTCTATAAGCTCCTACTTCACTCCTATGTCGAGCCGGCTAAGAAGCTCCTAACATGGGATCACTAGAATTCGCTTATGCATTAAATACAACCAATTAACCTTAGTACACCTTGGTTCATGTTTCTTAAGACGTTCAAGCAAGTTACCGTATAGGAGGTTAGCCAGTTTTCTTAAGCCTAACATCGATATCATCCAATCATACAAGAGACAATAGGAAACAAGAATTATAAGCTAAACCAATTAGATCTATTGAAGTGTCACACCTTTATTGATGACGATAGACACATACATCAACAAGGAATCAATAAGATCTAATTAATTATATACAAGTTTCACACAATCATAAGTAGACACAAGGTGAATTAGCAACACATAATCAATGAAGAGCAATTGACAATAATGATAATTGAAGATATAGTATAGGATTGAATCAATAAACAAACCGTTACAAGATGTTTATGGCATGATTAAGACCCTCTAAGTTGCTGGAAAAACACCTACCCTAACCCTAGAATCGGACTTAGGGTTTGGGGCTTACAAAAAGTGAAGTTGTGATGTTGTATTTATAGCTGATTTTCTGTCCGCATCGATCTGACGGCGTCAGCCTTTACAAGTGATGGCGTCAGCTCCCCTTTTTCACCAAATTGTAGATCTTTTCGTCCCGATTCCGTGGCCTCTTGAATCACCTAAATCCGAGTTCGTATGAAGATTTTATGGCCAAAACAGTGACAGCTACTCCGCGCGCGAGTTGTGATTGTCTTGATTAACTTGTGGCGGTTTCACTAAGGTTCCTTCTCGTGTAAGAATACTTTGACGCCGTCACTCTATATCATCTGACGTCGTCAGGTCTATGATCCTGACGCCGTCACCTTCAAAAATCCTCTGGCCCGTCTCTCTTTAACTTAACACTTGACGGCCTACATCCATTAACACGTGACGCCGTCACCCTTTAATTCCACAAAACCTTCTGGCGCGTCACGTGTAAATTCATATTCATCCTTTTACCAGTACGTGACGCCATCACCTACAAAGCGTGACGCCGTCAAGCTCTGTTTCCAGCTTGATTTTGGAGACTTTGCCGTTTTCTTTACTTTTCGCTCCAAAAACGCCCAAAATGGTTCCTTTTCCAGATTTCTTCTCCAAAGTACCTAAAATGACAAAAGGAACGATTTAGGGCAATATTTGATCAAATAATCACGAATTAGGGCTTAAATGACCCCCTAAAAGCGGTACACTTTTCGTCTCATCAAATATCCCTACACTTGGGATTTGCTTGTCCTCAAGCAAATGAGTTTTTCCACCAATCAAAATACAAGTTAGGGGTCATTTAACATTAATATAAAAGTAATTACAACAAATGATCGTTCCACCTTAGTCAAAACAAGCACGGAAATTATACACTAGCACCTCACATTAAGTGTTTGGATACTCTCATCTCTCGGGTGTTGTAAATTTATATATGAAAATGGAGAAATATCACTCATTACCTGTCATAGCAAATAGATTACCATAGGCTTGGGAAAGGATCAAAACCTCCACCACATTGGCGTAAGCACCTAGGATAAACTATCAAAGAGGTCTTTTAAAGGGTTGTAACGTTAGGTGTAATGGTATGAAAAACACGGTTTGTTGGATAAGAGATACTTTACTGGTGGCAAGTCAATTGTCTTAGTCAATTACATGTAAAATGAGGCATTGCTAAGCCAAGACTCGACTTAACTTAAGCTACTACGACTCTCTTTTTGTATTTTTTTCAAGACACTATTTCGACTTAAACAATAAAATAAAAGAAACGGATGGTAGCCCGTATGTTTTTTTTTTTTTTTTTTTTTTTTTTTTTTTTTTTTTTTGTGCATATATTTTTACTCTACCATCCAAAATAATACATCAAAGGGAGCTTGTTTCCTCCCTACACTTGAACTTTTACATACTTTACAAATGACTATGCTAATGACTCGAATCAAGAAAATTAAAACACTTGGAGTACTTTTAAGATATTAACGCACATATGGGGTAGTAAATGATGTTCTTCCCCATTACTCCATAACACTAGTACTTTGCCCATGAGTCCCAATCGTCCCAAAACAATATGTACAAGATATGACTCGACTTAGCAACCATGTAACCAATTAGACAATTAACTAAGGGTTTAGCACATATGACAATAATGCACTAAAGATAAGTGCATACAAGGTGGGCTAAGGCGATTTGGGTGTACATTTGGGGTGGATTGTAAACAAATTCTTCCTTTAAGTAAAATGCTTAAAGTTAGAAACGAAAAAGATAGGCTCTGAGGGGTGTACTAGGGGTATCGTGTACTAAAAATGAGTACATCGCAAAGGTGTGGGAGAATTACTTGACCAATGTAGCCAACGTAATTATAATACAGGTGTAAAACAAGGGTTATCCTAATGCCTCTTATCATGTAGTAAATCCTAACTACACGAATGTAGTCTCACTAGCGGTCTCGGTATGCATCACAAACGCAAGTTCTAGAATCTATAAACTACCGGTACACTCATAAGCACCAACAATGAATGCTTTTTCCTAAAGATCTAAAGGCGAACCTCACATATTTGGGGTGGAAATTTTTTGAGTGGTATGGTTTTTGTGCTAGTCATACAATTCCCTATCCATGAGACGCTTATTAAAATCAAAGTTTCACTCCTATATGTTGTAAAAAAATTTAAATTTGGTGCTAAAATTGCCCTAACCAATATTTCTCTTGGCTTTATTACACATTCACTATTAAACAAAACAAAAATCAAGCGAAGTTGTAGTTTCTAAGGCATCCTAATTTACCCTCCCTACACTTAATCCGAACATTGTCCCCAATGTTCTAGATAAAAGATGTAAAAGTAAAAATAAATGAGAATGGAAGAAATTAATACTCCCCTGATTCGCTCGGTATGGATGATGTGATAATATGGTTAAATCTCCCTCCAAGAGAATGAACATGATAAGCTTCACTCCAGAAATATAATCATCCTCTTGATGTTTTGCACGTACATCTTCTTATCCAATAATACCTGTAACCAACAAACACAAAAACCAAAGCATCAAACCGAACAAAGAAAAACCACAACTAGATGTATTTCCAGACTTAGAAATAAAAACCAAACAAAGCAATAAAAGGATAGGATACTTGCGGGATGACTTACAAATAGGGGCTCATAAAACATGTCCACAAGTATTGACACATAAACAAGATAGAATACATGCTAATCATGAATTGTGAATTTTCCATGTTTGAATTTTGTTCTTTTTAACAAAATATAAACTTCACTACACTTATCTTTTTTGTAAAATACCTTTATATGCAATTAAGACGAAGTTAAGAACAAAATAAAGCATTTTCACAATTTATTCGAAACATGAAAATTTAACAATTATGATTAAGCATATATGACACAAACAAACAAATAAAATAAAAACATCAAACAACTAAAAACATGGGTTGCCTCCCAAGAAGCGCTTGTTTTTGTTCGAGTCACGAGCCTGACTCTACCCTTATTTAACAGAAATAGGGGAGGTTTTCCCTACACTTAGGATTAAGTGCGGGTGAAAGTAGCGATACACACCCTTAGGGTGGAAATATGCCACGTGAGGTGAAGGGGGTGAGTGAATGGCTTCCTTCATCCTAAAACTACCCGGATAATAAGGGTTGATGGGTGGGTCGGTTCCTCTTTTGTCTCCTAGATGTAAATCTAAGGATGGAAAGTTGTGTAAAGGTTGAGGTTCCGGTTCATCAAAACTAGGAAATTCCCTGGAACTAAGAGTAAGGTTATCACTATAAGTATTCAAACCTATATCCTCTAGTGGTGCTTGGTCCAAGGGTTCTACCTCCATTGGGATTCCTAAAGTTTCTTCTACTTCTTCCGGGTAAGTCACGGGCGGTGTGTGTGTGCCTCAAGTGATGGTAGGACTTGTGGGGTACTTTGTGGGCTTGGATTATCCACCTCATCCTCCATTTTATCTAGATTACCTATGTGTTTGTTTTGTACTATGATGTTACATGACATCCACTTAGGTATCCCAAAATAGTCATCCCCAGACAAACTTGTTTCATGATCCTTGCAATTTGTGGTTAATTGACTTGTACTAACGTTTGTTGGGTTGTCTACTCTATAATAATACTGGGCACAATCTTCAATGGCATCCCATGCTTCTTCAGCATTTAATTCCCTAAAGTCCCTATTGGCAAAATCGTTAATGCACATTTGGTCATATCGGTCGACACGATCGAAAAAGATTTGGGTTAGGGATGCTAAATCGAAGCTATGATGAGGGACTATTCGGAGTAAGTTTTTAAAACGAGTCCATGCATCATATATGGGTTCATCTCGATATTGGTTGAACATCAAGATGTCATTAGGGGCAAATGGAATTCGTGGTGGGTAGTATGGTGGATTCGCGTACTCCATAATGGTGAACGGAAGAGTCAATGGAATGGTTTTTACGAACAAAGACACAAAGAAAAGATAGACTACGGGAAAGCTAATAAAAAGAAAATAAAAATCTCACTAAGATAGGAATCTAATGAATAGACCTAATAAAAATAAAATTTCAACCTAAGCAATAACTACTCCCCGGCAACGGCGCCAAAAACTTGATGCGTGGTTTTGCGACCTTACAACAGGTTTTACCTCTCAAGGGATCTTGAGAAGTTTGCAATCCCCACCAGGCAGTGTACCTGACCGATGTAGTATAGTGAAGTGGCAAGTACCGGGGGATTGATCGTTCAACTCAAAGAATAGTGTTCGTTAGGATTGAAATTTATCTACTAGGTCTAGAGGTGAGGGATGATTCTTTTTGTATTTTTATATTTTATGAAAAGCAAGTAAAATCTCTGGTTTGAAGGAGTGGGCGGAATTAGTTGCTAATCAACTAACCCAAAAGCTACTAATTAAACTAATGTGCAGGAAAGTAAACTAGGGTTCTACAAGGGAAGTGAAGCATGTCTACCTATGATATGTTACTCCTTGCTAGCTATCCAATTCTACCTATTGAATTGTCACACCTTGTTTTAATTGACGGGTTGTATTCCTTAATACCAATCGTGGGGGTGTGTACGATCTTCCCCAACTCTATAAGCTCCTACTTCACTCCTATGTCGAGCCGGCTAAGAAGCTCCTAACATGGGATCACTAGAATTCGCTTATGCATTAAATACAACCAATTAACCTTAGTACACCTTGGTTCATGTTTCTTAAGACGTTCAAGCAAGTTACCGTATAGGAGGTTAGCCAGTTTTCTTAAGCCTAACATCGATATCATCCAATCATACAAGAGACAATAGGAAACAAGAATTATAAGCTAAACCAATTAGATCTATTGAAGTGTCACACCTTTATTGATGACGATAGACACATACATCAACAAGGAATCAATAAGATCTAATTAATTATATACAAGTTTCACACAATCATAAGTAGACACAAGGTGAATTAGCAACACATAATCAATGAAGAGCAATTGACAATAATGATAATTGAAGATATAGTATAGGATTGAATCAATAAACAAACCGTTACAAGATGTTTATGGCATGATTAAGACCCTCTAAGTTGCTGGAAAAACACCTACCCTAACCCTAGAATCGGACTTAGGGTTTGGGGCTTACAAAAAGTGAAGTTGTGATGTTGTATTTATAGCTGATTTTCTGTCCGCATCGATCTGACGGCGTCAGCCTTTACAAGTGATGGCGTCAGCTCCCCTTTTTCACCAAATTGTAGATCTTTTCGTCCCGATTCCGTGGCCTCTTGAATCACCTAAATCCGAGTTCGTATGAAGATTTTATGGCCAAAACAGTGACAGCTACTCCGCGCGCGAGTTGTGATTGTCTTGATTAACTTGTGGCGGTTTCACTAAGGTTCCTTCTCGTGTAAGAATACTTTGACGCCGTCACTCTATATCATCTGACGTCGTCAGGTCTATGATCCTGACGCCGTCACCTTCAAAAATCCTCTGGCCCGTCTCTCTTTAACTTAACACTTGACGGCCTACATCCATTAACACGTGACGCCGTCACCCTTTAATTCCACAAAACCTTCTGGCGCGTCACGTGTAAATTCATATTCATCCTTTTGCCAGTACGTGACGCCGTCACCTACAAAGCGTGACGCCGTCAAGCTCTGTTTCCAGCTTGATTTTGGAGACTTTGCCGTTTTCTTTACTTTTCGCTCCAAAAACGCCCAAAATGCTTCCTTTTCCAGATTTCTTCTCCAAAGTACCTAAAATGACAAAAGGAACGATTTAGGGCAATATTTGATCAAATAATCACGAATTAGGGCTTAAATGACCCCCTAAAAGCGGTACACTTTTTGTCTCATCAAATGATATGAGTCTTATTCATGGGATGGTTGGGAAAGTGATTAACCACACTTAGGATTTTAATTTATCTGTTTTGTTTATTTTTCATTTTACACCAATTTGTATCCCAAATATTATCCATACCCTATATCATTCTTCATCCAAACCTTTGATTTATTGAGATTAGGGATTTGAGCAATCTTAAGTATCGTAGTCGTGGATTCGGCTATGTATTTATGATTATGTCGCCCTTTTTGATATAATATTATTGGTGAAGATTACTTGGTCCTCTCTTTAGCCCATTCAAGTTAAGGAATTGAGCAATTGCAAGTATCGTGGTCGTGGATTCGATCATGTATTTTTAATTTTGTCGCCTTTTCTGGAATATGAGATCGATAGAGATTAAAAAGGATGATCAACCCTTAACCAACAAACCCTTTTTACCGCTTTAGACTTGTTACTCCTTGTCCTAAACTTTTTCAAAATATGCTTAAAATGCGCTTAATATATCAAAATTTAAATTTTTTTTAGAATGTTTTTGTTTAAAGTCTAAATTACATAACCGCACACATAACTCTATTCTTTCAAAAATATTAAAACTTTAGTGTGCCGGTGACTTGTAAACTTTAGAACATGGCTTGTATACTATTCGAGACCACCATAATGAGTATTATCTATATAATTGGAGTGACTTGTCTAAATTGGTAAATTTCTAGGATTACACCCAAATAGCCTTTATATGTTTTGTGATATTAACTAACTACACTGGTTAGTTAACCCCCGTATGAACCCTTTGTTTACTCTCACTTTTAGAGTAAGATACCCCTAAAAAAAACTCTCAGAGCCATTCCTTTCGTTTCTTACACCTTTGTTATAATGTTTCGATACACCCTTACACCTTAGCCTACCCTGTAGATTAAAATCCGTGGTTAATTGCTTTAGGCAAAGTGTGTTTCCTTACATTACCTGTGTTCGTGTGCGTAATTCATTATCTTTGGTTAGGTCAGGAAATTGCACAATGCAATTGGTATGAAAGTAAATATTGTATAACTTTTAGTTTATTTTTCGTGTGTTTGCTACTTTCACTATTACAGTTATTTCTGAAAGTATGAAGTGTATGGAAAAATTATCCGAAAAAATAGTGATAGAAAAGTTGTGAAATTTTACACATATATGTTGGTGACAAAAAAAAATAGAAAAGAAAAAAAAAGGAAAAGTTGGAAGTTTGTTTTAACCAACTTATGTAAAATTTTGTATTAAGTGGGAGATATCACCACTATTTGTTGTTGTATATTATATTTATGGATTGAATGGGAGTTGGCCGTTATGGGAACGCCAACTAAGGTTATTCTTTGATTGAGATTTTGTTGAGTATAATTCGTGTCTACCTAAAGCGTGTGTTTCATGTGTTAAAGCATGAGTTATTCAATGATATGAGTCTTATTCATGGGATGGTTGGGAAAGTGATTAACCACACTTAGGATTTTAATTTATCTGTTTTGTTTATTTTTCATTTTACACCAATTTGTATCCCAAATATTATCCATACCCTATATCATTCTTCATCCAAACCTTTGATTTATTGAGATTAGGGATTTGAGCAATCTTAAGTATCGTAGTCGTGGATTCGGCTATGTATTTATGATTTTGTCGCCCTTTTTGATATAATATTATTGGTGAAGATTACTTGGTCCTATCTTTAGCCCATTCGAGTTAAGGAATTGAGCAATTGCAAGTATCGTGGTCGTGGATTCGATCATTTATTTTTAATTTTGTCGCCTTTTCTGGAATATGAGATCGATAGAGATTAAAAAGGATGATCAACCCTTAACCAACAAACCCTTTTTACCGCTTTAGACTTGTTACTCATTGTCCTAAACTTTTTCAAAATATGCTTAAAATGCGCTTAATATATCAAAATTTAAAATTTTTTTTAGCATGTTTTTGTTTAAAGTCTAAATTACATAACCGCACACATAACTCTATTCTTTCAAAAATATTAAAACTTTAGTGTGCCGTTACTTGTAAACTTTAGAACTTGGCTTGTATACTATTCGAGACCACCATAATGAGTATTATCTATATAAATGGAGTGACTTGTCTAAATTGGTAAATTTCTAGGATTACACCCAAATAGCCTTTATAAGTTATGTGATATTAACTAACTACACTGTTTAGTTAACCCCCGTATAAACCCTTTGTTTACTCTCACTTTTAGAGTAAGATACCCCTAGAAAAACCCTCAGAGCCATTCCTTTCGTTTCTTACACCTTTGTTATAATGTTTCGATACACCCTTACACCTTAGCCTACCCTGTAGATTAAAATCCGTGGTTAATTGCTTTAGGCAAAGTGTGTTTCCTTAAATTACCTGTGTTCGCGTGCGTAATTCATTATCTTTGGTTAGGTCGGGAAATTGCACAATGCAATTGGTATGAAAGTAAATATTGTATAACTTTTAGTTTATTTTTCGTGTGTTTGCTACTTTCACTATTACAGTTATTTCTGAAAGTATGAAGAGTATGGAAAAATTATCCGGAAAAATAGTGGAAGAAAAGTTGTGAAATTTTACACATATATGTTGATGTCAAAAAAAAATAGAAAAGAAAAAGAAAGAGGAAAAGTTGGTAGTTTGTTTTAACCAACTTATGTAAAGTTTTGTATTAAGTGGGAGATATCACCACTATTTGTTGTTGTATATTATATTTATGGATTGAATGGGAGTTGGCCGTTATGGGAACGCCAACTAAGGTTATTCTTTGATTGAGATTTTGTTGAGTATAATTCGTATCTACCTAAAGCGTGTGTTTCAAGTGTTAAAGCGTGAGTTATTCAATGATATGAGTCTTATTCATGGGATGGTTGGGAAAGTGATTAACCACACTTAGGATTTTAATTTATCTGTTTTGTTTATTTTTCATTTTACACCAATTTGTATCCCAAATATTATCCATACCCTATATCATTCTTCATCCAAACCTTTGATTTATTGAGATTAGGGGTTTGAGCAATCTTAAGTATCGTAGTCGTGGATTCGGCTATGTATTTATGATTTTGTCGCCCTTTTTGATATAATATTATTGGTGAAGATTCTTGGTCCAAATCTTTAGCCCATTCGAGTTAAGGAATTGAGCAATTTCAAGTATCATGGTCGTGGATTCGATCATGTATTTGTAATTTTGTCGCCTTTTCTGGAATATGAGATCGATAGAGATTAAAAAGGATGATCAACCCTTAACCAACAAACCCTTTTTACCGCTTTAGACTTGTTACTCCTTGGCTTTAGTGGGGGAGATGCGTATACTTGCCAAGCCTATGATAGAATATTCGTCACGACTAAGCAACTAAACGATTTAGAATTGTTTTACATTAAAAATTATTTTGGTTTCTACTTCGTTAAGTGTTTGGTTGTGTGATTATGACAAAACGAATACGTGCTTAAATATAAAAATAAATCCTAATATCTTTTAGGATACATTTTCATATGATTAATTCTAAGGTTTACTTAGGGACAAGTAAAGTTCAAGTGGGGGGATATTTGATGAACTCAAATAAGTACATTTTATTATCATCATTTATCCTATTTATTTGACTTGTTTTATTATATTATATATGAGAATCGATACATTAATGTTTACTTTAGTAATTCTCAGGTAAAAACAAGCATTATGTGAAACTTGGCGATTTTGGACTAATTATGGAGCAAAACAAGCGAGATGTCAAAAGTCTACTGAAATCCAAAAGATGCGCCGTATCTCACTCAACAAATACGACGCAATATCATACTTAGATGAATTCGAAGACCATTGCCTGACTTTGAAGAATGCGCCGCATGCAATTCTGTCATGCGCCGCATATGAAACTTTGGTCAAAGAAGAAGATCAAGCTCGTTCTACTCCAGATACGCCGCAATATACTTCTAACATACAGCGTATCACTATCAAGATTTCACCAGTTACAATCCAAGACAGCTAAAGTACATGCGCCGCATACAAAGATCAAGTTACGCCGCATCTGAAGACGGTGTATGAATATTCCAGAATATATTAATCTTGGACCCCACGCGAAGTTAAGTCAATGCGCCGCATCTATCAACTCAATGCGCTGCATCGATCCCTCAGACAGAAACTATAAATACCCCAAGGTCAGACGAATTTAAGAGACCTTTGATATAACCCTAGAGCCGAATTCAGACGACCAAGCAGCACAAGACACACCTCAAACAAAGATACAAGAGCTGTAAGAAGGTCCTGCATGTATTCAATTCATTAAGTAGTTTTGTTTTATTGTTTTAGTACGCTTTAATTCATCAGGATTGATGGGCTTGTGTCATGTGACTACGGAAGATCATGCACTCCCCTTAATATTACTTTCCCATTAATTAAAGTTTATATGTTGATGTCTTTGGTGACTTTTATTAGTGCATTGATAACCTCTGCGTCTAGCTGAGTCTTGCTTGGGTCGCCATGCCCCTTCCTCGCCTATTTATTCTAGCGTCTCTAGAAAAGTAGGATAGACATAAGTAATCATTAAGGGTTTACTCGCCGATAAGATTAGAGCCAACGAGAAAGGTTTAATTATATACACTTCATATAAAACTAGCAATAAAACAAGTGACAAGCTATTTAATTATCAGGATAGGTCTTCTTATTGTCTCGAGTATCTATCTGTGTACGTGTGTGCTAATCGCTGATTCGTGCTCATTAGTTTAGTTTTCTATTTAATTATAACCAAACTGTGCCAGTCTCTCAGGCTGAACCCCCTTACGTTAGATTAGGTTGTATAACTAACTTAGGATATTAAAATACTGATTAGAATAACTAGATAATACGTTCCACTCTTAGTGATCGACACTCTGCTTACCATTATATTCATACTGACCAGGTACACTGCTCGTTAAGTGTGTGTGTTATTGATAAGTCGGCTAAATATAAATTTAAAACTTGAGTAGGCATTAATACTGCTAAACCGCAACGACACATCACGCGCATCAGTGAGCGCTGGTAAATTAAGTGGTGTTCGGTTTTATGGGTTATACTAATAATGAGTGTGAAATTCTATTTTTGGAAACTTTGTTTTGAAAATGATAATTATTCGAGTTGTCATAAAATGAAAGTTTATCGCGTAAGATGTTAGGTTTCGGTATAGGCTTTTATAAAATAACGAAAACACAAGGTTTTAAGTGTAATAATTAATATTAAAAAAAATAAAATATATATATATAAATAAAGGGGCGGCCGATTATAGGGTTTTAGGGGAAAAAGGAAACCAAATTTTAGTCTAAATACACTTACCAATTATAAGGGTGATCTAGAATGTTCATTAGGGTATTATAAATACAAAACCAAAACACCCCAACCCTCCCTTTTGAGAATTTCGGCCAAACCAAGGAGAAACTAGAAGTAAAAATTTAGGGTTTTCATTATTGTGAAGAAAACGAGCTTAAGGTATGCCTAGTAATCCCTAATTCCTTTAATTATTGATTTGATTCATGTAATACAAGTTATGATGGATCTAGGGTTTACGTTTAATTCTGTAAATTAATAATATACAACATGTTAGGATCAATAATTAGTAATATTATGATGATTGGTAAAGAGATTAGGGTATAAAACATGTTAATTATTGAGTTAGGGTTTGGACAGATTCTTAGTGCTGTAAAGATACGAAGATATTTAATAGATGGAGATGAGTTAATTGATGATTCTTGAGTTTAAATTATAGTTCAGAGAAAGAGCTTTCCAAAAAGTCCGGCCACGAGTGATTTCGAGGTGGGGAAGTCAGTCTAATGATTTTTGCAAGTAAAGGTGACAAAACAGTTAAACCAGGACAAATTTAGGTTAAAAGTATTGAGGTCAAAAGTGGTTTAAAACGTGTAATTTGGGTTAGCCCTTCTGGAGAAATTGAGTTCTATATTCTCTTTGACTTCCACGCGAAAATTAGCCGATAATAAGTTGTGCAAGTATGGTTGTTGGGTCAAAACATTTTGGTGTGCGTTCAGATCCGAATCTGGATAGTTTTCATGTTTGATTTTTCAAAGAGTACTTGTGTGTGTTTTTAGTGCATGGCCTTCTTGGAGAAGCTTAGATGCTCAAGAAGGACCATGTTGAATTTTTGGTGTGAGTTTTGGAGTTTATTTTGTCATGATTTTATGTGGGTAAATGTACCCCAAAAATATGCGTATTCTGGAAAAGTATATTCAAGAGATTTAGTGAGTGTAAGTGTTTGGTAGTGGTTAGTATGGAGTCTAGGTAATCCATGGTGGTTTACATGAACCTTAGACATCCATCATATGTGTGTTACATGGAATATAGCTTTTAGCTTGGTCGCGTGTAATGTGATCTTATTTTTGTTAAATAGATTTGTGATTTGATAATTGGAAGTTGTGAAGTTTGAAGTAAGTTTCATAGTCCCATTTTTACTTTGTTTTAACTTGGGATGGGAATGATGCTTGTGTTGAACTATTTTTGAGTTACTGTGATTATGTGGTCATAAAATGCATGGACTTGTAAGTGTTATTATACATGTATTGCATGTTATGAGATTATTGTGTGGTGATTCTATGTGGTCCATTTGAAGGGTAGCTATGCTCCCATTATACAATTAGAGAGTAGTAACCCTACTCACTATTATTCTTTGTGGTCTGGTCAGTGGGTAATGATTACCCATTATTGTGAACTTGGATCGTGGGCGCGTTCCATCCCAATTGATGTTGGATATTGCTATTTGGATCGTGGGCACGTTCCGTCCCGTTTGTTGGATAGTCGGTTATGATTACATGCTAGTTGTATAATAACTATCTTTACTGTCCTGCTATGTTTTATAATCACAGCGAACTGGTTGCCTGATATGTTTTGTGTGTCTTAAACTTATGAATCTCACCAACATTATGTTGACGTTTTTAAGCATCATTTTCAGGTGAGCATTCTAAGGCTAAGGTAGAGGGAAGCGACTAGACGAGACTTAGTTGCATTTAAGGATGATTGATCTTTATGTTTTGATTTGAATAAATTGAATTTTGATTGTGATACTTTAATGTCTTTCGACTAGTACTTTATGTTTTATTGAAGATACCTTTGGAGATTTGTTTTGGTTATTTTTATTTAGGGGTATCGTTATGACACTTTGTGTCTGTACTTTGCTCTTTTATGTGCATGTAGAAATTCTCTATTTAGACACCATGTGTTGTGATGATATCCATGAAGTTACACTCGCGTTTCCGCCTTGCCGAGGTGTGACAGATTGGTATCAGAGCCTTGGTTATAGAGAAGTAGGTGGTTGAGCCTAGACTATAGCCTAGGAGTCCCTCATATAGTTGCATTTAGGGCTTATGTATAAGTATGGCATTTTATATGTCTATTTTTTATGAGTTTATGAGAAGTTTTGCCGAGTTTCGGACGCCGATTGAACCCCTATACTTAGTATTATATATGTCACTTTTAGCATGGCACCTCTCGCGCGTAGCAAGTTTCGTTGGACTACCGTTGTCGCTACTGGTTGCAAGAGGATTGGTAGCTTGAAACGGACTAACAAGAGGATCCTAGTTCCTGCTAGCATGTGTCCATGTAAGATCGAGGAAAAGATGACTTTAGTAAACGAGGATGGAAAGGAGATAGAAAGGTACGAGACAAAAGTGACCAATAAAGACAGCTACATTATTAGGTACCCTAGAGAGTGTCCCAAATTCCTAGAAGATGGAGGAGAGGTTTGGGCTGAGCCTCATAATCTGTATAGGTTTATGGACCATATAGAGGAGGAAGAAAGGAACCTCAGGAGTGGTTTTACCAGTCGTCCACTACCACAGAACGAGGGAAACCGGAATGGATGGATAAGTGAAGAGGAAGAGTACGAAGTGAATTCAGATCTAGAGTCTACGGCAAGTAGTAGATTTAATCCGAGTTGAATGAGAGGGGCAAACGTTAGGGTGGAGCTTGAGCCGTGTGCGATTCTGTTTGGTTTAGTGTTATGTTTTGGAATGTCTTCTGTTGACTTTTGATGTTTAGTATTGTGTTGGATCACAAATTCCTTTGAACTCTGGGATTTTACCCAAGTAATTAATAATAAGGCTTGAGCGAGTTTGAATATTTTATGTGTGTGATATGTGATTTATGGGTGTGTTATATTAATTTTTGAGTTTGTGTATCTATAATTGTGAGGTGTTATTATTGTTAGGCGTGGTATTGGAAGCGAGTACACATGTGGAAGGATACATCTATAATTATGGGTGGCCAACATAATTATAAATGTATCATGACACATGTGGACTTATGGCCAATGCTACGTTGACCAATGATGACATGCTTACGTGTAGTAGGATTAAGTTTAACTTTGATATTTGTTTTAATTGTCCCATTTGATGGGGAGTACTGGTGTTAAGTATGAATGTTTATTCGTGAACCTAGTGAGCTTAGGTCTAGTATTGTGATTGAGATAGCTAGCGGTAGGGAGGTAGAGGTTGACAAGGCTATTCGTGGGTGTACTATAGTGTTAGAGGGCATTCCGTTTATGATTGATTTGATACCTTTTGGACATGGGAGTTTTGATGTGGTGATAGGGATGAGCTGGTTGTCTAAACATAAGGCCGAGGTTGTATGCCATGAAAGGTAGTTCGTATTCCTTTAGAGAGTGGTGTTATACTTCGGATACAAGGAGAATTCTTAGGGAATGATTTGAAATCCCTTAAGAATGCAAAATCCAAAGAACTTAAAATAGAAGTGATTCATGTGGTGTGTGAGTTTCCTGGCGTTTTTCCTGAAGACTTGTCTGGGTTGCCTCCAATCCGTCAAGTTGAATTCCGTATTGAGTTGATTCCTGGAGCGGCACCTGTGGAAAAATCCCCATATCGTTTAGCACCCTCTGAGATGCAAGAGTTGTCCGAGCAGTTGCAAGAACTTCAGGATAAGGGGTTTATCCGACCCAGTCACTCTCCGTAGGGAGCACCTGTGTTGTTTGTTAAGAAAAAGGATGGTTCGTTCCGGATGTGTATTGACTATCGAGAATTGAACAAGTTAACGGTTAAGAATTGGTATCCTCTTCCTAGAATCAATGATCTACTTAACCAGCTGCAAGGTTCTCGATTCTTTTCGAAGATAGATCTACGTTCTGGTTATCATCAGTTAAGAGTGTATGAGGAGGATATTCCGAAGACTGCTTTTAGGACTCGTTATGGACACTTTGAGTTTACGGTTATGCTATTTGGGTTGACAAATGCACCTGCGGTATTTATGAATCTAATGAATCGCATTTGTAAGACTTATTTGGATAAATTTGTGATAGTGTTCATCGATGACATATTAGTCTACTCTAAGACTGAGAAGGAGCATGGAGAGCATTTGAAGTTGGTCCTTAAATTGCTGAAGGAGGAAAAGTTGTACGCTAAGTTTTCAAAATGCGAATTTTGGCTTAGAGAGGTACATTTTCTTAGTCATGTAGTTAATGGTGAAGGTATACATGTTGACCCTGGAAAGGTCGAAGCGGTTAAGAATTGGAAGGCTCCTACGACGCCGTCAGGGATACGTTCCTTTTTAGGATTGGCAGGGTATTACAGACGATTTATCGAAAAAATTTCGAAGATTGCCAAACCCCTCACATTGTTGACCCAGAAGAATAAGAAGTATGTCTGGGGAGAGGAGCAAGAGATGGCTTTTCAGACATTAAAAGATAAATTGTGCAATGCACCTATTCTGGCGCTTCCAGACGGACCAGATGACTTTGTGGTGTATTGTGATGCGTCGAAACAAGGTTTTGGATGTGTGCTAATGCAGAGAGGGAAGGTGATAGCTTATGCATCCCGATAACTCAAGATTCATGATAAGAATTACACCACTCATGATTTAGAGCTTGGTGCGGTAGTGTTCGCTCTTAAGAATTGGAGACATTATCTGTATGGCACAAAGAGTGTTGTTTGTACGGATCATAAGAGTCTTCAGTATATCTTCAGTCAGAAGGAGCTGAATATGCGACAGAGAAGATGGATTGAATTGTTTAGTGATTATGATTGTGAGATTCGCTATCATCCTGGAAAGGCGAATGTGGTGGCTGATGCGTTGAGTAGAAAGGAAAGGATTAAGCCTAAGCGTGTGCGAGCTATGTGCATGACCTTGCAATCGGGAATCAAGGGGAAGATATTGGCAGCACAAGAGGAAGCCCTCAAGGATGAAAACGCAACAGCTGAGATGCTGCGTGGGTTGGATCAACAAATGGAGAAAAAGGAGGATGGTAGATTATATTTCTTGTATCGGATATGGGTTCCGATGGTGGGAGATGTAAGAAGGTTGATCATGGACGAGGCTCATAAAACAAGATACTCAATTCATCCAGGATCTGACAAGATGTATTACGACCTTAGAGATGCTTATTGGTGGCCAGGAATGAAGAGGGAAATAGCTGAGTATGTTGGTAAGTGTCTGACTTGTTTGAAAGTTAAGGCTGAACATCAGAGACCCTCTGGATTACTACAGCAACCGCCGATCCCTGAGTGGAAATGGGAGAATATAACGATGGATTTTATTACCAAGTTGCCTCGAACAAGTAATGGGCATGACACGATATGGGTCATAGTGGACAGGCTGACGTAGTCTGCACATTTTCTGGCCATTCGTGAGGATTATAAGATGGAGAAGTTGGCAAGAATTTATATCAATGAGATTGTGGCACGACATGGTGTGCCAGTGTCTATTATATCTGATCACGACAGTAGGTTTACCTCGTGGTTCTGGCAGTCGCTACAGAAGGATTTGGATACACGTTTGGATATGAGTACAGCTTATCATCCACAGACGGATGGGCAGAGTGAACGAACGATTCAGACTTTAGAAGATTTACTTAGAGCATGTGCTATCGATTTTGGAGGAAGTTGGGATACTCATTTACCTTTAGCTGAGTTCTCATATAATAACAACTATCATTCTAGTATTAGGTGTGCACCATTTGAAATGTTGTATGGGAGGAAATGTAGATCGCCTGTTCTGTGGGCAGAGGTTGGGACAAGCCAACTAATTGGCCCTGAACTAGTACAAGAGACTACGAATAAGGTTTTTCAAATTAAAGAGAGACTTAAGGCAGCAAGAGATCGCCAAAAGAGTTATGCGGATAACCGCCGTAAGCCTTTAGAGTTTAGTGTTGGTGATCTTGTGATGCTGAAAGTGTCCCCTTGGAAGGGTGTTGTGCGTTTCGGTAAGAAAGGCAAATTAGCACCGAGATATGTAGGACCGTTTTAGATTACGGAAAGGATTGGGCTTCTGGCATATCGACTGAAATTGCCTCAGGAGCTAAGTGGTGTGCATGATACATTCCACGTATCTAATTTAAAGAAATGTTTGGCGGATGTTAGTCTGCATGTGCCATTAGATGAGATTAAGGTTGACAAGACCCTTCATTTTGTCGAAGAACCTGTTGAGATTATGGACCGAGAGGTCAAGAGTTTGAAGTGTGGTAAGATGGCTTTAGTAAAGGTGCGTTGGAATTCGAAACGTGGTCCTGAGTTTACTTGGGAGCGCGAGGATCAGATGAGGTCTAAGTACCCAAATTTGTTTGCTGATGTGGTTGGTGAGACAAGTAGCTAAATCTCGGGACGGGATTTCCATAAGTGGGGGATGATGTCACAACCGTGATTTTAGCAGGTTAGTCTAACTATTAGTTTCGATCTATTTAAGTTTTTGCTTGGTGTGACTTAAGTGTTTTGTGTGACATATGTGTGATAAACGTGTACTTTGGCACTAAATCCCTTTGTGTGACTCTATTGGTGTGTCTTGAGTAGTGTTGTTTTGGAACAAGTTCATTTTGTTCACTTTGGTGACGTGAAAATGACTTGTATGGTTTCATGTTTGGGGTTTTTGCGTAATGAGTTGTGTTCAAGTTTGTGAGCGTTGGTAAATTAAGTGGTGTTCGGTTTTATGGGTTATACTAATAATGAGTGTGAAATTCTATTTTTGGAAACTTTGTTTTGAAAATGATAATTATTCGAGTTGTCGTAAAATGAAAGTTTATCGCGTAAGATGTTAGGTTTCGGTATAGGCTTTTATAAAATAACGAAAATACAAGGTTTTAAGTGTAATAATTAATATTAAAAAAATAAAAAAATATATATAAATAAAGGGGCGGCCGATTATAGGGTTTTAGGGGAAAAAGGAAACCAAATTTTAGTCAAAATACACTTACCAATTATAAGGGTGATCTAGAATGTTCATTAGTGTATTATGAATACAAAACCAAAACACCCCAACCCTCCCTTTTGAGAATTTCGGCCAAACCAAGGAGAAACAAGAAGGAAAAATTTAGGGTTTTCATTATTGTGAAGAAAACGAGCTTAAGGTATGCCTAGTAATCCCTAATTCCTTTAATTATTGATTTGATTCATGTAATACAAGTTATGATGGATCTATGGTTTATGTTTAATTCTATAAATTAATAATATACAACATGTTAGATCAATAATTAGTAATATTATGATGATTGGTGAAGAGATTAGGGTATAAAACATGTTAATTATTGAGTTAGGGTTTGGACAGATTCGTAGTGCTGTAAAGATACGAAGATATTTAATAGATGGAGATGAGTTAATTGATGATTCTTGAGTCTAAATTGTAGTTCAGAGAAAGAGCTTTCCAAAAAGTCCGGCCACGAGTGATTTCGAGTCGGGAACTCAGTCTAATGATTTTTACAAGTAAAGGTGTCAAAACAGTTAAACTGGAACAGATTTAGGTTTGTATTGAGGTCAAAAGTGGTTTAAAACGTGTAATTTGGGTTAGCCCTTCTGGAGAAATTGAGTTCTATATTCTCTTTTACTTTTACGTGAAAATTAGCCAATAATAAGTTGTGCAAGTATGGTTGTTGGGTCAAAATATTTTGGTGTGCATTCAGATCCGAATCTAGATAGTTTTCATGTTTGATTTTTCAAAGAGTACTTGTGTGTGTTTTTAGTGCATGGTCTTCTGGGAGAAGCTTGTATGCTCATGAAGGACCATGGTGAATTTTTGGTGTGAGTTGTGGAGTTTATTTTGTCATGATTATATGTGGGTAAAATTACCCCAAAAATATGCGTATTCTGGAAAAGTATATTGATGAACTCAAATAAGTACATTTTATTACTATCATTTATCCTATTAATTTGACTTGTTTTACTATATTATGTATGAGGATTGATACTTAATCGTTTACTTTTGTAATTCTCAGGTAAAAACAAGCATTTGGTGAAACTTAGCGATTTTGGACTGATTATGGAGCAAAACATGCATAAAGTTAAGAGTCTACTGAAATGAAGAAGATCAAGACTAATCTGCTCCAGATGCGCCGCATCTCACTCATGACATGCGCCGCATCTCTATCAAGATATCACCAGATACGATCCAAGATACAAGAGGACATGCGCCGCATCTAATCATGGAGTTACGCCGCATCTTCTGGCGGTGTACGAATATTCCTGAATATTATAATCTTGGACCCCACGCGAAGTTAAGTACATGCGCCGCATCTACTTACTAGATGCGCCGCATCTTCCCTCAGACAGAAACTATAAATACCCCGTAGACCAGACGAATTAGAAGTTCCGAACATTATAACCTAAGACCGAACAGGAGAAACCAAGGACTAATTCAGTCAAGGAGGCAGCACAAGACACACCCAAATCAAAGATACAAGAGCTGTAAGAAGGTGCTGCATGTGTTTAATTCATTAAGTAGTTTTGTTTTATTGTGTTAGCAAACTTTAATTCATCAGGATTGGTGGCTTGTGTAATGTGACAACGAAAGATTGCACTCCCTTTAATACTTGCTTTCCCATCAATTAAAGTTTATATGTTGATGTCTTTGGTTACTACTTATTAGTGCATTGATAACCTCTGTGTTTATTAGTGGCTTGCGGGCATTTGACTGCGGGACATAATGTGGCTCCCACGGTTATTACTAAATTGATCACTTAGGAATAACTTTTAGACATAAGTAATCATTAAGGGTTTACTCGCCGATAAGAATAGGACCAACGAGAAAGGGTTAATTACATACACTTCATATAAAGCTATCAATAAAACAAGTGACAATCTACTTAATCATAAGGACAGCCCTCTTATTGTCTCAAGTATCTATCTGTGTACGTGTGTGCTACTTGCTGATTCGTGCCTATTGGTTTATTTTATTATTTAATTGCAAACAAACCGTGCCAGTCTCTCAGGCTGAAACCCCCTTGCGTTAGGATATTAAAATACTGATTAGAATAACTAGATAATACGTTCCACTCTTAGTGATCGACACTCTACTTACCATTATATTCATACTGACCGGGTACACTGCTCGTTAAGTGTGTGTGTTATTGATAAGTCGGCTAAATATAAATTTAAAACTTGAGTAGGCATTAAAACTGCTAAACCGCAACGACACATCACGCGCATCAAGTTTTTGGCGCCGTTGCCGGGGAGTGAATTGTTATTATCTGTTAATTTGATTAGTATTTTAATTAGGTTTTTCTTTTTATTAGATTAATTGCATCATTGTACTATTTTGCATATTTGTTGTACTGTGTGTTATTTGTTTTGTGTTATTTGTTTGCTTTATTTGTTTTTATTTTTCGTGTGTTTTATTTGATTTTTATTTTTCGTATATTTTCTGTTCTGCTATCGTTGTACTGTGCTAAATCAAACGATACGGCGCATCTGATCTCTCAGATACGGCGTATTGCGTTTAATTTTTTTTAAATACAACGCGTTTAATTAATTCGATACGACGCATCTTTTCCCCAAGATACGGCGTATCTGTTTTTAATACGAATTTTTTTTTTAAAAAGCGATAAAGTAATACGACGCATCTGCTTTTGCAGATACGGCGTATCTGTTTTTGATAAAAAAAAAATTCTAAACGTTAACGCCATACGACGCATCTGCTTTCGTAGATACGGCGTATCTATTATTTTAATTAAAAACAGTTTGCGAATTATTAAACAGATACGGCGTATCGATCTTTGTCGATACGGCGCATCTTACTGAATCAAAAATCGATATTTATTTTGAAACGTAACGAAAATACGGCGCATTAACTTTCGTTAATACGACAAATATAATTTGATAAATATAGTTGATTTTTGATATTTACTTTGATCGGTCCGCTACTCTCGTGTGCAAGTTGTTTGTTTTTCAGGATAAATGATGACTCAAGCATCACCAAGCGAGATTACATTCTGAATTAAACCGAGAGAAGATTGCTGGAGTGATCAAAACGTAACCTCTTCGATTATTCAACCAGCCCTAAGGGAAGTCCTCTCCACTATAACCTCAGTTTTATTATCCACGCTATACATCTGATTCAAATCGTAATCTTAATTTTGCACGCTTAAAAACGATATTTGTTCCTAACATCGGAATAAATCCTTATCCACTAAACAATAAGATTACAATTATTAATAAAACGTTTATACCTATTGCTCTTATTTTGAATTCATTTATATCGTATGGTGTAACCGTTTTACCCCAATTTGGTGTATAAAGAATCGTGTTGCGGAGGCCAAGGTACGTTCCTAATTTAAATTTCGTTCACTAACATAGCGATACGGCGGATCTAAATATCTAAAGCGCCGTATCTCTGATTAAACTAGGACTCATTGACTAGTCAACGAAATTAGATAGATACGGCGCATCCCAAATTACAATACGGCGCATCGTTTCGCCTATAAATACGACGGGAATGCGCCGGATCTAAAATCTTTACCGCATAATCCTCACTCACACAGTTAAGAACACGCACTAAAATTATACTCGAATCCTGATCATTCTTCTTACACCCACCTTTAATCCGACCTAGAATCTTCCTCCTAATCATCGAATTAAGGTAATTATCCTATTTTGATTTAATTTCGTTTAATTATAAACATTAGGGTTTATATGACCACTTCGATTAGGGATTAAACGATATAGGGATATGATTAGAACTTGGCATTGATTATTTCCCCTAAGTTAATTTTAGATTTGGATATCGAATTTGGCACTAATTAAATCGAACGAAAAATAGGGTTTTGGGTGATTGTTTTTAAATTTTAGAGGGAAAGAGTGATAGAAGTTTTTGATAGGAACAAATGGGTAAATTTGGTCTATGATATAATGTAGGAGTTTACGTCACGGATACAGATTCTTGAAAAACGTGTCTGACCCTTTATTTTATACTGATATGCTTTTAGATGCGGCGCATCTAGGTTGATTAATGCGGCGTAACGACCTATTTCAAAATTGATAAAATTCTAGATACGCCGTATTGATTAATCTAGATACGACGCATCACCATACGCCGTATCTATTGTCTTGCACCGCATCTCTTATACTTTATATAGATACGCCGCACTGATTAAATCAGATGCGCCATATCTACCTTATTTGCAGACTGTTTACTGACTGTGAATATCTATTTCAGATGGCATTACCAGAGGTCACACTTAGGCATCAGTGGCTACAATTTGAGAACATGGGACTAACTCCTGCCACTCTGGAAGATTACTTGCGTAGGCTTGACTCGATTTACTTCAAGAAAATATTCAGAGTCCAGGTTTTGAGTTTTGATGATGTAGGGTTGATTGGTGGTGGACATGCAGCTGAGAGTTTACAGCATCGGATGGAGATGGTAGTTGCTGGAGACGATGAGGAGGTGGTGTTTAGGTCTAGTGCTTGGGAGAGACTATTTAGGATTGACGAGCCTCTGATTAGGGAGCTCATGCTGGAGTTCTTTAGCACGATTCATTACAGGGAGACGGATTTGGAGATTGATACAGCTGACACTCTGGTATTCAGGTTAGGAGGTGTGCATAGGCAGATGTCGATGAGGCAGTTTATTTTGGCCATGGGGCTACACACTGAGGAGGAGCTTGGATCTGCTGGGTTTGCCAGGTACTGGGCTGAGAGTTTACGGGTTGTCCCTGACAGAGGGGTATTCAGTGACTACTGGGTTAGGATTTCTTCGATGGGTGACATCGTTACTTCCACCCCATCCTACACATTGATCAGAGAGCCGATGAGGTGGCTATGCCACCGTTTGATTGCACTCACCATCGCTGGGAGGGGTCAGTCACCTGAGAAGGTGACCACTCTGGACCTCTTCCTCTTGAGGAGTATGGACGAGGGGTTGTCGGTGAACATCCCCCACTTTTTAGCGCACTACCTCCACCGATCTGCTGCAGGGAGAGATCGGAGGAGCCAGATGACTGGCGGGCATTTTGTTTCGAGGCTGGCCCACCATTTTGGAGTTATTGGAGCAGAGATCCCAGCGGGGCTGGAGGTTATTGTGGCCCGTCTCCCGGTTATCGATAGGGACTATTTGGTTAGACTCGGGATTTGCCAGGTGGTTGCGAGAGGCCACTTTTGGGTTGCATTAGGGCCCGCCAGAGCAGCAGGACCAGAGGCGGAGCAGGGAGGCCCTCAGGGACCTCCGGCTGCTGCTCCAGCCCATCAGGAGGAGGCGCAGGCACCAGCACCTCCACCAGTACCCCCACGCACCATGGGTCAGAGACTCGACGCAGTCGAGGGAGAGTTGAGAGCCCTGAGGAGAGACTCAGAGTGGGTGGTCATGAGTGTGAGCAGACTATTAGAGCAGCAGGGTATTACACACGTTCGTCCAGATGGTACTGAGGTTGCGGGAGTGACACGTGCATACGAGCGCAGAGTCCGCCAGAGGACTGATGGAGCCAGCACTTCCGGGACCCATCCAGACGACCACACTCACCCATGACCTTACTCTCTTGATTTCATAGACATTGTTCCACACATTATTATTACTTTTTGGATTGTACTAATCGTTATTCTTATGTTTATATTTAATGTTTCAGTTTATATTTCTTGTTATGTTTGATGAAGACTGGCATTAAGTTCAGCATGAGCGCACGAGAGGACGTATGAGATTAAACCGTGGAACGAGTCATTTTACAACAGACTGTTATCAGTCTGTTTGGTTACTACATGCGCCGTATCTGCTTAAACAGATGCGACGCATCCTATCCTTTACTTCGTTTTATTTTGTTTCCAGGCCCGCATGAAGATACGGCGCATCTCAATTCTGAGATGCGACGCATCTCCTGCAATGGTCATATCTTATTTTATTTTTCTGCAATTTTATTTTCGACTTTAAAACTATTTATCAGTTTATTTTAATGCGGCGCATCCCTGGTTAAGGATGCGGCACATCTTTATTCTGATCCGTATTAATTCCAGGCTCGATACGGCGTATCTTCTTCCATAAGATGCGGCGCATCGACTGACCTGATGATTTTCAGTTTTAATTTTTAAGTTTTATTCTTATCTAACTACTAATGTATTATGCAAGTTTGAACCTTTCTTATCTTAGGTGTGTTTTAAAGTGTTGGTGGTATTATAGTTTCCTGGATTTCCTGTGGATACATCAAGTATGAAGCTTTAACGTTCTAATCCACAAGAAAGATGATTTTTGCTCTTATACTAATGGAGGATCATACCGAGCAAATCTCAGGGGAGTTTTTCTGTTCTAATTCTTTTATTTTCCAGTTTTTAGCCTTTTATACAAACAACGAGGACGTTGTTTAACTTAAGTGGGGGGATTGGAGAATTAGAACACTTAACATTTACTTGTCCTAAAACTTTTTCAAAAATTATGCTTAAAATGTGCTTAATATATCAAACTTAAAAAAAATTTAGCATGTTTTTGTTTAAGATCTAAGTTGCATAACTGCACACATGACGTTATTTTCAAAATTTGTGATTTTCCAAAATTCACAAATCTATGAGTGTGCCGGTGACTTGTAAACTTTAGAACTTGGCTTGTATACTATTCGAGACCACCATAATGAGTATTATTTTATATAATTGGAATGACTTGTCTAAATTGGTAAAATTCTAGGATTACACCCAAAAAGCCTATTATATGTTATGTGTTATTAACTAACTACACTAGTTAGTTAACCCCCGTATAAACCCTTTTGTTACTCTCATTTTTAGAGTAAGATACCCCTAAAAAACCTCAGAGCCATTCCTTTCGTTTCTTACACCTATGTTTAAAATGTTTCATTACACCCTTACACCTTAGCGTACCCTGTAGATTAAAGTCCGTGGTTGGTTAATTGCTATAGGCAAAGTGTGTTTCCTTACATTACCTGTGTTCGCGTGCGTAATTCATTATCTTTGGTTAGGTCGGGAAATTGCACAATGCAATTGGAGTGAAAGTAAATATTGTATATCTTTGAGTTTATTTTTCGTGTGTTTACTACTTTCGCTATTACCGTTATTTCTGAAAGTATGAAAAGTATGAAAAAAATTATCCGGAAAGAAAGTTATAGTGATGTGGTGAATTTTTACACATCTATGTTTATGTTTAAAAAAAAAAAAAAAAAAAAAAAAAAAAAAAAAAAAAAAAAAAAAAAAAAAATCGAAAAAATAAGAAAAGAAAAAGAAAGAAAGAAAAGTTGGAAGTTAGTTTTTAACCAACTTATGTAAAGTTATGTAAGTGGTCGATATCACTACTATTTGTTGTACTATATTTATGGATTGAATGGGAATTGGCAGTTATGGGAACGCCCATTAAGGTTTATTCTTTGATTAAGATCTTGTTGAGTATAATTCGTGTCTACCTAAAGCGTGTGTTTCAAGTGTTAAAGCGTGAGTTATTCGATGATATGAGTCTTATTCATGGGATGGTTGGGATAGTGATTAACCACACTTAGGATTTTAATTTATTTGTTTTGTTTATTTTTCATTTTTTACACCAATTTATATCCCAAATATTATCCATGCCCTTTATTATTCTTTATCCAACCAAACCTTTGATTTATTGAGATTAGGGATTTGAGCAATCTTAAGTATCGTAGTCGTGGATTCGGCTATGTATTTATGATTTTGTCGCCCTTTTTGATTTATTATTATTGGTGAAGTTTGGACCTATCTTTAGCCTATTCGAGTTAAGGATTTGAGCAATTGCAAGTATCGTGTTCGTGGATTCGATCATGTATTTGTGATTTTGTCGCCTTTTCTGGAATTTGAGATCGATAGTGAAAAGAGAATAATTAACCCTTATACCTACAAACCCTTTTTACCGCTTTAGACTTGTTATTCCTTAGCTTTAGTGGAGGAGATGTGTATACTTGCCAAGCTTATGATAGAATATTCGTCGCGACTGGACAGTTAAACGATTAGATTTGCTTTTATCGACTTATTTTATTTTACTTCTAATTCGTTAAGTGTTTAGTTGTGTGATTATGAAATAAACGAATACATGCTTGATATAAAAATAAATCCTAACATCTTTTAGGATACATTTTCATAAAAGAAATTCTAAGGTTTACTTGAGGACAAGTAAAGTTCAAGTGGGGGGATATTTGATGAACTCAAATAAGTACATTTTATTACTATCATTTATCCTATTAATTTGACTTGTTTTACTATATTATGTATGAGGATTGATACTTAATCGTTTACTTTTGTAATTCTCAGGTAAAAACAAGCATTTGGTGAAACTTAGCGATTTTGGACTGATTATGGAGCAAAACATGCATAAAGTTAAGAGTCTACTGAAATGAAGAAGATCAAGACTAATCTGCTCCAGATGCGCCGCATCTCACTCATGACATGCGCCGCATCTCTATCAAGATATCACCAGATACGATCCAAGATACAAGAGGACATGCGCCGCATCTAATCATGGAGTTACGCCGCATCTTCTGGCGGTGTACGAATATTCCTGAATATTATAATCTTGGACCCCACGCGAAGTTAAGTACATGCGCCGCATCTACTTAGTAGATGCGCCGCATCTTCCCTCAGACAGAAACTATAAATACCCCATAGACCAGACGAATTAAAAGTTCCGAACATTATAACCTAAGTCCGAACAGGAGAAACCAAGGACGAATTCAGTCAAGGAGGCAGCACAAGACACACCCAAATCAAAGATACAAGAGCTGTAAGAAGGTGCTGCATGTGTTTAATTCATTAAGTAGTTTTGTTTTATTGTGTTAGCAAACTTTAATTCATCAGGATTGGTGGCTTGTGTAATGTGACAACGAAAGATTGCACTCCCTTTAATACTTGCTTTCCCATCAATTAAAGTTTATATGTTGATGTCTTTGGTTACTACTTATTAGTGCATTGATAACCTCTGTGTTTATTAGTGGCTTGCGGGCATTTGACTGCGGGACATAATGTGGCTCCCACGGTTATTACTAAATTGATCACTTAGGAATAACTTTTAGACATAAGTAATCATTAAGGGTTTACTCGCCGATAAGAATAGGACCAACGAGAAAGGGTTAATTACATACACTTCATATAAAGCTATCAATAAAACAAGTGACAATCTACTTAATCATAAGGACAGCCCTCTTATTGTCTCAAGTATCTATCTGTGTACGTGTGTGCTACTTGCTGATTCGTGCCTATTGGTTTATTTTATTATTTAATTGCAAACAAACCGTGCCAGTCTCTCAGGCTGAAACCCCCTTGCGTTAGGATATTAAAATACTGATTAGAATAACTAGATAATACGTTCCACTCTTAGTGATCGACACTCTACTTACCATTATATTCATACTGACCGGGTACACTGCTCGTTAAGTGTGTGTGTTATTGATAAGTCGGCTAAATATAAATTTAAAACTTGAGTAGGCATTAAAACTGCTAAACCGCAACGACACATCACGCACATCATATATGCAAGGGATTTAGTGAGTGTAAGTGTTTGGTAGTGGTTAGTATGGAGTCTAGGTAATCCATGGTGGTTTACATGAACCTTAGACATCCATCATATGTGTGTTACATGGACTATAGATTTTAGCTTGGTCGCGTGTAATGTGATCTTATTTTTGTTATATAGATTTGTGATTTGATAATTGGAAGCTGCGAAGTTTGAGGTGGGTTTCATAGTCCCATTTTTACTTTGTTTTAACTTGGGATGGGAATGATGCTTGTGCTGAACTATTTTTGAGTTACTGTGATTATGTGGTCATAAAATGCATGGACTTGTAAGTGTTATTATACGTGTATTGCATGTTATGAGATTATTGTGTGGTGATTCTGTGTGGTCCATTTGGAGGGTAGCTATGCTCCCATTATCCAATTGGTGAGTAGTAACCCTACTCACTATTATTCTGTGTGGTCTGATCAGAGAGTAATGACTACCCATTATTGTGAACTTGGATCGTGGGCGCGTTCCGTCCCAATTGATGTTGGATATTGCTATTTGGATCGTGGGCACGTTCCGTCCCGTTTGTTGGATAGTCGGTTATGATTACATGCTAGTTGTATAATAACTATCTTTACTGTCCTGCTATGTTTTATAATCACAGCGAACTGGTTTCCTGAGATATTTTGTGTGTCTTAAACCTATGAATCTCACCAACATTATGTTGACGTTTTTAAGCATCATTTTCAGGTGAGCATTCTAAGGCTAAGGTAGAGGGAAGCGACTAGACGAGACTTAGTTGCATTTAAGGATGATTGATCTTTATGTTTTGATTTGAATAAATTGAATTTTGATTGTGATACTTTAATGTCTTTCGACTAGTACTTTATGTTTTATTGAAGATACCTTTGGAGATTTGTTTTGGTTATTTTTATTTAGGGGTATCGTTATGACACATTGTGTCTGTACTTTGCTCTTTTATGTGCATGTAGAAATTCTCTATTTAGACACCATGTGTTGTGATGATATCCATGAAGTTACACTCGCGTTTCCGCCTTGGCGAGGTGTGACAAATACATTGCACCATTTTTCATACGGACCAAAATATCCAAACTCATTTACATATCTTAAGTTACATCATTGCCCAGATTAAAGTCCCCTTTATTATCAGGAACCGTTAATTGTGAGCAAGCGAGAGTGAGTGAATAGATCTATTGAGGGTGACTCCTCCGTTCGGGTTGGTAGCGCCAACTTGTCAAATGAACGCATTTCATTTGATCCATATCAGAGTGTCTGGCAAAACACTCAGTTGGGGCATTTCATTTCAGTCTAGCTTCGGGCTCATGAGCTTAAGAGCTAATGTATCATTTTTATGTGGCATTGTTTTGTCATACACTTTATACTTGTGGTTACCGTAGAAGCCTTTCATTTACATAAACCTATGAACTCACCAACATTATTGTTGACCATTTTTAGCAATGTATTTTCAGGTAAATAAGGTATCGCATGTTGGCTTGTATATGGGCATACCATGGAGTCACTGTGACGACGCGTCTCACTTTATTTTTATGCACTTACTTATCGTTTGATTTGTATGAACTTGATTTCCGCAAACTTGAAACACCTTTTGGGACCTTGTTTTGTAAACTCTGAATATTTTAAATGATCAAACGATGTGTTTTCTAAACCACACTTTAGGTCGTTCAATATAACTGTAACTGTGGTGCTATGATCAGTCGCGCCCTCGAATGCTTCATTCCGCTGCAAGTCATGTAATTTGGGGGTGTGACAGTGTTATTGTGTCTTCCAGTGAGAATGCTAACTTGTTCATTGCAACAATCCTTTGCATCATGTAAATTCTTATGTCTTCCAGCATAGTGATGATTGGTTTTGTTCTTTGAACAAGTATTGCTCTATTGAAGCTTTCAGCTACACCATTTTCAAATGATGGACACTTTGATTCCAATCTAAAGAATGCTCTGCACCAAGTGTTTGGATTCCTTCCAATGAGATAATCATGTGCATCTTTATTGATTGTCTTGATCTCTTCCATCCTATTGGTAAAAGCTTGTTCCAGTGTGGTTGAAGCAACTCTCCAAAACATTCTTTGTAAGTGTAGACCACTGTATTTCCTCTTAAAGTTAGCAAATACATGCCTTGTACATTTTCTATGCTCAGCATTTGGGAACCAATTAGACACAGCATCTAATAATCCCTGTATCATGCTAATTTTGAAGTTATTATACAGCAGATGCAATACAAATAGTGGTAACTACTATTTTAAAAGATTAAAAGATATGCCTTCTTGAACATCCCTACCACATAACACTAACACTTGTCTCCAATCATTCTTTTGATACCACAATTGATACCCATTTGCCACTCCATAGTTGGCTAAACAAATTTTCAATTGTTCTGAATGCTCAAATCTCATGCCTAATTCAGGTTGTTGTTTGTCCCATGGAACTGTGGGGCCAAATTTAGGATAAATTACTCCCTTCTGAACTTTGTGACAAGATGCTAACCTACTGGCTTCAGGATCTTCCAAAAGTGGTACTTCATCAATATTAATAGGCATAGGTTCATTTACGAAACCATTATAATGGCCACCATTACTACAAAGCTTATTCAAAAAAGGGTCAGTTGTAGTTTTGTTCTGAATCGCTACATTATCTATGCCATCTCCTTCATTAAAAAAGTCTACATTATCTATGCCATCTTCATCACTAGAACAATATGCATCAGTAGACCCATCAGAGACATTACCAATTTCCCTAGTGGCTCCCCTTGCAAAATCTAATGCATCATACCCCAAATGCTCAACATACAAATCAATAACCCATTTATTTTCATAACCAATCCTTAAAAAGTCCTGAAAATCCGCATCATTTTTTAGTCCAGTCAAACCTTCTCTTAAAGGGGTGCCTATTTGGCAATAATACAACTTTTTCACTACGTTAGTCATCAAACGTGTTACTATTTCCTTAAAAACTTCATAAGACATACCTTCAAAGTTCAAATCAGTTAATTGCTTTTCATCACCATTTAAATATCCAAACGGCTCAGTGGTAAAAACCCTGTCGTGTTTTAGGTTGACAGTGAAAACACGATTTTTATCCGGTTTATCTGAAATTAAGGATTTTTACATTAGGGTGCAATTAAAGAGCAAAACACGAGTAACAAACAAGAACAAAATGATAATTACACTAACCTTTACCCATGGTGAACGTTAATCGAACCAATTTCAATGATTAAAAATTAGGGTTCATGTCAGATTTTGGGAGGAAATTTCGCGGGTGAAAATTGGGGGTGAATGTGGGTGTGTTTTGTCTTATATAGTAGCAATTATTGAGATGGAAATGTTTTAATAAATGAGGTGGAAAACATTTAATGAAGTGAAAATGTTTTATTCACAAAAAACATAAGTGACCGATTACAATGCCTACGTGGTAGTTATTTCGTACTTGTTAACCGGCTATAGCCGGTAGCATTTGTGAAAACTGGAGGTATTTGTAACAAATGTAAACTTTTTTTGGTGGTAATAGTATTAAAAAATGTACATTGGTGGTATTTAGAAATTTGGAAAAGTACGTTGGCAATATAGGTCATTAACCCTATATTTGGCACTAGATTTGGATTTTTGTCTGATATTGCAATTGTATATTTGGTTTTCGGATCATAAGGCTTTATTAATTTGGATTTATTTTTTTGATGGAGTAGGACCTTTGTTGTCATCAATCTGTTTGGTTTTAGGGGTAATCTCAAGATTTTGGAATAAATTTTGTTGATAGATTTGTTTGAGTTTTTGAGTAGCTGTTTGTTTGAAGACCCGTGTTAGGTTATTTGGGTATTTGAATTTGAATTTGAAATTTGGACTGTAATTGTTATCGTAATAAGTAGTTCATTAGAATTATTATTCGTATCATATTTAGGGTGTTTGAATTATTAGAGCCCGTTCATCAAGTTATTTATTAACTTGAATTTGGTTGATACTTGGATAATAAGTTTGAATTTGGACCGTAATTCTTATTACATAAGTGGGTCATTAGAATTAGAATTTCGGTATTTGAAATTTGAAGATCGATTTGGTGTTTGAAGACTTGGTTCAGGTCGTTTGAATTTTGTTCGATCATTTGGAATTTGTTCGATCGTTGGGAATTTGTTAATTTGAAAATTTGGATCTTCGTTTGTCGGGTTTTTGAAGTTGGTTGCCCGAATTTGATTGTCTTTGTCGAAGATCGTTTGAGCCGATTTGTTTGTTTGGTTGACCGTGTTCGAATTTGTCGGTTAACATTTGATTGTTCGTTTTGATATCATCGGCATTTGCTTTGGATCGATTTTGCTTTGGTTTGCTTTTTGGAATCGGTCGTTTGCTTTGAATTTGGCTAGTATCTCTAGCGTTTGGAACTTTCAATTTGATTTGAAGTAGGTGGAGGAGTTTAAGTCACGGTGGAGATTGTTAGAAAAGTGACTTGAACTTTAAGGGTTGTTTGGTAAATTTGGTAATTTGTATGACTTGTCCTACAAGTTTGTTTTGAATTAGGAAACTAATCTATGACGGTTAGTTTGCCTATAAATAGGGATTATTAGCATTAGAATTTTTTGTACCTTTTGAATAATAGTTTGGTACCGTTTGAATTAGGGTTTAATACCGTTTGAATTAGTTTTTGAATTACCGTTTGAATTAGTTTTTGTGTTGGTACTTTTGAATTTGATTTTGTATTTGGTTTGATAATTTGAATAAAGTTTCCGCTTCATTTGTTCGTATTTTGTTTGTTTGTTTCGTCTTTGAATTACCAACATATCCTATTTTCGATATAAAAATGACATGTCAAAGTTAACATAAGTGGATACATTATTAGGAAGATTGATCATTTTCTTATATACCCATAGACACAAAGAAAAATACACATAAAAGAATAGGAAAAGGTTGTTAAAAAAAATAGGAAAAGGAAAAAGACACACACACGATGTTAAAATTGGTTGCAAATAAAATACACTATATTCTTTCCAGAGCAAAACTACATTATATCCTAATTATTATTATTTTTTTTATTTTTATTATTATTTTTTTTTTTTTTTTATTTTTTATCTTTTTGAACTTAATATATATCCTACTTAATTGGGAACTGACATACTCAGAATAAAAGACGGTCTTTATATTAAATCATAAAGACAAAACTTGTTGCTTTTGTTTGTGCGTGTTTGCTATAGTTCTTGCATCCACGTTTGGATTGTTGGGTCAAACTAGAATTATTGAACGAGTGACCAATACTTATAATCAAATTTGCATGGATTTGATCATTAGTGGATTGGGAGTCGTGGGCGGTTTGGCCAAAAGGCTCATTAACTCGCCGGTTTGAACACTCTTTTGCCCATTGGCTTGGTTGAACGGTTTGGGTACCGGGTTTTTAACCCGTTGTTGAAGCCGTTGGAAGGGGCAAAATTGTAAAAGAAATTTGACCGTTGGGAGGGTTGAATTTGTACCGTTGGGAGGGTTGAATTTGCACCGTTGGGAGGAAAGAAATAAATGCCCCTTCTTGTTGAATAAATCGTAGCAAAAAAAAAAAAAAAAAAAAAAAAAAAAAAAAAAAACATCTCTTTCAAACAAAACCAACCAAACCGAATCATCCAAAAAAAAAAAAAAAAGCATCTTCTACATTCAAACAATGTCTTCATCTTCATCTTCATCTTCCAGTTTTAAATTCGAACCAGCTCTCAACAGTTTTAAAAATTGTTGGTGATATTGAAGCAAATTTCCAGTAATTTCAAGAGACTGCAAGAGGCGTCAAGAAAGGATGTAGAATGAGCTTTTGGTGTCCTTAAAGGGAAATGGAGGATTTTGGACCGTCCTCTCCGGCCACATACAACAGAGAAAATTTTCAAATACGTCTACGCGTGTTGTATATTGCACAACATGATCATAAAAGACGACGGGAGGGCAATATCACAGGTTCATATAATGGACCAACCGGCACCCGTAGTTTATGACCCTAGTGTACTACCGGAGTTACATGACGAAAACATCCATCATCGTCTCCGGTTTGATCTTACTGAGCACGTATCGAGGCTAGACTTGGCTTTCCTGGATGACCCAGTAAACCAACCACCACCGATTGAAGAATTAATTTAGTGTGTTTTTATTTTTAAAAAAATGTTGCATTGTTCCTTTTAAACATTTATGTACTTTTCTTTCTTAATAAAATGTTATGTGTTTTAGTTATAAATTGTGTAGTTTAATTGTTTAGGGGGAAAAAATGAAAAATTTGGGAGGGCTGGAAAATCACGGGCGCCAGTGAAATTGGTTGGGAGGGCTGGTTGGGAGGGCTGGAGGGTTGAGCTGAGTTGGCAGAATTTGATTGGTCAAATTGGAAGGGTTAGATATTTGGGAGGTTCCACTCCTTATCCCCTTAGGACTTGAAAGTTATTACCTTTTTCCAAATGATTATTTATTTTTCTTATTTGTTGAAAATTTGGAAATTTACTTGATTCAGTTTGAGAATATCATTTACATAAGCTAATACAATAGTCGTATCTTATTTTGGTAAGGTTTTCCAGCAAACAAGCACTGTTTTGATATGAGCTAATGGTCTTTAAATGTATCATGGTTGTATTAACTGTAGTAATTAGCAAATAGTTTTACGCTTCTTAACAAACTTACTACTAATTGAATAGCACATTGCCCAATATAGCTTATTTTTTTTTATTTAAATGTTACTCCGTATATTTGTAATTTGTTAAATAAATCCAGTATAACAATGTTTTTAGACAGAGATGTACTAAAATTCAATTTTGCTTTTAAAAGCACAAACAAAGGTATTAAAAAACTTGGAAATAAAAATGATTGGGGAAAAGAAGTGTTGACTAATAGTAATTTAATTTCATTATTTTTATGGGTTGTGATTCTTTATCTAGCAAGTCAAATACATGAAATATTTTAATGGAATGCTTTAATATGAAAATGATATACTCAGAGCGAAAGTAAAAAAGAAAAAGGCCAACAAAGCTGCAAAATATTATTAATAAATCATCGTTTATTTCTTTATGCTTTTCGGCCAACATAATTTACGGATCAACCTCATCTTCTATGATTTGATACTGATAGGAGGGGAACTACTTATTGATTAGGGGCAGCGGTGCACTCCATGTTTCGCCAAAAAATATCAAATTTTAGTGTAAAAAAATAAATTTTATGACAATTTTATTAAAGTGCACCCCACCAAAAAATCAAATTGCCCCCCACCTTAAACTCAAACAATGTAAAAACCTTAGATCTCTATCTTAATCTTAAAAAAATATTAGTTTTAGTGTAAGAAAAAAAATATATATGACATTTTTATTAAAGTGCATCACGAATTTTATCAAAAAAAATTTTTTTGCCACCCCCCGTCCTCTAAGAACCTCCGGCACTGATATGATATTAAACCAACTATGCTTTTAGAATACAAAAAGCAAAAAGACATCTCAATTAGGCTTAAATGATTACATGTTTCATGTGGTTTCTAATAAACTAGAGATACTAGATTAAACAAAATCTGTTACCTTAATGGGACTCATATTAGTGAAACTATAATACAAAGCATGAGGACAACCATATTAGTCAGGTTTATCGTGTTCCTTTGTTGTTAAGGTCATTCAACCATAAAATACCATCAAGTACCATCACTATCCTTTCAATTCATTTTTCGCGCCCAATCCAAAATACGTACCAAATTAAGTCTTCTTTTCCATTTTCCAATCTAAAAAACTTGTTAGTGAGTCAAGTAATTGAGTCAGTACAGTTCTTGGTTAGCTAGTTACGGTTCTTGGTTAGTTACTTAGTTACAATCTGTTATGTTCTTGGAGTTAGTTACATTCTTGTTCAGTTCTTGAATTTTTTTATTAGATCTTTTAAAAATGCCAAGTCAAACAAGGTCTAGTGTAGTTGTAGATGAAGAAACTAGAGAAAGTTTTAGGGAGACTGTTAGTGCAAATATTACGATATTTAAACTAAACGGTTTCTTTGGTTTTAATAATGACAAACATGTAACTTGTAATACATAACGTAAAATGTGCAAGTTACTTGTAAACACAAAACATCAATGCATACTTACATCAACACCTCCCGACGTCTCAAGTATGCTTCAACGAAGTCGTAGATTTCCATCCCGACATAAATCACTCAAGGTATGGACAAACAAATCTACTACTTGACAAATGATCAAAGGATTTTATTTTTATAAACTTCACATTTTTAATGTGACAAAACATTTTTTCAAAAATATATTTCACAAATTATTTTTGAATTAAAAAGAAATGTTTTATTTTGAAAAATATGTTTGAAAATCCCAACAGTCAAATTTCCCCCCAAAACAGCTCCTAACATCCCCAAATAAACCTTCCCCACTAAAGACAAACGAAGGAGCGTCCACGGTTCCTTTAAATAAGGACGGCTCCACTAAATTTAGTGAAGCCGTCGGGTATTTAGTGGAGCCGGGGGTCTGTAACGGTCAGATTTTCCCTTGCCTATAAATAGTGGACCATTCCACACTTTCAACTTGATTTTTCCAGTCCTTTTTCTCTGGTCTAATCCCTCCTCACTTAGATGACTTTCTTTGATCATTTGGAGAGTCATAGTTTATTTAAGAGTGATCCAATCCTCCATTCAAGTGATCCTCTTCATTCCTCTTGATTAGCAAGAGAAGAACACAAAGTATCCAAGTAGATACAAAGTGTTGTCATCCCTCTTGATTAGCAAGAGAAGAACACAAAGTATCCAAGTAGATACAAAGTGTTGTCATCCCTCTTGATTAGCAAGAGAAGAACACAAAGTATCCAAGTAGATACAAAGTGTTGTCATCCCTCTTGATTAGCAAGAGAAGAACACAAAGTATCCAAGTAGATACAAAGTGTTATCATTCCTCTTCATTTGCAAGAGAAGAACTCAAGGTATCTAAGAAGATACAAGAGTTGTAGTTGTTAGGTCTTGTAACATTTGTTACACTCTTGATTGTATCATAGCATACATCAAGATTATCTTTCTTTTGTGAGAGAGTGAGTCAAGATCATTGTGATCTTAAGAGATAGTGAAGATCTCTTGAAGCCATTAGGCTTGTGTGATTGATCATGTGGATCAAGGGTAGATCGGGTAGATCGAGTCAAGTGGGAGTAGATCATTGTGATCGTGTCGAGATCTTGGAGATCTCTTGAAGTCATTGGGCTTGTGTGATTGATCATGTGGATCAAGAGTAGATCGGGTAGATCGTGGTAGATTGGTGCTAGCTAAGATTAGCACTCGACATCTAGCTTAGTGTCGGAAATAGGATAAGCGACGTGTATGATGTAGATCGGGTAGATCGTGGTAGATTGGTGCTAGCTAAGATTAGCACTCGACATCTAGCTTAGTGTCGGAAAACAAGTTAAGCGACGTGTACGGTTTTCTCCGCCTGAAGGGAGTTTGTTGATTAGTGAAGTAACTCTCGAGTTGGGTACTCGGGGAGTGGAGTAGGGCGAAGAGGAGCTTCGTGACCGAACCACTATAAATCACCGTGTCCGGTTTGCGCCTTCTTACTTATCTCTTTACTTTCATTTCATTCTTTATCGCTGTATATTTGCATTGCTTTTTTGCTTGTGTGCCTAGTTTCTTATGTTATGTTGATTATCTATGTGTCGTGGTTTGATTGTGTATATGTTGTAGTTTACTATATTCATCTCTTGATGCTATATGATCCTATGCGTCTTATTTTCTTTGTAACATGAATGGTTATGTTACAAGAGAATACATTGCATCCTGTTAACAAATGTAGGATATTACAGTTGAATAATAACCTAATAAGACATGTGTCATTGCATAAACAAGTAAAATTGGTCATACACAAAAATACTTGTTTCACAAAGCATTCGTAAGAGTGATAAGTTTCCTCTTAGAAAAGCATACTTGTTGAAATAAACAGTATGTCTCATTTCAAATAAAATACTCACAAGATCTATTGAGGTAAGTAACCTTTACTAGATTATCCCTCAAGATATGCAAAGGAGCATTCTTGAAACACACACGATGTAGTAGATTCTACATTGTATCACATTAGAGTGTCTCTTGGTTCTAGGAAACCAAATCATGTTAAAATAACATGTAACAACTCAAGAAACAAAGATGTTGTCCAAGAGATCATAAAATACACCATCTCCATCAAATAACCTCTAAATCTCAAACAAGAAATTAAAACATTTCGCTTGCCTTTGTTAGGAGTTGTGTAAGACATGTCATTCTCTTAATCGACCTTCAAAGTATGGTTAGTTGAGTCATATTAGGTCATGTATTAGCGAAATAAGCTAATATCATCTTTGCTACACTTCAAAAGGCAAATATAGGAATTTGAAATTTTCTAACATAAGAATGACTACTGGAGAACCTATCGCACTAGAAATTCAATTTGACCTAACGATTGAATTGCTTCCAGGAGAGAAGTTGGGTTTGTGGTATAACCCATAAAAATGGTCGTGTTTAGCCTTAATTGAGCACCACTAGTGATAGTCTCATACTCATTCTCTAACTTGAAAAACTTTCATTCCTACATTTGACTAGAGATAGTTTACATCGGTGAACTTTATCTCCCATTAGGATGTCATCTTGAACAAGTAGTAATTAGGATCTGCCTTAGCAAACCTAGATTGCTTGCATCCCACATACGTGTTTCAAAATGATAACATGTTCTCCTAAGATATGGTTAAATGTCTTCATGATCTTAAATGCTAAATGATTATCATGTTTTACATGATGCTTGCATTTATTTCTTATGTGCATTTTACATGATTTACTTGTAAAGTTTGCACCCACACTATGTCCTTTTGACACATTAGGAATTAGGTATGCCCATCACTATGAACCCTTAGAAGTCATAGAGCCATACACTAGTGTCAAAACCCATAAGTCAAAGTAGTCGCGAAGTTACCCTAATTCCCCAGTCATCACTTCGCCTTCTTCCAAGTAATACACCCTTTTGTCATGGGAAGGTTAGGAACAAACCTAGTAGAACTCGGAGTAAGGTTGACAACTTAAATATTTCATCCGAAATATTCAAGTAAGTTTAACTTGCGATCGCAATTGTTAAATGTCATATCCGAAACATCATACTCAAGCCTTTTAACAACATAAGTTAAAACGCTCATCCAAAAGCTAAAAGCTAACATCAACCCTCGGATAACAAAGGACTCACAAGTTACTATTTAAGTGATTAGTAGTTCCTTTCATCCTCGTGTGATTATACACGTCTTAAGATCCCAAACCCTGCTGCGAATCAGCACCATAGGCTTAGCTTTACGTCTTTCAAAACCCCATGAAACACTCGTGTGCGAAGCACATCAAAATCCGTAAATCTACCAAACCTCTCAACCGAGAATCCCCTAACCATCTTCGTCTAGGTCTAGGAATGATGGAACATTTTCCATAAATCTTATAACTATTTAAATATTTCATTGGAAATATTAAAGTCATCCCTCGTACCCCTCTTATGACTATTTAAATATTTCACTGGAAATATTAAGTCATCTTTCACATTGCTCTAATGACTACCTATGTATTTCCTCGAAAATATAAAAGTCATCTCTTCTCGTCCAGTACCGTTCAAAGAATTTATTAGGTATAAATTCTTTCCTCGTGTCGAAGAGTCTCACTAAATCAGCGAGATTTATTCGTGAAATCATCTTAAATTCCAATGACAACTTAAATATTTCATCCGAAATATTTAAAGCATATTTAATTTGCGAAATGCAATTAAATGTCATTTCTCGCTCTCGATCAACGTTCACCTAATCCCGTTGGATTCATTCATAAAAGAATTTATTCGGTATAAATTCTTTTAATCTAAGGTCCAGAAAAATCACAACATATGTGAAATTTCTTTGTCAGAAATCTAATTCTGGGTCAAAACTGACCTCAGCAGGTTACGGTACCCTTAAATAGGGGACAGTACTGCTAAATTTAACGGTACCGTCGGACCGTTGTCTGCTGAGACAGTTTATTCTCACTGTTTCAAAAACACTATCGAAACCCACTCGATGTTGTCTTGAACCAGAACCGTATCCTATCAGAACAGATTGTATCTATCTTCTGATTCCTAAGCCCTCTTCCCTTTCACTTCCGCATGGTACTAAACACTACCAATGCTTCCGCATCCCACTCATCTTCCACACACTTCAAACGAAGAACCATTAGGATACGTTGAGATAACCCTCCTTCATCAACATAGATAACCTTATAACCTTATCACCTACCTCACAACCCTGAAGATTTTATCTTCTTAACCCTTAGGATATCTCCAAGTAATCACATGCCTCATCATATAAATATTCTATGAATATTCAAAATGATTGAGAAGAGCTACGTGACTTCAAAGGTGAAGTTTATCGTATGCTATCCACCACTTGTCATGACGTTACTAAGCTCATCGCTTCCGTCAACGTTTGTTTTTCTCTTTATCTTTTTCATCTTGTCCGGATGGTCATAGATTAAGGGGGAGCGAAAACACACTCATATAGCCTTTCACCAAACACTCTCAAGAACACATTAATGTGGTTCTTATTCCCTAGGAAACTTTCCTTTAACTGCCCAGAACTAGGCTGCACAGGAAAATTCGTGACTTCCAGGTCACGGTACCGTTAAATAGGCCACGGTACCGTTAAATTTAACGGTACCGTGTGGTATTTAGTGGTACCGTGCCTATGTTTGATGAATTTTCACTGTTCCCTCCTGATCCCTACATCCCTAACCTCAAACCTGCAAAATTTTGCAAACTCACACACACCCTAAGATTTCCTCACTACACCATAGGACACCATCACCAACTTTAGTATGAATCCCACAACCCTTGCCTATATAAGGCGTCACTACTGCAAGCTTATCTTGCATCTCATCTTCAAACCTCACATTAACATCTTTCATCATCACACTTAACCCTTATAGCTACACTTCACTCTTGACAGTGATAGTTAGTCTAAGAACCCTAACCCATAGATCATCACACTCAAACCTTACAACCTTCAACTCATCGATCATCACACTCAAACCTTACAACCTTCAACCCTTATATCAATCCCACTCAAACCTTTTAGCTACGCTTCACTCTTGACAATGATAGTTAGTCTTAGAACCTTCAACCCATAGATCATCACACTCAAACCTTATAACCTTCAACTCATCACACTCAAACCTTACAACTACCCCTCACTTTTGGTAAGTGATATTTAGTTCAACAACCTTCAATCCTCACAAATACATGAAACCCTTCATGCACCAAATTATCTCTAACACACAACTAGGATCATCCAACCTAGAAACCTAGAACTTCGTTACCTTAACCCCGTTAGAGATATCCACCAACAATCATGTTAGGATCACATGCACCTCTCCTTTTTCCTTTTGAAATATATCATGCATCTCATTGTCAGTGCAAACGATATATTAACCTAAACCATCCTTTCCCACCTTTCCTCAAAGGGCAAAACCAACATCTCCAACAACATCATCATCACCCTCCACTTTTAGGATTCCTACACCCTTACCTCCTCCAAGTCCACCACAACCTTTAGCTGTCACACTAACCCTATCACCATAAAACCTATTTGGACTTGGCACCAACACATCATCCTTATCACTATCACCATCACCATCACCACAACCACTAATGGGTCATCCCATTATTTATCCCCTACAACCACATAACCCAAGTTGTCCTTGTTGTCACCTCAACCAACACTCTCCCACCTTATGGAATCATTTAGGTATAACCTCTATCGAGTCTACTTTATGGCACGACTTGTCATAATAGTAATCATTTAGAGTATGTCTTATCAACAAACTATCCTTAACATCAATCATCTTAGGTAGATGATTATGTTGTTCAAAAGGTTTGTTAGAACTTTCCTCCCAATGACAACTTGGAACAAGTCATTTAGTGTGTCAGTCAATGAACGAATCTCGTTCTTGATTAGTGTGATTGAGTGAACAATTACACCTTAGGTTTTCGGTCGGGTTGTGACACTTACGTGTTAACATAGTTTAACCCATGCATGTCTTCCTATGTGTATTCTATCCCTATAATGTTGCTCCTATACTGTTATATATTATGCTGCACGAAGCTAACCCTTGATGTAGGAAAAGCCTTTGTAAGAATTTGATCCATGGATCCGCTAGATACTAAGGTAAATAAACAAGGGGATTAAGTCACCATAGGGGAGCATTGAGCTAGGGGGAGCTCGGGAGTATTTGAATACATAGCATGGAGTCTTCTTCATAAGTGTTGATAGAAGGCTTCACTAGGATGATGCAAGCTCGCCTTTTGGGGGAGAAAGGATAGTAGTGCAATAAGGGGGAGTAGAGAGTAAATTCAACGGAACGCTCGAGGAAACTACCTTTTAGATTTGACAAAAGGGGGAGAAGGGGAGTGTAAACAGGTATTTAAACTAAACGGTTGTAAATGTTTTAAAATGCCAAGTCAAACAAGGTCTAGTGTAGTTGTAGATGAAGAAACTAGAGAAAGTTTTAGGGAGATTGTTAGTGCAAATATTACGATATTTAAACTAAACGGTTTCTTCGGTTTTAATAATGACAAACATGTAACTTGTAATACATAACGTAAAATGTGCAAGTTACTTGTAAACACAAAACATCAATGCATACTTACATCAACACCTCCCGACGTCTCAAGTATGCTTCAACGAAGTCGTAGATTTCCATCCCGACATAAATCACTCTAGGTATGGACAAACAAATCTACTACTTGACAAATGATCAAAGGATTTTATTTTTCTAAACTTCACATTTTTAATGTGACAAAACATTTTTTCAAAAATATATTTCACAAATTATTTTTGAATTAAAAAGAAATGTTTTATTTTGAAAAATATGTTTGAAAATCCCAACAGTCAAATTTCCTCCCAAAACAGCTCCTAACATCCCCAAATAAACCTTCCCCAATAAAGACAAATGAAGGAGCGTCCACGGTTCCTTTAAATAAGGACGGCTCCACTAAATTTAGTGGAGCCTTCGGGTATCTAGTGGAGCTATGGGTTTGTAACGGTAAGATTTTCCCTTGCCTATAAATAGTAGACCATTCCACACTTCCAACTTGATTTTTCCAGTCCTTTTTCTCTGGTCTAATCCCTCCTCACTTAGATGACTTTCTTTGATCATTTGGAGAGTCTTAGTTTGTTTAAGAGTGATCCAATCCTCCATTCAAGTGATCCTCTTCATTCCTCTTGATTAGCAAGAGAAGAACACAAAGTATCCAAGTAGATACAAAGTGTTGTCATCCCTCTTGATTAGCAAGAGAAGAACACAAAGTATCCAAGTAGATACAAAGTGTTGTCATCCCTCTTGATTAGCAAGAGAAGAACACAAAGTATCCAAGTAGATACAAAGTGTTGTCATCCCTCTTGATTAGAAAGAGAAGAACACAAAGTATCCAAGTAGATACAAAGTGTTATCATTCCTCTTCATTTGCAAGAGAAGAACTCAAGGTATCCAAGAAGATACAAGAGTTGTAGTTGTTAGGTCTTGTAACATTTGTTACACTCTTGATTGTATCATAGCATACATCAAGATTATCTTTCTTTTGTGAGAGAGTGAGTCAAGATCATTGTGATCTTAAGAGATAGTGAAGATCTCTTGAAGCCATTAGGCTTGTGTGATTGATCATGTGGATCAAGGGTAGATCGGGTAGATCGAGTCAAGTGGGAGTAGATCATTGTGATCGTGTCGAGATCTTGGAGATCTCTTGAAGCCATTGGGCTTGAGTGATTGATCATGTGGATCAAGAGTAGATCGGGTAGATCGTGGTAGATTGGTGCTAGCTAAGATTAGCACTCGACATCTAGCTTAGTGTCGGAAATAGGATAAGCGACGTGTATGATATAGATCGGGTAGATCGTGGTAGATTGGTGCTAGCTAAGATTAGCACTCGACATCTAGCTTAGTGTCGGAAAACAAGTTAAGCGACGTGTACGGTTTTCTCCGCCTGAAGGGATTTTGTTGATTAGTGAAGTAACTCTCGAGTTGGGTACTCGGGGAGTGGAGTAGGGCGAAGAGGAGCTTCGTGACCGAACCACTATAAATCACCATGTCCGGTTTGCGCCTTCTTACTTATCTCTTTACTTTCATTTCATTCTTTATCGCTTTATATTTGCATTGCGTTTTTGCTTGTGTGCCTAGTTGCTTATGTTATGTTGATTATCTATGTGTCGTGGTTTGATTGTGTATATGTTGTAGTTTACTATATTCATCTCTTGATGCTGTATGATCATAGTTGACACTTTTCATATCACATCACACTTGATCGAAAGTTTGATACAAAAGTTTTAAGTTTTAAATGGAAACGTATTTACCCCCCGTTCTACGGTTTCCACAGAGACAATTGCAACATTGATGAGAGAAGAGATAGAAAAGATGAGGGTTGAAATGAGAAATGTGGTTGTGGTTGATAACATTAATGGTGCAGCGGTGAGACAACAATGGGAAGTTCAAAGGGGAATGTAGGATATGCAGTTTAGTAGGGTAACCAAGATTGAATTTTCCAAGTTTGGGGGTGATGATGTTAGAGGGTGGTTGTTTAAATGTGAACAAATTTTCAAAGTGGATAACACTGCAAATGACCAAAAGGTAAATCTCATTTCCATTCATGTGTATGATATAGCTTTGATGTGGCATACACAATTTGTGAAATTATGGGGAAATGTGGCTTGGACAATGTATAAACAGGCTATTTTGCAAAGATTTGGATTAGCTTATGATGATCCTAGCTGAAATTAAAAAGATTAAACATTTTAAGATGGCTAGATTCATTTTACCAAACAATCCTAAACCAATAAGTTTGCCTACACCCAATGCAAATTGGAGAAATAGAGCCTCTACTTCTAATATTGCACCTAGGACTGTAAATGAACTAAACGTTCAGTGAACATTTCATGAACCGTTCGGTAAAAAGTTCGTTTAACGAACATGAACAATATTTTACGTTCGTTTAGTTAAATGAACGAACATGAACAAAAGTCGCGTCCGTTCATTTATGTTCGTGAACGTCCGATTATACGTTCGTTTATGTTCATTCATTTATTTATGTTCATATATCATATCTTTTAATTGTATAATTTTAAAATTGATTTGTTTAAACAAAACAAACCTTATAAAACAATATATTGTGCATAATTTAATAAAAATGTTTGTTTTTCTATGTTCATTATGTTTGATCGTTTATGTCCGTTTAGCGTTCGTTTAGTGTCTTAATGAACGAACATAAACAAACATGAGCAACTTATTTTTCTTAGTAAACAAAAATGAACAAGAAAATTCGTTCGTTTAAGTGTTCGTGTGTAACACCCCCAAAATCTGGTATTGCAAAAGTATTCGGGTCATGGGGTGCTACTGAATTGGAAATCATAACACAAGGTAATAAAGAACGGAATACATACTTTGTTAGAATACATTCAGTTGGATTAAATCAAGTTTACATCTGAGTTTTAAATTTAACAGATAAGCTCAAAAGTTTAATGGTCCCATAAAAACAAGTCATGAAAATGTTTGAAAACACTTCGGTAATTAGTTTATGACCATCGCCTTGCCACGCGTTGCCAATAATGAGTTGCCTAAACACCTAAGAAAAACATGTTAAAAGTCAGCAAAAAGCTGGCGAGATCATAGGTTTATAAGTAAGCAGTAAAATCAATAGTTTGGACCATGACTTTGGTATATGAACATTACAATGCATATAATGTCATATAAAAATAGTCTATTACGCTAGCACTAAGTTCATGCAACCGAAGCTATAACAGTGTGCATGCTCTAGAAGCATGTTAAATATAAAGGCCCGGCAAGTCTTTATCCCAGACACTTGTATTTCGATATGGTATACGTTCGTTTTCCTATCCGGTCAATCCGAACGGGGGAATAAGTTGGGCATAATGGGACATAATAGGGCTTAGGCTAAACCACGTAATAGCATAAATAACAGTTTTGGTCCATAAAAGAGTTTTGCATGTTTCTCACCCAAATTGTAAAACAAGTGTAAATAGAGTGGGGCTATAAACTCACCTCAGTAAATAGCGGTCAGATAGTGCAATAACGCGGATAGTGTTCGGCACCGACACGCGACCTAGATTAGTAAGGTTTGTTTTAGTTCACAGACTAAGTTAAGACTCAACGAGGTTTAATTAAACCCAAAAGTTTTAAAGCGTTGTGTTATTGTTGCTCGTGTGGCAGCATTTAAGTTTGAAAATAGTTTTCTAAATGTTTACAAATATTGGCTCTTGGAAGTGCATAAGCATATAAGCATATAATAACAAAAGTATCAAAGACGAATAAGTTTTCGGTTTGACAATGACCGAAGGACTATGTACGAAAAGTAATCGCAATTAAATAGTAGACGTTGTCGGATAAAATTGTAGAAATGTTATTAGTTTATAGTGTGTGTGTGTATATATATATATATATATATATATATATATATATATATATATATATATATATATATATATACAAGTAGAATGAATAAATTTTTGTTAAGTGTTATATATGTATATAAAGTATATATGGTTAACTAGCGAGAAGGGCAGTTTATTGAAATACAGGTAGACGTATAGAAAACAATTCATTTTCGTTCTTTTAGTCGGGTTTAATAGAAAAATAAGTTAAGTGTACATTTTGATGAAAATCGGGCATGACCCAAGTATACGTTTTAGTTTTCTCGTGATAATCTTAAGCTATCTATTTAATTATATCATCATTTTGTGATTTATAAAACTCTTATCATTTTTATAAAATGAAGTAAGCAAGTTTACCCAAGTGATATATGTATAACTCGATATCGGGTTTAAATTTTAATGTCTAGTTTTTCGCACGTTTAAAATAAGCTTCATGAACATGGTTTTTCTTGTAAAATTGTATAATTAGTTTATAAATAACTTTGCGAGCTCGTGGTCGAGCGAAACGGAAATAAGCCAGGGATTAAGTCGTACTCGGATAAGAAATCAATACACATGGCAACACCACGGAATGAAATCGAAAATATAGAACACACTGATTTACTTGTGTGAACACTAGACGCACATCTAAATTGACTTATTTGGGCTTTGGCCCAAATTGTGAAATGACTTCAAGCCATATACGCCCTAGTGGGCTGACAAAATCAAACGGACCTTCTGTTGTGGTAAATGGGCTTTGGCCCAGTTTGTGAAACAAATCAACGCAGCCAAGTAGCCAACATCATATTTGGCTCCAAATTCCATCTGCTGGAATACACGAATTTACCACAGGGGACTCCCTCCTTTGATCAATCTTGACAAGAGGTATTGACCTCAACTATTCTTTTGAACGTATTCTATCGCCAGTGTGTAAACCCAACGCTCGTATATCGAGCTCGAGTGACCAGTCAAGAGGGAACCAAACCCTTTCGACCTTGTGGATAAGACACGAACCAATCGTGCCTTTAAGCAAAATAAACAAAACACACCTTTCGTGGGTGAGTTTATCTTGAGCTGAAAACAACAATCCGACCACCCTTGTAATTCTTGGGTTTCGACTGCGAGCAACAACCAACTCAAAGCACATAACTATTTAATTCTTTGCGAGTTTTGTAGAAACAAGTTGAGGCAAAGTGGTGCAAAACAAGATCAATCTCAGTGGGTCTCGATAGCGCGAGGGAAACAACCCAAAACCCATCTACTGTGGTTCGGCCACAGTGGGTTTTGACCCGTAACTGATGAACTCAAATAAGTACATTTTATTATCATCATTTATCCTGTTTATTTGACTTGTTTGATTATATTATCTATGAGATTCGATACGTTAATGTTTACTTTAGTAATTCTCAGGTAAAAACAAGCATTATGTGAAACTTGGCAATTTTGGATTAATTATGGAGCAAAACAAGCAAGATGTCAAAAGCCTACTGAAATCCAGAAGATCAAGCTCGTTCTACTCCAGATACGCCGCATTATACTTCTAACATACGGCGTATCACTATCAAGATTTCACAAGTTACAATCCAAGTACATGCGCCGCATACAAAGACCAAGATACGCCGCATCTGAAGACGGTGTATGAATATTCCTGAATATATTAATCTTGTACCCCACGCGAAGTTAAGTCAATGCGCCGCATCTAACAATTCTATGCGCCGCATGGATCCCTCTGACAGAAACTATAAATACCCCAAGGCCAGACGAATTTCGGAATCCTAGACTCTAAGCTTAACTCAGAGACCGAAGATAGAAGAACCCTAGAGCCGAATTCAGACGACCAAGCAGCACAAGACACACCTAAACGAAGATACAAGAGCTGTAAGAAGGTCCTGCATGTATTCAATTCATTAAGTAGTTTTGTTTTATTGTATTAGTACACTTTAATTCATCAGGATTGATGGGCTTGTGTCATGTGACTACGAAAATCATGCACTCCCCTTAATATTGCTTTCCCATTAATTAAAGTTTATATGTTGATGTCTTTGGTGACTTTTATTAGTGCATTGATAACCTTTGTGTCTAGCTGAGCATTGCTTGGGTCGCCATGCCCCTTTCTCGCCTATTTAAGAGACGCTTAATAAATAGGATAGACATAAGTAATCATTAAGGGTTTACTCGCCGATAAGATTAGAGCCAACGAGAAAGGTTTAATTATATACACTTCATATAAAACTAGCAATAAAACAAGTGACAAGCTACTTAATTATCAGGACAGGTCTTCTTATTGTCTCGAGTATCTATCTGTGTACGTGTGTGCTAATCGCTGATTCGTGCTCATTAGTTTAGTTTTCTATTTAATCATAACCAAACCGTGCCAGTCTCTCAGGCTGAACCCCCTTGCGTTAGATTAGGTTGTATAGCTAACTTAGGATATTAAAATACTGATTAGAATAACTAGATAATACGTTCCACTCTTAGTGATCGACACTCTACTTACCATTATATTCATACTGACCGGGTACACTGCTCGTTAAGTGTGTGTGTTATTGATAAGTCGGCTAAATATAAATTTAAAACTTGAGTAGGAATTAATACTGCTAAACCGCAACGACACATCACGCGCATCAAGTTTTTGGCGCCGTTGCCGGGGTATGAATTGTTATTATCTGTTAATTTGATTATCATTTTAATTAGGTTTTTCTTTTTAGTTTATTTTTAGATTCAAACCGCTAACCCTGTTATATATTAGATAGATTGCATTCTTTGTATTATTTGCATATTTTCTGTTTTGTTTGTTTTCTTTAATTTTTGTTTCTTTTTGTTTGTTTTTATTTTTTGTTTTTCTTTTCTGTATTTTTCTGCATTCTGCTATCGTTGTATTGAGCTGATACAAACGATACGGCACATCTGTTTTCATAGATACGGCGTATTGCGTTTAATTTTTATAAAATACGACGCGTTTAATAAATTCGAGTACGACGCATCTTTCCCCAAGATACAACGTATTCTGTTTTTAATAAGAAATTTTTCTAAACCCAAACGCCATACGACGCATCTGTTTTAACAGATACGGCGTATTGTCTATTTAAATTAAAAACAGTTTTCGAATTTTTTTAAACAAAAGCGACGCATCGATTTTTATCGATTCGGCGCATCTTCTAAATCAAAAATCTTGTATTTTGAAACGTAACGAAAATACGGCGCATTAGCTTTTGTTAATACGACGCATTTAATTTTAATATATATATTCGATTTTTGATAATCTAAACTGGATACGGCGCATTCTTATTCATAAACGGCGTATCTGTTTTCTGAATAAAAGTCTGATTAAATTTTAACGATTATAAGATACGGCGCATCCTATTTATAGGATACGGCGCATCGTCTTCTGATATCAGTAACTTTTATTTATCCCGAACGGAGAAAATTCTAATCATCTTTCCTGTCTCTTAGAAATTTTTTACTTCGATGCCTATTTGTTTTGTGTTTCAGGAATCATGATTGATATTTTCCCAAGCTGGTTCGGAGGACCATGGATCAAACTTACAACCGATGAGATTGTATCAAAGTTCGCCCACAAATGTGATAAGGAGCATCATGAGGTCGAAACTTTCATCAATGGACTGTTGCTGAAAGAACAAAACTATATGATTAGAGAATTGACGATTGAGGTGCACCAATTGTCAAAGGTGATTAAAGGAGTTTTGTTCCAAAGGCACGACCAGAATGGAATAACTACTAGAGGCGGATTAGTGTCAAGGATGTTCCAATTAGCGGAAAGAATGTTTGGTTACTTGAATATGGAACTAAGAGAGAGATTGAGATGGAAGATCTCGCTAGAACAAAATAAGAGCTGAACGTGAGTCTAACTTGAAGACTCTGGAATAAAGACAAGTGCTGACCAGGAGACAACCCGGAAGAAAATTTTTTACTTTTCTGTTCTGTGTCGAGTCTGTCAGACCTGCAGAAGATACGGCGCATCTCCATCATAAGATGCGACGCATCACCTGCACTGGTCATATCTTATTTTATTTTCTGCATTTTTATTTTTGACTTTAAAACTTTCTGTCAGTTTATTTAATGCGGCGCATCCCTGGTTAAGGATGCGACGCATCTTTTATTCTGATTCGTATTTATTCCAGGCTCGATACGGTGTATCTTTTTCCATAAGATACGGCGTATCGACTGACCTGATGATTTACAGTTTAATTTTTTAGTTTTTATTTTTACTAACTACTAATGTATTATGCAAGTTTGAACCTTCTTAACTCAGGTGTGTTAAAGTCTTAATGGTATTATAGATTCCTGCAATTTTCTTGTGGACACATCATTTATGAAGCTTAAACGTTCTCATCCACAAGAAAGTTGATTTTTGCTCTTATACGAATAATGGAGGATCATACCGAGCAAATCTCAGGGGAGTTTTTCTGTTCTAATTCTTTTATTTTCCAGTTTTTAACCTTTGACACAAACAACGAGGACGTTGTTTAACTTAAGTGGGGGGATTGGAGAATTAGAACACTTACTTGTCCTAAACTTTTTCAAAATATGCTTAAAATGCGCTTAATATATCAAAATTTAAAATTTTTTAGCACGTTTTTCTTTAAAGTCTAAATTACATAACCGCACACATAACTCTATTCTTTCAAAAATATTAAAACTTTAGTGTGCTGGTGACTTGTAAACTTTAGAACTTGGCTTGTATACTATTCGAGAACACCATAATAAGTATTATCTATATAATTGGAGTGACTTGTCTAAATTGGTAAATTTCTAGGATTACACCCAAATAGCCTTTATATGTTATGTGATATTAACTAACTACACTGGTTAGTTAACCCCCGTATAAACCCTTTTGTTACTCTCACTTTTAGAGTAAGATACCCCTAAAAAAACCCTCAGAGCCATTCCTTTCGTTTCTTACACCTTTGTTATAATGTTTCGATACACCCTTACACCTTAGCCTACCCTGTAGATTAAAATCCGTGGTTAATTGCTTTAGGCAAAGTGTGTTTCCTTACATTACCTGTGTTCGCGTGCGTAATTCATTATCTTTGGTTAGGTCGGGAAATTGCACAATGCAATTGGTATGAAAGTAAATATTGTATATCTTTTAGTTTATTTTTCGTGTGTTTGCTACTTTCACTATTACAGTTATTTCTGAAAGTATGAAGAGTATGGAAAAATTATCCGGAAAAATAGTGATAGAAAAGTTGTGAAATTTTACACATATATGTTGAAAGAAAAAAAAAAAAAAAGTTGGAAGTTTGTTTTAACCAACTTATGTAAAGTTTTGTATTAAGTGGTAGATATCACCACTATTTGTTGTATATTATATTTATGGATTGAATGGGAGTTGGCCGTTATGGGAACGCCAACTAAGGTTATTCTTTGATTGAGATCTTGTTGAGTATAATTCGTGTCTACCTAAAGCGTGTGTTTCAAGTGTTAAAGCGTGAGTTATTCAATGATATGAGTCTTATTCATGGGATGGTTGGGAAAGTGATTAACCACACTTAGGATTTTAATTTATCTGTTTTGTTTATTTTTCATTTTACACCAATTTGAGCAATCTTAAGTATCGTAGTCGTGGATTCGGCTATGTATTTATGATTTTGTCGCCCTTTTTGATATAATATTATTGGTGAAGATTACTTGGTCCTATCTTTAGCCTATTCGAGTTAAGGATTTGAGCAATTGCAAGTATCGTGGTCGTGGATTCGATCATGTATTTGTGATTTTGTCGCCTTTTCTGGAATATGAGATCGATAGAGATTAAGAAGAATGATTAACCCTTAACCAACAAACCCTTTTTACCGCTTTAGACTTGTTATTCCTTGGCTTTAGTGGGGGAGATGCGTATACTTGCCAAGCCTATGATAGAATATTCGTCACGACTAAGCAACTAAACGATTTAGAATTGTTTTACATTAAAAATTATTTTGGTTTCTACTTCGTTAAGTGTTTGGTTGTGTGATTATGACAAAACGAATACATGCTTAAATATAAAAATAAATCCTAATATCTTTTAGGATACATTTTCATACGATTAATTCTAAAGTTTACTTGGGGACAAGTAAAGTTCAAGTGGGGGGATATTTGATGAACTCAAATAAGTACATTTTATTATCATCATTTATCCTGTTTATTTGACTTGTTTTATTATTTTATCTATGAGAATCGATACGTTAATGTTTACTTTAGTAATTCTCAGGTAAAAACAAGCATTATGTGAAACTTGGTGATTTTAGATTAATTATGGAGCAAAACAAGCAAGATGTCAAAAGCCTACTGAAATCCAGAAGATCAAGCTCGTTCTACTCCAGATACGCCGCATTATACTTCTAACATACGGCGTATCACTATCAAGATTTCACAAGTTACAATCCAAGTACATGCGCCGCATACAAAGACCAAGATACGCCGCATCTGAAGACGGTGTACGAATATTCCTGAATATATTAATCTTGGACCCCACGCGAAGTTAAGTCAATGCGCCGCATCTAACAATTCTATGCGCCGCATGGATCCCTCTGACAGAAACTATAAATACCCCAAGGCCAGACGAATTTCGGAATCCTAGACTCTAAGCTTAACTCAGAGACCGAAGACAGAAGAACCCTAGAGCCGAATTCAGACGACCAAGCAGCACAAGACACACCTAAATGAAGATACAAGAGCTGTAAGAAGGTCCTGCATGTATTCAATTCATTAAGTAGTTTTGTTTTATTGTATTAGTACACTTTAATTCATCAGGATTGATGGGCTTGTGTCATGTGACTACGAAAAATCATGCACTCCCTTTAATAATGCTTTCCCATTAATTAAAGTTTATATGTTGATGTCTTTGGTGACTTTTATTAGTGCATTGATAACCTCTGTGTCTAGCTGAGCATTGCTTGGGTCGCCATGCCCCTTCCTCGCCTATTTAAGAGACGCTTAATAAATAGGATAAACATAAGTAATCATTAAGGGTTTACTCGCCGATAAGATTAGAGCCAACGAGAAAGGTTTAATTATATACACTTCATATAAAACTAGCAATAAAAAAAGTGACAAGCTGCTTAATTATCAGGATAGGTCTTCTTATTGTCTCGAGTATCTATCTGTGTACGTGTGTGCTAATCACTGATTCGTGCTCATTAGTTTAGTTTTCTATTTAATCATAACCAAACCGTGCAAGTCTCTCAGACTGAACCCCCTTGCGTTAGATTAGGTTGTATAGCTAACTTAGGATATTAAAATACTGATTAGAATAACTAGATAATACGTTCCACTCTTAGTGATCGACACTCTACTTACCATTATATTCATACTGACCGGGTACACTGCTCGTTAAGTGTGTGTGTTATTGATAAGTCGGCTAAATATAAATTTAAAACTTGAGTAGGCATTAATACTGCTAAACCACAACGAAACATCACGCGCATCAGTAACCAAGGCCACACGGATAAGCACAAGTTGCTTATATGGAATGCCCAAATAGGCACACGAATAATTCAGACAAACGCACCCTGTATGTTGCTGGGCCATACCCAAACTCGGAATCTACTAAACAAGACAGACTGATACGCCCAAGGTGGGTCGTGGTGGCAAATAACACAACCCTTACGGATTTTTAGCTAACGGAGAATGAACCCAACATCCTCGGTGTAACTTTGTTTTACCAAAACCAAATAACACGACTAACCCACGAATCCTAATTGAACCACGGTGGAGTCTAAATCAAAACTAAAACATGACTCATGATCTTATCCAAATCGTGAACCAGGACATACCAACGGAATGCAAATCCAAAAATAAACCGATGAAAATAAGCAGAAACAATAATAAGTACTTCCATTAAAGCCAATATCATGTTCTAGTTGAGATTTCTTATTTTGCCACACATAACAAGCAACAAAAATACAAAAAAATATAACATTCACAGGAGATGGCTCCAACGATTGAACAATATCATAGCTTAAAGAGTATGAATCAATTCGCAAGTTTTACGCAAAAAGATCAGATTTATTGACCAACTAGATTTCATAAAAATCCTAAGACATATACATTTACGAATTGAACATCAAAACAAGATTTTGAGATCCTTACAATACTAGAGCCGATTGAAAAGATGACCAACAATCAAAACCCAGTTTTGATTCCAAGCAATCCCAAATCCGAAACCACGCAGGAACCCACAACCAAAGCTTCAAAGCAATCCTTAGAGATTTTGAATTTGTGATAGATTGAAAGTGTGAGATAAGCGTGGTGTCCTTGTGGTTCGACAACGAATTAAAAGGGAATAAACATGCCAAGTTTGACTTCTCTTTTCACGGTGGTAGTCTTGTGAAGTGGCGATTTTGAGCAAAAATCACTACCCATCTTCATCTTCTAGTTGGTCCCATGATTTCCTTTGGGGAAGAGAGAAAGGAGAAAGCGGTCTAAGCAATATCTGTGTTTTATTTTTATTTTTATTTTTTTTTACTTTGAAGGGATACAGGTGTGATGATAACGATGTAAAGGAAAGAAATAAATAAATAAATCAGAGTAGTGGGTGGCGGATGTGTTTATTTAGGTTAAAGGGATAAGTTGTGTTTATTTTAGGTCTCGCGTACTCCGTGTCCCGTTGAGCTAAACTGTAAACGTGATACCTCGGTTTCGTATAAATGCGAAAAATATAATTCTGGAGACGTTTTTATAAAACTGGTATAAAAGTAAAATTTATCGACTCCGAAAATAAATTATAAAATTAAACCATTATTAACGTGGTGTCGGTGCGCGTGTGGTATCGTTTTTCAGAAAAAAATGAGATAACTTCTCGTTTTTATTATGTTGAGATCTGTAAATAAAAGGAAGTGGAAAATTAACCTTTTTCTGATAAAGTTAATTAGTTTTGGCGAGTTGATGTATGCTATAGTGTGCGGGTTTGCTTCCCGAAATAGTTATGCAAGCTCATGAATGCTTAATTTCCAGTTAGGTAATAATAATTTAACATTTATTATTAAAATATTAGTGCGAATATTACCGTTTGTCACATCCTTCCCGCCTTAGAAGGAAAACCGTCCTCGGTTTTCACTTAGAGTTACCCGATGGAGTTAAGGAAAGTTGAGGGCATTTACGCTTGATTTCGTTTACACGTTCCTATATGAATTTGAGACCTTTTCGAGAGACTATTGAACTTTGACAGTCAAGATGTGAAGTGTTAGCTTTGAAGTACAAAATTCTTGAGGTGACTATTCCTATTATAGCATGATCCTTCCTGAATTAAACATAGGTGATCAGGCTTTGTTTAATTAAGGATTGGTGATGCTCTGTTCGGTTTAGTCAAGATAGTATTGGGTTTTAAAGCAGTGTTGGCCATTCCGTCTATAAGCTCGTAATCAAAATAGTTTATAAAGGGGCACAACCGTATATGAGACGATAGTAGAATAGTTTGCAAGAAAAGTTTCAAAGATGGTATACAATAGAAAGCGTAATGGAATTAAGTCGTCATAACGCATTGACGTAAAAGATAGGGAATTCATTAGATGAAGATCCATACAATGCAATGAAAAAGAAAATCTTTAAGAAAGTACAAATACTCGAGGAAATACAGTCCAAGAGGGTCTAGACTTAGGTCTTATTATGCGATGAGGGAAATCTCTCTCCAAGCATCGTCATTACCAGCAGTGCCGTTAGGATCATGGCAAACTTCTTCATTTTTATTCCTCAGTTCTGGGCAATCACTCCTGAAGTGCCTAATTACTCCACACTCAAAGCACGTGATAGTGATCTTCGGGTTTATCATGAGAGTAGGAGCTTTGCAATCCTTGGCTTGGTGACCGATCTTCCTGCAGTTCTAGCACTAAATGGGGCAAGGCCCATTGTGATGAAACGGGCACGTGTTGCACTTGGGTAACATCCCAGCATAACCTTTCTTTGCACTGGTGCCGGCAGCATAGACTCTGACCAATTCTTGTCGCTTGTTCGGACCATTGTTGTTGTTGTTTTTGAAGTGATCTTCCCACTTTATTTTGTTGTCAATCACCTTCTCGGCGGTATCCTCGATTACTTGGTCCATTAGCTTGTCGGTCACTTCTATAGTCTCATGGAGATCAGCAGTCTTGGAGGTAGTGTCATTACCCTTAATGTATAGGGGTAATCCTCCAATGTATCTCTCTAGTAGGCGAGCTTCAGTCTGGAATATCTCAGGGCATAGTAGAGCCAACTCTTGAGAGCGTTGGTTGTATGCAGCAATGTTGGTACCCTGCACCTTGTGGTTCTAAGACTCGACCTCCAACTTTTTAACTTCATTGCGAGGGCAATCCTTTTTGAGCACCATTTCCTTGAAATTTTCCCATGGCATTGCGTACGCGGCATCAATGCCTGTAGACTTTAGATAGTTGTTCCACCAGGTTAGAGCATCATCCGTGAAGGTGAGCGATGCATACTTAACCCTGTCTTCATTCGCACAACTACATATTCGAAACACAGTCTCCAGCCTTTCAATCCATCTGACCAAAACAACAGCTCCCTAGATTCCTCCAAGACCTCCAGTCATGGTCGTTCGGAACTCCTGATAGGTTCAGCTGCGGTTGTTATTGTTTTTAGGTCTTGAGGTTCCAATATCAGTAGTCGAGTTGTTTACATTTGCTGCAGCTAGTGCTGCTGCCACACGGTCATTAACCAACTGATCTAACATGGCTTGATTCACAATAAGCAGATTTGCTCCATTCCCAGTTGGAAGAGTGGTAGCAGCCGGTCGACCGCGTGTGGTCTTGGTTGTCCTTCTTGTAGGAGCCATTTATCTACATCATAAAAGATGACGAATAATGAGGTTTCAAATAAAAAGAATGGTATCACATGAGTTTTATGATTGATATAAATGCATTTTTAAAGAACGGTTCTTAAAGGAAGAATATCGAAGAAGAAGGTGTAGTTGGGTATGTACATCTACATATGCTTCAAGTGTCCAAAGACAGATCCTAGTTGTCAAGGCTGAGTAGGGCTTGATGTTTAATATCAGGCGAAGCTTGTAGATTTAAGTATTCGAATTACTTAATCCGTGCTAAGAGGTTTCATGACTTAAATTGTTACACTAATGGTCTGGAATGAATAAATTAGACGGATACTATGCAGAGAGACGTCTTACTTGTTTACAAGTGAGGGCTGTGCATGAATGATCGTTCGGTATATTAAGGCCTCCTGGCATTTCGGTGTGGAAGTTATGTCATAAGAAAATGATGGGCCGAGTCATCTAGACTCTTAGAGTGCACAATGTCATAAAGGTAATTGTATATTGATAATTTGACATAATGCATCCGCTACCTATAAGAAAACCTCATTATAAGGAATGAAGAGGATAAATTATACTTTGACGAAGCAATGTCAAAGCATGATATATCGATATCTATAGTTTGAGGCGGAGGTGCTTGATTTACCTCTAAGGTTTGGTTTGGTGAGTAACGGTGTTTTGATAAAATCTCATGTCCTAGACCAGCTTGTATTCCCAAGGGATTAATGAAGGGTTAGGCATCTGTCCCCACGATATTGGTTCGGGTTACTTTGTAAGGCCTTAAGGCTTCTGTTGGGTTACTAGTCAACCTATGGTAAATCTCTAGATCCTTAAAAGCTTAGTGGTTCACTCATTATTTATTTCTGCTGAGGGGTCCTTCTTGTGTTGCTAGGATTCTATTAACATAAGGTACGCGAACAAGTTTTCCATCGTGGGCGATTACGATGTGGTATTTCGACATCCTGTATACACTAGGGACGATGTCAAAATCTCCAGGTTTTGTGGGCATAGGGTCACTCAAGCTAGTACGGGGAGTTTTATACGTCTAGAGTACGATCTTGAAGGATGGTGTTGATTGCTACTAGCAGTCAGTTAGTTGGCCCAGTAGTGTACTCAGTACTTAACGCGGAGAGTATAACCCTATAGAATGATGTTGATTGCTACTGGCAATTGGTCAGTCAAGTTGTTCAAGTACTTAGCGTTCTGCGCAGAAGATAAAATTTCTATTAGGGATCTGAATATAACCGTTGCAGCTATTTGACACCATTGCTATAAAGCAAGAATATGTTTCAGTCACATACGGGGTTATGAGTTATCCGGTAGCTATCAAATTTAAAGATTTGTCTGATTGATGATGAGGTGTCTCAGAATCGGAAGGGGTAGTGTACAATGAGATGTTAATCGGTGGAGTCGTTTGATGATAGCTAGTGAGAACGTGATGTGAGACAAGGCTGATTTTTATTTAGTAAGATTGCGTTGAAGTCTTTTTGATTACTGTGCTTCTAGCACGGATGCCCAAGTCTTGCACTACTTTTATGTACCACACACGCGAGTTTTTGATTTCTCGAAATGGAAACAGAAAATTTGTCTTTTGGTAAAAATTTTAAGGCATACATTCCTAGCATAACACGGTTCTACTTGAATTATACATAGGTGATTAGGCTATGTATAATTAAGGTTTAGTGATGCAATGCTGGGTTTAGCTACAAGAAAATATATCGGTTATTTTGTTTATGGGATAGGAGTAAGAAATACTTTTCAAGGAAGTAGTTAGTTTACAAGGTGATAACAAGCTAGTTTATAGAGCGGTTTGCAAAACAGTTTATAGGGTAATAGGAAAAAATACTTTATTATTTGCAAAATAGTAAAAAAGTTGTAGTTTGGTTTGTGATTAAATAGTGAAATAGTTTCGCAGGATAATAACAAAATGGTCTGTGAGGTACCCGCAAAATAGTTTGTAGAGTAATAGCAACAAGGTTTATTGTTTCATGAGGTAATGACTAAAGTAGCTCATAGGGAAGCAAAATAATTTATAAGTTGATAGCAAAACTTGCAGGATAATTGTAACAGATTTTATACATTGTTAGTGTTAGGAATTATTAGAAATAATATTTATTTCATTGCTGCTGTTAGTATTAGTGGTTCCTGCTGTCTCTTTCTTTTCTATCTAAGCCTTTTCCTGTGCTTGTAACCTTGCTATCTCAGCCAAGGATGCTTCCTCTTGTCTTTGTTGTTTCTTTGACTTCTTTGATTGAGGAGTTTCAATGAGAATCTCCTTTCCTTGTCTCTTTGCTGCAGCAGAATGAACTCCTTCACCAGAACTAACATGCTCATCAGACTGAACTTGACCATCATTACCAGAGGGAATAACAGCAGGATTAAAAGCAGCAGGAACAGCTGTACTAGCAGAGGGAACAGATGGAGTAGCACCATCTTGATCTGCAGATATATCAACACCAGAAGAAATGCCAGTAGTATGATGTTCAGCAGGAACTTCTTGAGTAGTTGCAGTAGCATCCATCATATCAGCAGGAATGGAGTCACTAGCAGCAGCATTCACAGAACTACCAGCAGCAATATTGACACTTGGAGAGGCTTCAGGCATAGGAGATGCAGGTTTCCCAGTTTGTACGCCAGCCAAGGTTGCATTGGCCAACACATGAAGTGCATCCAAATTCACATCAGTCTGATCATCCTCAGAATCAGAAAGCACAACCCTTCTTTTCTTTTGGTGAAGTTGAGCTTCCAAAGTGTTGAATCTTTCAGTTAGCTTTTGGATAGTCCCACCAAAAGTCTCTTTTGTTTCTTTGAGCTCAGTCTCCAATGAATCCACCTTTTTACTAAGATTCCTTTTGGTGTCCTTTAGTTCAGACTCCAATGCTTCAACTTTCTTCATATACCTGTCAAGTAAAGTGGACATAGGAGTAAGAGCATCAGAATCCTCAGCTCCACCAGCAGGAATACCTGAGGTGTTAGGAGCCTCATTGGATCTGGGTGGAGAGACAGAAGAATCTCCTCCAATATTGGTGTCAAAACCAAAAGGCTGCCTAGATGGACTAGGAGTGGATAGCCTTGAGGATGTGGGCATATCAATAGAAGGCTCAACTGCAGTTGATGGTTGGAAAACAGATGGGTCAACATTTTGTTCAATAGTGGTGGCTTGGTCAACATTAGGTTTAACATTGCTTACTGGCTCTCTACTAGGGACAACTGGGGTATTGGGCCTAGGAGAGGGTGGTTGTTGGGCATCAGCAGCAACTAATGCACTTGCACCAGCAGCATTAGAAGTTCCAACACCAGCAGCAACAGGTGGTATGTTACCACCAACAGCATCAGCTGTACCAGCAGAATCATTGCCCCTTGGCAACATGGCTGGCAATAGAGGCTGATGTTCACCCTCAAATTTATACCTCATGGTAGCAAACAATTTACTAGTCAACCTAGCCATGATCCTAGGTGTGGGGTCAGTGGTCTGAACACCTAAGACAATTTGCAAGAATCTAGGGTACATAAGGAATTTGTGTTTAGCATGTACTAAGTTCCCAACCATCCCCTCAAAGATATACTTAGACCAGTTATACACCCTCCCATCAGACAGACAAATAAGACCAGAGGCAAGAGGACTTGAGAATTGATCCCAACCTCCTGACTTGATACTAATGCATTGTAAAAGGGTGTGAATGAGAAACCTCCATTGAGGAGAAAGCTTATTCTTATAAAAGGTAAAAGTACCAGTGACAGGATATCCAATGGCCGCCATACCATCCAGAATTTCTTGCTCTGTTAAGTTATACATCCCTTCCTCATCATTCAGTTGAAGATGAGTGCGAATGGACCCCTCAGTGACGATGTATTCATTCCCATCAATTGTTGCTACTATCTCCTGGGGTCTACCCACAATAGTTCGTACAGCAGCAGTAGCCGAAAATTGTCTTACCAACGAATCATATACTACCGTTGGACAATGAGTCAAAGCAAACTAAATAGAGGACCCACTCAGGAAGGTGAGTACCTCATCATACCCTGTACTTCGTTTAGAGATTTCAAGATACCCCACTTTGTTGTGATCATCTTTGTACTGTAATGCCGCCATAGTGATGAATCGATTGACGAGTTGGGTGAATGAGAAGCGATGAAATGAGTGTTAGAGGAAAATGATGATTTGGAGAATGGGATGAACAATTTAGGTCAGTTATATGATTACCAAACTTAGCAATTTAAATTGCAAGTATCTCGCGAATGTATCTTTGACCAAATTGACTTAAATTCAATCCCAAAATAACTTCCCCAATTATAACGAAACCAGCAGCAACCATTGGTCAACCAGCTGTAACAGTCAACAACAATGAAGTGGTTTGACTATGAGTCAAACTTATGCACTGGATCCACTCAATTCCTCAATCGCCACGATAATTAAATCGCCCTAATTAAACCCACGTCAGTATCAAATTAACTCCTAAAACCAACCCAACATTGAATTTCCTTAATCCTTCATTGGCACTATAAAAGGCCTCAACATTCAACACAAATACACATAAACCCTAACCATCCATTCATACACCATGAGTACTTCCAAGCCAACCATTATAGAATTATCGTCTGAGTCATCAGGATGGGCAAACTATTTCCCACCCAATTGCTCCACTCAGATCAGCAGAAACGAAAAGGGCAAAGCAAAGGCTGAAGAAGTTTCGTCTGAAGATTTTCCAGCTTCCCCCTCCTCTTTGGATGACTCAAGCTTGGATGATGAGCTCTCTTCATGGCCAAAGTCTTTGACCTATTATAATGGTTCTTGGGAAGCATATCCGTTGCATACTCCACTTTCAGTCATGCTCACAAGAGAAATGGAGAAAGCTGTGGCAGCCATGAGCAAGATTCCAGTTCTAGAGAAAAGTAAACCTCTTCCAAAGCCAAGGCAACAAGTATTGGGACTTGCTTCCCCAAAGGTGTATAATTTGATCAGTGGCTTAGGAGTTAGCAATTGTGTTGCCTGCAACAAAGGAAAGCAACACAAAGCTTCATACAAGGCCATCACAGCTGTGAGCACCATCACTGAGCCTCTTCAGTTACTTCATATGGATCATTTTGGTCCTACTTCCGTCAGAAGTATAGACCATAAGTACTACTGCCTGGTGATTACAGATGACTTTAGCAGGTTTTCTTGGACTTTCTTCTTAGGTACTAAAGATGAAACTTATTCTGTGATTAGGGACTTTATTGCCTTAATTAAAAACCAGCTAAATAAAAAGGTTAAAAGTATAAGGTGTGACAATGGGACAGAGTTTAAAAATTCTAACCTAATTGAACTCTGTGGGCATAAGGGGATTAAAAGGGACTATAGTAATGCCAGAACCCCATAACAAAATGGGGTTGCTAAAAGGAAAAATAGAACCCTTATAGAAGCAGCTAGATCAATGCTCGCTGACTCTAAGTTGCCAACCATGTTTTGGACTGAAGCAGTTTGCACTGCTTGTTATGTTCTGAATAGGGTTTCAATCACTAGTCCTCATAACAAAACACCTTATGAGCTTTTGTCTGGGAAGGTTCCTAACATTAGTTATCTTAAACCTTTTGGATGTCATGTAACTATATTGAACACAAGTGATCACCAAGGTAAATTTGAAGGGAAGGCAGATGAGGGGTTTATTGTTGGTTATTCTGCTCATAGTAAGGCCTATAGGGTATATAATTTATCTGCTAAGAGGATAGAAGAGACACTCAATTTAAGATATCTTGAGGATAAACCTAATTTACAGGGTGCAGGTCGTGAGTGGTATTTTGACCTTGATTATCTGACTGATACTTTAGGTTATTCTAGATTCAAAGCTAATCAATCTGTAGGTACACATGATTATGAAACTAACAATGCAGGTACCTCAGATGATGATTCAGATTCAGAGTGTGATGAACAACCCATTGTTGTTCCTTCTTTTCCCTCTAACCACTTTTCAGGTTCTTAGCTCAAAGATTCTTCTAAAATGGCTGAAGGAGATTCAAGTTTTGCAGAAGATCTTGCTAGGCTTCAAAGACAAGAACATAATGCCAAGGAAGCTGATGAAAAGTTTGGTTTCGAATTCACACAAGAAACAGAGGAGATCTTAAGAAAAGCTTATGATGAAGCCCGCAGGAATCTGGATTCTGCTGGTGGTGTTCCGGTTCCTGCTGTTACTACCAATTCTGCTGATAGTTCTTCTGTTCCTGCTGGTTTCACCATTCCTGCTGGTCCTTTGTCCACTCCTTCGACTGACACATTGGGTTTCATTGAACCTCCCACAAGATACCCAAGTCCATCTGACCTTGGGAATTCGCTCTCTTCAGGATCTAAGCTGGAAGATCCTCATCATCAATCAAGAACAGGCATCTTCACTTACTCCTCGTATGATGATGAATTCAATCCCTCTATTACTAATCAAGCCTCAACCGTTGATGTCAATCCCACTGCTACCAAGAGGATAAACACTGTTCATCCTCAGTCTTTGATTCTTGGAGACCCCAATTCAACTGTTCAGACAAGAAGCAAGTTGAAACAACCTGGTTTTGGAGAATCTACATTTGTTAGTTATATTCAAGATCAGCTAAGGAATAATCACACAGACTATCTACATTGTCTCTATGCTTGTTTTCTGTCTCAAATTGAACCAAGCAGTGTAGCATAAGCCCTTGAAGATTCTGATTGGGTTGAAGCTATGCAAGAGGAAATGCAACAGTTCTACAATTAGAAAGTCTGGAAGTTAGTACCTTTGCCTGAAGGAAAGTATGCTATTGGGACAAAATGGATTCTCAAAAACAAAAGGGATGCTCGGGGTATTGTGGTTCGAAATAAAGCTAGATTGGTAGCTCAAGGTCATAGGCAGGAAGAAGGTATTGACTATGATGAGGTGTTTGCTCCTGTGGCAAGAGTTGAAGCTATTAGATTATTTTTAACTTTTGCCTCATACATGGGATTCATTGTCTATCAGATGGATGTGAAGAGTGCATTTCTCTATGGTGAAATTGAAGAGGAAGTGCATGTGACTCAACCTAAGGGTTTTGTGGACCCACAGAATCCTGATTTGGTTTACAAGGTGGTGAAAGCACTCTATGGACTTCATCAAGCACCCAGAGCATGGTATGCTAGGTTGTCTACTTTTCTGCTGAAGCATGGTTATAGAAGAGGAGCAATTGACAAGACTCTCTTCATCAAGAAGAATTCACAAGATATCATCCTTGTTCAGGTTTATGTGGATGACATCATTTTTGGTTCCACAAAGGAAGCTTGGTGTAGGGAGTTTGAGGTGCTAATGAAGGGAGAATTTGAGATGAATGCTATAGGAGAGCTTACATTTTTCTTGGGTTTACAGGTTAAGCAAAATCCTGATGGCATCTTTATCAGCCAGGACAAGTATGTGCAAGACATAATTAAGAAGTTTGATTTGGAAAGTGTGAGGACTGCAACTACACCATATGAAGCTCCAAAGCCTAAGTCCAATAATGAGCCTGATGCTGCTGTTAATGTTCACTTATACAGATCCATGATAGGTTCACTAATGTATTTGACAGCTTCTAGGCCGGATATCATGTTTGCAGTCAGTGCTTGTTCTAGACATCAAGTTACACCATTAACTTCACATTTGAATGCAGTCAAGAAAATCTTCAAATATCTAAAAGGACAACCTAAGTTGGGTCTTTGGTACCCAAGAGATTCTCCTTTTGTGTTGGAAGCTTACAGTGACAGTGATTATGCTGGTGCTAACTTTGATAGAAAATCTACTACTGGGGGATGTCAGTTTCTGGGAAGGAGGTTTATATCTTGGCAATTGATGCGCGTGATTTGTCGTTGCGGTTTAGCAGTTTTAATGCCTACTCAAGTTTTAAATTTATATTTAGCCGACTTATCAATAACACACACACTTAACGAGCAGTGTACCCGGTCAGTATGAAGATAATGGTAAGTAGAGTGTCGATCACTAAGAGTGGAACGTATAATCTCGTTAATCTAATCAGTATTTTAATATCCTAACGCAAGGGGGTTTCAGCCTGAGAGACTGGCACAGTTTTGTTTGCAATTAAATAATAAAATAAACAAATAGGCACGAATCAGCAAGTAGCACACACGTACACAGATAGATACTAGAGACAATAAGAGGGCTGTCCTTATGATTAAGTAGATTGTCACTTGTTTTATTGATAGCTTTATATGAAGTGTATGTAATTAACCCTTTCTCGTTGGTCCTATTCTTATCGGCGAGTAAACCCTTAATGACGACTTATGTCTAAAAGTTATTCCTAAGTGATCAATTTAGAAACAACCGTGGGAGCCACACCTTGTCCCGCAGTCGGGTGCCCGCAAGCCACTAATAAACACAGAGGTGGTCAATGCACTAATAAGTAGTAACCAAAGACATCAACATATAAACTTTAATTGATGGGAAAGCAAGTATTAAAGGGAGTGCAATCTTTCCGTTGTCACATTACACAAGCCACCAATCCTGATGAATTAAAGTTTGCTAAAACAATAAAACAAAACTACTTAATGAATTAAATACATGCAGCACCTTCTTACAGCTCTTGTATCTTCGATTTGGGTGTGTCTTGTGCTGCCTCTTGACTGAATTCGTCCTTCTCTTCTGTTCGGTCTTTAGGTTTTCGAACTTCCGAATCTCTTTAATGCGTCTGGTCTACGGGGTATTTATAGTTTGTGTCTGAGGGAAGATGCGGCGCATCTACTTAAGTAGATGCGGCGTATGTACGTAACTTCGCGTGGGGTCCAAGATTATAATATTCAGGAATATTCGTACACCGCCAGAAGATGCGGCGTAACTCCTTATTAGATGCGGCGCATGTCCTCTTGTATCTTGGATCGTATCTGGTGATATCTTGATAGAGATGCGGCGCATGTTGATAGTGAGATGCGGCGCATCTGGAGCAGAATTGACTTGATCTTGTCCATATCAGTAGACTCTTCACTTTATGCACGTTTTGCTCCATTATTAGTCCAAAATCGCCAAGTTTCACCAAATGCTTGTTTTTACCTGAGAATTACAAAAGTAAACGATTAAGTATCAATCCTCATACATAATATAGTAAAACAAGTCAAATTAATAGGATAAATGATAGTAATAAAATGTACTTATTTGAGTTCATCAAATATCCCCCCACTTGAACTTTACTTGTCCCCAAGTAAACCTTAGAATTTCATTTATGAAAAATGTATCCTAAAAGATGTTAGGATTTATTTTTATATTTAAGCATGTATTCGTTTATTTCGTAATCACACAACTAAACACTTAACGAATTAGAAGTAAAATAAAATAAGTCGATAAAAGCAAATCTAATCGTTTAACTGTCCAGTCGCGACGAATATTCTATCATAAGCTTGGCAAGTATACACATCTCCACCACTAAAGCTAAGGAATAACAAGTCTAAAGCGGTAAAAAGGGTTTTTAGGCTTAAGGGTTAATTATTCTCTTTTCACTATCGATCTCAAATTCCAGAAAAGGCGACAAAATCACAAATACATGATCGAATCCACGAACACGATACTTGCAATTGCTCAAATCCTTAACTCGAATAGGCTAAAGATAGGTCCAAACTTCACCAATAATAATATATCAAAAAGGGCGACAAAATCATAAATACATAGCCGAATCCACGACTACGATACTTAAGATTGCTCAAATCCCTAATCTCAATAAATCAAAGGTTTGGTTGGATAAAGAACAATACAGGGTATAGATAACATTTGGGATATAAATTGGTGTAAAAATAAAAATAAAAATAAACAAAACAAATAAATTAAAATCCTAAGTGTGGTTAATCACTATCCCAACCATCCCATGAATAAGACTCATATCATTGAATAACTCACGCTTTAACACTTGAAACACACGCTTTAGGTAGACACGAATTATACTCAACAAAATCTTAATCAAAGAATAAACCTTAATTGGCGTTCCCATAACTGCCAATTCCCATTCAATCCATAGATATAATACAACAAATAGTGGCCATATGAACCACTTACATAACTCTACATCGTTGGCTTAAAATAAACATCCAACTCTTTCTTTTTTTTTTTTTTTTTTTTTTCTTTTCTTATTTTTTTTTCGATTTTTTTTTTTTTTTTTTTTTTTTTTTTTTTTTTTTTTTTTTTTTTTTTTTTAAACTTGAAACATAAACATAGATGTGTAAAATTTCACCACATCACTATAACTTTCTTTCCGGATAATTTTTATTCATACTTTTCATACTTTCAGAAATAACGCTAATAGTGAAAGTAGTAAACACACGAAAAATAAACTCTAAAATATACAATATTTACTTTCACTCCAATTGCATTGTGCAATTTCCCGACCTAACCATATATAATGAATTACGCACGCGAACACAGGTAATGTAAGGAAACACACTCTGCCTATAGCAATTAACCAACCACGGATTCTAATCTACAGGGTAGGCTAAGGTTTAAGGTGTAACGAAACATTTTAAACATAGGTGTAAGAAACGAAAGGAATGGCTCTGAGGGTTTTTCTAGGGGTATCTTACTCTTAAAATGAGAGTAACAAAAGGGTTTATACGGGGGTTAACTAACCAGTGTAGTTAGTTAATAACACATAACATATAAAGGCTATTTGGTGTAATCCTAGAATTTTACCAATTTAGACAAGTCATTCCAATTAAATAAATAATACTCATTATGGTGGTCTCGAATAGTATACAAGCCAAGTTCTAAAGTTTACAAGTCACCGGCACACTCATAGATTTGTGAATTTTGGAAAATCACAATTTTTTGAAAATAACGTCTTGTGTGCAGCTATGCAACTTAGATCTTAAACAAAAACATGCTAAAAAAAAATTTAAGTTTGATATATTAAGCACATTTTAAGCATAATTTTTGAAAAAGTTTAGGACAAGTAAGTGTTAAGTGTTCTAATTCTCCTATCCCCCCACTTAAGTTAAACAACGTCCTCGTTGTTTGTATAAAAGGTTAAAAACTGGAAATAAAAGAATTAGAACGGAAAAACTCCCCTGAGATTTGCTCGGTATGATCCTCCATTTGTGTAAGAGCAAAAATCAACTTCTTGTGGATTAGAACGTTAAAGCTTCATACTTGATTTATCCACAGGAAATCCAGGAGACTATAATACCACCAACACTTTTAAAACACACCTAAGATAAGAAAGGTTCAACTTGCATAACACATTAGTAGTTAGGAAAAATAAAACTTAAAAATTAAAACTGAAAATCATCAGGTCAGTCGATGCGCCGTATCTTATTGAAGAAGATGCGCCGTATCGAGCCTGGAATTAATACGGATCAGAATAAAGATGCGCCGCATCCTTAACCAGGGATGCGCCGCATTAAAATAAACTGATAAATAGTTTTAAAGTCGAAAAATAAAAATGCAGAAAAATAAAATAAGATATGACCATTGCAGAGGATGCGTCGCATCTCAGGACTGAGATGAGCCGTATCTTCGTGCGGCCTGGACTGACTCGACTCAGAAAACAGAATAATAAAAGATAAATCCGGGTTGTCTCCCGGTCAGCACTTGTCTTTATTCCAGAGTCTTCAAGTTAGACTCACGTTCAGCACTTTAGTATCGATCATTGATTCCTACATGGCCACGTAGGATCCATTTAGCAACCGAATCGTCTCGTATATATTCAGGTCCCAAATTCAAAACTTCTTTGTAGAATCCTTCCTTCAATTGATATGGGTACTCAATCCCTCTCTTATTGTCATCATCACTAACAAAAAGGAATGGAGAAAATTTGTAGCAAATCCTACTAGTAGCATATTTAAATCCAGGGTGAGTACGGGGCATCATATAAGTGATAATGTCGCCTCCACATTGGAAGGTGATCTTTCCTTCAAATCGTTTTGCATTAATAGTGATCTCCCTACAAAATGGTTTTCCAACAATCACGTCACCCATATTGCTGTCACAATAGGCATTCATGTCTTCAATAACTACGAACTCAGTAACAATAGTGAAGCGTCCAACGAAGATCGGGACATTAATGAAGGCTCCAACTACATTCTTTCCTTTATACTCCTTTTTATTTCTCATAATAGAATTGTAAAATCTTCTTGACATGACATTGATTGATAAAATAGGAAAGAAATTGGCGTCAATACACTTGTACCCAATCATGCATGGGAATTGTAAATTGTAAGCACAATTGGTGTTGATCCTACTACCGTAATCCCAAGAACCATCATATCCCTCAAATTCATCGTAATTTCTAGTAGTAATAACGTTGACTCTTGGACTATCCACAATTTCTCCTTCTTCTAACTCAGATTCAGCATCAACCATGAACAGGTCATTGGATTCCATTGGTCCATTAAGGTCATTAAGTTCAATGTAATCCCCATTGTGATGTTCGGGTGTTTTTTCATGCACTAATACTTCATTCATAAAATTGGCTTCGAAGTCGAAGTCAATTAGCTCTCCGTATCCTTCCATTATCCTTCTGAAACAATCACGAAAAGCATCAGTAGGGTATGCTCGAGAAAGTAATATATCAGATAATTAATAACGAAAACGGAATACGAAAAATTAAAGTTACTGATATCTGCAGACGATGCGCCGTATCCAAAGAGTTGGATACGCCGTATCTTATGATCGTTAAAATTTAATCAGATTTTTATTCAGAAAATAGATACGCCGCTTTAAATTTAAGAATGCGCCGTATCGAATTAATCAATCAAAAATCAATTTATCTAATTAAAATTAAATGCGTCGTATTAACGAAAGTTAATGCGCCGTATTTTCGTTACGTTTAAAAATAAAAGATTTTTGATTCAGTAAGATGCGCCGTATCGACGGAAATCGATACGCCGTATTTGTTTAATAATTCGCAAACTGTTTTTAATTAAAATAATAGATACGCCGTATCTTCAAAAGAAGATGCGTCGTATGGCGTTAACGTTTAGAAAAAATTTTTTTATCAAAACAGATACGCCGTATCTACAAAAGCAGATGCGTCGTATTACTTTATCGCTTAGAAAAATTTTCTTATTAAAAACAGATACGCCGTATCTTGGGGAAAAGATGCGTCGTATCGAATTAATTAAACGCGTTGTATATAAAAATTAAACGCAATACGCCGTATCTGAGAGATCAGATGCGCCGTATCGTTTGATTTAGCACAGTACAACGATAGCAGAACAGAAAAATACGAAAAATAAAAACAAAAAAATAAAACACACGAAACAAAAATAAAACACACAAAAATAAAAACAAAAGCAAACAAATAACACACAATACAACAAATATGCAAAATAGTACAATGATGCAATTTAATCTAACAAAAAGAAAAACCTAATTAAAATACTAATCAAATTAACAGAAAATAACAATTCACTCCCCGGCAACGGCGCCAAAAACTTGATGCGCGTGATGTGTCGTTGCGGTTTAGCAGTTTTAATGCCTACTCAAGTTTTAAATTTATATTTAGCCGACTTATCAATAACACACACACTTAACGAGCAGTGTACCCGGTCAGTATGAAGATAATGGTAAGTAGAGTGTCGATCACTAAGAGTGGAACGTATAATCTCGTTAATCTAATCAGTATTTTAATATCCTAACGCAAGGGGGTTTCAGCCTGAGAGACTGGCACAGTTTTGTTTGCAATTAAATAATAAAATAAACAAATAGGCACGAATCAGCAAGTAGCACACACGTACACAGATAGATACTAGAGACAATAAGAGGGCTGTCCTTATGATTAAGTAGATTGTCACTTGTTTTATTGATAGCTTTATATGAAGTGTATGTAATTAACCCTTTCTCGTTGGTCCTATTCTTATCGGCGAGTAAACCCTTAATGACGACTTATGTCTAAAAGTTATTCCTAAGTGATCAATTTAGAAACAACCGTGGGAGCCACACCTTGTCCCGCAGTCGGGTGCCCGCAAGCCACTAATAAACACAGAGGTGGTCAATGCACTAATAAGTAGTAACCAAAGACATCAACATATAAACTTTAATTGATGGGAAAGCAAGTATTAAAGGGAGTGCAATCTTTCCGTTGTCACATTACACAAGCCACCAATCCTGATGAATTAAAGTTTGCTAAAACAATAAAACAAAACTACTTAATGAATTAAATACATGCAGCACCTTCTTACAGCTCTTGTATCTTCGATTTGGGTGTGTCTTGTGCTGCCTCTTGACTGAATTCGTCCTTCTCTTCTGTTCGGTCTTTAGGTTTTCGAACTTCGAATCTCTTTAATGCGTCTGGTCTACGGGGTATTTATAGTTTGTGTCTGAGGAAAGATGCGGCGCATCTACTTAAGTAGATGCGGCGTATGTACGTAACTTCGCGTGGGGTCCAAGATTATAATATTCAGGAATATTCGTACACCGCCAGAAGATGCGGCGTAACTCCTTATTAGATGCGGCGCATGTCCTCTTGTATCTTGGATCGTATCTGGTGATATCTTGATAGAGATGCGGCGCATGTTGATAGTGAGATGCGGCGCATCTGGAGCAGAATTGACTTGATCTTGTCCATATCAGTAGACTCTTCACTTTATGCACGTTTTGCTCCATTATTAGTCCAAAATCGCCAAGTTTCACCAAATGCTTGTTTTTACCTGAGAATTACAAAAGTAAACGATTAAGTATCAATCCTCATACATAATATAGTAAAACAAGTCAAATTAATAGGATAAATGATAGTAATAAAATGTACTTATTTGAGTTCATCAGCAATGCAAGAAGCAGACTATTGTGGCTACATCTTCTACTGAGGAAGAATATGTTGCTGCTGCTAGTTGCTGTGGTCAGGTACTTTGGATTCAAAATCAGTTATTAGACTATGGGTTTAATTTTATGAACACCAAAATCTTTATTGACAACCAAAGCACCATTTTCATTGTTAAGAACCCAGTGTTTCACCAAAGAACTAAGCACATAGAAATTAGGCACCATTTTATCAGAGATGCTAATGAGAAGCATTTTATCCAAGTGCTTAAAATTCACACTGATGACAATGTGGCTGATTTGTTAACAAAAGCTTTTGATGGGCCAAGATTCAACTATTTGGTGGTTCATATTGGAATACTCAATCCTTAAATGCTGAGATTGAGGGGAGGTATAAGCCTAAGGGGAGGCTTATTTTTGTACATTTGTAATCTTTATTTTCTTTATGTTTATTTTCTTTTGTTTCTAAGTTTAGTTAAAAAAAATAAAAAATTATTTTGTATATTGTCTACTAACTTGTTTGTTTGAGTAACACCGGTAGCAGGTACAGTGTTGGTTTCTTACCACACAACAAATGGTAATCAACTCACCATGTCTAACAGACAAGAAAGAGTTGACTCACCATGAGGGTACGGCTCTGGTGTGATTATCAAATCCGTTGACAGCTGTAATAGTTTGCTCAAAACTATAGGGTATTCAACTCACCCATGTTTCATTACTGAGAGTTGAATGGTTTTCAATTCACCATGGATTTTACCCTTTGGGGTTTCCAAAGAATTGGCTAGCCCACAAGAGTATGGATTATGGTAAAGGCAGTGGAAAACCATATTTGGTATTCAATTCACCAAAGGTTATCTTGAACCTAAGAATTGGCTAGTCCAAAAGGGTACGGCTTTTGGTAAAGACAAATCAAATCCGTTTATAGTTGATGATTTACTAAAAATCATATGGTTATCAATGTACCATGGTCTTACACACTTAAACATTGGCTAATCCAGTAGTGATGGCTATTGGTAAAGAGACATCAAATCCATTAATTTTCAATGATTCACCTCTCACAGGAGTTAACACACCTGAAAGTGATGAGAATAGTATGAAACTTAAAAGATTTGTTGTACAATAAGTCATGGTTGCTGTGAAGATCAAGTACATTGCCTTTCAGATGGTGACCAGATTCAGATGATGTGTTTTCCTGTTGCTGCTGATACATAGAGCTTGCTGCTGGAAGTTTGTGCTTAACAATGATGTTGCTGCTGGTTACTTTCTAATGCTGCTGATTCAATCCTCTATCCCTGGACGTCAAAGATCTATCTGAAAACTTGAAGTTAACCAAGTCAAATTCAAGTTTAGGGGAGGATTGTTAGGAATTATTAGAAATAATATTTATTTCATTGCTGCTGTTAGTATTAGTGGTTCCTGCTGGCAGATATGTAGTTCCTGCTGGTAGTGATTCCTGCTGGTAGTATATTTTGTTTCTGCTGTTAGTTTTCATTGCTGCGGGTAATACCGTATGTTTATAAAGTTTGTTAGAGTTAATTTAGGAAGAGATAGTGTATATCTCTTTTACACGTTTTCTTAGTAATGCTGAATTAGGGTTTCTGGTAGTATAAAAGAAACATGCGGCTATGAGTTTTGTAATTAATCGATTGAAAACATTATTAGTTAATAAAAGATCCACAAAGGATCAAAAGTTTATTAGTTACTTCTTCTTCTTCATTAGTTTATTTTCAGAGATTCTCTTGTAGCGTGCTTGTGATTACATAGGCATTCTACCGATCCACAAAGGCTCAAAGATTTATCAAGGAGGCGCGATCCAACTAGATCCAACAGTTAGTGAAGCCATTTGTTGGTTTATGAAACAGTAGTAAGGCAGCGAATTGGTTCATTACATAGTAACACTATAGTTTGTAAAATGGTTTGCGAAATGTTTTATAGGGCAGTAAGGAAACAATTCGTTGTTTACAAGATAGTAGTAAGGTCGAAATCTTTGATTTTATGATATGGTAGTAAAATAGTTCGTAGAATGATGAAAAATTGGTTTGTAATGTATGTGTGAAATAGTTTATAAAGTGACAGCTACACAATTTGTGGTTTTGTAAATCAGTGGCTAAGGTGGTTCTCAGATAAGCAAAATAATTTGTAAGACAATAGTAAAACTGGTAGGATGATTGTAACGTAGTTTACAAGATGATAGTGAAATCATTTGTCTATAAGAGAAAACAAACGGTAAGATTTTGCAAGGGATAGGGAGGAGTAATCACATGAATGGATAGCATCACAATAGAGTATGAAAGAGAAAGGACTCAATTAAGACAATCAGCAACAGAAAGAGATGACAATGTGATCTTGTTATAGATTAAAAGTCAGTTACAAGATCTGAAAATTACAAGCTTCACAATAATATCCTACACCTACTGAGGACTCCTCAGTTAAGTGAAATATAACAGCTACGAATCATATCTAAGGTTGGTCCATGGTCCTGTCCAGATGCTGGAACCTAAAAGCATGCTCTCCAAGCTGTGCCTCTACCTCCGCAAGGCGAGTCCTCAATGCTAAGTTCTCCCTGCGGTGTGCCTGATCAGCCCTTAACAATGCTGCCACCTGGGCCTCGAGGATCAGCATCCTCCCATGCATCACCTGGGCTGCCTCTTGGGCCACAACCTGTGTCTGCTCAAGTATATCTGATCTGTCACCCAAGTCAAGGATATCTCGACTGTTAGAGTGTGTCCTAGCATAAAGTCTGCTGAAGTCGTCATCATACTAATCAAAACGAGCTGGTTGTAACTCGTCAAGCTGGTCAGAGTGGAGACCTAGTATGTTAGTCTGTAAATCTAGCTAAGTCTGAATCTGTGAGATAACATCGGTCTCTATAGCAGCTGGTGATGCCACTGGAAGTGGAGAATCTGGAGGCACAAAAGATTGTGAGGAAAGCACATAATCTGGACTTCCAATAGCAGTAGTGTGGCTGATCATACATGGTATCTCCTTCCATCCCGCGCCATCCTCTGTTTCATCCTGAGCTCTCCTCGAGCCCTCTCCAACCTCAAAAGTACTAGGCACATCCTCTAGTATTATGCTAACCCGGGGCACAACTTCCCTCTGCTCCATACCCAAACCCAAAACAATATCAATCCCTGTACCCTCAGTAGGAGTACTCTTAGCTAATATCTTCCCAGCAACTGCCTGCTCAGTCTGCTCATCCTCCTCCTCTGGGACCTCTGTTGAGTAAGAGTCATTGGCCCTCCTGAGCCTCTGGCGTAGAGGTGAGTGGGTAGGTGAACGTGGTGATAAGATGGGTGGTGACGATACTGGGGTAGTAGGGGTGCCCATGTAGGTGCATAGGGACCTACGACGGGATGGAGATAACAGAAGGGTGTGAGCAGGGCTCTGGGTACCCTCCGTAGTGTGGGATGATGGTCTAGTAGGTGGGCGTATGGTTATGCGTATAGCTCGTCGAGGAATTGTAGGAGCAATCTGAGTGACTGGTGTGGTATGAGTATGTGGTGGTGTAGGCTCAATGGTGTCAGGGTCTGGTGTATGATAAGCCTGAAGCACCTGCATGTAGGGATCATTTGAGCCCGGTGTGGTCTTAGGGATGACGTAGGAAGGCATAGTCTGTGACAAAGACAATATATATGTGTAAGTATATAGAAAATACTTATAGTGTATGTATGGTAAAGTAAAATCAGCAAAAGTGTAATGTGTAGATAAAACAAGTAAACAGCAAGTAACTTGGCAAGCAAGGCAGGCAGGCAAGTGGCGGTCACAGTGACTTGTTTTTGTAAAAAAGCGGTTATAGTTTAGGGTTTATATGTACCTAGTTCTCTATAACCTAGGCTTTGATGTCAATCTGTAACACCACCAAAATCTGGTATTGCGGAAGCATTCGGGTCATGGGGTGCTACTGAATTGGAAATCATAACACAAGGTAATAAAGAACGGAATACATACTTTCTTAGAATACATTCAGTTGGATTAAATCAAGTTTACACCTAAGTTTTAAATTTAACAGATAAGCTCAAAAGTTTAATGGTCCCATAAAAACAAGTCATGAAAATGTTTGAAAACACTTCAGTAATTAGTTTATGACCATCGCCTTGCCACGCCTTGCCAATAATGAGTTGCCTAAACACCTGAGAAAAATATGCTAAAAGTTAGCAAAAAGTAGGTAAGTTCATAGGTTTATAAGTAAGCAGTAAAATCAATAGTTTGGACCATGAGTTTGGTATATGAACATTACAATGCATATAATGTCATATAAAAATAGGCTATTATGCTAGCACTAAGTTCATACAACCGAAACTATAATAGTGTAAATGCTCTAGAAGCATGTTAAATATAAAGGCCCGACAAGTGTTTATCCCAGACACTTGTATTTCGACATGGTATACGTTCGTTTGTCTATCCGGTCAATCCGAACGGGGGCGTTACCCCTAATAGATCTATTTATAATATTCGCGCTTCCCAGTAGGAATTGACGGTTCATGAGTTGGGCATAATGGGACATAATAGGGCTTAGGCTAAACCACGTAATAGCATAAATAACAGTTTTGGCCCATAAAAGAGTTTTGCATGTTTCTCACCCCAATTGTAAAACAAGTGCAATAAAGCAAATAGAGTGGGGCTATAAATTCACCTCAGTAAATAGCAATCAGATAGTGCAATAAAGCAGATAGTGTTCGGCACCGACACGCGACCTAGATTAGTAAGGCTTGTTTTAGTTCACAGACTAAGCTAAGACTCAACGAGGTTTAACTAAACCCAAAAGTTTTAAAGCGTTGTGTTATTGTTGCTCGTGTGGCAGCATTTAAGTTTGAAAATAGTTTTCAAAATGTTTGCAAATATTGGCTCTTGTAAGTGCATAAGCATATAAGCATATAAAAGCAAAAGTATCAAAGACGAATAAGTCTTCGGTTTGACAATGACCGAAGGACTATGTACGGAAAGTAATCGCAATTAAATAGTAAACGTTGTCTGATAAAATTGTAGAAATGTTATTAGTTTATAGTGTGTATATATATATATGTACAAGTAGAATGAATAAATTTTTGTTAAGTGTTATATATGTATATATAGTATATATGGTTAACTAGCGAGAAGGGCAGTTTATTGAAATACAGGTAGACGTATAGAAAACAATTCATTTTCGCCCTTTTAGTCGGGTTTAATAGAAAAATAAGTTAAGTGTACATTTTGATGAAAACCGGGCATGACCCAAGTGTACGTTTTAGTTTTCTCGTGATAATCTTAAGCTATCTATTTAATTATATTGTCGTTTTGTGATTTATAAAACTCTTATTATTTTTATAAAATGAAGTATGCAAGTTTATCCAAGTGATATATGTATAACTCGATATCGGGTTTAAATTTTAATGTCTAGTTTTTCGTACGTTTGAAATAAGCTTCATGAACATGGTTTTTCTTGTAAAATTGTATAATTAGTTTATAAATAACGTTGCGAGCTCGTGGTCGAGCGAAACGGAAATAAGTTGGGGATTAAGTCGAACTCGGATAAGAAATCAATACACATGGCAACACCACGGAATGAAACAGAAAATATAGAACACACTGATTTACTTGTGTGAACACTAGATGCACATCTAAATTGACTTATTTGGGCTTTGGCCCAAATTGTGAAATGACTTCAGGCCATATACGCCCTGGTGGGCTGACAAAATCAAATGGACCCTATGTTGTGGTAAATGGGCTTTGGCCCAGTTTGTGAAACAAATCAACACAGCCAAGTAGCCGACATCATATTTGGCTCCAAATTCCATCTGCTGGAATACACGAATTTACCACAGGGGACTCCCTCCTTTGATCAATCTTGACAAGAGGTATTGACCTCAACTATTCTTTTAAATGTATTCTATCGCCAGTGTGTAAGCCCAACACTCGTATATCGAGCTCGAGTGACCAGTCAAGAGGGAACCGAACCCTTTCGATCTTGTGGATAAGACACGAACCAATCGTGCCTTTAAGCAAAATAAACACAACACACCCTTCGTGGGTGAGTTTATCTTGAGCTGAAAACAACAACCCGACCACCCTTGTGATTCTTGGGTTTCAACTGCGAGCAACAACCAACTCAAAACACATGACTATTTAATTCTTTGCGAGTTTTCTAGAAACAAGTTGAGGCAAATAGGTGCAAAACAAGATCAATCTCAGCGGGTCTCGATAGCGCTAGGGAAACAACCCAAAACCCATCATTGTGGTTCTGCCACAGTGGGTTTTGACCCGTAACCAAGGCCATACGGATAAGCACAAGTTGCTTATATGGAATGCCCAAATAGGCACACGAATAATTCAGACAAACGCACCCTGTGTGTAGCTGGGCCATACCCAAACTGGGAATCTACTAAACAAGACAGACGCCCAAGGTGGGTCGTGGTGGCTGATTCGAAGTAAATAACACAACCCTTACGGGTTTTTAGCTAACGGAGAATGAACCCAACATCCTTGGTGTAACTTTGTTTTACCAAAACCAAATAAAACGACTAACCCACGAATCCTAATTGAACCATGGTGGAGTCTAAATCAAGACTAAAACATGACTCAAGATCTTATCCAAATCGTGAACCAGGACATACCAACGGAATGCAAATCCAAAAATAAGCCGATGAAAATAAGCAAAAACAATAATAAGTACTTCCATTAAAGCCAATATCATGTTCTAGTTGAGATTTCTTATTTTGCCACACATAACAAGCAACAACAATACAAAAAAAATATAACATTCACAGGAGATGGCTCCAACGATTGAACAATATCATAGATTAAAGAGTATGAATCAATTCGCAAGTTTTACGTAAAAAGATCATATTTATTGACCAACTAGATTTCATAAAAATCCAAAGACATATACATATACGAATTGAACATCAAAACAAGATTTTGAGATCCTTACAATATTAGAGCCGATTGAAAAGATGACCAACAATCAAAACTCTGTTCCGATTACAAGCTAACCCAAATCCGAAACCAAGCAGGAACCCACAACCAAAGCTGCAAAGCAACCCTTAGAGATTTTGAATTTGTGATAGATTGAAAGTATGAGATGAGTGTGGTGTCCCTGTGGTTCGACAACGAATTAATAGGGAATAAACATGCCAAGTTTGACTTTTCTTTTCACGGTGGTAGTCTTATGAAGTGGTGATTTTGAGCAAAAATCACTATCCATCTTCATCTTCTAGTTGGTCCTGTGATTTCCTTTGGGGAAGAGAGAAATGGGAAAGCGACCTAAGCTATATATGTGTTTTGTTTTTTATTTTTTATTTTTGAATTTGAAGAGATACGTGTGTGATGATAACGATGTAAAGGATAGAAAGAAATAAATAAATCAGAGTAGTGGGTGGCGGATCTGTTTATTTAGGTTAAAGGGATAAGTTGTGTTTATTTTAGGCCTCGCGTACTCTGTGTCCCGTTGAGCTAAACTATAAACGTGATACCTCGGTTTCGTATAAATGCAAAAAATATAATTCTGGAGACGTTTTTATAAAACTGGTATAAAAGTAAAATTTATCGACTCCCAAAATAAATTTTAAAATTAAACCGATATCAACGTGGTGTTAGTACGCGTGTGGTATCGTTTTTCAGGAAAAATGAGATAACCTCTCGTTTTTATTATGTTGAGATCTGTAAATAAAAGGATGTGGAAAATTCACCTTTTTCTGATAAAGTTAATTAGTTTTGGTGAGTTGCTGTATGCTATAGTGTGTGGGTTAGCTTCCCGAAATAGTTATGCAAGCTCATGAATGCTTAATTTACAGTTAGGTAATAATAGATTAACATTTATTATTAAATTATTAGTGGGAAAATTACCATTTGTCACATCGTGTCCGTTTATTTGTTTAGTTAAAATTAAATGAACGAACATGAACAAGACTCCATTCATGTTTATCTGGTTCGTTTATAGCCCCAATTGCACCTATTAGAAGACACTTAACACATAAAGAGTTAGAAAAAAAGAGGGCTAAAAACCTTTGTTTTGACTGTGATAAAACATTTGTTATGCGCCATAAATGCCCAAGTCAAATGTATTCTTTGGAAGTTATAGCAAATAGTAGTGATTCTGGAACCAATGGGAAGGAGAATAGGAAGACGTAGATTGTGGATTAGCATATGTTATGAATATTATGAATGGTGAAGAAGAAACTACTCCTCATATTTCCTTAAATGCACTAACTAGAAGAAAAACTTTCCAAATATGAGGGTGCATGGATATTTAGGAAAGTATGAAATTCATATACTCATAGATTCAGGAAGCACTCATCATTTCATTGATTAAAACACTGCTAAGAAATTGGGATGTCAAATGATGAAAACATATCCTCTACAAGTAACTGTGACCAATGGGAATGATATGACAAGTAATAGTATGTGTAGTGTGAAATGGAGATTGCAATCTGAGGAGTTTTGTGCTGATATGATGGTATTACCATTGGGTGGGTGTGAAATGGTGTTAGGAATTCAATGGTTTTCTACTTTAAGCAACATTACTTGTAATTTCAAAGACTTGAAAATGGGATTCATGTACTATGGCAAATGGATCAATTTAAGAGGAACTCAAAAGTCTGCATTACAATGGTTACATGGGAAACAATTGGGGAAGAGTATGGGTCATCAAGCTCAGTTATCATCAATGGTACTTTGTGTATATCCTGAGTCAATTCTAAACATGGTCTCTGTCCTAACCACATGTATTGATTCTGCTCCAACTGTTATGAAAACTCTATTAGATGAATATGCAGTTATGTTTTCAGTACCAAAAGAATTGCCACCCTTTAGAAGTCATGATCATAGAATTCCACTTAAGGAAAGAACACAACCCATTAACATTAGACCTTATAGACACCCTCCCATACAAAAGGATGCAATTGAAAATATGGTACAAGAACTATAAGATTCTTGGGTTATGAGGCATAGTCAATGCTCTTTTTCTTCTCATGTGGTGAGGGTTAAAAAGAAAGAGGGTTAATACATACAAATGTTACTAAAGTTTGCCAAAAATTTGAAAAAAGTTACTATAGTTTTTTTTGGTTGAATTAGGTTACTAAAGTTTCTCAGTTCGTCTTTTCCATTCAAACTTTACTGATTTTCACATACGACAAAGTAACTTAATTCAATTTTTTGAGAAACTATAGTAACTTACTTCATCTTTGGGAAACTATAGTAACTTAGTTCAAATTTTGAGAAACTATAGTAACCTAATTCAACAAAAAAAAACTATAGTAACTTTTTTCAAATTTTTGGCAAACTTTAGTAACATTTGTATGTATTAACCCAAAGAAAGATGGTAGTTGGAGAATATATATTGATTATAGGTAGTTGAATAAACACACAATTAAGGACAAATTTCCAATTCCCATAATTGTAGAACTAATAAATGAGTTGTTTGGGTCTAAAGTCTTTTCTAAATTGGATTTGTGGAATGGATATCATCAAATTAGGATGTTTCCAGATGATATCGCTAAAACTGCTTTTAAAACTCATCAAGGTCATTATGAGTTTCTTTTAGTGCCATTTGATTTTACCAATGCATCTTTTACATTCCAAGCTCCGATGAATGAAGTGTTCAAACCATTTCTTAAGAAGTTCACTTTTTTTTTTAATGATGATATTTTGGTCTAGAGTCCTAATATGGAATCACAAACAGAACTTTTGAAGGTGATTATGTAGACTATGAGACAACACAAGCTGATGGCCAAGCCTAGTAAGTGTGTGTTCGGGGCTTCAGAAGTAAAGTACTTGGGTCATGTCATACCTCAAAGGAGTAGCTACAGATCCTTCCAAAGTTAAAGCTATGCAAGGATGACTAAGTCAAAGAACTATTAAGCAACTCAGAGGTTTCTTAAGTCTCACTAGGTACTATAGAAGGTTTACTAAAGAATAAGCCTTAATTAGTTATCCTCTTCTTAAACTATTAAGGAAGAATGCCTTTGTTTGGAATAGTGAAGCAGAACATACTTTTATTAGATTGAACAATGCTATGATGAGTGCTCCAGTTTTGAAATTACTAAACTTTGAATAGGAATTTGAGTTGGAAAATGATGCTTCAAGGGAAGGAATTGGAGCAGTACTGCAACAAAAAGGCCATCCATTTTCCTATTTGAGTAAGACACTTTCTCCTAAACACTAGTTATTTCCTACTTACGAAAAGGAATTCTTAGCAGTTCTACAAGCTTTGGACAAATGGAGAGGGCACTTGCTTGACAGACACTTTAAGATCAAAACAAACCATTTCTGTCTTAAGTATTTGCTAGATCAAAGAACCGCAACTCTTACACAAATGAAATGGTTGCCTAAGTGGATAGGGTTTGATTATGAGATTATGTGTAAGAAAGGGACAAAAAATGTTGCTGCTGGTGCATTGTCTAGGATGCAAGGTAGTGCTTAGTTGCTGAATATGGTGTTATCCATAGTTTCTAGTGATGTTCAACAAAGGATTGTGTACAGTTGCAAGTTGATGTTGCTAGTGCCAAACACTATAGGTGAGTGATGGACTTTTAAGAAGGGATGGAAAACTTGTAGTAGGAAATGATAGCAGTCTGCAACAAGATTTAATAGAGTATTTTCATGATGGAACAACGAGTAGACATTCAAGTGTAAGGGTTACTACTCATAGAATTTGTGCTTTGCTATTTTGGAAAAGATGAGGAAGCATGTTAAGCAGTTTTTTTTTAGAATTCTTGTGTGTCAAACAAATAAAGCTGAAGTAGTAGCTTCCCCTGGTCTTTTACAACCTCTACCAATCCCTGAGAGAGTATGGACAGAGATATCCACGGATTTCATTGATGGCTTGTCTATGTCAAAAGGAAAAACTGTGATTATGGTGGTGGTGGATAGATTGAGTAAATATAGTAATTTTATTCATTTTTCCCATCCTTTTACTGATGTTCAAGTAAATGCTTTCCTAGATAACGTCTAAAAGTTACATGGCCTTCCAAAAGTAATTGTTAATGACAAAGACAAGGTGTTTTTGAGCAGGTTTTGGCAAGAGTTGTTCAAGTTGTTGGATGTGAGTTTGCACATTGTGGAAAACTAGAAGGGGGGTTGAATAGTTTTACTGTTTAAAATTTGATTCGCTTTGTTACTTAATGTGATTTCAAATAAAACATACACAAACAAATAATCACACAATATATATGAAAAGTAAAGAGAGGAATGATCAAACCACACAACACGGATGTTTATAGTGGTTCGGCTACAAGGACTCTCTTCCTTGCCCTACTCCACTCCTCGAGCCTCTAACTCGAGAGTTATCTTTCACTAAGAAACAAACTCCCTTCTAGGTGGAGAAAACCTTTACACGTCGCTTACTTCTTTTTCCGGTACTAAGCTAAACACCGAGTTCTTTACAAGGGTACAACCACTCCTGTTTGGTTCTTTCACAAGGGTACAACCACTCCCAACACTCTTTGTGTTTTAAGGACTAAAACACTAACCTCACTCTACTGATGTAAATGATACAAACAATGATATGCAAACTAGTACAAGATCACACAGTGACTAAACTAGACGGATAACGACAGAACGTTGATCCTTGTATGTTTGATCCCTTTTCTACAAAAGGAAAGATCAAATGAAATGAATGAATGATATGGGTTAGTAAATGAATAAGTATGTATTTAAGCTATATGAGTGATGATTTGTCCAAATGATCAGCTTGCTATTTATAGGCAAACTGAGTGAACAGCTGGCGGATCCGGCGGATCCCAAAATTTGGATCCGTCCTTGTATGCACTTGGATCTGCCAGTGCAGGACAGCTAATAGATTTCCAAATCTTTCCAAATCTTGCCATATCTTTCCATATCTTCAAATTTCAACTCTTTGGCTTGAAGATCTAAACAAAATATCACAAAATCTTACCAAGATTGTGTACATGATGCATGCCATGATGTCATCCTAACTTTTGAAAAATAAAGTTTCCATTTTAGGAAATAAACATGTAAATGTATAAAATGTAAATTCTAGTGATCTTGTGAAATGTAAATATGTTCTAAAAAGACTTTAACTTGTATTTATGATTTGCTAAAAGACATAACTTATATTTGTCATTAACAAAACTAAGTAAAGATCATAAAATATAAATAACGTTTTTGGGACGATATTTGTATTAACAATCTCCCCCTTTTTGTTGATGACAAAACATAAGGTGTATTTTTAAGCAAATGAATAAATGAAGTATGAGTCTTTTTAAAAATATAGATTAAGTTTGTTTTATGCAAGTATTAAAAACAATTTCAAGTATAAATGTATGTACTGTGATGTTTCACAGTAATGCAAACTTAATCCTTTCTCCCCCTTTTTGTCGAAACAAAAATAAGATATGCGTAGCGGAATGCGATTTTGAGAACTTTAAAGCTCCCCCTTGATTTATACTCCCCCTAAATGGAGTAACAAGGATATGATGTATGATGATGTATGATCCTACAAAACAAATGGTTAGACTATGATATGCTCCCCTAGATGTATACTCCCCATTGCAAGAGTACCAACGTATACATTTCAAGGATAGGAGATGCTACAAAAGAAAAGTTAGTTACTTCATGGAATTAAAATGCATATGTAATAATCAACCAAACAATAAGTTTCAGCCCATTTGACTTTAAAAAGTCAAAATGAAGTGTCTGATCAAAATTTTGTACATAATGTACATTTGATCAAGGCAATATGTTAAGTTAAAACAACCATACTATGATGTTAGTATTCTAAAATGAGATAATATGCTTAATGTTGATCACCCACAAGCATAAAAACATAACATTCATTACTTGGAAAAAATGATGTTACATTTAAACAAGGAAAGTAAATACTAATAAGAAAAATTCTAAAACAACACCCTAAAAGTTCCTATAAGAGGAAACTAACAAAGCTCCTATTGAGGATGATGAGAGATTGCATTGAGACGCTCGAGAATGTGGTTCAATATGAACCTCATTTCAGTTTGGAGCTCATTGACCAAAATGTTGGTCCTTTGGGCTAAATGAGCGGTTCTCTCGCAATGTGAGCAATCATGGCTTAAAAAACTGGGAGGAAGAGTAGTCTCATGGTTTTGTGGTGATGGTGGTGGTTGGTTGTTTATTGATGGTGGTGGTGGATTGTTGGATGTAGGTGGTGGTGGATTGTTTGTTGGACCCGTAATGGAGGCTAACAAGGTAGATTGTAAGTCCATAGCCTCGTGGAGATGGGAGTCAACCATGTTTGAGAATGCATAGAGGCGGTTTAGTTCCTCGTTGATCTCGGCTTGTGAGTTGGGTTGATTAATCCAAAACTCTTCATTAATGGAATGGAGTGTGGATCTTGGTGAGAGTTGTTGTGGTTGCGGTTGTGGTGGTGGTGCATCATGGTATAAAAGACCATGGATATCCGGGAAAACCGGATGAAAAAGCATGGGTTGTTGACCTTCAAAGATCATGGGTGGAGGATTGGTTGACCTTGGTGGAAGGTCTTCTAAGTCATCAAGGTATGGGTGTGGTGATGAAGGTGGAGTCCTAAATAGCTCCATTGGTTGTAGTTTGGGTGATTTTGGGGGTGATGGTGATTTAACAGGTTGTGATGGAGCGGGTGGTGGAGTGGTAGCTATTGGAGTAATTGTTGGTGGTGGAGTATGAATGACTACATTTGGTGGTGTTGGAGTGGAGAGTGTGAGAAAATTCTCACTTGCAATAGGTGATGAGATATTTAGAGAAGATGATTCCTCTGATGACGAGTTTGCTAAGTTTATGAAGCAACATGGTTTAACACTAATGCGGGCAGTTCGTTTTGGAGGTCTAGAGGTGGAAGAGTTGTTTGATTTAGTCATGGTGAAGTAATGTAGCTAAGATGTACAGGAGAGAAAGTAGAGGAAATGGTGAGTGAGTGAGTTTAGTGATGATCCTAAGGTACTAATTTATAGGGAGAAGGTTTGTTGGTCCGTGTGTTTGGATTGGATGTAAATCCAATGAAGAATTTTGGTTCCTAATGATTTGGAACAAAAATTTAAGCTTGTTACATCTCAAGGTCAAACCATTGAAATGGAGTTGAGTGATATGAGGGGGATTTGCAGTAAATGCAAGGAGATAGTGGAAAATCTGTTGATTTGATATTCCCACGGATTTGACAGATCCCTCAAAAGGGTTCCTTACTTGTATTAGAAAGGTAACTCACATGAAAATTTTGAAAATTCAAATTTTGGTGGGAAATTGAGTTCTTAGGGTTCTAAGGGTTCCTAAATCATTCTAGAGAGTTTAATGATCAGTGAGTATAATCTAAAGAAGCTACAAACCAAAATCTAAGTGTCGGGATGATTCGGGAATTTTTTGAAAAAGTTACTGTTGGTACCCACGGATCCAATCGACAACAAAGACGGAGCCAAATTTTGGGAGCTGTCGGATTCGTGGGTTCTGGACTGGTGGATCCAAGAGATACACTAGGCGGATCCAAAAACTGGGATCCGCCAGATCCGTCATCCGAAAGTGCTAAAACAAACAGAGAGATATGCAAATTTCGCGTTTCTTGGTCAAAACCCAAAAAATCTCCTAAAACATATGTAATAGCTAATATGTAGTGGAATAAAGCCTAAAAACATGAATACTAACACACGTTTGCACATAGTTTAATCCGATCATCATAACTTACCTTAAATGGAGTTAAGCCAAACAGTAGCTTATTCTCGTAAAATTGATAACACTAAGTGTTATCGTCCTGCAAATCTGAGTTAGTTCACATACACATCAAGTACTACCATAATAAGTTAAGAACCGTACATGTTTAACTCATAATTGTCAAATAAAGTCTAGATCCAAACACTCCTCTCACTTGAACTTCTTGCTCAATTTCTTGTAACCCTTGTGAAGTTTCATGATCCAACGCCCCAGATTCTTCATCATTCCCTTTGTTTGACGATGCTCCTTGGATTCATTCGGGATTGGAGGAAGTTGACTCAAGTACTCGGGAGGTGAGATCCTAGAGTTAGGCAAGCCGTCATCATCACTCATTGATGATGATGATGATGATGATGATGTGGGAGGTTTAGGACGTTTGCCTCTTGCAACCGCTACCCTATGGTCGTTTAAGGGAACAAAGGTGTGTGGGATCTCATTATAATCAGGAACAAAACCTAAGGCATTTTGAGGGATGGGTGCAAAAGCTCTATAGAGACGAGTCAAGAGCATCCCGTAGGGCATTGCCGTGGTACCTTGTATCGGAAAATCGGCCATTCGCTTGGCGATATAGTATGCAAGGTTGAAAGGTTGATGAGTGGACACACAATACATCATGTAACAAAGACATGCATTGATATGGTCTCGGTTCCCAACGGTGCTAATGACATTTGCCCTTAAAACATCTTCAAGCTTCCTAAATTCGGGCCTAAGTTCATTGAGTTCCATGGCAAATGGATCTCTATTTACTTGTTTGCCTCGGTGTGTCCTAGTTGGATTGTTTCTAGGATTAAAGAGATGTTCCCTAATGGTTTCTTTGGCGGTCAAAGGTGTGGCATATGGTGTCGTTCTCTCAAGGTTAGACTCTAAGATTGTTAATGACCACTTATCGGAGTAGACAAATGTTCCATAATTTGGAACTCCTAATACATCTTCAAATTGATCTAAGGGAATGTTGAATTGGGTTCCATTGATTCTAATGTGAATGTTCATGAGACCATCTTCGTTGGAACTAAGACCTATGGTTGCATAAAATTCAAGAATGAACCCAGGAATGATAGGTTCATCAATGTCTAAGAGGCCATCGAAATGAATTGCGGCTAATTGCTCGCGGAGATTGGTAACTTCATAGAATGAGGGGTCTACAACCCTACCCTCATGGACGTATCGGTTTTCTAAGGCTTTGAATATATTGACTTGGGCTTCGGTAAGACCCTTGGTTTTGTGGTGTTTGGGAAGGTAATGGATGGTCTTTTTGTGATCGTAGTTGGTTGCGGGAGGCATAGTTATCCTAGACACGAAAAATATATATAGTTTTGTTAAAATTATCGAAGATACGTATAAAGGTCTAGTGTGTGCCTACATGGGGACAATGTGGAGGTGCGGTTATCTCGACTCCTTTTGATGCATGAAAATTATGTTTATGCAAGTTTTATGATAAAACGAGAGATAACCCAAACGCTCCTACTTCAATGTAGCTACGATTGAATGTACCCGAAAATACATATTAATTATGTATTCCCTTTAGCATTCAAGAGACATTATGCAAGTGATGCTTAAAACATAACGTTTTTGTATTTGTATGAACAATGTTAAAAAAAAAAAAACCGTTAATCCTAGTCGTGAGAAGATTTTTAGCAAAAATTTCTCATGGGGTTTTTGATGAATAATGACAATGTCCTACAAGATGCAATTCCTAAATATGAAAAACATGATTTGTTATGCAATTTAGTAAACATGCTTCATGATTTTTCAAGAATTATGCATATCCCCAAGTTTTGGTTTTGTGCATGAAATAGAAATCCTAGATGCAGATCAGGAATGTAAACATGATAAGGATACTTACAGTGATGTTTAGAGCTCAATTTGGTTGAGAAAGATGGCCTAATTTCTGGGTTTGGTGAATTATGGGTCGTATTCCAGTGGGTGATATGTTTTGGAGAGAGTGATGAATAGTGCAAGGTATTAGTTTAATATATAAAAACTGCCTCAGCAGATGACGGATCCGGCGGATCCCAAACAAGGGTTCCGCCCTTGTTGTCATTTGGATCCGCAGGATCAGAACACAGATTGGGTTTTTGCCGTGTTTGGTTAATCTAGGGTTTGAGCTAACGTTTAATCTATTCACTAGGTTCCATTAATCCTAAACCAAGTCTAAGATAGTTGAAAGGTTCTCTCTTGAGAGGTTTGTGAGAATATCGGCAATGTTGTCCTCTGAAGAAACTTTCTCAATTGAGATGTTTCCCTTCTGAATATTGTCACGAAAGAAGTGGTGACGTATTTCTATGTGTTTGGTTCTAGCATGTTGGACTGGGTTTTTACTAAGATCGATAGCTCCTTTGTTGTCGCAAAGAATATGAATGTCGTTTAGTTCAATTCCATAGTCGACGAGAACTTGTTTCATCCATAGTGCTTGTTGGCAAGCTTTTCCTGCTGACATGTACTCGGCTTCAGTTGTTGATATGGCGAGGGCTGTTTGTTTCTTAGCAAACCATGCGGTGAGACAATGTCCTACAAAAGTACAAATACCACTAGTACTTTTCCTATCAACATAGTCACCGGCATGGTCTGAGTCGGTATACACTATGGTTTCTACACCCGTCCCTTTGGGATACCATAATCCTAAATGTGTAGTGCCTTTAATGTATCTAAATATCCGTTTAAAGGCTTCAAGATGAGATATTTTTGGATCTTCTTGAAAACGTGCACATAGACAAACACTAAACATAATGTCCGGCCTACTAGCCGTAAGATAGAGCAAACTACCAATCATTCCTCTATATTTAGTGCTATCTACAGATTCATTTTCTTCATCCTTTGTGAGTTTGGTTTCTGAGGACATGGGTGTTTTCGTAGGTTTTGAGTCTTCAAGACCAAACTTCTTAAGCTTATCTTTGATATACTTTGATTGGTTGAAGAATATCCCATCTTCTAATTGTTTTATTTGGAGACCTAAGAAAAAGTTTAGTTCCCCCATCATACTCATTTCAAACTCGTCATGCATGATTTTTGAGAAATCGTCGCATAACTCTTGACAAGTTGAGCCGAATATAATGTCATCCACATATATCTGGACAATGATAATATGTGATCCCTTTTTCTTGGTGAAGAGAGTATTGTCTACTAGGCCCATGGTATACTTATGGTCAACTAGGAAGGTCTTAAGTCGATCATACCAAGCTTTTGGTGCTTGCTTAAGTCCGTATAAAGCTTTCTTAAGTTTGTAAACATGATTTGGTTTTTCAAAATCGGCAAAGCCGGGAGGTTGTGCAACATATACTTCTTCATTTATAAATCCATTTAAAAATGCACTTTTAACATCCATTTAAAATAATTTAAAATCATGTGCACATGCATATGCAAGTAGAATCCTAATAGACTCAAGTCTAGCTACGGGTGCAAATGTTTCATCGTAATCTATACCTTCTTGTTGATTGTAGCCTTGTGCTACTAGCCTAGCTTTGTTTCTAGATACTATGCCATTTTCATCCATTTTATTTCTAAACACCCATTTTGTGCCGATTATGGTTTGATTTTTAGGTTGTGTAACTAGTGTCCAAACGTCATTTCTAACAAATTGATTTAATTCCTCTTGCATAGCAATAACCCATGATTCATCTTTTATAGTCTCATTTATATTTTTAGGCTCAATTGTTGAAACAAAAAAAAAATTACTTTCATTTTGAGTGTAAAACCCCAAAATTACCACAATCCGAAATGACCAAAATGCCCTCTAAATTTGAATTTTTAAGAATTTATGAAATCATATAAGTAACATTAATTGTACTTAACCTAAGACGATTTATATCCTAAGTTAACTTATGAACTTTAGCATTAAAAAAAAAAAAAAAAAACACTTTACATTATAAGTAAAATGTACAAACAAATGGTTCCTACTTAAGTCCCCAATAATAGGCGACATGCTATGCTTCCAAGCCTTCAAAATTTTCGGCTAAGATCAAAATAAAAAGATAAGTATGCAATAAATTTGAAAGAGATCTCAATCCCTTAAAACCTTGACCTTTCCTTGCTTAGCACAATCCATATACACGGTTTACAAACCCTACATACCGAATATTTTTCCTCATTTTACAAATCCCTAAAACAACCACAACAACCATTCGGCTGCTGTTTACTTCTTTCCATTCGATCCAAAGCAAGGCAGCAAATGAGGTTCTCTTGTGCGCTCCTTCTTGATGGCTTATGTCGTGGTGCAGCAGCAGGAGAGAAAGGATTTGATCGTGGGTTTTCATGGCAGTCATTCGAAGGATTTTGGTTAGGGATTCGGCTGAATTTTTTTTGTAGTGATTGGTCCTCTTGGTGTTCTTGATTCTTCGTGTTGATCTTCACGAGTAACGCGTATCATTCTATTTTGTTTTCTCCGTTTTGATCTTGTGTTTAACGTGTAAAATTGTCACCATGAATCTCATAATGATCGGCTAAAATAATGCACCCAAATCGGCCTAATAAAAGTGTTACATAAAATCATGAAGGTTCACATAAAATCATAGACCATAACATAAAATAACGAATTTGGAACTAGAGTTTTGATGGGATTCGTGGGTAATACGGGGTGGGATTTTTAGAACATATTAATATGATGTTAAGATTCAGGTTTTATGAATTATAAGGGTCGTGGATGTGTTTGGGTGCATTAACAAACATTATAGTAGTCTAAAACGAAACCCTAAGATGCTGTCAGGAATTTAAGTCGAATTGAAGGGAGCATATTTTAATGATACCAACGTATTTTTGAGTGATTCTTAGGTCTAAAATTAAGTTTAAGAAAAGAGATTTCTGAATATATAAGCCTTGTAATTTTTAGAGGTCTGGAAGATATACTTTTTTATTTTACAAGTTCAAGAGTCAAAACTGAATTCGGGTATCTGGAAAATTAGTCTGTGTTTGCGATTTTTAGTTTTCAAACCATGTGGAATTAGAGGATAAAAATTGGTGGGATCAATATTTCATATGTTTAGTAGTTACTGGAATTTATGTAGATTTTTATGAATTAATTTGATGGGTTAAAGAAATACAAACTTTTCGTATGTAAAATCTGATCAGAAATCTGGACGAGTTGGCCTAAGGGATTTTTCAACTATAGTTATACTAGCTAATAAATTCTGGAAAAATTAGTGTGAGTTCCTAAGACATTTAAGTACGTGTGTAAATTTTTGTGGATTTTATTTCTAAGTTCTTATATGATTCATAAATTCGTCTAAACATAACAAATTCGTATATAAAAACTGTTAAGGGTTTAAAAGGGTTAAAAAAGGTGTTATGTGTATATTTCTTAAACTAAAGGGTTTAAATTGTCATTTTTCTAAACTAAAGGGCTTAACTTGTGAAAATATGTAACTTTAGAATATTTACATTTCATACCCTAATCTTACCATAATGACACTATAATCCCTAAACTTATTGTATTTGCATAATGAACCCTAACACTTATGAAAGCTACGTTATGAACCTTAAACTATTAATATAGTCACATTGCTACCTCAAATTGATTTAGGGATAAACTTGAATATTTATGACTAATGTTTCTAAATATGGAAACCTACTAATTATGAAAACTTACTAATTCGGGAAACCTGCCTAAAATAGAAGATTACTTAAAATGGAAGAGCCGACTAAAATAAGTAATCTGATTTAAAATAAGTTATTAATCAGACGATCATAAATTCGTGTAGATTCGCTGAAGATGGAGTTTACTTCCGATCTTTTCGTTTCTAGTTGTGTTTTCACTGGCGGTCTAAGGTACAGATATTCTACCCTTTTTCAGTAAGGGTGCTTTCGTTCTCATGATTTTTTTGATCTTGATTCATTAGGATTCCCTAAGTCATTGCTATGTTCCCTTATACTTTGATTCGTTCTTCATGATCCATTTGACATTCTTCATTATGACCCTATGACATAAGTATTCGAATCACTTGATGCTTAGAAGGTTCATTTGATTTTGTAATTGGACGTGAAAACCTTTCTTAATTTTATCATGGAAATGTTTTGAGAAAAACTAATTTTAAAATGATGTTTATGAACGATGCGATACCACTTTTATATGAAATTTTACTAAACTTTTATGAATACTACTTTTAAAGACTACCTTTATGAAAACCATTCTTAAAGATCATTTTTATGAAAACCATTATTAAAAGATTTCTTTAAATGAACATTTGATAGAAACTTTTGAATTGAACCTTGCTATGAACCATCTGATTTCGAACCTTTGATTATGAACCTTTGAGATCCTATGCCTGATATGATTCCCTCATTGACTCATGACATTCATTGTATGATTGTCATTCTTATTTATTCATTCTGACATTTATTTAAATGTCTCTACTATGCTATGCTTATGTTTGCCATGCTTATTTGAATTACTATCTTGTTTCTCTTGCCATGCTAGATTATATTGTTGTATGCTATGATAGATATGTGCCTGAGCTTACCTAGTTGTAGAGGTATCATGACCATGTCTTTGATGGCACCTTAGGCATGACACTCCCGTAGAGGTGTGATAGATCTACGGCGTTCCCCCTTATGTTTATGTATTATATTGTGATCACTATTGGCCATTAATGCGTGTGTGTGCTTAGTCTAGTACTGACATACATACTTATGTTAGGGAGCGTATGGATGCATCCTAGGTTTTATGTTTTTATGTGATTATAGTGACCAGGTGGTGTGTGCCTTGCACTCCTTCTCACACTTTTATTTACTTAGAGGTCCCCCCTCTTCGTATACTTGTTAGGCTTTAGTATGATTTGACGATTTATGTATGGAGTTCTTATGGCACATCCTTATATGAACCTTTTCATTATTTCATTCTTTCTCTTGATTCAATTATTATTCAGTTCTCATGCATTCCTGATTTTTAGTTCTCTTTAAATTCGTATGACTTTCATAATTATACTTTCGTTTTGTATTCTAATTCCTTCGTTGCTTATGCTTATTTACCGTCCTGTTATGTTATATATATCTGTTCACTGGGCTTTTAAGCTCAGCCGCATTTCTTTCCATGCGGCAGGTTTTAGATGGAAGCTGGGTTATGAGTGGAGAGCACTTGGGACTTAGAGGACATTTACTTTCATAGCTATCCTGGAGTAGAGATGACTAGAAGTAATTACGATTGTAGACTTAGAATTTATTATTGTTCCCTTTGTAACCTTGTATTTCAGATTTTCCTTTGTAACCTTTGAAATTCATTTTGTATTATTTAGTCATATGCTTGTGTTTGCTTTGATATGTCACCATAACGTAATACTTCTACCCTTATCGGGTTGGGGTGTTACATTGAGCTTTAGATCTTAATGTTCTTTCATTATGTTTTTCTATGACGTTTTCTAATGGATGACTTTTTATTTCTTTGATTTTGACAAACTCACTTTTTACTGGTTCATCTTCTTTATCATTTTCAACATTTTCTATATTTTCAACCATTTGACTTTCAACTAAGTCATTATCTACCAAAGGTGATGTCTTAGAGGGAGGTGGACTTTTGTCGAATGTTACGTTCAACGATTCCTCGACTCTTGAGGTTTCTTTGTTCAAAACTATATATGCTTTACTAGTTTGTGAGTATCCTAGAAATACACCTTCATACGACTTTGGTTCAAACTTGGTGAGATAATCTTTTGTGTTTAAAATGAAGCACTTGCTTCCAAACACTCTAAAATATCCTAAAGTAGGTTTTTTGCCTCTATATAACTCATATGGAGTCTTTGTCAAGAATGGTCTAATTAGAACTCGATTTAGAATATATGTAGATGTATCTACAGCGTGACACCAAAACTTTTTAGGTATGTTTTGTTCATTTAACATGGTTCTACTCATTTCTTGAATAGTCATATTTTTGCGTTCTACCACACCGTTAGATTGAGGGGTTCGAGGAGCCGAGAAATTATGAGTTATGCCATTGGCATCACAAAAAGCTCCGAATTAGATTTCTTTGTCGAATTCACGACCATGGTCAGTTCTAATTGATACTATGTTACTTCCTATTTTATTTTGAATTTTCTTACTTAAGATTTCAAATTTATCAAATGCTTCATTTTTAGTTTTTAGAAACTTAGTCCAAGTATACCTAGAGTAATCATCTACTATTACCAAAGTATAGAAGTTTCCCCCGTAACTTTGTATAGCGGACGGACCAAACAAATTCATATGTAATAATTCTAGACACCTAGATGTAGATACCATGTTTTTAGCCTTAAGGCTATTATGAACTTGTTTTCCTATTTTGCAAGTATCACAAAAGTGTTGGTCATATTTTAACTTGGGTAGGTTCCTAACGAGTTCCTTAGATGATAAAGATTGAATTAACCTCATATTGGCATGACCTAAGTGTCGATGCCATAGAGTTGAGTTATTGTCCAAAGAAGTAAGAAAAAGCTTGTCTTTAGGTGTTTTGTCGAGTTTCATAACGTAAACGTTATTCTTCAAAACACCTTTTCCTACAGTTATGCCATCCTTAAGTATTTTACTTCCATTTTCACTGAAAAGGACGTTATACTTTTTGCCACACAATTGACTTATACTAAGCAAGTTAAAACCTAAATTATCTACATGAGCAACATCATCAATAGAGAGAGAGTCATGAGAGATCGTACCTTTTCCGATGATTTTACTTTTAAGTTTGCTACCGAATGTGACATTACCTCCGTCATACACTTGGTAGGTTGAGAAAAGGCTTTTGTTTCCTGTCATGTGCCTTGAGCACCCACTATCTTTGATCCACTCATCAGGTTCTAATTCAACTTTTAAGCATAACTAAGTTCAAGAAAAACTCAAGTATTTGGTCCCCAATATCTCATGGGTCCGTTTGGGTTAAACATGACATTATCATGGTTCATGTAAGGAAATGGTTGACAATTGTTCCATGGCATGTAATTAGGACCATTAAAGTTTCTAGACATGTTTTGGTTCCAATTACTTTGGTAAATATGTTGTGGGTTATCATTACTTTTTGGAAAGGGGTGTTTGGGAAAACTAGTTTGAGGTCTCTGTTGAACCGTTTTAACTCTGTACTCATTTCTAGCTTGACCTCTTCCTATAGAAACTGCTGGTTTTTGTTTGTTATTAGTTATACTAGTACTAGGTTTTCTAGTGACTCTAACGAATTCAGTACGGTCAGTTTTTAGAACCTTCTGTTCACAACTTGTACCGGCGGATCCAAAACTTTGGATCCATTGGATCCGTGGGCTTCTGACTTAGTTGGAACAGTTTCTTTTTCTTTCACAGTTTGTTTCTTAAAGTCACTTAAAGTTCCTAGTTTCATAAAACCTAGTCCGGTTTTATCATGAGGTAGTTTTTGTATCTTCATTATCTCATCTGCACAACTTATGTTTTTATCAAACTTTTTAAACTTGGAATTTTGTTTGATGAGATCTTCCTGTGTGGTTTTTAATGTTTCTAGTTCTAATTTAAGTTCCTGACACGACACACACGTTTCTTTAGCATTTTTACCTTTTTCCATTCATATCTCCTTTTCTTTAAGCCAATAAACTTCGTTTTCTAAAAGTGTCGTTTTGGTTTTTAAGAACTTGTTTTTGCTTATGATTTTTAAGGTTATATCACATAGTTTGTTATATTCTACTTCTAAGGTTTCATCATCTATAGAAGAGTATGATGAGTCAGAATGTACCTCTTCTGTGTCGTGAGCCATGAGAGCAACTTCGTCGTTCTTAGGCTCGTCATCATCTCCTTCACTATCACTCCAAACTCCACTGACGAAGGCTCTTTGAGACTTGTTCTTTGGAGGCTTTGGACATTCACCTATCAAGTGACTAGAATCACCACACCTATAACATTTCCTATCTACTTTTCCTTTCCTATCATCACGGTCTTTTCGGAAGGATTTCTTTTCTTCACGAGGTGGTCTAACGAACTTTCCTCGTCTCCTGAAGAATTTCTTGAAATCTCTTACCGCCATGGCATATTCTTCGTCTTCGCTACTAGAACAAGACTCTTCATCACTTGACTCAACTCTAGCTTTCAAGGCAATGGATTTTATTTTCTCCTTCTTGCCCTTAACTATTTATGAGTCTTTTTCCATCACCATTTCGTGAACTTTGAGGCTTCCTATGAGCTCGTCCAGTGTCATATTTGAAAGATCCTTAGATTCTTCAATAGCTGTCACCTTTGCTCTCCACTTTGGGTAGAGTGCTCTTAGAAATTTCCTGACAAAATTCTTACTAGAAAAAGATTCATCAAGTGCTTTAAGAGATGTAATAATAGTATTAAACCTAGCAAACGCACTATCAATGGTCTCATCTTCAGAGATAACAAATTGTTCATATTGTTGAACAAGAAGATCAATTTTGTTATCTATGACTTGTGAGTTCCCTTGATGAGTGATAATTAGTGATTGCCAAATATCCTTAGCCGTTTTACACATAAAAACTCTTTCATATTCTTTCTTAGGTAAAGAATTTTAAAGCATCATTTTGGCTTCATTATTTTTGGCAATCAACTTCTTTTGCTCATCACTGTGACGAATAAAAGAAGCACCTATATCCCGACCACTTGAAATATCATTACTAATGGGCTTATAGTCACCCTCTACAATAATATACCACAGATCTATGTCCTTTGACTTCAAATATGTCTCAAAGCGATTTTTCCAATATATGAAACAATTTGGTTCAAATAGTGGTGGTCTTTGCATAGATTGCCCTTCTTTAAAGTTTTCAAAATCCATTGATCGTTTCAAGTTTTTAAAATACAATATATTTTGAAAATCTTGAGTAACACCACTCTGATACCAATTGTGGAAAACTAGAAGGGGGGTTGAATAGTTTTACCGTTTAAAATTTGATTCGCTTTGTTACTTAATGTGATTTCAAATAAAACATACACAAACAAATAATCACACAATATATATGAAAAGTAAAGAGAGGAATGATCAAACCACACGACACGGATGTATATAGTGGTTCGGCTACAAGGACTCTCTTCCTTGCCCTACTCCACTCCTCGAGCCTCTAACTCGAGAGTTATCTTTCACTAAGAAATAAACTCCCTTCTAGGTGGAGAAAACCTTTACACGTCGCTTACTTCTTTTTTCGGTACTAAGCTAAACACCGAGTTCTTTACAAGGGTACAACCACTCCCGTTTGGTTCTTTCACAAGGGTACAACCACTCCCAGCACTCTTTGTGTTTTAAGGACTAAAACACTAACCTCACTCTACTGATGTAAATGATACAAACTATGATATGCAAACTAGTACAAGATCACACAGTGACTAAACTAGACGGATAACGACAGAACGTTGATCCTTGTATGTTTGATCCCTTTGCTACAAAAGGAAAGATCAAATGAAATGAATGAATGATATGGGTTAGTAAATGAATGAGTATGTATTTAAGCTATATGAGTGATGATTTGTCCAAATAATCAGCTTGCTATTTATAGGCAAACTGAGTGAACAGCTGGCGGATCCGGCGGATCCCAAAATTTGGATCCGTCCTTGTATGCACTTGGATCCGCCAGTGCAGGACAGCTAATAGATTTCCAAATCTTTCCAAATCTTGCCATATCTTTCCATATCTTCAAATGTCAACTCTTTGGCTTGAAGATCTAAACAAAATATCACAAAATCTTACCAAGATTGTGTACATGATGCATGCCATGATGTCATCCTAACTTTTGAAAAATAAAGTTTTCATTTTAGGAAATAAACATGTAAATGTATAAAATGTAAATTCTAATGATCTTGTGAAATGTAAATGTGTTCTAAAAAGACTTTAACTTGTATTTATGATTTGCTAAAAGACATAACTTATATTTGTCATTAACAAAACTAAGTAAAGATCATAAAATATAAATAACGTTTTTGGGACGATATTTGTATTAACACACATGTCTACTCCATACCATCCACAGACTAATACAAAAACTGAGGAGGTCAATAGATGTTTGGAATGTTATCTCAGATGTATGACAAGGGATATACCAAAAGAATGGGTGCAATGGATTTCATTGGTTGAGTATTGTTACAATACCAATTTCCACACTGCTATCAACACAACTCTGTATGAAGTGTTATATGGCTAAGTTCCTATGGCTCATATAATGTACAAGGTGAAAGAAAAGTGGATGTAGTTGACAGATCTTTAAGTGCCAAAGAAAATGCTATTTGACTGTTCAGTTTTCATTTAAAGAGGTCCCAAGACAGAATGAAGAACATGGCTGACAAGAAAAGTACTGATAGAAAATTTGAAGAAGGCAATTAGATGTATGTCAAGCTACAGCCTTATAGACAAATTACAATAAGAAAAGGAATGTATCACAAGCTGTCTGCCAAGTACTTTGGTCCTTATCAAATGGTTGCTAGAATTGGAAAGGTAGCCTATAAGCTGAAACTGCCATCTGAATCTCAAATTCACCCAGTATTTCATGTTTCCCAAGTTAAGCTTCATAAGGGTGATAGTCCTGAGGTGCAACAACAACTGTCACAAGTGAATGCTAATAATGTACTAGTTGATCAACCAATATGTGTTCTAGAAAGAAAGCTGATCAAGAATGACAAAACCATAGTTGAAAATGTTTTGATTTAATGGGTCAATGGTGATAAAGAGGATGCCACATGGGAGTTGTTTGATGATATGGTTACAAGATTTTCTAAGTTCTCATAGGATTCTTGAGAACAAGAATCATTTAAAGAAGGAAGCATTGATAAAAAGTTAGAGTGGTCAGCAAAAGTCAAATAAAAAGTCAAACATCAAGAACAGAGCTTGAACCAAGCCTAATTGCTTTTCCCACCCAATTTCCTTTCATTCTTTTCTTGTATAAAAACTCATTTAGACTGACAGGAGTGGTCGTGACCACATGCATCGTGAGCCATATGTCATGCGCCACAACCAAAACTCATGTCCTTGGTCACGATAATATTGCATTAGTTTGGTGAGTTGCTCACCATCATGACAAGGTTGAAAAAGTGGGCCTCACTTTTGTTTTAATATTTTTTTTATTTGGTTTGTGAGTGTGGAGAGAGAAGCTAAGGTGGCGGTGACCCGTTCACCACCACTCCCTTTAGCCTTATGTTGTCATCTTAGTTTAGCTTGTTAATTGTAATTATTCCTGCATCTTGTAAACACTTCATCTTTCTAATAATAAATCCTTTGGTTCTATTGATTCGAGATTCATTCTTTACTTGAATTTCCTTTTAGTTAACTAAGTTCTTCATTTAGTTAAGAGATTTCTAGAAGAACCTATCAACAACATCATTATGGTGTAACTAGATGTAACTCATTAACATAACGTTTGACTCACTTTTACGGTGTAGCCAAAACAGACCGCTATTATAAGGTTCATTTCGCAATACTTGATATGTTTTTTTTTTTTTTTTTTTTCACTATTAGACTTTTATTTGGACATATTATCAATATATTAAAACATGAGAGCAGTTAGCTACAGTACCATCTACAGTACTTGCTACAGTACTGTTACAGTAAACTTTTTTTTTTTTTTTTTTAATAATTTCGAAAAAATAATATTTTGAAAAAAAAAAAAAAGAATTTGAAAAAATATTTTCAAATACTTGCTACAGTATTGCTACAGTAAACTTTTTTTTTTTTTTTTTTTTTCGAAAGAAAAAAAATTTTGAAAAAATATTTTCAAAGTAGCTACAGTACTTTTTTTTTTTTTTTTTGAATTTTAAAAATATAATAATAAATTAATTTTTAAAAAAAATAATTTTTGTTAGAATTTTAAGAAAAACAATACTTAGCACCACACTCCCGCAGCAATGCGCGGGTTTCCCAGCTTGATATATTAAAAAGGCAGGAACGAACTACAGTATCATGAACAGTAACACGCTACTATAGCAAGTTACTGTACCTTTTTTTTTTTGGAAAAATAATTTCGAAAAAATAATGTTTTGAAAAAAAAAATATTAAAAAAAAAACTTTAAAATTATTTTTTCTAAAAAAATTAATTTAAAAAAAAATTCTAAAAAAAATACAAAATAATTGTGAACCTACAAAACGTAAAACAAACATCGTACGACAAAAAACAACTATTTGAACAACCCGTTGCAACGCGCGGGCTTCCCTGCTCGTTATCTCTGATCATTATAACTTGTATGTTTTGTCAAAAGAAAAAGATTACATTATACAACTCGAACATAAAGATTTAATAAAAGATCAAAAGGCATACCAAATAAAGCATTCGTACAATGCTTACAATTAATTAACATCCCTCATATTTGTTAGACTTGACATAAACACTTAATATTCGCAAAAGTTAACAAACTTCTCAATCTTTTTTCCTTTACAAAAGAAAAAAGTTGGATCAACTCAATTAAGGGGAATCTTTCACCCCATTCGCCGACTGAAGAGTCAACACAGACATGTTCGGTGACGTTGGTCCACCCTCTCCACCTCCCAGATGATTAGTTCGGGTGCCAGAAGGGTGGCAAGTAGCAGTTGAAATAGCCGTAGCAAGTGAAATAGGCATAAGACAAAGACCTTTCCCTTGCAAATATTGCATTGCGGAACCCATATCTTCTTCCATTAGTTTCACCACTTGGTTCTCCGTTACGGTCATTGTCTCATTGTTAGACGATGACGTTGTTCCGTTACTACTTCGTCCTGTTCCCGGCCCACCTCTTTGTCCACAATCACCACCACCCTGGAAACAAAACAAAAAGTATAAGGTTAGAAATGTAAATATATAAGAAAAAATGGAATCTGGGAAAGTAATGTTCGCGTGCTACTTTTTTTTTGTGTTCTTTTCTCTTATGCAGAAAGTAGGAGTGATGTTTATATAAAGATTGGTCTTTTTAAGGTTATTTTATATGATGTCCATATACTAATTACATATTTACTAAAAATGCGATGTCTTCAGAAATGAATAAAGTGTCTTATAATAGGGTCATAATAATAGTGATATTGATGGTAACATAATTGAACACTGATGTTATAGGTATCTTTGTTTAATCGTGGTTTGACTATTTGGCCGACCATGTCAATATGCTATGAGTCGATGTCACGTTGACAAAGGTATTTCTTATATGACATTGACATGCCCACGAAATGTTCAAATCAGTACATCAGTTGAAACAATACTATTGTACTGATGTGTTTGGGCTTTGCTCTATTTTGTTTTAATACCGATATAATCCTAAACACGTTAATTACTGTAAATTAGCCAGAGAGCATATTTGTACCTCAGCAGCCATGGGATTAGCCGCGCCTGCAGCAGCACCGGCACCTCCCAATCTGCTCATGCTCAAAACCTGTGGCCATAGAATATAGATCACAATTTGTTTCAAAGAAATTATGAATCAAAATTTATCAAACATAATGGTTTTATTTATGTCCATAGCTATGTATTTTAATGTAAATGGTTTAGAGAAAAGGTACCTTGACTTGGAGCTGGAGGAATTTGACATAGTCTATGATCTCATCAAGCATTGAAGCCTTGTCAGTCTGTCATTCCACACCCCCATTAACAAAACATCGAAGATTTATTATATATTCTTCCAATCAAGATTCACTTTTATTTTAACATTACAACTAATATCTTCATATATCAATTCCAATTTTTAAGACATGTATCATAAACCATACCATGTTCATATTCCTCATTAAAAACATACATGTTATCAAAATCTTATTATAGATCAAGATACTAAAGGACTAAAAGTACACTTATAACCACTAAACAGGAAGTTATGAAAATTTGTCATCCACCACTAAAATATAAAAAGAACCATCTAGCCATAAGTCCAGACATGTAACATGTTACTTTTTAGTAATACTTAACAAGATTTTAATACTAAAAAATGAATGTGCAAATCTTGAGTATGTGTTAAACCATATAATAATATTTAAATACAATTATTTGGAATTAAAACAACAATTAATAAGTGATTAAAGATGTCTTAAAGTATGTATAAAACCATTTAATAATATTAACTAAGATTACTTGATCTTAAATTACCATTAAAAAGTGATTAAGGATAATACTAAAATAACTTCCTCCCAACATAATAACTACACTTTCATTATTAACAACTTCTGCCCGTATAATCTGCTTTCCAGCTTCTATAATTAGCTACACACGGAATTTTATAAAAACATAACCCCCCACCGTAACAAACGCCATAAACAATTAATAACTTATTAAAATATTTAAACTAAACATTTAATTAATGTAACGCTTACTTTGTTAGCATTTGGGACCAGTTCTTGTAGTGCTTTCATCCTCTCGGCAATCCTCTCACGTCGTAACTGACAAATATTATAAGAAATAGCAACATTAAGATTTTATAAACATGATACAATGCTAACAGCTACAACTAGTTTTGACACACTATTTACTGTATTTGTATTTTATACTTCAATCACTCCAAATTTCAAATTGCACGTAATTAAGAAAATGAAGTCTTGCGCACCAATAAAGTGTCATTTTTACGTTTGAGAATCATTTTGAGTGCTTGAAATATACAAGTAAACACTTACTTTAAAACATATAAAGATAAACATTTAATTTAAGACGGATGGAGTAATAAAATTACTAATCTTACACGAAAAATTGCTAGTTCTGCTTTTTTGTTATTGTTTTGACAAAATGTGAGTTTCACATAATAGGAGGATTAATGTTCCAAAATTAAAACATAACATGATACGAGTATTATGCAAAAAATAAAAAAAATAAAAAAAAATAAAAAATATATATATATATTTACTCTTTCAGCAATGCTGTGTGGGTCAGTTGCTTGTCCCCTTCTTGCTCGAACTCTTTGTCGTGGCTGCGATGGCGCACCTCCACCACCACCACCTCCCGCTGCCGTCACACTTCCAGCCTGCACTTGGTTCATAACCGCTGCTGCAACTGCCGCTGCCGGAGATCCAAAATTTTGGGCCTGCAAAGGATACATTTTTTAAATATCAAAAAAAAAAAAAAAAAAAAAAAAAAAAAAAACACACGTATTTACAAATGGCATTAAATAAATGATCAATAAAAAAACTAACCGGCAGATTTCGGAATTGTTGGCCTTGATTCGTTGCTAGAGATCCAGTAAACCCATGAAACAAATTCTGAATAGCATTATTATTATTCTCTCCAATCTACACAAAAAATAAACATATCGTCACAGGCGAACCATCTCGATCTTTTTAAATATATACCCTCGGAAGGACCTAGGATTTTTAAGAGGGTTTTGCATAAAAGAAATATTGAGATAACTAAAGTTACACCGTAAGAAACGAAAGTAGCAAAAAAAAATTTGGGGTTGCATATACCACAAAAACGGAAGGTTTGAAATCTTTTTGCACTTCGTAACCTAAAATCGGGTGTAGCCCGTGCCACACCCGGCATACATGTGGGTCCGTCCGTGTATATACTATGTCAAAAAGCTTTATGTTACATGTCTTGTTTAGTTTACGAAAAATGTCCTCGATAGCTTTTAGTACTGGTTTCGACATGCACTGTATAATAAAAAATCCCATTAAACAAAAAGAACATACCGGTGAGACAGGAGTACGACCACCACCGGTGATCTGATGCTGACGGAGCTTAGATGATAAAAAAGCAGACTGATCGTCAAAATTGTCAACGTCCCATGGAAGTGACGGCTTGTTTTGACCACCACCGCTGGAAATGTCCGGCCAAGATACGTTTGTTTGGAGACCAGAAAGCATTTGATCGAGGAAATCATCGTGAGTGACGGTTGGATCAAACGTGTTGTTGTTGTTGGTGTCGTTGTTTTGGAGATCTTGAAGAGACATTTGTGATTCCTGCATTTTTGGTTCTATAAAAAAACAGAGAGATAGTTTTTAATATAAGTGTAAGATGAAATAAGAAAGTAGTAATTTGAAACATGTGTAGATTTAAATGTTTATGTATGTACCTGGGAAAATGTGAAGAAAATTAAGAATGTTGTAAATGGAGTCTTGATTGATTGATTAATCACAGATTTTGAGAGTGGTTTCCTATTTTTGTGGATTTTTCACTTGCTTTTCTCTGCTCACTCTGTTTTTTTCTTCTGGGGGAGTGCTTATAAATAGCCAACCACCTTCAAAAACTATATTTATTTAATTTAATTTAATATATTTTTGAGAGGATTTTTCACAAATATTAATTTTGTGTAGGCTAGTATTTTCTTTTTTGTTAAACACAAAAGCTATGTTTGGCGCACGAGCTTATCAGAGCTTATCGTAGCATGAACTTATTTTTTTAGAAAAATAAGCTACCATTGAAAATAAGTCTCGTTTGGCTGACACGGCTTGAAGGAGCTTGTTAAAAAAATAAGCTACTAAATGAAATACTAGTTGTACTAGCATGTAAAAAAAAAGCTCCAGCCACCTGCTCCAGCAACCAGCTCCAGCAACTCGCTCCAGCGATCCGCTCCAGCTTCTACTTGTGCCAAACATACCCAAAAATATGTGTTTGGTTAATTAAATAAATATAGTTTTTTTTTTTTTTTTTTTTTTTTTTTTTTCTCTCTCTATATTTCATAATAAATAGTAGAAACTATATCTATATCAACTCTCAAGTAAATGTATTTACTATGCTCGATTTAGACTTGCAACATTAAACTACTCATGAGTGGCTAAGGTGGTAAACGTTTGAGACTATTATCACTAAAATGTCAGAAGTATCAAGTTCGAATCCTGCATATATGGTGTAAATAATCATGATGTGGCGACGTCAATCTCCTCGAATCTCAAGGTTTCTCCTGTTTGAAATTGTGTGGTAATGAGCTTAGGCCCTTTAGGTTGACCGACCAAAAAGTATGAAAGCATGATTACCCTAAAAAACAAAGAACATAAGTGATCGACACTATAACTTACGGAGTACAACTTATTTATGACCAAACAAAGACAAGAGAAGGCGAAATTTCAAAATACTAAATTAAACTCGTGTCTCCAAACGGTCCAAACAGGGACGTGTAGACTAGAAATTTTTTGAGCAAAGTGTAGACTAGAAATGAAATGATATTTTCAAATTTGTGTCAATGATGTGTTTATTTGTTTATTTTGTCGTTAATATATTTTAGTTATTGGATCGGTAGATAAATATTTGTTGATCCCGGTTGTTAAGTTCTGTTGAACTTAGATCGAATTTCTTTAGCTTGTTAAATGTTTAGTTATATTAGATAAATCTAATACAACTTTGCTAGAAATTGTGTATGAATGTATTAAAGATTATGCTGAATATAATCTTTAATCTTAAGAAGAATTGTTTAATGAAACAGTGAAACAATGAACAATATAATTGCTTCAATATTATTAAGAATAATACGAATACAATTCACAGTATTATGGTTACAAAACCTTTAAGCTATAAGAATTATACGACTTGTATTCTATGTAATTCGTGTATGGTGTGTATAACTCTATGCCCTAGGACCTCATTTTATACACCAATGAGTCATATACGGCTTACAATACTTTCCTAAGTATATCAAATCTTCTATAAAGATACTATGACAATATTATTAGGGTTACAATATTATTAAGAATAATACGAATACAATTCACAGTATTATGGTTACAAAACCTTTAAGCTATAAGAATTATACGACTTGTATTCTATGTAATTCGTGTATGGTGTGTATAACTCTATACCCTAAGACCTTATTTTATACACCAATGAGTCTTATACGGCTTACAATACTTTTCTAAGTATATCAAATCTTCTATAAAGATACTATGACAAATGGTAATTTTTCGTACTATTATTTAAATAGTAATAATAATTTTTATCTTCAGAAAATACACATTATATATTTTCTAACACTCGTTGACTAATTAAATTTAAAAACAAGAAGTTATCTTGTTTTTTCCTAATAAATGACCCCAAACGCGCACCCACACTCAATTAGTAATGGCAATAATTATTTAACTTACGTTCGAGTCCAAAGATGTTTTTATAATACTTATATAAAAACGCCCACAAAAATATGTTCTATACATTTTTACTTGTTAGTGTCAAACCATGACACCGCTACTCACATTTAAACTCTATGAAACACGGAATACACTCCGTAAAAGTCATTAAAATTATTAATGGACTATATCAAACCAACGCTTATGTGCTTATTGTAACCCGAACAAACACACCCGGTTGGGCTTGTGGCGCATGTATTCATAAACGAACCAAACGCACCAATGTGGGCTTGTGGCCCATGTGCTCCTTCAAAATCCAAGCACACACCAACTGGGCTTGAGGCCTGTGTGACTCTACAAAACAAACGCACCTTGCCTGGTAAAACAAAGAAGTAACATATACATGAATTTGACTTATTCACACTTGACTTCCTAACCCTTTGGACAACCCTTTTAACCACTCATAATCCTATTAAAGGACATCTTGATTGTACCTCTTGTGTCCTTTCCCTGCCTCACTTCGAAACAACCAAAACAAAAACCACCATTTGCCCCTTGTTAACTCAAAACAACCTAGGATTAGTTGAGCATATGTGTAACACCCTCAAATTACCGCAGCGGAACAGTAGTGTCAAGGGGGTATTACTTCATAATATAGATCAAGGTATAGAAAACGACCTCTAAATCAGACGTTTTGAAATGTTACCATTCGAATTATTAAAATCAGAGTTTAACAAGAAATTCAAAGTATAAAGTTACATAGATATTTTCAAGATGTATCGAATGGTAAAAGATAAAGATATAAGTCTCCAAGTATACAAATGACTCTAAGATCCATGCATCCACTATCGCCTTATAATGTAACACCCCAACCCGACAAGGGTAAAGATATCACAATAATGGTTTCATATCAGATCAAAACAAAGCATACATTTACAGTAATACAAGAATTCTCAAAGGTTACAAATGAAATACTGAAATTACAAGGTTACAAATGCGAATACTAATTCTAAAATATAATAACTTCTAATCAACTCTAATCCAGAATAACTATCAAGTCTTCTAAGTCCAAGGTACTCTCCACTCATTCCCAGCTTCCTACTAAAACCTGCCGCAGGAAAAGAAATGCGGCTGAGCTACGAGAGCTCAGTGAACAGATATAACGGTAACAAAGCAGTAGTAGAGAAAAGTACAAAGTAACAGAAACAAAGGTCATGCAGATATAATATGGTTTAAGGGATAAGTCAATGAATAAGAATAAGGGAAAAGAAAAAGGAATAGTAATCCACCAAGAGCCCAGAAACAGATCATATCATCTCGTAACCATAAATCTTCAAATCATATAGAGGGGAGACCTCTCAGATAATCAGATAATATGAGGGGTGTCCTCATTCTTCAAATGGAGCAGCTAGCTCCCAGATATATGTGAAGGGCATGTATTGCACACAGTACCAATCACCAGACAATAATAAATCATATATAGATAATCCACTAAACAGAACAGATCTAGGATGCATCCATATGCCCCCGCAAATAAATAATGGCCAAAATAATATAATGCGCATATCAGATAACAGATAAGGGGACGGTGTGTAACATCACTCAAACACACTAGAGTCATGCCAGTGGTGCATCACAGACATGGACATGGAACCCCCATGCCTAGGGTCACAGATTTTGGCTCGGGTATCAAACTAAGAGTCAGATATCATATCAAATCAGAGTGTCATATCAAAAGGTCCATATCAAATGAGTTCAAAACAGATGGTTCATAACAGATATATCAGATGTAATGCCAAAGGTCCAAATCAGAGTTTACCAGATCAAGGTTCATATTAAGTAATCAAGTCAAGGTTCAGATCAAAAGTTCATTTCAAAAGTTTCTATCAAAAGTCCATTTTAAACAATCCTTTATTCATGATTTTCATAAAACGATCCTTTAAAGTGGTTTTCATAAAAATAATCTTTCAAAACGGTTTTTATAAAGATAGTCTTCGAAATATAGTTTTCATAAAAGTTAGTAACATTTTATATAAAAGTAGTTTCGCATCATTTATAAACATCTTTTAAAATGGTTTTTCTCATAACATTTCCATAGTATAATGAAAAAGGTTTTCATAACATAGGTTCATAACAGAGGTCATATCAGATGGGATCAACAGAGAAGGTTCGAGCAAAGGGAATCATAGCAATGGCATCAGTTCAGAAACTAACGGATCAGAAAATGAAAGAGATCATGAGAAACCTTATAAGAAAGGTCAGAATATCTGTACCTTAGACCGCAAGTGAAAACACAACTAGAAACATAAGGATCGGAAGCAAACTCCATCTTCAGCGAATCTACACGAATTCATGATCGTCTTATTAATAACTTATTTTAAATCAGATTACTTACTTTAGTCGGCTTTCTATTTTTAGTAACTTGCTATATTTAGTAAGTTAGGGTTTAGCCTATTTTAGTGAACACACATCGATTAGTATATACTTATAAGATAAGTAAATGGTGTGTCATAAATCCAGTTGAGATACTCGCCTTTATATGCACATCTGATTCGGCTAACATGGACTTTCATATTTAATTTAGATGAGTAGTTAACCAAATATTTAATATATTATAAAACCAAAATAAAGGCTAAAACAGTTAGTGATAGTATGTTGCTCATGATTAAAACAGATTCTTAACTTCTTTACCATGTTAAACATTTCGAAAGCATTTACTCCAAAAGAATAACTATCAATTTCTACCAATTGACTACGTAAAATACATAACCGATTATAAGGAATCAATATTTGCAATATTATTACTTCATGCAAGTTCTTATTTTTTATCATCCTTAATACATGTCATGTCTTATTTCTATCATTTTCATAAATTATTTTGATTCTATCTTACTTCATTATAGAGACAGTTTATATTAAGGTTGGTATTCATGCCCATTCATGTCATCATGTGTATATTTACCTCATATATATATTTACGTTTCATGAGAAATTATAGGTTTTAACTAGCATCCGATTCAGCGATAATGGTGACTCAGTTGAGATTCGATTGTAACATGTAATAGGTTAATATAATAACGTTTCATGTAGCGTATAAAATGTGTAGTTCCAGATATACCTCCAAAAACGACAGATCGAAACCGAAAACACGAACACGAGCACAAGATTCAACGAGACCCAAACGAACCCAAACTCGGTACACGAACCGTTAAACACGTATAAGTCACGTACCAAGAGCACGGACCGAAACTCTATCCCAACAAGAACAACAACCCGAACCCGAACCTCCCACGAACGAAACAGCACTTCAGCTAGCGAACACGAACTGAATCAAGAGTAAGGCTATCACGATACACGATGAACCTAAACTCGAACGCGAATCGTCTGATCTTAACTCGAACAAACCAACATACTTTCTAACCCACGGTCACACCAAGGAACCAAACTCCAACGATCACCACCTTGCTAGAACACCAAGACCAACCCGATCACCTCACTCTGATCTTGCTTTCTGGTCGAATATTCAGAATATAACAAAGAACACAAAGGCTCAAGTCTACAGCCATTCGACACAACACTAAACCCTCCTCGAACCTGCTACAGAACCACGCTCCATCATAGATCGTTTAGCCCTTGTATGACTCCTTTGTACCACCTTCTTTGTGCTCATTTCACCACTCGAAATAGGATAAACAAAATAGGCATACGACTGGAATTTTTGCTTAGGGTTTTGTGTGAGAAACAAACATGTGATGTATGGTTCTTAATATGGAGCGGCGTGTGTTTTATCTTAGTTTAGGGCTATGGCAACAAAATAAGTGGGAAGGTGGCATGTGTATCTTCAAGCGTGTGTAGTCATGCACAAAAAGGGAAGTAGTTTTTTAAACGTGTATAAGGATTGAAAAGAATAATCAATCTTCTAATTTTTCGGTTTGTGATAAGACCGAATCGTCATAAATTGTGTGGAGGGGAAAAAAAGAATGTAGTTATTTAGGGGCATGATGTGATTGTATCTTCACAAAAAGAAAGAACAAAACGTCTGGACTAATAAATGAAGAATGTAGGTCATGATGAATAAGTGAAAATGTGATATATTCTTATCTTCATAGGTGTAAGGTTGTGTACAAGATTTAATATATTCGGCCTATGAGAAAACTTTTAGACGTGCCATAATTTGTTTATGGAGTTCTTGTATCATTTCATATTTTACCTTAGGTTATATGTTCATATTGTGTGATCTCGAGTCATAACACGTTATATAACTCAAGTTTTAATTTATAGCGTATTTTATAAGTTCTTAAAATTTCAAAATTAGAGGGTATTTTGGTCAATTCAGATTGTGGTAAATTTGGGGTTTTGCAATTCTTCCCGTCTAAAAGAAAATTTTCGTCCTCGAAAATTGAAGTGAAACGAAACGGAAAACATAACGAACTGTGAACGGAAATTTGAAATGACTAGTTTCTCATGACTCGAACTTGTCGATCCAAAATTGCTTCAATTCCTCAGAATAGACATAACATACTGAATCCAGATCAAAAGAATAATACGTCAAATGTAATAAATGATAATCGTAATCTCTCGAGAGAGATACAGGAACTACGTAGGATTTTGATGGATATGTCGTCCATAGAATTTGATTAGACAAAACAGATAAGAACGTACAGAAATCAGATTGTTGATAACATCAACCGGCAGAAAGTTCTACAACAGAACCTAAGACTCTTATCGGAAATATGGAGGTCAGCAAAACGCGTTTTTGAGAATCCAAACGTATCGAATCGCACCACGGTGAAGGCAAATTAAGCGTATAGGTAGAATGAACCTAAAGTCTCACTAATGAAGATAATCTCAAACAGTTATCAGAATTTCTAAAGCTCTAAGGCACTTCTCGAAATATACTATGCCCACAACAAGTGCACGTTATAAGATGTAGGTATTATCACGTTGGCCAGACAAGACTTGCAACCAGTGTGTTTACAACTCACTGCTAACATAGTATGTTAATCATGTATCATCCAAATAAATGGCCTTCCAACATCGCAATGTTAGGTTGTACCCAAATTAATGGTCTTCCGACATAGCCATGTCAGGATGTATCCGAATTAATAGACTTCCAATACCGCAGTATTAGGATGTATGTTGGTATCGAGTCTAGTCACAGTTGTCAATAGAAATCAAGAATAGTGAAATCAAGTTTGTATTCAAGTATTTATGTAAATACAAATAGTGTATGTAAACCAGGCGAGTAAAGTATTTCTAAGCATGTATCTCCCCCAAGTAGTTTAAAATGAATATTAAAGAATAAGAGTGGGGCTATGACTCACGGTGAACCGTGAAAGTTTCTAGAGTACCTGTAAAAGTAAATAAATATAGTTGAGCATGTATCTTCCCTAAAAGTAAATCAAAACGTATAAAAGTAGGGGCTATAAAGCTCACCTTAGCTGTAAAGGTCAAAGTAATGTTATGTCAAAAGTATCACGGGAACGGCTCTAACACACGACCTGAATAATAGGGAAGTCTGAGATTTCGAGGGTTTAAGATTGACATGATGTGAATAATTATTGTGAAAGAATATCGGATAACGAATTGGATCGTGATGAGAATGAATGATATGCTTAAAATGCTTAAAGTTCAAAAATAATATTATACATAATATTATCATGTTTTTATGTTTGTTGATTCAGTAAATATCGTTTTCTCGAAAGTTGGTGGATGATAAGTTATGTGTATTCGTTAAAAGTTACGTTACGTAAATATAAACGTAACATTTGTTAAATATAAATCATACGAATTACAAAAATGACATTATATGATAGAAATGCATAAAAAAATTATGTAAATGTTTATAAAATTAAGTTACTGGTTGATCCTTGAAGTTTCAGGAAATTTACACTTTTAACCCTAACGATGTAACATTTGCACCGTTAGTCCTTGGTTACATTATAAGTCCAAAAGGTTCAATTATGACATTATAAGGTTTCTAGTTATTGTTTTATCCATTTCTACCCTTAAGTTATTGATTTGACAGTTTAGTACACAATTTTCTGAAAGTTACGATTTTAACCCTAATAGTAAATATGTTTTGCATTTTTAGTCCAAAATTCACAAAACTTATACAAATAAATATCCGAGAGTTTTATAAGCTTTATACAGCTTATTCAAGTTTGTAAAAACTGCTTTTTATGTAAAAGAGCTTATTTTTGGCTTAATGGGCTTTAACGTGATTAAAACAAAGGCCCATTAAGAAAATTTGATCCGAGGGGTGTTCGAACATTTTGGGCCTGGTTTTGGTCTTGTATTAATGTTCCAAAAACTTACTCCAACTGCTTATTTGACTGCTTATCTAGATTGCTTAATTCGAGCTTAATGGGCTTACAAAGCCCACTCGACATATTTAAGTTTTAAAACTGAGTCTCGATAACCATCTACTTTTGCGTTTAAAAAAAGTGTTTCATGAGATTATTTGAAGAGCTTGTTAGAGTGGTTTATGGAGAATGAGTTGGTGAAATTTATTCGACAGGTCATGCTTATAAAATGATTTAAATGGGTCATTTCCTAGTCGACTATATCAATTGGTCCATATGATTTATGATGTAAATATGGTTCTATATGCAACACACGCTTTAAAATGAATCTCGATAAGTAATTACATGATGTTATAAGATACGAATGATGATTTCTCTCGATTTCTAGCCATCCATAATAATAGGAGGTCAAGTGCATACGTAAAGTAATTTTGTTGGGTCCGTCAGTACCCAAGCGTCCTGAAAACAGGATTTGGACTCAAATTAGCCAAGTGTTAATCAACCTTAAACACTCTCAAGTCACTGAGTGAACAGTCACTCAGTGAGTTACCTTCAAGATGCTTAGGACGAGTCTAAGAAGAAAGATTCACCATTCAGTGAGGTGGAACTCCCTGAATGTCACTTAAGCCAAAGAAGAAGGTAATGGGTTCAGTGAGTATTTGAAAAGAACTCATTGAACCCCAGTCTCCTCAACAATAATAAATGATTGAAGACTGAAGACCTAGACTGAAGAATCAAAAGTCTGAAAGAAAGGCGGGATTAGGCGGGAAGAGTTTGAGAAGATAAGGAGAAGTCTTATCGGGCCAGAAACAAACCTTCCCTAAAACGGCTTAAAGTCAAGAAGTGTCAGACCTGGCACTCGGAAAGACTTTTAGCCTATTCCTATTGGTTCTTGGAAATGACAAATACTGTTGTAGTTGTCAGACATGCTAGGTTATTCTTTTTGTATTTTTTAATCATATGTACTCTTTTATACTTGTGTATAAATAGGAATAGATAGGAGAAAAGTGGGTTAAAGTTTTGTGCATTAAAAGCTTAGGACTTTCACAAAACCACTTTTCTCCTACAAAGAGTAACCAAGTCCTTGAGATAGCTCAGTGGGTCGATATTGTTACCACTCAAGAATAACTTGAGTTTAGATAGGAGATGAACCATACCTTGTCTATTCAATCCCAAGTGTTCTCCGCAAACACTTGGGTAATAGATTCTTTTGATTGATTTCTAATAAGAATTTAAACGTTGAAAAACTTGTGTTTTATCTTTACGTTTTATTTATCTGTTATAATTAATCAATACATTAATCTCAATCATAAACACAATTAGATTAACTTCTTAGTTAATTTTGCTTGTGCAAAGGGAACAACAAGTGGTATCAGAGCCTCTGGTTTATAAAATCTATTCAAAAACTAAGAGTGCACAAGGTTTTTAAAACCTAGATCCTACTATGGCTGATATTAATGTGCCCTAGCTCATCGATAAAAAGGGTGGTAGCTATTCGGCTGTTGCTCCTAGACTCGAAGCTGGAAAATTTAGCAAGTGGAAAAAGCGAATGCTTTGCTACTTGACTGGTATGGAACCATACTACATCACTTGTATCAATGAAGGTCCTTATGTACCTAAGACTGCTGAGGGGTTAAACAAACCTGAAGCTCAGTGGACTATAGATGAGAGAAGGGTGGTCAATCAAGACCAGCGCTTGAAAAGCATAATTATATCTTGTCTTCCTGACGATATAATGGAATCTGTCATTAACTGTACTACAGCCAAGCAAACTTGGGTTGACTTGATTAATAGCTTTGAAGGTCCCTCAGATACCATGGAAAACAAGATCATGGACCTAAAACTTGAGTACAACACTTTCAGGGCAAAGGACTCTGAAAGTCTCTCTCACACATATACCAGATACAAGACCCTGATAAATGAATTGTCAAATGATGGTGTAGTTTTGTCTAAGCATGAGATCAATGTTGGCTTTGTCAACAGTCTCCCTGAGAAGTGGCTAAACTTCTCACAGGTCCTCAGGAATGCTAACCACATTCAGACCCTTGAGCTCCCTAGGATCTATGGGAAGTTTGTCTATGAAGACAACTTAATCTCTAGGAGATACCCAGACTCAAAGAAAGCTCTTGAGACCAAAAAGGCCCTGACTTCCTCACCCATATCAACTGCCTTTTACTCTAATGGTGTTGTGCAGGATTTTCAAGAGGATTCTGATGATGAGATTGATGAAAGAACTAGTAATGAGTACCTAAATGATTTAAACTTGGAATTCCAAGAAAGGGCACTCCTTGCTAATTCAAAACATTTTATCAAAAGAAATCAGTCAAACTTTACAAAAGCTAAAGCAAATGAAATCATTGAATGTTTCAAATGTGGTAAAAAGGGTTATTTTGCTAAAGATTGTTATTCAAAAACCATCTCAAAACCCTCTTATAAATTTTCTAGAAATAGTTCATCAGGAACTAGCAAGTTTCAACATAGAATGCTTCACTCGACCCAAAATTTTCGAAACAATAATGTTCAAAAGGGTCAAAAAGATTTTGAGGCTAAATATAGGAAAGATAAGGCTAAACTTGCCCTCCTTGAAACTAATCCCTCAATGTCTCAGGCAGCTCAAACTTCCAAACATGTTCATACAAAGAACAAGGTTCTTGTAGCTGAAGCCTATGACTAGGATGAAGAAGAGGTCTCCTCAGAAGATGAGGAAATTAGAGTAAGTGCACTGATGGCACTTTTAGAAGGTGATTAGCTGGCTGTTGGAAAAAGCCATGCAAGGAACAGAGAATGAGTTAACATAACCATGAGAAAGGTAAACATTTTACTTTCAATGGATGATGATTCTGATTGGCAGTCCTACATGAATTACATTTGTGTAGATCTTAAGTTTGTAGGAGAACAAAGGCTTAATTTGCTTTCAAAGTATAACAATCTTGTATTAGAATTAAATAAGTGTAGATATGAATTGCTTATATTAAAACAAGCCAAGTTAGAAACTGTTACACTACAAATTCAAAACACAGAAATTTTGAAGCAAAATCAAGCTCTTCAAATTGAACTTAACAAAGAAAAGGCTGTCATTAATGGATGGACTAAAAAGAACCCCAAATTCTATGAAACTGTGAGCCTAATTCCTAGTGAAAACAAGAAAGTTATAGGAATAGACCAACTCACTGAAACCCCCAGTGAAAGTCACAGAGAAAAGGCTTTTATTCCAGCTGGCATATCTTTTGAGCAGGAAATGGAACCCAAGTCAAATGACTGGATTGTCAGGGACAACCCAGTCAGTAAGTTACCAAACTTTGAGACTGGGAAAATCTTGCTTCCTGAAAGTCAGGCTCTGAAAAATATGCTTGGACTCACTGACCAACCCAGTAGTACTGAGTCAGTCAATGAGTCTGAATCATAATCATTTACACCACTCCCACCTCTGAAAGTCCTTCAGGGAGCTGCACCTAGGTCAGACCTCACACCATTGGTCTACTCTCAGCATTCTCCAAAGGAGAAGCCAGGAATGGGAAAAACCATCCTGAAAAGGCAAACCCCTGATGTCTCAGTTTATACTGATGACTCATCAACTTCAGTCCCTTCTGAAGTAAAAACAGAAAGCCCTGACTCAATAATTGATCAGTTGGCTGAGCTTGTCAGGAAGCTGAGTGAGAAGATTGAATCTTCTGAGAAGCCTTCTCAATCTAAGATGAAGGAACCCAAATCAGTTTCCTCAAGCACCAAACCAAAACCCTCCAAACCACTGAAAAGGTGTGAGCTGTGTCACTATACCAATCATTCCACTGATGATTGTTTTAGAATCCTTTAATGCATGATATGCAAAAAGGAAGATCACAGGACTTCTGATCACCAATCATACACAGCCACATCAAAGATGGCAAACTTTAAGGCACAGGCTTTAAAGTATCCTTCTGATTCTAAGCAGAAACAGAAACAAAAGGCAAAGCCTTTTGCACCTTGCCCTCACTGTGGTTTCAATGACCATCTTCCTGAGGATTTCCTAATGGACACAAGTTGTGACATATGTGGTGATCTCTCTCATGACACCTCAGGACATGAGAAGGTCATTCAGACTAGAAGAGGTATTCCCAAGACATCCTCTCAGTCTACTGAGTCTACTTCTGCAATCAAATGCAAAACCTGTGGTAGCTCAGTCCACTCAACCACTGACCATGAGTCAATTGTTACTTTTAAGAAGGTTGTTAAAGCCAAGCCCTCCAAAAAGAGGGGTCCTAGAAAGAACTAACTCGGTTTACCATTTGTGCAGAGACATGCCAGGGAGCCAGTTTGGCATCTAGATAGAGGATGTTCAAGGAGCATGACTGGTGTGAAAGAGTATCTGCACAAATATGCAGAAGAACCAGGACCCAAGGTGGTATTTTCTGATAATTCATCATGTCTCACTGAAGGTTATGGTTCAGTAAACTGTAGAGGTATAGTCTTTACTAGGATAGCTTATGTCAATGGTCTTAAGTAAAATTTGATCAGTGTCAGTCAACTATGTGATGCAAAGTACATAGTTCAGTTTGATGATAAGCAAGGAACCATCTTCAATGCAAATAAGGAAGTTGTCCTTATTGAACCAAGAAGACAAGATGTTTATGTGTTAGACATGTCCAGTCTAACTCAGAATGGAACTTGTCTCTTTGCTAAGGCCACTGAAACCCTCAACTGGCTTTGGCATAAGAGACTCTCCCATCTGAACTTCAAGAACATAAACAATCTTGTAAAATAAAACAAGGTCCTTGGCTTACCATCATTTGTGTTTTCAAAGGATAAATCATGCTCTGCCTGTGAAAAAGGTAAACATCATAGAGCATCCTTTAAAACCAAAACAAACTTTTCCATCAGGAACTGCCTTCATCTTCTCCATATGGATCTCTTTGGGCCCATCAATCCTAGATCCATTAACCATGAGAAGTATACTCTGGTCATTGTGGATGAATACTCAAGATACACTTGGGTTTACTTCCTGACCAAGAAGAGTCAGGCAGCTGAACCAATCATGTCCTTTGTCAAGAACATTGAAAATCAAAATGACATTAAAGTCAAACAGATTAGGACTGACAATGGGATAGAGTTCAGAAACTATGAATTTGAATGTTTCTGTGATGAGAAAGGAATTTCCCAAAAAATTTCCTCCCCTTACACACCTGAACAAAATGGTGTTGCTGAAAGGAAAAATAGAACACTCATTGAAGCAGCCAGGACAATGCTAAATGGATCAGTCCTTTCCAAACACTTCTGGACTGAAGCGGTAAAAACTACCTGTTACACACAAAACAGATCCATCATTGTCAAGAGACATAGCAAAACCCCTTATAAGTTATTCAAGGGAAGGATCCCTGACATCAGCTACTTTCATGTCTTTGGGTGTCCTGTGTTTATTCATAATCACAAGGATCACTTAGGGAAATTTGATGCCAAAGCTGATGATGGATACTTCCTAGGATACTCTCTTGTCTCAAAGGCCTTCAGGGTGTTCAACACTAGGAGACAACAAACTAAGGAAACATTACATGTTACCTTGGATGAGAGTACTGAAGCAATCAGTGTCTCTAACACCTCAGTGGAAGAGATAGGTATTGATGATTCATCAAGATACCCTCCTGATGAACACCATCCTGACAATGATCCTTCCACTCAGTATCAAGCAAATGCTGACATCTCCTACTACATCATCCCTCACAACCTTCCTTACCCAACCATCTCTGAGTTTGTTGAAGCACAAACAAGTACTGATACAATCAATCAGTCTGAACAAAGTGCTCAGGAGCCAAACAATCTCAGTGATCAGTCATCCCAGTCAGACACTCAAGATCTTGAAGATCATCAAGTGTCTACACCAGACCCTACCAATCAGGTCTCCACAAGTTCTAATCAGTATCCAAGACCTCAGGACAGTTGGACTAGGTCTCAAGATATAGAACTTGTCAATATAATTGGAGAGCCTACTGAAGGCATGCTCACTAGAAGCATGGCTGCTAGTCAAAGAGCAGCCTCAGCCAATGAATGCCTATTTGTGGACTTCATCTCTACAATTGAACCCAAAAGTGTCAAAGAAGCACTTAAACATCCAAGTTGGATTCATGTCATGCATGATGAACTGGAACAATTTAACAGAAATAAGGTAATGACCTTGGTCAAATGTCCTGAAGATGTTTCAGTCATTGGCATGAAATGGGTGTTCAAAAACAAATCTGATGAAAATGGCATATTCATTAAAAAAAAAAAAGGCCAGACTTGTAGCCAAAGGCTATAATCAACAAGAAGGCATTGACTATGAAGAAACATTTGCACCAGTGGCAAGGATGGAAGCCATTAGGATCTTCCTTGCATTTGCAACCTACATGAACTTCAAGGTGTACCAAATGGATGTAAAAAGTGCATTCTTAAATGGCTCACTGAAAGAAGAAGTTTATGTTCAGCAAACTCCTGGATTTGAAAGCAGTGAGTTTCCTGACTATGTCTGCAAGCTTAACAAAGCCCTTTATGGACTGAAACAAGCACCCAGGGCATGGTAGACAACACATTGTTTATCTATAGGACAAATGGTGATGTCATCCTTGTACAAGTATATGTGGATGACATCATATTTGGCTCAACAAGTTATAAACTTTGCAAACAGTTTGAAAAACTGATGGCAAAGAAATTTGAAATGAGCATGATGGGAGAACTGACTTACTTCCTTGGACTGCAAATCAAGCAGACTGATAAAGGAACCTCTATCAGTCAAGAGAAGTATGTCAGAAGCCTACTGAAGAAGTATGAGCTCAGTGACTGTGCCTCAATCAAAACTCCCATGGTTCCACCAAACAACCTTGGTCCTGACCTTACTGGAAAACCAGTAAATCAAATTCTTTTCAAAGGGATGATTGGGTCACTGATGTATCTACTTGCATCAAGGCCTGACATCCAATTCTCAGTCTGTTTGTATGCCAGATATCAATCTGACCCAAGAGAATCTCATCTCACAGCTGTGAAAAGGATACTCAGGTACCTGAAAGGTACTCCAAACCTTGGATTATACTATCCAAAATGTTCAGGATTTGATCTCAAAGGATACTCAGACTCTGACTATGCTGGATGCAACATGGACAGAAAAAGCACCTCAAGCTCCTGCCAAATCCTTGGTGGAAAATTTGTCCGTTGGAGTGCTAAGAAGCAACAATCAGTTGCCATGTCCTCAGCTGAAGCTGAATATGTTGCAGCAGCCAGTTGTTGTGCAAATGTACTCTGGATGAAAAATCAACTCAGTGACTATGGAATCCAGTATAAGATGGTTCCCATCTTTTGTGATAACACAAGTGCAATTGCCATCTCAAACAACCCTGTTCTTCATCAGAGAACAAAACACATTGATGTTAGATATCACTTCATCAGGGACCATGTCATGAATGGTGACATTGAATTACACTTTATTCCTACTGAATATCAGCTAGCTGATATATTCACCAAACCTTTGGATGAACCAACTTTCACAAGACTGAAAGCTGAATTAGGAATGTTGGATATTGAGAATCAGTCCACTGATTGAATCCATCCAACTAAGTGTAAATTCTAAAAACCTCGGGTCCATGACTCTATGTGTTCCTCAGTGAAAAAGATCACTGAATCACCTTCCCTGAACCCCTCACTGAATGAAAAGTCATTCAGGGCCCTCAAAATGACATTCAATGCTAACTTAAATGCTCTAAGTATCTAGTTAGTAAATGTCTGAGGTTGGTAACTGAATTCTTATTTAATATAAGAATATTTGTTCTTTTGCCTTCTGGCATCCACCTCTGGGCCCCCACTTACCCACTTGGCATTTAATGCCTCTTCTCTCACATAAAAAATATGTGATGATATAAACTCTGCAAATTACACTTTTTGCAGACGGCACAACTGTTCACCTCGACTGTTGCGCAAAACCCGGGAAAGTGGAATGGTGGCATTTAATGCGGATCCCAAACATTTTATACAAAACTATTTTCAAAATTTTGAGAATAATTCGCTTAATGCCTAAACCACCCTCCTCTTCACTTCCCTATAAATACCCCCAAACAAAATCAACACACACACGTTTTAGAAATTTTAAAGCAAAACTATTGCCCTTTTTCTCTCAAAAACTAGTGTGTGTGTGTGTTGTTCATCTTTAGACCCAGACCATCTCTTTCTTGCAAAATCAAGACTCTTTAATGGCTGCTTCTAAAGCTATCACCTACGCCCCAAATGTGAAATTCATAATGGAGGGCATGGACTTGACCAAAAATAACGCGTAGGAAATTTTGCCTACCCCAAAAAATTTTGGGCGTACAAGAATGTAGTCAAATATCTTCAAAACTACTTTCTTGCTATGGCGTTTACAAAAACCCCCTTAGTCATATATCATGACTATCTGAAGGAATTCTGGTGTACAACAGTGGCAACAAGCCCTGAGAACACCAAAGACTCCATAATCACGTTCTCAGTGATGAATGGGAGAAGGACCCTCTCCCTGGATTACCCAACCTTCATCAAGGCCACAGGTCTTGATTTCATTGAGAACTTTGAGCCTCACCCCTCTAACACAGAAGTAAAAGCCGAATTGCTTTTACTAGGGCCACATGATGAAAAACATCCTGAAGTGGCCCTAAGAACCCTTTTGGCCAAAGCGCCTATCATTAAGACCTGGTTCCCACCTGTCTTAAGGATCCTGATGACCTTTGTCATTCAGGTCCTTGGAGGCAATAAATTCTCCACGGAGCAATTGAATGCATCACAACAATTGATGGTGTTTAGCCTCCTAGAGGGTAGAAAGATAGACATCGGAGGAATAATCTTCCGAGACCTCGTAGCCAAGCTATCAGGAAAATCTAGGCAAAGACACATGTCTTACCCTAGGTTCATTTCCTGTGTGCTTCAGGACTTACTAGGCTCTGAATATGTTAGTCCAAACGTTGAGGGATCTAAACCTGACGTCTTACACAAAGCCAACTATTCAAGAGACCTTACTGAGGTACAACCAGTCCCCCTGACCAACTACATGCTGATAGTTATTCAGGGGGCAAATGTTGTCTCACCAGTACCTTCTCTTACAAAAAAGAAGAAGAAGAAGAAGGCAAGGTCCAAAAAGGTGGTTAAACCCAAACCACTCGCCCTTGAGACTTCTGCCTCAGAGCCTAAAGAAAGGCAAACAACGGCCAAGACCTCTGAGACACCCACTCCTGATACCCTCTTGACTTTAAAACAAACGCCAACAGAGGGTACGGAGAAATCATCCTCAGTGTCCTCGGGCAAAACCTTTCCTCATGGCTCTACTAACATACACAAGTCAGTGGGATCTAGAACCTTTACCCTTTTACATCCCGATGAAGGCATTAGTCAATCACAACCTTTGCCTGAGGGAGTACAGGGTCCTATACCCTCGGTAGAGCAGCACTACTCTACTGAGAAGGGGACCCACACCCATTCGCATCCCGCTTACGGCTCTGGTATATCACAACCAGAGTCTCAGGGAGGAACGCTCTCTAAATCCTCATCAGGGCAGTACAACCCTGCTGAGAAGGGGGACCTCAATATCTCATTGCCTCATGATAGTACTGGAGAACACCCGCCAGTCCTTGAAGGCACTCAGGGGGACAAAGACTCAGAGGGATTAAAACCACCTGCTGATACGGAACCCACAACCCCCCATGGCGAATCCAGTCACTTGGGAACTAACTCCACGGTCCAGGCTGAGAAAACCCACTCAGTGCACTTGGAGGGGTCAGAACCTGGCCACAAAAAAGGTGAGCCCGGATTCCTACAGGGTTCCTACTCTGGCAGATCTTGAAAGACTGCTAGATGATGTATCAGAGGAGGAAATGGTCGATTTTGGCGATGAAGACGTTTTTGGTGTTGGGGAGAAAATGGAGACTGAAACATACAACTCTCCTCAGCACCCTGAGTAACAACAATCATCTCCTCCTCCCGAGGATCAACAACCCCAAACCAACCCAACAACATCATCATCATCATCAGGTCACTCATCTGCTCCTGTTACTCCTCGATACCTGCAGAAGTACGATAATATTCTCCCACTCTCTGAAAGGAAGCTGGTAAAATTTATCCGCAAAGCCAACCATGCTCTCTTTCATGAGATTACTGGAGAATAATAGGAACTGCATACTGAAGCAGCAGCCAACTATGCTGACTTCAGGGCTACTGTTGAAGAATCTCATGGTAAAGTGCTTCAGGTCGCCAAACTCACTGACAAACAACTCGGTGACCTGAGGGAATCTCTTGATTGTATGGGTACTGAACAAGACAAGCAGCTCACCAATATCCTGAAGACTCTTGATTCCATTCAAGAGGAAATGAGAGATGATCCAACCCTGATCACAAAGCTGAAAGAGTACATGGATACTCAGAAGACCACCTCCACCAACATTGCTGAGCTTCTAAAGCTTCTTCAGGGGGTGGATCTTAAACCCATAAGGTCTCAGCAAGATTCTATTCAACAGTCAGTCACTGATTCCAAGGAGTGCCTGACCAAGCTATCCTCAGCCTTTGATCAGCTCTCGAACAAACATAATGAGCTGATCAACCATTACACCACAAAGGTAACTGAACTCGCTGACACTCAAGCTACAATGGCAGAAGAAATGTCCACACTGAAGAATGAGACCACTGACATAAAGAAGATGGTCTCCAGCATCCTGTCTATTCTTCAGGCCTATCCGGTTACCCCACCTCCTCAGTCAACAGGTGCATACACTGAAGTTCTAGCATCTGTTGAGGGGGAGAAAATTGATGATCCAACTCCTGAACCTTCATCTTCCACACTTGTTGTTGCTGCAATCCCTGTACAACCTGAAGCAGTATCAACAGAGATCCCTGAGACATCCACCAGTTAACCCCCTCCCATTGACAAAGGAAAGGGAATCATGGTGACTGACGAATCTCCTCCACAACTACAATTGGTTGCGGCATCAACTAAAAGGCGTCCAGACCCTGATGCACCATTTGAGGTTGAATTGGATGGTGGAGGGAAATTCTATGGAACTCCAGCGGAAGTGGCTGTGGTCCTGCATGAACAGGACATAAGAAGGGCCAAAGAAAAAGCTGAGCAACTCAACAGACCAGTAATTTTTGAGGTTGCTAAGGAGGTTATCAAGGAGACTGACAAGGACATCAAGGGGGAAGAATTCCTCAAGCTTCAGGCTGACCTCATTCAAGAACACAATCAGCAGGCCAAGCTTAGAGAAGAAAGGAGGAAGAAAACCTATGAGAGGTATATGTGGCACATGACAAAGACCAAGGGAGAAGGCACCATCACTGATATGATCATTCACCTGACCAAGCCTATAAGTGTAACGGTTCACAGGGGACCAAGAAAGTCTGAGGTAAACAAGCCCTTCAAGTTCTCAGACTACGGGCTAAGGGAATGGGACATGATGATTGATGCGTGGTTTTGTAACCTTACAACAGGTTTTACCTCTCGAGGGATCTCAAGAGGCTTACAACCCCACCAGGCAGTGTACCTGACCGATGTAGTATAGTGTAGTGGTAAGTACGGGGGATTGATCGTTCTCCACAGGGAATAGTGTTCGTTAGGTATGAAAGGCTACTCTAATTAGGTCTAAGGGTCGAGGAAGATTCTTTTTTATGTTTTTATATTTTTTTATGAAAGCAAGTAAAATCTCGGTTTTGAAGGAGTGGGCGGAATTAGTTGCTAGTCAACTAACCCAAATTACTACGAATGCAAATAAAATAAAATAACTGAAATGAAAATGTGGTGAGAAACTTATGTGTAGAGAAATGTGTTTACTTAGATTTCCTTACTCCCTAACTATCTTTTACCGGTTAATTAGTGTGTATTAGTTGCGTGGATGACGGGTGTATTCCTTAATACCATTCGTGGGGTGGCGTACTTACTTCCCCAACTCTACAAGCTCCTACTTCACTCCTATGTCGAGCCGGCTAGGAAGCTCCTAACATGGGATCACTAGAATTCGCTTGTGCATTAAATACAACCATAAAAACCTTTAGTACGCGTTTGGTTCATGTTTCTTAAGACGTTCAAGCAAGTTACCGAATAGGAAGTTAGCCAGTTTTCTTAAGCCTAACATAGATAAACAATCATCCAATACAACTAATAACACATTAACAACCAATAATCAATAGCTAGGTTTCATTAGATCTAAGCAAACACAAGATAAATTTAGCCTAACATGTTAAACAAAAGACAAGAATAAGATAGAATCAAACAACACATAGACATATTGAATGATTAATTGATAACTTATCTTTCAATGAAACATGGAAGATCTCAAGGCAAAAAGCCCTGAAAAAGATGCTAAAATCGTCTTAGGGTTTTCTCCCAAAATTCCACACACTAAGCTCTCTTTCATGACAAAAAATTAGAAAACTATATATAGATTTTTGGATCTGACGGCGTCACCTTATGGAGTGTGACGCCGTCACCTCGCCGCTTTTAGGGTTCCCGGATGACCTTCTTGACGCCGTCCCTCTTTAGCTCTTCAAAAATCCATTCTGGCTTATCAAGGCTTGACGCCGTCGAACCATGAACGTGACGCCGTCCCCTTATGATTTAAGCCGTGACGCCCTTGATCAAGTTAAAGCGTGACGCCGTCAGAATTCACATGCTATTTTCACTGGCCCGTCATGAGTAAATTTCACGTCCAACTTTTCTTGCCAAGGCATGACGCCGTCTGGGGTTAAATGTGACGCCGTCAAAGGTGACTTTGAGCCGATTTTTGAGACTTTGCCGTTTTCTTCACTTTAATGCTCCAAAAACGTCCAAAATGCCTCCTTTTCCAGATTTCTCCTCAAAAGTACCTAAAATGACAAAAGGAACGATTTAGGGCGATATTTGATCAAATAAATACGATTTAAGGCTTAAATGACCCCTTAAAAGCGGTACACTTTTCGCTTCATCAAATACCCTTACACTTGAGATTTGCTTGTCCTCAAGCAAATGTGCTTTTATTCTAATTAAAATACAAGTTAGGGGTCATTTAATGCTAACATAAAAGTAATTACAACAAATAATCGTTCCACTTCAATCATAATAAGCACGGAGATTATAAACTAGCACCTCACAAGTAGTGTTTAGATACTCACATCTCTCAAGTTTCATCAAAATAAATCTCATAAATGAAAACGGATAATATCTCTCACTACCTGTCATAGCAAATAGATTACCATAGGCTTGGGAAAGGATCGAAAACCTCCTCCACTAGGCGTAAGCACCTAAGATAAACTATCAAAGAGGGCTTTTAAATGGGTTATAACGTTAGGTGTAGGGAAAAGGAAAACACGGTTTTGTTGGATAAAGGATATTTTACTGGTGGCGAGTTAAAAATCTTGATCAATTACATGTACTATACAATGTTGCTAAGCCAAGACTAGACTCGATCTTAAGCTAGAAACGAAATAACAAAATAACAAAAATATAAAACAAACATAAAATGAAACGGGATGGTAGTCCGTATGTTTTTTCTATTTTTCTTTTTCTCATTTTTTTTTTTGTGTTTTTCTTGATTTTTTTTTTTTTTTTTTTTTTTTTTTTTTGCATACACTTTTACCCTACCATCCAAAATAATACATCATAGGGGCGTTGCATCCCCCTTACACTTGAATTTTTACATAACTTTACAAATAACTATTCTAATGACTCGAATTAAGATAATTGAAAAACTTGGAGTACTTTTAAAATATTTAGCACATATGGGGGTAATAAATGATGTTCTTCCCCATTACTCCATTACACTAGTACTTTACCCATGAGTCCCAATCGTCCCAAAACAATATGTACAAGGATATGACTCGACTTAGCAACCATGTAATCAATTAGATAATTAACTTGGGTTTAAACAAATGTTGTAACAATAATGCACTAAAAATGAGTGCATACAAGGTAGGCTAAGGCGATTTGGGTGTACATTTAAGTGGGGTGTAAACAAATTCTTCCTTTAAGTAAAATGCTTAAAGGTCGAAACGAAAAGATAGGCTCTGAGGGGTGTACTAGGGGTATCGTGTACTAAAAATGAGTACAACGCAAAGGGTGTGGGAGAATTACTTGACCAATGTAGCCAAAGTAATTATAACAAAAACACAGGTGTAAAACAATGGGTTAATCCTAACGCCTCTTATCATGTAGTAAATCTAACTACACGAATGTAGTCTCACTTGTGGCCTCGGAATGGTCCTAACGCAAGTTCTAGAATCTAAGTGCTACCGGTACACACATCATAGCATAAATGCTTTTCCTACCAATTCTAGGGGCGAACCTCACATATTTGGGGTGGAAAATTTTTTTAGTGGTACGGTTTTTGTGCTAGTCATATAACTCCTATCCGTGAGACGCTCATTAAGATCAAAGTTTCACTCCTATATGTTGTAAAAAATTTTAAATTTGGCACTAAAATTGCCCTAACAAGTGTTTATCTCAGTTTTATTACACATCTACTATTAAACAAACAAAAATCAAGCGCAATTGTATTCTCTAAAATCGTACTTTTACCCCCCCTTACACTTAAGATGAACATTGTCCCCAATGTTCAAGTAACAAGATGTAAAAGAAAAAAGTAAAAGAATGAAATCAAATACTCCCCTGATTCGCTCGGTGGATAGTGAAATTACACGGTTAGATCTTCCTCCAAAGAGAATGTTGAAGCTCCATGACTAATGCATCGCCACAAGCTTGATCCAAAAACATTTCCTTGTCCAAAATAACCTGTTAAACCTGAGAAAACAAACACGAAAACCTGCATAACATCGGCGAGAAAAATATATATATAAGGATATAATGCTTGTGGAATGATAATTTTGCAGATTCCTGGAGATTATAAGTTGGAGATTTTAATAAAAACTTTTTTTAAAAACAAAACTTTCAAAAATTTCTGGAAATTAAATCTGACGCCGTCAGGTTATAAACCCTGACGCCGTCAGAAATGACCTGACAAAAATTTTCATTTTAAGTTTCCGGAAAATTTCTGGAAAAACCTTTACCTTACTTCCTGGAAATCCTGCAAAACATCATTATGACTCGATACAAGCATTTGACTCAAACACACACTAATATGTATGCTAATTTATTATTATTACGATTCATGTTAATTTGTGTTCTAATAAACCGATTTAGATTTCCCTTACACTTATCTTTTGCAAAATACCTTTATATGTAGTTAAGACGAAGTTAAAAACAACATAAAGCATTTTCACAAATTAGTTTTTAACATGAATCAATAATAATAAAAATTAAACACACATACGGAAACAAATAAAATCAAACAAACAAATAAATAAACACACAAAGCAAATAAAACAAATAAAGCTTGGGTTGCCTCCCAAGAAGCGCTTGTTTTTGTTCGAGTCACGAGCCTGACTCTACCCTTATTTAACGGAAATAGGGGAGGTTTTCACTACACTTAGGGTTAAGTGCGGGTGATAGTAGCGATACACACCAGCTCGGTAGGAGTATGCCACGTGAGGAAAGATTGGTGGATGAATTATATGCTCAAAGGGGTGTGCTCCTTTCATCATAACCTTACCTAGTTCACTTTGGTCAATGGGTGAGTTAAAGTTTTCTCCTAAAAAGGGATCATCTTCTATCAACTTCGAAAGACTCCTAGTTGGGAATCCATCTTGACCTAATAAACCTGGTTTAAACCCATAATGTTTCTTGTGATCAATCATGAATGGGCGATGTAAGTATGTAAGGTCATGGTTCACTCCTATATTGTCTTCCTCACTACAAGGCTTAATGTCTACTACCTTAAACTTAAGACTACCCGGACTATATGTTTTGATGGGTGAATCGGGACCTAATTCAATTCCTAAATTTTCATCCAAGGATGGAAGATTAGGTAACGGTTTTGGTTGAGGCTCCGGCTCATCAAAACTAGGAACTTCCATAGGACTAAAAGAAAGGTTGTGATCACTAAAAGCATTCAAACTTATTTCTTCTAGTTGTGTTTGGTCCAAGGGCTCTACCTCTATTGGGGTTCCTATAGTCTCCTCAACTTCTTCCGGGTAAGTCACGGGCGGTGTGTGTGCCTCAAATGATGGTAGGACTTGTGGGGTACTTGGTGGGCTTATGTTACTTACCTCATCATTCCTTATGTCAAGATCACCTATATCCTCATCATGTGTTTTAGTATGATCTAACCCTAACATTTTACCAAGTATCTCAAGTACTTCTCTAGGCATCTCAACTTCAATGTCCGAATCATAAGGATCATCCTCAATATTCTGACTGCTATATTCAAATTGCCCAAAAGATTCATCATGTGTTTCTTGAGATTCATCATCATCGATCATAAAACCTAGGTCTTTTTGATCAATGTGATCATGCTCGGCTAGATCCTCCATCACATCAAGATCACCTAAGTGTTCACCCTGTATTATGGTAGTGCCTAACCATGACATGCAGCTAGGTGGCTCAACTCTACCCTCATCCCCAAACAAACTTGTTTCATGATCCTTGAAATTTGCGGTCAATTGACTTGTATTAATGTTTGTTGGGTTGTCTACCATATAATAATATTGGGCACAATTCTCAATAGCTTCCCATGCTTTCTCAGCACTTAATTCCCTAATATCCCTGCCGGCAATATGGTAAATGTCCCTTTGGGCATGTCGGTCGACATGATTGTAAAAGATTTGAGTTAGGGACCAAAAATCAAGGTTATGATGAGGGACTTTTTGGAGTAAATATTTAAAACGAGCCCATGCATCATAGAGAGGTTCATCTTTATGTTGTTTAAACATCAAGATGTCATATGGAGTGGGTGAATTACGTGGTTGGTGGTATGGTGGATTCGCGTTCTCCATAATGGTGAACGGAAGAGTCAATGGAAACCTTATACGAACAAAAGCACGAAGAAAATAGATAGACTAAAGAAAATCTAGAAAAATAAAATAAAAATCTCACTAGAAAGGAATCTAGTGAGTAGACCTATAAAATAAAAATTCAATCTAAACAATAACTATTCCCCGGCAGCGGCGCCAAAAACTTGATTGCGTGGTTTTGTAACCTTACAACAGGTTTTACCTCTCGAGGGATCTCAAGAGGCTTACAACCCCACCAGGCAGTGTACCTGACCGATGTAGTATAGTGTAGTGGTAAGTACGGGGGATTGATCGTTCTCCACAGGGAATAGTGTTCGTTAGGTATGAAAGGCTACTCTAATTAGGTCTAAGGGTCGAGGAAGATTCTTTTTTATGTTTTTATATTTTTTTATGAAAGCAAGTAAAATCTCGGTTTTGAAGGAGTGGGCGGAATTAGTTGCTAGTCAACTAACCCAAATTACTACGAATGCAAATAAAATAAAATAACTGAAATGAAAATGTGGTGAGAAACTTATGTGTAGAGAAATGTGTTTACTTAGATTTCCTTACTCCCTAACTATCTTTTACCGGTTAATTAGTGTGTATTAGTTGCGTGGATGACGGGTGTATTCCTTAATACCATTCGTGGGGTGGCGTACTTACTTCCCCAACTCTACAAGCTCCTACTTCACTCCTATGTCGAGCCGGCTAGGAAGCTCCTAACATGGGATCACTAGAATTCGCTTGTGCATTAAATACAACCATAAAAACCTTTAGTACGCGTTTGGTTCATGTTTCTTAAGACGTTCAAGCAAGTTACCGAATAGGAAGTTAGCCAGTTTTCTTAAGCCTAACATAGATAAACAATCATCCAATACAACTAATAACACATTAACAACCAATAATCAATAGCTAGGTTTCATTAGATCTAAGCAAACACAAGATAAATTTAGCCTAACATGTTAAACAAAAGACAAGAATAAGATAGAATCAAACAACACATAGACATATTGAATGATTAATTGATAACTTATCTTTCAATGAAACATGGAAGATCTCAAGGCAAAAAGCCCTGAAAAAGATGCTAAAATCGTCTTAGGGTTTTCTCCCAAAATTCCACACACTAAGCTCTCTTTCATGACAAAAAATTAGAAAACTATATATAGATTTTTGGATCTGACGGCGTCACCTTATGGAGTGTGACGCCGTCACCTCGCCGCTTTTAGGGTTCCCGGATGACCTTCTTGACGCCGTCCCTCTTTAGCTCTTCAAAAATCCATTCTGGCTTATCAAGGCTTGACGCCGTCGAACCATGAACGTGACGCCGTCCCCTTATGATTTAAGCCGTGACGCCCTTGATCAAGTTAAAGCGTGACGCCATCAGAATTCACATGCTATTTTCACTGGCCCGTCATGAGTAAATTTCACGTCCAACTTTTCTTGCCAAGGCATGACGCCGTCTGGGGTTAAATGTGACGCCGTCAAAGGTGACTTTGAGCCGATTTTTGAGACTTTGCCGTTTTCTTCACTTTAATGCTCCAAAAACGTCCAAAATGCCTCCTTTTCCAGATTTCTCCTCAAAAGTACCTAAAATGACAAAAGGAACGATTTAGGGCGATATTTGATCAAATAAATACGATTTAAGGCTTAAATGACCCCTTAAAAGCGGTACACTTTTCGCTTCATCAATGATGCCCATCCTGAGGAAGAAGCAAGGCAAGATTGTTCCTAGCCTTCTAAAGAGACTGAACTCCAAATATGAAGAACTGGAAAAGGTGGCTAAGAATTTAGGAATAGATCATGAGAAGGCACTTGCTTCTCAGGGACTGTCAATCCCTAAACCTACTCAGAAGATTGGGAGGAAAAGGAAAGTTGTGGAACAGGAGCCTGAACAGTTCATAGCTGCCCTACATTGCAACAGGATTCCTCCCCAGGGAGTCAAGTTTGTTCCTAACCTGGTCATCAAGGAGCCTGAGTATGGTATCTTCTTTGTCGATGAGTTTGACCAACCTGCCTTTCAGCGAGCCACTGATATAAAACTTGTGGAAACAACAACTCTCTTAGCATACAAGCTAATGGCACTTCAAGTGAAGGGTCCTGAAAATGAAGAGTTTGTTAAGCTGTTGGATAGGATAATGAATGAGCGGCCTGACAAAGAAGTGTTAGTGTCGAAGAAAGCTAAACTGGAACTCTTGGGTATCTTGGAAGGCGGAGTACAAGAACCCTGAGTATTATGTTAGATGTTAGGACTTTGTAATGATATTAATAAAATGATGGCCCTTTTTTTTGTTATATCAGTATCCTTTCATTGCTTTCTAGTATATTCAGTATGAGAAGAAGCCCATTTCCTCACTCATAACTGATCAAAATACTTAGGCATAATTTATATCCAAATAGGGGAAGATTGTTGGGTCCGTCAGTACCCAAGCGTCCTAAAAACAGGATTTGGACACAAATTAGCCAAGTGTTAATCAACCTTAAACACTCTCAAGTCACTGAGTGAACAGTCACTCAGTGAGTTACCTTCAAGATGCATAGGACGAGTCTAAGAAGAAAGATTCACCATTCAGTGAGGTGGAACTCCCTGAGTGTCACTTAAGCCAAAGAAGAAAGTAATGGGTTCAATGAGTATTTGACAAGAACTCACTGAACCCCAGTCTCCTCAACAACAATAAATGATTGAAGACTAAGACCTAGACTGAAGAATCAGAAGTCTGAAAGAAAGGCTGGATTAGGCGGGAAGAGTTTGAGAAGATAAGGAGAAGTCTTATCGGGCCAGAAACAAACCTTCCCTAAAACGGCTTAAAGTCAAGAAGTGTCAGACCTGGCACTCGAAAAGACTTTTAGCCTATTCCTATTGGTCCTTGGAAATGACAAACACTATTGTAGTTGTTAGACACGCTAGGTTATTCTTTTTGTATTTTTTAATCATGGGTGCTCTTTTATACTTGTGTATAAATAAGAACAGATAGGAGAAAAGTGGGTTAAAGTTTTGTGCATTAAAAGCTTAGGACTTTCACAAAACCACTTTTCTCCTACAAAGAGTAACCAAGTCCCTAAGATAGCTCAGTGGGTCGATATTGTTACCACTCAAGAATAACTTGAGTTTAGATAGGAGACAAACCATACCTTGTCTATTCAATCCCAAGTGTTCTCCGCAAACACTTGGGTAATAGATTCTTTTGATTGATTTCTAATAAGAATTTAAACGTTGAAAAACTTGTGTTTTATCTTTACGTTTTATTTATCTGTTATAATTAATCAATACATTAATCTCAGTCATAAACACAATTAGATTAACTTCTTAGTTAATTCTGCTTGTGCAAAGGGAACAACAAATTTACTATAAATCGTAAAAATAAATATAAGCTAGATACGAAACCGAATGAAATAGGAATAAGCATGAATAAGTGAAAAACATAAACATGTGAAGAAAATGGATTCGAATGGACTTACTGCACCACAAATGGTGGTAGGAAACGTAGATATGGACTAGTGACCGAATGTTTATGTACAAAACATGTTATAGTTGCCACCAAAGGATCGAGATCATCACTTAAATATTTGGAATATAGTTCGAATGAGCTTGGCAGGAGAGGAAAACTTAGGAGATTGAGTGTGAAGTGTGTTTGAGTGCCAATGAGTGAATGTGGGAATGTATATGTATATGTACATGCATGTATGTCGAGTTGTATAGTTCTTTAATCACAAGTTGGATATTATTCGATTTGTAGCAGTAGATAGGATAAGATATATGAGGGAATACTCCAACTAGGCAACTTGAGTATGTTGTGAGTTTTTGTGTTTCGGTTTGAATTCAAGTGGTTGATACACAATATATATTCGACACATATTAAAATGTCCAAACAACATCCTAACGTGTCAAATAGTATAAGAAGGGTGTGAAAAACATCTGTGGGGATTATTAGACTAAGAGCAATGTAAAACACTAGATAAAAATTGGTTTTGCTCGAATTTGGTTATATTCAAAATAAGTTTGTGATGTGGTCGATTGGGTTTTACTTTGGGGATCGTTTGTTTATCAAATGGTCGATCTAAAGAACGAGTTTAGTCATTCATGATTCTTTGGTGTAAGGGGATTCGAGTTATGCAAAAATGGATATGGGTTGTGTGTCGAATTATAGAATAAAAGAGGCCAAGTAGATGATGTTGGTTCGATTAGTAATAAAAGAAAAATGAGAACTTGGGCCGGAATAGTATTGGACTTGAATAGTGTTGGGTTTAGAATTTGAATTAAGGATCCGTTTGGTGTTTAATGGTATACTGGACTGTCGTGGTGCGCGTATGAGCTCGATCCAAAGTATCGTGTATCACGTAACAACGTGTTTAAATAGAATTATTAATAAACAAAATTTTCAAATTTGCTCGTAAAAATGGTTAAGTGAACAGTAATGACGGGTAAATACTAGATTAACGTTCACTAATGACTAGGGAATTTTACAGGTTGTTACAGTACCTACTCCTTATTTTTGAATCTCGTTCCGAGATTCAGTCTGTGTTATCTGTTGAAAAGACGCTGACAAATAGTCGATGTGTAAGGTTAAAGTAATGACGCCAAAGCTTACGTATCTAGGGTTCTTATCTAGTTTGGTACGTTCTTGTGATTATCGCGACTAAGGACATATTCTCTTATGGCTAGGTTTGGTGAGGCAAACTTTTCCATTCTCGAGCATAACCCTCAAAAGACCTTTAGGAAACCGATTTTTACTTAATCCCACAACTCATCAAACAAGAACTGTCATCGGATTAGGTTAAATCGGTTTAAGTGATAACTTGTGTCTAGCTTGATCTTCGCAACTCATCAAACAAGAACTGTCACTTAGATCAAACTGGGAAACAAGTGGTGTGAAGGAGGTCTTTTGAAAATTTGGCTCGATTATAGAATTACTTACACGTATGATACTACTACTCCCTTCATTGCACGATTTTCCCTCATTTATACATAGGTGATCAGGCTATGTATAAATTAAGAATAATAATGCAATGCCTGGGCTAATAGACTCATATGATGTTCTGTGTTTAACTATAAAGGTCTTCCTTACGTACTACAATCATGAAAAGTTTAAAGTGTGCAAGGCGATAGGGAAAAGAGTCTCAACATATATAGTAGTTATAGTCTAGGCACTAAATGCAACCTAGTTCTCTATAACCAAGGCTCTGATACCAATCTGTAAAACCCCCAAATTACCGCAGCAGAACAGTAGTTTCAAGGGGGTATTACTTCATATTATAGATCAAGGTATAGAAAACGACCTCTAAATGAGACGTTTTGAAATGTTACCATTCGAATTATTAAAATCAGAGTTTAACAAGAAATTCAAAGTATAAAGTTACATAGATATTTTCAAGATGTATCGAATGGTAAAAGATAAAGATATAAGTCTCCAAGTATGCAAATGACTCTAAGATCCATGCATCCACTATCGCCTTATAAACCTGAGATAAACATGCTAAAAAGTGTCAACCAACGGTTGGTGAGTTCATGGAGTTTAGTTTAATAGTAAAGCATTTGAATAAAGATTTCACAGCAAAGGCATTGTAAATCCACTCAATCCCAAGCCCCGCCCATACAAGACTTGCAACCTGTATGTTTACAACCCACTGCTAACATATTATGTTAATCATGTATCATCCAAATAAATGGCCTTCCAACATCGCAATGTTAGGCTGTACCCAAATTAATGGTCTTCCGACATAGCCATGTCAGGATGTATCCGAATTAATGGACTTCCAATACCGCAGTATTAGGATGTATGTTTATATCGAGTCTAGTCACAGTTGTCAATAGAAATCAAGAATAGTGAAATCAAGTTTGTATACAAGTATCTATGTAAATACAAATAGTGTATGTAAATCAGGCGAGTAAAGTATTTCTAAGCATGTATCTCCCCCAAGTAGTTTAAAATAAATATTAAAGAATAAGAGTGGGGCTATGACTTACGGTGAACCGTGAAAGTTTCTAGAGTACTTGTAAAAGTAAATAAATATAGTTGAGCATGTATCTCCCCCAAAAGTAAATCAAAACGTATAAAAGTAGGGGCTATGAATCTCACCTTAGCTATAAAGGTCAGAGTAATGTTATGTCAAAAGTATCACGGGAACGGTTCCAACACACGACCTGAATAATAGGGAAGTCTGAGATTTCGATGGTTTAAGATTGACTTGATGTGAATAATGATTGTGAAAGAATATCGGATAACGAATTGGATCGTGATGAGAATGAATGATATGCTTAAAATGCTTAAAGTTCAAAAATAATATTATACAAAATAATATTATACATAATATTATCATGTTTTTATGTTTGTTGATTCAGTAAATATCATTTTCTCGAAAGTTGGTGGATGATAAGTTATGCGTATTCGTTAAAAGTTACGTTACGTAAATATAAACGTAACATTTGTTAAATATAAATCGTACGAATTATAAAAATGACATTATATGATAGAAATGCATAAAAAAATTCATGTAAATGTTTATAAAATTAAGTTACTGGTTGATCTTTGAAGTTTCATGAAATTTACACTTTTAACCCTAACGGTGTAACATTTGCACCGTTAGTCCTTGGTTACATTATAAGTCCAAAAGGTTCAATTATGACATTTTAAGGTTTCTAGTTATTGTTTTATCCATTTCTACGCTTAAGTTATTCATTTGACAGTTTAGTACACAATTTTCCAAAAGTTACGATTTTAACCCTAATACTAAATATGTTTTGCATTTTTAGTCCAAAATTCACAAAACTTATACAAATAAATATCCGAGAGTTTTATAAGCTTTATACAGCTTATTCAAATTTGTAATGACTGCTTTTTATGTAAAAGAGCTTATTTTTGGCTTAATGGGCTTTAACGTGATTAAAACAAAGGCCCATTAAGAAAAATTGATTCGAGGGGTGTTCGAACATTTTGGGCCTGGTTTTGGTCTTGTATTAATGTTATAAAAACATACTTCAAATGCTTATTCGACTGCTTATCTAGATTGCTTAATGGGCTTACAAAGCCCACTCGACATATTTAAGTTTTAAAACTGAGTCTCGATAACATCTACTTGTGCGTTTAAAAAAAATGTTTCATGAGCTTATTTGAAGATCTTGTTAGAGTGGTTTATGGAGAATGAGTTGGTGAAATTTATTCGATGGGTCATGCTTATAAAATGATTTAAATAGGTCATTTCCTAGTCGACTATATCAATTGGTCCATATGATTTATGATGTAAATATGGTTCTATATGCAACATACGCATTCAAATGAATCTCGATAAGTAATTACATGATGTTATAAGATACGGATGATGATTTCTCTCGATTTCTAGCCATCCATAATAATAAGAGGTCAAGTGCATACGTAAAGTAATTTACTAGAAATCGTAAAAATAAATAGAAGCCAGGTACGAAACCGAATGAAATAGGAATAAGCATGAATAAGTGAAAAACATAAACATGTGAAGAAAATGGATTCGAATGGACTTACTGCACCACAATTGGTGGTAGGAAACGTAGATATGGACTAGTGACCGAATGTTTATGTACAAAACATGTTATAGTTGCAACCAAAGGATCGAGATCATCACTTAAATATTTGGAATATGGTTCGAATGAGCTTGACAGGAGAGGAAAACTTAGGAGATTGAGTGTGAAGTGTGTTTGAGTGCCAATGAGTGAATGTGGGAATGTATATGTATATGTACATGCATGTATGTCGAGTTGTATAGTTCTTTAATCACAAGTTGGATATTATTCGATTTGTAGCAGTAGATAGGATAAGATATTTGAGGGAATACTCCAACTAGGCAACTTGAGTATGTTGTGAGTTTTTGTGTTTCGGTTTGAATTCAAGTGGTTGATACACAATATATATTCGACACATATTAAAATGTCCAAACAACATCCTAACGTGTCAAATAGTATAAGAAGGGTGTGAAAAACATCTGTGGGGATTATTAGACTAAGAGCAATGTAAAATGCTAGATAAAAATTCGTTTTGGTCGAATTTGGTTATATTCAAAATAAGTTTGTGATGTTGTCGATTGGGTTTTACTTTGGGGATCGTTTGTTTATCAAATGGTCGATCTAAAGAACGAGTTTAGTCATTCATGATTCTTTGGTGTAAGGGGATTCGAGTTATGCAAAAATTGATCTGGGTTGTGTGTCGAATTATAGAATAAAAGAGGCCAAGTAGATGATGTTGGTTCGATTAGTAATAAAAGAAAAATGAGAACTTGGGCCGGAATAGTATTGGACTTGAATAGTGTTGGGTTTAGAATTAGAATTAAGGATCCGTTTGGTGTTTAATGGTATACTGGACGGTCGTGGTGTGCGTGTGAGCTCATTCCAAAGTATCGTGTATCACGTAACAACGTGTTTAAATAGAATTGTTAATAAACAAAATTTTCAAATTTGCTCGTAAAAATGGTTAAGTGAACAGTAATGACGGGTTAATACTAGATTAACGTTCACTAATGACTAGGGAATTTTACAGGTTGTTACAATATGTACCATATGTCTCCTCCTAGCCATCAAAAATCAAGGTGCAAAGATTATATCCAACCTGTAGTCAACTACTATGGATTTTCTCCCATCCAATTCCCCATAGACGGTAGAACATAGCCAAGGGGGTCCCCTCTTAACCCTTTTGTCAACCCCTAAAGCTAGGAAATAAATCTATTACTATGATATACTCATTTCATTACTGGGCCGACAAAACAAACACCTTTAATGACTTTCAAAGTCATAGTCTCATTCCTATTGACCCCAACCAAACGGGCCCTAAGTTTCATACACACTTTACAAATGTATGTTAAATGATTTGGAAACTTAACGTGATGCTCATTTTCTTTTCACTCAACTCACTGTCAACATATATGCATATACATATATACACACGTACACATACATATTCATATATACGAATATACATACAAACTTATGTTGAAAAGATGGCTTGTTGTGTTTAAAGAAGCTTGTGTGGTACCTTTGTGACGTTAGTAAACTCGAATGAAATAAGCCAACGCTTATTAGTTTTTTAGTCAACACTCGACACTCATGTGACTCGTTTCGAGTTTTGAAACTTAAATAACTTATGAAAACGTAAATGAAACGTAAAACCAAAGTTTTGGCTCACGCAGATTTGTACTACTCGACTTACATTATATTATGTGGCTAGTATAGCTTATCCTTCAAGTTGTATAGCTTATTTTCGAAACGTAAACTTAACTCTTTTAAACGTTACGTGAAACCGGTTTAAAACTGTGGACACATTTGAAGTCGAGTTAAATAAACTCAAATGAGTCGAGACTCATTTGATCTTATTTGGATTCCACTTGCAAACATTAAGCTTATTTATAAGCTTGGTAACTTAGGTAAAAGTGATGGAAACTCAGTTTTGAAGAAGATAGAAGAAACATAAAGTTATACATGCATGTACTCCACACAGTTTCGATCAAAATAGATGTAAAAGTAATGGTGTTTGGTCAAAAATCGTTGGCTCCATTAACCAACTACACTTAAGCGGCATTGTTCCAAAACATACCTTGCATTATAAACTAGGCAGTGGTACGAAGGTACGGTTTTGGAAGGACAACTGGAATGGTGATACACCATTTGCCTATCGTTATAATAGATTATTTAGATTGGATCCTGAACCTAATTGTACGGTTATTGATCGGTTTGTAAATGGTGAATGGAACTTCAAATGGATAAAACCGATTATGTCAGGCCGAAATCTTGATTCCTTAGCATGTTTGACGACTGAGTTGGAGCAGGTACCAAGTTTTGAAGGCCAAGATGAGTTGCGTTGGAACATTGGATGTGATGGCACGTTTACGGTAAAAGACACGAGACACCACATTGACGATTTAATTCTTCCAACGCGTGAATCTCCTACAATCTGGTACAAATGTATTCCTAGAAAGGTGAACATTTTCCTATGGAGACTTAGGTTGGATCGTCTCCCTCTTCGACTAAATCTTTCGAAACGAGGATTGGATATTCAATCTATAACGTGCCCTCTATGCTCAAACGGTGTGGAATCAAATGATCATTTATTTTATACGTGTGAAGTGGCGTAAGGTATTAGGCGGCTAACTGAGGTTTGGTGTGACTTGCATTTCCCGAACCTTATTTCATCGTTAGAATGGACATCTTGGATAGATAATATGCGGTTATCAAATGATAAGAAGACTCGTATCCAGGTGGTCATAGCAGCTACTTGGTGGACTATGTTAGTGCAAGCAGTCTCATTGGGGAGATTGTTAGTGCAAGCAACCTCGTTTGTTTTGATTGATGACAAACATGTAACTTGATACATAACGTAAAATGTACAAGTTAGTTGTAATCTTATTTTGTCTCAACATATATCCAACACCTCTCGACTTCTCGAGTCCTCGTATGATACAACACAGGTTCGTACATGTTTGTTATGTGGCATTATAATCAAACCCTTAACAAACCATTTAGAATGTTTAAAATACAGTTAGGTCATTAAGTATTTTAAAAGGCTAACCATTCTACTTAGAACCTCATTTGTCATGTTTCCTAAGATAAATAGGATAAGTACACTTTAGGTGTCAAACTAACATGATACATCTTGGTAAACATATATTAGTTAAGCTAGTATATACATGTTACATGATCACTAGGATACATGTAACATACATATATACATTTACATTATTTACATTTTAAATCTTAAAATGGAAATATATACATGACATCATGGCATACATCATTTACAAAGCTTGTAGATTTAGAAAGATATTTTGGAATGATCTTGAAGCAATATAGTTGACTTTGTAAGATTGTGCAAGATATGGAAAGATTTGTTAAGATATTAGCTGTCAAGTCCCGGCGGAACAAACAGCATAAAGGGCGGATCCCTTTATTTGGATCCGCCAAATCCGCGGGGTAAAATTCCTGTTGGCTATAAATAGCAGCCCATTGTTTACCCATGGTTCATCCCACTTGAACACACATTCCCCCTACACTTTGCATACATTTAGATCATTAGTAAATCATGTAGAAACACACATAAATCACCCTTTACAAAATGATCATAATGTTACTAACTTTCATTATGTTGTAAGCATATACTCGTAATGATCCTGTGAAGCTAGCTCAGAGATCGTGAGTCATCATCATAGCATACTTCCTGATCCACCAAGAAGGTTAGAAGATCTTGAAGTCATTATCCACCATAGCATACCAACATATGAAGATTCAAGGGCACTTGACATCGTCAATGTTTGAAGACTTCTTATTCAAGAAGTTCATGTAGATTCCACATGCATATATGAAGATCCATCACAACAAGTTTAGCTTGTGATCTTCATCCATTGAAGGCTTCCTATCAATGGAAGTTCATTTAGATTAGCCATTCATGTCCATGACCTATTTATGTCATGGATCATCATTGTAATCTATTCATACTAGATTAGGTGGTTTATGTGTTTGTGCCATAAAACACAAGGTTTCTATGTTGGGCCATAAAACATAGCGGGAGTGGTTGTACCCTTGTAAAGAACTCGGTATCTAGCTTAGTACCGGAAAAAGGTTAAGCGACGACGGGAGTGGTTGTACCCATGTAAAAGATCTCGACATCTACCTTAGTGTCAGAAATTGTATAGGCGACGTTAGGTTGGTTCTACCTCGAACTAGAACTCGGTATTTAGCTTTGTACCGGAAAAAGTATAAGCGACGTGTGTAAGGTTTTCTCCGCCGAGAAGGGAGCTTGTTGATCTAGTGAAGTAACTCTCGAGTTGGGTACTCGGGGAGTGGAGTAGGGCGGAGAGGAGCTCCGTGACCGAACCACTATAAATCATCGTGTTCGGTTTGCGCTTTCTTTACTCTTTACTTTTATATTTGCACTATATGATTGCTTGTGTTGTGTCTTGATGATCATACTTAGATGACAACGTGTTTAGTATATGCTAGTCATAAACTTCAATAAACATCTTACATATTAGAACAAGCTTAAAAGGATATTTGATACAACAAGTTTTAAGTTATTAAAACGGTAACATATTCACCCCCCCCCCCCCACACTACGTTTTCACAATTGGTATCAAAGCCTCGTGTCTCTTATTTTCAAAACAAATGGTTTTTAAAATAGAGTATGATCCATGTATCAAATTACCATTGAAGCGGAATATAATATGAAAAATGTTTCGCTAAGTATACTTAGAAATTTTGTTATTAGATGTTACTTTGTATTCAAGCTTGAAGATATCCTTGAAAAATAAAAGAAAAAATTTCTTAAAAGGATTGAGTGTCAAATTGTGTGTGTAAAGCTAATTTACGAAAAACACGGGTTTTAAAGGACCGTTTGGGATAACTATTAATTTAATTGAAAAATCTCTTCGTAAATATTTAGATAAGTCACATTAATAGAAATAATGTTAAATAAGTATATTGTAAGTTTACTATCTAATATTGTAAGTCTCACACACTTTCTCTATGTCAAAATACTAGTTTTTTTGAATCTGGTACAGAGACCCGCGGAACCAAATCACATAAAGGACGGACCCCTTGATTTGGTTCCGCCAAATCCGTCTGTATAGTATGCAGTTTTTGTCCAACTTCAAAAATTCATAACTAATTAACCGTAAGTCCGTAGGAGTCGCGCCACCTATCATTTTGAACGGAATTAAGTCTACTTTCATTTAAAAATAATCTCATGTCCTAAATCTAAATTGTAGTAGGAAAAACAAATCAAATACTACAACCTGTTCAAAATATTAAGTTTTATTTTGACAGAGTAACTTAAACTTTTGAGTCGGGTAATGTAAGTTGGTATCCTTTGAAAATTGATATGATTTCTTTTGAAACTAAAGAATTTGGTTTATATAAAGGAAACAAATCAAGCTTGGTATACATCGTCATATTTAAACACAAAGTGACGAAAAGTATATTTTTTATGCTATGTGACTACTTGTTCTAGTTGTTTACATACATGTTGTTTGCTTGTTGATAGGTGTGATTGTACTTGTTTATTTTTAATACATAAGTGTCTTACCATGATACTTATTTGCTTGTTTATCAATTGCTTGTTTTATGCATAATAGGACATTTGATAGATATTGTGCAATAAGTTGATAAACTGTGTTTGTTTCACTTATAGACCTAGATATTTTTGTTTTCATATGTTATGTGAAAACCTTGCATAGCTTACTTAGGAATGAGAACTAAGTGAAACTAGTTTAGTGTCTTGAAAAGTAGTGTCTTGCACAAACTTTAGCTCAAGTGTTAAAATGTGTAAACATGTAGTATCTTTGAAAAAGGTGTTTGGTTCATTTGCTTCTAATCATGATGTTTAATGTATTTGTCTTGTCATAGGATAGAAACTTATCTTTGAATGATCATGTGAACTACCTGTGATAATGCAGGATGATAACATTTTGATGTTATCAAGTTTTCGTGTTTACGCCACTGTTTGGCTTAACATCCATTTATGGTAAGTTATTATCATCAGATTAATCTATGTGCAAACGTGTGTTAGAACCTGTGTTTTTGGTTTTAATCAATCACAAATAAGTAGTTGCATATGTTTTAGGACAATATTCGGGAATTGAACGGGTATCGGGGATTTTGACATGTCCTCTGTTAAGAATTTCCATTTGGCGGAAATGGCGGAACCAAATTTATGGTTCCATCTGTTGAGATCTTTGGCTCCGCCTAAAATCAACTCACGAATTCCGCGGAACCAAAAAACTGGGCTCCGCCTTTGTTATAACTTGGTTCCGCCAGAACTAACAGCTAGTTTTTCAAATTTTTGTTTAATCCCTCACTTGAGATCACTCACTTGTATCACTAGGATTATGTTCACTGATGTTCACTCAAATTAGGATTAGGACATCTCACTTGCAACTATATGATAATCATCTCTAACCATACTTTCAAATTTCACAAAAAGGATCCAAGATACCTTTCTCCGTAAAGGAATCCAGAAATTTGTTCCTTGCAGTCCGTAGACCACTGATCATTTATGATCATTACACACATTCAATGCATCCATCTGTCCTTTACTTGTCCATTAACTTGATTTGTAAATTGACAATTCCCTAACTAATCCAGACTCACTGTTGGCAAAAATATCATAGATCAGAAGTTTTACTTTTGACTATAGATATTGTCTTGCATCCACATGTGTTACCTTACTTGGCTAACATGTTATTCTTCAAGACGATTAAGTTTTACATCGATTCATAACTCACACTTAAGTTATAGATGTATTATCAAGTCTTTCTATCCTTGAATGCTATCAAATCTAAACAAAGTAGGATTGACAACTTAAGTATTTCATCCGAAATATTCAAGTAAATTTGACTTACAATCGTAGTCATTAAAAGTCACATCCGAAAGAATCAACACTCAAGTATTTTAACAACATATGTTGAAACACTTATCCTATCACCCAAGTACACTTGTACTTTCACCATCACCCCATCACATTCACATTTGTCTCAGGCCCTAAGCCTCAAATCACATCACCCACTAGTCGTACCAACCAAAGGATCACAAGAATTAGTCTTTGTTGTCTTTAACATCCATGAAAACCTAAGTACTCCCATAGCACAACAAACCCCTCAACTCTACAATCCTTACCATCATTTGAATCCATTGAGTGTATTGCTCAAAAGGCCCTTTGTCCAAACACTCGTATCAAATCAAGTGTGCGTTAAACAAATTCAACCATACTTTATCACCTATAGGATTAGAACCTTCACCATCAAATGAGTATGATGCTCACATTCAATGTTTATCATTGTTCACTAGGTTTAAGTTGTACAACTGTCACAAGTTATCAAAGTATTGGTAATACTTTGTCATTAAACTTTTGCGTAAGTTTCATTAAACCTTAAATCAATATTTTAACAACATATGTTAAAATACAAATTTCAAAGACAACCTCATCCCAAGTGACAATGAATCTTGAGGAGTATACATAAGAAACTCAAGCGAGTTCCTCTTGTCTTCATCCAGTAAATGTAGGATAGGTCAATACAACTCAAACTCTTTGAGTTCATATCTTTATTTAGGAAAACATGATGCCTATGAAATCGTGCATTTAGTATCTTGTTAAAATGATAATGTATATCCTATGCATCATTCTCTCCTTGCAACATGAACGGTTGTGTTACAAAAGATTTCATTACACCTCATTGGGTAAATGATCTTAAACAAACATCTGCAAGTTCTATGAACTAAAGCTTCCCAATCATCGTGTCATACTTGTTTTCATAAGTATGATAATCTTACTTGTTGAAAGATACTTTATGTATCTATCTCCTTTCAAGTATATGTCATAACCAAGCCTTGCTCAAATCTTGCGCACACACAAGATCTATTAAAGTTGGTAACTTTACTTAGATTCTTGTTCCAAAGAACTTTCTTGAGAACGTTCTCAATTTAACATATTCCATTATCACACGCAAACACATTTCTTGGTCTTAGACGATCAAATCACTTTCATAACACATACTCAACATAAAAGACGTTATCCATTAGATCATGCTATAACCTTAGATTCCAAACACAAGATTAAAATATGTTAACACATACTCTCGTGTAAAACATGACATTTTCATCACCTTAGTTTTAATAGATATAGTTGAGTCTCATTAAGTCATGTCTTGGTGAATTATCACCTTTTTATACTTCGATGGGCAAAAATAGGAATTCCTATCTTTCAGACATGAGAATGACTACTAGAGAACCTATTGCACTAGAAATTCAATTTAACCTAACGGTTAAATTGCTTCCAGCAGAGAAGTTGGGTATGTGGAATCACCCATAAAAATGGTCGTGTTTAGCCTGAATTGAGCACCGCTAGTAATAGTCTCATATTCATTCTCCAACTTGAAAAATCTTTATTCCTATACTTGCCTAAAGTAAGTATTAAAATAAGATAATTTACCTTGTCTTAGGAATATTAATCAATCAAGTAGTAGATGTGATTTTTCTTAGTAAAATCACTTGTATTACATATATATGTGTTGATTACATGTTATTTGTTTGATATCTTGATGTTATCATGAAAATTATTTGATTGATAGTCAAATGTGTAAACCTTGGAAATCTTTTGTCTGCATGCTTATATATGTTTCATGCTACTAGATGTTAACATGATTTGCATGATACTTGTTATATGATATTTCACAAGATTAACATGGTTAACTCACGATATATCATTTTTAATACATGGTGTTAGATAGCTCTTTTCTGTAGTTGACATTCATTGAGCTTTTTCGTAGGATAGCCTAAACGATACATGCTCCAAAATGTTAGAATGGTTTTCATGAATATATCGTCTCACTTCTTTTGTGACTTTTGTCACATTATGTGTTTACCATGTATGCACCTATAATTTTTCTAAGTTTTTTTGGTATGATAAACATTTAGAAGTCATTAATGGGTAAGTATGCTTAAGTGACTAAGCTTTACATCTAAACAATTTCACAATATAGTATATCAAACAATGTCATGCTCTCTTGTAATATGATTATTTGTCTTGATGCTATTTAGTAGCTTTTTAGTAGAATACTTGTTTGGTAAGATGTTATGATTTCTATCATAATCACATCTTTTGTCATTAACATGCTTTGTCTTGTAGGATGATAACAAATTATTTGTTATCTCACTTTGTTATGCCAATTTTGCATAATTGTAATTCATGTATTGCTACGTAGGTTAGTAATATGTTTATGAGACTCATTCTCTTACATATAGCTTTTGAAGCTACCAGGATTAAGTTTTAGAGGCTTGAAATTTGTGTTTGCGTATCTTTCAATCGACCTCTTTCCAAATAGCATTATTGCTTCCGCTTTCCTAACAAAATCTCCATCATCTTTTAGTTTTAACAATACATCTCCCATAAGGAAACCACATGCCTCGTCATGCGATTATCTCGCATTGATAGAGAAGAGCTATATGACTTCAAGGATGAAGTTCGTTGTATGCTAACCAAAAACATTACCAAGCTCATCGCTCTCTTTAACCTACAACACTTTCTTCATTACAGATTATGTTGAATGTCCACCAATTAAGGGGGAGAGAAATTCATTCACGTAATTGTCTTTTCGCATTAAAGAACATTTACTCATGTTTCTTACATCCTCAAATACCAACATGTAAGTTCACACCATTTAGTTAAAACCAGTTCACAAAATCACAAGTGTTTCAAACCTTATTAACCTAACATCACAGTTTTGAAACCAATACCTCGTCGAATGAAAAACACATCATGTATTTGACTAACCTCTTAAACAAAAACCACTAAGTCTCCTTAGACTTTGACTAGGATTAGTGAAACAAAATCCGTAGTTATAAGCAAATAGACCTTAGCTTGAACCTTCGTTTGATCAAAAATGACAAAACATGACCAAATCAATTCTGGTCCCATGGCACCCTTCGATAAGAAGGACGGAACCAAAGATATGGTTCCGCCCAATCCGCAGGTACCAGATTCAGTTTTTAACCATTTAAAATAGACAACCCTCTTACAACAAAGTCTAGGATTTTCCTTCACAACTTCATTGTCTAGAACACCTTCATTGTCTAGAACACCATCATAGGATCTCATCCTTTTCTTTCTTGATACATATCAAGCACGTCATTGTTAGTGCAAATGATATATCAAAACCACCAGTGTCAACACGTTGGTCCAACCAACACTCTCGCATCTTATGATGTCATTTTCATCCTCATATAAGTATCTAGTATTTCAAAATGTTGCATATGGAATTTATATTCCTAAGTGATCATTGTCTTCACTTCCTCCATTTGAGCATATATTATGGCACGTTACATTATCTTTGGTAGATGATAATGTCATAACCTCAACCATCTTCAAATACTCTTATAGCACTTGCTGTACATTAGAGTTTCTGAATTCATTGCATTCCATTACCTCTTTCACTAATCATCACCATCATGGATTAGCGAAAAACCTACTTGTATCAACCTTTAGTTATAAATTAAGTTATCACTAGTAAACTAACACCAACACTAGCATCACTCACTTTAACTCAACTTCATATCTTCCTCCTAGGCATTGTTTTGTAGAATTTTATCATATTATATTCTTGCGATTGTAATTCTTATTAGAAGATTACACACTTTATAACATGGTTTACTAGATAATCACAATATCACAATTGGTATGACATGGTTTGCCAAATAATCATAAGTTCTCTGACTTAAGTTGCTTGTGATTAGATTATTGATATGTTGCATCATATTTTTCTTTGAGATAAAATATATTGCACTAACCATTTCATTGTAGGATCATCAACATATATGCTCGATCGTATATAGCATATTCATCTAAGGATGAAGTTTGCATCGATTAAATGTCGTTTTTTATTGTAGGTGCTTCTTAACGTCCTCAAACCAGGAGGAATATCTATCAAGCACTATTATTGTATCGTCTATACACTTGGTCGTATATGACACATATGTCTTAAGACATAATCTCTATTGTGCTAATTTTTGTTTTGTAGGTTTATTTTGACGCTCTAAAGCAAGGGGAGCTTTCGTCAAGCATTTATAAAATACATCATATACACGCATTGTTGTATATCACATACTCTAACCTTTATTTTGTAGGATTCTTCATCCTTGGATCATATACGTTGGTACCCTAGCAATGGGGAGTATTGATCAAGGGGGAGCATATCATGTACTAATCCTTGTTTTGTAGCATTCATAATCCTTACATCATATACGTTGGTACCCTAGCAACGGGGAGTAATGATTAAGGGGTAGCTACAGTCAAGGGGGAGCATGCACACATTCATAATCACTCTCATTCTTCGACACACCTTTGTGTTTCGACAAAAAGGAGGAGATAGTCCAACATAGCTTACCTACTTGTATCGTTGGATATATGCATTTCATTCATCATGCATTTTTCATATATATTCTTTTTATGTTGCACACCACTAACCTTGATGTAGGTTAAGAGTCTATATTTGATCCATGGATCCGCTAACAACTTAGGGGACGCAACAACCATAGGAGATTAGGAGTAGTCTATTTAACTTCACTAGGGATGATGCAAGCTCGCCATTTCGGGGAGAAATGAAGTTAACTCCAAGGATACACCCTTTTTGCTTCGATAAAAGGGGGAGAAAGTTGTAAACGGAGAAAGTAAGTAATTACGGACACAAGGAGGAGAAAAGGGAGAAAGGTGTAAACAGAGAAACGGACACAAGGAGAAAGTAAGTAATTACGGACACAAGTAACTTTTTACATTTTACGTTCTATCACGTTTACATATTTTGTCATCATCAAAAAGGGGGAGATTGTTAGTGCAAGCAGTCTCGTTGGGGAGATTGTTAGTGCAAGCAATCTCGTTTGTTTTGATTGATGACAAACATGTAACTTGATACATAACATAAAATGTACAAGTTACTTGTAATCTTATTTTGTCTCAACATACATCCAACACCTCTCGACTTCTCGAGTCCTCGTATGATACAACACAGGTTCGTACATGTTTGTTATGTGGCATTATGATCAAACCCTTAACAAACCATTTAGAATGTTTAAAATACAGTTAGGTCATAAGTATTTTAAAAGGCTAATCATTCTACTTAGAACCTCATTTGTCATGTTTCCAAAGATAAATAGGATAAGTACACTTTAGGTGTCAAACTAACATGATACATCTTGGTAAACATATATTAGTTAAGCTAGTATATACATGCTACATGATCACTAGGATACATGTTACATACATATATACATTTACATTATTTACATTTTAAATCTTAAAATGAAAATATATACATGACATCATGGCATACATCATTTACAAATCTTGTAGATTTAGAAAGATATTTTGGAATGATCTTGAAGCAATATAGTTGACTTTGTAAGATTGTGCAAGATATGGAAAGATTTATTAAGATATTAGCTTTCAAGTCCCGGCGGAACCAAACAGCATAAAGGGCGGATCCCTTTATTTGGATCCGCCAAATCCGCGGGGTAAAATTCCTGTTGGCTATAAATAGCAGCCCATTGTTTACCCATGGTTCATCCCACTTGAACACACATTCCCCCTACATTTTGCATACATTTAGATCATTAGTAAATCATGTAGAAACACACATTAATCACCCTTTACATAATGATCATAATGTTACTAACTTTCATTATGTTGTAAGCATATACTCGTAATGATCCTGTGAAGCTAGCTCAGAGATCATGAGTCATCATCATAGCATACTTCCTGATCCACCAAGAAGGTTAGAAGATCTTGAAGTCATTATCCACCATAGCATACCAACATATGAAGATTCAAGGGCACTTGACATCGTCAATGTTTGAAGACTTCTTATTCAAGAAGTTCATGTAGATTCCACATGCATATATGAAGATCCATCACAACAAGTTTAGCTTGTGATCTTCATCCATTGAAGGCTTCCTATCAATGAAAGTTCATTTAGATTAGCCATTCATGTCCATGACCTATTTATGTCATGGATCATCATTGTAATCTATTCATACTAGATTAGGTGGTTTATGTGTTTGTGCCATAAAACACAAGGTTTCTATGTTGGGCCATAAAACATAGCGGGAGTGGTTGTACCCTTGTAAAGAACTCGGTATCTAGCTTAGTACCGGAAAAAGGTTAAGCGACGATGGGAGTGGTTGTACCCATGTAAAAGAACTCGACATCTAGCTTAGTGTCGGAAATTGTATAGGCGACGTTAGGTTGGTTCTACCTCGAACTAGAACCCGGTATTTAGCTTTGTACCGGAAAAAGTATAAGCGACGTGTGTAAGGTTTTCTCCGCCGAGAAGGGAGCTTGTTGATCTAGTGAAGTAACTCTTGAGTTGGGTACTCGGGGAGTAGAGTAGAGCGGAGAGGAGCTCCGTGACCGAACCACTATAAATTATCGTGTTCGATTTGCGCTTTCTTTACTCTTTACTTTTATGTTTGCACTATATGATTGCTTGTGTTGTGTCTTGATGATCATACTTAGATGACAACGTGTTTAGTATATGCTAGTCATAAACTTCAATAAACATCTTTCATATTAGAACAAGCTTAAAAGGATATTTGATACAACAAGTTTTAAGTTATTAAAACGGTAACGTATTCACCCCCCTCTACGTTTTCACAGACTATTTGGAAATTTAGAAATTTGGTTACATTCAATTCTCAAAATTTGAGAAAATGTGACTTGTTTGATAGCATTAGACTTAATTCTTTTTCTTGGTTACAAAGTAGAAGTTCTATATGTTTAGCTTGGCATGATTGGCTAAAAACACCATTGTAATTTTTCTAGCTTCTTGCTAGTTTTTCTTTATTTATATACTTGCCGTTCAAACAAAAAAAAAAAAAAAAAAAAAAAAAAAAAAAAAAAAAAAAAAAAAAAAACCTCGACACAGTTTGAACTGAGTAAGAATTTAACAAATTTATAACAGATACAAAAACCCTTAACTACATTTAAGCTGCAAAATATAACACCAGAGAGCCTTTAGCTCAGTTGGTTGTGTCGGGTATTCACAATACATGAATCACTAGTTAGAGGTTAGTTTGGATCGAACTATGTAAGAATTCTAGAGAGAAGAGGGAGCCTTTAGTGAGAGAAAGTAACTAGTGTAATATTAGCTTCAAAAGGTCCAACCCTTCCCTTGTGTGGGAAGGGGTATATATACTACTACATATTACGTCCCTAGTGGACTGTGGAGCGAGCTGACAGTGGGGAAAGCCCCGACCCACTCCACAAATATAGATACTACTAATACTAATACTGATAATACTAAGCTACTGATAATATTACAGATAATCCTACGAGCTATGATGATCAAATATGTACTCGGGGTGACCGAGTCTTCTGCTGAATATTCATATTCCTAACAATCTCCCCCTAAGGGAGGTCACCCCAGAAGTAATGTTTTGAGTTTCAGTACTTCTTCCTTGGATCTTGACATCATAGCTCGCAATCATTGAATCTTCAATGTCATAGCTTGTTGTGCAAACATCAGTGATCTGCAGATGACTTCTCTTTTGTCTTGGATGAACTTTGAGCAATTCTTGAAATTATCATCCCACTTGAGTCTCCAAGTCATCTTTCTGTGGTAATACTCCATGTGATGAAATATACTTAGAGCCGACATGCTCACACGATATGGTGTCATGATCTTCAGCATCAGAGTGAGCAGAAGCTGTGTTGAAGGTCTTTTAGGGTGATCATGACTTCTTTGATGATGATGTGGTGTGAACATGTGGTGATGGATTGGCATCTTTTCTGCAACCAGCTACAACAGCAACCAGCTACAGCATTCCACAGCAACATCCGCCAGAAATTCCTGCATACGACAGTTAGCAATAATTCGACCGGTACTTACTAGTTTGGACTTCGAGATCGTCAACAGCATAGTGTGAAGACTCTCTCTAATCCTTACCAAGACCGTTCCTAAACGAAAACCCACAGAGGGCTTTTTAAGATTTTACCGTAGTAAATCAACGATTAGGTGAGTCGCTGGAGATCACTCCACGACTGTAGACCGGTTGAAAACCGCCGCGACCACAAAGCGTAATCCACGAGGAATTACCTAAGTGACCTGCTTTCAGGGCTGCTTGATGTTGACCCTGGCAGGAATTTCCATTCAATCATTGAGAATTACATAAGTAAATTCTCTCATAAATGTTCTGGCAGATTGCTAAGATCTGCGTAGGACTCATGAAATTACAACTGGTGTCCTTAAGGTTGAACAACCAGTGTAGAAATGATTCGTGTCCCTATGAGATCTTATTATGTATCTCGTGGCTCTAGACTCAATTGTGCGTTTTGATTTGGTGATCGGAGGCTGGAGAGGACTGCCACCTTTTCAATATCATCTAACTCGGAGTGAGAAAGACGATAGGAATGTATTGAACTCCGTGACAATTGAAACAAGAATCCTTTGAGGGACCTTGAGTGGCTAGGGAGGGTTGTGCAGCGTATCACTGGGTCCATGATACTTTGTCTTCAATGTCAGCAATCAACTAAGTGATTCTGACAGCATATGTATTGACCCGGTTTCTGCCTAAGTTGTAAGGAGGGCTATTTCTTTTCACCCTTTATCTTTACAATTCTTTTTCATTCTTCAACCCCTTCAGTGCTTACCGAGACTTCATAACTAACACCTTGTTGGGTTTGTTCCAGTGTTAGCTCCATCTCAGTCGGCACTCTTCCCTCATTCACTTTTCTCCTTTTAAGTCATACCTAAGGACTTCTACACTATCTAGTGGATTGTCCCTGGGTAGATCCCTCCGGCTCTGGCGGGATCGTGGGAACTTGAGCCTAACCTAACCATCCTTATAGCTCCATGCATTAATTAAAATGGTCGGTCTTTGGTGTACTTCCACGATTGCCATAAACCAAATCTTTGAAAAATTTCTCAAAGTGTTCATGATTCTGAAACACATTTTTGTAAACACTTGAGAGTTTTATATTTTTCAAATGCTCCCCCTCAACATGTGCTCGGTTGATTGTTTTATAAATTTGCACATGTCAGGTGAAGCTCGCACTTTTGAATTGATCCACTTTCAGTGAACATGACCGATTCGAGACACGCTTACATCACTGGTTAGACCAGCTTGAAATTATTACCCGTCCTGGTCAAGTCCATAGAAAGTTTCTCGAAACGGTACACTCTACTCAGATACATCTTTTTCGAGACACGCTTACATCACTGGTTAGACCAGCTTGAAGTTATTACCCGGCCAAGACGTATCCTTTCGATTGATGACAATTCAAGTTTCGTCAATTCTTTTGTTAATTCTGAGTCACAGCCACATGCGATGCCATAATCCATTGTTTTGTAAAACCATTTGCTCCCCCTCAATATATGCATTGATATAAGAAAGATTTTCGTACTTATGGAGGAGCTTGCTTTTATGACCAAAACATTTTGCTCCCCCTCAATATGTGCCTTGATATACAAAATGGTTTAGCACATACGGGAGAGCTTACATTAATTGCCAAATCATCACATTTTATCAGAATTTCCTATTTAAATCACATTCTCTCCCCCGATCAAAAATTTCAAACCATTTGAGATTTGTGATCCCAATTGATTTAAATACGTTTAGAAAAAATTCGGGAGAAAATGTGGTCTGGTTTAAATGTATTCTGATTTAGGAGCATACGATGCTCCCCCTGAAACAACGAGAGAGTGTCACTGCTGATGTTGCACAAATTTGGTAAGGTGTCGGAAATTTGAACAAATATGCTCCCCCTCAATTAATGACCCGTTTTCCATTAAAAGAGCTGTAGTCATTCAATTGAGCGACGGACATTTGTGAAAATTTAGTTCATTTTACCACCTTGTGTAACATCAAGACTCTCTTGAGGGATCTAACAAGATAGAGAATCTTGATGAAAAGAAGACTTCTCTTCTTATATACGAAGTGATGCACTGAAACGTACATCAAATCGGGGAAACATGGATATAAAGTAATCCATGCCCAGGTGAACATCACCCGGTTGGAGGAACAGCTGTCTTTATGGCGACATGCTTTCCCCATTGTACAACGCGGGTTGCAGTATGAAGTAACTGCAAGCCATTAAGACATGTTTTAACTGATTAGTATCACTTCTGCTCGAGCTTCATTTAAGAATCCGTGCCATTGTTGAATGACATTTCTAGATACGTAAATGTTATCGATAAACAGAAGACATGCCTAGGTAGAACTATTTTTGGTATTTTCTGATTTTTCGATTTTTATGGTTTTTATAGGTTTTATATTTTTGTATTTTTCTTTTTGATTTAAGATATATACAACTATGTACAAGGATACAAGAAGACAATCCTTTACTCCTCCTTTTCTTCCTGAAGACACTTGAGGGTTTCAGGAGTCATGCTTTTCATGCCAAGGCGTGGGAGAATAAACTGAAACCTTTCTCTTGGGAGGGCCTTGGTGAAGATGTCAGCTAACTGAAACTCTGTCCTTACGAAGTATAGCTCCACAATTCCTTTTTCCACCTGTTCCCTGATGAAGTGATGCCTGATGTCGATGTGTTTTGACCTGGAGTGCTGAACATTGTTACAACAAAGAGCAATGGCGCTTTTGTTGTCACAATACAGGGGAATTTTGTTGTATGAGAGTCCATAGTCCGAAAGCTGTGATCGCATCCAAAGGATTTGTGCACAGCAAGCAGACATAGCAATGTATTCAGCTTCAGTAGATGATATTGATGTACTCATCTGCTTCTTAGAAGACCAACTAACCAACTTTTCCCCTAACAATTGAGCTCCTCCTGAAGTACTTCGACGTGTGTCTTGACATCCCGCATGATCAGCATCTGCGTATGCCGTTAACTCCATTGCAGTGTCCTTAGGATACCAGAGACCCATATGAACCGTGCCTTGAAGATATCGGAAGATCCTTTTCACTGCTTCAACATGCTTCTTGGTTGGTCTGGATTGATACCGAGCACACATACACACAGCAAACAGAAGATCCGGTCTGCTAGCCGTGATGTACATCAAAGATCCAATCATGCTTCGATACTGTGTGATATCAACTGGAATCCCTGAAGGATCTTCATCCAGCTTCGTTCTATCAACCATGGGAGTGTCAACAGGTTCACTTGAATGGAATCCAAACTTTTTCAGGATCTCGTTGGCGTATTTGGATTGATTGATGAATATGCCTCCGGGACTTTGAGAAACTTGTAGTCCTAAGAAGAATGACATTTGTCCCATCATGGACATTTGGAATTTGGAATTCATCTCCTTTGAGAAACTATCACATTCACCAGGATCTGTTGAAGCAAAGATGATATCATCTACATATATCTGAACTAGCAGTAGATGGTTTCTTGATTTCCTGGTGAATAGTGTAGGATCAACAACACCCTTGGAGAATCTGTTCGCTAGGAGGAACTTGGACAATGTATCATACCATGCCCTTGGCGCCTGTTTTAGCCCATAAAGAGCCTTCTTCAAGCGGTAAACATGAGTAGGGTGTTCAGCATCCACGAATCCCTCAGGTTGACTCACATAAACTTCTTCCTTTAAGTCACCATTCAAGAATGCCGTTTTGACATCCATCTGGTAGACTATCATATTACGACTTGCAGCATTTGCCAGGAAGATTCTTATGGCTTCAATTCTAGCAACCGGAGCAAACGATTCTTCAAAATCAATGCCCTCTTCTTGTCTAAACCCTTTAGCAACTAGCCGTGCCTTATTCTTTAGGACATCACCATACTCGTCAAGCTTCACTTTGAAGATCCACTTCAAAGCAATGATCATTGCACGCTCCGGAGGAGGCACTAATTCCCAAACTTCAAGTCGATCAAATTCATGGATTTCATCCTGCATGGCCTGGAACCAGCAATCTTTAGTCATTGCTTCTTTGGCATCCTTTGGTTCGACTTTAGACAGTATGGAATTGAAGAAGCACCATAGGGCATCAGTGGCTAGTTGATTACGAGTGGATACTGGACGTGAGGGATTGCCTATGATGTTGTCGATTGGATGATCATTGGTCCATTTCCTGAGATGGTCGTGAGGTTGATGGTAGTGAACAGACGAAGCAGTGCTGTGATCTTCAAGTAAGGATGTGTCAGATGAATGTTCAGGAGCAAAGATGTTTTCAAAAGGAGCCTCTTCAACATGAGCAAAAGGATTAACTTCCAAAGAGTTATTATCTGAAGATTCTTGCATTACTGGAGAAGTTTGATTGTTTGATGACGAAGGCGATTGACTGGCAGCAGGAGCATTGTGACTGACTGATACTGAAGCTGCAGGACCTTCTGAATCTTGTGGGGCTTGAATCTCATTCATAGGAAGTACAGCTGATTCACTTGGGATGGTTCCATTTGTTGGCTCAAAGTATTCATCAAACATGGGATCGAATAACTTCTTCAACTCCTCACATGTAGGTGGCACATAAGAATCTGCAGGCGTGGAATTCTGTACAAGTCCTGAACTAATGGGTCCAGGAGACAAAAGGTGAAGATCGGGTCCAGAACTGATTTGTCCTGAAACAGGTAGCTCACTCAGCTCATCGAACGTGACATGAATGGTTTCCATGATTTTACGGGTCCTTTTATTGTAGATTCGATACCCTTTACTGTCTGGTGCGTATCCAACGAAAATACCTATATCTGCTTTAGCTCTTAATTTTCCCAGGTCTTGACTATCGTTAGTTGGATAGCAAAGAGCACCAAACACACGCAGAAAGGAAAGATCTGGTTTCTTGTTATGAATTAACTCGAAGGGAGTCTTCTCATGAACCGGATGAATTAGGGATCGGTTTTGAGTGTAACATGCTGTTGCTATAGCTTCTGCCCAGAGAAACATCGGTGTCTTTGAAAATATAAGCATGGTTCTTGCAGCCTCCACCAGAGTACGGTTCCTTCGTTCAACCACCCCGTTCTGTTGAGGCGTGCGAGGGATACTTTTCTGATGCGTGATGCCAATACTTTCATAGAAATTACGGAGTTGTTGGTTAACAAACTCAGTACCATTGTCTGTGCGAATGATTCTGACAGTTTTATCTAGCCTTACTTGCAGCTGTTTTATCAGTTTAACGATAACCTCTGGAGTTTCGTCCTTGGTTCTCAAAAACTTTACCCAAGTGAACCGAGAATAATCATCTACTATCACCAGAACATACTTCTTTCCATTTATGGTTTGTATTCTCATTGGACCGCACAAATCCATGTGGAGGGTGTGAAGAACTTCCAAGTTGGTGTTGATGGTTTTAGGCTTGTGGGTTTGCTTCTTGCTTTTACCCAGTTGACATGCAGAGCAGAGATGATCTTTCTCATATTTCAGTCTGGGCATCCCTCTAACAAGATCTTTACGGGAAAGATTATTTATGGTACCGAAGTTCAAGTGGTTCAAACGCCGATGCCACAACCATGATTTTGTTTTAGAGGCTTTAGAAAGCAAGCATATTGGAGAGGACTTCAACATTTCTTCAATTGAGATGGTGTATAAATTGGTGCCCCGACTGCCCTTGAGGAGATCTAAACCATCCAATTCTCTGACGAAACAGGTATGCTTTCTGAAAGCCACTTCCAGATCTGAATCACAAAATTGACCCACAGAAAACAAATTGTGTCCTAGTCCTTCCACATAATATACCCTTGAGATTACACTATTACCAAACACATAATCTCCATAACCCATAATAGCACCAAAGTGGTCGTTCCCAAATCTAACTGTCCCGATAAACTTTTTCACGAAGTTCTTGAGCCGTGAGCGATCTCCAGTCATATGTTTTGAGCAGCCTGAGTCCAAATACCACAGGACGATTTGTACGACCTGCATTTGAAACCAGACAACAATGGATAACTGAAAAATGTGGATCCCCAAGTGCAATTGGGGTCCATTTGGTCAGCACACACATATTCAGGAACAACAGATTTCACAGATGCTGCTATCTTTTCTGTGGAGACAGAACTTGAGACAGGACAAGACCTAGATGGAGGGCATTGTGATTCTAAAGGCAAGATTCTACCAGTTGGTCTCCATTCCTTATTCTTCACAATTTTATGCATATTCATTTTAGGCAATGGTCTCTGTTCTCCTAAATTGAATTTCCTTCCAGTGGGTCTCCATTCCTTAACTTTTACAATTTTATGCTTATTCATTTTAGGTAACGTGCACGATTGTCCTAAATTGAATGTCCTTCCAGTGGGTCTCCATTGATAGCCTACTCTAGCAAATGTTTTTCCTGTTGCTTTCCAAACCTTTTTGCATGCTTTAGTAATCCTACCATACTTAACATGGGATGATGCAGAAGACAACAGAAAAGACACAACACATTCATCATGATTGGCAGAAATTAAACAATTGTCGCAAGTTTTACAGATAGCATTAGAATTCGAATTAATTACAGTACTTTTGATACTAGAATCAACACGATTCATCCTACTCATTGTAAACTTATTGTTCCTAGGTTGGGCTTCTACATTCTTCAAGTGATCATTCTTAGCTGGCGCAGTCATATCCTTTCTTTCATTTCCTCTAGACCTTGACCCGCTAGCTTGGGTGTCACTTTTTACTCCTGTAGAAGCATCGAAGGTAACATTAGTATGTTTTTCTGCCACATGCCTTCCTGATAATGATGTGTTGTGTTCTGATGTTTTGGGTGGTAGGTCAAAGGCTACATGCTTGTTCACAACATTGGATGATGATGCAACAAATCTATCTCTATGGCCTCTAAACTTAGGAATTGAGCCTATGGCATATTCTAAGTTTTCCTGAATCCTTTTCGTGAGTTTGCATGCATAGACAACTGCTTGATCGAGTGGCTTATCATTCCTATCCTCTTCAACTATCTCACGAAGTGTGTCAAGGCCTTCTCTAAGATGATCGAGATATGTTTGATGGGCAAGGCTGTTGTTTCTTAGCTTAAGTGGAATACGCCCAACATCAACATCATACATTTTACTATCAGTACCCTTTGGTGCATCACAATTACAAGTGGTGCATGGCATTTTACCTTTCACCCGAGCCTTAAGATTCTCAATTTCATTTGTCAAAGAGGTTATTTGATCATTATGATTGCTTCTTGTAACTTTAATAGAATCATATAACTCCTTGAAATGTTGTTTAACCTTTGAATTTTCTTCTCGATAACACTCATTTTCATAATGTAGCTTATTTATGGTGTTTTGATATTGAAAATTCTGAGAATCTGAAGACGAAGGTTTATTGGTGCCATATACTTCACACTTGTTGGATTTCAATTGGGCAATTTGGGCCCTCAGCAGTCGAATCGTGTTCGTGTGAGCTTGAATTGTTTCATCACGTTTGCTTAATTCAAAATATGTATCAAACTCAGGAACATCCGTGGATGTCTTGACATTTGATATTTTGCATTTTTCTTCTAAGTGTTGATGTTTAAGTTGCAAGTTCAAATAATCAACTTCTAGTTTAGAAAAACGTTTAACCATGTTATCATGGTCGTCATTTTGAATTTTTTCAAGCAATTTCAAATTCTCCCCCTCAAGCTCAACAACACGATTCTGGGTGACATTTAACGCAATAGCATACTCATTAAATTGACAAGCAGACAATGCAGAATCAGTGACAGTGTAAAATACATCTTGTGCAATACATTTAGCAATCAAGTTGTCGTTAGTAATGAGTATGTTTTTTCTTTCAATCTCTCGACTCTTAAGTTCTATTGCATGTTCATTCACCTCATTTTCCATATCTTTAAATACTACTTTCATTTCATTTATTTCGGCTTTAAGGGCAGTTTGCAACCCTTCAAAGTGTTCTTTAAGTAGTTTAAAGAATGGCATGACCTCAGTTAAGTAACACCTTTTTGTATGTTCAAAACACCTTTCCCCCTCAGTGATGCCGGTTGGTGTGATTCTCTTCTTACATGTTTTATCAAAATCAGCAAACAGTTGCCAAAGCACATATAAGCTAATAAAGGTTTTGCATTCAGTGGGAAGAGACAAAGGCACCAAATTCCTAGGTGTATTGGGAGGATACACCGTTATGGACGCAACTTTTCGAATGAGGGGGGTGTTGGCCTTAAGTTTATCTTCCTTAAGTTTTTCACTATCTTGTTTCCAAAATATCTGTTCAGGTGTTAACTTCTTTTGAGGAGCAAACACAGTCAAACGATTTTCCTCATAATAATCATGGGGTTTGATTATTATTCGTCTGGCTATGCACTCGGGATCCCTCATTTTCTCATTCATTTTTTCTTTCGTTTTATCACTTAACTCATCCTCTTCATCAGTGTAGATATGCTCAGGTTGGTCATGAATATGCTTAATCATTACATTACCATCATATAGGGCAGGTTGAAGTACTTGCATGTCCCTAAGGATGGTTGACTTTGGTTCACCTATCATGATTTTACTATGCTTATCACTCAGCTTTCTGTGCTTATGAATCATTTGAGCAGTTTGTATGGTTTGATTTTGTGTGTACAACTTATCTTCAAGCTTATTTTTTAACGTCTTGAGTTTAGAGAAATCATTTAAAAGAGTTGTTTCTTTTTGTTTGAATTCTTGCCTAAGTGTTGTTACACACTTTTGTGCTTCCTGTTTTTGTATGACAGACTGTTCTAGCTGACTTTTCAAAGAACTTAACTCTAATTTTAACGTTTCTTCTCGCACTCTAGACTCTTTAATAAGTGTACTCATTTGACCTTCTAATTTCTGCTCACGATCATTAAGCTCAAACTTAGCACGCTGTTCATACATAGCCACTTGTTCTTTATAGATGTTAAGTCTAGTGATCAAGTTATTATCAGGGACAGGCAATTGGTTCTCCTGGTACTCACATGCATTATCTACATTACTAGCATTGTCTAAGGCACATACATTACTCATAGCACACACATCATTATTGACAAAGGATTCACCATTTGGTACATCAGGCGAGTTGTTGCTATTCAAATAGTGTTCATATGAGACAATATTGCTATTTTCCATATCAACATCACTTGAGTCAGAAACAACCGCCTGATGTACTTCTTCGGGAATCTGATGTCCCTCAACAATATTATATGTGTCATAAATTTTTAGTACCTCAGAAATCACGGATGCATTAGAAGGACCAGCTTGACGAGATGAGGCCAGGGAAGACAAGTTAGCCATGAAGATTGTTTGAGCAGTAGGTTCATCATCCACATCAGAGTCAAATGCATCACAGTCATCAGCCTTGAAGACGTTAGGATCATTAAGTGCCAGATCCTGAACAGGTTTCTCATCCACATCATCATCAAAAGTATTTCCTCCATCTCCTGCCAAGAACAATAATTCTTCCTCATCCAATACAGCACCATTTTCTTGAGCTTGCATTAACAGCATCTTGTCTTTGAAGTAATCTGAGTTCTGAGGACGTTTAGGTTGATTGCAGTTTCTAGCAATGTGTCCAAGCCCCCCACAATTATAACACTTGATCTGTTTACCTTGCCCCTGATTGGCATTTCCTGCTCTGTTCTGCACATAACCTCGACCCATGTTTCTACCAGCTCTCCCTTGCACATTCTGAACCACAATTTTCCCGTCCTCCACCATTGCTAGATTGCGTGGGTTGGAAGAATTTCTTAACTGATTGTTGGTCTGAGGGAGTGATGCTTGAAACTGTTGAACCAGTAGAGATACTTGATTGGTGAGATTGTCAATCATTTTGTCGGTCTGAGAGTAGCCTGAGTCAAGTTGTGAACTCATAGCAGGTACTTGTGAGTGAAGTTGGTGATAGCTTGGATAGGATGATGATTGGATTGTTGGTTGTACATTTGTCATGAAAGCCAGTGGGTCATTCGTAGTTGAAGGATTCAACTTTTCTCTCAGCACCCGATCATAGACAGCATGCTTCTCATGTTGTTGCAGGTAAGCATACAGCTGTTCATAGTTAGTCTCCCTTAAGCCTTTGTTGAGTTTGACAGCAGTAACAAATCTGTCCCATTCCGGAGTCATGTTGTTCACAAACTTTGAGTTAAGTTGGATGTTGGGCATAGTCATTCTGATCATTCTCATATCATTCACCAACTTATGAAATCTCACATAGTAATCTGTGACATTTTCTCCTGGGTTCATTTTGAAATGCTCGAACTCATCATACAGCTGTGACTCACGATCTTCCTTTGTGAGTTCTGACCCTGCCAACAACATTTTAACGTTGTCCCACACAGCCTTGGCTTCAGTGTTAAAATTGATGAGCTTGTATACATCCTTTGGAAGACCTTGAATAACTATGTTGGAAGCTCTAATATCGGCATCATACCTCTTCTTTTCTTCTTCATTAAGATCATTGTAGTTTCTAGGTCTGTCGATGCCCCAAGTTACAGTACCATCTTCACCAGTTGTAACAACGTCTCTGGTGGTACCCATCTGATAAGGTCCTTCGTCAATTGACTTAAGAATGTTAACACCATTATCTTTACCCAAGCAGTAAAGTCTAATTCGTTGTGCCCAAGACTCATAATCCGTCCTATCTAGCATAGGTGGACGAGTGTCAGATCCTGCTGCCTGAATATCATCTGATGATGTACTTGGTGTGGTAGCCATAGTAACTACGGGATTTTACTGATCTTGTGATTTAACCGAGAAATCGAATCTTTCGCGGGAATTTCTAAAATCACCAAGACACAAACCGCCTAGACAAACCGCGTATATGCCTAAGAGACAAACCGAGTTCACACAGGAGACACAAACCGCGTGTGTGCCAAAGAGACAAACCGAGTTCACACCAAAGATACAAACCGCGTATTCGTCAAATAGACAAACCGAGTTCACACCGGATATACAAACCGCGTATGTGCCAAGAGACAAACCGAGTTCACAGTGGAGATACAAACCGAGTTCACACTAGATACACAAACCGCGTAGACACAAACCGCGTGCGCGTCTAAGAGACAAACCGAGTTCACACCGTAGACACAAACCGCGTACGCACCGTAGAGACAAACCGCGTTGGCTCAAATTTCCAAACCTGTCACTATCAATGCCGTTTGTCCTTTTGCCTAAACTAGTATAAAGACAAACCGAGTTCTCGATGCTACACAAACCGCATTCAAGAATCGTCCAAGCAACACAAACCGCATCCAAGAACTTTTGAAAGAAAGGTACTCGAATCACCCACAAACACCACACGAGCCTTAAATCTGTGAATCCAAACACTAACTACCACTCTAATACTAATCTTAATCTAGAAAGTACAAAGAAAAACAACTTCTAATCACTAAACAAAGTACAAATTGAGATTTATGCTACTAAACAAACAAAATAAAAAAACTTCAAAACTACAATTCGAATCCAACAAAAACCTCAAGAACTACACTAATTCGTGAATACCAACTCTCATGGACCTAACCTGGGCTCTTGATACCAATTGTAGGGTATTCACAATACATGAATCACTAGTTAGAGGTTAGTTTGGATCGAACTATGTAAGAATTCTAGAGAGAAGAGGGAGCCTTTAGTGAGAGAAAGTAACTAGTGTAATATTAGCTTCAAAAGGTCCAACCCTTCCCTTGTGTGGGAAGGGGTATATATACTACTACATATTACGTCCCTAGTGGACTGTGGAGCGAGCTGACAGTGGGGAAAGCCCCGACCCACTCCACAAATATAGATACTACTAATACTAATACTGATAATACTAAGCTACTGATAATATTACAGATAATCCTACGAGCTATGATGATCAAATATGTACTCGGGGTGACCGAGTCTTCTGCTGAATATTCATATTCCTAACAGGTTGTGTCGCTTAACCTTTACACAAAAGTGGCCCAGGTTTGATTCTGGGCGCATGCCCTTTTGTGTCTTTTTTCTTTGTACTCAAGACTGCTATATATGTTGGACTGAAAACGTAATAAAACAATAACTGTTGCATATATAACCTGAATAAACATAATAAAACAATAGTTGTTGCATATATAACCTGAATAAGGGTTTAGCCCGCCAGGTAACATACCGGTTTTTAATCTAGAGGTCTCGTGTTCAAATCCCGTAAATGATATTTTTGATATCACTTTAACTTATAATATTTTTGATCCAAACTAATACATTTTTATAACTATTGACAAAAATGTCAAAATTATATATTTACCACACATTTTATTCGCAACGTCGTCAAATTAATATAATTAGTAAATATTATTAAAATCCAATAAAAGACAAAAATTAAAAGAAAATATTTATAACAAAAGTTAATATAAATATTTTCTAACTTATCATCCGCTAACTTTTGAGATATATAAACTCATTTAGATTTATATGTACCACGAAACGTCGTTAATATAAATACTTAAAGTATTTTGTATTATGGACCAATGACTTGTAATTTTTCGCAAATACTCTATTGTGAATACTTTCCGTACATAGTTGTCTGGTTACTCCTGAATCGGAAAATTACTCGTCACGAATACTTTTATATACTCTTATATATAATTGTACATTTGTCCAAGAGCCAATACTTACAGATATATTTTTATTTTTGAACTTTAAGTATTTGCCACACAAGCAACATTAAACACAACCACTTATAAACACTTAAACTTGTTTAAACACTTTGAGTCGTTAGTACACAAAACTGTAAACTAAGAATTGTCATACTAATTTAGGTCGCATGTCGGTGCCGTACACTTTTGCCACTTGACTTTTCATTTCAGAGGACTATTTCTGAGGTGAGTTCGTAGCCCCACTTTTAACTTGCATTTGCTTTGCAAACTTTGGGGTGAGAAACATGCTTGCTTTTATGGACCATTTAAACAATGCTTTTGTTTGAAAAACTATTACGTGTTAGCCTAAGTACTGTATCCCAATTATGCCCATACTCATGTACCGTTAGTTCCTGCTGGGAAGCACGAGTGATATAAATAGATCTATTGAGGGTGACACCTCCATCCGTGTTGGAGAGCCAACTATCCAGATAAGACAAACGGATGTATACCATGCCGAATTACAAGTGTCACGGGATAGAACACTTGTCAGGCCTTATTATTACATGAACTCATTTCATGCATACTGTCGTAGCTTCGGTAACATGAAACTTAGCGCAGCGTAGTAGACTTTCGTATAACATTATGCACATTATAATGTCAACTCGTAAACTTATTGGTCCAACTTTACTGCTTACTGTAAACCTATGAACTCACCAGCTTTTTGCTGACTTTTATCATGTTTTCTTAGGTGTTTAATTGTTTAATGTATGATGATGCAAGACAACGCTTGGCAGGGACATAGGCATACTTTTGGAGTGTATACATAACACTCATGACCAATGTTTTGTAATGGGACAACTTAAAACTATGATGGGCCTTGTATTCCGCATTCATAATTATGTAAAACTTATGTTTTGATTAATGAAACTTTAAAATGGATTAGATAATCTGTTCTCTATTACTTGTGTTGTGATTCCAATAAGTAGCACCCCAATATCTCTTCCGTTGCATTCTGATTTGGGGGTGTTACAAATACGAATACATCAAATCTTATCTATACATATCAAATACATATCCTATAAGCAGCAGTAACCTTGAGCAGCACTAAGTTACACTAGCAGTCTTAACTTTTGCACCAGCAGTAGTGACTTCCTCAGCAGTCTTAACTTTGTATTGGTAGTAGTAACTTTGAACTAGCAGCATTAAAACACCTAGTGTATATTCAGTGAAGTTCTTCAGCAGTTGTAACTTTGTAAGAGCAGTTGTAACTTTGTAAGAGCAGCAGTAATCAAACATGAGCAGCAGTAACAACAAGAAGGCTTTTAATCCCAACAATCCTCCCCTAAACTTGATATTCTTCTTCAAAATCATCAAGTTTCTTCATTTAAAGCTTAATAATCACCAGGAGGATGCTTCCAAACACTTCACTTCTTGTTAAGTAGTTTCTCCATTTTCTTAAGAAGTTGATAGGCCATTTCAGTAAAATAATCAACTTGAAGCTTCTTCTTCAGCATCATATCAATTGTAGACAATGTGAGGGGATATGTCTTCTCCATCAACATGTAGACCACCATAGACTGCATCATCAAGGAATGAACTCCACATGAGTCATATAACTTCCATTCCAAAACTTTGTAACCATGTTGTCTTCTCCATATTTCATCCTCTACATGTGGTTCAAACATAGTCTTCATATCACCCCAAAATACATAATCATGATCATTTGTTGTCCTTGCTGACCCACACTTAGCTTTGACCAATTTCCAGAGATCTTCCAAATCTTCCCTGTCAAAGCTCTTAAGCATGTGATCAAAGATAGTATACAGTTGTGAACTTCCATAAGCTCTTGTGATTTTCTTGTAGAGTTTCTTGTTTTCTGTATATATCTTCCAATCAACAATCTTTGGAGGCTTAGAAGCTAAAGGAATAGCATCAATTGTTGGTTCTTCATCATCAGGAATAACTACCATCAGTTGTTTAAGCTCTGCTATTTCTTTATCATCTTTCACCTTTTGCTTCTTTTGGACCTCTTGCTTTAGCTTAGTCCCTGCTCTCTTTTCTTTTCCTTCCACCAACTCTGTGTCTTGATCAATAAATGTGTTTACCCTTTTGAATGCTCTGTCAAATATTACTTGAATGGATTCAAAACTCTTGTTCTTCAAAGCATTGAGCTTGTATCCTTCCATATTCTTCAGGTAAGTGCACATGATCTTTCTTTATTGAGCTTGTTTTGGTGGCTTATTTCTTTTCTCCTCTGCTCTCTTAGCTACAAAGTATTTTCTCTTCTTCTCTAAGAATTCTACAAATAACTTTGCCTTTTCAGCCTCAGACAACTCCTCTCTTTCTTCTGCTTGCATTTGTTCAGGCAATAGATGATCAGCATCTATCTTTGCCTGTATGTCATCCCATGTGTTTATTAAGGCAATGTTGGCTTCTTCTTCTTTTTGAGCATTTTCTCTTGCAAGTCTTTCTTCCTCATCAAACTCAGCTTGTAGTCTTTTAGCTTCTTCTTCATCAAGCTTGATTTGATCTTTCTTACTCACAGGTTGTGAGGATGTAATACACTTGGTAGGATGTTAGTCCTTTATAACGTATGTATATGATACTTTGAGTGAATATGATTAAGTATGCGGAATCTACTTAATCACACTTAGAAGGATATTGGTTATGGAAATGGAACAGTAATGTTTGAGTAATGAACAATGAACACAGAAAGTATAACATCAAACGATTCAATATTATTGAGAATAATACGAGTGATCTTCACTATCACTAGGGTTACAAACCTTGAATCTCTATTACAAAGAAAAATTATTTTCTATTGTATTTTATCAACTCAGTTAGTCAATGTCTAAATGTTACACATTAAGCACACTTGCTAACTAATGTCTAACTCTCTATTTTTGAAATATCTAAGTACATGCACACTTGAGTACTCGACTACTTGCTAGCTTATGTGTGTCAGTAGCTTAAGATACAACTTGTTCTGAGTTTACAACTTGTTAACTGAACACATATCTAAGATATTGTCTACCTTATATATTTTACTTTTATACACAAATATCTTATACATACTTATCCATCCAGCAGTAGGATGACTCACTCCAATAGCAGTATCTGATACACTAGCAGTACTATCCTTGCGGCAGCAGAATCTCTAACACTAGCAGTAGAATCGAATACACTAGCCGTAGTATCAACACTTAGTGTATTTCTTGAGTAGTACTAACCTTGTGAACATTTAATTCCCAATACTAATCTTCAGAACATTTAATTCCCAACAATCCTCCCCTAAACTTGTGATTTATCCCAAATCAACTAGTTTCTTCTGAATTAAATGAGGATTGTGAAGATCTTTCAAACACTACATAGTCAGACTCTTGATCTGAGCTTTCCTTTGTTCTGTAAGATTAAGTATCTTTCTGACCACCTCATCTGCCATCTGTGTATCACATTCAGCAATAACATCATCTTCTTTGTCTTTAACACAAGCAGTACCTTACTCATGCTCCAAGAAGTCAAGTCATCTCTAAGCAAGCCATGCAAGTGATGAACAAACGTAGTGAACTGAAATTGAAACTGAAAGAACTTTCTTCATTTGTATTGCTTCATCCCTTCTGAATATGTATAATACTCCAGAATCTTTTCCAAATTTCCAATGTGATCTTGAGACAAAGCTTTATCATTTTAAGTCAAAGATGTTCGAACATGAAGAAGAAAGATGAAAGAGCTTATTTCTAGCATCCACCATCATCTTGTATGCTCTTGTCTTTTCTTTAACTTGATCAATTTGGGCATTCTTCTTCCCCAATCTTTCTCCTTGTTTGATCAATTTTCCTCCACTGAATCTGAGCATATAAACCACAATCTTTCATCCCTTGTTTGGTTAATCTTCCTTCTCAGGACTTTATTTCCTCCCCTGTTTGGAAGATCTCTTACCATCATCTGAACTTTTTCTTTGAAAATTTCTTGAGTTCATCTTCCATTTAGAACAGCTTATCAGACAATATTGTACATGTAGCCATCAATTCCTTAAATTTCAAATGTTGCCCTCATCACTTCCAGGTGTGTTAACTCCTGTGAGAGGTGAATCAGGGGGCAATAACTCATAATCCATCATTAGATGGGTTTCTGAGCCATTATGAATCCAAAAGATTTTAAGAAACTTTTGACTTAGCAGTATGAACTTGATTTTAATGAAAAACAATACTGCTAACAACAATTTTGAAGGGATTAAGTGTGTAACAGACACTTAATCAAGATTTCGGTTAAATTTAACATCTGGTTGTGTGAGAACCAATGTTTTCAGTTATAAATAACTGCATGTGTACAGATAAACCCATTCAAAGGGCTTTCTTGACAGGGTTTCCAGCTCGTGGCAATTGTTGCCTCTAACACAAGTGTTAGATTCACTTTTGCTCGCTATTCTTTCTATCAGATGTCCTTAGACTTGCTCATTATACTAATTAAAGTATAAAATGATAGAAAGTGAGTTGAGTCAGTTACTATCTGACCAACTGAGCCATCAAGTCAATGTGAAACATCATAATCAGGTTTCAAGAAAGAAGTTTTAAAGAATCAATTAACTTAGGTGTAAACCTTTGTTAATGAATTCCCAAACTCTGTCCATCATGAACCAATTATGTCAGCAATTTGTATCATCATTCTGCTGCTCATACATTTCACTTGAAACTTCCTTTGTGCTCAAATGTTCATACCTGAAATGGTTAGTCCAAAACCAAGAAAACAAAATGCAAGGCATTTGTCTTATAGCAGTAGAATTATATGACTAACAGTATGAACAAAACAATAAAAATTTGTACTAGCAGTACAAACTTTTCAATAACAGTACTAATTTACAAAGCTAGCAGTACAAACGTAATTTATTTACAAAAACTACACAGATTAAAAATTTTAAGGATTAAGCATTCCAATACTTGCTACCAAGTATTGAAATCTTCCTACATCAAAAGCTTTTGTGAGAAGATCTGCAAAGTTGTGATCAGAATCAATTTTAATAACTTGAATCAACTTTTTCTCATTGCAGTCTCTAATAAAATGATGTCTAATTTCAATGTGTTTTGTTTAGAGTGTTGCAATGGATTTTTAATTATGCAAATTGTACTACTATTATCAATATATATGACAGTGTTCATAAAATTGTACCCATAGTCAAGAAGTTGATTTTGAAGCCAAAGTACTTGACCACAGTAACTTGCAGCAGCTACATATTCAGCTTCAGTTGTTGAAGTAGCCACAATTGTTTGCTTCTTACACTGCCATGAAATGAGTCTACATCCAAGGAATTGACATCCTTCAATTGTTGACTTTCTATCCAAGCTTGCACCTGCATAATCACTATCTGAATATGCTACCAAGTCAAAAGGTGATTCCCTAGAATACCATAGACCTAACCTAGGTTGACCCTTGAGATATCTAAAGATCCTCTTGACAGCTGTTAAGTGAGAAACCTTAGGAGTTACTTGAAATCTTGCACAAGCACAAACAGAGAACATGATATCAGGTCTTGATGATGTGAGATACATCAAAGAACCTATCATAGATCTGTATGTGTGTACATCCACATTTTCTCCATCTAATTCTTTAAGAAGAGGCTTCTCAGAGTCCATTGGTTTGCTTGCTACCTTTGAATCAGCAAATTGAAATTTCCTTAGAATCTCTGCAACATATTTATCTTGGCTGATAAATTTGCCTTCATTTGATTGCTTAACTTGCAGACCCAAAAAGAATGTAAGTTCCCCCATGGAACTCATCTGAAACTTATCATGCATAAGTTTCTCAAACTCTAAACACATCTCCTTCCTTGTAGATCCAAAGATGATATCATCCACATACACCTGAACAAGCAGAAGATTCTTCTTGTGCTTCTTGATGAATAATGTCTGATCTATCTTGCCTCTTTGAAATCCATTTTCAATTAAATAGGAAGCCATTGTTTCATACCATGCTCTTGGTGCCTGATGAAGGCCATAAAGAGCCTTGAAAACCTTGTACACCTTGTCTGGATGTTCTGGATCAATAAAACCTGGAGGTTGTGATACATACACCTCCTCTTCAATAGTACCATATAAGAAAGCACTCTTGACATCCATTTGATAAATTGTGAAGCCCATAAATAAAGCATAAGCTAAAAATAATCTAATGGCTTCAATTCTTGCTACTGGAGCAAAAACCTCTTCATAGTCTATCCTTTCCTTTTGTGTGTACCCTTGGGCTACAAGTCTAGCCTTGTTTCTTATCACTATGCCCCTTTCATCCCTTTTACTCCTTGATGAACTCAAATAAGTACATTTTATTATCATCATTTATCCTATTTATTTGACTTGTTTTATTATATTATATATGAGAATTGATACGTTAATGTTTACTTTTGTAATTCTCAGGTAAAAACAAGTATTATGTGAAACTTGGCGATTTTGGACTAATTATGGAGCAAAACAAGCAAGATGTTAAGAGTCTACTGAAATGTACAAGATCAAGATCATTTTGCTCCAGATACGCCGCAACATACTTCTTACATACGGTGTATCACTATCAAGATTTCACAAGTTACAATCCAAGATAGCAAAGGACATGCGCCGCATAGAGAAATGGAGTTACGCCGCATCTTAAGGCGGTGTACGAATATTCCTGAATATATTAATCTTGGACCCCAAGCGAAGTTAAGTCAATGCGCCGCATCCACTTATCCTATGCGCCGCATCTAACCCTCAGACAGAAACTATAAATACCCCAAAGTCAGACGAATTTGAGAGGTTGGACAGTGCAAGATACCATACGTACGAGTACCAAACCAGAGACGAATTCAGACGTATTAGCAGCACAAGACACACCCTGAACGAAGATACAAGAGCTGTAAGAAGTTCCTGCATGTATTCAATTCATTAAGTAGTTTTGTTTTATTGTATTAGTACACTTTAATTCATCAGGATTGATGGGCTGATGTCATGTGACTACGGAATATCATGCGCACCCCTTAAAATTGCTTTCCCATTAATTAAAGTTTATATGTTGATGTCTTTGGTGACTTTTATTAGTGCATTGATAACCTCTGTGTCAAGCTGAGCATTGCTTGGGTCGCCATGCCCCTTCCTCGCCTATTTAAGAGACGCTAAATAAATAGGATAGACATAAGTAATCATTAAGGGTTTACTCGCCGATAAGATTAGAGCCAACGAGAAAGGTTTAATTATATACACTTCATATAAAACTAGCAATAAAACAAGTGACAAGCTACTTAACTATAAGGACAGGTCTTCTTATTGTCTCGAGTATCTATCTGTGTACGTGTGTGCTAATCGCTGATTCGTGCTCATTAGTTTAGTTTTCTATTTAATCATAACCAAACTGTGCTAGTCTCTCAGGCTGAACCCCCTTGCGTTAGATTAGGTTGTACAGCTAACTTAAGATATTAAAATACTGATTAGAATAACTAGATAATATGTTCTACTCTTAGTGATCGACACTCTACTTACCATTATATTCATACTGACCGAGTACACTGCTCGTTAAGTGTGTGTGTTATTGATAAGTCGGCTAAATATAAATTTAAAACTTGAGTAGGCATTAATACTGCTAAACCGCAACGACACGCGCACGCATCACTCCTGAAAACCCATTTAGTGCCAATTACCCTTACACCCTTGGGTAAATCTACTAGCACCCAAACCTTCTAAATTTTAAATTGGAGAAGCTCCTCTTGCATAGCTTCTACCCAGCTTGAATCATCTAAGGCTTTAAGAACATTTTTGGGTTCTGCTTGTGAGAGAAAACATACAAATAAGCAAGAGTTTGCATACTTATGCTGCTTTGATGCATAAAGAGCATCAAGAAGCCCTTGTTGGTCTGAAGACATAATTTGCTTCCTTTTCTTCACACCAGATTGTACATCTCCAATCACATTGTCCAGGGAGTGGACTTTGTGAATCCTTGTGTGTGGTGTAGAAGGAACATGATAGTCAGGTGGGAGATTGTTGAAATCCACCTCATCTTCTGAGAATTCTGCTTCATTTGAGTCTGATGGGCCAGCAATAGAAACATTTGGCCTAGCAGTAGAAACATTAAGCCTAGCAGTAGCTTGCTCTGTCTCAGCAGTACTATCATCTTTAGAACTGTTAACTGGATTTTCTTATTCCTTAGTTCCATCTTCCTTGTTTTCATCTTCAATCCCTTCTTTAGTTTCATCAGAAGAAGGTTCATCATTTATTGAAGGTGACTCCACACTTGTCCATATTGGCATCATCACATAATCTTGATCTTTCTCTTTTCTTAACCCTACCTCATTTGTTGCATCACCATCTTCAGAACCTGAAAAATCATTATTTTCTGCAACAACAGGCACATAATTCATTGATTGGGTTAGGGTCTCAAGATCAAATAGCTATTTAGGACCTTCACATGCTACATTGGATTTGTTCTCTAAAAATTCCACATGTAGGTTTTCCTCTACTCTCCTAGTTCTTGAGTTGTACACTCTAAATGCTTTGCTATTAAGAGAATATCCAACTAAGAATCCTTCATCTGCTTTACCATCAAATTTGCCTAGATGGTCTAAGGTATTCAGAATTGTCACATGACATCCAAAAGGTCTAAGAAATCCTATTACAGTAGTTCTAACTCTAAAAAGCTCATATGACGTCTTATTGTGAGACTTAACTACTAAAACTCTGTTCTGGACATAGCAAGCAGTATTAACTGCTTCAGCCCGAAAAGTGATAGGCAACTTAGAGTCAGCTAACATGGTTCTAGCAGCTTCTATGAGTGTCCTATTTCTCCTCTCAGCAACTCTATTCTGCTGATGAGTTCTAGCAACACTAAATTCTCTTCTAATACCCTTTTTTTTGCAAAAATCATCTATAACTCTATTCTTAAACTCTGTCCCATTATCACATCTAATGACTTTTACTTTCTTGTTTACTAGGTTTTCTATCTCTGTAATGAATGTCTTAAGAATGCTAGAAGTCTCATCCTTAGAACTTAAAAAGAAAACCCATGTAAATCTGCTATAGTCATCAGTAACAACTAGACAAAATCTTTTATGCTTAATACTACTCACATTTGTAGGTCCAAATAAGTCCATATGAAGCATAAACAATGATTGATCAATAGAGTTAAAAATTTTGGGCTTACAAGTGGCTTTATGTTGTTTGCCTTTAAGACAAGCAATGCATGTTTGGTCATTTTCAAATCTTTTCTGAGGTAAACCTCTTACCAAACCATCTTTGACAATTTTATTTATGGTTTTGAAATTAATGTGACCAAGCCTCCTATGCCATTTTATTGACTCATCCAATGTGGCTTTAGCAAGCAAACAAGTAAGATTCTCTTTAGGAACAATGTTCTTCATATCAACACTATACATGTTGCCCTTTCTTAGAATTTTAAAAAGTACTTGACTTTCATCAGGCATCTTAAAATCAGAAGAAAGCACAAGACATTCAGTGTCAGTAAAAAGAACTTTGTTCTTTTTGTCACACATTTGTGAGACACTAAAGAGATTATACTTAAGTTCTTGTACAAAGTACACATCTTCAAAGTCTAAATTTCCAGTCTTAATGGTACCTTTACCGAAAATTTTGCCACTAATACCTCCTCCAAAGCTAACATATCCTCCATCCAGAGGAGTAAAGTCTGAAAGGTATGACATGTTGCCAGTCATGTGCCTTGAACATCCACTGTCTGAGAATCCTTGATCTTCTTGTTTAGCATTTGAATGTTCCTGCACATGAAATAAGGAATATTAGTTTCCTTTGGGGACCCAAGCCATTACTGACTTGGATCTGCCTCTTGCATCAATGTAATTAAGTTTCTTTAAAATAATTGATGCACCATTGGGTTTAATTGGTCTCCAAACCCAACATGCTGAGGCCTTAACAGCATTTGCCCTGTTTTTCCTAGCAGCAGTATGAACTGCTTGCCTAGCAGTAGAAACTGCAGGCTTTGCAGTTGTACCCTTTGGTTTCCAAATTTGTTTTTGGACCACTGCTTTTGATTGAAAGGGCCTTTCAACAGTTGTTGGTGCATGTTTGTAAGTTGTTTTTGCACCTTTAACTGTTGGTTTGGGGTAAACAGACTGATATGGTGTAGCAGTAGAAACTGCTTGTCTAGCAGTAGGAACTACTTTTGTGCCAGACTTGAATGAAACTGCTCTGGGTTTTGTTCTAGTAAAATTAGAGTGACTTTTAGTTATATGCCTTTTTAAATTCACCCTATTGTTTGAATACCCAGATACCCATTTGTTACAGAAAGCTTCAAGATGATCAAAACTTCTACAAGTGTAACAAGCTTTGTTATAAAAGACAAAGTCATCACCTAGTTGGTGAGACTTAAGGCCATTCCAATTCCTTTGGTTGCCTCTGGGCTTGTTTGTGGTTCTATATTGCTCACAATATCTTACTGGTTGCCTAACATGTTTAACATTGGTTTTAGGCCTATCAGTATCATTTTTGACCAACTTAGGAACACTTGTTCCTGCTTTCTTAAGAACATCATGTTTAGACATAACCTGTTCTTTCTCATCATCATCAGAAGTCCAGTCCTCAATGATTGGACCATCTGAGTTCTTATTAGAGGACACCTTGTCCTCAGGGAGTGAAACATCACTTGTACTCTCAAAAACTTCTTCTACCTTAGGACTCTAAGTAGACTTAGAACCATATTCAAATTTTGGTTCTTGAAACTCTTCTAAACCTGTGTGAGCTAGGTCAATACCTGGAGGTGAAGGAACACCTATGTATGGTGGAGGAACAGACTTGTAACCTATATCAGATTTAGCTTTATTGACTACTTGAGCTTCCCAAATTTTATTGATTCCATCTGAGGCATGAGCTAAAGTATCTATTGTTACCTTAACATTTTCATTTACCTTTTTGACCTTTTCTAGTTCTTCTTTGAGCACACAAATTACATCCATTTTGTACTCTAAATCTCTTTTTAGCACAGCTATGTCATCACTAAACTTAGATTCATTTCCTCTATAATGCAAAATTTGTGTTTCAAGAACAGCTAAACCTCTTTTATGATTAGATAAGTTATAGCATGTGTCATGTAGCTCTAACAGTTGATCATCAAATTGCTTTTTAAGTTTTTCAAAAGCTTTAAGAGCAGAGCAAGATTCAGAACAACTGATTTTAGAATTTACCTCAGTATCAGTAAAGGCCATCAATGCAATCTCAGTTGCCACCATTGCAGCTTCTGTTGGTGCTTCCTCTTCATCAGCCATGAAGCTCCAATCATAGCTAACACCATCAATAGCTAGCATAGCCTTTGGCTCTTCCACTGTGACTTCCTTCTTCTTATCTTGCTTATACCATGTGGTCCTATTATCCTGCTTTCTTGGCTTTCTGCACTCTCTTGCAAAGTGTCCCAACTTGTGACAATTGAAACACTCTACTTTCATCTTATCAAACCCAGCAGTTTCATTACCATTAATGGTAATCTGCTTTCCTGTTCTTTGCCAAAACTTCTTAGCCCTCATGCTAAGTAAAGCAACCTGCCACTTGATATCCATCTCTTCTAAATCATCATCATCCACCTGTTCAAGGTCTTTATGAGTTAGAGGAGAACCACTAGTTTGACTGGTTAGAAATGCATAGAATGTTGAATCTCCAAGTCCAGCAACATTCTTCTGTGAACTAGCAGTAGAACCACCAAAGCTAGCAGTAGAAACACCTTCAACATCATCTACCTCTTCTGTATTACTAATGCTGGGAGATGACATAAGTGCCACATTCCCAGAACTAGTACTGTAGCTTCCAGACTTCTTCAAACTTTGTTCAACAATTTTGAAATTGTTGTACAAATCATTGAGTTTCATGGTTTCAATGTCTGGCTTATTCATCCAGACAACCACATGAGTGTTGAATTCTGCAGGTAGACTTCTTAAAAACTTCATGTTGAGATCTTCCTTAGCTATCTCAACTCCCAACACAGCTAACTGACTGACAAGCTTGTGTAATCTTGTGAACAACTTATCAAGAGATTCATTGTTGTTTGAGCTAAAGTTTTCAAAACTTTGTTTCAGCAATGTCTTCTGAGTCTTCTTGGTAGTTTCATTACCACCAAACCATGCACATATCTCTTCAAACAGAGTTTTTGCATCAGGATACTTGCTAAAAGATAGCATCTGTTCACCAGGAATAGTCATAAACAACAAATTCCTTGCCTTTTGATCATTCCTCTTTTGTATCCTTTCATCATTGGTAACTGGTCCAGTGTTCCTTTTCTGAACTGTTTTGCCATCAACAATGGATTCTGTAAGACCTGGTGTAAAAGAATCACCATACAGAATAATATCCCAGAGAGCATAATCTTGAACCAAAAAGTATTGTTCAATCCTTAGCCTCCACAACTCAAACTCATTTTGTTTGAGCATAGGTAACTTTGCAGCAATGTTTGTAGACTGAGTATTCTCCATCTCCATTTCTTCTTCTTCTTCTAAATCGAAGATATCAGCCTGTCTCTGATACCACTTGTGAGTATGTAATACACTTGGTAGGATGTTAGTCCTTTATAACGTGTGTATATGATACTTTGAGTGAATATGATTAAGTATGCGGAATCTACTTAATCACACTTAAAAGGATATTGGTTATGGAAATGGAACAGTAATGTTTGAGTAATGAACAATGAACACAGAAAGTATAACATCAAACGATTCAATATTATTGAGAATAATACGAGTGATCTTCACTATCACTAGGGTTATAAACCTTGAATCTCTATTACAAAGAAAAACTATTTTCTATTGTATTTTATCAACTTAGTTAGTCAATGTCTAAATGTTACACATTAAGCACACTTGCTAACTAATGTCTAACTCTCTATTTTTGAAATATCTAAGCACATGCACACTTGAGTACTCGACTACTTGCTAGCTTGTGTGTGTCAGTAGCTTAAGATACAACCTGTTCTGAGTTTACAACTTGTTGACTGAACACATATATAAGATATTGTCTACCGTATATATTTTACTTTTATACACAAATATCTTATACATACTTATCCATCCAGCAGTAGGATGACTCACTCCAACAGCAGTATCTGATACACTAGCAGTAGTATCCTTGCGGCAGCAGAATCTCTAACACTAGCAGTAGAATCGAATACACTAGCAGTAGTATCAACACTTAGTGTATTTCCTTGAGTAGTACTAACCTTGTGAACATTTAATTCCCAATACTAATCTTCAGAACATTTAATTCCCAACACAGGTTCTATTAATATGCCTTTACCTTTGCCCTGTGGTTGTTGTGAAGATATTGTTGTTGCACTTGGCTCTCTGATAACAACCCCCTTCTCCTTGGGTCTTGTGCTTTTAAAAGATTCAAGAGCTTGAGCCATAGTCAGATCATCATCAGTAGTTGTAGCAGCAGCACTAACAGATGTTGCAGCACTAGCAGTACTAACTTTTTCACTAGTAGCACTAACTTGAACAACATCGACAATTAACTTAGCAGTACTAACCATATCAACAACTTCTTCAACAACAGTTTCTTCAACATTTATACCTTCATCAACATCTACCATCCCTGTATCCAACACCTTCTCACCCATAGGATCAATCCTCCCCTATTTGGATGCATCCTCACCTAAACTTTCTTCATCTTCTGAGGATTCTACCCTTGCAGTTCTACTAACCTTATATAATCTTTTTAGTTTATAAGTTCTTGACCTCTTCTTGTGCTCAAGTTTCTTGACCTTCTTCTTTAAATGTGTGATTTCATGTTGTTGAGAGGTCACTGTCTTCTTCAAATCAAGAACCTGGTTTTGTAGATTGGTATATTGTTCCATCAATTCATTAAGTTTCATGCTATCCTCATCACTTCGAAGTGTGTTACCTCTTCCGAGTGGTGAATCATTGGATAGTTTAGATACATTGTCAAACCTAGTTTGAGCAATAGTATCCCCCATGGTTTCTTGGCACCTGGGACCATCACCTGAATTAGTTCCTTGGGAACTAGATTCATTAGATGTTACCTTGGATTGGGTCTTACTTATGTTACCACTGACCTGCTCTGCTTCTAAGATAGAAGCAGTAGTGGCAGCCCTCACTAATATGTCACTCCTCTCCTTATTGACAGCCTCATCTGCAACAATGTCTGTAGGTGCACTAGACTGAGGTATCTCAGTGCCCTTTCTCTTAGGATTCCTAGGTTTTTGGGTCTTTTGGGGTTGAGATGTGGATGTTTGTAAAATGGTGTGTGTGTGTGTGTTGGGGATCAGTGGGAATGGCTGAACCTTCACCTATTTGTTGTTGGCTTTGTACCACCATTGTTGGAAATAAAGGTGTTACAGTACCAGAAAAACCTTTACCTACCCTTCTCATATTAGCAAAAATCTTTTTAGTGTGAGAGGGTGTAACATATATTCTTTTATGAGTTGGTTTTTCAACAAAATATTTGTCCACAAAAACTTGTAAAAACCTTGGATACATTAAAATTTTGCCAGACAAATTATCTAAGTTTCTAACCATACTGTCAAAAATCAATTTAGAAAAATTAAACTTTTGGTTTGTAGCCAAGCAGATAATGGCAAATGCCATAGTGCTGCTAAACTCATTCCATGCAGTAGTCTTAGGACTCAAACACTACAAGATAGTATGAATTAGGAATTTCCATTGATGGGAGAAGAATGCTTTAAAAAAAGTTAATTTATCAGAAGGTTTCTCATACCCCATCAATGCAAGGTTTTCAAAAATGGTAGAATTTGAGAAACATTCAATACCTTCCTCATCTGCTAGTCGAAGATTTCTTCTAACAGATATTTCAGTAATGATTATATCCTTGCCATCTACTACGGCATGTATATGTACTTCCTCATTGATAGTTTTGACCATAGCAGAAGACCAAAAATGTTCAATGCAAGAAATATATATAGTAGGATTGACCGTTAAAGCATACCTTATAGGGTGTGCATTCAAAAAATCTACTATTTCTTCAAACCCTTCACTTTCAGTGGATTTGGACAAGAACGCGGCCATATTATGTAAATCAGCAAATTTAAGAGTCGCCATTATGTTGGTTTTTGAGATTTGTGCTGGGTTTTGTGATTGGATGATAAAATTGAGTTAGGGTTTGTTATGAAAGAGTATTTGAATGAATGAAATCGATTAAATGAGTGAATGAATGATATAAACCCTTATCGAAGTATTTTTGATAAGTGCCCTGAACAATCCAGCAGTAGTAAGTTATGCCTAGCAGCATTAACTTTGAGTTACCAGCATTAACTCCAATTCTATTCCAAACACTTGTCTATCATCAATCTAACACTTTTCTTTGCTTATCTTGCAAAATGTTAGTCCAAAAACCAAGAAAACACAAAGCCATAACAATTTCACAATTATCACAATATTAATTATACCTAACAGTATTAAGTATAACCAACAGCAGAAACTTAGCAGTTTTAAGTATAACCAGCAGTACTAATTAGACTTAACAGCAAAAACTTTTAATAACATGAATAACAATACTAATTCATACAAAATGTTTCAAAAACATAACGAGATAAGAAATTTTAAAGATTTAACATTCAATACTAGCAATCAAATATTGAAATCTACTCACATCAAAAGCTTTTGTAAGCAAATCTGCAACATTCTTGTCAGTATGAATTTTAACCATTTGAATCAATTTCTTTTCATTGCAATCTCTAATAAAATGATGTCTGATCTCTATATGCTTTGTTTTTGAATGAAAAACAAGATGTTTAATTATGCAAATAGTAGTGTTATTGTCAATAAAGATCTTGGTATGCATAAAATTGTACCCATAATCAAGTAGTTGATTCTGAATCCAAAGCACTTGTCCACAACAACTTGAAGCAGCCACATATTCAGCTTCTGTTGTGGAATTTGCAACTACTGTCTGTTTCTTGCACTGCCATGATATCAATCTACATCCAATAAATTGACAACCTCCTGTTGTAGACTTCCTATCAAAGCTTGCTCCAGCATAATCACTATCAGTGTATGCTACCAAATCAAAAGGAGAATCTTTTGGATACCAAAGGCCCAATTTTGTTTGACCTTTTAAGTACCTAAAAATCCTTTTCACATCATGAACATGTGAAGCTTTTGGATTGACTTGGTATCTAGCACACGCACACACTGCAAATATGATATCAGGTCTTGAAGATGTAAGGCACATCAATGAACTAATCATTGACCTATACAAATGAACATCCACTTCTTTACCATCTTCATCCTTGAGCAGAGGCTTTCCAGTTTCCATTGGTGTGCTTGCAGTCTTGACTTCTGTAAACCCAAATTTCTTTAAAATTTCAGGAATATATTTATCTTGACTAATAAATATGTCATCCTTCTGCTAATTCACTTGTAATCCCAAGAAGAATGTAAGTTCTCCCATAGAACTCATCTGAAATTTATCATGCATCAACTTCTCAAATGCAATTCATAGCTCCTTCTTTGTTGAACCAAAGATGATATCATCCATATAAACTTACACCAGCAAAATGTCACCTTTGTGCCTTTTGATGAATAAGGTCTTGTCAATTTTTCCTCTTTGAAACCCATTTTCCAACAGATATGTTGACAAGGTTTCATACCAAGCTCTAGGAGCTTGATGTAATCCATACAGTGCTTTTTCAACCTTGTATACTCTATCAGAAAAGTCTGGATCTTCAAATTCTAGTGGTTGACATACATACACCTCTTCTTCAATCTTCCCATAGAGAAAAGCACTCTTTACATCCATGATGTGTTCGATCTTAGAGGGTGTATATATTATATCCCAATTTCACTCAAATTTTAAAATTTTTAATTGCCTCGTTACCGATTTTCTAAGAAACACATACGAGCAAGTATACTCGTTCGATTGTAGTATTGTTGATGGTAAATAAGGATTGTCCCAAGGGACTACTAGTTTTGGTTTTAGTAATTTTTAATAGTAGCAATAGAATAGTACTTAAGATTGTCACGATCAAAAGCACTAGAAGTGATTTAAACAAACAATGGTTTCAATTCAACTCAATCAAGCCAACGAACAATTAAATAAATGAATACTTGTTTAGGAACCATGACTAATCGTGATAGAATGTAGAACATGTTTAGGTGAAACTTAGAAAGCACATATCAATTTTCACAAGGACTTCTAGTCAATGGGTCATATCAAGAAAATCCATGTTTCTACTAATTTCATGGGTGAGTCCTTTCGGCCAAATCTCATCCCACTACGCTAGCTCTTTTGTAATCAAATGTATGAAAAAGTCGATTAGTTAAATTAGTTCTTACGAGTCTTTTCAACCCAATCTCGTGATTAAATATTTCCGAATCCATTTAAAAACTTGCATACTTGATATTCGTCACTTATCAAATACCAATTCGTTTGTCACTAACTATTGGAATTAAACAATTATTAGAAATCTTTTCAACCTTTAAATCCAATAATATTTAACCAACAAATTTTAGGACACGAATTATATTTAAACAAACTCATAAAAATAACCACTTTTTCTAACCAACTAAACGTCCAACATTCATACGAAAGTCACATCATTCCCAAACAAGTATCACGAATCATTCCATAACAAGCATCAACATAAAACATAACATTGCATTCAACTTAAACAAGTCCAACATGATTAATTAATAATAAAGAAAATTACCCAAAAGTAAGATTACAATGAGTAATGAAAGAGTTATAGCACTCCTTGGGGCCTCCAATTGAACAAGGGAATCTTCCACCTCTTCTACTAATGATCTTCCTTGAGAATGGCAGAGATTTTTGAGTTCTTTTGGGTTTAGTAAGTAATGTGATCAAGTCCTTATGGTGTAAGGCTTGATTGTAAGTGTTGTATCAAAATGGGTGATTAGGGGTCTTATTTAAGCTTGTAAAACACCCCAAAAACTGACATATTACTTCAATTATCATAAAGGAGAGGGTAATGATCGGACTCAAGCCATTATGGTAGTTAAAGTTAAGAGTTAATGCAACTCAGAATTTCTCTAGACCTTGGGTCTGAAGTGTGGACCTTGGGTCTGGACATTGGCTAAACCTTGGGTCGAGCTCCTGGACCTTGGGTCTGAGATCCCTTCTTCGGCCTTGGGTCTGAAACGTGGACCCTGGGTCTGAAACCAACTCTTTCACATAAATTTAAACTCCAAGCTAGCATGAAACTCCAACTTTCAATACACATTTTAGCACTTAATCTTGACTTCATCCTTTCATCCTTCTCATGTACAACGGAAATAATCATATCATGAATCAATATCTTTGTTGACGATCTTTTCTTCAATATTTACTTGAATTTTATAGCTTTTCTTCGTCTTTCTTGATATTTCCTTGTACCTAGGCTTGAACACATCTTTAACAACTTTTAAGCATAAAATAATCCTAAACATAACTAAATTTCATATAAAAACACACAAATAAAGCGATAAAAATATGTACAAAATGAGCGTTATCAATCCATTTGATACACAGCAAAATCTTTAAAGGAAACATAAGCTAGAAATAGCCTAATTGCTTCAATTCTTGCAACAGGGGCAAAGACTTCATCATAGTCAATCTCTTCTTCTTGTGTGTACCATTGAGCAACCAATCTTGCTTTATTTCTTATCACAATTCCCCTTTCATCCTTTTTATTCCTGAAAATCCAATTAGTGCCTATAGCCCTTTTTCCATTTGGTAACTCCACCAAAGTCCAAAATTCTTGTAACTTGAATTGTATAAGCTCTTCCTGCATAGCCTCTATCCAGCTTGAATCCTTCAATGCTTGAATTACCTTTCTGGGTTCTACTTGTGATAAAAAGCAAGCAAACAAGCAGTTTTGAAGGTCTGTATGGTTTGTTCTTTGTTGAAGAGTACTAACAAACCCATGTTCCTTCAAATTCTTTGATATCTTTCTTGTTTGTGTAGCTGATTGCACATCTCCAATCACTTGATCAAGAGGATGATATTTATGAATTCTTGTAGTTGGAGTAGGACTGACTTGGATTGTTGTATCCAAATTGTTCATGTCAGCCACTTCAGCATCATCTTCATCATCACTTGAGTAGTCAAATATGCTACTATCTTACAAAGCAGGCATTTGTGGATCAAATGGAAGTTCAATGCTTATTTTAGGATCAACGGCATTAACTTCTATGCCAGCAACATTAATAGTTGAACTAACAGTATTAACATTGTTAGTGTTGTTTCCATCACTAGCAATATTAACATCATTAGTGTTGTTAACCTTATCTTCCTTCTCTTGATCATCACATTCACTTTCTATTCTTGGATCTTCATTAACATTCTTTTCATCATCACTTGAATTTTCATTATCACTTGAAGGTTTGAATTCATCTTCTTGAGAACTCTTTGGATCTTGGGAGAATGGTGGATCAGCAGTCCATAATGGTAGCAAAATGTAATCTTTTACAGGTACTGTCTCCTTTCTAGCTTGACCTGCACTATCAATTGCTTTTGTACTTGCAAAACCATTAGGCTGTGTACCTGCAACAACTGGCTCATAATTCATTGTTTTTGTTAGTGCATCAATATCAAATAGCCAATCTGGTCCACTACCTACAACATTAGGTGCACTCTCACTAAACCTAATATGCAAGTTCTCTTCCACTATCCTTGTTCTACTATTGAATTCTCTAAAGGCTTTGCGATTCAAAGAGTATCCAACAAAGAAACCTTCGTCAGCCTTACCATCAAATTTGCCTAAGTGATCTATGGTATTGAGAATGGTAACAGGACACCCAAATGGTCTCATAAAACTTAAAGTTGGTGTTCTACCATAAAAAAGTTCATATGGGGTCTTGTTATAAGGCTTTACTACTAACACTCTATTTGCACATAGCAAGCAGTACTAACTGCTTCTGCCTAAAAAGTAGTTGACAACTTAGAATCAGCTAGCATAGTCCTAGTAGCCTCAATTAGTGTCATATTTCTCCTCTCAGTAACTGGATTTTTTTTAGGAGTTCTAGCTACACTATATTGTCTTAAAATACCCTTCATCTCATAAAACTGATTCATCTCTCTATTCTTGAACTCGATCCCATTATTACATCTAATCACCTTAACCTTGTGATCTACTAAATTTTCTATCCTAGTTATAAAGGACTTAAGAATGCCACTAGTCTCATCCTTAGTAGCTAGAAAGAAAACCCATGTAAACATACTGAAATCATCTATGACAACTAGGCAGTACATTTTCTTCATAAGACTTTTTACAAATGTTGGACCAAACAAATCCATATGCAACATATGTAAAGGTAGACTGATTGAGTTCTCTGTTTTGGACTTACAAGAGGCTCTATGCTGCTTTTCCTTTTGACAAGCAACACAGGTTTGATCATTTTCAAAAAGTTTGGAAGGTGAACCTCTTACAAGATTTCCCTTAATCTGTTTATTCATAGTTTTAAAATTCAAGTGACCTAGCCTTCTATGCCAAAGTTTAGATTCATCAGATGTGGCTTTTGCAAAAATGCAAGTTAAACCTCCTTTAGGAACTATGTTCTTTAAATCAACACTATACATATTGTTCTTTCTAGGAACTTTAAGTAAAACTTGACTTTCATCAATTAACTTAAAGTTAGGAGATAAAACAATACATTCAGTGTCATTAAAAAGAACACTGTTCTTTTTTTCACACATTTGTGAGACACTAAAGAGATTAAACTTTAACTCTCTCACAAAATACACATTTTCAAAATCTAGATTACTAGTTTTAATGGTACCTTTTCCTGTGATTTTCCCTCCTTTGGGGTTCCCTCCAAAAGCAACATATCCTCCATTAATCTCTTCATAGTCTGTAAGATAGGACATGTTCCCTGTCATGTGCCTTAAGCATACACTATCAATCACTCCTTAATCCTGTAAATCCATTTGTGGATTGCCCTGTACATTAGGTAAGAAAATCAGTTTTTTTGGGGACCCAAGCCATCACTGACTTGGATCTGCCTTGTACATCAACATAATCAAACTTTTTCAGGGTGATTGATGCACTGTTGTGTTTAGAAACATGGTCTAAAACTTTAATCTTTAGTTTCCAAACCCAACAAGTTGAGGCCTTAACAGCATTAACATTATTTCCCTTAATAGCATTAACTATTGCTTTTGGCCTAGCAGTATTAACTACTGCTTTTGGCCTAGAAGTATTAAATGTTGTGTTCTTTTGAATGGGCCTCATAACAGTTGAATGTGCTGTTTTAGAAAGATATGACATTGATTTAGCAGCATTCACTGTTGTTTTTGAGTGAGCAGCATTAACTTGTCTAGCAGTATTAACCAATACTGTTGTTTTTGAAATATTTTGTCTAGCAGTATTAATTGATACTAAGCCAGACTTCATTAGTACTGCTCTTGGAACCATGTTCCTTTCAGCACAGGGGTGAGTCTTTTTAACAAAATTTTGATGATTCACCCTTTGAGCATTGTTCCAAACAGGTTTTACCATCCTTTGTTTTTGAAACTTTTTTTATGGTTATTGCAATCAACCTGCAAATGATCAAAACTTCCACACACATAACAGGCCTTAATAAACATCTCAAAATTGCTTTCTAATTTTTGAGAAATCATATTGTTCCAGTTTCTTTGATTGCCTCTTGGACTGTGAGTGTTTTGCCTAGGTTGCTCAACTTGTTTAACAGTTTTCCTAGCAGTTTTAGATTTGACAAATTCTCTCTTAACAATACTAGGCCTAACTGTTTTCTTTTCAATTTGAGGTTGAGACAAAACCTTTTCCTCATCATCTGACACCTAGTCTTCAATAATTGGGGCATCATCATACTTCCTAACTACCTTAGGTTCTTCTTCACTAGACTTAGCTTTACTCTTCTCAACTACGGGCTTATTAACAAACTCATCTAAACCAGTCAAAGACAAGTCAGGTGTTAGAGGCATAAATTTTCCTGTGATGGGAGGTGCAACTTCATTATAGCCTACACCACCTTTCTTGCATTTGTCAACAATCTGACACTCTATGAGCTTGTTTACACTTTTAGATGCATATTCAAATTTATCTACATTAAGTTGAATGTCATCTTTTCTTTTTGAACTATTTCAAGCTTCTTCCTAAGCTCTCTAATAGATATTTCTCCACAATGAATTTCAAATTATAAGCCTTTAATCTTTTCTCCATAAAGAGTCTCATTTGCTTTATAAAATTCAAGTTTTTCTTCCACTGACTCTAAACCTGTCTTATAACCTAGAACCATTAACTCATATATCTTTAAATCTTTTAATAGTTTATCATTTTGAGATTTAAGAGATTCAACAGTTTCCAAGCAAGATTTTGAACAAATAGAATCATTGGATACCTCTGAGTTAGAACTTGAAGATGAGTAAGCCATGAGTGCATAATTAGGCCCTTCCTCTTCATGATCACTCTAGTCATAACCACCAAGACCATCACAGGCACACTCCTTCTTGAGTTATCCTTGTTCTTGTAGTCTTGATTTCTTGGAGCTCTGCACTCCCTAGCAAAATGTCCCCTCTTGTGGCAGTTGTAACACTCCACTTTTGACTTATCAAAACCAATGTTCTCATTGCCATTGACAGTAAGCTTCCTTCCTGTATTCTTCAAAAACCTTCTAGCCCTCATAGTCAACATGGCCATTTGCCATCTCAAATCCATCTCTTCAATGTCATCTCGATGAATTTGTTGCAAGTCCTCATGTACAAGTTGAGGACTATTTGGTTTACTAGCAAAGAATGCACAAATAACAGCATCACTCAAGTTATCAATATTTGTAGAGTTAGCAGCATTAATTTGAGTGCTAGCAGCAGAAACTCCATGAGCAGTATTAACTTCTTCATTAGTGCTGCTAGAGTTGTTATTTGAAGAGGACACAAAAGCCATGTTCTGTGTGCTTGAACTTGAGCTAGACATCCCTTTTACTTCTGTTTTATACACCTTGAGATTGTTGTAGAGATCATCCATGTTCATTTTATCAAAAGCAGCTTTATCCCTCTACACAACAGCATGTGTGTTCTATTCAGGTGACAAACTTCTTAATAACTTTTGATTAACATCTTCTTGTGAAAGCTTTTCACCCAAAAGCTCCAACTGACTCACAAGCTTTTGAAGCCTGTCAAAAGTTTGATCCAGCATCTCTGAGCTTGGGGCAGAGAAGTTTTCATATTGCTGCTTTAAGAGATTCTTCTTAGTCTTTCTTGTAGCATCATTCCCACCAAATCTCTTTTCTACAGCTTCCAGCAACAGCTTAGCATCTTTTATGGAGTTAAACTTTAACCGATGTTCATTGGGAATGCCCATCATTAAAGTACTTCTTGCTTTCACCTCCAGTCTTCTCTGAGCCTTATCTTCAGCAGTTGAAATAGGCAACACTGTCACAACACATTCCACTTCTTTTGTTTTTGGCAAAGTGTTACCATTCTCTATGACTTCCCATAGTGAATAGTCTATCATCTGGATGTATTGTTCAATCATCATCCTCCATATCTCAAACTCACCAGGTTTGAGCATGGGAACCTTGGATGCAGCCACCATGTGTGCAGACTCTTGATCCATATCTTCTAGCAAGATCTTGTGTATACAGACATATTCTTCTTGATCACAGCTTCTCAACAAGCTCTGATACCACTTGTTGATCCCATTTGTTGAGTTCTGGTTGAACTTAGATCGAATTCATTTAGCTTGTTAAATGTTTAGTTATATTAGATAAATCTAATACAACTATGGTAGAAACTGTGTACGAATGTATTAAAGATTATGCGAAATCTAATCTTTAATCTTAAGAAGAATTGTTTAATAAAACAGTGAAACAATGAAACAATATAATTCAACAAACAAATAAGCTTCAATATTATTAAGAATAATACGAATATTAGGGTTACAAAACCTTGAAGCTATAAGAATTATACGACTTGTATTCTATGTAATTCGTGTATGGTGTGTATAACTCTATGCCCTAGGACCTCCTTTTATACACCAAAGAGTCCTATACAGCTTACAATACTTTCCTAAGTATATCAAATCTTCTATAAAGATACGAATATATCAAATCTTATCTATACATATCCTATAAGCAACAGTAACATTGAGCAGCACTAAGTTACACTAGCAGTCTTAACTTTTGCACCAGCAGTAGTAACTTCCTCAGCAGTCTTAACTTTGTACTGGCAGTAGTAACTTTGAACTAGCAGCGTTAACACACTTAGTGTATATTCAGTGAAGTTCTTCAGCAGTTGTAACTTTGTAAGAGCAGTTGTAACTTTGTAAGAGCAGCAGTTATGGGTGTAATCGAGTCGAGCCGAGCTCGAGCTTTATAGGGCTTGAGCTTGGCTTGAAATTTATAAGTTAGGCTTGAGCTTGGCTTGATAGCTTGACGAGCTTAATCATCCAGGCTTGAGCTTGGCTTGATAGCTTGACGAGCTTTAATCATCCAGGCTTGAGCTTGGCTTGAAAAATTCGATTAAAGCTTGAGTTCGGCTTGAAAAGCTTGAATTTATATAAAAGCATTGTATCTAATAGCCAAACTCATCAAAAAATATATGTATAAAGTAAAACAAACTTAAACCATAATAGCCAAACTGACTAGTGTTTTACACAAATGATAACACTATAAGAGTCGACAGCCCAAGAAGTGAAGAATACAAAATGTTTTTGTTAATTAGGTTTAAATGACTTTCTAGAATACATGTTCAATTATTTACAAAGTAAGCCCTTATAACTATGTTAATAATCAAATTATCCCTAGTTAGTTATATGAATTTATAATGAAAATATATTTATATTAAAGCTCGAAAAAGCTTGATAGGAGCTCGAGCCGAGCTATCAAAAGCTTGAGCTTGGCTCGTTATATGTTTCGAGCTAATTTTTGAGCTTGAGCTTGATAAAAGCTTGACTCGATCGATTCAAGCTCGAGCTCGAGCTCGAGTTGCTTGATAAAAGCTTGACTTGATTGCAGCCATAGTAGCAGTAATCAAACATGAGCAGCAGTAACAACAAGAAGGCTTTTAATCCCAAGTTCCCAACAATATTTTTGTTCAACCATGTTAAGCAAAGATGTCTTTGTTATAAGAATGGAGTAATATTTTTGGTCACTTCCGTTATTTGACAACGATATGCATTTGTCAAAGTTACATGGATTGCATCCTTGGGTAGCATTTTATTAAACAATGTAATGTAGTAGGTAAAAACATTGCACCTAAGACCCTTTCTTATGGTAACGCAAGATTGCGTTAAGAAGCAAAAAAGCATGCTACAGTACCTGCGTTAAGGCAAGTTAACCGTTGGAAGGGTTTGAGTTAACACGGCGTCAAGGGGGTGCGTTAAGGGTTAAAAAAAAAAAAAAAATCACTTTGCCCCCTTTTAAAAAAAAAAAAAGGGTTAAAAAAAAAAAAAAAATCACTTTGCCCCCTTTTAAAGGTAGTTTGTGTAAAAAAAAATATTTGATTTAAAGGTGAGTTAAGGTGTGTTAAAGCTGAGTTATTGTTGGAAGGGGTAAAGCTGAGTTAAGTTAAGGTGTGTTAAAGCTGACATGACATGCCTTAAATTTTAAAGCTGAGTTAACTGTTGGAAGTAGCCTAATAGTCTTTAGGTATCTCATATTAACCGCTCACTATTTAAAATAGATAGACAAGTTGGATTGAGTTTCTTATATTATCTTTAGTTAAAGTAATTACTCCGTATTATAGATTTTAAATAAAATAATAATTATTAGTTAAAAGTAAAACTGTCATTTTGTAAAAAGTAGAAATAGACAACACTACTGATTATATTTTTCTTAAGCTGTTTGTTTAGGTCGGTGACAATTAATTTAGAATGGATGGATTATTTGATAAAACAAGTACGGTCATGTAAGCTGACAATGATTGTTTTGTCTCAGTGAATTGTGAAGCCAATGCAGTAACATAATCAGACACAAACCGGTCTCGTTGGAGGTTGTGGGTTCAAGTCTCGTTGGAGACATGTGAGATAGAATTTGTGAAATAGGTGATGTAGGTTGTAAAAATTTGCAGTTCAAAAAAAAAAAAAAAAAAAAAAAAAAAAAAAACTACTTACCCACACATTCTTCTATTCACAAAAAAACACCCACGCGACAACGCACGGGCTCAACGGCTCGTTTCTATTCATTTGATAAAAGTTGTAACTATTCAACTTTTTGTTATATTTGATATTGATATATTTTGTGGATTATGAGTAATGAGCTAACATCTAAGAATCCATTTGTATTCTAGGTCCTTTCATAAGATAGAAGAAAACAAGTGGTTTCTGTTTTGCCAAAGCCCAAACCATATCCACGTAACCAATTCACCAAATGAATGGACTTACTTGTCCCTTCATGGCTGATCATATCATCATATATTACTAGAGTTTCGTATTTTACTCGAAATGATTAATTAGCATTAGTCATAAGTTAAATTGTATCTATGGAATACAATGGAAATAATAAACTGGATTATAAAACAATAATCTGCGGAGTTGCGGACAAAATACACATATGTATTTTAATGAGCTAGTTTTCGCATTGGTGCAATAATAAGAATGTAACTATGAATCCTAAATGGCTACCCTTCTGTATTTGCTCAAAGGGAAGGTAAAGAATATGTTAAGTAGTTCGGTATTTAGCCTAAATTATACAATATGAGAACCAAGTCCATAACGTGATACTTTGCTGGAATATAAGCCAACAAAAAGCTAAGCAACATAGCTTGAAGAAGTTACATGCATCGGTATTTAGCCTAAATTGTACAATATAGTTTAACAAATTTAAATTAGTCAGTGTTCAACATACCATTTGGTTTTTTATTTGAATTTATAACTCACTGATACCCAACTCATAACTAACATCCTATCAAAGTCACAAAGGCTTCTATAGAAAAGCACAAAAGAAAATGTATGGTGAGCTGGAGAACAAAATTAAAAAACTGAACGTTTTAGATAACAGAAAAAGATAAAAGTGAAAGTATAAAGCACAGGTTGCAAATATGACCAACTGATAATCTGATTAGCGTTAAATAAGTTTTAACTAAGCTAATACTCAGAAGTGGTTAGCAAAGTACTTACATGAATATAACAACATTAAAACCAAGGACAGACCCGTTGGAAAACTATTCCTACTAAAAAATATAACACAATCTAGACAATGTACGTTTCATTCCTATCTAGCATTCTACTACAACCATTGGCATATTCAATCTGTTAATACTTGATCATACAGTGATGGCAAATGGAAATATGCATTACAGATCCATCTTCAGTCTCCCTGAATATCCAGTTTCACATTCCAAATTTTCATTACTTTCTGAACACTAATAGAGTCGTTAACCTTGAAACTCTATCATCTCTAGTCTTATTGTATTAACAATGATCTTATACAATTCTGCGGATGCTCTTTTCAAGTCTTAAAATAGCCTCCGGTTCCTTTCTTGCCATATTAAATACACTAGTGCCGCAAGACCCAGTCTTCTAAGAATGCTCCAAATGTTTCTTGTAGCAGGTGTGGCTACAAACTCTTCACAGATATCACTACATTCAACTGACAATTGATGAATAACATATTCACATTGGAAGAAGAGATGACTATGAATCACAACTTTTGGTGCATATAGGACATACTAGATACGTATCCATGCTCCTCTTCAATATCTTGTGTTAAGTTTGAAGTTTCCCCTGAATTGCTATCCATAGAGTAAACATCAGGAGAACCAGACCACATGGCACCAATCCACTTCAATACTACCGTTTCTTATGTCTTTCCATACTCTATTCATAGTAAGAAAACCTGGCCACTTTCTTATCAGTAACATCTTCCATTCCACTTCTTCAATCATATCCAGCTACAGTGGTGTCATTACTGAGCCTTGCTAAGGCTAAACTCACTCCGGTTATCATGCCACATTGCGACATAACCTGTTACCAAAGTTTACCCATTATAACTAAATAGCAAGTTGAATCCAGCATTTCTTATTTGTAGCATCTTTCACTTGCTACAGACCTTCCCATACAAACTAGCGGTTATAGGATCCTTGGCTTTCCTGTGCAAAGCTACCACATCATGTATAATTAAGCTTCTATAAGAATTTAAATTTTTTAATACAAAGATTGTATGCTCTGCTCTATCTGGTTTTCAGTTACTGTTGTACCGAGTGTTTGCTCTGTTTATACCAATTGAATTTGCAATTGCACCTACATAAAACAATTAGCAATAGGTTTATTTTAACAGTTGTACCATTAACGGATCCAATTCATTGAATTATTGATAATTTTCTTAGCAATAAGTTCTATTCATCATTGTTACCACCCCATACGACATTGGACATTAACATGAAAATGAACTCTTATGAGAAAAGATATGCATATAACAAAATAGCAAACGCTTCTTTGGACACAGAAACAACTATGTCCGAAACTTGGACCTCACAGCCTTATCCTGACAACCACTTAATTCTACACAAGGTTACACTTGGAGTCTTGGACCATATAAAAGGTTCGCATGCCAGTCAAAATAGGATGTATATAGTGCACCTTAATACCTTAGCAACAATCTGACTAGTATATGAAAAATTATTAAGTGTCAAAAGTTGAGGTTTGAGTATCAGAGATTATTGATTGGATTGTGTATGCAACAACGCCAACTTTCCTGGTTCTTGCCACCAAAAGATATCAAAGGTCAGTGGTTTCATGAATGTGACAAACAAGCAACACGAGTTAGAGAACAGATAGAAGTAAGATGTGAATATGAAAATTTAAGTAGGCAGATATATATATTCGAATATTAAAAGGAACAAAATACAGAGAAAACAGATATAGCATATATAAAAAGCAGCGTCAGGATTAGCTTCATACTTGAAAATTAATGTGTCCTTTTACTCCAAAAGCTTCAAATTGCATACCAAACTACTAGATTTGCACAACATAAAGTGAAAGTAATGGAATTTTAACATTAAAGGCTCTTACAAGTTACATGATATAAAAAGTGATGATATATCACAAAGATCAATAAGCTTACTAACTATACAAAACAGTAGCAATCATCAAACCTCCACACATCATCCTATTTGTAACTTACAGCTTCTATAATATATGTTATTGCTTTCCAACTTCAAACCGGTATTGAATTACACAACTTACACTATCAAATATATATTGTCGAAAAATGAACATAATTTGTGCATTTAAATACTTGAAAATGACATAGAATATATAAACGCTGGAAACTTATGGTTGCACAAAATATATCAAAGAATGTAAATATAATACCTCTGCCAAATTAAGGGTACCATTGGCTGCACCAAACGTGCCGTCTCAATTGGGTAGTCTAACAACAAAAGCAAGCTTTTGTAGTTAAAATGGAAATCATGGTGTTAACTGATGTTAGGAAGAAAAAGAAAAGTTGGAAGATAAACAAAATAAAAAAAACAAACTCAGCTGCAGCCAGAGTCCAAAACTAGAAATTAAAGAAACCTTCTAATATATGTTGTGTTAGTAGGGGCACACCTTATCCATGTTTCTTTGTGAGTGACTAAGCATAAAAGAGACTATTCAGATTCAAGTGAAGATAGCAAACTTTAGCAGCCAAAGTGTGCATGCACATAAAAATATGAAAGGATCCTAATTTGCTTGACAATCATAAACAAAGCTGACACAAGATTCTATGAAAAATTTGGATCAAAACGATAATACCAGATCATCATTGATAAGAACTCGAGGGAGAATGCAGCATTTAGAATTGAAGGTTATTTAGAATTATAGGGCTATTAAGAACAAGAATGTCTACTACAATTCAACTTGGAAAAGCACTCAATCATACCTTCTGGAAAACAAAAAGGTCAAATCTTTTTTTTTCCTTTACCCAAGAAAAAAAAAAAAAAAAAAAAAAAAAAAAAAGCTTAAATCTATACCCATAAGTATTCTTCAAAGCAAGATAGGGGCTAAGTTTCTATTCTCGAATTAATCTAACCATTGTTCTTGAGCCAACAATAGAAACGATATACCTGATCATAGCCTTATTCTTTTTAAGTATCTACATGGGGACAGATTTAATCAGAATTTGTGCTATTTCAGGTAACAAGCATGAGCAAAGTATTGAGAGCGGAAATTGAATTGAGCTTAGGAGACTTGCAGGGTTTTTATATCCGATCGAATACTTAAAAACAAGTGATAAAACCTTCAGTGAAAAGGTCAAACCCCCAAACACACAGCATCCAAGACCAAACTACTACTGCGAAACACATGATTGAGACATAATTTTAAACCACAAAAACATGGTCAACTGTTGGGAACACGTTTTGTAATATTTCAAGTATTGATCATTTATATTAGGTTGCTTAGGCCTTTAGGTTTGTTATTAGGCCCAGCCCGTGTAGAAGGCCCATGGGCTGTGTCGTTTTATCATTTATTATGGTTTATTATGTATTATGTTAAGTAAGTAGGGCTAGTAGCCCAACCTCTTGTAAAAAACTATAAATACCCCTCCCATCCAAGGGAGAGGGTGGTTGGTTGATGAATTAAGAAGTTTTGTTATTAAGTGTGTGTAATCATCTCCCTTCCATCTCTTTCTCTCTCTAGCTTTCTCTCTCTAGATTTAGTAGGTAATTAGTGGTAGCTTAATTCATAAAAGTATAAAACATCAAGTGGTATCATTCGCCTAGGGGTAATTTAGGTTGTTAGAAGGTTAGATCTAAGAAAAAATTAAGAAATCCGAATTGTTAGACTAGTTACTGTTCATCCGAGTTGTTACTGTTCTTCAGATATATATTCATCGAATTTCTTGTTCACCGAAGTTTCTTCACCTAGTGTAATTGACCGAACTTGTACGTTAATCGAACTACTGATTATTCACCGAGTTAGGTGATATAATCGAATTTCTGGGTAAAATCCTCCGAGTTTCATCGTTTGAAATCTCCGAGTTTCTAGAGTAAAATCCTCATAATTTCTTCACGTTTTTCATAGTTAACCATATCTAATCTTCACACAACAACCGTCTTTATCCTTTAAAGATCCTTAACCGTCACAAGCTACTACACGATGTCTCAACCACCACACTTTAATTACTACTACCAGCTACAGCAATATCCTCAACAACAACAATACTCTCAACAACAACAATTTCCTCAACAATATCCACAACATCATGCATTTGTGCAACAACATCAATTCATTCCTCCACCACAACTATCTCCACAACAAATAATGCAACAAAATTACCTTCAGAACAATCCTTCAGTGTCCAGAGAACCTCACTGGTTTCATAAGATGTGTGAAGCTATAAGCAGTCAGCAATCTCGTCATGAGGCTGGAAATCAAGATACTCCACCCATGTTAACACCTGGAAACTATGTGCAGTGGGCAAGTAGGTTTCTCCGATTCATTGAACTCCGCAAACCCCATGGACCGTATTTGAAGCATGTCATCACTGTGGGACCCTTTCCTGAACCAGTAATTGTTGTTCCAGCAACTCCTGAAAGAGAAGAAACATCCACTCCTATTGCTGTTTCTAGCTATACAACCGAACAAGCCTTACAACAAGAAGCAAATGGAATGGCAATGGCATTTATCCTTCAGGGAATTCCAAATCCCATCTATCGAAGTGTTGATGCTCAGAAGACTGCAAATGACATGTGGGAGCATGTGCATCTTCTGATGGAAGGAACAGAGCTCAATCAGGAAGACCTTGAATCAAAATTGTACATGGAATTCAACAATTTTGTTATGGAACCGGGAGAGACAATCGAATCATACTACCACCGCTTCACCAATGTTGTTAATGATCTTGATCGTCATGACATGAAGTTTCCAAGGATTGCAATCAACTCCAAATTTCTGGGATGCCTAGGTCCTGAATGGCAGAAATATGCAACATTTGTTAGGCAATCAAAGAAGATTGGTGAGATCAAATATGGATTGATTTATGATTTTCTCAAACAACATCAATCAGAGGTGGACAAAGAAGTAGCAGCAAGAGGAGGTTTCATTCCAGGACCACAACCTAATTCGCTTGCACTAATGGCTCAACCAAACTTCTCTCTACCTTCTCAGGAATTTGGAAACTCATCTTATCAACCAAGCTTTCAACCTCAAAACCAACTTGTCCCATATGAACCACCATCTCAACAATCAGGCAACCAAATGGTAACCTATAACAACACTGACTCCAACTTTTACACCAACAGTGAATATGATGAAGAAGAAGAAGCTTTCAATTCCCTCAATGAAGCATTTGGGTTGATTGCTAAAGCATTTGGAAAATTCACAAACAAATCAAACAACCGCCTTCGCTCATCTTCAAACACAAGGAATCAGGCAGTTGTTAATGATGGTAGGGTAGAAATTCAGAACAGATCATCAGGAAGGTTTGGTTCAGGGAACAGAGGAGGATATGGGTTACAAAGGTTTCAAGCTGGAGAACAAAGGTTTCAGTCTGGGGGTAATAGGAATTATATGGGGGCAGATCAGAACAGGAATCAATTGAATGGAAAAGAATCAAAAGGCATTGCAAATACTTCAATCACATGCTACAACTGTGGAGGGAATGGTCATATGGCTACTGCATGTCCAAAGCCTCGTACTATGGGCAGTGCATATCACAAAGAAGCTCTCTTGATGGCACTTAAGGATGAGAAAGCAAGCTTGATGAATGTGAAAGAAAACAGCTTCATGGCAAATGCAGACTCAGAAGATGATATGGAAGATCTTGAGGCAAACGCAGCTGTCATGCTCATGGCTAATATGCAGGAAATGAATATGTCCGAGACAGGCCCGGTTTACGATACTGACGGTCTTTCTCAGGTACTTGATCCACAATGTTTACTACATGAGATTGCTTCACCTTCCGCATCTTCATTCTCAAGTGAACATTCTGTTCAAAATGATTCACCATTCTCATCTTCTTTAGATAATCAAATCAACACTGATATATCATTTGATGATGATAGAACAGTTGTCTCATTTGATGATCTAATAGAAGATGACAATCATGATCAGATTGAACAAAATGAGAATTTGACTAATCAAGATTCGGAGCTTCAGGCCTTAATAATGTCCACCCAATCACGAATAGAGAAGTGCAATGAACTTAATCAGACCTTAAAAGCCAAAATTGCAGTACTATCTCGGGATAATGAGTGCTATAAACAACAACTTTCTGGATACCAAAACCAAGAAAAACGTGAACAATCTTTTGAAATCGCTTTCCAAAAAGAATATGTCAAAGTTCAAGATTTGCAAAACCAAGTACGTGAATTAACCGATTCTAAAGCTGAGCTTCTCTCTCAAAAAGAAAAGGATCAATTTGAATTCAAAAAACAAATTGATGCTTTAACTTCTGAGTTGTTAAAAACTCAATCAGAGCTTTCAACATCTCAGCAGGATCTTCTTGACGAAAAGCAAGCCACTAGGAAACGTGTTGACTCATATCTTGAGGAAATTCTGGATTTGGAAACCAAACTCAAAGAATTTCAAAATGTTGTGTATAAAACGGGTAATTCTGTAACACAAATTCAAAAACTAACTGTGAAACCAAGTCCTAAAGGAGTAAGTTTTGCACTTGGAAGTGACACACCCCGTAATTCACACAAAGCACTCAAAGACAATCCTAAGTTATACAATGCAACATTTTTGTTAGATGATTCTTTTCAACGTGTTGTTATGTATTCTATTGATGAAGAAACTGATTTTCTTGCACAAAAGATTGAGGGTCGATCAAATTCACAAAAAGAGTTTTCAAGAGTACATTATGATTATAATGCACGACCTCACATAAGCAAATCATTTGTGCCACCAAAAGATAAACCAGAACAAACGCTGATACGTACCTCAGAACAAATATATCATCTCTCCCAAAATGATGCACATCTCGACAAGTATTTGACAGAGAATGATGTTGATCCACAAATGCCTCCAGCATTTAAAATTGTCAAACATTTTGAGACATTTATGGAAGACATCAAATTTTTAGAAAATGAAATTGAGTTTAATTCTAGAATCACTGTTTCTTCTTTTTTCTCTCCTGTGGAAAAAGAAAAGATAGAAATTATTCAAAAGAAAATTTTACCTCATGTCAAACACTTGAAGAAATGTGCATCACAATGGGAAGAAGATCTAGTTGACGAGGTTCTATCAATGAAGAACATTTTCAAAGCTAAAGACTCCAAAATTCAAAAACAAAAAATTCAAAAGAAGAATTTGGAAAAAGAAAATGATCGACTCTTGCAAAATGTTCTTAGTTGTGATGTTGTTTCTGTGTTGATGAATGCACTTTATGAATCTGGTAATGAGTGTCTTATGAATAATCATGTTGTTGATACAAAGATGTTGCAAATAGAAATTAAGAATCTAGTGAAAGAAAATGAGGATCTTCGATAAATCAATAATGATGTGGAAAACAAAGTTTTTAATCTTCAAAAAATGCTTGATTGGTGTCAAACTCAAAGTGCTGAATTTGAAATTAAATTTCAAAATCTCATAGGATCTTTATCATTTCAAAACAGTCATGTTTCTGAAAATATTAAGGAAACAAAGGCTTTCTTCAGACTTAAACTGTTTCAAAATGAAAAGGAACTTGATGAAATTCTTCAAAACAGGAATGACACAGTCCGCCTTAACAGAAAATTAGATTCACAAAATCAAGAATTCCAACACATCATTGTTGATCTGAAGAAGAAAATCAAAGTTTTAGAAACAGGAAAAACCAAAGTTCATAAGATTGTACCAACGACGCAAAAAGTAGACAGCGCACCTAAGAATGCATCATCAAAAACAACCACTAATGCTCTTACTTCATCTTCCACAGGATTAGTTGACACATCTAAGGGTAGAAGATCAAAGACCACAAAGAGACCAAAGAAGACTAGTATCTGGCTACCTAAGAGTGGAACATCTAAGAATGGAGAAGTAGAAGTTAATGCATCTAGTGAGAATAAAAAGCATGTTATGTCTAAAATAGAATCTAGCTTGGTTAAGTGTAATTCTACAAAAGATGTAATGAATGCTGAATCTTTAACAGTTATGAATGATGTTAATGCTTCTTGTGTATTAGGCCTCCCTAAGCCTAACACAGTTGCCAAATCAATTTTAGGGAATCCACCACTAGCAGTTTCAAAGCAGACCATAGTTGCACCTATAGCAAATCCCAAAAAGAACAAATCACCTAGCACATTCCTTAGGAAGAAAGCAGAAAGTAGTAGGAAATGGCAACGTTGGCTAGAGAACACAGCAAACTTTAAATGGGTTCCTAAGATACTTAAATCATGTGCTTCTAACCCAACGGGTCCAACCGTTACTCCATCTGTTTCTACTAATTGTGATGCAGGTGGTTCAAATCGTTCTATGGATTGTTGATAGCGGCTGTTCCCGACACATGACCGGCAATCTCAAGCTTCTCAAAAACTTCGTTGCAAAGTTTATAGGAACGGTCAGGTTCGGGAATGACCACTTCGCCGCAATCATGCGTTATGGCGACTATGTAAATGGGAACATCGAAATAAGTCGTGTGTATTATGTTGAAGGTCTGGGTCACAATTTATTCTCGGTTGGTCAATTCTGCGATGGAGACTTAGAAGTTAGCATTTAGGGAGAAAACCTGCTTTATTCGTGATCTTCAGGGAAATGATCTGATGAAAGGAAAACGGGGAACTAGTCTTTACACCATCTCCTTTGAAGGAATGACAGCTTCGACTCCTATATGTTTACTCTCCAAGGCTCATCCCACGAAAGCATGGTTATGGCATAAACGATTGTCTCATCTCAATTTCAAAACCATGACCGACCTGGCAAAGAAAAAATTGGTAGATGGTTTACCAAAATTCAGATATGCCAAGGATCATCTGTGTTTTGCATGCGAACAGGGAAAAAGTCACCGAGCTCATTTTCCACCAAAAACAGAACATAGCACAGACCACGTCCTACAACTGCTTCATATGGATTTGTGTGGTCCAATGCGGGTTCAGTCTGTTAATGGGAAAAGATATATTCTGGTAATAGTGGATGACTACTCAAGATGGACATGGGTTTACTTTCTCCGCACAAAAGATCAAGTTCCGTCTATAGTTACCACGTTTCTCACAAAGATTCAAGTGCAAGTTCGCAACACCGTCAGAATCATTCGTACAGACAACGGCACTGAATTCAAAAACCAAATCCTTCGGGAATTTACAGAGAAACATGGGATTGTTCACCAATATTCTATAGCTCGCACTCCTGAACAGAATGGCGTAGTTGAACGACGAAACCGTACACTCGTGGAAGCCGCTAGAACTATGTTGATCAATGCCCAATTGCGAGATTATCTTTGGGCTGAAGCTGTTAACACTGCTTGCTACACTCAGAACCGCGGCATGATCACCAAAAGACATAACAAAACTCCATATGAGCTAATACAAGGCAGAAAACCCAATATCAACTATTTTCATGTCTTTGGAGCATTATGTTACCCAAAGAATGATAAAGATGATCTTGGTAAATTGAAGGCAAAAGCAGATATAGGGATATTTGTTGGTTATTGTGAGAACTCCAAGGGATACAGAATTTGGAATCGTCGGACCGGAGACATTCAAGAGACGATACACGTTAATTTCGATGAACTCACTGAAATGGCTTCTGAGCAAGACCGCTTGGAACCCGCAAACAACCGTTTGAACTTCCCAGAATCTTCAGCTGAACCATTACCTTTCAAAAGGAAAGATCTGGAAGATCTGTTTGCCCCTATGTTTGATGACAGTTTGGTTAAAAGTGCGTCAGAGGCTTCCACAAGTTCCGCTGCTCAACAACTCCCAAATCAAGCATCTGATCCATCAGCATCTATCTCTACAGTAGTTGCTGACGATGCACCACAACCTGAACCATCATCATCAATAGATAAAACACCTCAACCAGCAGTTGAAGATTCTTCTCCCATTTCTAACCAAGTTCCAACACCACCAGATTTTGACGGAAATGCCTTTTTCAATCCATTTGCTCCACCCCCAACCATTCCCGAACCAGGAGAATCTTCCTCGAGCAACATGGAACCGTCTAATCTGAATAACAACATTCAACACTACCCATCTACTCATAAATGGACAAGGGATCATCCGTTAGTTAATGTGATTGGCAATCCAGATAACCCAGTTATGACACGACAAAAACTCCACACAGATGGTGAAACCTGCATTTACGCTCTCACCGTTTGTCAAGTTGAACCGAAAAATATTAAAGAGGCCATGACTTATGACAATTGGATTGAATCAATGCAAGAGGAGTTGGATCAGTTCAAAAGATTGGAAGTCTGGGAACTCGTTGAAAAACCTGATGGAGTTTATGTTGTGGGCTTAAAATGGATTTGGAAAAATAAGCTGGATGCAGAAGGCACGGTTATTCGTAACAAGTCACGGTTGGTTGCTAAAGGGTATAGCCAAGAAGAAGGAATTGACTTCGAGGAATCCTTTGCTCCAGTGGCTAGGCTTGAGGCAGTGAGAATGTTCCTGGCGTACGCGGCTCATAAGAACATCACAGTTTACCAAATGGACGTGAAGACAGCATTCCTGAACGGACAACTTCGTGAAGAGGTGTATGTTTCACAACCAGAGGGCTTCGTCGATCCAGAACATCCTAATCACGTATACAGGCTTAAGAAAGCACTCTACGGCCTTAAACAAGCCCCGAGGGCCTGGTACGACAAACTTTCAGCATTCCTTATTGCTAATCATTTTACTAAAGGCTCTGTAGACCCGACTTTGTTTATACAAAAACACGGGGAGGACATTCTCATCGTACAAATTTATGTGGATGACATCATTTTTGGGTCTACCCACAAAAAGTACTCAATGCTTTTGCAAAACTTATGAAACAAAACTTTGAGATGTCCATGATCGGTGAACTAAACTTTTTTCTAGGATTACAAGTTCATCAATCACCTCGTGGTATATTCTTGAGTCAGTCTAAATATGCACAAGAAATATTAAAAAAGCATGGCATGACATCTAGTGACACCTATAACACCCTTATGTCCTCCTCATCCCCGAAGCTAGATGCTGACATACATGGGAAATCCACTGATCCTACAAATTATCGTAGTATAATTGGGTCTCTCATGTATCTCACCGCTAGCAGACCGGATGTTGTATTTGCCACATACCTATGTTCACGCTATCAGTCTAACCCAACAGAAAGACATTTATCTGCTGTTAAAAGAATCCTTAGATACATCAAGGGAACCATTCATTTGGGGATCTGGTATCCAAAGGATTCTGGTTTTGCACTAACTGCTTTTTCAGATGCGGATCATGCGGGATGTATTGATACAAGAAAGAGCACATCCGGTGGTGTTCAATTCCTAGGTGATAAGCTGGTGTCCTGGCAGTCAAAGTAGCAAGATTGTACGTCTCTCTCATCCACGGAATCAGAATATGTAGCCATGTCTGCCTGTTGTGCTCAAATCATTTGGATGCGATCACAACTGATGGATTATGGTTACATATTCAACAAAATCCCGATGTACTGTGACTCCAAAAGTGCTATCGCTATCTCGTGCAACACAGTGCAACATTCCAAGTCCAAACACATCGCTCTCAGATATCACTTCATCAAAGAGCATGTTGAGCTGGGTACCGTTGAGTTGTATTTTGTGGGAACGGAACACCAATTGGCGGATCTTTTCACGAAGGCTTTACCTCATGATCGTTTTGTGAAACTGGTTCACCAAATTGGAATGAGATGCTTGACTCCTCAAGAATTAGCGAACTTTCTCAAGAACAACTAATCGAGTCATGCTCTCTCACTATCTTGTATATATATTAAAAAAAAATAATAAAAAATAAAAAAACCAAGTGTGCAAACGTAGATCTCAATCAAAATATGTTTTTGCCCATTGTTTCAAAGTTTAAAATTTTTTCCAAAATTTCACATATTTTGAGGGGGAGAAACTTTTGTACATTTATCCATTAAAAAAAAAAAAAAAAAAAAAAAAAAATTTCTTCGTCATCTTTCTAATCATCATATATTGTTTTTCATCAGCTTGCGTTAACCATTAAACTATACATCCTTTAACCTTGGACTTAATATAAATAGAAAAACATAGTTAAAAGGTTAAATGTGTAAAATGAACAAGAATGAGGACAAAAACTGTCAATTTGGTTAACTCTATTCAATATATACCACAAATCATTGACTTAGGTCAAAATTTTTATCACACTCACAAACACACAGTTTCATCTCACAAAAACGCGCGCTTCATTCTGCTGAATCTTTCATACTTCTAAATTCGATTACTTTGCTCTAATTGTAAGTCTCTCATTTGATTTCTGTGGTACTCATTTAACTGAGAACGATGCTTCAGAGATAATTTTTTTGTTAGATTTATATTAGGCTTATTAGTCTGATTTAGGGCTTATGCTTGAAGGTGTTTATGCTTATTTTTTGTGATTGAGAAAATCTGTTTGTGACATAGTTAATCTGTGATAAGCATAAAAGATGAATAATCGAATTTTTGAGATAATCGAACTTCCTATCTGTGAAAATGATCGAACAATAATCGAACAATTGGTGTAATCGAAGTATAGGACTGATCTCCGAGTTAGGAGTATTATGTCTGGATTGATCGAACTTTGTTTGATCGAACTTTGTTTGATCGAATTTTGTTTGATCGACTTTGTTTGATCGAACTTTGTTTGATCGATCTTTGTTTGATCGAATTTTGTTTGATCGAATTTTGTTTGATCGAACTCTGTTTGATCAAATTTTGTTTGATCGAATTTTGTTTAACTGAACTTTGTTTGACCGAACTTTGCCTTGAACGAAACTGACCGAACTTTTGATTGATCGAACATTTGTTTTCTTCGAAGTTCAGGACTGAGTGTGTATAATAGATGTTTGACTAAGTATCTTTGATTGTTGAGATGAATTGTATTCATATGTTGGGCTGTGTTTACTGAATGAGTTGGTTTTTTGTTTCCATCTGTGCTGTATTTCTTCATAATTCTTGTTTCATCATGTTCCTTATGCTCTGCTGTTCAGATTAATATGTGCATTAAGATGTTCTTTGCTTAAGTGGTGATACTAGATTATGTGATTATTGATGAAAAGTGTTCTCTTGCTTAATTGTCTGAACTTGTGTCTAGATGATGATAAGCAGTCTAACATACAAAGGGCATATCTAACATACTCACTAACACTCATAATATATGCTCTTGCGTATTGTTGTATGTTTGTGTTATGCAGTTAAAACATGTCACGTACATTATCTCAAGCATCACACACATCCAAGAAGATCACTCAAGCTACGGAAAAACCTAAGATCGTCCGTTGCAATTCAAGAGTTGATTTCGATAAACTCAAGTGTCATCCATCATGTCAAATCATCGCAGAAATCCTTGCTAGACACTTCATTCGCCCTGCTTTAACCAAGACAGCAAGTGTTCCAATGGATTATCTTAATCAGTTCTGGGGATCAATGTCTGTCAGCGAAGATCAAGCATCAATCACTGTCACTCTGGATACTCTTGAAATCTCATTAACAGTTGACACTCTGAGGACCATTCTTGAGCTACCCAAGGAAAACTCAGGGAATTTCGAGAAGTTTCAAAATAACCCAACATTTCCAGAAATGGCTAGAACTCTATAAATGCTGGGGTATGATGAATCAACTGAAAGAATGTCTTCAATCTATAAAGTTGAAAGAAAGTTTTTTCCACAACCTTGGTTAACAATGTTCGCCATCATCAATCACTGCATCACTGGAAAAACCACCGGCTTAGAACACCCAAGACTTGAACACCTACAGTTTTTCTGTGGTATTGTCAACATGAAACATCTAAACTTTGCACAGTATATCTGGAATGACATGATCTTTCAATGTAAAAAATTCCAAGAGAGCACTAAAGATTCAAATATCCCTTTTCCTCGCTTCACCAAACTCCTCATTGCTCGTGTTATGAAAAAACACCCATTGCTACAACGTTCAAATTCTGAGCAGATGCATACCGAACAACATGATCATGTCCTCACTCGCCTCAACATCTAGTCCATGACCGATACAGACAAACAAGGTGCTCAAATCCCTGATTATTTCCTGAGTGATGACATTAGGAACACAGCAGCATATCTTACATATGTTAAAGCATTTAAAGATCAGAAAGTGGGGTTTGTTCCGAAAAGGGATGCATTACCCAAAGGATCAAAGACTAAAGGGAAGAGTCATTCACTCCCAGATCGAGCCACTACTTGCCGATCAAAGAAAGCTGAAACAGCTAAGAAAGGTAAAACAGTCACCAAAGCTTCATCAGCATGGCAACTTCGTGATGAATCGAGTGATGAAGAAAATGACGATAATGTTGAGATCAAGAAAGTCAAAGCACAGAAGGGTCTTGAAAAGATGAAATCTATTATGGGTTCAACTGATGAGAAACTGAAGCAAGGCAAGGGCAAGTCTATCAAACCAACAAATGTTAGTTTTTCACCGATTCCACTGATTGAAAGCTCAGAAGAAGAAGGTGACGAATCAGATCAACACACTCATACCCCATCGAGTTCTGAAGTTGAAGAATCTAATGATGAAAGAAAAAGTGAGGATGATGAAGACAATGATGAAGAAAGTGACAAGGATAACAAAGATAGCAGTGTCAACAACAATGAAAGTGATGATAATGATGAATCTGAAGATGACCAAGATAACCCAGATGTTCAACCCCACACAACCATTCCTCAATCACCACCTACATCTTCAGTGGCTCAATCATCAAATGTCATAAGTCAGCTTGAAAGTAAACTGAATCAAGTGTTGAGTAATCAAGAAGCCCGTGACAAGGAATATCAAGAAACAAAACTGAAACTGACTACACTTCAGGAGCAGATGGACAACCATATACTGAAGTGTGATAACGTTGATTTGAAAAAGGAAGTCGCTGAACTGGTTCCAACTGAGGTCTTCAAGACTCTTCAAGATGCATTTCCTGACATGCTCAACAAATATGCCAAGAAGAATCTGGAAGAGGTTGTGGCAAAGTTGATGCAGACAATACCAATCACAATCAGAACGTTACCTCCACAACCATCTGGATCAACTCTCAGAGAACAACTTCTTGAAGAAATTCGAGAAAACCCTGCAGAAGATGAACTCAGACAAGCATTACTTAAATCAATGAAACAAGCTGAAAAACAAGATGAACCATGCAAACCAACCAAGACGTTGAAGCGACGTCAGGATGACCCAGAGGATCAAGGAAAGAAAAGACGGAAACCTTCATCTTCAAGTCGTGGTCCCATAGCACACTCATCTGGAAAAGGAAAACAATCAAGTGGACCAGTCTTCAGTCCCATTGGAAGTGGTCAATTTGAGGACATAGAATTTCATGAGAACATCAGTGCAGATGATGAAATACCCTTTGTACCTACAAGTGTTCAAGAAGCTGTGGTTCCTTCTGGTCCAGTAAATGATATACCACTACCAGAATGGGTCGATCCAGGAGCTTCAAAGTACGACTGGTTTGAAAATATGGTTGATGCATACCCTGATGAAGATCACAGCACACCCGTGGAAGGATCAATTGTAGATTTTACCAAAAGACTAAAAAAGGCAATCAAGGTTCAGAAGTTGGGATTGTCAGATATCATTCGAGTTCGTAGCACAGGCTTTACTGAATTTAAGACGGTAACTACTACTGAGATAGAGTTTGAGTACAATCTTGAACAAGTTGCACGAGCCCTTGGAGAAAATATTGCTGATGAACAAACCCATAAACCAAAAGAAACATTACACTACAATGATTACTCCAAACCATTACCCCTCATTGGTCACCCAAAGAATCTTAAGTTACCAAAAGAATACTTCTTCAATCGCGACCTAGGCTATCTCATGAGTGGAAGCACGGATCCTATAGTACGATATGCAACATCACTATCCAAGTATCCAGCAGCTTCATACTCCATAGAAGATTTGGAAGAAAAGGTCGACGATTTATGGAACCATGACATTTATGTCTACAATGACGATGCTGTTTTTGGGATTCATCATTGGCGACATATGAGGAGATTGTCCTACAAATATCTGGTCACCACGAGAGTTTCAAAAAACATAGATAGGAGGAACCCTAACAGGATTCTATCCATTACCAGTGCTGAAACCGAACCATTGTACGGGTATAACTTTCTAAACAAGATCACCGTGAGAAGATCAGATGACAAAGAGTATTCGTTCTGTGAAGCTGACTACCCATACTTGTCCCGCAATGATATCGAAGACATATACCTACTGAAGATTCAGGGTAAACTTGAACATCTTCCTGGACGTCTTCAGTATGACATCATCAACTCCATTCTCATATTCATCCGCAGCATTGTCATAAGACATCGAGTTGAGGACATCCAACTTGGGGTAGAAAGCTACCAAAAACGAGTTAATCTCATCAAGCCAAATCTTGACCGGCCGGGTGTTCATGGCCAGACTCCTTATACGTTCATGGATAAACCGTTTGGAGTGGTTTACAAACGGAACAACAGCAGCCCACACTTCATGGGATTTGAAGAACTGAGAAAATTTGGGGATAAGACATTGGTAATGGTCAAGACAGAACTTGAGTCAATCTTGGATAATTACCACAAGGGTTCAAAAACGGGAGTCATGCAAGAGGTCAAATAGAGCAGAAATGATGCCAAGCAAGCAGCCAAGTTCATCAAAAGAATCAACGAAAAGCTTCAGTTTCGGACTCAAATGCGAAGATTGGAGAGTTATGTGGGAGGACGAGCAAGACTTCCAAACATTCTCACCTTCCGACGTCCTGCCTAATTTGATTGGTACAATTTGTCTCATTTGATCATCATCATTTCATTTCATCATTCACTTTCTAATATCACTACGGCTTGTGCACACATAACAGTGTACAACCCGCTCTTGTAAAGAAAGGACCCTGAGGTACGCTTCAGTGCCTCAATCCTGAAAAAGGAGCGAAAGCTTCTTACTTATGAGCAGAATTAAAACCAGAATGTTTTCTAAAGTTTTTCAAACATTCTGCTCATAAGGACAAGTACTCCCTTGTTAAGGGGGAGTATTTGAAAAAATCTTTGTTCCAAATATACAAACGTTCTTGACATTCTTCCACAAACACCTCAAAAAGAGCATATTTTAATCAAAAGTTTTTCAAAAACAACATTATTATGCTATTTTTGAGGGGGAGAATGAAAATGTGATTAAAATATGGTGGAAGCAACGATAATATCTCATGAGTATAAGACTCAAGAATTGACCCTCGAATTGACGATAACAACAGTCAGTAGTCGAAAGGACATATCCTGGACGGGTAATAATTTCAAGCCAGTTTATCTGGTAATGTAAACGTGTCTCGCAATGGATATGTCTGAGTAGAATGTACCAATTTCGAGCGATGATCTTTGAATCTGATCTGGACGGATAATAATTTCAAGCCAGTCCAACTGGTGATGTAAGCGTGTCTCGCGATGATCAGGTTCACTGAAAATTAATCAATTCAAAAAGTGCCAACTCTTCCCGACATGTGCAGATTTTTACTTTAACGAATATAAGCACATGTTAAGGGGGAGTTCTTCTGAAAATAACAAAACTCTCAAAGTGTTAACAAAATGTGTTTTACATTCATAAACACTTTGAGAGATTTTCAAAAGGTTTGGTTTTATGGCATCATTAGGATAGTCATGGAGTTATAAGGTGACTAAGGTTAGGGAAAACCGTCCTATGATCCGCCAGAGCCGGAGGGATCTACCCAAGGACAATACCAATAGTTTAGAACTAGAAAGTCCTAGGTATGATATAAAAAGGAGAAAATGAATGAACGGAGAAAGAAGGGGTTGAAGAATTAAAAAGAAAAGCAAAGAAAAGGGTGAAAAGAAATAGCCCTCCATTTATTCAACCTTAGGGCAGACACCGGGTTCAATTCATAATCTACTGGTTGATGAGCATCACCGGTATTGAAGAACAAAGACGTCATGGACCCAGTGACGCACTGCACTAAACCTTCTAAGCCACTCAGGTGTCTCTCAAAAGACATTTGTTTCATTCACACGGAGAACCCTTCATAATCTATCGACCTCTCATTACGAGAGTGTTGATATTGAAAAGGAGGCAATCTGCTCCACGCCTCCGACGACCAAACAAATGCGCACTAATTGAGTCTAGAGCCATGAGATTCATAAAAAGATCTCTTAGGTACACTTAGTATTACTCTGCTGTTCTACATCATGGGCAGCAGATGTAAAATTAAGAAAGTGTCCTTCGCAGATCTTAGCAATCTGCCGAGAACATTCATGAGAAAAGTCACAATTGTGATTATCAATGATTGAATGGAAATCCTGCCAGAGCAACATCAAACAACTCTGACAGCAGGTCACTTCGGTAACTCCTTGTGGGTTACGCTTAGTGTTTGCTCCAAACGGTCTACAGTCGTGAGGTGATCTCCAGCGACTCACTGAATCGTGGGTGCACTTCGGTGTGTCCGTGTTATCCCTTTCGGGGGAATCCGGTTCAGAACGGTCTGGGTTAGGATTTGAGAAAGTCTTCACACTATGCTGTTGATGATCTCAAGTCTGAGCCTGTAAGTACTGGTTGGTTCGTGCTGTTGCTGCTGCGGAGCTTGGAGACCTGGAGTTCAGCCACCATCAAGACTCCATCATGCTCATATCCCAAAGAGAAGTTCTCACAAAGACTCAGAAATATCAAAAAGTTCAGAATTGTTAAAGAAAAGTCTAAAGATTCAAGTACTACAACCTTTCTCAAAGATAAAGATTGAAGAACTGAGAACAAGTTGAAGAATCAAAGTCATAAGAAATATGAGCATGGTGGAGAAGACGTGAAGACACCGGAAGCAAAGATCGTTGGATCATGGCAGATTTCTACCATATCGTATCACATCACTATCAAGAACAAAGAACAAAGATTTTGAAGACGTCAAAGCCAAAAGAAGCTAAGACGACGTCAAGCAACCTTGATGACCAATACTTAGGGGGAGATTGTTGGGAACACGTTTTGTAATATTTCAAGTATTGATCATTTGTATTAGGTTGCTTAGGCCTTTAGGTTTGTTATTAGGCCCAGCCCGTGTAGAAGGCCCATGGGCTGTGTCGTTTTATCATTTATTATGGTTTATTATGTATTATGTTAAGTAAGTGTTGTAAAAAACTATAAATACCCCTCCCATCCAAGGGAGAGGGTGGTTGGTTGATGAATTAAGAAGTTTTGTTATTAAGTGTGTGTAATCATCTCCCTTCCATTTCTTTCTCTCTCTCTAGCTTTCTCTCTCTAGATTTAGTAGGTAATTAGTAGGTAATTAGTGGTAGCTTAATTCATAAAAGTATAAAACATCATCAACCCTACACAGAACAAGTCAACAATCATGACAAAAGAAGCCCAATACTGAGCATTATCATTAAAAACAGCAAACAACATGATAATCTAGGCAAACTCTAAAATAAATAAAGCGAAATATATGGCCTTTTAATTGTATCACTCAAGACAAATGGCTCCCTATTTTCGGGATTATCCTGGGGTAGGGGTAGGATCTGTTTACATTCTACCTCCCACATACCTCGCCCCGGCGGGATTGGGTATGTTGTTGTTGTCATTGTGTAAGAGAAATGGCTCGCTCAGTCACTTCACGAAATCAAATTCTTTGCTCTTGGTGAGTACATCCTTAAATCTCTTCATTCACATTTCATCTTAATTCTATTTCTCATAGGGTAATTGCATGATTAAATACTAAGGTTTTTTCCTTTGACTTTGTTGTCGCATCCTCGCCATTTTAAAACCCGATTATGGTAGTAAAACTTTTCACTCCAACTATTTATTCACAATGAAGAAACTCCCTGACTTTTTCTTATGATCAAAGAAGGATTTGAGTCAAAGAACGGCATGGGAAACACGTGTAATGAAGGCGCTGTTAGAACAAAATTGCAAGTCACAAGAAAGCGAACAAGGAGTAAAAAGTAACACTGAGTTGATGCGTTTTGCTCTTATAAGTAAAGCTTATTTTTTCATTTCTAGTACAGCTAAAATATAAATAACAGTATATGTTATAGATTTGATTAGGTTGTAATGTTGTAGAATACCTATGGAGGTCTCGATAGTTTCACACATCAATTGGGAGAAGACTAGTGAGTGGCCGAGAAGGCAGAATAAGGTTAGTGAATGTGAAATGCAAATTAATGGAATTACTTAAGGTTAAATAGTGTACCGAGAACTGGTTCACAAATATAGTAGATACACATCTAATATAGATACTCATCTCTGAATTTTAAGATCCATGAACACAACATACACACATATTCACTCCACCTTCAAACTCTTATGTTAAAGAACACACGAACCATAAGTCTTACGGCACATAATGCCCTACGCAAACATCAACAATGCCCTACGCAATATACCATTTTACTCTTACACCAAATATCCACAAAAGTCAGCAACACTTCCTCCTAAGTCTACCACAAGGATATAATACTTTGCTAATGCTTCTACAACGCAAATACTAATCTACTAGAGCACAAACGCATCATAACTTCAAAAGTATAAAACAAGAATAAATATACCATAGATAGCATCGAGAGATGTATAAAAAAGTTGAGAAACATATAACAGATAACAAAAAATGTGACCGTCAAAGGGACTGTCATAAACATGGATGAGTGTTGAGGGTTTAGTGGTCGGTATATTGCCCTGTTTTAATTACGGGGAAAGTCAACGATTTGATTCCGTGTGTTAACAAGTGAGCTTTGTCTTTAAGCTATTATGTAGGTTGGTGTGCAAGGCTCGCGTGTGATAAATTTTGTCTTTGCAAGATCGAGATCGTAGGATCGGATCGATCTGATCCTACTAATTTGTCATAGTTTGTAAATAAATGATAAACAAGTCAAACTGTTTTACATTTCTACTCAACGTCAAAGATAAATTCATATAATATCCTCTTGAAAATGACAAAGTTCAAATTTCAAACACCAAATTAATAGTAAAACACAAAAAAATCAAGTTTCAATCGTTACATTAACGATTTAGCGGAATAATATTACATAACATGTGTCCTAAATGTCTCAAAACATACGAGCCATCTACATGATTTCAAGTAAACAAATGTTTCATTATTGGCATTCCAAAACATACCATTTGATTAGTTTAATCACAATGAAGTAAAGTAAATTGAATTATTGAACATTTTTAGACTATAATCGATTTTGAAAAATAGAAAACTATGTATAAACTATAATCTATTTAGAAAATGAAACAACAGTGGTTTACTTATTAGAAATTAGTAAAACGCACGTTTGTTTTTTAGCCTAAGCAAGTGAGATGGACTTAAAATATAGAAAAAAAAAGTGAACTCGGATCGCGTGACGATCTTACTTACGATCCTACCACATATGCGATCCTACGCGTTTTTAGCTAGTGAACACGTAAACTCGTACGATCGTACGAGTTTACATGCGATCTTGACAATCTTGTTGGTGTGTTTGGTAAAAAAAACATGGGAAGAACACGAAGCTCGTTCATTCGTTTAAGTTTAACCAGACAAATAAATGAACAAAAATACTTAAACATACGAATTCCCTTATTCATATATGTTCGTTAAGAGAAAGAGGTTGTACGTGTTTGTTTATTAGGACGCTAAACGAACGAACATATATAACCATAAAAAAAACAAACACAAAATGTACATAATTTTTGTTTTGTGTATGTTCTTCGTTTAAGCATACACATGCTACTAAAATTATATGATAATAAGATACGATGTTCGCATATAAGCAAATAAATGAACATTAACGGACGCATAATCAGATATACACGAATGTAAGTATACACAAATTAGACTTTTGTTCATGTGCATGTTCATTCATTCATTTAACGAAACGAACACAAAATCTTGTTTATGTTCATCCATTTAATAAGTAGATGATAGATCAAAATAATTCATGTCAATTAACGTTATGTTAGTTTAATGCCTTACATAAAATGATAGTTCAAAATAATTCGTCAATACAATAGCCTTTCAAAGTTTTTTATGTAAATTTATTTACGTATATATACTTTCTAAATGGAGTTTGGAGACAATGTTACTCAATATTTAAATTTGTTACTTTTAGTTCTTCAAAGGTTTTTGACATTTTATAAGTTTTGATGTGATATTTTTATGAAGTAGTGATTGGGAGAACTAAATTATGTCCCTAAGCCTATGTAGCATCATCCTGATGGCTCCAGTTATGGGACCCACTTTTTCACAAATAATGATCATGCCACATATGTTTAGGCACATCTTTAGGCACATAATTAGGCTTCCCAATCATTTTTCATTTTTATGTCTTGACAAATTGCGCTATCAGATATACATCCTATATATTCTTGATATAAAATTGTATGTACTTTTCTTGAATTGAACTCGAGGCGATTTTGTATCCTTCTCGAGTTGACCTCAGACATGTATCAAGAAAACTTGTTGAACTATCAAGACACACCTGACTTATTGCAACCTTACTTAAAGATAATAAACATAACTAGGCCTAGTGTGGTGAGCATTGTTTGAGCAAATTCCTGTCGTGGAGTATGGGACCTTCGGAGGTCAAGCTTGGACTCCTAGCTTGGCAGCTAGAACCTTACAGTAGTGTTTGAAGCTCCAGACCTTTCGGGGTGGACTCCTGTGCTTCGTAGCTGAAACTAGCTCGCCTCATGTGTTGAGTGTCCGAGACCAAGCTCCGGTGTAATAATAAGTATATGCTTGGCATAAGTTCTAGTGAAAAAGTAGAGAGAAGCAGTAAGCACTGAGTTCCATAGTGTTTTCTCTCATATCCACTGGAGGGATGACTCTATTTATACTGCCTGGTTGATGCACCACGACACGAATACTATGGGAGTGATATGTCGTGATTAGACAACGGGTAAATCGCTCATGTCCGCGAGCCTTTCCATTCGGGGTGTAACACCCCCTAATTTGGTTTGTGGCAGCGGAAAAGTAATTAGGGTGTTACGGTGAGGATCGAAGTTAAAATTCCAGAAAACAGCCCGGAAGGGGCATTTTGAAAGTTATATGTCATTCAAAATAATATCCTTGATACGAAGTGAAATATTTGATTTGAAAATCCCATAAAAAGAGGTGACCATTTTGAAAGAATGACATATTTGATTTTACACCTTTTAAGTTATCAGAGTAAAAGATGCCCGCTCCGTGTCTTGTCCTGCTCCGTTAATTACCTGAGATAAACATGCTTAAAACGTCAACACAATGGTTGGTGAGTTCGTGGAGTTTATAGAAAATAACTTTATTTGAAAGGTGTATACTGATTGTTGATATAAATAATAGTTCTTCATTAAATAACAAGTCGCGTTGAATAAAATTCACAAGTAATTCATGTATGACCTCAAACGATCATAAGTTTCAGATTATAGATGAATATGAGCTACGTTGATATACGCTCGAAATGATGTATTGGATTGACTTTTGAAGGTAACGATATACTAAGCCTTTTTAGTTGTCTTTAAAGAATTCTCAATTTAAATCACATATGATAACAGTTAAAGTTCAAGTACGAGATTCATAATCATATCACGTAAATTAATAATAGTCTAAAGTCTGATGTCTAGTAGTGAAAAGTGGTGGTCTTCTAATACAGCTGTATCCTAGGATATATATATGAAATATTCATATATAAGGTTATATTGCCATCGGCCTCATGAAGCGCAAAACGTTAACAAAGTACCGTAAAACGGAGGTGATCATCAAATTAATGATGAAAAATTGGCCCTCGTGTAATAGGTGATTTGCCACTTCCTATTTTTCTCAAATATAGCGCATCGCGACTAATACGACTAGCGGTTAAGCATTCCGTCCTAGTATTAGTGGGATAGGTTGTCAGTCCACCAACAGGTTTCGAAGCTGTTGCTATATTCGCGCTCACCGCAGTGATTAATGGCTCATGATAAAGGGACTTTTTGGCAATAAAGTAAGCTTAGGCAATATGGGTCTCAAAGTTCATAAAATATACGTATTCTGATCTGTGGCAATTATTTCCAGTGGAATATAGAAATAGTATAATAAGTACAGTTCATTCATTTGTCACATGAATGCATATAGTAAGCCTCTGTATCATGTTACATCAAGTAGTTCAGAGATGTTATGTTTCAAGTTCCGTGTTTAAGCTAAACAGATAATTTGCACATATATTGAGCATGTTTTCCTTTCAAGTATAATTCAAATAGGTAAAACATAGTTGATAGTTTTGAGCAATTCATGAGAGTTTTCAAGTAATATAAAACAGTTAAAGCATGTATCTCCCCCAAAAGAATTATTAAAAACAAGTGTGAAAAGTAGGGGCCACGACTCACCTTGGAATGTAGTGACGTAGATAACACAATGGTGCCAAGGAGTATGGCAGAACCGGGTGAGGAGTAACGCACAACGATACTTATTCGGCAAATCCTAATGAATATAAGTTTGTCTCAAGATATGACACGCGGAAAGTAATCGATACGTATGAGTTTAAAAAAAAATAGAGCGTTTTAGTTTTCGTGGAATATTTGTATCAAATGTTTGTAAAAAGTTTAGTATATTATTCGTGTGGTGGTATAAAGTCATAGACTCAGACAAACGCATGCCAAAGCATAAAACATATAGCACAATTATAACAGGAAATAAACACGTAAGGATCAAATAACAATTTAGTGAAAGGTAAGTAGATTAGTTAAGTTTTAAACCATTATCATTCCGATTATATAAGTTATTTTAATTTACCTTGTACTGAAATGGTTTAACAAAAACTATCCACAAATAAATGGGCTTCGGCCCAACCTTAATCCACATGCATCTTTCTTTTTAGTATGAGTCCTACCACTTTGTATTGTGCACCCGCCTTTTGATAAATGCAAATGTTAATCTTATTTTTATTTATAAGTTGATGACCAACTTCAGTGTTTTTAGGTATATACTTACCATACAATCCTATATTGATTTGATATGGCCTACATCTAGCATATGCTAACTAGAGAGAAGAAATATAGAAGCTAAAGCGCCATATTAACTATGAAGTTTACCACTCCAATTCTCTGTCTCATATAACTTAACAGTTTTTATTACATTAATCATATACACTATTATACATTTTTATATAACATTCTTGTATTAGCTTATTACATTTAGTTACAATTTCTTATATGTTCATTACGACAGATTTTAGCATCCATACAACACACATATACAACTTAAAGAACAATGGTCAAATCTTAAAGAACAACTAAAGAAGAAGAGAAGATATATAGAAGTAGTATATACAGAAACATCATTCAATTTGAAACATAGCATTTTCAGAGTCTGCAATGTCACATTCCAGCAAGGGTTTGAACCATATCAAAACTACAACGTGTGCACCCTTGCGTCTTGGGCTTAAGCCCGCAAACAAAACAAACTAAGTAACCCAAGTGGGTTTAGAACCCGCGACCTCTTGATCGTGACCAACAACAACAACAAACACCCCTGGTCGGCTGATCTCACCGAGAACAAACCAAACAAACACACCCTACGTGGGTTGTTGCTGGGAACTGAAACAGAAAACAACTAAACACCCCAAAGTGACTTCAAAACAAGTAAGTATACAAGATAACCACCACAACGAAATCGGTATATGTTTCTTAAATCATTTTTAATCCCAACGATTCATATGACCCTTTTATTTCATACGAAAGTGAATTCAAAAACATGATTAAATCCCTTTTTATTCCACGAAAAATATAACCATCGGTTTATTAATCGGTATAAATTAAATAAGAGTGATAACAAAATAAGTGATGTCGACATACCCTAAAAACGAGATAGATCGAGAGGATGACCATGCAACTCGATACACGACCTAGCAAAGGAATGAGACCAAGCTTTGATTTCCTTAGGCCACGACAGGCCAAAGCTTCTCGAATTCAGCAGCAGGGAAAATGGCTTAGAAAGTTTGTATATGTTTGTGAGTGGATACGTGAAGGAGGGAGTATATATATATATATAGGAAATGTGATACTACACGTTGATATTAGTTAGTTATGGAGATTAAATGTTACACGTCTCAAATTTTGCATGCATGGCTCATCATTTATACACGTTAGTATGGGTTTTGTTATGGCATAAAATGGGACATGTTATATATAAATTTGCATGGTGAAATTAACTTACACATAGTTAGGTATACTACCTATTCGATTTTTATAGTAAACCATCTGTACACGTATACAAATTCATGTGTGTAACTGATCGGCCCCAAACGGTCAACGAATATTGACCAGGTAAATGGTCAACAAGAGTCAAACAGCTTAAGGGCACAATACAATTTACCAAGGAGTACAGAATATTCCCCGGGTCGTTAAGTCCCAACGAGGTGTGAACACTGAAGTAAAACGAATCTGTGATCGGGTGATAATTGAACGGAAAAGGGTTTTTGGGTTTCTAATCTAAAATAAGTGAAAATAAATTAAAAACGATTAAAAATGTAAGAAAAACGGTTATCTAAAACTTACGTATACAAAAACTATAAAGAAAACTGAAAACGAGCGTTATTAATAAAAATACGTACGTGCGCAAGTAAAAACGTGAAATTTGTGAAATATAAACACTATGGGTGCAATTATATTTTTTACAGGTTCTATATGACAAAAGAAAATTTTAGAAAAAAGATTTATATTTTTTAGATAATTATTTAATTTACTATGATTTAATTACTAATTTATAAATAAAAATAGATAATAAATACTAAAACAGTTGCAAAAATTATGAAAAATTTTCTGGAAATACTTTACATAAATACAGACTTAGTAAAATTAAAAACAAGCCAACAGCTTATTTAAATAAGCTACAATAAGCAGAAAATGGAAAATAAGCTAAACGGACAAAAGAAGGGTTAAATATGTATGGAAAGTAAACTCAAACGGAACTAGTGCCCTAGAGCAACTGGAAGGGGGTGTGGTGTTATGCATGATACTAGCGAGAGGTCCAGGGTTCGAATCCCACACCCCACTTTTTTTGCTAAACTATTTTTTTTAACTTTTTTTATTTTTTCTACTTACTTTTAAGCATAAAATAAGCAACTTTAATTAAGACACTATTTTTATAACTTATTAATTAAGCTAGTTTTAAGCAGCTTATTGAGACAGTAGGCTTATAAGGTTTTTTAAAAAAAACTAAGATTTTCAAATTAAGCTATTAACTTTAAAATATGCTATAAGCTAAAAGTAAAAGGTAAAATGGACTAAGGTGACTATAAATATGCTTTAGGAACTGAGAAAAGCTAATGGAATAAGCTGGAAAGCTCAAAATAAGCTAGAAAGTTGCAGAATTTTCTGTGATATTTTGCAAAAACGCAGCTTTTTGAGCTGTTGAAAAGCAGCTTTAAAAAAATCTAAAAAATAATCTAAAAATATGGAGACGTACACAAGCTGGGGAGCTATAAGCCTGCCAAATTTCAGGGTCTAACTCCTAAAAACGAAGAAATGAAAAATTGACAAAAACTGAGCTGAAAATGAAAGTTACGAAAATGTGCAGATTTTCACTTGTGTGGGCTGTTTTGGTGAGCAGATTTGTGCACAAGTGTGCACAAATGCTAGGACTTTGAAAACACACTAAGTAGACCAAAAATGAACTTAAAGAAACCAAAGATGAGGGCCAAACAAGCTTATGGCTTGTATTGGCTTGATTGAGCTTTTTATGGACTAAAATTAACACAAAACATGAAAAAGGGCTAAAACTATTTAAGTTGCTAAATAGAACTTGGAAACAGCTTATATTGGCTTAATTAAGCTTGAACAAAGTTGGATTAAATGCACATGAACAGTGAATGCCCTAGTTTTACCCGTTTGACTGCTCAAAACCAAACAGTCCTTATTATGACTGTTTTGAAATTTAAACTAGCAAAGACCAATCTAAGTTATAACTTCTGATTATTATGGCTTATATGACTTACTATGATTATATTAAACAACTTTCAAAACAAAAATAAGCACTATAATAAGCTAAACTAGAAATGACTAATTTTGGCTTTTTTAGAGTTTAAAAGGAAAATAAAGATAAAGGCTAATCAAGACTTAATAAACTGATGAAATATGCTAGGATACTAATAATAAGCAAGAATTAACAATAAAAAGCTATTAATAAGCTAATGAACAGTAAACAGAAAATAATGCCAAAAATTGAGGAAAATAGCTTACAACTGTTAGGCTTATGGGACTGAAAAGCATGGACCAAGAACCAACCTAGCTTGTTCACACAAGCTAGAAAACACCATAGAAGCCTTCCCTAATAGCTTATACACCCAGAAGCTTGTTGGAGCTTATTGTTGACTTAATGTTGACTTTTCTTCAAAATGACATTAGAACTTCAGGAACCTCTTAATACTTCTTCAATTACTCTAATAAGCTTATACAAGCTTATTTGAACAACTAATTCAGATTATAACATCAGAAACAAACAAGAACACTTTTGGCGGGAAAATCAGTTGCTACTGAAAACATGTAATAACTTTGATTGAACACTCAAATTATAACTTAAATTACTTAATTGATTCAAATATTACAAAACCCAGTAGAAAATTGCATGAAAACTATAACTACGACATTATTTTAACTAATTAAACTAAATTACACTATTCTAAAAACTACTACTAAACTCTAACACTTTGTTCTCTGTGTCTTGGAGCTTCTTTATAGTCAAAATATCTTCCATAGGACCCTCTGATGAAATCCCAGCAATCCAATCTCCTCAATTAATCCCATACGTCCATATTCACTTTTGGTGCCAAAATATCAATAGCAGGTTAGTAGCAATTAAGGAATCTTGGATGTTTGTGGAGGTGGAGGGGACAATTGGTGAAGTAGGTAGTGAGGTGGAAAGGATAGTAGCAGCTGGAGGGTGAGGTGGAGAAGATAAGGCGGTTTTTTTGAAAGTTTGACTTTTGGGTTACTGTAGCAGTTTGACTTTTTCTTATTTAAGGCTGCTTTGACTTTTTGTGGTCAAACTTGGGTTGTTTTTGGATTTTAGGGAATGGGAAATGGGTTATGGGTTTTAGAAAAATGGAATTTGGAAATGTTTAAACTTCAGGGACCAAAATTGCCATTTTCTGAAAGTTCAGGGACTAAAGTTGCCGTTTTGCAAAACTGAACTTTATAAGGCTAATTTTGACAACTTGAAAATCCCTGAGGACCTTTTATGAAAAGTTTTCATGTTTTGAATAACTAGGGACTAGATTTGACAATTTATGAATAAAACACAGTTTAAATATTTTTCTGTCTTTTTGAGACTTTTCAAAGTGTTTTTGACTGTTTATGTGGGTTTAAACAAGGTAAATATATGTGTATTTAGACACATATCAAATCCCCCACACTAAACTATTGCTAGTCCCTAGCAATATTTTTGAAAATTTAATGGATTTTATCTCTTTACCAAAAGCCATCACTTCTGGAGTAGCCAAATGTTTCAGTTCAAGTAAGAACTTTGGTACAATGATAACCAAATGATTTTGAGCAAATCATCAGCTGTAAACGGGTTTGATTTGTCTTTACCAGAAGCCGTTTGCTTCTGGACTAGCCAACTCTTAGATAAAATACAGTTATTATCTTTGGTGAGCTGATTACCAATTATGGTTTTTCCACTTGCCTTTACCACAAGCCATAACCTTGCGGGCTAGCCAACTCTTCACTTATAAAGATATGGTGAGTCGAATACCATACAATTTTGGGCAAATTGCAAGCCATAAACGGATTTGATGTATCTTTACCTGCAGCCGTTTGCTCAGGATTAGCCAGTCCTTATGTGGGTTAGACATGGTGGACTGATAACCATTTGTTGCGTTCTAAGTGAGAAAAAATTTTAAAATTTTGGCCAAAATGGGGGTACTGGGGCACTAAAAGGTACATATGTGAACAAATTCGCCAGAATTCCCCCCCACACTTAGAACTGAATATTGCCCTCAATATTCAAAGTACCGGTTGTTAAACCAACACTTAGAACGTGAAAGGGAAATACTAATAGCCATTTATTTTATATACACACATTTTTTTTTTTTTTTTTTTTTTTTTTTTTTTTTTTGGTTTTACATATATACAACATGTGGGGCATCTCCCCCACACTTGGGTGGTAGAACAAAGAAAGAAGACAGAAATATGGGTGAAAACCCATATGGTGTGGGCTAATGTTTTTGTTCACCGAGTCACTTAGCTTGACTCGACCCCGCATTCATTTGTTCTTGGGGAAGCACGTGGAAGAAACCATCTCCATCGGACTTTCATTCAAGATGTTTGGATAAACACTGAAGTACTTGAAAGTTCCACACCGATGAGATATACACAGAGATCCGGCTCACAAATGATAAATGAAAATGCCGGGATCAAAGATAGTGTCTTCATTCCCGAAGGAGTGAAGAACAGGAGAAGTCACCGTGTAGGTGAAGAAAAGAAAGAAAGTCATGATAAAAATCATGACTAACTCATCATCATCAGAAAGAGAATTCATGATTTCAGTATCATGATTCTCATCATTTAAGCTCGGCTGATCAAGACAATTTGGAGGGAGGGATGGGATTGTGATATCAATCAATTTCTTAGTATTGAGAACATCTCCCTCCGGAACACAAAGATTTTCTTTGTCAAGATCAAAGTAAAAGTTATCATACTCCGGCGGAGATATGATATGAGTGAGTTCAAAGGAGAATTCCTCGTAAAGAGAATCATTCACGTGATGTAAATCTGTGAACCCTTGTTCTATTATGGAATCATCACCTACCTCGTTCTGAATATCAAAGAGTGGATTTTCAGAAATTAAAGTGAATTCAGATTCGAATTCAAACAGAGGATTGGTGAAAGACATTTTGAATGCTTCGGGAACAAGATGATCAATATTCTCTTTTGGACTGACGAGCTCAGAAAGTAGTTCCTCCACATAACTGATGTCTCCACAAGATAAAGAACTTTCATCAGAATGTGAATCACTAAGCTCGGGGTTGGGATAAGAATTGAGTGATGGATCATGATATAAAAGACTTTCGATTTCTTCCAGATTGGATTCGAAATCAAAGAGATCATCATCACTTCCTGATGGAAGTGGATCAATGTGAGTAAGTTCATCAGTAAACTCCTCAAGAAGAGGGTCAGCATCAGAATGGGGCAGTGATGCCTCAACATACTCAACTTCTCCATAAGATGTATATTCATCGTTAGAATCGGAGAAAGTCTCAAAATGATCTTTTGAACACTCAAGAGGGGAAGGGATATCACACACATGATCAAGAATTCCCTGTGACTCACTTGGGATTGGGACAAGGTCCTCAACACTAGACTTTATTACTTTGTCCGATTCCTTTTCAGGAACAGTGTCAAGATGCTCGTCCCCCATAATAAGAGAATTAGTGGGAACTTCGGATGTGATAACAGCAGATTGAGAGAGTTGACAAAGACTAGCACACATGGATTTTATATTTTTCATATGTTCTTCTGCTAGTAATTCTTGCATACTCTTATCATCCTGTGATTTTTGGACTGGTGGGATTTCAACTGATGTACTCGATGAATCCTTGTGATATTCCTTCATTTGAATAGAATCTTCATCATCGCTGTCATCAGGAATGAAACGGAATTGAGAGCTCGATCTGGCTGCTTTTTCTTTTGCAATTGATTCCCTAACAGCTTTTTCAAAGTCATCATGGGAATCTATTTTAGCAGCCTGCTCTTTAGTCAATAATTCCGCCATGGATTTCTCATGTGAATTTAGAATTAATGAAAATTGCGGGGGTGGGGATTTGTCAAAACCAGAAGGTTGACATTGATTATCATCATGAGGACCCCCACAAAATGCACAAGAAGAACTTGATGCATTATGAAACGGTGTATTAGCTAACTCCTCATTTATTTCTTTTAAGGACTCTAGAGTCTTTAGAAAAAAATCTTGTTCAGTTTGTTGAGGAGTTGCTTGAAACATTGGGTACTGTGGAGGTTGGTCTTGATATGGATCGTCGTAATTGTTATAAGGAAATGGATTCCTTGTTTGACAATCAGAGCTAAAGTGTGGACCTCCACAGTACTCACAACAAAATGATTGTTGTGACTGATTTGGTGAATAACATGGATATTGATTATTTCCAAAGTTCAGAGTGTTATCAGAGATTTGTTCATAGACAAACGTGTCTCTGGTCTGACACTCAAATCCTTGGTGAGGACCTCCACAAAATTCACACAAGTATGTCTGAATCTCATGATGTGGTAGCTGATGGAATAAATCAGTCGTGTCATGGTAAGAATAAGGATCTTGGTTATAGACAGACCCATTTCCTGACTCTACCATGCTAAAACTGAGACAATTATCATCATTATGAGGGCCACCACACCATTGACAACCAAGAAGGTGAGGATAAGACATAGAAAGAATTAAAGGGTAACAGAGGGTAAGAAATGAAGAATCAAAAAGGGTAAGAGGGTAAAGATGAATATTTTTGGATTTTTTTTTGTGTTCGTTGAAAACTTGAATAAAAAATGTTTTTGGCAATCGTTTAGTCAAACGGATTAACTTCACGATTATTTTGGTTTTTATATGAAAATAAGAAAATATGAACAAAGATGGTAAATATACAATGGGTGTATATTCAACAATCACTAATGCTTCAAATTCGTTCAACGCAGCACACCTCCCCGGCAGCGGCGCCAAAATTTGATCGGCCCCAAACGGTCAACGAATATTGACCAGGTAAATGGTCAACAAGAGTCAAACAGCTTAAGGGCACAATACAATTTACCAAAGGAGTACAGAATATTCCCCGGGTCGTTAAGTCCCAACGAGGTGTGAACACTGAAGTAAAACGAATCTGTGATCGGGTGATAATTGAACGGAAAAGGGTTTTTGGGTTTCTAATCTAAAATAAGTGAAAATAAATTAAAAACGATTAAAAAGGTAAGAAAAACGGTTATCTAAAACTTACGTATACAAAAACTATAAAGAAAACTGAAAACGAGCGTTATTAATAAAAATAACGTACGTGCGCAAGTAAAAACGTGAAATTTGTGAAATATAAACACTATGGGTGCAATTATATTTTTTACAGGTTCTATATGACAAAAGAAAATTTTAGAAAAAAGATTTATATTTTTTAGATAATTATTTAATTTACTATGATTTAATTACTAATTTATAAATAAAAATAGATAATAAATACTAAAACAGTTGCAAAAATTATGAAAAATTTTCTGGAAATACTTTACATAAATACAGACTTAGTAAAATTAAAAACAAGCCAACAGCTTATTTAAATAAGCTACAATAAGCAGAAAATGGAAAATAAGCTAAACGGACAAAAGAAGGGTTAAATATGTATGGAAAGTAAACTCAAACGGAACTAGTGCCCTAGAGCAACTGGAAGGGGGTGTGGTGTTATGCATGATACTAGCGAGTGGTCCAGGGTTCGAATCCCACACCCCACTTTTTTTGCTAAACTATTTTTTTTAACTTTATTTATTTTTTCTACTTACTTTTAAGCATAAAATAAGCAACTTTAATTAAGACACTATTTTTATAACTTATTAATTAAGCTAGTTTTAAGCAGCTTATTGAGACAGTAGGCTTATAAGGTTTTTTAAAAAAAACTAAGATTTTCAAATTAAGCTATTAACTTTAAAATAAGCTATAAGCTAAAAGTAAAAGGTAAAATGGACTAAGGTGACTATAAATATGCTTTAGGAACTGAGAAAAGCTAATGGAATAAGCTGGAAAGCTCAAAATAAGCTAGAAAGTTGCTGAATTTTCTGTGGTATTTTGCAAAAAACGCAGCTTTTTGAGCTGTTGAAAAGCAGCTTTAAAAAAATCTAAAAAATAATCTAAAAATATGGAGACGTACACAAGCTGGGGAGCTATAAGCCTGCCAAATTTCAGGGTCTAACTCCTAAAAACGAAGAAATGAAAAATCGACAAAAACTGAGCTGAAAATGAAAGTTACGAAAATGTGCAGATTTTCACTTGTGTGGGCTGTTTTGGTGAGCAGATTTGTGCACAAGTGTGCACAAATGCTAGGACTTTGAAAACACACTAAGTAGACCAAAATGAACTTAAAGAAACCAAAGATGAGGGCCAAACAAGCTTATGGCTTGTATTGGCTTGATTGAGCTTTTTATGGACTAAAATTAACACAAAACATGAAAAAGGGCTAAAACTATTTAAGTTGCTAAATAGAACTTGGAAACAGCTTATATTGGCTTAATTAAGCTTGAACAAAGTTGGATTAAATGCACATGAACAGTGAATGCCCTAGTTTTACCCGTTTGACTGCTCAAAACCAAACAGTCCTTATTATGACTGTTTTGAAATTTAAACTAGCAAAGACCAATCTAAGTTATAACTTCTGATTATTATGGCTTATATGACTTACTATGATTATATTAAACAACTTTCAAAACAAAAATAAGCACTATAATAAGCTAAACTAGAAATGACTAATTTTGGCTTTTTTAGAGTTTAAAAGGAAAATAAAGATAAAGGCTAATCAAGACTTAATAAACTGATGAAATATGCTAGGATACTAATAATAAGCAAGAATTAACAATAAAAAGCTATTAATAAGCTAATGAACAGTAAACAGAAAATAATGCCAAAAATTGAGGAAAATAGCTTACAACTGTTAGGCTTATGGGACTGAAAAGCATGGACCAAGAACCAACCTAGCTTGTTCACACAAGCTAGAAAACACCATAGAAGCCTTCCCTAATAGCTTATACACCCAGAAGCTTGTTGGAGCTTATTGTTGACTTAATGTTGACTTTTCTTCAAAATGACATTAGAACTTCAGGAACCTCTTAATACTTCTTCAATTACTCTAATAAGCTTATACAAGCTTATTTGAACAACTAATTCAGATTATAACATCAGAAACAAACAAGAACACTTTTGGCGGGAAAATCAGTTGCTACTGAAAACATGTAATAACTTTGATTGAACACTCAAATTATAACTTAAATTACTTAATTGATTCAAATATTACAAAACCCAGTAGAAAATTGCATGAAAACTATAACTACGACATTATTTTAACTAATTAAACTAAATTACACTATTCTAAAAACTACTACTAAACTCTAACACTTTGTTCTCTGTGTCTTGGAGCTTCTTTATAGTCAAAATATCTTCCATAGGACCCTCTGATGAAATCCCAGCAATCCAATCTCCTCAATTAATCCCATACGTCCATATTCACTTTTGGTGCCAAAATATCAATAGCAGGTTAGTAGCAATTAAGGAATCTTGGATGTTTGTGGAGGTGGAGGGGACAATTGGTGAAGTAGGTAGTGAGGTGGAAAGGATAGTAGCAGCTGGAGGGTGAGGTGGAGAAGATAAGGCGGTTTTTTTGAAAGTTTGACTTTTGGGTTACTGTAGCAGTTTGACTTTTTCTTATTTAAGGCTGCTTTGACTTTTTGTGGTCAAACTTGGGTTGTTTTTGGATTTTAGGGAATGGGAAATGGGTTATGGGTTTTAGAAAAATGGAATTTGGAAATGTTTAAACTTCAGGGACCAAAATTGCCATTTTCTGAAAGTTCAGGGACTAAAGTTGCCGTTTTGCAAAACTGAACTTTATAAGGCTAATTTTGACAACTTGAAAATCCCTGAGGACCTTTTATGAAAAGTTTTCATGTTTTGAATAACTAGGGACTAGATTTGACAATTTATGAATAAAACACAGTTTAAATATTTTTCTGTCTTTTTGAGACTTTTCAAAGTGTTTTTGACTGTTTATGTGGGTTTAAACAAGGTAAATATATGTGTATTTAGACACATATCAGTAACTCAATAGATATTTAATTTAATTAGATAGTATTAGTTTTATAGGGTATAGTTTGATCCCGGTAATTACTAACGTTAATTCATTAAGTCATGAAACTTAAAACCAGGTAACGTAAAAATATAACGTTTATAAAAATGTTAAAGTTTATCAATATGTTCCAACTAATTATATTAGACGTGTGATAAATTTAACGGAGAGCGTATACGTTAATAAAATCTAATAGGTTTGAGCATTCGTATTATGTAAAGAGTATAATGTAAGATATAAAAATAATAAAGTGAAAATAGTTCATATAAAATATGTAGGCTTATCCTAATCTTTATGTTGGTCGTGAGTATAGTATATTAAAGAAAAATTTAAATTTCTCCATAAAAATGGGCTTAGTTAAATGATAAGTCAAGGGTATTATTAATTAACAAAGATTATCATGACGGATTTTTGTAGGATCTTACAGTATCTACCCCTCAATTTTGAACTTCGTCCCGAAGTTCAGTCCGTGATAGGTATTGAAAAAGATGATGTTCTGAGGTGAGAGTTTACGGAATAGATTGTCGAGATATTTCTTATTTGAACATCAAAGGAGCGAGATTCTCACTAGATTTATTCGTACCAAATGAATTAAGTTCGAAAGTTTGGTCAATAGTTGAATTTATAGGCCACGAATAGTGAAATTAACAGTCAAAAGTAGGGAGCACTTAACTCTTAATGTTTAGAGTTCTAATGGTCGGGACTAGGGGATTTTTAATGATAGCGGTTTGAAACTTAATGATAGTGAATAGTAAACTAGCGGGTACTATTTTTACCTACTTTTCCTATTTAACTCTCTCCTTTTTTCCTCCACTTTATTCCCTTTTCACCTTTTCACCCTTTTCAATTATTCTTCTCATTCAAATTTCATCTCCTTCACTCAACTTCTTCTCCGAAAAAAAAAATGCCACCGATTGCCATAGTATTTGCAGCCATGTTCATCACTTTCGTCGTTGCTGGTTTGTTTCTTCTTCCCGGCGAAGATACCCGTGGCTGGATCGGATACTTGTTGGTTATCGTACCCCTCACAATCCTAGCGATTTTTGCGGATAATTTTTGGAAGTGAGGGTCGCGCGTAGGTGGTTAGAATGTAGCTTTGTTGTGGGTCGATGTAATGTGGAATAAATTCTCGGGTAGGTTTATGTTAAGTTGTTATGTTTAACGGTCCGCTTTTGTGTTTTCAGAATAATTAGGGTACTCCATCCTATGGTGGATCTTGCTATTGTTGGGTTGGTAGTGGTTTTTGTTTCTATAGTAGGCCAACCGATTGAAGGTTGTATGTTTTATGTTGTGTTTTATGTACTGTTAACACTTTCGATGTTAATCATCTCGTTATGTATTAACCTCCATGGTTTTTAATAAAATTTTATGTTGTTTGTGTTTTTCGTAGATTGTTGTGAATTTTTTTAAAGTTTCTAATTTTCGTAATTTCCTTGTCTTCATATAATAGTGAAATGAGTGATGAGTGTAGATCTGACTGGGGTTGGTTAAAAAGTAAAGTTTATGAACAAATTATTTTGTCTCATGATTCTGTTGTTGGAATGGAAGTTGTTATTAAAATTTTGAAAGGATAACTGTCCCATTTAAACATGATTCTTCCTAAATTATACATAGGTAGCTAGGCTATGTATAATTTAGGACCAAATGATGTAACTCTTGGTTCAACATTTATGTTTCTTCAAAGAGTTTTATCTGGTTCAGTTGTAATATTTTCGTCACAAAGTCAGGCTGTTTCTGATAAAAATAATAATATAAGTTTTTGTTCATTTTTCGAGGATGAGTCAAAATCTTCTAAGATAACATTTGGACATCTTGGATATATACTTGGGTTTTAAGTGGGATTCCATTGCAATATGGTAACAACTTAGTATTTGATCATGATAAAATTAATTAAATTCTTGAGGCATTATTAGTGTATTTGTTACGTAACGATTAATAGTAGAGGGGTGCAATGGAAATGGAAATAGACGTAGATTTTTATTATCATGGAAATACTACAAGGTAGATTTTTCACACGGTAAAAGATAACTTTTACACTTAGGTTACATCCATCGTACCTAAGGTAAATACAAACGGAAATACAACTTAGATAGTCCTAAACTAGAGTTTATTTATTTTACAGCAGGAATCCATACATCTGCTTAACCTAAAGGTCATTCTTTGGTACTACTGGGCTCTTTTAACGAGTCTTCATTCTTTTGCATCCATCTTGGCCTTCCAGTTGGCATTGTGGTTTGGGCAATGACTCTTGTAATGCCCTATTCCACCACATCCGTGGCATTTTATGGATGAAGGCTGCTCCTTTCTTTCCATAGCTTTGCAGTCACTTGTCTTGTGGCCTGTCTTTCTGCACCTCCCGCATATTGCGGTGCAATATCCGGTGTGATGCATCTTACATTTTAGGCACAAAGGTTTATTTCCACGGTAGTTGTCTCTGCTGGTAGGGGTGGTGACGTAGTTTCCTTCAGTTTCTGGGTCGAGCCTTTGCTGGCGAAGGTAGTCAATGCGGTCTTGTAGATGATTGCGGGTGCAAACATCATTGTGAAACTCACATTCATTGAGGGTAAAGGGTCTTTTCTCCTCATGTTTTTGCTTTTGGTTATTTTTCTTAAGTGCAATATCTTGCCTAATTCTTTGGGTACATGTGCGGATGGGCTTAGCTATTTTCCTTGAATTCTTTAGGCTAGTTGGCCTACATCCCATGAAACGTTCATGGTTATGCTTGCAAGGTATAACCTTCTTTCTTTCTTTTCTTGTCATGTCATTGTCGTTTGGACGAACTGTTGAGGTTATCTCTATGACTACTGCAACGATTTTGTTTACCAATTCCTCGATGGTTTTAGGGGTCATGATTGTTGTGGGCACCACACTGTTCATGTTGTCCATTTCCTATGAACATTACACGAAACGTTGATTTTAGTATTCACTTTATCGTTAGAATAATTCAAATAGCAAGATATTTGTATATTAATGCTAACAATGTGGTCTTAATACGAAATCAACTCAACTGAGGATCATAGAAATACGATGTGTTTGGGTAGCATCGTAAAATAATAATCAACTCTTGACATGTGATTGTTAAGGAACAGTTAAATTTATCTACAATAGTTGAAGTTTAACAACTTCTCTTCAGAAAATTTGTTCTTGGAATTCTATGTTTTTATTGTTTAGTGGTGTAAAATCAAGGTAATGTCATAATAAGTTGGAATGCAATTATCAAAATTGACATAACTCTAATAACTTGTTCGATTGATTTTTTTTTTTTTTTTTTTTTTTTTTTGCAAAACAACCAGTACAAGGTCTTTTATTAATGTCTCATTGATTCATGTAGAGTTATTTGTTTACCTAAGAGAGTAACAGAGGGTGATGTTTTGCATGGCTCTTTGCTCTTACAGCATCATAGTGAGGTTTGGTGTGAGGAATTTGTTTACAGCAGGAAAGTATAACGGAAAGATAGCTATTATACATTAAAAGTCGATTACAAGCTCTGAGAGTTACAGAATTATTGGAACTACATGAACTACTAACCAAAACTATTTGGTTTATTTAGTACAACAACGATACTTAAGATTAGTTACGTCTCTGACGTAAACGTCTAACTTCTGCCTCAAGATCCAGTTGTGCAGCTTCCATGGCCGAGAAACGTTCTTGGCACGCATTCATCTGATTAGCTAACATGTTTTCCAAGGCTGCAATCTTTTGGCTTTGGGTTCTTGCTGTGTCTCTAGCTAACCATAATGCTCTTTCAATGTCTTCAATTCTAATGTGGGTTTGAGTATGGCCTCTACCTAAATAACGGGTTCTGGCATCCAAGTTTCTAAGTTCTTGTTCATAGTTGTCCTTCATATTACCAATATTCACTCCTAAACCAAACACTTCTCGTCTTTCAGCATCGGTCCTCTTGAACAGGGTATCAATGTTACGGTCGAACCATTCAAATCGTAATGGATGTAACTCTTTTAGCTGTTCAGAGTGAGCGTTTAGTATGCTGGTGTGTTGGTGAAGGCGAATCCATATGGAGTCTCGGGTGTTTACATTATAGTCAGGAGATTTGGGTGAGGATACATTGTTTGGGACATCTGGCATAGAGAAATCTGAGGTATTAGGTAAGGGAGGATTTAGGTTGATGTTTTCCCAGTTCATTTATTGACGTGAACTTTGTCCAAATTCAAACGTTGGTTGACCACCAATCGGATCTGAATAGGATTCAGTTGCTCTCCTAAGTTTCTGACGTGGAGGTGAGTGAGTAGGTGATGATGAAGATGAGTTCTGGGTAAGTTCTATATTAGGTCGGGGTTGTGACATTTGTATGTAAGGATCTTCAGTATTTGGTGTAATATGATAGTTAGGTGATACATGGGTGGTAGGAGAGGTAGTCTTAGCGATGTCAACTGGTAGGGAAGACATGTTACTGTAGCAATCGAAAATAATAATTATGAGTATTTATACGTTTAAGGTGTAACGTCGAGTGTGAAATAATACGGTGTGTAATGTGTGAAGAATAAACATTAAGCATGTAAAGATTAGTACAAAACAATCTTAATAGGTAATATATTGAGCACGTCAGTCTGCAGACACGGAAGGCATAAGATGATAAGGTGTAAAATCATTTATTTTGAAAATGTGGTTATAGTTTGATGTTGTAAAACGTTTGATTCTCTATAACCATAGGCTCTGATACCAAACTGTAACACCCCCTAATTTGGTTTGTGGCAGCGGAAAAGTAATTAGGGTGTTACGGTGAGGATCGAAGTTAAAATTCCAGAAAACAGCCCGGAAGGGGCATTTTGAAAGTTATATGTCATTCAAAATAATATCCTTGATACGAAGTGAAATATTTGATTTGAAAATCCCATAAAAAGAGGTGACCATTTTGAAAGAATGACATATTTGATTTTACACCTTTTAAGTTATCAGAGTAAAAGATGCCCGCTCCGTGTCTTGTCCTGCTCCGTTAATTACCTGAGATAAACATGCTTAAAACGTCAACACAATGGTTGGTGAGTTCGTGGAGTTTATAGAAAATAACTTTATTTGAAAGGTGTATACTGATTGTTGATATAAATAATAGTTCTTCATTAAATAACAAGTCGCGTTGAATAAAATTCACAAGTAATTCATGTATGACCTCAAACGATCATAAGTTTCAGATTATAGATGAATATGAGCTACGTTGATATATGCTCGAAATGATGTATTAGATTGACTTTTGAAGGTAACGATATACTAAGCCTTTTTAGTTGTCTTTAAAGAATTCTCAATTTAAATCACATATGATAACAGTTAAAGTTCAAGTACGAGATTCATAATCATATCACGTAAATTAATAATAGTCTAAAGTCTGATGTCTAGTAGTGAAAAGTGGTGGTCTTCTAATACAGCTGTATCCTAGGATATATATATGAAATATTCATATATAAGGTTATATTGCCATCGGCCTCATGAAGCGCAAAACGTTAACAAAGTACCGTAAAACGGAGGTGATCATCAAATTAATGATGAAAAATTGGCCCTCGTGTAATAGGTGATTTGCCACTTCCTATTTTTCTCAAATATAGCGCATCGCGACTAATACGACTAGCGGTTAAGCATTCCGTCCTAGTATTAGTGGGATAGGTTGTCAGTCCACCAACAGGTTTCGAAGCTGTTGCTATATTCGCGCTCACCGCAGTGATTAATGGCTCATGATAAGGGACTTTTTGGCAATAAAGTAAGCTTAGGCAATATGGGTCTCAAAGTTCATAAAATATACGTATTCTGATCTGTGGCAATTATTTCCAGTGGAATATAGAAATATTATAATAAGTACAGTTCATTCATTTGTCACATGAATGCATATAGTAAGCCTCTGTATCATGTTACATCAAGTAGTTCAGAGATGTTATGTTTCAAGTTCCGTGTTTAAGCTAAACAGATAATTTGCACATATATTGAGCATGTTTTCCTTTCAAGTATAATTCAAATAGGTAAAACATAGTTGATAGTTTTGAGCAATTCATGAGAGTTTTCAAGTAATATAAAACAGTTAAAGCATGTATCTCCCCCAAAAGAATTATTAAAAACAAGTGTGAAAAGTAGGGGCCACGACTCACCTTGGAATGTAGTGACGTAGATAACACAATGGTGCCAAGGAGTATGGCAGAACCGGGTGAGGAGTAACGCACAACGATACTTATTCGGCAAATCCTAATGAATATAAGTTTGTCTCAAGATATGACACGCGGAAAGTAATCGATACGTATGAGTTTAAAAAAAATAGAGCGTTTTAGTTTTCGTGGAATATTTGTATCAAATGTTTGTAAAAAGTTTAGTATATTATTCGTGTGGTGGTATAAAGTCATAGACTCAGACAAACGCATGCCAAAGCATAAAACATATAGCACAATTATAACAGGAAATAAACACGTAAGGATCAAATAACAATTTAGTGAAAGGTAAGTAGATTAGTTAAGTTTTAAACCATTATCATTCCGATTATATAAGTTATTTTAATTTACCTTGTACTGAAATGGTTTAACAAAAACTATCCACAAATAAATGGGCTTCGGCCCAACCTTAATCCACATGCATCTTTCTTTTTAGTATGAGTCCTACCACTTTGTATTGTGCACCCGCCTTTTGATAAATGCAAATGTTAATCTTATTTTTATTTATAAGTTGATGACCAACTTCAGTGTTTTTAGGTATATACTTACCATACAATCCTATATTGATTTGATATGGCCTACATCTAGCATATGCTAACTAGAGAGAAGAAATATAGAAGCTAAAGCGCCATATTAACTATGAAGTTTACCACTCCAATTCTCTGTCTCATATAACTTAACAGTTTTTATTACATTAATCATATACACTATTATACATTTTTATATAACATTCTTGTATTAGCTTAGTACATTTAGTTACAATTTCTTATATGTTCATTACGACAGATTTTAGCATCCATACAACACACATATACAACTTAAAGAACAATGGTCAAATCTTAAAGAACAACTAAAGAAGAAGAGAAGATATATAGAAGTAGTATATACAGAAACATCATTCAATTTGAAACATAGCATTTTCAGAGTCTGCAATGTCACATTCCAGCAAGGGTTTGAACCATATCAAAACTACAACGTGTGCACCCTTGCGTCTTGGGCTTAAGCCCGCAAACAAAACAAACTAAGTAACCCAAGTGGGTTTAGAACCCGCGACCTCTTGATCGTGACCAACAACAACAACAAACACCCCTGGTCGGCTGATCTCACCGAGAACAAACCAAACAAACACACCCTACGTGGGTTGTTGCTGGGAACTGAAACAGAAAACAACTAAACACCCCAAAGTGACTTCAAAACAAGTAAGTATACAAGATAACCACCACAACGAAATCGGTATATGTTTCTTAAATCATTTTTAATCCCAACGATTCATATGACCCTTTTATTTCATACGAAAGTGAATTCAAAAACATGATTAAATCCCTTTTTATTCCACGAAAAATATAACCATCGGTTTATTAATCGGTATAAATTAAATAAGAGTGATAACAAAATAAGTGATGTCGACATACCCTAAAAACGAGATAGATCGAGAGGATGACCATGCAACTCGATACACGACCTAGCAAAGGAATGAGACCAAGCTTTGATTTCCTTAGGCCACGACAGGCCAAAGCTTCTCGAATTCAGCAGCAGGGAAAATGGCTTAGAAAGTTTGTATATGTTTGTGAGTGGATACGTGAAGGAGGGAGTATATATATATATAGGAAATGTGATACTACACGTTGATATTAGTTAGTTATGGAGATTAAATGTTACACGTCTCAAATTTTGCATGCATGGCTCATCATTTATACACGTTAGTATGGGTTTTGTTATGGCATAAAATGGGACATGTTATATATAAATTTGCATGGTGAAATTAACTTACACATAGTTAGGTATACTACCTATTAGCTTTTTATAGTAAATCATCTGTACACGTATACAAATTCATGTGTGTAACTCAATAGATATTTAATTTAATTAGATAGTATTAGTTTTATAGGGTATAGTTTGATCCCGGTAATTACTAACGTTAATTCATTAAGTCATGAAACTTAAAACCAGGTAACGTAAAAATATAACGTTTATAAAAATGTTAAAGTTTATCAATATGTTCCAACTAATTATATTAGACGTGTGATAAATTTAACGGAGAGCGTATACGTTAATAAAATCTAATAGGTTTGAGCATTCGTATTATGTAAAGAGTATAATGTAAGATATAAAAATAATAAAGTGAAAATAGTTCATATAAAATATGTAGGCTTATCCTAATCTTTATGTTGGTCGTGAGTATAGTATATTAAAGAAAAATTTAAATTTCTCCATAAAAATGGGCTTAGTTAAATGATAAGTCAAGGGTATTATTAATTAACAAAGATTATCATGACGGATTTTTGTAGGATCTTACAGCGAGCCTTTCCATTCGGGGCTTGCGTTGTCGTTAATATGTAGTGATCTCAATGGCTATTGTGGAACATGTACCATTCGTACGGTATCCTTGTCGCATCCTACAATGACTATCACTCATCGGATAATAGGGGCGACCTATGGTACTCGTCAATATGTCCGGAACTAAGCTAACTTCTGTTAGACATAGACTTTTCGGATGACCATTCCAACGGATGGAGGAGACCACCTACTAAACTTTAGTAAATCCTTTGGAGGATACATCCGCTCTATGTGTAAGTCATTTGGATACCTCCGAAGGATCAAATACGTCATCAAGCATCAACGCCAAGTCACCACACCACTTAAAAGTTGTTTCCGAAGTATAGATTAATGTTAACACAACATTTTTGTGTTTGTGTGTCTATTTTATTTTGTTGATACAAATATTGTGTATGCGTTTATTTTAACAAATATTATAGTACCGCTGTAAACGAACCAGACGAACACGAATTGAGCCTTGTTCATGTTCGTTTATTAAGAAAATGAGTTGTTCATGTTCGTTTATGTCCGTTCATTAAGACACTAAACGAACCCTAAATGAACATAAAAATTGGACATAAATGAATATAGAAAAACAAACATAAACTTTGTTAAATTATGCATAATATTTTGTTTTATAAGTGTTGATTGTTTAAACAAACCAATTTTAAAAGTATACAATTAAAAGATATAATATATGAACATAAACAAATAAATAACGGTAAACGAACGTTAATAAACGCATAATTGGACGTTCACGAACATAAATGAACGGACGCGAATTTTGTTTATGTTCGTTCATTTAACTAAACGAATGTAAAATATTATTCATGTTTCTTCATTTAATAAATAATCAACCATAAACGAACTTTTTATCGAGCGGTTCATGAAATATTTACTGAACGTTCAGTTCGTTTACGGCCCTAATAATTAGTTAAAATGGAGTTAATAACTGTGTTATACTAATGTGTCAACGCCACTTTAATCGTAACCTAACTACTCATTTTGTAAGGCTGGACGTAATAGGGCCCTCCATGCGTGATCGACGTGTGACCACGAGTGATCCTTATCACACCCAAACAACCACCACGTTGGTGGTGCCACTCCTTGCACAATAATTTGATGTTAACCACAAGATATGAAAAAAATAATAATAATAAAAAAAATAATAATAATAAATTAAAAAAAATAATAAAATGTTGGGTCAAGAATTTGACCCAATTACCCTGACAAGATTTGAACATAAAATAGCCTAACTCACTGATAAAATAGTGGGTTACTCACTGATAATGAAATCAGTGAGTGTTGTATAAAGCTCGTTGTTGAAGAAACACCTTACTTACTGATACGGTGTTAGTGAGTAAAGTATACAAGTTACAAACAACTCTAGTATCACTGAGAATTGACAAATGTCTCAGTGACCCTGAAGATACTATCTCTACAAGCAGACTGATAAATATGGGCGCGAACTTCCAAAAGAAAAAAGAAAGTCAGACAAAGACAAAAGAGGAAGAAGAAGAAGGACCACTTGGTGGATGACAACTCACACCAACTGGATGACAACTCACAACAAGTGGATGTCTATTCATACCTACCCCACATGTCTTTGTTTAGTTACCTGTATATATTGTGTTTATTGTAATAGAGATAGTATGTTTTCCTAAACAAACAAAAGAATACACAAAGTGTATTAGTTGATTGGATCATCCTCTCATTAAATCATCAAGCATAGCTTGGATCAATGAGAGTTTATTTGTCACATAAAGGTGATATTTACCGAAAGTATCCCCTTTAAGAAGTTGAAGATGTTATCATGTAGTTGTTTGTATTTTGAGTAATCATTGTAACAATTGTTCATTATCAATGAAGCTGTTCTTTATTTACTCAATTTCATGGACCAACAAGTGGTATCAGAGCGGGTGGATTATTCTTATGATCCAGATCTGTTCAAAAACTGATGATAACATTCTTCAAAAATTAATAAATGTGATCTTCAAAAACTGCTACTGATATAGCAATTTTTGAGGGGGAGAAACACGTTTATTGGTGACTGACAAACACCAAAACCCTCCCTGAACCCCACAAAACAAATACCCACCACACAAATCTTATCCACACACAAAACCCAACACACCCCACACCACACAAAAATCTTATCCAAACAAAAATAAGATTTACCCAAAAAAAAAAAACCCCAGATCTCCCATTTGATCTCACACACAAAAACAAATCCTATCCATATCCAACACCAAAAAATCAGATCTATCACCTCACCACTCCAAAACTCAAATCGATCTATCATCAAACACAGACAAAGATCAAAGGTGGATGGTTATTACGGGCTAAGCTTGAACAGTGATAAAGATCAAAGGACGGATAAAACTTTTGGGCTGAGCCTGAATAAGTCCCTGACACCGAATGTGAGTCTGAAACTCGACTCTCTGAACACCAAAGCAACCATGAGTTATTAAACGAGCCCGTGAACCCCATATGAACCTCCACCTACTGAACCTTAGTCACTAAATTTTTTGAAACTGATGGTATCGTGTGTATGCGATGATAAAGTTATCAGTGAACCTGAAACTAAGGTATGTTGTTGAAACATGAAGTGTTAAGTTGGAAAATGGGTTGTAACTCAGTGTGTATGGATAGCTTGTACTAGAACCTGAGAAATCACTGATGCGGAACAGTGAATGGAAAGAATCAGATGATATGGTGCATGTATCAGGGGGTGTTTGTATGGTTTTCAGGCTAAGCCTGAAATAGACACTGACTCGAGGTAGTCTCAGGCAAGAAAAATGTGTCAGGGCGTATTGAATCGTCAGGGAGTGATGAAGAAAGGTGGAGCAGTGTTGTGATGTTAAATGGGTTTGTTGAGTAAATGGTTTGAACCAGATACCCTGAAAAGTTAAGGACTGAGAAACAAAAACTCAGTAAGCTGATGTTGATAAATCAGGAGGACTGATGATCAGTGGTATGGGCTTGGATGTATAACTTTGGTGAAGTTAAAAATACAAGTCAGTGACGCTGACGTGGAGTTAGTCAAACCACCATCACTTATGCTAACTAAGAGTGATGGGTATTGTAAGTATGTTATAATCCCGTCACATCCGCTTTTGCTTTTTTAAATTTCTATAACACACAAGAAAAAAGTAATCCCTTGTAACTTTTTTATAACACACAACCGAAAAACACATGCACTTTATTTTACAATAAAAAAATCAGATAACACTGGTTATGCCCATGATGTCACACCTATTACGCATGGGGCGGTGTCAACAACATCATTATAGACACCAATTTTGTTGCATAACGGGTCTTAAACCCTCGAAAGTAAACGCAATATAAGGTATAAAAAACACTCTAGTCTAGCATATATAAAGTATAAATTTGATAAATACTAGAGTATAAAAATTCTAAACACCCCCTTGTATTAGGCTGGGCACAGTCGATCAGTCACCTAGCATGGTCGATCGATCTCCTCGTCAGTCGTGGCCACCGTGGCAAAAAGGTCACCATCGGTCGTCGGTTGAGGAAAATGAGAGGTTGGTCGAAATTTTGACCGATTTTAAACACACACAAACTCCACTATTCTCTCTTTTTCCTTATTTTAATTCGTTTAAAAAAAAAAAAAAAAAAAATGTGTGTTGAGATTTGCAAAAAAAAAAAAAAAAAAAAAGATATGTGTGTTGAGATTTGCAGATGAAGAAGAAGACTAAATAAGTTTTTTTTTTTTTTTTAATTTTTTTTTACAGTTTAAACCCTTGAAGTTTGATTTTATTGTCATTTTTACTTTATAGTTTTAAATTTCTTACATTTTAGCATAGAGAACGTATAAAAATTACTTTAATTTATATGTAATACTTTGTTTTATTTAAATTATATAATACTTTGTTGTTTTATTTATTAAAAAAAAAAAAAAAAAAAAAAATTAACTTGGTCACTACTGTGGCAACTTGGTCGTCGTCAGGTCGTCGGATAGAGAAAGCTGATGTGGCAAGGTCGTGTATGGTCACGACTGTGCCCAGCCTTAGGGGTGGCAAGTTGGGTCGTGTTCTGGTTGCCGGGTTCAGGTTAACGGGCTCAAATATCTCAACCCAAACCTGACCTTACTCGTGTCGAGAAGTTCAACTCTAACCTGAACAAGTTTATTAAACGATTTAGTCGTGTCGACCCGTTTATGGTTTGAATGTGAATATAATGGGACATATTTTGAATCTTATTTTTAAACAGGTTTTCGGGTTGAAATGAATCTTAACCCAAACCTAACTTATTTATTACACATGTCAATCGTATCGACTTATTTTCAACCCGACTAGAGGTGGACTTGTTTAGAGTGAAAAGTTTGTTTTCGTACAAGGTACTTGATAAAAAAAGTTTACACAGACAGGACAGGTCAATGAGATCTAAAACCCTAACCCAACTTTAGTAAGAATCTCCATCTTCAATAATAAAATAGTTAAAAATAAAACCAATTAATTCACAACTCAAAACCCTAAATCATGGAAGACGACGATGAATTCGGAGACTTATACGCCGACGTAATCCCCACCGTCACCCCGTCACCACCGTCACCACCGCAGATCGATCTCAACAACTCAATCGCCAGCGACGACGAAGAAATTCTCCACTCATCCAAACCTGAAGATCTCCACGTGTCACCAGATAACGATTCAGACGATAATTTCGGGATTGAAGACACCGGAGACGAGATTCCGGGATTATTTCCGTCGGAAGTTAGGGTTTCAGGTGGTGGTGTAGGTAATTGGGATGATAGTGATAGTGAAGATGATTTGCAAATTGTGTTAAATAATGATAATAATAATGTGGAAGTGAATGAAGGTGGTGGTGATGTTATTGATGGTGAGGGTAATGTGGGCGATAACGAGGATTCGAGCCGGTTAAATGCGACGGAAGAGATGCAAGATTGGGGAGAAGATGGAGATGGAGGAGGTGGAGGTGATGGTGCGAAAGTCAATAGTGGTGGTGTTGTCCCGAAGATTGGATACAGCGGTTATCGTCAACCGTTTCATTCTCAGTTTAAGGTGAGTTATTGTAATATCGGTGAAATCGAAATGTATATATATAGTTAGGAAAATAGGTGAATTGTGATTTATGAATGTACTTGTTTTGTTTATATATTTTTAGTTGCAAAGAAATGAAAAGTGGTTACTTATCGTGTTTGTACTTATCTTGTTTTTTTTTGTTAATGAATGAAAAAGTTTATTTTATATATCTTGATGTAGTAGATGTCGGTGGTATACTAAAATAAGCAAATTGGTGACTCGTATAAACTAATGGCCTCAGGAAGGCAATGTTGATATTGTTGTTCCATGAAAGGAGTATGAATTTAAAACAAGGATATACTAGAGATGGATGGTTTGGCACAGGTTGTGGAGAAAGTGCGGGCACGCTTGTTGAGTTGCTTTGATTGTTTGCAATAAATACATTCAAATTCGTTTGTTTGATGAAGAGAATTGTACCAACAAGGGGTTGTAAGGAGAAAAAAAGGTCAGCTACATTGATACTCGAGATTTGGTTGTGACGGATTGGCATTATTATAATACCACGTAGCAAGTGATTTAGCTTAGTTAGTAGAGGTGGCAAGATTGGCGGCTAGGTAATATGTCAAAACGGGTCATTTTTTTGTCCGAGTCAAAATGGGTGTCACGCCGGGTTGGCCTGTGAACACTTTTTTGCTCATGCGTCAGTTATCTATAAAAATAATGAATCGTTTAAATATAATAACAAAATCAATATCATTTCAGTAATTATCTAATACTTTGGATAAAAGGTTTTCGACGTTTTTCAACATGCTTGACAAGTCTGACTCATTTAATCCGTTTGACTTGTTTGAGATAAAACACCCAATAAAACTCAACAAGGGGTTGAAGTTGTCACCTTTGCTAGTTAGGAATGTGTGCAAGGATGCTGCTATTGATGGCCGTAAAGTATAGGGATTCCACAAATCTATTATCTATGTTTAGGTTCCAGTCTGCAATTGTTTTAGTTTCATTTATAACCTACCCATCAGTTTAAGATGAAATATATGTTTGTTGTTAATGCTTTAGGATGCAGCTTTGGGACATTTTATTCTACTTTTACATGGTGCATAAGCTGTAATGAACAATATTGGCTCTTTCGGTGAATTTACTTTCCGTTTCATGGGAAACTCACAACCTCTGTTCATGGCTATGATACCCTAGAGGCAAAATATACTTTCAGTCAAGTACAATATCCCAATTTTATACAACTAGGTCTCTTTTAAAACCCTTGGAAGCACAGAATACGGCTGATTGCTCTAATTGGCTTTTAACTTCCTCAACTTTAGCTCCCATGGTAATCAGGACAATATTGAGTATAATTCTCAACAATGGAAACCTATGGGAACTGCTCTAAGTTGAGTATACTTCTTTGTTAATTAAATAGTGCGATACACAGAATAATGATGTTGGAAAAAAAAGGGTGACCTGCTCCCATGGTAATCAAGACAATTATGAGTATCATTCCTTAACTTTATCTCCCATGTTAGTCTGCTGGATTTCCGTTATCTGCTTCTTTAAGATAATTGTTTTCATGAATTAGTCAATTAGGTGAAGGGATGTATTGCATCAAATCAATTAGCTTATGTTGCTTATATGTTTCTTAAGGTTATCAACTTCTGGGTACTTATTAATTTAAAAATCAACGAATGTGCAGTATGTGAGACCTGGTGCTGCGCCTATACCTGGAGCAGCTCTCCCAGCAACTGGAGGAGCAGCTCTCCCAGCAACTGGAGGAGCCCCGGGTCAAGTTCGACCACCTGCAACTATGCCACCTTTTGCTGTTCGTGGTCCAGGTGATTGGCGGCCAGGAGCCATGCAGAAGAATTTTCATTCAGGTCAAGGAATTCCCGGTTGGGGAACCGGAGCTCCACGAGGACTGGACTTCACGCTTCCTTCACACAAGTAAATATCATATCAAAATACTATTCTTATTTTCTTTATGTTTGCTTTTAGATTGCGCTGTTCTATAATTTGTTTTTTGCCACAAAGTTCGTTTGGTTAAAAGATCTTGTTACACTTAAGTTTCAATCTTTCTTCTGTGCTTCAGTTACCATTATCCTTAACTCCTTAAGACATTATTGTGGATTGATTGCAGAAAAGAATTTTATATTAAGAAACAATGAATCAATTTCAAATCTGGAGATAAAAACAAAATGCAAGTCTGATTCATTTTGTGTATGGTACCTTAAAATTTGAAGTGTCAGTAATCACACTCTGTGTTTTGTAAGTTCTAGTTTGCTGCTATGTGTCTCATACCTGCTACCTTTAAAATTTCCTTAAGCAAATGCCTCGTCGTATCTCCTAGTTTGCTGCTATGTGTAACATATCGCTTGGCATTCAGGCACTAACTTTTAAAAAGAATGATGTTATAGAGCACTAGGTATTAATTTATCAGATCTTTGACAGTCATAGTATTTTTTACAATTGTGTTACATCTTCAGAACTATATTTGAGGTTGACATTGATGGTTTTGAGGAAAAACCATGGAGACTTGAAGGTATCGATATATCAGATTTTTTCAACTTTGGTTTGGATGAGGAAAGCTGGAAAGGTTATTGCAAACAGCTGGTGAGTGGTTAATTAATCATAATCTTATCTTATATTATTTCAAAACACGAGGATGTGTATTCACCCATGGAATCCAAATACGGAATAAATGATTTATAAGTGCTAACATATTTTGTAGGACCAATTCCGCTTGGAAACGACGATGCAAAGCAAAATCCGCGTCTATGAAAGTGGGAGGACTAAAAAGGTATCTGCTTTATCTATGATATATCTTGCATCACTCATGAATTCATGATAGCGAGATACAAATAATTTATATACTCTTATGTTGTACAGCAACACGACCCAGACCTTCCCCCAGAGCTAGCAGCAGCAACGGGCATTGATGAAATTTCATCTGAAAATCAAGATATTGGAAAAGCCAATATGCATTCTGACTTAGCAAATGGATCTTCACATGCTCGGATGCAACTGGTATGCTGGAATTTGATTCACATATTCTATTTGTGATTTACCTATGTAATTCGGTCATCAAATTGTATGATGTCACATTGATGAGACAAAAAGATTTCATGTAAGCAGAACTAGCAATTTAACTAATTGGTATTCGACATTTTTAGCCTTATGGAAGACCAATACCGGTGGAAACTGGTTTTCGTGAACGTATACCAACGATTGATACACGGCCACTGCGACCCCTTGATTTAGATGCTATCATTGAGGTGATGCTCAATTTTACTTTTATTAATCATACCATACATGAATAGCCGTTCAAAAAAAAAATACCATACATGAATAGCTGGTACTTTTGTCTTGCCAACTTGGTTGATGTTTTCCTTCCCATACAGATTGTCTTGCAAGGCTCTGCAGATGATGAATCTGTTCCAGAAAATGATATTGCAAATCCGCCTGAGGTCAATCCTTCAAGAGAAAATCCCACAGAAGACCTTGAAGTTGAAGAAAACACTGCTTCGGGAAGTGATCATTTTGAAAGAATCCCGCAAGCTTATAAAGGCAAGAAGAGGGAGGTTGAACCCAGGAAGAAGCGCAGCTCTCCTTACAATCACGATGAAAGGTATGATATGCTGTTGCATGAAAGACCCTTCGATATTACAGTTATCAATATGTTATATTGTTATTATATCTCTTCAATATTATAAGTGGTCTGCTTTTCAGATTTTATATAATTGTTATTTTATGATCATAATCTGATGCCAGCTTTACCAAAATTTAAATCACGGATTGGTACAGCTGCATATCGATATCTTGGTCATGCCTTGGTTGTGGCAATATCGACCCATTTACTTATAGTTAGGTTGTGTTTTATCTCAGATGGGTCAACTGGGTAAATATAAATAACTAGCTATGATAGGATTGGGTCAGACGAGTTGCAAGTAGCCCAAAGTGTATTATTAATGCATGCAACCTTCTATCTTGTTTTTGTTTCAAAGACTTAGATTATTGTTATAATATCGCTTCAGTAATTATAATGAACAAATTACAGTAATTCAACGGTCAAAAAGGTGTTGGAAGGTAAATGCCAACCGTCCGTCCTCAAAATGACATGTTTCAACCTGAAGCTGTAGTCATCCATAAAACATTTGCACCTCTACATAAGTCTATCTTACTCTATCAGTTTTATACAATTTACTTTTAGTTAGTTTGCTCTAGCAAATTTTGTATATTGTGCTATTGATAGATTTTTTAGTAGTCTTGTCTGTAAACAGAGGTATTCAGTTTCTTTTATCTACTAATATTCTTTGTAAACAGTGCTACCGGTTAGCTAGTTAGTGTATGTGGTGGGTCACACTTTAAACCACATAAATGTTCACACAAATGTCTCGGTTTGGCTTATTGTGTTAGCACAGATTAATATGGCTTGTAATTTGGCTCTTTTAAAACTTTTATTATATCATTTTTAGGCCGACAAAGAGAAGAACACCCAACAGATCACCCTATTCAGCCCATGATGAAAGTATTGACGATAAGGAGTTTGCCAATAATCAGAAGGAAGGATCACCTGACAATGCCGAAGTTAAGCAGAGTTCATCTACATCTCGCCTTAGTCTTGGCACTCAGGATTTTAGCCAGAATGATGCTATTGAAGATGAGGTTGTAAGGGATGATATAGCTGTAGACACAACTACCATCACCACCATCTTTAAAGATGAAAAACGAGCACGCACCATGAAAAACCCAACAGATATCTCTCGAACTACACGATTTTCTGTTGAAAAGGTTGACAATGGAGAGGATCCAAAGGCTGCAAGAAGTAGAAACCATCATAAGAGTGACAGACATAGAGAATGGGATTCAAACTCTGCGTATCACCCAAAATCAGAAGGTTTTCGCAGGCGAAACGGGAGAGAATCTGAAGGAGCATGGCAAGATGAGGATCTCTATCTACATGCCGAAAGAACCAGAGATGAAAACATTTGGAAACGTGAGCGTGTTGAGGAAATGATGTCGAGGCACCCACATAAGGTTCGAGAATACGAGAGGAGTGATAAAGATCAACATTACTCTAAGAAGGTGTCAGAAAATGGTAGTTGGAAAGGTAATCGTGACAGCTTACAAACTCGTCACGACGGTTCAGGCATTTATGAAAAACGAATAAAAGAAGGCGTTGAAAAGCAAAGGGATCGGAATGAGTGGAAGGAAAGAGTGAGAAGCGGACGAGCAGTAGAAGACAAAACTTGGATTGGCCATTCTAGATTGAAGGAAGATTATAGAGGCGAGAAGATTATAGAAAGTCGGGAAAAACAAGGTAGAAGAGAGAGAATTGAAAATGAAAACTTTTCAAGGCATACAGGACGTGAAGATGCGTATTCACGTGGAAACAGGGTGATTGATGATGAAAGACGTTCAAGGCATGAAAGGGTAAATACTGATAGTGATCTGCAGAGGGCGCAGGAGAAAAAACACAAAGAAAGCATAAAAACGGGTAGAGAACGTGATGGTGTTTCTCATAGTTCCTTGGCTCCGTCAAAAAAGAATCGAGAAGATCATAGCATCCAGCGGAGTGATCGGGTATGTGTTCCTCGTATTTAATTATCTTTTTTCCTTTTCTGAAGGAAAATAAATACCAACTTACATTTTCATTTATCCCGTTTTAGTCCTTGTACATTTGTACTTTTTTTGGTGCTTTTGAGTCATTAAAAGATTAACTTTGTGTCTTGTTACAGTCATTTTTTACCCGTATAAAACATTTTTAATATAACTTGGCATTTTCTGAAACTTTAATACACAAATAACATTTTAGTGTTAAAATTGTCAGTTTTTGAAAGCCGGTTCATAAGCGTTTTTTGGGCACAAAATGACATGGTAATTCAATAATATTGATGACTTTGTAGCTTAAGAACAATTTAAATAATCATATTTATTCCCCCCTTTGGTATCAATTAGATGATGGTTGAACGAGAAAATGGACGGAACCATCGCAATCGTCAGTCTTCTAGAAAACACAGAGAAGATGTTCCATCAGAGGATGAAGACTCCAAAAGAGGGCGTTCCAAGCTGGAAAGATGGACAAGCCACAAGGATATAGATCTCAGTGCAGGAGTTGACTCGTCAGCCTCACATAATGTGGATGAAACTGATAGATATGAAGACGTTGACCCCATCAAACCACAAGAAATTCACGAGAACTTCAACTCAAACCCAAAATCTTTGGTGGAAGAGAACGGTGAAGCAATACCAGCCGAGGGTAAGCACTTGGATGCGGTTGAGAAGCTGAAAAAGCGCAGTGAACGGTTCAAACTTCCAATGTCGATTGAAAATGAAGATCTGGCGGTCAATAAGGTTGAAAAGGAATTACTGCCGCCGATCCAAGGTGAACCCCACCCGGATTTAGCGATCAAACCAGAGCGTCCTCCCAGGAAACGCAGGTGGACAAGTGGCTAGCCATGTGAAAAACTGAGAAATCAAGGAAACCTGGCTTCTGTTCGTGAACATTTCTTTTGTAGTTTATGAACTTGTAACCTTGATGTATGTATATACTATGCAAAATTGGTAGCATTACAGCGGCCACTGGTGGCTCGAAATTTGTTTTTGCAGACGTAAGTGACATTATTATAGTGTATTATTAGGACATATATATACTGTAACCATGGCGTTGGTGCATGTGAATTTTAATAGCCCTGCAGCGATTCCAAAGAAGTTTGCCTGAGATGCTGGCTTCCTCAAATGCAATGGCAGCTTGCCATGATTACCGGAAGTCTTAAACACCAGCTGTAGGCAATTAGGTCTTTTGATCAACCTTTACATGTACTTTGTACTTGAGCTGATAACCATTACCCTGTAGCTATAGATTGTGATACGGGTTGTCTGAACCCTCTTTTTGTTAGAAACAGTAGGTTATACCCGAGTAATGAATAAAAGAAGAGAATTGGTGTTGAGCTTATTACCTGATGTTGCTTCTTGCTGTTTTTATAAGCACTTTTGATGTTGCTAACATATGGTTGATTAAAAAAAGAATGAAAAATGAAAACCATATCAATATATCATATCAGCAAATTTGTTGTCTTGTCTTGCCACATTGAAATACCAGTAAACTTTTGCATACATGACAAGTAAGCGTGCTATCGACTGACATAAACACTTAGGTTTACGATGTTTATTTTTGGGTTGTGTTAAGGGAACATCTCCTACCATGTGGGTCTCCCCTATTTTAGTTAAAATGTACAACCCTTAAAGCAGTACCACCGGCGGCAGCGTCCAATCATTGGAAACACCCCCTCTATAGGGGGTGTTAGGATAACACCGGCCTTACTTTTTGGTTTATAAGACTATCCTTAGTAACGCAATGGACCCACATGGGGTCATCTTATGTGGCAGCATGCACCACCACTAGTGGTGGCCGTTAGGCTAGTCACAGTGGTGACTTAGGTCACCAACTGCCACGTCAGCTTTCTCTCTCCGGTGGCCAGACATAACCAAGTTGCCACAGTGGTGACCGATTTTATTATTTTTTATTTTTTATTTTTTTATTTATTATTATTTTTTATAATTCAAACATTTACATACAATACAATGAATATTCTATGCATGCAAGATATATACGTGTACATGCATGCAAATATATCTATCATCGAATGAATCTTCCAATACGTGTTGTACATGCATGGCTTCTTGATGTATGGCTATATATATATATATATATATATATATATATATATATATACACACACAATGTGCCATCATTTACATACAATGAAATAAAGAACTCGACTTTTTAAATGTGCCATCATTTACATACAATAAAATAAACGCTTACATTGTGCACTGGCCATGGACAATATCCTCAGGAGACTAACGAGCAAATAACTAGAGGTGCGTTCATCATTTATATGGTTTTGAAAGTAGGTCGATTTCTTGACCGACCTTGTCTTTGCCTCGTCTTCGACCGATATTTGCCCACAACTCCACAATGGAGTCGACCGATGTAGAAATCGGTCACATGCCTCGACCGACCGATATTTTCCGTTGCACTGTGACTAGCCTTATATGTTGTCATGGATCATGAGGGGAGCAACCAATTTTGCACGATTCAGTGGTGCAAATCACAAGAAAAAAAAAAAAAAAAAAAAAAAAAAAAAAAAAAAGTTTCTGTGTCGTGAATTAGATTTATATTTAAGTAAAGTATATGTAAATAGTAAAAGATGTGATAACCATGCAGGGGTAGAGGTGGTGAGAACGGATAACGCACATCTTTATTCTAAAAATCAAAAACTAATTCAAGTAACCTATAACCTTCAGTTTTTGATTCCCGCTACATTTCATCTTTGGTGCGAGTTAGTTTTGCCACTTAAAATATTGTTTTATAAAGATGGCAAACTCAATGGCTAACCGAAGACAAAGACACTGATTGACCATGTGCATAATTTAGTTTTGCAAAATACTAACTCAGCACCATATTAATTGTCCCATTTAACTTTTTATAGTTTTTCTTCTTCAACTTTGACTTTAAATATATTTTTTTGCGTTATAAAATATTTGATGGAAATTATACCAATGAAACTACATTTAAAACACAATCTATTCATATATTTTGCATCAAATATTATATAACACAAACAAAAATATTTAAAGTCAAAGTTGAAAAGAAAGAGTATAAAAAGTCAAACTGGACAATTAATATGGGACGGAGGATTATAAGTTCGGGGTTTACACATAAATTTAATTTCTTTTAATGTTTAAGTTTAATATACGTGCATATAATAATTTGGTGGTGTTTAATATTTTATTATTGTGATATTTCACGCACGGGGTTCAGACCATAAGTATAACTATTAATTATAATTTAACTATATTTATTCTGTGTATATTTATAACTCGTGCTTATATTTTGATATTTATATTCCCATTAATAATAATTGGATATATTTAACTTTTAAACCCATGTACGCAAGAGTTAAAATTATAAATAAGAATAACATGAGTCGTTATTGAATGCAATAGTAATAAAATACTTTTCTGGATATCCTACTTAAACTCAAAAAGAGAAATAACATGAGTTTTTTGTATGTAAAATCTCATATATTTTTACATATCACAATAACCCGTGATTTCATCATAACGTGTATATACATGAATTAATCTATAATAATAATAATAATATTTATAATTAACAACAGAATGATGGTTTTAAAAACAGTTATAAAGTCTAAGGACATAAAGCGTATGGGTATTTGTTTATTTTATAAAGTTTTTAAAAACATAGAAACTAATAAGTTGACACTAACTCTATAAAATTTATCTAAAATTCGACAAATAATGTTTTATTAATTACCATATCTTTTTTTAAGTTTTTTTCTTTACAAAATCGATGCATGTGTTTTTATACTTATTTATTTTGCTGGACGGAATTTAAATGAGTTTGATCAGATGAAAGCCAAATTGACTTTTATTGACCAATAGGAGAGCTCGAGTTAAATTAAGCTATCATATTAATCAATAAAAGAATTGATTATCACAAAACAATTCTTTTATATAGGCTGTGTTTGGTAAAAGTAGCAGTAGCAGTGAGCTGTAGCTATGAGCAGTGGCTGTGAGCAGTAGCCGTGAGCAGTAACTGTCTTTTAAATAAAAACGTTTGGTAACATAGCTGTAGCTGTATTTATATATATGTAAAATGACGTAAAAGGACATATGCATATTTCAATAGAAAATTGTCTAAATAAATAATAAAGTTACGTTTACATGCTGGACAGTTCATAATACCGTTATACACTAGTAATCTACTACCGACGACGTGCATTCCATATTGAAGTGGCAATATCATTGCGAATTCGTTTCATCTCGATAGATGTTGCACTAGAAATATCATCATTATTTGCATCCATTTAAAGTCACAATTTCGGCCCTTCTTATTTTGATATGCGATTAAGAAGAACTCACACAACTTCAAGAAAGATTATTCCGTCCAATTATAATTAGCTTTTGCGGTTTCATTAGTTGGGGCCATCTAGAAAGAAAAAACACATGTATCTCTTTAATATGCACTAACCTTGAAAGATGTGAATGTGATGACAACAATTGATGAGAGGAAAAAAAAAGCCACAGACGTGATGATATATATTAAGGTTTTTATTAGGATGGGGTAGGGGGTATTTTAGTCATTGAATACAAAAAAGCTCTTGTAAATTTTCAAAGCTTCAAAAGGAAGCATTGGGAAAAAAACTTTCCTAAAAAGTTGCTACAACTCATTGCTATCTTACCAAACAAACATCAAAAATAAAAAAGCTCATTTTCACCGCTCATTGCCCAAAAAAGCTTCAAAAAACTTCGCGCAAAACATGCCCATAATATAAAAGCTTTATTACCTAAATAAGATATGGAAAACAAAAAATTTGAAATGACGTCCATTTCAAAATAATTTGGATTTTCTTAAAAAAAAAAAAGGGGGAGTTATTTCACATACTTAATCAATCACATATCAAGGGACAAATCCCCACCCCCATCTTAATTTGATCTAATGGCTTAGATTAAATGACAATTAACCAATTAAAAAAAATAATTAACTCTGAATTAAACCAGAGGGACATTTTGGTAATTTTACAAACATTATACCCCAAATGGTTTATTCACACAGATACGATGCAAACCCACAAAAAACACACAAACACACACACACATTCAAAATACGAACCCTCGATCTTCAAAATCACAAAAGTAAGAGTCAAAAACTCGATATATCCCGACTAAATAGATCATGATAGCGTTAATCAAACGATTAGTGCAAAATCTATGGTGGAAAATGATCCAGTTTAACCTTTGATTCAATCTCCTACTCATGGTATAATTTATACTCAAAAGTTCTAATTCTTTTGCTTTTATTTTCAAATTCATGAATAGATTGTATATGTATGTTCGATTGATGTTGTTATTGTGGTTGTTGTTGTTGTAACTCAAGCTGCTAATATGTGGTATAATTGGCTATTGATGTGTTATCAAGTGTAAATTAAAGATTATGTTTAGTTAAATGATGATAATGAGTTTGATTGACAATTTTAGCGAATATGTGTCAATTGTGGTAAGGTATTTAGAGTTTATGCCGGTTAATTAGTTTATGTGATTACGATTAACGTAGAATTATAGTATTGGAAAAAGCGAAATTGTATAAGTTTGTTGATTGATGATAAATCAGTTAGTAGATTTACTAGTAACATTATCATTGTTAAATGTCGCATTTTGTTGTTAGGGTGCTAGTTTTCTGATATTTCCGAGTGTAAATAGTGGATGCTTATGTGTTCAATTGATGTTGTTTCGAGCTTCATTTGTTGAATAGTTCTGGTGTCTATTTGTTAATGCTTTGAGTGTCATTTGCTGCTCTTTAGGTGTCGCTTTCTTGATATTCTAGTGTCATTTGCTATTGTTTTGGATGTTAAATTTCTGTTGTTCGAGTGTTGATTTGTTCTTTTTCTTTGTGTTTATTTGTTGTTGTCATATGTGATAATCTTTCTGTGAGATAATTGTAAGTTTGTTAGACTATGGAAAATGATTAAAGCTAATTGATGTATTAATTTTTGTGATAGTTACTTATTAGTAGTATCACATTCATAGATATGCATACATGACTACCTAAGTTGTAAAGGATGAGTTAATTTGAGTGATTAGAAAAAATAGTTAATTTGTATTAAATTCGAGTTCGGTTGCACCGCCTTTAGCGGCTATGCCCTTGGCTTAACCTTATTCTTTAAAATCCACTTCTTGTTTCGCCCATTTTTCATGAACTTACATATTGTTTTAGTGTAATATCACATGTGATTAATAGGCTAAGATACTGTTTGTTTTTGAAAAAGAAGTTTTTTTTGGAGACATTTCGATCCTACTAACATTAAATGGGAAAAAGATGTACCACAAGTACTATATGATTCTGTTGCAGCTTCTTTTTATCTGCAACATTTAGAATATTTTATTGTTTGAGGGTATACGAAAAATGGGATAGTTGCCTGCGCTTAACTAAGACGTGTGGCGGCAGTGAGTGTCGCTTCTGAAATGATGGAAACAGAGCTTGGAGGTTTGGTGAGTTGTGCTATTCGTTTTGAAGACGCCACTGGACATGATACAGTTATAAAAGGTAAGTCTGTCCTTAAAAATGCTAGCTTAATATTTGCAGAAAATTGCTGTTTAATAGTTTAAGGTATCAAAGTGTTCCTTTATGTTGTGATGTTTGCAGAGTACATGATAGATGGTGTCCTGCGTGAAATGTTGAAAGATGCAGATCATGACAACTATCTGTAAGTTTTTCTTATGTTGTGATGTTTGCAGAGTACATGATAGATGGTGTCCTGCGTGAAATGTTGAAAGATGCAGATCATGACAACTATCTGTAAGTTTTTCTTTATAGTAACAGATTCGATGGTGTGTTATATGTATAGTTATATAATTACTCTCGAATAGACTGTCTAAATTTCTTTTTTATTTTTATTTGAAGTGTCATTGTGATGGATGAAACCCAAGTGATATTCAGCTAAAACAACAAGTTGTTTTTGCGTTAGTTATGGTTGCTGAGACAGATACATATGAAATTGGTGTTGAGGAACTTGGAAGAACAATTAAGAGTGTACTTCCAGATGGAATTGCACCATGAGCATTTTAAATACTGATTCTGCAAAAGATTGATGTTCGCTTATTGGTATGCTCACAACTTTCCACCATGATCTTATGGGCCCACATATTGGCAAAATGGTTAGTGGTACTGTTAAACATTTTAAGGATCCTGATTCTGTTAATGGTTTCTTGAAATAACAATCATGAAGATGAAGTGGGCAATAAAGCTTAATTCAGTAGATCTTGTAAATATTTTAATTGTTTTAGTGTCATATCAGACTACTTGTATGCTCTTTTTAGTGACATCACGCATGATTATTAGGCTTATATATTGTTTTAGTGTCACATCACATGTGATTATAATGTTTATATAGGTTTCTCATAATTTTTATGTGCAAAACGCAGCTGAAGGCATTCTCCTAATTGTGATTAAACATATTCAGATATTCTATGTTTAAGCTTTAAGTCTTAAAATTCTATTATTCTGTTTTCTAGAACTTTTAGCATTTTCATTTCAAGGGTCATGTTTATCTAGTGTGAGGGTGAATAAAGATAACAACGAAACTGATATCAAATGACACTTAACCTCTTGCCTTGCTATTATCTTCTTTTTTGGCAGAGAAAAGAAGATAGAGAGTATGTCATTTACGGTGGAGCTAAACCTGATCCAGATGCGGAACTTAATGAAAATGATGAAGTCAAAGAAGCTGGAGATGATGACGGAGAAGAAGATGAAGATGATGACGAGCAGAAGACATTGGTTTCTGGTACGTGCAGAATTGTGTATTTGTTGAAAATTGAAAATAATTAAGATGTGCTTCTTAATGATGTATATGACATCAACCATCCTTTTTGGTGTTTAGAGGGTGTTTGGGATTGCTTATCTTGTCTGCTTACAAATAAGTATGTCAGAAAATAGTGTTTGGGTTTGCTCATCTCACATTTATCTTAAATTAAAACGTTAGAGGGTTTTATGGGTTTTTAGGAGTACGAGGGTAAAAAACCGATTTATTCCAATACGAGCAGGCAACCAGGCCTTTATTGGATTATTGAAAACTGCTTATTTTACCTCAAAATAAGTATATAAGTAGTAGCATGTTAGATGATCCAAAACTTCAAACTGCTTATCTGCTTAAAAAGTTCAGTTAAGTAGAAAACACAAGCAATCCCAAACACCCTCTTAGAGGGAAAGAAGAATCGTATTTTGTTTTACTAGTAGGCAATTACATTATATTCCCTCCAGAAAGGCAATTCAGCAATCTGCAATCTTGATGAGGCAGACGGCAGAGGGACTATTTGCAAAATAGTTAATTCCTACTTCCCTCTGCTCCATTTTTTTGGGAACGTCGTCTCTGTGTTATCTCAACTCAGCTCTTTGATGCTTCAGTAGTTAGGAACAAGATAGTCATTTTGTAATGGTCTTTCAACTTTATCTGACTTCTCATCTTTTGACCACAGGAACAAAAGTGTACGATACTGGTAGTGTCAAGGTCATGGTGACAACAAGTGAGATCTCTCGTGAAGACAACACTTTGGATGTAAACCAGAGGGTTAACGAAGTACCCAAATCGAACTCAGGACCCGAAAAGAAGCAAAATTTGCCAGTGATCAAGAAGAAGCCATTCAAGAAAGTTGAGAAAAGAAGATCACGGCCAAAGACTTTAACCAAAAGAGATAAAAGAATGGGCAAGAAAGTCGAAAAGAGGTGCTAGTAGTTTGAATACTTGTCAGATTTTCATAAACTCTCATTTTGTAACCTTGAAATGGTCAAAAATGTTTTTTTAAGTGTTATGCAGATTACATCTATTTATTCATGGTATACAAGATGTGGATTCCTTTGCAATTGCTTTAATGCTAGATTTATGTCATTTTGTGCAATATAGCTCTGTTTGTTCATTAAAAAGTCAAGCCCAGATGTTTGTTGCAACTGATTTTGTCAAACATGTGACAATAATTTGCAAAAGGGTAATTCCTATTTTATGCATTTTGCTCAAACTTGTAAAGTATTGGACTATAGGCTGGATCCATTTATGTCACCTAACACAATGCACAATTTATCTATCTACCCATTATTACTATTTAAAGTGAGTCTTTTAAGGTTGCTTTTTTCATGTTGCTTATTGTGTAGAATTTTAAGCTTATTTTTTTTGCTAAATACTTGTTGTTACCTATTTACATTATAAGGTATCACCTGTGATACAAAATAACTTATTAGGTATCACATGTGATACAAAATAACTTATTAGGTATCACATGTGATACAAAATAACTTATTAGGTATCACCTGTGATACAAAATATACTTATTAGGTATCACATGTTGTACAAAATAACTTATTAGGTATCACAGGTGATACCTAATTCTTAATACAAATATCGTCTCAAAAACGTTATTTATATTTTACGATCTTTGCTTAATTTTGTTAATGACAAATACAAAGTATATCTTTTAGCAAAGCATAAATACAAGCTAAATTCTTTTAAAAACACATTTGTATTTTACAAAATCACTAGGAATAATAACACTTACATTTTACATTTACAAGTTTCTTTCTTAAATTAGAAACTTTATTTCTTAAATATTAGGATGACATCATGGCATGCATCATGAACACAATCTTAGAAAGATTTTGAGATATCTTGTGTAGATCTTCAAGCCAAAGAGTTGACATTGGAAGATATGGCAAGATATGGAAAGATTTGAGAATCTCTTAGCTGGCCTGCACTGGCGGATCCAAACCCATACAAGGGCGGATCCAAATTTAGGGATCCGCCAGATCCGCCAACTGTTTTATCAGTTTGCCTATAAATAGAAAGCTGATCATTTGGGCATTTTCATCACTCATATAGCTTAAATACATACTCATTCATTTACATATCACTAACCCATATCATTCTTTCATTTCATTGATCTTTCCTTTTGTAGCAAAGAGATCAAAGCATATAAGGATCAACCTACTGTTGTTATCCTTTTAGTATAGACTCTGTGTGATTTTGTATTAGTTCACACATCATTGTTTGTATCATTTATTCAGTAGAGTTTGGTTAGTGTTTTAGTCCTTAAAACACAAAGAGTGTCAGGAGTGGTTGTACCCTTGTGAAAGAACCAACGGGAATGGTTGTACCCTTGTTAAAGAACCAACGGGAGTGGTTGTACCCTTGTAAAGAACCCGGTGTTTAGCTTAGTACCGGATAAAGTGTAAGCGACGTGTATAAAGGTTTTCTCCGCCGAGAAGGGAGTTTGTTTCTTAGTGAAGTAGGGCAAGGAAGAGAGTCCTTGTAGCCGAACCACTATAAATCTCCGTGTTGTGGTTTGATTGTTCCTATCCTTACTTACTTTACTTATATTGCTTGTTTGTGAGTATTTACTTTGAAATCACGTTAAGTCACAAAGCGAATTAATTTAAAAAACGGTAAAAACTATTCAACCCCCCTTCTAGTTTTTCACAATTGGTATCAGAGCTACGTTACTCAAGATTTTCAAATATATTGTATTTTAAAACTTGAAACGATCAATGGATTTTGAAAACTTTAAAGAAGGGCAATCTATGCAAAGACCACCACTATTTGAACCAAATTGTTTCATATACTGGAAAAACCGCTTTGAGACATATGTGAAGTCAAAGGACATAGATCTATGGTATATAATTGTAGAGGGTGATTACAAGCCCATAAGTAATAATATTTCAGGTGGTCGGGATGAAAGTGCTTCTCTTACTCGTCATAGTGATGAGCAAAAGAAGTTGATTGCCAAAAATAACGAAGCCAAAATGATGCTTTACAATGCTTTACCTAAGAAAGAATATGAAAGAGTTTTTATGTGTAAAACGGCTAAGGATATTTGGCAATCATTAATTATCACTCATCAAGGGAACTCACAAGTCAAAGATAACAAAATTGATCTTCTTGTTCAACAATATGAACAATTTATTATCTCTGAAGATGAGATCATTGATAGTGCGTTTGCTAGGTTTAATACTATTATTACAACTCTTAAAGCACTTGATGAATCTTTTTCTAGTAAGAATTTTGTCAGGAAATTTCTAAGAGCACTCCATCCGAAGTAGAGAGCAAAGGTGACGGTTATTGAAGAATCTAAGGATCTTTCAAGCATGACACTGGACGAGCTCATTGGAAATCTCAAAGTTCACGAAATGGTGATGGAAAAAGACTCTGAAATAGTTAAAGGCAAGAAGGAGAAGATGAAGTCCATTGCCTTGAAAGCTAGAGTTGAGTCAAGTGATGATGAAGAGTCTTGTTCTAGTAGCGAAGACGAAGAGTATGCCATAGCTATAATAGATTTCAAAAAATTCTTTAGGAGACGAGGAAAGTTCGTTAGACCACCTCGTGAAGAAAAGAAATCATTCCGAAAAGACCGTGATGATAGGAAAGGAAAGGTAGACAGGAAGTGTTATAGGTGTGGTGATTCTAGTCACTTAATAGGAGAATGTCCAAAGCCTCCAAAGAACAAGTCTCAAAGAGCCTTTATCAGTGGAGCTTGGAGTGATAGTGAAGGAGATGACGATGAGCCTAAGAACGACGAAATTGCTCTCATGGCTCATGACACAGAAGAGGTACATTTTGATTCGTCATACTCTTCTATAGATGATGAAACCTTAGAAGTAGAATATAACAAACTGTGTGATATCACTTTAAAAATCATAAACAAAAATAAGTTCTTAAAAACCAAAACAACTCTTTTAGAAAACGAAGTTTATTGGCTTAAAGAAAAGGAGATACGAATGGAAAAAGGTAAAAATAGTAAAGAAACCTGTGTCTCGTGTCAAGAACTTAAACTAGAATTAGAAACTCTTAAAACCACACAGGAAGATCTCATTAAGCAAAATTCTAAATTTAAAAAGTTCGACAAAAACATAAGTTGTATAGATGAGATAATGAAGATGCAAAAATTACCTCATGATAAAACCGGACTAGGTTTTATGAAACTAGGAAGCTTAAGTGAGTTTAAGAAACAAACAGTGAAAGAAAAAGAAACTGTTCCAACTGAGTCAGACACCCACGGATCCGATGGATCCAAAATTTTGGATCCGCCAGTTGTACCAAAGGGATCCGCAGGTACTGTTGATGAACAGAAGGTTCTTGAAACGAATCGTACTGAATTTGTTAAGGTCACTAGAAAACCTAGCACTAGTACAACTGCTAACAAACAAAAACCATCAGTCTCTATAGGAAAAGAACAAGTTAGAAATGAGTATAGAGTTAAAACGGTTCAACAGACTCCTAAAACCAGTTTTCCCAAACACCCCTTTCCAAAGAGTAACTTCAACTCGCAACATCATTACAAAAATAATTGGAACCAAAACATGTCTAGAAACTTTCAAGGTCCTAATTATATGCCATGGAACACTTGTCCACCATTTCCTTACATGAACCATGATAATGTTATGTTTAACCCAAACGGACCCATGAGATATTGGGGACCAAACGCTTGAGTTTTTCTTGAACTTAGGTGTGCTTGAAAGTTGAGTTAGAACCAGATGAGTGGATTAAAGATAGTGGGTGTTCAAGACACATGACGGGAAACAATTGCCTTTTCTCTACCTACCAAGTGTACGACGGAGGTAATGTCACATTCGGTAGCAAGCTTAAAAGTAAAATCATCGGAAAAGGTACAATCTCTCATGACTCCCTCACTATTGATGATGTTGCTCATGTAGATAACTTAGGTTTTAACTTGCTTAGTATTAGTCAACTATGCCGTAAAAAGTATAACGTCCTTTTCAGTGAAAATGGAAGTAAAATACTTAGAGACGGTATAACCGTAGGAAAATGTGTTTTAAAGAATAACGTATATGTTATGAAATTAGATAAAACACCTAAAGACAAACTTTGTCTCACTTCTTTGGACGATAACTCAACTCTATGGCATCGACGCTTAGGTCACGCCAATATGAGGTTAATTCAATCCCTATCATCTAAGGAACTCGTTAGGAACCTGCCCAAGTTGAAATATGACCAACACTTTTGTTGTTGGGAATTATGATGCGTATCAAGAGCAGACAACTTAGGTCTGGTAGTTTATCTAAGTTAGGTCTGTTTGTGTTATTAGGTCTGGTAATGTAATGTTAAGTCTGGTAGCATATTTAAGTCTGGTTGACTTATAAAGTTAAGTCTGGTCGTGAAGATAGGAAAGTCTGTTAGAGTTATGTTAGGAAAAGATACAATGCGTGTATGTATCTTTATAGAAGATTTGTGTATATCTTCTGAGTCGGCTAGGGTTTCCTTGTGTTATAAAAGGATCCCTAAAGATTGTTAGTTCGTGTGTGAGTTGTACGAATTCGATATAGTGAATATCAATATACGAAGTTAGTGATATCCCTGCTTGTGTTCTTAATTGTTCTTGTTAAGATTCCGCATTAACAATAACAATCACCTAGGGTTTCTCACTTAGATTGGTTCGGATTTATCCTAACCATCTACTAGGTATTTAAGACTACTTAGTGATCCATATACAATTTGTGGACCAACAAGTGGTATCAGAGCAAGGAGAGAGACTCTGAATTCGAAGAACACTAAATCTCAAAAACCAAATTCTCACTCAAATCACCCTACAAAATGTCTGAATTCAATAAGCCTGTTAACACTGAAACTTTCTCAATCCATAACAGTGAGGATGAGCAATCAAACCATGAAGATGAAGGAAAAACCGATACCAGTAACTCCCAATCACAACAACAACCCATCCCTTCCACAACCACAATCTCAAACATAAAACTTCCATTACTGAAGAGAGAAGAGTATGATATATGGGCCATGGAGATGGAACATTATTTGGAATACATTGATAGCGATGTATGGAAGGTGATTCAAAAGGGAAATTCTAAGAAGAGAATTTCACAAGGGAATGATGGGCAGCTCAGAATAATGCCACCAGTATCTGCTGAGGAGATTAGGGCTGTGGAGAAAGAAAAGAAGGCCAGAACCTTGCTTCTTATGGCTATTCCTAAGGAGCATCTACAAAGGTTTCATGGCATTCTTGATGCAAAGGAGATGTGGGAAGCCATCAAGAAACGATTTGGAGGTAATGCTAACTCCAAAAAGATGCAAAAGGCTGTTCTTAAACAGCAATTTGAAACATTCAGTGTTTCAAAGACTGAAGGTTTGGAGAAGGGCTATGACAGATTTCAACATCTGTTAACACAACTGGAAGTTCATGGTGCAGCAGTCTCAAATGAGGATGCAAATCACAAATTCCTTAGATCTTTACCATCAGAATGGGGAAATGTATCTGTGGCGATGAGGATTAAGGAGGAAGTAGATTCTATGACACCTGATGACCTATACAATAATCTTAGGATGTTTGAAAGGGACATCAGTAACAACACTCAGGCTTCAACCAGTTCATCAAATGTTGCTTTTGTGTCTCAAAACAAAAGCAGTACTTACAAGGTTAAATCTGGTGGTGTTAGGTCTGGTAACTATGAAACTCCTTCAAGTGAAAGGTCTGCTTCAAGTTTTACTGATGAAGTGATACATTCTTTCTTTGCCAACCAAACTGAAGATGAAAGCTTTATTAGTGAAGACCTTGAACAGATTAATGATGCTGAAGTTGAGGAGATGGACATAAAATGGCACATTGCCATGGTTGCTTTAAGGGTTAAACGATTTCAGAAGCAATATGGTAGGACTATCAACTTCAACAACAAATCACCAGTGGGATACACAAAGAGGACTGTTGAATGCTACAACTATCACAAGCATGGACATTTTTCAAGAGATTGTCCAGAGAAGAAGTCTGCTGATGGGAAAAGTGATGATGATAGGAAGATGGAAAAGAATCAGATGAGTCTGCTGACAATGGAAGCTGGAGGAGTCAACTGGGGTGAGCATCCAAGAATAAATGAGGAGTCTGATCATGCTCTCATGGCCATTGGTAATGAGGTATCATTATGCTCTAAATTATGTACTGACTCATATAATCATGTTAAGGCTTTGTGTGATGAGCAGCAAGAACAAATAGGTGATCTAGAAGTAAATTTATTAGCACATAAAAATGCTGTAAAAACTTTAGATGCACAAAAGGTCACCCTTCAAAACCAACATGCTACTTTAAATGAAAAACTATACTTTCAAGCTAATAAGATATACGAACAAGATGAAAAGCTTAAAAGGTATAGACAATTAGGGCTTAAAATTCAGAAGGAAAGGGATGAGCTGAGAAAAAGGGTAGATCAATGGAACAGTTCAAACAATAACCTGTTTAAGTGTTGGGATTCTCAAATTAAGTCAAATAAAAAATGTGGCTTAGGATATGAGGAAAATGAGAATAGGGCTATATTTAAGAATAGAGAAGAGGACTATGCTGATAAGCCTTTGTATAATAGGTTTGTTAAGACTGGTGACTTTAAGGGAGTACCACCACCTTTGAGTGATGACTATACTCCTCTTGAAAAGGAAGAGTTGGATGATTCACTCTTTGTGTATGGTAAGAAAGGTCCTCAAATGCCTGAACCAACTACCTCAGAGGACAAATCCAGTAGATATTCTTCTTGTCAATCCAATGACTCTGAAGGATCTATTGATGGTTCCTCTGATCACTCTAAGTCTGAGTCAAACAATGAGGAAAAAGAGAATCCTGAACCTAAGGTTGTTGAGAAGTGTGAACCTGTTGTTGCTAAACCTGTAGTGACTGAACAAAAGGCTGAGACAGTTAAACCTAGTTGTGTCAATCACATAAAAACTCCTAGGGAATCTGTTAAATTGAATGAGTCACCTAGAAGCAATAGTGTTCACAGAGAAAGTAGGAGTAGTTATACTTATGCTCCTAAAAGATGCTTTGTGTGTGGAAGTTTGAATCATTTAATTAGAGATTGTGACTTCCATGAAAAGAGAATGAAAAGAGAGGCTGAGCAAAAGAGAATGAATGTTAATAAGGTTCATGGTTCAAATAAACCAGTTTGGAATAATGCTAGTAGAGTTAATCATGCTAACCAGTTTGTTCCCAGACCTGTTCAACTAAATAACACTACCAGACCTAACTCTTTTGTTAATTCTGGTAGACCAAATTTTGGGTCTGGCTACAGAAATTTCAATGTGAATAGGCAAAATGTTAACTTTATGAGGCCTAGAGTGAATACTGGTTATGTTAATTCTGTGAGACCTAATGTGAACACTGGTTTTGTAAGACCCAAGCAACCTTTTCAAAAACCTTAGGTGAATGCAAATTTTCAAAGAAATAATTTTTATAAAACTCATTCTCCTGTGAGAAGACAAGTTGGAAAGCAAACAGCAAAACCTTTAAAGGGAAATGGGGGTTCTGCTGTTAAGACCTCAGCATGTATGTCTTGGGATTCAAACAAAAATAAATCCAAGTATAAATCCCAAAACAACAGTGGATCAGGTTCAATTAAGAAATTTAAGCATATTGATCCACAAGGCGGACCCAAGCCTACTCAGGCCTGGGTTCCTAAGAGAAACTAATTTCTCTTCTTTTTGTGCAGGATCATCCACTTTGCTATATGGAAGATAGAGGAATACTTGACAGTGGATGCTCTGGGCACATGACTGGTAACAAGAACTATCTTAATGATTTTCATGCATTCGAAGGAGGTTCTGTTACTTTTGGAGGAAGCAAGGGACAGATAACTGGTAAAGGAAGAATTATTGTAGGCAACATAGAATTTGACAATGTATCTTTTGTGAAAGAACTTGGGCAGTTCAACCTTTTCTCAATATCAAAAATTTGTGATACTCAGCATAAGGTGCTTTTTACTGAAACTGATTGTCTTGTGTTGACTCCGGACTTTAAGATGCCTGAAGAACATTAGATTCTTCTTAAAGTTCCCAGACAACACAAAATGTACAGTTTTGATATGAAAGCATCTAATCCTGCAAAAGGTGCTACCTGTTTAATTGCAAAAGCTACATTGGATGAATCTAAGTTGTGGCACAGAAGGTTAGGCCATGTGAATTTCAAAAACATGAATAAACTTGTGAAGAATAACCTTGTGAGAGGTTTGCCTTCAAAATTGTTTAAAAATGATCATACTTGTGTGGCTTGCAACAAGGGAAAACAACATAGGGCATCCTGTAAGGTTAAATTAGAAAGATTAATCACTGAACCTTTACATACCTTACATATAGATCTATTTGGCCCTACATCTGTCCATAGTATTAATCATGCATGCTATTGCCTTGTCATTACAGATGATTGTACTAGATACTGTTGGGTGTTCTTTATGTCTAGGAAGGATGAAGCTACCCCTTTGATTCAAACTTTTATTAGACAGATTGAAAACCTTATTGATAAACGAGTTAAAATCATTAGGAGTGATAATGGCACTGAGTTTAAAAACAAGAGCATGCTAGATTTTTGTGGTAATAAAGGAATTAAGCAACAATTCAGTAATGCAAGAACTCCTCAGCAAAATGGAGTTGCAGAGAGAATGAACAGGACACTTATTGAGGCAGCTAGGACTATGCTAGCAGATTCACTTTTACCTACTACATTTTGGGCTGAAGCAGTCAGCAATGCCTGCTACATCTTTAATAGGGTTAGAGTGACCAAGCCTCAAAATAGAACTCCTTATGAGCTTATGTTTGGCCATAAACCAGTTGTTAGCCATATAAGACCTTTTGGGTGTCATGTTACCATTCTTGATACTTTAAGTGTTCTTGGAAAATTTGAAGGAAAGTCTGATGAAGGGTTTTTACTTGGGTATGCATTAAACAGTAAAGCCTTTAGGGTTTACAATCTAGTATCCAAGAAAGTAGAAGAAAATCTGCATGTAAACTTTCTTGAGGAAAAACCCAATGTCAAGGGAATTGGTCATAGGTGGATGTTTGATATTGATTATTTGACTGATTCTATGAATTATATTCCTGTCTCCAAGGAGAATCGAGTTAACCCTATTGCAGGTACCCAAGAAGTTACTAACATTGCAGGTACCAAAGATTCTTCAAATTCAGAGAACATTGATGATGTGGCTGAGCTTGTTGTAGTTCCATCTACAGAGAACAAGTCTGATGCAGCTGAAGCAGTAATCAAGAATTCTTCCACTCAGAAAATAGATTCAGAAGTTAAATCTGGCAAAGTCTTATCCCCTAACATTACCAGTACTTCACATTTTAAGTCTGGTAGTAGTGTTATACCAGATCTTTCTCCAAGTACTGCTTGTGCTGATTCTGAGATGCCAGAACTTGAAGTATTTCCTAATCCTAATGAAGGTGTCTTTGATGGGGCTTCCTATGATGAAGGAGGCATTATTACTGATTTCAACAACTTACCCACTGAAGTGGAGGTTAGTCCAACTCCCACTCTCAGAATTCACACCATTCATCCCAAGAGTCAAATAATTGGTAACCCCAAGTCTGCTGTTCAAACAAGAAGTAGAGTGCAACATCAGTCAGATTCTCTTGCACTCATTAGCGTGATTAAGCAACAACAAAGGGTCAACCATAAGGACCAGCAACATTGCTTATTTGCTTGCTTTCTTTCTCAAAGTGAACCCACTACAGTTTCTGAAGCTTTAGGGGAGGAAAGTTAGGTAGAAGCCATGCAAGAAGAGTTGTTGCAGTTCAAGCTACAGAAAGTATGGGTTCTTGTAGACCTACCTAATGGAGCTAAAGTCATTGGTACTAAATGGGTCTTCAGGAATAAAAGGGATGAAAGAGGGGTAGTTGTAAGGAACAAAGCAAGGTTGGTAGCTCAAGGATACAAACAGGAGGAGGGCATAGATTATGATGAGGTTTTTGCTCCTGTAGCAAGGATTGAAGCTATCAGGTTATTTTTGGCCTATGCATCATACATGGGATTCAAGGTATATCAGATGGATGTCAAAAGTGCTTTCCTTTATGGCACTATTGAAGAAGATGTGTATGTACATCAACCTCCTGGCTTTGAGGATCCTGCTAACCCCAATCAAGTGTATAAGGTTATTAAAGCTCTATATGGTCTTCATCAGGCTCCTAGAGCTTGGTATGAAACTCTTTCACAGTTTCTTGAAGAACATGGATACATCAGGGGTGTAATTGACAAGACTTTATTCATTAAGAGAGACCAGAAGGATATCATTCTTGTTCAAATATATGTGGATGATATCATTTTTGGATCCACAAGAAAGTCTTGGTGTGATGAATTTGAAGGTTTAATGAAAAGCAGGTTTGAAATGAGCTCAATGGGAGAACTTACATTTTTCTTGGGACTGCAAGTTAAGCAAAAGGATGATGGACTTTTTATTTCTCAAGACAAGTATGTTGCAGAAATTTTGAGAAAGTTTGAGTTCTCAAATGTGAAGGCAGCAGTCACTCCCATGGAGAACAAAGTGCCTTTAACAAAGGATGAAGATGCTGCTGATGTGAATGTGCATCTTTACAGATCCATGATAGGTTCCCTCATGTATCTTACTGCTTCTAGACCTGATATTATGTATGCAGTTTGTGTTTGTTCACGCTTTCAGGTTCAACCAAAGACTTCACATCTTCATGCTGTGAAGAGAATCTTTAGGTACTTAAAGGGCAAACCTAATTTGGGCCTTTGGTATCCTAAGGAGTCATCTTTTGACCTAACAGCTTATTCAGACAGTGACTATGCTGGTGCAAGTCTGGATAGGAAATCAACAACAGGAGGTTGTCAGTTCCTTGGAAGGAGATTAATATCTTGGCAATGCAAGAAGCAGACGATTGTGGCTAATTCAACTACTGAGGCTGAGTATGTAGCAGCTGCTCATTGCTGTGGACAAGTTTTGTGGATTCAGAATCAGATGCTGGACTATGGTTTGAATTTTATGAATACTGTTATCCACATAGATAATAAGAGTACTATCTGTATTGTTAAAAACCCAGTATATCACTCTAAAACTAAGCATATAGAAATAAGGCATCACTTCATTAGGGATTGCTTTGAAAAGAAGTTGATTAGAGTGGAGAAAATACATACAGATTTTAATGTTGCTGACCTGTTAACTAAGGCATTTGATGGTCCTAGATTCAATTATCTGGTAGTTAACATTGGTATGATGAACCCCTAGTTTGAGTTAAGGGGAGGTTTGGCCTAAGGGGAGGTCAAACTGTGAAGTATGTAAAGTATGAATACTTACCAGCATTTAGGTTATCTTTAAGTCTTGTAGTTTTGTTTTTAGTTCTGTTAGTGATAAAAAAAAAAAAAAAAATTATGTTTGTTTTTATCTGTGTCTTTTATTTCTTTTATAGGCAATGCTGGATTAAGTATAATTTCACAAGTTGTTGAGTGAGACTATTGGAATTTCTCACTTGGTGGAGGTGCTTTGCACTAACACATCAAAAGGTTATCAGTCCACCTTGTCTCATCAACACAAGGACTGGCTAATCCTGAGCAAACGGCTAACAGGTAAAGATTGACCAAATCCGTTTATGGCTGACAATTTGCCAAAAATTGTATGGTATTCAACTCACCATATCTAAGATAAGTGAAGAGTTGGCTAGCCCACAAGGTTATGGCTTGTGGTAAAGGCTGTGGAAAACCATAAATGGTAATCAATTCACCATGATGAGGTGCTTTTCCATCAAAGAATTGACTAGTCCAGAAGCAAACGGCTTTTGGTAAAGACTTAACAAATCCGTTGATAAGCTGATGATTTGCTAAAAATCATATGGTTATCAGTGTACCATGGTCTTACACACCAAAACATTTGGCTACTCCAGTAGTGATGGCTATTGGTAAAGAGACATCAAATCCATTAAATTTCAATGATTCACCTCTCACAGGAGTTAACACACCTGGAAGTGATGAGAATAGATATGAAACTTAATATGAATTGATGTACATATAGTCAATGTTGCTGCAAAGACCATATCAGAAGAGCTTATCAAGATTCAAGCTGCTAGAAAGGAACAAGACCTAAATACAGTTCAAAGTGTTCAAGATTCAATCCTCAGAAGGCTTAATCAGAAGAACTTGAAGTTCATGGAGCATGAAGATCAAGTTAGGGGAGGATTGTTGGGAATTATGATGCGTATCAAGAGCGGACAACTTAGGTCTGGTAGTTTATCTAAGTTAGGTCTGTTTGTGTTATTAGGTCTGGTAATGTAATGTTAAGTCTGGTAGCATATTTAAGTCTGGTTGACTTATAAAGTTAAGTCTGGTCGTGAAGATAGGAAAGTCTGTTAGAGTTATGTTAGGAAAAGATACAATGCGTGTATGTATCTTTATAGAAGATTTGTGTATATCTTCTGAGTCGGCTAGGGTTTCCTTGTGTTATAAAAGGATCCCTAAAGATTGTTAGTTCGTGTGTGAGTTGTATGAATTCGATATAGTGAATATCAATATACGAAGTTAGTGATATCCCTGCTTGTGTTCTTAATTGTTCTTGTTAAGATTCCGCATTAACAATAACAATCACCTAGGGTTTCTCACTTAGATTGGTTCGGATTTATCCTAACCATCTACTAGGTATTTAAGACTACTTAGTGATCCATATACAATTTGTGGACCAACATTTGTGATGCTTGAAAAATAACAGGTTCATAATAGCCATAAAGACTAAGTTTTTGAAAACTAAAAACGAAGCATTTAATAAATTTGAAATCTTAATCAAGAAAATTCAAAATCAAATAGGAAGTAACATAGTGTCAATAAGAACTGACCATGGTCGTGAATTTGACAACGAAATCCAATTCGGAGCTTTTTGTGATGATAATGGCATAACACATAATTTCTCAGCTCCTCGAACTCCTCAATCTAATGGGGTAGTAGAACGCAAAAATAAGACAATTCAAGAAATGAGTAGAACCATGTTAAATGAACAAAAAATACCTCAAAAGTTTTGGTGTCACGCTGTAGATACATCCACATATATCCTAAATCGAGTTCTAATTAGACCATTCTTGAAAAAGACTCCATATGAGTTATACAGAGGCAAAAAGCCTACTTTATGATATTTTAGAGTGTTTATAAGCAAGTGCTTCATTTTAAACACAAAGGATTATCTCACCAAATTCGACCCAAAGTCGTATGAAGGTGTATTTCTAGGATATTCACAAACTAGTAAAGCATATATAGTTTTGAACAAAGAAACCTCATGAGTCGAGGAATCATTGAATGTAACATTCGATGAAAGTCCACCTCCCTCTAAGACATCACCTTTGGTAGATGATAACTTAGTTGAAAGACAAATGGTTGAAAACCAAGAAAACATTGAAAGTGACAAAGAAGATGAACCGGTAGAAAGAGAAATAGTTAATATAAAAGAAACCAAAAGTCATCCATTAGAAAACGTCATAGGAAAAATCAATGAAAGAACATTAAGGTCTAAAGCTCAAAATGAAAGTAATTTCTTTTGTTTTGTTTCAACAATTGAACCTAAAATTTTTAATGAAGCCATAAAAGATGAATCTTGGGTCATTGCGATGCAAGAGGAATTAAATTAATTTGTTAGAAATGACGTTTGGACATTAGTCCCACAACCTAAAAATCAAACCATAATAGGTACAAAATGGGTTTTTAGAAACAAAATGGATGAAAATGACATAGTATCTAGAAACAAAGCTAGGCTAGTAGCACAAGGCTACAATCAAAAAGAAGGTATAGATTACGATGAAACATTTGCACCCGTCGCTAGACTTGAGTCAATTAGGATACTACTTGCATATGCATGTGCACATGACTTTAAACTATTTCAAATGGATGTCAAAAGTGCATTTCTTAATGGTTTTATTAATGAGGAAGTGTACGTTGCACAACCTCCCGGCTATACCGATTTTGAAAAACCTAATCATGTCTATAAACTTAAGAAAGCATTATACAGACTTAAGCAAGCACCAAAAGCTTGGTATGATCGACTTAAGACTTTCCTAGTTGACCATAAGTATACCATGGGCCTAGTAGACAACACTCTTTTCACCAAGAAAAAGGGATCACATATTATCATAGTCCAGATATATGTGGATGACATTATATTTGGTTCAACTTGTCAAGAGTTATGCGATGAATTTTTAAAAATCATGCATGATGAGTTTGAAATGAGTATGATGGGGGAACTAAACTTTTTCTTAGGTCTCCAAATTAAACAATTAGAAGATGGGATATTCTTCAACCAATCTAAGTATATCAAGGATATGCTTAAGAAATTTGGTCTTGAAGATTCCAAACCCATGAAAACACCAATGTCTTCCGAAACCAAACTCACCAAGGATGATGAAAGTGAATCCGTAGATTGCACTAAATATAGAGGGATGATTGGTAGTTTACTCTATCTTACGGCTAGTAGACCGGATATTATGTTTAGTGTCTGTCTATGTGCACGCTTTCAAGAAGATCCCAAAATATCCCATCTTGAAGCCGTTAAACGGATATTTAGGTATATAAAAGGAACTACACATCTAGGATTATGGTATCCCAAAGGGACGGGAATGGAAACCATAGTGTATGCCGAATCAGACCATGCTGGTGATTATGTTGATAGGAAAAGTAAAAGCGGTATTTGTACTTTTGTAGGACATTGTCTCACCTCATGGTTTGCTAAGAAACAAACAGCCCTCGCCATATCAACAACTGAAGCCGAGTACGTGTCAGTAGGAAAAGCTTGCCAACAAGCACTGTGGATGAAACAAGCTCTCGTCGACTATGGAATTGTACTCAACGACATTCCCATTCTTTGTGACAACAAAGGAGCTATCGATCTTAGCAAAAATCCAGTCCAACATGCTAGAACCAAACACATAGAAATACGTCACCACTTCCTACGTGACAATGTTCAGAAGGGAAACATCTCAATTGAGAAAGTTTCCTCAGAGGACAAAACTGCCGATATCCTCACAAAACCTCTCAAGAGAGAACCTTTCAACTATCTTAGACTTGGTTTAGGATTAATGGAACCTAGTGAGTAGATTAAACATTAACTCGAACCTTAGATTAACCAAACACGGCAATAACCAAACCAGTGTTCTGATCCTGCGGATCCAAACGACAACAAGGGCGGATCCCTTGTTTTGGATCCGCCAGATCCGTCACTTGGTGAGCCAGTTTTATATATTAAATAAACTCTTGTAATATTCATCACACTTCCCAAAAACATATCACCTACTAGAATTCGACCCATAATTCACCAAACTCACAAATTAGGCTATCTTCTTCAACCAAATTGAGCTCTAAACATCACTGTAAGTATCCTTATCATGTTAGCATTCCTGATCTGCGTCTAGGATTTCTATTTCATGCACAAAATCAAAACTTGGGGTTTATGCATAATTCTTGTAAAATCATGAAACATATTTACTAAATTGCATAATAAATCATGTTTTTCATAGTTAGGAATTACATCTTGTAGTACATTATCATTATTTATCAAAAACCCCATGAGAAATTTTTGCTAAAATCTTCTCACGACTAGGAAAAACGGTTTTTGAACATCGTTCATACAAATACAAAAACGTTATGTTTTAAACATCACTTGCATAATGTCTCTTGAATGCTAATGGGAATACATAACTAATATGTATTTTCGGGTACATTCAAATGAAGCTACATTGAAGTAGGAGCGTTTGGGTTATATCTCGTTTTATCATAAAACTTGCATAAACAAATTTTCATGCATTAAAAAGAGTCAAGATAACCGTACCTCCACATTGTCCCCATGTAGGCACACACTAGACATTTATACGTATTTTAGATAATTTCAACTAAACTATATATTTTTCGTGTCTAGGATAACTATGCCTCCCGCGACTAATTATGATCACAAAAACACCATCAAATACCTTCCCAAACACCACAAAACCAAAGGTCTCACCGAAGCTCAAGTAAATATTTTTAAAGCACTAGAAAAATGATATGTCCATGAGGGTAGGGTTGTAGATCCCTCATTCTATGAAGGTACCATTCTCCGCGAGCAATTAGTCGCAATTCATTTCGATAGTCTTCTAGACATTGATGAGCCCATCATCCCTAGGTTCATTCTCGAGTTCTATGCTAGTGTAGGTCTCAGTTCAAACGACAATGGTTTCATGAACATCCAATTTAGAGTCAATGGAAACCAATTCAACATTCCCTTAGATCAATTTGGTGATGTCTTAGGAGTTTCAAATCAAGGAACATGTGTCTATTCGGATAAATGGTCATTGACAATCTTAGAATCAAACCTTGATCGAACGGCACCATATGCCACACCTTTGACCGCAAAAGAAACCATTCGGGAGCATCTCTTCTTACCTAGGAACAACCCAACTAGGTTGCACCGAGGTCGTCAAGTAAATAGAGATCCTTTTGCCATGGAACTCAATGAACTTAGGCCCGAATTTAGAAAGCTAGAAGAAGTGTTAAGGGCAAATGTCATAAGCACCGTTGGGAATCGAGATCATATCAACGCTTGTCTTTGTTATATGATGTATTGTGTGTCAACCCATCAACCTTTCAACCTTGCATACTATATCGCCAAGCGAATGGCCGATATTCCGGTACAAGGTAGCACCGCAATGCCCTACGGGATGCTCTTGACTCATCTCTATAGAGCCTTTGAACCCATTCCTAGAAATCCTTTAGGTTTTGTTCCCGACTACAACGAGATAGAACACACTTTCATTCCTCTAAGTGATCACAGGGTAGCGGTAGAAAAAGGTAAACATCCTCATCCTCCTACATCATCATCATCAATGATTGAGGATGACGGATTGCCAAATTCTAGGAACGCTCCACCGGAGTACTTGAGTCATCTTCCACCGATCTCGAATGAATCTGCGGAATTTTGGCAAACCAAAGGAATGGCGTAGAATTTGGGGCGTTGGATCTTGAAACTTCAGAAGGGTTACAAGAAATTGAGTAAGAAATTAAGTTGAAAGGAGTGTTTGGTTTTAGACTTTATTAGATAATGATGTTGGATCGTGCCTTCCTTGATAGATCTTAGAGCTTGGTAGACTGTCTATGTAATCACAAACAGCCTAAGAGAATCTCTATAAATTAAACTTATGCTTAGGCGGAATCTAAACACAAGAGTTAAGAAGAAAAACAAACTATAAAACGTTGATCCTCTATGGATCTTTTATTAACTAATATTGTTTTTAATGGAATCGATGCAAAACTCAATGCCGCATGTTTCTTTTATACTAGAAGAAACCCTAATGCAGCAATACTAAGAAAACGTGTAAAGAGATACACACTATCTCTTCCTAAAATAACTCTAACAAACATACTAAAAATACGATAAGACCAGCAGTAACAAACACTGCCAGCAGGAACAACCTGCACTACCAGCAGGAACCGCTATAACTAACAGCAGGAATGAAAATAAAATATAATTCTAATAATTCCTAACAATCCTCCCCTAAACTTGAATTTGACTTGGTTAAGTTCAAGTTTCCAGATAGATCTTTGAAGTCCAGCAGGTAGAGGATTGAACCAGCAGCATCAGAAAGTAACCAGCAGCAACACCATCTTTAAGCACAAGCTTCCAGCAGCAACAGATGTGGATCAGCAGTAACAGGAACATCTTCAATTTATAATCTGGTTACCCCTGATATGCAATGCACTTGAACACCACAGCAACAATGACATATTGTACATCAAAACATTTAAGTTTCATACTATTCTCATCACATCCAGGTGTGTAAACTCCTGTGAGAGGTGAATCATTGAAAATTAATGGATTTGATGTCTCTTTACCAATAGCCATCACTACTGGAGTAGCCAATGTTTAGGTGTGTAAGACCATGGTACAATGATAACCATATGATTTTTAGTAAATCATCAACTATAAACGGATTTGATTTGTCTTTACCTGTAGCCGTTTGCTCAGGACTAGCCAATTCTTAGGTTGAAGATAACCTTGGTGAATTGATTACCAAATATGGTTTTTCACTGCCTTTACCACAAGCCATATACATGTGGGCTAGCCAATTCTTTGGAAACCCCAAAAGGAGTAAAATCCAAGGCGAATTGAAAACCATTCAACTCTCAGTAATGAAACATGGGTGAGTTGAGAACCCTATAGTTTTGAGCAAACTATTACAGCTATCAACGGATTTGATAATCACACCAGAGTCGTACCCTCATGGTGAGTCAACTCTTTCTTGTCTGTTAGACATGGTGAGATGATTACCATTTGAGGTGTGGTTAAAAACCAACACTGTACCTGCACAAAAGTTAGTATACAATATACAAGGATTTTTTTTTTTAACTATAAAGAAAATAAAATAAACATAAAAGAAAATAAATTAGAAACAAGAAGACAAAGAAAATGAAAAATATACAACAATAAGCCTCCCCTTAGACTTATACCTCTCCTCAATCTCAGCACTCAAGGATTAAGCATCCCAATATGAACCACCAAATGGTTAAATCTTGGTCCATCAAAAGCCTTGGTTAACAAATCAGCCACATTGTCATCAGTGTGAATTTTAAGCACTTGGCTAAGATGCTTCTCATTAGCATCCCTGATAAAGTGGTGCCTAATTTCTATGTGCTTAGTTCTTTGATGAAACACTGGGTTCTTAACAATGCAAATGGTGCTTTGGTTGTCAATAAAGATTTTGGTGCTCATGAAATTAAACCCATAATCTAATAACTGGTTTTGAATCCAAAGTACCTGACCACAGCAACTAGCAGCAGCAACATACTCTGCTTCAGTAGAAGATGTAGCCACTATAGTCTGCTTCTTGCACTGCCAAGATATCAACTTTCTTCCCATAAACTGACATCCCCTAGTAGTAGATTTCCTATCAAAGTTAGCACCAGCATAATCACTGTCACTGTAAGCTTCCAACACAAAAGGAGAATCTCTTGGGTACCAAAGACCCAACTTAGGTTGTCCTTTTAGGTATTTGAAGATCTTCTTGACTGCATTCGTGTTTGAAGTTAAGGGTGTAACTTGATGTCTAGAACAAGCACTGACTGCAAACATGATATCTGGCCTAGAAGCAGTCAAATACATCAATGAACCTATCATGGATCTGTATAAGTGAACATTAACAGCAGGATCAGGTTCATTGTTAGACTTAGGCTTTGGAGCTTCATATGGTTTTGTTGCAGTCCTGACATTTTCCAAATCAAACTTTTTAAGTATGTCTTGCACATACTTTTCCTGGTTGATAAAAATTCCATTTGGCTGTTGTTTAACTTGTAGACCCAAGAAAAAGGTAAGTTCTCCCATAGCACTCATTTCAAATTCTCCTTTCATAAGTGCCTCAAACTCCCTACACCAAGCTTCTTTAGTGGATCCAAAAATGATGTCATCCACATAAACCTGAACAAGAATGATATCTTTTGAATTCTTCTTGATGAAGAGTGTCTTGTCAATAGCTCCTCTTCTGTAACCATGCTTCAGCAGAAAAGCAGATAACCTAGCATACCATGCCCTGGGTGCTTGATGAAGACCATAGAGTGCCTTTACCACATTATAAACCAAATCAGGATTCTGAGGGTCTACAAAACCTTTAGGCTGAGTGACATAAACTTCTTCTTCAATTTCACCATACAGAAATGCACTCTTCACATCCATCTGATAAACAATGAATCCCATGTATGAGGCAAAAGCTAAGAACAATCTGATAGCTTCAACTCTTGCTACAGGAGCAAACACCTCATCATAGTCAATACCTTCTTCCTGCCTATGACCTTGAGCTACCAATCTAGCTTTATTTCTGACCACAATACCCCTAGCATCCCTTTTGTTCTTGAGAATCCATTTTGTGCCAATAGCATACTTTCCTTCAGGCAAAGGTACTAACTTCCAGACCTTCTGATTGTAAAACTGTTGCATTTCCTCTTGCATAGCTTCAACCCAATCAGGATCTTCAAGGGCTTGAGCTACACTGCTAGGTTCAAGATGAGATAGAAAACAAGCATAGAGACAATGTAGATAGTCTGTGTGATTATTCCTTAGCTGATCTTGAATATAACTCATAAATGCAGATTCTCCAAAACCAGGTTGCTTCAACTTGCTTCTTGTCTGAACAGTTGAATTGGGATCTCCAAGAATCAAAGACTGAGGATGAATAGTGTTTATCCTCTTGGTAGCAGTAGGATTGACATCAAAGGTTGAGGCTTGATTAGTGATAGAGGGATTGAAGTCACCATCATATGAGGAGTAAGTGAAGATGCCAGTTCTTGATTGATGATGAGAATCCTCTAACTTAGATCCTGAAGAGAGTGAATTCCCAAGGTCAGATGGACTTGGGTACCTTGTAGGAGGTTCATTGAAACCTAATGTATCAGCAGAAGAAGTGGACATAGGACCAGCAGGATCGGTGACCCCAGCAGAAATAGAAGAGCCATCAGCAGAATTGGAAGTAGCAGCAGGAACAGGAATACCACCAGCAAAATCCATATTCCTGCGGGCTTCATCTTCAGCTTGTCTTAAGATCTCCAATGTTTCTTGAGAGAAACCTAAACCAAATCTTTTAGCAGCTTCTTTGGCATTATGTTCTTGTCTTTGAAGCCTAGCAAGATCTTCTGCAAAACTTGAATCACCTTCAGCCATATCAGAAGAATCTTTGTGCTCAGTACCTGAAAATGGTTAGAGGGAAAAGAAGGAACAACAATAGGTCGTTCATCACACTCTGAATCTGATCATCATCTGAGGTACCTGCATTGTTAGTTTCAAAATCATGTGCACCTACAGATTGATTAGCTTTGTATCTAGAGTAACCTAAAGTATCAGTCAGATAATCAAGGTCAAAATACCACTCATGACCTGTACCCTGTACATTAAGTTTATCCTCAAGATATCTCAAATTGAGTGTTTCTTCTATCCTCTTGGCAGACAAATTATATACCCTATAGGCCTTACTATGAGCAGAATACCCAACAATAAACCCCTCATCTGCCTTCCCTTCAAATTTACCTAGGTGATCACTAGTGTTCAAAATAGTTACTTGACAGCCAAAAGGTTTAAGGTAACTAATGTTAGGAATCTTCCCAGACAAAAGCTCATAAGGTGTTTTGTTGTGAGGACTAGTAATTGAAACCCTATTCAGAACATAACAAGCAGTGCAAACTGCTTCAGTCCAAAACATGGTTGGCAACTTAGAGTCAGCCAGCACTGATCTAGCTGCTTCTATAAGGGTTCTATTTTTCCTTTCAGCAACCCCATTTTGTTGTGGGGTTCTGGCATTACTATAATCCCTTCCCCTTATTTCCACAGAGTTCTATCAGATTAGCATTTTTAAACTCTGTTCCATTATCACACCTAATAGTCTTAACCTTTTTATTCAGCTGGTTTTCAATTAAGGCAATAAAGTCCCTAATCACAGGATAGGTTTCATCTTTAGTACCTAAAAAGAAAGTCCAAGAAAACCTGCTAAAGTCATCAGTAATCACCAGACAGTAGTACTTATGGTCAATACTTCTGATGGAAGTAGGACCAAAAAGATCCATATGAAGCAGCTGCAGAGGCTCAGTTATAGTGCTCACAGCAGAAATGGCCTTGTATGAAGCTTTGTGTTGCTTCCCTTTGTTGCAAGCAACACAATTGTGTTCATTTGTGAAATTCTTGAAAGGGAGCCCTTGTACCAAACCATTCTTAGCCAGCTTGTTGATGGTCTTAAAGTTCACATGTGCCATCCTCCTATGCCATTTGTTGGATTCATCCACAGATGCTTTTGCCACCAAGCAAGCTAAATCACCCCCAGGCTGGACATCATTCAGGTTGAAACTGTAAAGATCGTGAGTTCTTGGAACTTTGAGTACAATCTGACTATCATCAGGTAACTTGAAGTCTTTGGACAGCACAAGACAGTCAGACTCAGTGAAGAGAACACAATTCTTCTTGTCACACATTTGTGAGACAGAGAACAAATTGAAGTTCTTGAGTTCCTTCACATAGAGGACATTATCAAAATCCAGCTTAGGTATCTTAATGGTTTCCTTCCCTGTAATCTTGCCATCTCCTCCTCCAAATGTCACAGTCCCTCCATTTAAGGGTACAAAGTCATGCAATCTCTCCAAGTTTCCTGTCATACTCCTTGAATATCCACTGTCAACAATACCTACATCTTTACTTCTAAGATGAAAATCCTACAACAAAAGAATACATACAACAACATTAGTTACATGGGAGACCCAAGCTATTACTGACTTGGGCCTGCCTAGTGGATCAATAAGAATTAAACCATGGAGATTGATGAGATCCACCATTGTTCTTGGACCCCATTCTCATATAGTGGTCATTGTTTCTCCAAGAACAACCTGCTGAGGACTCAACAGCAGTTTCCCATCTAGCCCCCCCATGTGCATGGTGTCAAAATAAACAGGCCGAAGGTCATTCTGAAAATAAGTGCTTGTAGGTCTGTAGAAAGGTCTAGCAACATTCCTTTTCCAACCAGCAGAATTGGTATTACCAGCTGGAACTGGCTTACCAGCAGCAACAGGCTTACCAGCAGAAACTGGCTTACCAGCAGCAACAGGCTTACCAGCAGCAACAGGTTTACCAGCTGGAAAAGAAGCTCTACAAGAGTTCATTCTAGCTGCTTGAGGAACATATGGGGGTATATCTTTAACATTGTTCCACATAGACCTGGTTTGCTGTTGACCAGCACACATACCCATCAGATTCTCATAAAAATCACAGTCTTTGATAAGATGAGTATAACTACCACACACAAAACAAGATTTCTTCTTAAAAGACTTATTCTTAGCAAAATTTTTTTCTTATTGCAACCTACTTTCAAACCCAAAATAAAAAAAACTATTTAAAAAATTTTAAAACCCCAAACAATTTTTAAAAAAAAAACCAAAACAAAAACATATTTTTTTTTAACAAAACAAAAAAATATTTAATTTTCACTTTTTTGAAAGATTCACCACTACTTTGGGAAAATCTTCATTTTTTTGGGAAAAAAATTTTTCTTTTTAATCACAGGGGCATATCATTCCTTTTCAAATTTGTCCGTTAGAACAAGAAAAAAATCATTAACACAATAAATTTTGGGCCACTTGGGGTTTTTTTCCCTTTAAGGAAAAAAAACCCAAATGATTAAACAAAATTTTTTTTTAAAAAGTAAAGAAAGGGAATGGGAAATTTTAAACCCTTTCTTAAAAAAAAAAACAACCAATTTTTTTTTCCCTTTTTTTTAAAAAAATTTTCCCTTTCCCAAAAATTAAAAAAAAATTTAAAAATTTTTAAAAACCTTTTCCTTAAAAAAGGGTTTTGTGTCAAAAGCCTTCCCCTTTTGAACCTCAGAAAAAAAAAGTCATCTGAAATTTTTAAGGAAACCCCATACCTTTTTCTTTAAAAAATTTTAAACCCAAAATTTGGGAAAAAACCTAAAACATTTCCCCAATTAAATTTTAAAACCCAATCTAAAGATTTTTTTAAAAAATCACTTATCTCTTCACTTTCTAGTTACCTTAATTCCTATTTCTCAAAAACCCCTATCTTTTCTCTCCAATTTTTTTTTAAAAAACCTTAAGGGGTTTTTAAAAAACCTTTTAAAAAAACCCAATTTTTTTTTTCATATGTTTTTTTTTTTTTGATACCAAATCTTTTTTTTTTCAATTTTTCCATCTTTTTTCATAACTTAACCTTTTAACCCCAAAAATTTTCATTAATTAGCTCAATACACAAACTCTCCTAATTTGAAAATTTTAATTTCCACCAAAAAATTTTTACCTTATAACCCAAAAAACCAAATTCCTCCACCCCTTTTCTAACACCATACCACCATCAGCCAAAACCCCTTTTGCATTCCTTTAAAAAACCACCCTCTTTTTTTTCCCCCAACCCACAAAAAATCCACAAAACGTTTTTTTTTTTTTCCCCCCCCAATTTTAATTTTTTTCAAAAAACCTTTTTTCCCACCTTCTTATGGGGCATCTCCAAAGGCCTGATTTACACTTAATTTTTCCCTTCCCCCCTTAAACCCTTTTCCCCCCCCCCCCCCCTAATTTGACTCCCCTCCCTACCCTTTTTCCAAAACCTTTTAAAACTTTAATCCAAAAACCATCTCCTTTTTAATTCCTCTCTTCCAATCCATTAAATCAATTTGTTAAAATCACATAAAAATTGCTTTTGGAGCACTTTCAAAACAAAAAAATGAAAATTTTCCCCAACACATTTTAATCTTGACTTTATTACTGTTCGGGGAATAGGAAACAAAAAAGGGGGGTTACGCCCCATTAAACTTTTATCATCCTAACAAAGCGAGATTGGGGTTAATGAAAAAAAAAACCCTTTTATTCTCCAAGGGCTTAGTTTTTTATAAAGGTCATCAAACTTTTTAATTTTGACCCCCCCCTTTCCTTAAAAGGGGAATAGCCCCCCAAAAGAAAAACCCCCAAAATTTTTTTCAGTTTTTTTTCTGGGGGGGCCCCGTTGATTGGGGCCCAAACTTGTAAATCGACAACCCTTTAAACCCCCCCTTTACCTCAAGATTTTAAAATCTTAATTTTCCCCGTTACAACTTCCTCATCTTTTGACCCCTCCTTTTCCCCCAAATCTAGTTTTTTCACAACCAATTTCCCGCATCACCGGGGGTAAATCCCCCTTTGTCTTTTTAACCCCCAAACAAAAGAATTTCTTTCCCCCTTTGAAATTTAAACCCCTCTCTTTTCAGGGGGAAGTATAAATTTTCCAAAATTTTAAAATCTCCCAATCTTTTTTTTCGACCAAAATAAAAAATTTCCCCTTTAAACACGTTTGAATCCAAAACTCCATCTTCATACCCCCAAATTCATACCATCCTTTTTGAAGGAATTTAGATTACTGTTCGAAAACAGGGGTTTACAAATTGACTTAAATTTCGGGGTTTTCTTGGGGTTAAGACAAATTTTATTGCGGTTCCATTTTTAAATTTTAAAAATTTTTTGAGAACTTTTTTTTTTTTGCAAACCTCCCACCAAAACCCCCTTTTACCCCCCCTTCCTTTTTTAATCTTAGTTGGTAACTGTCTATGTAATCAAAAAAACCTAAAGAATCTCAAAAATTAAAATTTTCTTTGGGAATCAAACACAAATTTTTAAAAAAAAACCAAACAAAAACCCTTACCTCATATCTTTTTTAACAAAAATTTTTTAAGGGGAACAAAAAACCCAATGCCCCATTTTTCTTTTAAACAAAAAAAACCAATCAACAAACAAAAACTTTTAAAAAATACAAACATCCTTCCAAAAAACCTAACAAACACTAAAAATAAAAAAACCAGCATAAAAAACAGGGCCCGCAAACAAACCGCTTTTCCCAAAAACCCAAAAAACCACAGAACTACAACCTCAACGGGGAAACCCTATAACTAACAAAAGGGAAAAAAAATTTAAAAAATAATTCTAAAAACCCCAAAAATCCCCCCCAAATAAATTTTTTGGTTAATAAATTTTTCCAATAATCTTTTAACCCCCCAAAGGGGAACCACACACAAAATAACCAGCACAACACCATCTTAAGCACAATTTTCCCCACAAAAATTATCACAAAACGGGGAAATTTTTTTTAAATAAATGGTTTTCCCCTGTATCAATGCACTTGAACACCACAGCAACAATGACATTGTACACAAAACATTTAATTTCATACTTTCCTCACACATCCGGTTTTTAACCTCTTTAAGGGAATTTTTTAAAATTAAATGGATTTGATTTTTTTAAAACCAAAATACCACACTAGGGGGAACCAATTTTTAGGTTTAAGTCATTCACTTTTTAACCCAAATTTTTTAAGTAAATACAACTAAAAAGGGGATTTATTTTTTTTAACATGTACCGTTTCTCAACTACCAATTCTTGTTTGAAGATAACCGGGGAAAATTGTTTACCAAATAGGTTTTCATGCTTTACCAAACCCAAAAAACATGGGGGCTACCAATTTTTGAAACCCCCAAAAAAGGAATAAAATCCAAGCAATTTTAAAAACCTTTTAAACTCTCAAATGAAACAGGTGATTGAAACCCAAAATTTTTGGCAAAAAAATACCATAACTTTTAAATCCCCCCAAGCGACCCTTGTAAAATTTTTTTTGTCTTAACTGGTGGGGTTTCCCCCATTTGGGGGGGGTTAAAAAACCCCCAACCTGTCCCTCAAAATTTTATATACAAAAAAATTTTTTTTTTTTAACAAAAAGAAAAAAAAAAACCCCAAAAAAGAAAAAAAATTAGAAACAAGTAACAAAAAAATAAAAAAAACAACAAAAGGGGCCCCCCCTTAAAAGATTAAACCCCCCCTCAATCCCCACCCTAAATTTAAAACACCCAAAAACCACCAAAGGTTTTAAATTTTGTCCAAAAAACCTTGGTTAACAAACCCCCACTTGCAAAAAGGAAAAATTAAAAAACAGGGGCTAAATGCTCCTTACTCCCAAAAAAGTTCCAAATTTTTCTATGGCTTATTTTTGAAAAAACACGGGTTTTTAACAATGAAAAGGGGTGCTTTTTTGTAATAAGTTTTGGGGTGCCATAAATTTAAAAACCCATAATCAATTTTAACTGGTTTTAATCCAAAGTCCTGACCAAAACAACTAAAAACAAATCCTCTCCCCCCATTAGAAAAAAAACCACTATTTCGTTCCCCTTGCACTGCCAAGAAAACCTTTCCCCATAAACTGCCCTCCCCCACTAAAATTTTCCTATAAAGTTAGCCCCAAAATCACGTCATTAACCCCTCCAAAAAAAAAGAAATCTTTGGGGCCCAAAAACCCAACTTTTTGCCTTTTAGGTTTTTAAAAGATCTTTGATGCATTCGTTTTGAATTTAAAGGGGAATTAGTTAAAAAAACACAACTGCAAACATGAAACTCCAAAGTCAAATACATAAAACCCTTTTATCTGGATCTTAAATGAACAAAAAACAAAGGGGTTTAAATTTTAGATTTGCCTTTGGGGCTTCATAGGTTTGTTCAGTCCTGACATTTTCCAAAACAAATTTTTAAAATATTCTTCAAAATTTCCTGGTTGATAAAAACCATCGGGGTGTTTTTTAACCTTTAACCCAAAAAAAGGGGAAGTTTTTTTCCCCAAAAGCACACACAAAAAAATTTTTAAAACTATTTTCGTAATTTCAACAAAAAATAAAAATTTTTTGTGCCCAATAACAAACCCCCCCCCCGACAAAATTTGACACAAAACACCATAAATACCTTCCAAACACCAAAAAAACCCAAATCTCCGAACTCAAGTAAATTTTTTTTAAAAACACTAAAAAACGTATTTCCTTTTGGGAAGGTGAATCCCCCATTCTATAATACCTTTTCCCCCCAGAATTACCCCCAAAATTTTTTCGATATTTTTCTAAAAATTTTAGAGCCCCTCATCCCTATTCATTCCGATTCTTCTATTTTAGGTCATTTAAACACAATGTTTCTGAACACCCAAAATTTTGAGTCTGAAACCAATTCAACTTTTCCCCTTTAAACTTTTTTTATGTCTTGGGGTTTAAAATCAAGGAACATGTTCAAAACATAAATGGGCATTACAATTTTAAATCAAACCTGACAAAAGGGAAAACCCTATCCACCCTTTTTTCCCCAAAAAAAACCATTCACATCTCTTTTCCAAGGAAAAAACCCCCAAATGTTGCACCCCGGGGGTTTGTAAGAAAAAAGATCCTTTTCCATAACCAATGAACTTACCCCCAAATTTTTGAAACTAGAAAATTTAAGGGGAAATGCAAAACCCCTTTTTGGGAAACGAATCATATCAACCTTGCCCCTTTTTAACCCCTTAAAAAATATATTCCCAAAAGCGAATCAATTTTTCGGTACAAAAAACCGAATGCCCGGGGGGATTTTTTGGCTCACTCATACCCCCTTTTAAACCCAAACCAAAACCCCCCTTGGGGGTTTTTTTCCCGACACAACAAAATTAAAAAAATTTTTCCCCATTCCTCTAATTATAAAGGGGTACGTAGAAAAAGAAAACCCCCCCCCCCCTCATCCCCCCACCCCAAAAATCTAAAAAATTTTAAACCCCCGGGTTTTCCCAAAAAATTGGGGGAACGCCCCCCCGGGGATTATTTAAAAAAATTTTCCCCCCCCCCGGGGAATAATCGGGGGTTTTGGGGGCAAAAAAAGGGGAATTTTGGCGAAAATTTTTGGGGCGTTGGATCATGAAACTTCAGAATTAAAAAAAATTTTAAAAAAAATTTTAAAAAAAGGGGAGTTTTTTTTTAGATTTTTTTAAAACAATGTTTTGGGGGGGCCTTTCCCCTTGATAGATCTTAGAGTTTAAAAACTTCTATGTAACCCAAAAACACCTAAGATAATCTCTAAAAAAATTTTTAATTTTTTGGGGGAATCTAAAACAAAGGTTAAGAAAAAAAAAAAAACCTAAAAAATTTAAAAATCCTCGGGGGATTTTTTTAATTAACAAATTTTTTTTTTTTTTTGGGGGAATCGTTTAAAAACCAAAATGCCCTTTTTTTTTTCCCCCTTAAAAAAACCCAAAAAAAAACAATACAAAAAAAAACGTTAAAGAATACACAAATCTCTTAAAAAAAAAACCTCTAACAAACATACAAAAAAAAACATAAACCAGCAAAAACAAACACTGCCAGCAAAAAAACCCCCACACCGGGGGGGAACTACATACCTCCAGAAAAACCCCGCTAAAAAAAAAACGGGGGGGAAAAAAAAAAAATATAATTCTAAAAATTCCTAAAAATGATTTTTAAAAACCCCCCAAAAAATTTTTCCCCTTATAACATTTTTTTAAAAAAAATTTTTTTTTTGTAAACTAACTTAACACCCCCAGGCCGATAAAACAGGTGTTTTTAAATTTTCTGAATTAAAAAAATTTTTTGGCTTAACCCCTTTTGGGGGAAAGCTATATGATTTTTTAAAATTTAAAATGTTTATACTTTGTTAAATCATTTATTTTAGAAAATTGTTCAAAATATTAGCTATTACAAATTTTTGGGGGAAAATTTTGGGGGTTTTGGGGACCGAAAAAAAAAAATTTTTACATTCATTCTGTTCTTAATTCCACTTTCAGGGGGAATTTCCCCCCCCCAAAATTTTTGGGGATCCCCTAGTGAAATCCTTTGGCCCCCCCCAACCCCTAACCTGTTTTTTCCCTTTGGGGGCCCCCAAAAATTTTTGGATCCTTCTTTGTTATCAATTGGATCCAGGGGGGCCAACAGTAACTTTTTTAAAAAATCCCACTCCCCCCGTTTTTTTAAATTTTTTGGATTATAGTTTTTAGAATTTTTTTAAAACTAATCTTTCCCCCCTTTTAGAAAGTTTTGGGAAACCTAAAAACCCTTTAAAAAAATTAAATTTTCCCCCCCAAAAATTTTTTTAATTTTCAAAATTTTCTTGAAAACCTTTCTAAAAAAAAAAAACCCCTTTTTGGGGGGTTTCCTTTAAAAACTGGGGAAAAAAAAATTAAAAAATTTTTTCCCTCACTCTTTTTTTTAAAACCCCCCCCAAATTTTTAAAAAAATTCCCTTTTTAGCAAAAATTTTTTTTAAATAAGGACAATCAAAAATTTTTTGCCCCCAAAAAATTTTGGGGGAACCCAAAAAATTCCCCCTTTTTGGATTTACAAAAATCCAAACACAACTTTTCAAAAAAAAAACTATCTATAAATTAGATATCAAAACCCCTCCCTCACTCACCCCTTTTTCCCCTCTACATATCTCCAAAACCTTTTAGCTACTTTTTTTAAAAACCAAAAAAAAAAAAAAACCCCTCATCCACTACAGACCCAAAAAAAATTTCTTTTTTTAAGTGCCCCCCCCTTTTTGTTTTCATAAACTTAGCTAACTAAAAAAGGGGGAAATATCCCCTCTTAACCCCTTTTCCCCCAAATTTTGCAAATGAAATTTTTTTTTTAAATTTTTGGGGGGGGGGGGGGGGGGGGGGGGGGGGGGGGAAAAACTCCAACAAACCAAATCTCCACCAATCTCCACACCACCACCTTTTTTAAACCCCCTTTTTGCAAAAAACCCCCAAAACCCCCCCCCCCCCAAAACCCAAAACCAAGCAAATCACCTTTTCACCACCCTTTTTCACCCAACAAACCCCCCTTTTGGAACATTTAGGACCCCCCACCTACACCCCAAAAATTTTTATATCTTATGATTTTGGGAAAACCCTTCCCCCAAAGGGGAAAAACCAAAACCTCTACCTATGCCTTGAATCAAACCCATGCTTTTTCATCCCTTTACAGGAAAACCACTCCTTTATACCGTGTTTTAAACCCCCACCTAAACCCCCCAAAAAACAACCCTCTCCCCCACATCCACACAAATTTTTCCATTGTGGGGAATTTTGGGGGTAAATTAACCACAAAACCCAAGAAAAATAAACCAGGAACTCGCCCCCCTCCAGCTCTCTTTAATATGGGATTCCCCCTTAAACGGGGTTTTCCAAACCTTCTTGATGAACCCCCATCCCAACCCACCATAAAAACCCAACAACCACCACCCCCCAAACAAAAAAAACCAAACACCACCACCACTACCAAAAAACCCCCCCAAAAACCCCCACCACAAAACAAGGGGCCCCCCCTTCCTCCCCCCCCCTTTTCCCCCAAAAAAAAGCTCAAAAATTTCAAGAGAACCGCTAAATTTTCCCAAAAGGGGCCCAAAATTTTAGCCCAAAAAACTCCAAAATGAAATGAGTTCACTTTAACCACATTCTCAAAACGTCCAATGCAATCTCTAAAACCCCTTTTAAAAAGCTTTTTTTTTTCCTTTTATGGGGAAATTTTAGATTTTTTTTAAAAATTTTTTTTTTTGGGAAAATTTTTTTTCTTTATTTAAATGAAAAAATTTTTTTTTCCAAGTAATGAATTTTTGGTTTTATTTTTTGGGGGTTTTTAACTTTTAAAATTTTTATCTTATTTTGGGTTCCCCTAAAATCATAAAAATTGTTGTTTTAACTTCACTAATTTTGATCAAATTCTTAAATTTAAATTTTTGATCAAATTTATTTTTAATTTTAAATCAAAGGGGGTTACCTTTTTGTTTGGTTCCATTACATAGGTTTTTGGGGCTTATTGGTTGAAGTTTTTCAAAACTAACTTTTTTTTTGTAGCAATCAAAATTTTTTAAACATAATTTTTGGAACCCAGAAAGGGGGAGTATACATCAAGGGAGCAAAAAAAAATTTCAACTTTTTTTGAAAGACAAAACATCATATTTTGCCCCCTTTTGGGGAATATACATCAAGGGGGATTTTAAATTTCCAAAAAAAGTTTTCCGCAAAGCTTACCCTTTTTTTGTTTCCAAAAAAAAAGGGGGAAAATTTAATTTTCCTACATTTTAAAAACATAAAATTTTAACAACTTTTATGCAAAATAAATTTTTAAAACTTGCAAAAACCAATTAATCATTTTTAAAAGACAATACTTTTTTTTATCCTTTTTAAAAATTATACCCTTATTTTTGGGCCCATCAAAAAAGGGGGGAGTTGTTAATAAAATATCGCTCAAAAACGTTATTTTTTTTTAACATCTTTTTTAATTTTTTTAAAAACAAAACAAAGTAACTTTTGAAAAGCATAAATCAAGCTAAATTTTTTTAAAAAAACTTTTTGCTTTAAAAATCCGGGGAAAAAAACTTTTTAACATTTTACTTTTTACATGTTTTTTCCCCTTAAATTAGAAATTTATTTCCCCTTTAAATATTGTACCCCCGGGACATCTAAAAAAAATTTAAAAATTTTGATAAAATTTTGTAATCTTAAAAAAGTTACTTTGGAAAAAAAAAAAAAAAAAATGGAAAAAAATAGGAAAAATTTTTTAAATTTTTTAGCTGCCCTCCCCTCCAAACCCAACAAGGGGACCAAATTGGGTTTTTCCCAAATCCGCCAACTTTTTTATATTTTTTAAAAAAAACAAGCTAATAAAATTGGGGGCATTTTATCACTCATATAGCTTTTAAATACTACTCTTTGTTTAAACATACCCAAAAATTATTTTTCATTTCATTATTTTCCTTTTTTACCCAAAAGATAAAAACAATAAACAACCCTTTTTTTAAACCTTTAGTATAGACTTGTTTTTTTTATTAGTTCCACTCATTTCAGAACATTTTCATTTGATTTTTGGGTTTTTTTAGCCTTAAAAAAACAAAAGTTTTGGGGGGGTTTTCCCCTTTAAAAACCAACGGGATTGTCCCTTTTTAAAGAACCGGGGGTGGGGTTTCCCTTTTTTTAAAAAAAACCCGGGGGTTTTTCTTTTACCAAAAGTTAAGCACTTTTTAAAAGGGGTTTCCCACCGAAAGGGTTTTTTTTCTTAGTGAAAAAAAACCTTAGTTTGGGGCTCGGGGTGGGTAGGGCAAGGGAAAGACCTTTTAATCAAGAAAGCAGGTTTAAAACCCAGAAATTACCAAATACTTTAACTTTGTATTTTCCCTCAATTACCCAAATTTCCCCCCAATTAGAAACCCCAAAAACTAAAAAAAATACCCCGTTTTCCCCCTTTTTTTTCCTTAAATTTTTTTCCCTTTTAAAAAAATTTTTGGTGTTTTGTGGTTTTAATTTTTCCCCCCCCCAAAATTTCCCAATATAAAAAATTTTTTTATCAGGGTAAAGCCCCGGGAATTTTGTGGGAAAAAAATTTTTTACCCACAACTAAACAAATTTTTTGATTCGTTGTAATATTTTTTGGGGGGTTTTGGGGAAAATTTATACTTTTATTTTCACATACCCTTTTCCCCCCTTTAAAAATCCGATGTAATTTACGTCAATTTTCCCTACCCATTTTTTAGCCCCCCCTTTTGCTCGGGGGAAATTTTGGGGGGTGTTTTTTGGGGTAAAAATCCCCTATTTTGGGAGTTTTAATTTTTTCCTAAATTTTTTTGCTCATTTATTAGACATTTTTTTTTTTTAGATATAATACATTTGCAAATGTCCCTTCTTGTTAAAAACCCAAAAACCCCAATCAAAAACCAAAACCAAACCCGCGCAATACGGCACACCCCCAGACCAAACAATAAAAAACAATGTGGAAACCCCCAACTTTTTTTTAAAATTTTTTACCCCCCGCCCCAAAACAAAATTTTTATTTTAAAAACCCCTTTTTAATATATCATCACATTTTGCAACTATGCCTTTTAAACCCCTTAAAATCCCAAACACCCAAAGGGCAAAACACTAATTCCCATAAAAACTCACACCCCTCACCATTAAAACTTATATTCCCCCCACTAAGAAAAATTAACCACTAAACCCAATGGGAAACAAAAAAGATAAAAAATACAAAGTAACCAACACACCCAAGGGGCCCCCTACCATATTTTTTCCCCATAACTTTAAAACCTCAATCCCAAGGGGGCAGCCCCAACCCCACAAATTTCCCAAAACCACAAACCCAAAAAAACACAAAACCCTGCCCAAAATTTTTTAAAACCTAATTTTTAAAAAATCTATCATGCTAAAATCAGAAACTAAATCGCAAAACCTCAAATCATTTACCTGAACTTAACAAATTTAAAAACGGCCAGACAATAATTTTTTTTTGTGTGACTAATTAAACCTAATAAAATAAAAGCCACACTTGAACCACTTGTGTGCCCAAAATAAATTTTAATCTGGGGGACAGCCCCCACTTTAAAATTTTCGTGACTTTTCGTTTTTGGGGAAAAATTTTTTGGGGTTTTTTAACACTTGAAATTTTGGCGTGTCATACAAATAAGTTTGAAAAATTAGTCACACTAATAATATATACATATAACAAATATATTCACACAATTAAAAATTGACCAAAATCCAAAAACCAAAAAATAATTGTTTTGTGGAAAACATATACCAATTTTGGCACCAATTTAAAGTAATGCAAAATTTTGTTAAAATTTTTTGCCCCCTAATTTGAAATTTGTGCAACTAAAAATTAAATTTGAAGCATTTTCACGAAAGCTTTTTAAAATGACAAATAATTACACATTTAACTTTTCCAAACACTTTCCCAAAAAGGCAAAAAGGTTTTAAAACTAAACTTTTGTCCAACATTTTTAAAAATGTAGAAAAAACAAGTACATAGCCCCATTTTGTGACCCCTCTTTTTTCCCCCTTAAATTATTTTTTAAAAAAAAGAAAAGTCCAAAAACACCCCTTTTTGTTTTCCCCCCAAAAACCGATTTCATCCTTAACTTTTTTTTGGGGAAAAAATCATCCCCCTTTTGAAAAATTTGGGACAAATACATCCCCTGGACTAAGATAAAAATTTCCCCCTTTTAAAAAGGCCTCAGGGTTTTGTCACGGGGGGGGATTTGGGTTTTTTTTGTTGGTCATTTTTTTGGTCCTTTTTTATAAAAACAAGCAAGTCCTTTTTTTTGGGGCTAACTTTCCAGCCCCACCACTTGGCCCCGCCCCACCCCCCACTTGGGCCGCCCCAACAATCACCACAACCAACACTCCCTCCCTTTTTTTTTTAAAAACCGGGGTTGACCCCAATGAAATAAGAAAGATGGGTTTTTTTTTTTTTTTCTTTTTAAACCCCAAAAACCCCCCCCAAACCCCCAGTCACCCCCACAAAACCTCCACTCTCCCCTTTGCCGGACATACCATTTTCAATTTAAAACCAAAATTAAAACATCACAATAATTCACCCCCCCCAAACAAAAACCAAAAAGGGTCATCGTGAAAAAAATTAACCAAATCACAAATCCCAAAGAAAACCCAGGGGGCAAAAAAATGCAAACTCCCCTTCCAAACCCGGGGGTTTGGGGTTGAACCCGCCGCGTAAAAAAAAAACCCCAAACCCGGGACCAAACTTTCAATCAAATCCCAAATCAAAACTACATTAAATTTTTGGGGTTTTTTGTTTAACCGCAACCCAAATCCACAACAAATCAAACACAACTTTTTACGCCCCAATAACTTAAAATAACCGTTACCCCACTTATTCTCTCGACCAAACAAAACAAAAAAACCCAAAACCTTTTCACAAACAAGGGAAACCCCATTTTTTAATTTTTTCCTCTTAAATATTACCCATAAAAAACAAACCCCGGGTGAGCTTTCCCCCCCCCCCCGGTTTTTTTAACCAAAAACGACACAAACAAAAAAAAAAGACGCAAGATTGATTATACCAAAAATTTCTTTTTTTTTTTTAATATTTTTTTTAACGTTTTTTTTTTTAACCCCACCGATTCACAACCCCCCTTTTGAATCTGTTTTCTTTACTCTTATTGTAATTTTCCTTACCTTACTTACCAAAAAACCAAAAAATCAATCAAAATGGAAAAGTGGGGACGCGTGTTTACATTTTTTTGGGGGGGAGGAAAAAAAAGACTCAAATGGGGGAATAAGGGTTTTTTTGGTTTTTTTTGGTTTTTATTCGGGGGAAAGTTTTGTGACGGGAGCAAAAAGGGGGGGGCGGCTGAAAAAGAAAGAGAGGGAATTTAAAATTTTTTTTTTAAAGGGGGTTTTGGGTTTGGGAACATTCCAAAACAAAAAGGGGAAAATTTTTTATTTTAAAAAAAAAAGGACCAAAAAAAGGGCCCCAAAAACCCCACTATTAAAAAGTGAGGCCTTTAAAAAAAATTTTTTCATCGTTTGTCCCAAGGATTATTTTCCAACTTTTCTAACGGGGATGAATTTTTTTTCCCAAAAAAAAGATGGTTAAATGGTTTTTTTTGGGGAAACACAGGGGTTTTTTTGGACTTTTTCTAAAAAAAAATTTTTTCCAAAAATTTAGTTTTTCCCCCCCAAAAATTTTTTTTATATCCCCCCCAATTTTCACCTAAAATCAAAAAAGATCCCTCCATTTTTTTTTTCCCCCCAAAACCCAACTTACTCCCCTAAAATATTTTTACGTAAACCCCCCCCCAATTTAAAACCAAAAACAAATCACTTTTTTTTTAATTTAAAATTTTATTTCATAATTCGGGCCCCACCTCCCTTTCCCCCCAAAAATTTTATTTTCCCCCCCCAAAAATTGTCACACTCATCCCCCATAAAAAATAAAAACCAAGGGAAGGTCAAAAACAAAACAACTATCATTAGCCGCACTTGTTAAACCCTGCCCCCCAAAATTCATTTTTAGGAAAACCCAAAACCCAAAAATGGGGAAGAATAAGAAGCACACGCCTTGGAAACATCCCCCCCCCTCGATTCTTTAACAACCGCCCACACTTTCACAATTCACGGGTAACCATGCCTATATTAACTAATTGAATAACTGTGGTTTTTTAAAAAGTAGTTTGTTTTAAAATTAATCAGTATTTTGTTTAATAATAAAATTGAAAATTTAACTAAGAACTTTGTAGTCACCGATTCGACCTTTTTTGGGGTTTCAAAAAAGGGAAAAGGTTTTTTTTAAAAATTTTAATTTTATTAAATTAACGAAGTTTTTTGAAGTTAAGGTAAAAAGAAAACTGTGCGTTTTTGATTATTTAAATTTTTCCTTTAATTTCAGAGCTTTTGCGGTTTGATAAAAAAGCTTAAATTTATATTGGATTTTTAAAAAATTGAATCTTATTTAGATTTAAAAGCTGTTTTTAGATTTAAAGACTTTTGTGGGGGTGGGGTTTTTTGGGGGAACTTTTGGGACTTTACCTTTTTTATTATATATTTTGCTTAATTTTATCGAGTATAACTAAAATTTTCCAAAGTTTAAAACAGAGTTTATTGGTAGGTTTTTGGTTTTTTTTATGCTTATTTTGGCAAAAAATTAAAAAAAAAAGCTTAAAATAAAAAAAAAAACCGTAATTTTAAAAAATTATTTTGGAAAAAACCTAGTTTTTTTTTATAAAAAATTTTGAACAAAATTTTAAACAAAAATTTTTTCCCGTCTTGTTTGGGGAAAGAAAATAAGAATCCACATACAAAAAAATTGGAACTTTTAGCATTCGCCTGTATATTGCCCTGCGGGGAAGACCGAGCGCAAAGCTTGTGAAAGGGGAACCGACCTCCCCATATCACTAAATTTCATCAGGTATTATAATAAAACTTTAACCAACCTTGAAAACCGAATAGTAATTTAAGGTTTTCTTACAATATTTGGTTTTTAAAATCCTGATTTAAAACTTTTGTTTTTGATTTTTAAAGGGGTTCCTCAAACCAAGACATTGCCATGCTTTTTTTAAAGGGGGAAATTGGGAAAACCGGGTAAACATCTTTTTTTGAACCCACAATTTCCCCATAGCAAAAAGGGACTTTTCCCACCACTTAGTTTACTTTAAATTTTTTTTTTTTTTGCAAGCGACCATTTTTTGCCCCCTTTTTTTTCTCCTAAAGGGGTAAAGATTCACACCCTTTACTTTAATATCAATGCTTTTTTATATTTTCCCTTTTAACTTTTTCCCCCCTTTAAAAAAAGATCTACTTTTTTTTAGAAAAAAATTTCCCCGCCCACTTGGGGAGGTGTAAAAAGGGCCGACGAAAAAAGGGGGTTTGGTTGCGGTTAAGGTGCAAAACCCTTTTTGCCCCAAACGGTTCGTTTATTTGTTCATCACAGGGGAATTGGGGGTTTACCCTTAAACGCTTTCCCAAAAATGTTGGTCCCATTTTACATTCCCATAATTTTGGGGAAACAATTTTTTTTTTTGGGATTGTTTTGTCATTTCTAGGTTTTTTTTGGATGTTGTTGGCTTTGGTTATTAATGGGCGCCCTTTCTTTTTGGAGTCCATGTTAAGAGGGTAAAATGGAAATATTTGCAGAAATGATAAAAGGGCCTGCCACGGAAATTTACTCTCTGATTATATAATTATGTGTTTTTTTTTTTTCCCCAAGACTCCCAAAGCCATCAAGTTACAATTATTTTTAACCCCAAAAGAATAAATTTTGGTGGGGTTTATTTCAGACCAAAAAATTACCCCAAAAAAACACAAGGAAAATTTTTACTACACAATGGGGGATGGGGAAAAAACTTTTGAAAGTACAAAATAGTTGGGGAGCTGTTTTAAGTTGTTTTTTAAATGCTACCAAACATTAACTTTTTTAAAAGTTAAAACTTTAGAAACTTTTCTTTTTCAAAATATTTAAAACATGGGGAATTTTCCCCAAAAAATGTGATACAAAAAATTTTGTCCAACTTTGTTGGACTTCCCCCGCTTTCTTAAAAATGTTTTGACAAATACTTCAATTTGGTTTGGTTTTTTTCCTTTCCCCTTGAATTAGTTTCGATAACTTCTTCTTTCTAACCACTCCTGAAAAGATTCAACACCAGATGGGAAAATTGCGATTCTTATTTTGGTAATTTTAAAATTTTTTTTTGTTTTCAATTTTACTATAGTTTAAAATTTTTAAAGGCTTAATAATTGTGCATTGCTTTTTAGAAAGGGGAAAAATATCAAATTTTTTTCTACAGGGCGGGAACAAATTGGGGGTACAAAAGTATGGGGAAGATTAAGCTATTGCCATCTTTTTTTTAAAAATATGATGCTTTCGTTAAAACTTTTGAACCTTGTTTCACCCCCCAAGCTGAAATCGGAAAACCCAAATTACCTGTTTTTTTCCAAATATTTTTTCCAGGCCCTGAAGGTGGGCCGCAAAAAATATCAATTTTTCCGGGTTTGGTGCTGATTTAGCCAAAAAACATTCGACTAACCTTTTTCCCATTCCTCCTTATTTTTCTCTTATTTTCAGAGCAAAAGGATGCTTTAGGGTAAAAGGGGTTTAAATAGGAAACCCCCAAATTTCTATCGTAGATGGAGCAATCTTTTTTATTTTTAAAAGTTGAAATACTCAAAAATTTATGCATGCTTTTTTTTAATTTTTTACCTTATCTATTAAAATCTTCAATTTACAAAAGTCTTTTTAAAATGAAAAGTTGGGCCAAAAACACATAGATTCCAATCTTGTATAAATTTTAAATCGTAAATAAAGTCCTCGAAATTTTTTTCAAAAAAAATTTTAAATTAAAAATTTTTTTTCTAATGCCCCAAAGGTCCCCTTCTGACGAATTTTCCCCCCCTTTAAAAATGCTTCGCGTTTTACCGGGAGGGGAAAACTGGAGTTTTTTACCGAAAAATTTATGGGGGTTATGAACTTTTTAAGTTCATTTTTTGGGAAAACGGGGGAAAAAAAATCCTTTAAAAAACCGGGGGAACAAAGGTTGGTTAAAAGATGTATACTTCAAATTCCCAATGACATTTAATCATTCTCTTTTACGTGCCCATTTTATTCAAATTCAGTGCCACTCTGTTGGGGAGACCAAAGCCTTCCGTTTTTTCCCAAAAATTTTAAAAAATTTCAACGTTAGTTATAAGGGGGATTTCCTTTTTAAAACAATTTGCTAGGGTATTGGGTTAAAAAATTTTTATTTAAAAATTTAAAATTTTTTGGGTTATATAGTTAATATTTTTGGGAAATTGGTTGTTTCCTTTGGGAATTTTATTTTTAAAAAAAATTCCCAAAGTTTTTCCGGTACTTTTTTGGTTTTAAATTTTAAATTTTTCCCCCAAAATTTTTGGGGAAAAATTCTAATTTTACCCTTTGCTTTCCTACCAATTTTTGTTGAAAAATTCTAATTTTTCCCCTTGGTTTTCCACTTTAAAATCCGGGTTAAAGAACCCAAAAATTTTCATGGAAAATTTTGGAAATTTTTTTCCTTTTAAAATTTTTACACACGACTAAACGTGGTTAGGGTGCCCTTGAATTCCCCTAAAAAATTTTTTTGTATTTTTGAAAAAAAAAAACCCCCTGAAACATTTTAAAATTTTTAAGGGGAAAACCCCCCGGGGTTATTCTGCTAAATACCCATAATCCCCCCCCAAAAAATTTTGGGAAATTTTTTTGGTAGTTTAAAAAAAAACCCTTCAACATTTACCCCGATTAAAATTTAAAAACCCCAAAAAAAAGGGGTGGTTAACATTACCCACAAAAAAAAAAAAAATCTGGGGGGAAAAATTTCCCCGAAGGTTTTCCCCATTAAAAAATTCATGGATAACCCGGGGGACATCATTCCCCCACGAATTTCCCTTTTCCCACAAAATCTACCCCGTCTTTTGGCCCGAATTTTTAGTGGCCGAACCCCTATAACCCCGGGGTTTGGTTTTTATTTTCCCCTTTTCCCTTAAAATTTTTTCTTTATTGCTGTTTTGGGTTTTTACTTTGAAATCACTTAATCACAAAGCGAATTAATTAAAAAAGGTAAAAACTATTTTAACCCCCCTTTTTTTTCCCCCCACTAAATCTTTTTTTGTTTTAAAGGGATACCTAATAAGTTTTTTGTACACATGTGATACCTAATATTTAAATTTTTGTTTTTTTTGCCTTTTAGTTAAACCCCCAAATAAAAAAATTTTTTTTAAAAAGCGTTCATTTTTTTTCTTTTAAATTTTTTAAAAAAAAAAATTTTTAAAAACAAAAACTGGGGAATTGGGGGAACCCCTTTAACCCCAAAACCCTACCATCCTCAAAAATTTTAAAACCCACAAACCATCTCTGCCCCCCTTTTCTTTTTCATTATACTTCACCTTTTTAATTTCACTTAACCCCAAATTTTTTTTCCCTTTTTTTCTTAAAAACCCCCCCTTTTTTTTTTTTATTTTTTCACTTACAAAAATTTCGTTTTTCCTTTTTTTTTTCCTAAGATCCTTAAGCTTAAAGTATTTCCAGAAATTTTAATATATTTTTTTATTAATTTATTTTTAAATTATTTTTATCCAAAATTTTTTTTTAAATTATTTAAAAAAAAAAAAAAAAAGAAAAAATTTCAAATTAAAAAGGTTTTTTTTTTAAGTTTTTTAACTCTTAATTTTGTAAAAAGCTCATTTTTGTTTTTTAAATTTTTTTTTGCTTATTTGGCTTTACTTTCTTTTTTTATCACAGGTTTAAATTTTTAATTTTTTTTCCCCCCATATTTTTTTTTAAAATTCAGGGGGAACCCCCTTTTTTTTTTTTTCTAAAAAAAATTTTTAAAAAAGTCTAACTTTATATTTTCAATATGTTATTTTTATCACGGTTAACCCCAAAAAAATTTTTTTGTATCACAGGTGATCCAAATTTTTTTTGTATCACCATTTTTTGATTATCAAAAATTTTTTCCCCTTTTTATATTTTTATCTACAAAAACAATACAAACTAAGTTTTAAACACAATATACCAATATTTTTTTTTGTACACGGTGAACCAAAAGTTTTTTATCACAGGGATACCAAAAATTTGTTTTTTTGGGGTTACAGGTGAAATTTTAAAAAATTTGCTAAAAAATTTTAAAAATTTTACACAATGATTTTTGTCAAAAAAATTAAAATTTTTTACAAAAATTTTAAAAAAAAAAAAAACCCCTTTAAAACCCCTTTTTTCAACATTTTTTAAAAAAAAAAAAAATAATTTTTGTTTTTGGGGGAAATTTTTTGAAAAAAAAAATTTTTTAAATACCCCTTTGGGGGAAAAAAAAAAATTTTAAAACAAAATTTTAAAAATTTTAAGTGTTTCTTAATGTTCATTTTAAAATATTGGGGGAAAATTAAAAAAATTTTGGGCCGGGAATTAAATTGGGTTTGAAAAAAGAAAATTATTAAAATTTTGGAATTTAAAAATTTCAGTAAAAATTTTGGGGCACAAAAAAGAAAACATGATCCTTTTAAAATGTACGTATAAATAAAAAGAAAAACCCCATACGGGGTGAAAAAAAAAAAAACCCCCTTTTTGGGAAAAAAGGGTTTTTAAAAAAATCACGTTCGGTTTTGTTTTAAACCCAAGGGAATTTTATCACCCCGGTCTTTCCTAAAATGTGAATGGGCAAACTTTAAATAGATTAGGTAAGAGATTAATAGGGGTTTTTTTCTTTTTGTTTAAAATTTTAATTAAATTTAAAAAACAAAAATAAAAAGAAAAAAACCGATTTTTAAATAAAAACGCAAAGGGGGAAACTAAAAGGGGGCTAAAATGAAATCTATAAATTTTAAAAAAAATTTTAAAATTATTTTAAAAAAAATTTTTAAAAAAAATTAATTTTTTTTTAACACTTTATTTTTAATTATTTTTAATTTTTTATTTTAATTTTTTTAAAAAATATTTTAATTTTTAATAAATACTTTAAAGAAAAAAGAAAAAAAAAAATTTTTTAAAATTTTTAAATTTTTAGTAAAAAAAACTAAAAAAATTTTAAAAAAAAAAAAGTGTTTAAATTTAAAAATTTTTAAAAAATAAAAACTATTAAATAAAAGAATCACTTATTTTTTTTTTTTTTTCCAAAAGGCAAAAAAAATTTTTTTTTTTTTTTAAAATTTTACTTAAAAAAGAAAATATGAAAATTTAATTTTATTTTTTTATTATTATTTTTATTTTGATTTTTAACCCAATAAAACAAATTAAAAGATTAAAAATATTAAAGATTTTTAAAAAAAATTTTTAAAATTCAGGAAAATTTAAAAATTAATTTAAAAAAAAGTAAAAAAAAATTTTAAAAGTTCTCAAAACCCCCCTAAAAAAGATGGGCAATAACATTGGGAAAAAGCAAATTTTTGCAATCGGGTAAAAATTTTTTCAAAGTCGGGAAAATTTTAAAAAAATTATATAAGCACAAAACAACTTAAACACACCTAATCCCACCAAAAATTAAAAAAAATTAAAAACTAGGCATTCAAAAAAATTAAGAAAAAATAAAAAAAAAAGAAAAATTTAAGATTTTTAAACAAATTTTAAATTTTAAATTAAAAAAAATTTTAAGGGGGAAAAGTAGTTTTAAAGGGGTTCCAAAATCAAAAACCCCATCCCCAAAAGAAAATTTTTAAACCCTTTTTGGCCAAGACAGTGGAAAAACTATCAAGGTACGCAGATTCAAGGTAAGGGAGGAAATTAAGAACCCCAAAAAGAGTTAAAAAATTAAAAAAATTAAGAAAGAAATTTTTAAAAATAGGGAAAATTTTAAACCAAAAATCAAAACCTCATTATTAGATAATTTAAAAAAAAAGAAAAAGGGCTAGTTAAAAAATAAAAATGAATAAATTTCAAGGGGTTGTGGGAAATGAAAAGGAAAAAAGGGTTAAAAATTGGTTTTTTAAAATTTTTTAAAAAAAATAAATTGAAGAAAAAGGAAAAAAAGTTTTTAAAACTTATTTGGCCCCTTTTTGGGGGTTTTAAAAAAAGGTAATTTAGTATATTATCTAAATTTGTTTTAGATTTAAAAAGTTTTGGGGCCAAATTTTAATTTTTAAAAGTTGGGTAAAAGGAAATTTTAATAAAATGGGGTTTTTTTTAAGGGGACGTTTAAAAAAAAATTTAAAAGGGTTGTGGGTTTTTTTTAAAGTGACAAATTTTTAAAAGAATTTTGGAAAATTTTAAGATTGTTTTTAAGGGGTTATATTAAAAATTTTTAAAAAAAATTTTAAAAATTTTTTTTTAAAAAAGTTGGAAATTGGGTTTTTTTTTTTTTTAATTTTTTTAAAAATTTTAAAGAAAATTTTTTTAAAGATTAAAATTTTTAAAAAAAATTTTTTTTTGTTTGGGGAAAAATTAAAAAGTTTTTAAATTTTTTGGGGTAGAGGTTTTAAGGGGAAAAAATTAAAAAAGGTTTAAAGAAAAATTTAAAAAAAGAAGAAAAAAAATTTTTTTAAAAAAATTTTTTAATTTTAAATTTTTAAAAAAAGAAAATTTTTAAATTTTTTTTTTTAAAAGGTTAATGGGGGAGTTAAAATTTTTTTTTGTTTTTTTTTTTGAAATTTTTTAAAGTTTAATAAAATTTTTAAAAATTTTTAACGTTTTAACTTTTGAAAAATAAGGTTTTTAATTTTATTTAATTTAGTTAATTTTGGAATTTTTTGGGTTAATTAAATGGAATTTTAAAAAATTAAAAAAAAATTTTTAATTTTTTATTTTTAAAATTTTTGGTTAAAATTTTTTTAAAAATTTTTATTTTTACTTAAAATTGGGTTTTAAAAGGGGGTTTTTTTTTTTAAAAAAAAAGGGATTTTTTTATTTTTTAAAAAAATTTGGTTTTAATTATCCAAAAAAATTATAAGGGGGGGTTTTTTTTTTGGGGGGAAAATGGGGAAAAAAAAAAAATTTTTTGGGTTAAAAAAAAGGGGGGAAGGGGTTTTTTTTTTTAAAGGGGGTGGGGGGGGGGAGGGGTGGAGGAAAAATGGGTTTGGGGTGGTTTTTGGGGGGGTTTTTGGGAAGAAAAGGGGTTTAAAGTAATGGTTTTAATTGGGTGGGTTTTTTTTAAAAAGGTTGGTTTTGGGTTTTTTGGGGGGTGGTTGGGTGGGTTTTTTTTTGGTGGGTTTTTTAAAAAAATGGGGGGGTTGGTTTTAAAAGAAATTTTTGGGTTTTGTTTGTTTTTTTGTTTTTAATTTTAAAAATTTTGGGAAAATTTTTTTTTTGGGTTTTTTTTTTTATTTTTAAATGTTTTAATTTTTTTTAAAAGGGGTTTTTTGAAAATTTTGACTGCAATGGTTTCTAACCATAGCTCTTTTTTCTCTCACAAGGTTTATCATATCTGAATGTTGCATCTCCTTCCATCATAGTGGTGGTGTTAAAACATTCCACAGTCCGACAAGTTGATCCACAACGACATTTCTGAGTAACCATTACCCTACACGGTGCACATGACCCTGGATGACATGTCTCTTTACAACAATGTAACCATTAGAGCAAGTAACACACACACACACACAAAAAAAAAAAAAAAAAAAAAAAAAAAGAAGGTAAACTACAAATGGAGTTATACAGTAAACAAAGGTCATTCGGGTATAGGATCAATACCACCGTCACCGGCTTTCAATTGCATAGATTGTATCCATCGAGTGACACCTTCTATAACATACAACCGACTATAATTATTTGGCCAAAATCTGAACTGAAACAACCATTCTTTGCCTTTACATCTTGAATTCTTTAAGGGAGTCCCTCAGGTTTAGATATAGGGGGAAAATATGCCTACGGAGTAGATAAGCAATACTTTCAGAGATAAGCTAATAAAGTTCTAACAAGCAAAATAATATACATACTTACCTCAGCACATGCTTTCGGGAGAACCAAACGACCAATTCGACCAGTATCGCTGGCACTCAAGACCTTTTTAAACAGTGGAACAATTGTTGCATTTGATCTTATGGAATCATGATTAAGGAAATGATTATATTGTAAAGTAATGAGTGAAATAATATTATGCGTACTTAGCAAAATGATCCAATTAGGTAATCATACTCTTTGATGTCCTATCTTGATAATTAAAGTTATTAAAAAACTCTAACTACCACATTGGTACATTAAAAGTACGGTGTTCGTTTATGGAAGAGTAAATTGCAAAAATCGTCCCTAAAGTTTGGCCAAATTGCAAGTTTCGTCTCTGAACTTTGGAAAGTGCAAATATCGTCCCTGTAGGAAAGTTTTGGGGCAAATTTCGTCCCTGGCCTCTGCCAAATTACCCAAATACCCCTGTCCTTTTATTTTTATTAATTCCTTTTAATTCCTTTTCAGTTTTTAACACAAATGGTCCCTGTGTTGCGCAAGGCTTTACAAAATTAGTCCTTTTGTTAGACAAATAGTTATTATTACACAAAATCGTCCTTGTGTTGCGCAAGGCTTTACAAACTTAGTCCTTTTGTTAGACAAATAGTTATTCTTACACAAAATCGTCCTTGTGTTGCGCAAGGCTTACACAAATGGTCCTTGAGTCCGTTTTTCTTACGTTTTTGTCCGTTTTTCTTACGTTTTTTACATTTTTTTCCGTTTTTCTTACGTTTTTTTTTTTTTTTTTTTTTCCGTTTTCATAACGTTTTTCTTACGTTTTTATCCGTTTTCATACGTTTTTGTCCGTTTTTCTTACGTTTTTTTTCTCGTTTTTGTCCGTTTTTCTTACGTTTTTCTTACGTTTTTTACGTTTTTGTCCGTTTTTCTTACGTTTTGTCCGTTTTTCTTATGTTTTTTACGTTTTTGTCCGTTTTTCTTACGTTTTTTCCGTTTTCATACGTTTTTGTCCGTTTTTCTTACGTTTTTTTTTGTATTTGTCCGTTTTTCTTACGTTTTTGTCCGTTTTTCTTACGTTTTTTCCGTTTTCATACGTTTTTGTCCGTTTTTCTTATTTTTTTTCCGTTTTTGTCCGTTTTTCTTACGTTTTTGTCCGTTTTTCTTATGTTTTTTTACGTTTTTGTCCGTTTTTCTTACGTTTTTACCCGTTTTCATACTTTTTTGTCCGTTTTTCTTACGTTTTTTCCGTTTTTGTCCGTTTTTCTTACGTTTTTGTCCGTTTTTCTTATGTTTTTTACGTTTTTGTCCGTTTTTCTTACGTATTTTCCGTTTTCATACTTTTTTTTTCCTTTTCTTACTTTTTTCTGTATTTGTCCTTTTTTCATACGTTTTTATCCATTTTTCTTACCTTTTTTTTTTCCATATTTGTCCTTTTTTATCCGTTTTTCTTGCGTTTTTTACGTTTTTATCCTAATTTTTTTTTAAAAATAAAAATATTCAAAATAATAAAAAAAAATTTGTCCGAATTTTTTTTCTTTTTTGTCCGATTATTTAAAAAAATAATTAAAAAATTCAAAATTTTTTTTGTCCGAATTTAAAGAAAAAAAAATAAAAAATTAAAAAAAAAAATAAAAAATTTCAAATTTTTTGCCCGAATTTTTTTTCTTTTTTGTCCGAATATTTTTAAAAAAATAAAAAATTTGAATTTTTTTATTTTTAAATTTTTTTTTTTTAAATTCGGACAAAAAAAATTTTTTATTTATTTTTCTTTAAATTCGGACAAAAAAAAATTTTGAATTTATTTTATTTTTTTTTAAATATTCGGACAAAAAAATTTTGATTTTTTTTTTTTTTTTTTTAAAAAATTCGGACAAATTGTTTTTTATTATTATGAATTTTTTAAAAAAAATTAGGACAAATACAGAAAAAAACGTAAGAAAAACGGACAAAAAAGTATGAAAACGGAAAAAACGTAAGAAAAACGGATAAATACAGAAAAAACGTAAGAAAAACGGACAAAAACGTATGAAAACGGACAAAAACGTAAAAAACATAAGAAAAACGGACAAAAACGTAAGAAAAACGGACAAAAACAGAAAAAAAACGTACGAAAAACGGACAAAAAATATGAAAACGGAAAAAATCGTAAGAAAAACGGACAAAAACGTAAGAAAAACGGACAAGTACAGAAAAAAGGTAAGAAAAATGGACAAAAACGTATGAAAACGGACAAAAACGTAAAAAACATAAGGAAAACGGACAAAAACGTAAGAAAAACGGACAAATACAGAAAAAAACGTACGAAAAACGGACAAAAACGTATGAAAACGGAAAAAACGTAAGAAAAACGGACAAAAACGTAAAAAAATATAAGAAAAACGGACAAAAACGTAAGAAAAACGGACAAAAACGGAAAAAACGTAAGAAAAACGGACAAAAACGTATGAAAACGGACAAAAACGTAACAAACGTAAGAAAAACGGACAAAAACGTAAGAAAAACGGAAAAAAACGTAAGAAAAACGGACAAAAACGTATGAAAACGGAAAAAACGTAAGAAAAACGGATAAAAACGTATGAAAACGGAAAAAACGTAAGAAAAACCGACAAAAACGTAAAAAACTTAAGAAAAACGGAAAAAACGTAAGAAAACGTATGAAAACGGAAGAAAAACGGACTCAAGGACCATTTGTGTAAGCCTTGCGCAACACAAGGACGATTTTGTGTAAGAATAACTATTTGTCTCACAAAAGGACCAAGTTTGTAAAGCCTTGCGCAACACAAGGACGATTTTGTGTAAGAATAACTATTTGTCTAACAAAAGGACTAACTTTGTAAAGCCTTGCGCAACACAGGGACCATTTGTGTTAAAAACTGAAAAGGAATTAAAATGAATTAATAAAAATAAAAGGACAGGGGTATTTGGGTAATTTGGCAGAGGCCAGGGACGAAATTTGCCCCAAAACTTTCCCACAGGGACGATATTTGCACTTTCCAAAGTTCAGGGACGAAACTTACAATTTGGCCAAACTTTAGGGACGATTTTTGCAATTTACTCTTTATGGAATTTTCATTCCAATTTTTGACATACAAAATTAAGGAAGCAACATTAAACAAGGATACTTTCCACATATCTGTTGCAACTCTTGTTCTGTAATTCTGGGCCCGTAACGCGGAAGTAACTGATTTTTTTATGCCGCACAATAGGTGGTCGAGCAACACGTATCTATGGGTTCATTGCATTTGGATCAAACCCTTGGGCCATAATAGTTTTGGGAAATTTAGGCAAAATTTGACGAGACCACAAACCTTGTTTAAAGGATGAATATTGTTTGTTTAATTCCCTTTCTTCAATTGGAACAAATCCCGGCTTTTGTAAAGAGGACGAAGAAGGAGCTAAGCCGATAGTTAACTCTGTTTCAACAAGTGATCCATATTTACACGTTTCTTTGCAGACATGGTTTCCACACCCCAAGAGTTTTTTCCACATGACGCATTGCATGAAAAGAGACCATCTTTTACTACATTCACATGTCCCTTCACAGCCACGTCGCCACAAACAACCACCCCCTCAGTCTTTTTCTTACATAAACAAGATGGATTAATCTTAACCCAACAAAGGATATTTGGACAGAGCACCTATTATGATAGCACGCGGTTTAAAAATATGTTACACAGACTAGTATGTAAAAAAAACAAATTTAACAAGGGATAATAGTCTAACTGTAATTAAATTTTCATAGACCCCAAGATCGTACAGATGTGGGTACACAATCCCTCCTTGTTTTACAAGCAACATAGCCCAGAACAAGATAGATGTTGCAAAGGGGACCCAAAACAAGCAAGCAAGCATCTTCTTTTAAAGAAAAAGTGATGAACTTGATTGGGGTGATAGGGGCAGTGGGACCTTTAGCTAGCTAATTTTGATTAAATGAAACTTGCAGTTGTTCAACTGCAAGTTGGCTATGCACAACCCCCTTTTTGTATCTTTACATACATATATACTCTTTTTAAGATTCCTTATAATTTTATCTATTGCATTTGTTTATATTCATTTCTCGTTACATGTTTGTGACGCTTGAGTGTTGTAGTCTAGTTTGCTCAACTATCTTGTTCAGGTAATTGCTCACGAGTCGAGCATTTTAATGAGATTACACGGGACATTATTGTTGCATTGTTCTATTTTTAGTTTCCAATAGTACTATTGTAACTGTATCGATGTTTTAAGACATTACTTATGTAGGGTATTCACAATGCAAGAAACACTTGTTTGAGGCCTAGATATGGATCGAATGAAAGAAACTAGAGAGAGAGAGATGGGAACTTCTAGTGAGAGAAATACTATGTGTATATTAGCTTGAAATGTAGGGAAGTTCCAACCCTTCCCTTGCAAGGGAAGGGGTATTTATACTTACTACATAATATGCCCCTAGCGGGCTGTGGAGTGAGCTGACAGAGGGTAAAGACCCGACCCACTCCACAATACTAATTAATAACTAATCTACTAATAATATTACTGATAATCCTACGAGCTATGATGTGCTAATAAGTACTCGGGGTGACCGAGTCTTCAGCTGAATATTCATATTCCTAACAATCTCCCCCTAAGGGAGGTCACCCCAGAAGTACTGTTCTGAATTTCAGCACTTCTTCCTTGGATCTTGACTTCATAGCTCGTAACCATTGATTCTTCAATTTCATAGATCGTTGTGCAAACATCCGTGATCTTCAGATGACTTCTCTTTTGTCTTGGATGAACTTTGAGTAATCTTTGAAAGTATCATCCCACTTGAGTCTTCAAGTCATCTTTCAGTAGTAGGTCTCCATGTGATGAAATATACTTAGAGCCGACATGCTCACACTATATGGCGTCATGATCTTCAGCATCAGAGTGTGCAGAAGCTGTGTTGAAGGTCTTTTGGGTGATCATGACTTTGCTGAATAACAGTGATGATGTAGTGTGAACATGTGGTAGAGGATCGGCATCTTTTCTGCAACCAGCTACAACAGCAACCAGCTACAGCATTCCACAGCTACAGCCGCCAGAAGTTCCTGCATAAGACAGTTAGCAACAAATCGACCGGTACTTACAGGTTTGGACTTCGAGATTGTTAACAGCATAGTGTGGAAACTCTCTCTAATCCTTACCAAGACCGTTCCTAATCGAAAACCCACAGAGGGCTTTTTAAGACTATGCCGTAGCATTTCAACGATTAGGTGAGTCGCTGGAGATCACTCCACGACTGTAGACCGTTTGAAACCGCCACGACCACTAAGCGTAATCCACGAGAAATTACCGAAGTGACCTGCTTTCAGGGCTGCTTGATGTTGACCCTGGCAGGAATTTCCATTCAATCATTGAGAATTACATAAGTAAGTTCTCTCATAAATGTTCTGGCAGATTGCTAAGATTTGCGTAGGACTCATAGGTTTACAACTGGTGTCCTTAATGTTGAACAACCAGTGTAGAAATAATTCGTGTCCCTATGAGATCTTATTATGCATCTCGTGGCTCTAGACTCAATAGTGCGCTTTGATTTAGTGAGCGGAGGCTGGAGAGAACTGCCACCTTTTCAATATCATCTAACTCGGAGTGAGAGAGACGATAGAAATGTATTGAACTCCGTGACAATTGAAACAAGAATCCTTTGAGGGACCTTGAGTGGCTAGGGAGGGTTGTGCAGCGTATCACTGGGTCCATGATACTTTGTCTTCAATGCCAGCAATCAACTAAGTGATTCTGACAGCATATGTATTGACCCGGTTTCTGCCTAAGTTGTAAGGAGGGCTATTTCTTTTCACCCTTTCTCTTTACAATTCTTTTTCATTCTTCAACCCCTTCAGTGCTTACCGAGATTTCATAACTAGTACCTTGTTGGGTTTGTTCCAGTACTAGCTCCATCTCAGTCGGCACTTTTCCCTTATCCACTTTTCTCCCTTTTTAATCATACCTAAGGACTTCTACACTAACTAGTGGATTGTCCCTGGGTAGATCCCTCCGGCTCTGGCGGGATCGTGGGAACTTGAGCCTAACCTAACCATCCTTATAACTCCATGCATTAATTAAAATGGTCGATCTTTGGTATTCATCCACGATTGCCAAACCAAATCTTTGAAAAATCTCTCAAAGTGTTCATGATTCTGAAACACATTTTTGCAAACACTTGAGAGTTTTATATTTTTCAAATGATCCCCCTCAACATGTGCTCGGTTGATTGTTTTATAAATTTGCACATGTTAGGTAGAGCTCGCACTTTTTGAATTGATCAACTTTCAGTGAACATGACCGATTCGAGACACGCTTACATCACTAGTTAGACTAGCTTGAAATTATTACCCGGCCTGGTCAAGTCCACAGAAAGTTTCTCGAAACGGTACACTCTACTCAGACACATCCTTTTCGAGACACGCTTACATCACTGGTTAGACCAGCTTGAAATTATTACCCGGCCAAGATATGTCCTTTCGATCAATGACAGTATAGGTTTCGTCAATTCATTGGTTAAGTCTGAGTCACGATCTCATGCTATGCCAAATCCTTTTTGTCCATTCGCTCCCCCTCAATATGTGCATCGATATACGAAAGAGTTTAGCACATATGGGAGAGCCTAACGTTTATGTCCAAAACATCACATTTTCATCAGGTTTCATATTTAAATCACATTCTCTCCCCCGATCAAAAATTTCAAACCTTTTGAGATTTGTGATCCCAATTGATTTAAATAAGTTAGAAAATGTGGGAGAAAATGTGTCCGATTTAATATATTCTGATGATGAGAACATACTACGCTCCCCCTTAATCTAGGAGGGAGATTCACTGCTTATTTTGCACAAATTCGACAATTATGACACAAATGATATTGACCTTTTTGCGCAGATGATGTAATCAACCGCTTTTCTGAGTTAGTAGTCAACATCAACTATCCATCCACCAACAAATCTTTCACAAATGTCGTTGATCCCCACTTGGCGAGACCAAAATAGATGAATGGTGGTGGTGGTGATGACGGTGTTGTTGTTGTTGTTGTTGCTGCCGATATTGTTGTCGTGGTGAATTCCGAGCCAATCAATAGAGTTTGAACGTCTGATCAAATGGTTAGAATGGGAACTGGTACATTCATTTTGGCTATGGAATCTGCATAAGAATATCAACACAGATATACATACATACAGATACACTATTCCTAAATAGTTACCCTTCAGCAGCATGCCACATTATAATACCAAGTTCATCTTATAATCAAACCCCAATCAGGAACTACGTCAAACCACTATCTAGCATGAAGAGCAATTAGCAATCATGAACATGGCAATTCACACAGATTTCAATATTTAATTCAGGATCTTAGGAACATGATTCTAACATAATAGCAATCTACCTAAGTGAATCCTGAGAACATATGCACAATATCAACAACAATTAAGCAGCAGAGACAAACAACATTTGAAACTCATTCACTTAGTTCATACAAATGTCAGTGGAGCATTCAAGAACATCAAACACATCGGGTTTTCTAACTTCTTTCAGATTTTGAGTTTTAATGTATCTAGGGGATTAAACGAGGATTCCAAAGAGATACAAATGAACCTTCTAGTTATATGAAGCTAGGATACTACAAGCAAATTGCACATAATGTCCTAAACTTTCTAGCAACTAACACACTTGGTCATTTGATATATTTAAGCAATATCCTCTTCAACTAATACCCCATTAACTGCAAAACCTTTTCTAAGAGTCATGAATTAATCAAGAAACCCGTTTGATGATATAAAATTTGAATTCACTCTCCCCCTCAATCAATGACCCATATTCAAGTTAAAGATTTGTGGTCGTTGATTGAGTGACAAATTCTTATGCATAATCCAAGTATAAACAAATTTCATACAACACATATTCACCAAGTGTCTCACAAATAATTTTCAGAAGAATCATAGAATGAAAACTATTTGTTATACTAAGAAGATTTCTCTTCTTTTACAAGAAATGATGCACTGAAACGTACATCAAATCAGGAAACATGGATATGAAGTAATCCATGCCCAGGTGAACATCACCCAGTTGGAGGAACAGCCGTCTTTTTGGCGACGTGCTTTCCCCAATATGAAGCGCGGGTTGCTATCTAAAGTAATAGCAAGCCATTAAGACATGTTTTAACAATCCTTTTTAACTTCTGCTCGAGCTTCATTTAAAGACCCGTGCCATTATTGAATGACATTTCTAAGTCCGTAAATGTTATCGATAAACAGAAGACATGCCTAGGTGAAACTATTTTTGGTCTTTTCTAAATTTTTTTTAATTTTTATGGTTTTTCTGATTTTACGTTTCTCTATTTACAATTAGCAAGAATTCTATATATCTATTTACAAAAATGGTATAAGATATGAAAAAGAATGTAAGAAGCAAAATATATACAAGGATACGAACCAGAAATCATTACTCCTCAGCATTCTGAATCTTCTCCGCATTCATCACTTGACTTGCTGAAGAGCAATGTGAGCACTTTCAATCAGGGAATGATTCTGGCTTTTCACTCTCCCCTAATTAGTGCTCTCCCCCAATCTGACAACCTCTGACGATCACCCAAAATAGGAAGAAGAAGAAGACTTTGGATGAACACCCGTAATAAGAAGAAGTCTTTTGGTAACCAAATGCATGCCGTCTTTAGTCTTATAACACTCCCGCCCATGAGTAAAGCCGTCAAAAAACCTTAGGTATCTTTTCGATAGTTTAAGTTGAGCCTCAACTGAAATCTAACTTAACCTCACAACTCATCAAACAAGAACTGTCATGAGATTAGGTTAACATCAAGTTGGACTTAACCTTAAACTACGGAACAACTTGAACCTAACTTAACTCCACAACTCATCAAACAAGAACTGTCATGGGATTAAGTTAAATATCAAGTTGTAAGAAAAGAACTCAACATGTTTTGATTGTAGAGAAGACTGTAGACTCGACCTTCTTCAAGATTGCCCAATGTGGAGGAACAGAATACCAATCATCTTTATCTCACCAAATGCCTTCCAGTAACCTTACATGTAACCCATCAGCCCGCATCATACACATGAGATGATAACTCCCAACAGAGAATGTAGAATAGACTGACGACTCGACCTTCTTCAGTCTTAAGTATAACACCAAAGTAACAAGTTGAACCACTGATCATCTATAGTATGTATCCATCCTTGGATATTAAGCCCTGATCACGTGAACCTGTTGTGCGTCCTTGATGTACACATTCTCTCTCCCCTGATGGTTACGATTAATCAGCCCATGACGTAACAGTGAAACGTAAATACCAAGGTAACAAGTTGAACCACTGATCATCTCTGCGGTTATCAACACCGGAATAAATGATTACGCCCGATCACGTGAACCTGTTGTGCGTCCTTGGTGTACACATTTCTCTCCCCCATGATGGTTACGATTAATCGAATCATCATCATGATGTGTACATGCAGCCTAATGACGAGTACATGAAGCATTGACTAGAAACCCATTGTTGCTGATTGTACCAACCCGTGAGACTATGTCGATTAGCATTCCATGACCATGTTCTTCAACACCTTGATAGACGGAGGAAGAAGTAGTGTTGGAGAACCATGGTTTGCATGACTCCTGAACTGACGTATTCAGGAGTCGTATGACCATTTCTCAATCATCAACCAACATGTAGAATAATATTCACCCTTTCCCCCCCTCAAAAATTGCATATGCCTGCCAACTGCAATTTTTGATGATTGAACTAGTGAATATGAATACCATCAACGGTAAGTGGCTCCGCTTGATGGTTCTTGAAGACTGACATGTTGTTTATTCACCCTTTCCCCTCTTCAAAAATTGCATATGCCTGTCAACTGCAATTTTTGGTTGAATACGTGAATAAAAATATACTCCAATATGCGCCGATCCACTTGATGACTGAATAAGCACGGAAAGAGCGTAAAACTTGTTGATGAGAATGGCCATAAATAAGAAGATTCCTCTTCTTTTGAAGATAAAGTGCACTCAAGCGTACACTTTTCTTTTCTTTAAAGAACGAGGCCTGAATTGATGTATTCAGACGTCATTATGATGAAGAGCGAGGCCTGCACTGACTTGTACAGACGTCATAATGTTGAAGAGCGAGGCCTGCACTGATGTGTACAGACGTCATTGTGATGAAGAGCGAGGCCTGCACTGATGTGTATAGACGTCATACTGATTCCCCTCATATGTTGTGAGCAGCCTGTGTCCAAATGTCAAAGGACGATCCGTACGACCTGCATTTGAAAACAGACGAAACAAGAGAATTTGGAGATCCGGATCCCCAATTTAAGTTGGGTTCCAGTTGGTTAGTGCAAACAATCTTTGGGGCTGCTGAAACCATAGGTGCCTTGGTTTTAACAATAGGGGCAACACTAGTAGATGCAATGGACCTAGTTAAGGGACATTGTGTATCTAAAGGGATAACTCTACCAGTAGGCTTCCATTCCTTAACAGGCACTACTCTAGGAATTGTAATCCTTGTTAAAGGGCAATGTTCCCCTAGTGTGAATGTTCGGCCCGTGGGCTTCCACTGAAAGCCCACATTGGTAAACATTTTCCCTGTAGGTTTCCAAGATTGCTTAATTAGTCTAGCTCTCCAAACTTTCCTAACTGGGGGTTTGTTGGACGACTTCAGAAATTTCTTAACACATTTATCATGATTACACGAAATTATGCATTCATTACATGTTTTGCAAAGTGAATTTGGATTCGAATTATGATTCCTTTTGTTCAAATCTGACTTGTTGTTTCTCATGTGGTCTTCTACTTTCCTTTTAGGAACACTTTTAGCTGGTGAAATCCTAGAATTCTTTCTGTTTCTCCTAGGTTTTGACTCGCTAGCTTTAGTGTCACTATTAACTCCTGTAGAAGGACTGATGGGAATCTTAGTCTTCTTCACTTCTAGTTGCTGAACATGTTTTGATGTGTTGGGATCTGAAGTTTCCAAAGATACCTCAAAGGTTACATGCTTGTTCTTAATTGTGGATGACGATGCAACTATTCTATCTCTTTGGTTGTGAGACTTAGGGCCCGTGCCAATGGCATATTCTAACTGTTCCTGGATCCTTTTTGTGAGGACGCAGGCATAACCTACTGCCTTATCGAGTGGTTTTCCTATTCTGTCCTCTTCCACAACCTCACGAAGAGTGTCAAGTCCATCCCTAAGGTGACAGAGGTACATTTGATGGACAGGTCTGTTGTTTCTCATGGGAAATGGAATAGGCCTCACATCAACATCGTACATTTTACAAGCAGAGACCTTTGATGCAACACAATTACAAGTGGTACATGGCATTTTTCCTTTCACCTGAGTCTTAAGATTCTCAATTTCATTTAACAAAGAGGTTATTTGATCATTGTGATTGTTTCTTGTAACTTTAATAGAATCATATAACTCTTTGAAATGTTGTTTGACCTTTGAATTTTCTTCTCGATAACACTCATTTTCATAATGTAACTTATTGATGGTGTCTTGATATTGAAAATTCTGAGAATCTGAAGACGAAGGTTTATTGGTGCCATACACCTCACATTTGTTGGATTTCAATTGGGCAACTTGGGCCCTCAACAGTCGAATCGTGTTTGTGTGAGCTTGAATTTTTTCATCACGTTTGCTTAATTCAAAATATGTATCAAACTCAGGAGCATCCGAGGATGTCTTGACATTTGATATTTTGCATTTTTCTTCTAAGTGTTGATGTTTGAGTTGCAAGTTCAGATAATCAACTTCTAGTTTTGAAAAACGTTTAACCATGTTATCATGGTCATCATTTTGAATTTTTTCAAGCAATTTCAAATTCTCCCCCTCAAGCTCAACAACACGATTCCGGGTAACATTCAAAGCAATAGAATACTCATGAAATTGACAAGCAGATAATGCAGAATCAGTAGCAGTATAAAATACATCTTGTGCAATACATCTAGCAATCAAATTCTCATTTGTGATGAGAATGTTTTTTCTTTCAATCTCACGAGTCTTAAGTTCTATCACATTTTGAGTTACCTCATTTTCCATATCTTTAAACACTACTTTCATTTCATTTATTTCGGTTTTAAGGGCAGTTTGCATCCCTTCAAAATGTTCTTTGAGTAGTATAAAGAATGGCATGACCTCAGTTAAGTAACACCTTTTTGCATGTTCAAAACACCTTTCCCCCTCAGTAATGCCGGTTGGTGTGATTCTCTTCTTACATGTTTTATCGAAATCAGCAAACAGTTGCCAAAGCACATATAAGCTAATAAAGGTTTTGCTTTCAGTGGGAAGAGACAAAGGCACCAAATTCATAGGTGTATTGGGAGGATACACCGTTATGGACGCAACTTTTCTAATGAGAGGGGTGTTGGCCTTAAGTTTTTCTTCCTTAAGTTTTTCAATATCTTGAGACCAAAATATTTGTTCAGGTGTTAACTTCTTTTGAGGGGCAAACACAGTCAAACGATTCTCCTCATAATAATCATGGGGCTTGACTATTATTCGTTTGGCTATGCATTTGGGATCCTTCATTTTCTCATTCATTCTTTCCCTAGTTCTCTCACTTATCTCATCCTCCTCTTTAGTGTAGATATGCTCAGGCGGGTCATGAATAGGCATAAGCATCACATTACCATCATATAGGGCAGGTTGAGCTGCTTTCATCCCTAAGGATGGTTGACTTGGGTTCACCTATCATGATTTTACTATGCTTATCACTCAACTTTTTGTGCTTATGAATCATTTGAGCAGTTTGTATGGTTTGATATTGTGTGTACAACTTATCTTCAAGCTTATTTTTTAACGTCTTGAGTCTAGAGAAATCATTTAAAAGTGTTGTTTCTTTTTCTTTGAATTCTAGCTTAAGTGTAGTTATACACTTTTGTACTTCCTGTTTCTGTTTGACAGACTGTTCTAGCTGACTTTTCAAAGAACTCAACTCTAATTTTAATGTTTCTTCTCTTACTCTAGACTCTTTAATAAGTGTACTCATTTGACCTTCTAATTTCTGCTCACGTTCATTAAGCTCAAACTTAGCACGCTGTTCATACATAGCTACTTGTTCTTTGTAAATGTTTAGGCTAGTGATCAAGTTATCATCAGGGACAAATGCAGTGCTCTCATGCAGCACATAATCATCATTTAGAACAGAAGATGCACAACTAGGTACAACAGACGCTTCGTTGTGATTCACATATTGTTCATATGGGATAACATCGCTATTTCCCATATTAGCAATATCTGACTCAACAACGTTTGTTTGTTGTACTTTGACGGGAATCTTTTGTTCATGCAACACATTATCATTATTAATGACAGAAGATACCCCATTAGGTTCAGCCGACGCTTTGTTGTGTTTCTCATGTTGCACGTTGTTCCTAGCAGTATCTGACTCAACAACGTTTGTCTGTGGCTGATGAAGCTTGTTTTCTTGAGAATTCGGGCACACAAAGTCTCTATTGGCACCAACATAGTCAAACACGTTTATCTGTTGAACATCTTTGGGAATCTTTTGTTTGTCAATCATGTTGTACAATTTGAGTATCTCTGATATAGCAGAATCTGAAGTATTTGACATGATATTAACGTGCACGGGATTTTACAATTCTATGATTTAAACCGAGAAATAGATTCTTTCGCGGGGTTTTACAAAATCAAGAATAAACCGTGGAATGATGCTTGATATGTGTTATGATGAAGGTCTGGTAGACTTGTTGATCTGATTGGTATGGTTGTTGCAAGTTATTATGGCAAAATTTTGGTATGAAAAACTTAGAAACTCAATAACTTCATACTGGAGCGATTTCAGGCTTCCAAAGTTGGGGTGTCCTTCTCTTCGGTCTCACGGTCGTTTTGACAGGTGTTTCGCTGAAAACGGAGTTACGGTTCAAAAGTTATGGCCGTTTGAAGTTTTGACGTAAAAAGTCAACTTTGGTCAAACCGCCACGGACAAATAGCACCTCTGTGGATACAAACCGCCTAGACAAACCGCATCCACGCCGCAGAGACAAACCGCGTAGACACAAACCGCATACACGCCTCAGAGACAAACCGCGTAGACACAAACCGCATACACTCCTCAGAGACAAACCGCGTAGACACAAACCGAATACACTCCTCAGAGACAAACCGCGTAGACACAAACCGAGTACACGCTGCAGAGACAAACCGCGTACGCGCCTCAGAGACAAACCGCGTAGACACAAACTGCCAAACACGTCGCTTTCAATGCTTTTTGTCCTTTTGCCTAAACTAGTAATAAGACAAACCGCGTCTTCGAAATAACACAAACCGCGTCCAAGAACTTGTCCAAACCACACAAACCGCAGCGAAGAACACTTGAATAAACACCCACGAATCACCCAAAAACACCACACAAATCTTAAATCTGTGAATTCAAGCACCCAATACTACTCTTATACTGTTCCTAAGCTAGAAAGTACAAGGTATAACAACTTCTAATCACTAAACAAGGCACAAAATGAAATTTTTGTAACTTTTCAATTCGAACTAAAAAGCCTCAAAAACTAAACAAATCCGTGAATACCAACTCTCATGGACCTAACCATGGCTCTTGATACCAATTGTAGGGTATTCACAATGCAAGAAACACTTGTTTGAGGCCTAGATATGGATCGAATGAAAGAAACTAGAGAGAGAGAGATGGGAACTTCTAGTGAGAGAAATACTATGTGTATATTAGCTTGAAATGTAGGGAAGTTCCAACCCTTCCCTTGCAAGGGAAGGGGTATTTATACTTACTACATAATATGCCCCTAGCGGGCTGTGGAGTGAGCTGACAGAGGGTAAAGACCCGACCCACTCCACAATACTAATTAATAACTAATCTACTAATAATATTACTGATAATCCTACGAGCTATGATGTGCTAATAAGTACTCGGGGTGACCGAGTCTTCAGCTGAATATTCATATTCCTAACAACTTATAAATGTGGTCTGAAGTTATATGATAGAAATTATGACATAAAATCTGTTAAGGAACATGGTGTGTTAAGACATTATAAATAAAAAAGTGGAGACTGTATAGGACATGTGACTATGGAATCAGGATCTTAACCCAACAAAGGATATTTGGACAGAGCACCTATTATGATAGCATGCGGTTTAAAAATATGTTACACAGACTAGCATGTAAAAAAAACAAATTTAACAAGGGATAATAGTCTCACTGTAATTAAATTTTCATAGACCCCAAGATCGTACAGATGTGGGTACACAATCCCTCCTTGTTTTACAAGCAACATAGCCCTTACCCCTTCATAATACTGCTACCACACAGGTTACAAACATCATTTATCCGTTAAAAAGGAATGTCAACAAATCTAAGGCAACTCCAATAGAAGGGGCTAGACGTACGGTAAGGTTTAAAGTACGCACTATCAATGAGAAGGGGCAATGATATAAGCTATTACGGTTATTAAAAGTGTACTTTGCTCATACCTCTATTGTGGTCTTGTTTTGTACAGTAAGGTAGATATGCCACCCCAAAAGACACCTAAAGCCATGCTCAGTGGGATTAGTAACAACCAGAAATGATCTGCAAATGAAGAGCAGCTGTGGGATTAGTAACAACACATGATATACACTAGTAAAACTTCTTAAAAATCAAAAATTCAAAATTGGATATGTACAACTTCGAATGTTTTCGTATGCATTTCATCAATGTTTTCGTATGCGATATAGTCTCTTCTGTAACTACTGCATAAGTCACAACTGCATTTTCCCTAATTTTTTCAGAATCTATAAACACTTGTTTAAAAAAATAAAAATAAAAATAAAAATAAAATAAAAAAATAAATAAATAATCAGAGTTACTAAGCTTATAATATGCTCGAATAACTTCGAATTTTCTAATTAACAATTTGACTGTGATCCATTACCTCGATGAACCGGATACAGAGAGATGATAAAATCGTGGTTGTTTATATAACTCATGGTTGTTGATTAACGTAATGATAATGGTGATATTGAACATAGATCATTTTGATGATCAATCGATGAATTAAATAGCGAAATTAGGGTTTTAATTTGGTTATGGAGGTTTAGCTGTAGTGAAATGCCGGAGGAGAAGAAAACACACATTTTGTGTGTGTAAAATATGACTACAAAAGGGGGGTGATTTTAAAATTTTGTTTATATATTGACGAAAAAGCCCTTGTAGTGTAAATATTATGTGTCAGCCTTTAGATTAAATGACATGTTCCTTGCAATCACTTCACATATAATAATACACATCCAATCCAATCCAATCCAATCCCTACCTACCAGTTAATCAATCATTCATCAACACATTTCATATTTCCAATATTTTATTCCTATAATTTTTTTAAAAATATCTCAAATCCATAAAACCATTTCACCATGTTTAGGTCCTCTGATATTACACTCCCCGTCCAAAATAAATGCATCTTGCAAAAGAAAATACACATTTAGAAAAATGATACTCCGTAATTTGAGTTTTTTCATTTTACATTTTACAAAATAACAATTTTACATTTATATGAGAAATGATATATAATTTTACTTTTATTCCCATTCACAGAATTCTTACACGTAACAGAATTGACGGTTAAAATAAAGAGAGATAATAAACGAAAATAGCCATGTTAAATTTTTATATAATAAGATAAGATATTAAGATGATAAGTAGTCACATGAAGAAAAAAAATATATCAAAACCTCTTCTTTTATACTAATTTACAAATACATATTTTAACATTTGTATAATTTCAATTAAAAATAATATTGTAAACTCAATCAAAATTTCTTTAAAAATTTTAGGTGGCCATAATTTGACGCAAACTAAAATAAAAAGTCTAACAACCATGGTTCTAAAAGGTGCGTCATGGCGACGCAAAGGCACCGCAAAAGCGCGAGGCATGACCTCTACGCTATGCAATAGACAAGACACTGTCTTTTTTGAATTCAACTATGATAAAAATGTTTTTTTTTTTGAAAAAATTAAGAAAATTACATTTAAGGATAGTTTAATGACTTAGTTTATTATGTATAACACTTTTTGTAAACTCAATATATATATATATATATATATATATAATATATATATATATATATATATATACTTTTGTCGTTTTAAGTCACACCTTAAATAACTTTAAATCTTTGTCATAACTTATAAGGCGTGAGGCTTGACCATGCCGTCACGCAACGCGTCACGCTATAATCTTGTAACAATTAACTTTTTTTTTTATATAAAATATGTGAAATCCATAAAAAATACCAATTCCACCATGTTATCTCCCACGTTCCACATTACGTCCTCAAATTGTACTACTCCTTCATAAATCAGATCACAATGCACATATAATAATTCCAAGATCTTAAAACCATTTACACTATCTTTTGTATAAAAAAACAAGCAAAAAAGATGGAGAAAAAGTCATGGGTGTGTACTGTAATGATACAGTTGGTTTTATGTATTGGTTTATACTATGCAATCAATGTTGGTCAGCCTTACCGTGCTGGAATTATGGGTCAGAGTAATGAAATTTACATCATTTCTGTTGTTGGTGGATTTAGACCTCTCAGAAAACAGACCCATCTTCTTAAACAGGTTTTTTTTTTTTTTTTTTTTTTAGCTTGAATTGGTAGTTTGTAATTTATGTTGTCAATTTGGTTGTCTCTGTTCATGGGTTTTAGTTTATGTTTTGGGTTTGATTAATTTGGTGAAAAGGGTGAATGTATATAAGCTAACACATGCTTCATCACAGTAGATTGTATTCCAATTCTCCTTCACAACACTCCATTTCCAATTCTAGCTTGTATCTGCAGTATATACTGAATTGGAAAATGGTCATCTCAGAGAGTAGAGTACTGATTGTTTCGTTAAGTCAAATACTCTGCTCATATCACTAAAACTCCAAGAGAACTTCAAGAAATCACCACTTAATGGCCATTCAGTGACTATGATACCTAAATACATATTTGCAGCTTACCATCCTCACAGAACATATATTAGAGGTCACATTCAAGAAAGCCACAGGAGGACTCTTAAAGTCTCCGGCTACAAAACAACATCAACTGCAGCTAATTCTCCAGCTATTTTCTCCACAGCTGATGACGAGAACTATATTACTCTTTTTGTAAAGGATCCTTTTTTCATGACATTCAACCAGACCCCAAGAGTTCATATCCAATATACAACTGATATCATTCAATTTTGAATTGTCTCTCCCCTTGCTACTGTGTTTGGTTGCCACTCAATAATCTATCTTGAGTACTGAATCTCCTTTGGACAGCTACCCATAGAATAAGTGCATGTCTAGGGACACACTGTGAGAACCAGACCATGTTACATCATAGCATACTAGGAGATTCCTCACAAAGTCTTCCCAAACAGTCTTTACAGAAAACTTCACCAGTTATCCTTTTGAGTTCTTCCATACCACTCTATCATTCTTTCCAAATGTTAAGGTGGGAACATGGATATTAACCACATTTGGATACTTATTCCTCCACTCATCTGGCCATTTCTAATTACCTTCATCAATCATTTCAGCCACAGTAATTTTTGTATCCAGTCTTGCTTCATAAATGCTTCAATGAGTAATATGGTTTATTAAAGGACCAATATTAGCCCAGCTGTAATTCCACATTGAAGTATTAGACCCATCACCCAACAAATTCCTCCAGTTCCAATTATCATTCTTGCAACTCTGCACAGTCCATATACTTTTTCCTACTAATTTTACTGTGCCATTTAACCCATAAAGAGTGTTTCTTGACTCCAATATTCCATATGTGTTTGGTTAGCATAGCTTTATTCCATATGCTAAATATTTTACACCCAAACCACCCTCCTTCTTTGGCTTACACACATTAGCCCAAGCAATCTTAGCTTTCCTTTTAGATAACTCGCCCTGGCACCACAAGAACCCCTTAAGCAATTTATTTATTTCATGTATGATAGCTTGAGGTAGAAGGAAATCAGTGGACCAATACACCTGATTTGATTTCGGCTTATATATTTCATAAGCTTAAACACTCTATTTGGATCATAAGTTAATCCAAACGCTCAACATGAGCTTACCTTATGATCCTTGTGGGTTTTGTGGGTTATGGGCTTATATAGGTTTATAATATCCTTTTTTCACCTTTGGATCATAAGTTAATCCAAATGCTCAACATGAGCTTACCTTCATAAGGCATAAGTTACTTATTCAGCGGAAGCTTAACCTCAAAAAATAAGCTTAAACACTCTATTTGCTTATCTTGGGACACATTAACATAAGCAATCTCAAACACCTTTGAAATTATATTAAAGAGTAATTAACAATGGACTAGCAATTTCAGTGTTAAACATCTTGAATTTCTGTTATGTGGTTTGTTTGAATTGTTAATAGGTTGCTTTTTAAAAATAAGTATTTTGGAATAACCGAATAAGCAATTCCAAACCGTTTTTTAAACGATTAATTTCAGTCACAAATGATCATATAAGCTTGATAAGCAATTTGGATCAATAATCTAAAGCACCCTCAAAACTGATGTATTATAACGCTATAAGGTGATACACAGTTTTAATAAGCAATTCCAAACACCCTCTGACCCTGAAAACTGATGTATCATCACGTTGTAAGGAGATACACAGTTTTAATAAGCAATCCCAAATATCCCCCTTAGTACATAATGGTTGGTTAGGCATCTGTCTCTTAATGTTTATGGTTTCATGTTTTAACTTTTTGGTTAACTTATGTTGTTGTGTAGATGGAGAAGGTGATAAATACATATGTGGTGGGATTTTTGATTAACATCAGTAAGCTAGGTGAAGATGATCCGCTTTCACAGAATGTAAGATCTCACTTCTATTTTAGTGTAATGTATATAGTTCTATACACTAAATTTCTTTGAGAGAATGGCAATATATGTGTATGCTTGTTTCTGATAGATTTGTATGATCTGGCATAGTTTAATCTTGTTTTTGTTGTATAATTTTGATAGGCAACACAATATTTCGGTTCATCAAAGGCTCCCTGGTATATAAATCTTATAACATTTGTTAGCCATTTTTTGCATTTTCATAGTTTGTGACCAGAACGTCATAAAATCGGTCTCTTAGCAAAATTCAGCTAGAGACTGCATTTTAAAGACTTCCCTTAATGCACTTATAATCACCCTTGCATTATCTTATTGTTTGATTATTATCTCATCCTTTATTCTTATTGTCTACAAAACAACATAGCAAGTTCTTTAAAAGATGCTTTCTTGTGAAGTCTAAATGGCTTGTAACAGTTCCTCTTTTCATATCTCTTCTGTAGGTGATCCTGAAATTGCAGGTACACGACCATAGCTCGAAAGGGGGAGAAGTCAGATTATTTTATTAAAGAGGTCAACATATCGAGTGGAAGAACATTGGATATTATAGCTCTAAATACTGAAAACATACATATTTGAAGCCTTTTCCTTGGCCTTCTTTTATCATGAGATTTTCTGTTGCTTTGCTTCAGTGCAAATTTCAGTAAAACTTAGATAATTCCTTATAAGGGAAACCTAAGTATAGTTTCGAGCCAGAAACCTAATATTCATATGCCTACATAATCATAATCCTATCTATTTTGATACCATTATGCAATTTAGGATTCTTCAAACGGCATAGGAGAAGTTGAGTTAAAGCTATTATAAAGAAAACTTGAGCTGAGCAACAGCAACTGGTACTAATTAAAAACAACGTTTTATTTCTTAATTTATCTAATTTCAATCAGTAATCGCCTTTTGTAACTTCATTGAGACTTTAGGCCCATTGCTGCTGGATTTCATTCACTGTTTTGCAATCAAAGTGTTGAGCAAACACAAGCAAAAGGAAACAATGTTCTGCAGCAAATGTTACTTAAACATGGAGTGGTAAGTTGTTCTTTCATGCTTTCGTATCATATATCTAAGCTTCTTCCTTTACGGCTTCAAGAAACACAATTGATTAGTATAGTCCCACATGTAACAAATGTTTAGCTTCACACGTGGTTTATAAGTTTCTAAAAATGATTGATTTATTGTCATATACCCAATGAAGTACAGAATTCTTGTAGCCCTAAAATTTATTGACAGCTTGAAAAGATGACTGAGCCTGGCATGTACTCTATAACTTTCAGGATGCTTACATAAGTGGACAACCTTGTGCTAATGAAGCTCTTATAGGAGGACCTCATTTGACACCCATAACTCAAGTATCTTATCCTCCCAAGTGAGTAAATATGAATTATTTTCCTTGTATACATGTATAAAATAGACCTTCCCCTTTATTTCGAACTCATGATGGCCTTTTGTGTTTCTGCAGGGGAATGGCTAATTTGTTCCTTCTTCACAGAGTCAGCCCCTTTGAAATTGTGAGTTCTGATATATTTATGTGGTATAGAAATGAAAATGTCAACTTGGAAGCATTTTTTTGTTACTTTCTCTCTGAATATGAATCTCTTTCAAAGTTAGACGCTTTATTTAGTTATTTTTCAAAATAATAACACAAGTGTCTACAGCTTAAGTGATATCTTTACTACGTTCAACAGGCATCGTACGGTGTTAGTTTCAAAGGGAAAATCGTTCACGAATCCACAATAAGGCAACGGGGCAGAGAGGCGATGTAATTGTTAAATTGTGTAGTCGTAAAATCCTATCATTATTTAGAGTATCAATTGCATTCATTGAACAAGAAGTTAATCGACGAATGTGTTAAGGGTATTGTTTGTATCCCTTTTTTTCCCAATTGGGAAGATATCTGTTTGTGTAGAAACATTTCATATCCAAATTGCAGAGTGTATATTCTTTGATATCGCGGTATATTCAAATATTTCGTCCTTGTATTTCGCAAAATGGCTAGGGGGTATGATGGAAGAAGGTATACACTTGTTTTACTTAAAATTTATGCACCAAGCAACCTCACTTTTTCTGACATTTTTTTCAAGTTTTTGCAATAGGATTTCATTTTGCGCAAATAAATTATTTTGGTTAAATATTGAGCCAAACGAAATCAAGATCACTTAAACATGTACTTAGTTTTAAAGTTTAGCATAACTGATCTCCAACCATCTTCATATACAATCCACTGTGTCACAGCTAAATTCGTTTTGGTTCATAGCATTAGTATTTTCAAAAAACCGGCTATCGTTTCATGAACTTCTTATTTTAATATGAGTTAATTTCATAAATGGTCCTGTGGTCTGTCGGGTTTAACGTATTTAGTCTATTTACTTTTTTTTTTAACGGATCCAGTTCCTGTGGTTGCGACCCATAACGGGTTTGGTCCCTTGACCAATTTTTCTGTTAGTTTGACCGTTAAGTTGGTCATGTGGCATGCACATGGAAAGGTAATTGTGTCTTTTCGCATTGAATTGGGGCTGTTTTTAAAAAACCAAGATTAAATCCATTTCATCCCATCTTCAATTATTTTTCACACATTAAAAACTATCACCACCAGATTTACACATATATTTCACATCTATTACACCACAATCAAGACACAAACACATCTATTTCATCTTCATCTTCATTCGTCAATCAACCCGCAACCACTATCACCACTAGATTTACCATACTGATAAAACACATATTCTATTATTATTATAAAAATACAAACTCAGATTCTAAAACAATGAACAACATAGGCACAATCACAGTGACACATATATCTAATCTTCTTCAATTTGTATATATAATCTTCTACAAAAACACATAAACTCACCGTATAATTCATAACCATATATCAACTTCTCAAACTAGATTAACTATCATTTTAACTCTACAAAAATCTATACATATATACACAAACCATAAACATCAAAAAAAATTCTCTCATCTCTCACTAAACATACAAACATTTTTTTTCAGCATCTTCTTCAAGCCACTTACATAGGGATAGACATCAGACTTTCGAGTCAGCCTACCCGTGTGAAAGTAATTTGGATCTATCAATATATTAGAACTCTTAACATCCCTATGTATAACTCCATACTTGGTTCCTATACCAGTATGAAGATAATTTATTCACTCCCTAACATAGACTGATAAAACACATTATCAATTCCATTTAATCCTACTCATCAGTCAACAAACCCAAACCACAAATTCATTTACATCATATCAGCCGCCCCCTTTCTTACTTTACCCTATTCACTGAATTAGTCACTCAACCTGAACCTCATGAATTGAACCCCGTCGCTGAACCCATCGTTGAACCCCTGTTCTTGAACCCCAACCCCTCACTTATTACCAATCACTCCAGGCTATTTGATTTTTTGTGGTTTTTGTTGTGGAGCTGTGATTCTTGATTTCTTTTGTTGTTCGTGTCGGGTGATGAATCTTTGATGATAACGGATCTGTGTTTTCCTTTTGTTAGAGTGATGGTGATTATAGATAGGGTTGTAAACGAACCGGACGAACATGAACGAAGCCTTGTTCATGTTCGTTCATTTAATTTTAACCGGACAAATAAACGAACACGAACACTTAAACGGACGAATTTTCTTTTTCATGTTCGTTTATTAAGAAAATGACTTGTTCATTTTCGTTCATTAAGACACTAAACGAACGCTAAACGGACATAAACGATCGAACATAAATGAACATAATCAAACAAACATAAACTTTATTAAATTATGCATCTAATATTGTTTTACAAGTGTTATTTTGTTTAAACAAACTAATTTTAAAATTATACAATTAAAAGATATGATAAACGAACATAAATAAATAAATGAACATAAACGAATGTTAACGAACGCATAATCGGACATTCATGAACATAAATAAATGGACGTGAATTTTGTTCATGTTCGTTCATTTAACTAAACGATTGTAAAATATTGTTCATGTTCATTCATTTAATAAATAAACGAACATAAACGAACTTTTTACCGAACGGTTCATGAAATGTTCACTGAACGTTCAGTTCGTTTACAACCCTAATTATAGATCTTGTTTTTTTTTTTTTTTTTTTTTTTTTTTTTTTTTTTTTTTTTTTTTGGATGTTATAGATCGGATCTGGGGTTCTTTTTTTGGGAAGATGAGGATTTTTTTGATGTTTGTGTTGTGTGTATTGGATATGATTTTGTTTGTTTGATGTTATAAAGGGGTGTTGGATTTGTTTTAATAATAATAATAATAATAACAATAATAATACTCCATAAGGGTTTTGTTAACTTGTGTTTAAACTTACCTTAATTAAAAAATTTGCATTAAATGAAGTAGTATATTCCATAATTATATATATTTTTTCATTTTAACATCCATGTTTAACACACTAAACATTCCATGTTTAACATCGCGTTCTATGTTTACACTAAATTTAATGCAAATTCCATGTTTAACATCGCGTTCTATGTTTAAAATGAAAAAAGTATATATAATTATGAAATATACTACTTCATTTAATGCAAATTTTTTAATTAAGGTATGTTTAAACACAACCGCATGGGTTGTGGTTAACAAAACCCAAATAATAATAATAGTATGAGGGTAGTTTAGTCATTTCATCCCTTCAAACAGTCAAACTAACAGAAAAATTGGTCAAGGGATCAAACCCGTTATGGGTCGCAACCACAGGGACTTGATCCGTTAAAAAAAGTAAAGGGACTAAATTCGTTAAACCCGAAAGACCACAGGAACCATTTATGAAATTAACTCTTTTAATAACGATTATTTACGGTAAAAAAGGGGCAATTTCATATCTCCCCTTATTTTTTTTGGAAATTTCATATATACCCAAACATGCATTAAAAACATTGTACATTATGCATTCAATACTTGCACTTTGGGTATATATGAAATTAATCATAAAAATAGGGTGATATATGAAATTAATCCAAAAAACTAAAAATGTCATTGTAACCAAACCAATTATTTTTCTCTACAAATGATCGTACTATTGTAAACGTCACTTTATACTTCTTTTTTCCAATTAGCGAGCCATATGTCATTTTTAGCTAAGTATATATTCACTTATAATATAAAACAGATGAATTTTTTTTTTTTTTTTTTTTTTTTTTTTAACATATCCAGAAACCGAGTATTTAACACATGAACTCGGCCTAACTAAATATCCCAGTAGTCTCAGATTAAAACCCCTAAAACTCTCTCCCTAGGGACGATTTCCTGCCGCTACCTCTACATCAATTTTCCTGCCAAAACAACCTCTAAAATCGTATCTCTACCTTCAAGGCCGGATATTGGGGAGTGCGACAGGTGCGCTGGCACAGGGCCACCAATAAAGAAGGGCCACCAAAAAAAAAATCGTTATATGTATATGTACTATTTTGTTACTATCCGAATAAATGGTACTAGTTCGTATCATAGATGTATATGTACTACCGTTGTTTCAATGTTTTTGGAAAATTAGTAATACATTTTACTTATCATCAATAGATATTTTTATTTATACATTTACTTTTGGTATTTACTGGGGCCTCATTATAGTCATGGCACAGGGTTACCGAAATTCATGAGACGGTCCTATCTACCTTTGAACGATTGTTTTCGGTCGATTATTTGTATTTGTGTATGTCCTTGTTAGTCCATTCGTGGATTAATTGGCTTTCCTATTCAGATCGTCGTTCTTGATACTTTAGTTTACCTGGTATGCAATCGGGTTTTTTAGGTTGTGTATTCATAGAGGTGGCGTGCTGTTTTTCATCACATATATTACCCTAAATCTCTAGGGTTCGTTGTGGTTATCGCCCTTATCAAAACATTCAGCATATATTTTTGAGTTAATTTCATAAATGGTCCCTGTGGTTTGTCGGGTTTAACGGATTTAGTCCATTTACTTTTTTTAACGGGTTTAGTCCCTGTGGTTGCGACCCATATCGGGTTTGGTCCCTTGACCAAATTTTCCGTTTGTTTGACCGTTTAGTTGGTCATGTGGCGTGCACATGAAAGGGTAATTGTGTCTTTTCACCATCCCACCATCACCTTCAGCCACACACACCTTATCTCTATATTTTTTTCTTTTTAATATATATTATCTAATTTTCTTTTTATTATATACACAAATACAAACACACCATCACCTCCAACCACACACACCTCTGCCATCATCTCCAACCATATAACCACCTATCAACCACAACCACCACAACAACCAACCGCAACAAACACCCTCGAAACACTCCAAGGATTTACCAAACCCTCTTGCTCGCCGGAAAAACAACCAAACGAAACAAAAATTCCTCATTTTGTTTACACCAATCGATTCATATCTGCCAAAATTAAAAAATCCAAAACCAAAATAACAACTTCACAAAAATCACAAATCCTAAATAACAACAAAGGAACCAACACTGGTTACCAAGATCTTTAAACACATAAGCCAAGATTAACAATCACTTTTAATCCACAAAAATCCATAACTAAATCCCAACAAAAATCCATACACTAAAAGATGGAAACTGTTTCTAATAAGAAAAACCTCCCACCACAAACAACAAAAATAAAATTCAATTTTTTCCCAGATTCCTAGATCCGAAAATATATTATAGAAAGAAAAGAATGGTGGTCGGATGTTGTTGTGGACATGATGACAGAGGTGGTAGAGATAGATCCGGTGTGGTTGGAGAAGATGGCCGCCGTCAGCGCCACCACCAGATTTGGTGGCTTTGTGGTTATGTGTGTATGTTGTGTATTTGTTTTTTTGTGTTTTTATTCACAAAGATTGATGTGCGTTTTGATTTGCTTTTTGAAAGATGATGATGATATTGGTGGTTTTGATTTGTGGAGAAAAAGTTGAAGATGATGATTTGTTTAAATTGGGTTTTTTGTTAGTTAAAGAGTAAAATATGAATTGTTTTTTTTTTTTTTTTTTTTTTTTTTTTTTTTTTTTTTTTTTTTTTTTAATTTGAATGAGTTTAGAATAAAAAAATGATTTTGGTGTTTTTAATTTGAAACTGAAGGGGAGTGTTTTGATTTGTTTGACCTAGAAGAATTGGTTTTTATAAAACCTTAATAATAATAATAATAATAATAATAATAATAATAATAATAATAATAATAATAATAATAATAATATGAGGGTAGTTTGGTCATTTTATCCCTTCAAACGGTCAAACAAACGGAAAATTTGGTCAAGGGACCAAACCCGATATGGGTCGCAACCACAGGGACCAAACCCGTTAAAAAAAGTAAAAGGACTAAATCTGTTAAACCCGACAGACCACAAGGACCATTTATGAAATTAACTATATATTTTTTAACCTAAATCGCTACAACTGGTTATCTTTGATAATCGATCCATATCCTAGGTTTTAAGGTGGGCCCAAGTGTCGATACCTTTTTAGGGTTTTGCTATTTATGTTGCATGGTTTTGCATTTGTGATTTCACTATTCTATCTCTTATCGATTTGTTAGGTTTGGCATTACCTTAATGCATGCGTGAATCCTATTTTAGGGTTTAACGAGGATATTATGGTTCATATTATTGCAGGCTTGGTTTTGGTGTAGAATCGTTAACGTCATAAACTAGAATCCTTTTTTAGGGTTTGGTTTTATTTGGTTCGTGTAAGTTATGGTTGTACGTTATTCTTTAAGTGATTTGGTTATCTTAGATACATTCTGATTGGTGGGGTTGACTACCATTGTATGTGGGTTAGAGAGAGGTCAGTTTGCTTCGTGTGGTATACAAGTGTTAGTGTGACAAATGGTAATTTTCACGTTGTTAATTAATATTATATGAGTATTAATTATTTTTAAGCTAAACATTTCTATGCGCATTTGCATGTTTCTGAGTATTTTTGAGCATTTTCGGGAGCTGTCCCAGCATACTGTAGCTTACAGTCACTGCAGAAAAGTTTATTTTTGTCAGTAAAGTTAAATTATTACATTTCTGATAGTTACTGACAAGTATTATAATTAACTGAGATATTTCTCGCATTTTCTGAAAAACAACCGCACGCGCGTACCGACAGCACAGTACATATGGTAAAGGTCAAATAAATATGTTTTTGAGTCAGTAATGACATTTTATTATATTTCTGACGAAAACGTGGTTAAAAACTTTATTTTACGTTATCGGGTCAAAAAACGTCAAACCGGGACTTTACGGTAACTTTTTAACTCAAACCGACACACTATACACCAAAGCGGGATCAAAACTAATTTTACTCTTCCCTAATAATCCTAAAACCGGCCACCTATACACATTTCACCACATGGGACACTTGTACATGCCTATCTTAAATATAATCTAAGAATTACTACAAATGGTTATACTTTTTGGATTTCCTAACAATTCTATCTTAAAGACTACTTAAAATAACTTTCTCATCTCTTTATCTTAGCCTCATTTGTACGCCCCATATCACACATACAAACATCATTTAAAAAATTTTTCACTACAAGAGATCAAGATCATAAGGGTTTACATAAGTTTTGGGTAATTTGGAGTTAGATTTGGGTAAAATTAGCAAGGTTTTGGGTGTTCTTTGGTCCTCTATCCCACGTATAACATCAAAAGCATTGTAAGGATTCACAAAACTTTTCTAAATTTGTTAATCTCTTATTTATTTGGTGTATAGTGATGTTTAAAAGTGTTAAATGTGTATGTTTTGATAATATGATTTAAGCTAGGTGTTGACATAAATAAATGCCTAAAAACATTATTAATATTTATTCATATCTCTATGTTTTGATGATCACAAAATGTAAACTCATTAAAACATAAACTTATAAATTAAACAAGTACTTAGTTGTGAATATTCACTTCTACAACTAAAATCACTTAAGGTATGAATGAACTAATGCTTAATGCATTATATGATCAAAGGAACATTTTCTTAATAACTAGATTTTTTATAAAACATCAAAAACATTTTATATATTTTTGAAAAACATTTTTGGTATTAATTAAAAATGTTTAATCTTTTATAAAAATATGAATTCAAATTTTTAACCAAAATCAGTTAAAATGTTCCAGAAAAACCTTCCCCACAAAAGGACAAAACTGGCCAACGTTCAGCATGGGCGGCCCCCTTAATTTTACTAGGCGGCCCCCTTAAAATTAAGGGGACCGCCCCCTATTTAAGGGGGCCGGCCACGCTCCAGTAGGCTCCAGCTGTCCAGATTTTTCCCTATAAATACCAGCCTTCCCCTGGATTTTTACTCAACCTTTTGCACAAAAACTTTCTGTTGTAGATCTCATTTCATATCTTAAATAAACCTTTGATCATGTAATCTTAAGCATTGGTTTCCAAGTGATCCAAGCTTCCACCATCCAAGTGCAAAAGAAGAATACTTCTATCAATCAAGATTAGAAGTATTACAACTTAGTATCATATTGTTACTTAAGTTGTGTGTTTAACAAAGGTTGTAAATCATTCATTCATTTGTATGTAAAGTGTGTGTTGTAGATTAGTGTTGTGTGTAAGTAGTGAAGATGTTGTATAAGTAGTTGTGGTATAGAAGTTGTGAGGTCAATGTGTAGAAGTCGTGAAGCCGTGGTGTAGAAGTTGTGAAGCCGTAGCTTAGAAGACATGAAGTCCTTGTGTAGAAGTCGTGAAGCCGTGGTGTAGAAGTTGTGAAGCCGTAGCTTAGAAGACATGAAGTCCTTGTGTTGAAGTCATGAAGCCGTAGCATAGAAGCTGTGAAGCGGTCGTGTTAAAGTTGTGAAGTCCTAGTCGTGAAGTCCTAGTGTTGAAGTCGTGAAGCCGTAGCATAGAAGTTGTGTAGCGGTTGTGTTGAAGCCGTGAAGTCCTAGTCGTGAAGTCTTAGTCATGAAGACATAGTGTTGAAGTCGTGAAGCCGCATCATAGAGGTTGTGTAGCGGTCGTGTTGAAGTCGTGAAGAAGTCGTGAAGAAGTCGTGAAGCCGTTGTGAAGTAGTCGTGAATAAGTTGTGAAGAAGTTGTGTTGTGAAGTTGTGAGATTGGTTCTAGCTACGATTAGAACTCGACATTTAGCTTTGTGTCGTTAAACCCGTGTAAGCCAAAGTTGTGTACGGTTTTCTCCGCCATAAGGGAGCTTATTGAAGTTGTGAAGAAAACTCTCGAGCAAGGTGTGCTCGGGGAGTGGAGTAGGGCAAGGAAGGTGTCCTTGTAGCCGAACCACTATAAATCTCTCGTGTCTCGGTTAGATCTTTCCATACCTTATTTATTTCTTTACTTGCATCGTCATTACTTTCATACACATAGGTTTATATAATTGCTAGTATTAATTAGAGGTCGACTTCACATAAAGATCAATTTGAAAATCCATTCAAGAAACCAAAACTTTTACAATCAATTTAAAAGAATACATATATAACTAATAATAAGGTTCAAGTTTTATTTTTCATACAAACTTGAATCTAAGTGTTTTAAAAATAAACAAAGGTTTTCATAATAAAATTAAAAAGACATAAAACTATTCAACCCCCCCTTCTAGTTTTCCACAATTGGTATCAAGAGCCACGTCAATCAAGATCTTTAAAATATACTGTATTTTAAAACTTGAATCGATCTATGGAATTCGAAAAATATCTAGAAGGGGAATCTTTGCTAAAACCACCACTATTTGAAAACTATACTTTTCTTGAATGGAAAAATAAATTTGAAACTTATATGAAATCAATTGATCTAGATCTTTGGCATGTCATTTCGATTGGTGATTTTCAACCAACAAAAACGAATTTTGAAAGTCAAACAAAAATGGATTTTGAAACTCAAAATGATTATTTAAAAACAAAGAATAACAAAAATAATGAAGCTAAAATAATTATTTACAAAACCTTGCCGAAAGTTGAATATGAAAGAATATCTTTCTGTAAAACGGCAAATGATATTTGGAAAAATCTCTTAAACTTTCATCAAGAAAAATGTCAAGCCAAAGATGAGGATTTTTGATCTTGTACATGAATTAGTTATCTTAGAAAATTTAATAGATAAACATTTAGATAAAATAGATACATGTGCTACTAGTTCAAATGTTGTTAATGTAGGTGTTAGCGACGAAGACTACATGAATCAACTCCAAAGTGAACTCAATCCAAGATCATGGAGTGACACAGACGAAGGAGAAGATCATCATCCGACTCACCTATCATTCACACGTCGATCATCATCTGAGACATTACGAAGAAAAGCTAGGACGTGAGGTAAGTTCTCTTTTTAAATTTCATAAGTAATTACTTCATGCATATAATCTTATTAATGCCTTAGGATACGCTTAGTCTGATAGGTTGCTTTGCCTTTACACTTTAGTTATATTCGTTTTGTGGCTTAATGAACTAGAAACCCTTTAGTTAGCCCCCCTAAGTATTAGTAAACCAAGCAATCTTCATATTTGGTACTCTCCGATAGGTAAATTTAGGAACTTAATTTCTTCTAAAAGGAGAATGACTACTGGAGAATCTATTGACTAGAAACTCAATTTGACCTAACGGTTGAATTGCTTCTATGTGAGAAGTTGGGTGTGTGTAACCCGTAAAAACGGTCGTGTTTAGCCTGAATTGAGCACCACTAGTAATAGTCTCATACTCATTCTCCAACTTGAATACATTATTTTTCCTAAATATACCTAACGATAGTTTACTGCTATGAACTTTGCTTTTCACTAGAGCTTTTCATTCCTAGATGTATGTTATCTTGCATATATAAAATTTCTAGATGTTTACTTGCTCCTATGTGATTTGACTGCATGCCTTCGTAATTATTTGTTTAGTTGTTAAATGCATTGTCATTATAATAGCTTTTGTTTTTCTCTAACTACTCTGACATGATGTATTTTTGTATTTAGTCATAATACATGCTTAAATGCCATAGGATATGTAGAAAGAGGTAGCATGTGACAATAGACTTAACCAATGCCCTTGAGCATGAGATCTTTTATAAACCACTATTTTTAAACCTATAATTAATGGGACTTATTTTTAAATTGCAAAAACTTCACATTTTGGAAAAATGATTTTTCAAAAGATTATGACACATTGCTATTAAACATTTTTCACCATCCTACCTTTCTTTCAAACTTGTGTCCATAATTACGTGTTTATCAAAAACCAAAGATTGAAAAAATATGTTTTCTTTCCTCATAAAAACATTTTGAAACAAAGCCAAAACTATTTCATTAATATACTTTTCACATCCACATAAAACCTACTTTCAAGCATTGTTGAATAATGCCAAAAACATTTCTTTAAATCATGCTTGGTGATCTCATATATGTCATATATACTTGTGTATATGACACTTATAAGTGAACTAAATCAATAATGAAAAATCATGGTTTACTTATTAAAGATCTCACTTGGTACAAGTCTAGAAGTCCATGCTATCACAACTCCACATTCCCTTGTACATAGATAATCAATAGGATTAATTAACTAGCTTATTAATCTTCCTAAATATGATACTATGAATTACTTGGTGCTATGTAGTGTTTTCTTGTCTAACATATATATGTTACATGCTAAATGAGTTGTTTGCATGCTAGATAATAATGAATATGCTTAGCATACATAAGTTATTAAATCCTAAATTGCCTAAAAAGAAGTTGGACTTGCTTGAAACTAAACCCAAAAACACAACCCTTTCAACAATTTTCTGCCAAAAACCCATTTCCAGTAACCTGAAATCAGCAGATGGGCGGCCCCCTTAATTCATTAGGCGGCCCCCTTAATATTTAAGGGGACCGGCCCCTTAATTAAGGGGACCGGCCATCTGATGGTCGAAGGTGCTGCTCCCTTTTTCTATTTTTTAGCCCATTTTATCCTATACTTCCCAAAATTCACAAACACATTTTGTCACAAACCACCCACCAAAATTTACCTTCCACAATCACATCATCACTACGCCATAAACACCCAACTTCATCATAAATGCTCATCCATATCATCCATCCAAACATGTCATCATCTAACCACCCAAAATCCAAGCCTTCAAGAGTTGCTAAAATCTCAGTGAGGCCCATTTGGAGGAGGAAGCTTGACATTTGCCATAACCCAACAAATGATGTTGTTCAAACTCAACCAACACCTAAACCTCATCCTAATGAACCCTTTCACACACATAACCAATCATCCATATGTCCACCTTCATTCACTCATAATTACCCAAGTTCACAAATGTCTCCACCACCAAAAGTGTCACCACCACTTCCACCAAATAACAACCACTCTCCATCATCATCACCTTCCACTCAACACTTGAAGTTCATTGAAGAACTCAAGGAAGCCCATGAGCTTAATGCTCTCCTTGCTTTGCACCTTGCTCAAAGCAACTTAAACCCATCACCATATCACCATCATTACCATCATCACCACATCACTTGAGTCAAATTGAGAAACATGTCAACAATTGTCCTTGTTGCATCTTTCTCCAAAATCAAACCATCATTACCATCATCACCATCCATCTCACCATCATTACCATCATCACCACATCACTTGAGTCAAATTGAGAAACATGTCAACAATAGTCCTTGTTGCATCTTTTTCTAAAATCAAACCATCACCTTAAATGAGCGTCTCACTTGGATTGAGTATCTTCTCACTAGATCTAATCCAACACCACCACTTGAACAACATAAAAACCCTCATTCAACATGGTCAAGTCCAAGCTCTCCACCTCCAATTCCTCTATCAACACTCTCTCCAACATCCATACACCCAAACTTACAACTCCATTAATCCAACATTTTTTACCCCCTCTTTACCATCATCCATCCAAAATAATCCAAATTTTCATGTCTCAAGCAAGTCCAATGGATCTCTTAGGCAATTTAAAATTTTCTACTTATTGCATGCTATAAGCAAAATATGTGTTGTATCAATAATTATGTTTTTAACATAATTATTTTCAACTAGTGAATGCTTTATTTCTTGTCTTTAATATATGATTGTTATGCTTATTGCTTGTATACTTGATATCATGATATATATACATGCTTGATGATTAATAACATGCTTGTTCCGTAATATGTTTTAAATGTATGCATGCGTAATTAACATGTTTATGTCACTATTTAATCATTCTTGATGTACATGATTCAAATGGAGCTTGCTGCAAAAACACCCTAAAAATGACCCTTTTTTGTAAATTTTTCAAATTTGGTCGTCTGGGAAAACACCAGATGGGCGGCCCCCTTAATTCCCTAGGCGGTCCCCTTAATTTTAAGGGGGCCGGCCTACAATTAAGGGGACCGGCCATCTGGGCAGTAAAATTTACTGTTTTCTTTTGCATCTTGCGACCCCTTTTATCTAGCCCAAACCTTACCTAAATCAACCATCACCTCCATCAAACACCTATTTTCATTCACCATGCTATCACCAAAATCATCTCTAAGACACCAAAACTCCATCACCACCACCTCAATGTTAATCCCCAAGTGCACCTAATGCACCATCAAAAACACCCTTTCATCCATCAATAACTACATCAACTCACACCTTTCATCACCACCATCAAGAGCATCAACTCCACCTCCTACTCAAGAACCTCCATTCACCCAACTTGTCATTTTCATATCACCAATAACACCTCTTGATGCTCATTTCTCATCATCACCAATACCACCACACCCACAACCGAACCATCATCTTTGGTCTTAGAGATGAGATACACTACATGTTTTCATCCCTTGAACACATGCTTAACAACCAACCTCCACCACAACCTCCATCATTTTCACCCACTACACTACCACCACCTTCATTCTCACCAAATTAAGTATATGCAATGCTTAATCAAAAATAATTTTTCAAACCATTTTGTGTGCAAGCCCCATGGAAGATCATGTACTCCAAAAATGATTATGTAGATTGCATTACTTACTAGCTAATGTAGGATTGAATATAATCTTGGATGGTTGTGTATTGATACACAACATTTTTAATGAATGTCTTTATATGCATGCTTATTTTTGCTATATATATGCTTGTGCTTCTAATATTTTTCTTGCAAGTATTCCATATATCGATTCCTTGGTGCCCCCAAACGAGGGGGAGTACACATCAAGGGGGAGTTTTCGTCCCGACAAATTTCACGTTTGAATTTTGTCGGCTTAACCTTTTTGATTCAACAAAAAGGGGGAGAAGTGAATGTAAACTCACTAAATACTTGTCCAAAAATAAACTTTTTGGTTTAATGAGTTTAGGTTTTGTAATCATCAAAAAGAGGGAGATTGTTGACATAAATAAATGCCTAAAAACATTATCAATATTTATTCATATCTCTATGTTTTGATGATCACAAAATGTAAACTCATTAAAACATAAACTTATAAATTAAACAAGTACTTAGTTATGAATATTCACTTCTACAACTAAAATCACTTAAGGTATGAATGAACTAATGCTTAATGCATTATATGATCAAAGGAACATTTTCTTAATAACTAGATTTTTTATAAAACATCAAAAACATTTTATATATTTTTGAAAAACATTTTTGGTATTAATTAAAAATGTTTAATCTTTTATAAAAATATGAATTCAAATTTTTAACCAAAATCAGTTAAAATGTTCCAGAAAAACCTTCCCCACAAAAGGACAAAACTGGCCAACGTTCAGCATGGGCGGCCCCCTTAATTTTACTAGGCGGCCCCCTTAAAATTAAGGGGACCGCCCCCTATTTAAGGGGGCCGACCACGCTCCAGTAGGCTCCAGCTGTCCAGATTTTTCCCTATAAATACCAGCCTTCCCCTGGATTTTTACTCAACCTTTTGCACAAAAACTTTCTGTTGTAGATCTCATTTCATATCTTAAATAAACCTTTGATCATGTAATCTTAAGCATTGGTTTCCAAGTGATCCAAGCTTCCACCATCCAAGTGCAAAAGAAGAATACTTCTATCAATCAAGATTAGAAGTATTACAACTTAGTATCATATTGTTACTTAAGTTGTGTGTTTAACAAAGGTTGTAAATCATTCATTCATTTGTATGTAAAGTGTGTGTTGTAGATTAGTGTTGTGTGTAAGTAGTGAAGATGTTGTATAAGTAGTTGTGGTATAGAAGTTGTGAGGTCAATGTGTAGAAGTCGTGAAGCCGTGGTGTAGAAGTTGTGAAGCCGTAGCTTAGAAGACATGAAGTCCTTGTGTAGAAGTCGTGAAGCCGTGGTGTAGAAGTTGTGAAGCCGTAGCTTAGAAGACATGAAGTCCTTGTGTTGAAGTCATGAAGCCGTAGCATAGAAGCTGTGAAGCGGTCGTGTTAAAGTTGTGAAGTCCTAGTCGTGAAGTCCTAGTGTTGAAGTCGTGAAGCCGTAGCATAGAAGTTGTGTAGCGGTTGTGTTGAAGCCGTGAAGTTCTAGTCGTGAAGTCTTAGTCATGAAGACATAGTGTTGAAGTCGTGAAGCCGCATCATAGAGGTTGTGTAGCGGTCGTGAAGAAGTCGTGAAGCAGTCGTGAAGCCGTTGTGAAGTAGTCGTGAATAAGTTGTGAAGAAGTTGTGTTGTGAAGTTGTGAGATTGGTTCTAGCTACGATTAGAACTCGACATTTAGCTTTGTGTCGTTAAACCCGTGTAAGCCAAAGTTGTGTACGGTTTTCTCCGCCATAAGGGAGCTTATTGAAGTTGTGAAGAAAACTCTCGAGCAAGGTGTGCTCGGGGAGTGGAGTAGGGCAAGGAAGGTGTCCTTGTAGCCGAACCACTATAAATCTCTCGTGTCTCGGTTAGATCTTTCCATACCTTATTTATTTCTTTACTTGCATCGTCATTACTTTCATACACATAGGTTTATATAATTGCTAGTATTAATTAGAGGTCGACTTCACATAAAGATCAATTTGAAAATCCATTCAAGAAACCAAAACTTTTACAATCAATTTAAAAGAATACATATATAACTAATAATAAGGTTCAAGTTTTATTTTTCATACAAACTTGAATCTAAGTGTTTTAAAAATAAACAAAGGTTTTCATAATAAAATTAAAAAGACATAAAACTATTCAACCTCCCCTTCTAGTTTTCCACACTAGGGTTTGATCTATATGATATAGCGCTCGACTTTTTTTTTAAGTTTATGAGTTAGTTTATAGATTTCTTGCTTGTGTGGTAAATATTGTTGCATATAGTGCTTAATTGATAATACAAACATTAGTTATGGTTTTTACACTAAATTAAGCCCTATATTGATTTTGAGGTGATATATATGGTTCGGCTAGTAATAAAAATAAAAGATTATTGGGGTTTTGAAAAACATAAAATTTTGGCTCAAATGGTGAAAAGGTGGAAAAATATAGTGAAGTGCTTATTTAATAAGTTATAAGTTACTAAAAATAACTAGTAAAAAGGTGAAAATAAGTTGAGATACATAAAATGGGTCGAATGAACAGTAACATTGTCAAGTTTGACTTTTTGACCAAGTAGCTTAATTATAAGAGCTTATTGATAAGTAAAAAGTATATTTGGTGACTAATAAGCACTAATAAGTAACAAATAAATACAAATTGGACCAAATGGAATTTTTGGGCCAAAAAGCCCACGAGTTTACTGTTGGGCCGAAACCCATATGTATTTTTGAAAGTTTGACTTTTTGACCAAACGGACGTATTGAATGTGTAAAATGATTTTAGTAACGTGTCGATATATACGTTATAACTAAAAATGTGTTTTTGGGTCAAAAATGGTAAATGGGCTTATTTAAGAAGTTTCGGCCCAATTTACAAAGAAAAATGATAAATTTGATTTTTGGAATATTTTCCGACTCACCGTAGTTAATAATGTTTAATGACGTGATAAATATAACTGATCCGCCCCGAACCAACACTTATATTTAAACAAATGCAGACTCGGAACAGGATGCTCGTGTGTAGTGTGAACCAGGCAAGTGATCACCTGGGTCGTTTCCCAACGAGATGTGAATGGAAAACTGTGCAAAGCTAGGATTAAAGTGATTGATGATTCAGATATTTTTGGATATGATTTAACAAGATAAAATCTATTAAATAGAAGCTATCACTATTTTTCTGTTTTTCGTTTAATCTAAATTACACTAAAAACGCGAGTCGGGAACTAAATAAAACGCGATTAATACTAAGGTATATGCAAAATTAACTCTACAAGTGGTCTAATATTTTTTTATAACTTAAAAATGACAAAAGAAAATTATAGAAAAAAGATTTATATTTTTTAGACTTTTATATTTTTTATTATAATTTTCTTTTGTCATTTTTAAGTTATAAAAAAATATTAGACCACTTGTAGAGTTAATTTTGCATATACCTTAGTATTAATCGCGTTTTATTTAATTCCCGACTCGCGTTTTTAGTGTAATTTAGATTAAACGAAAAACAGAAAAATAGTGATAGCTTCTATTTAATAGATTTTATCTTGTTAAATCATATCCAAAAATATCTGAATCATCAATCACTTTAATCCTAGCTTTGCACAGTTTTCCATTCACATCTCGTTGGGAAACGACCCAGGTGATCACTTGCCTGGTTCACACTACACACGAGCATCCTGTTCCGAGTCTGCATTTGTTTAAATATAAGTGTTGGTTCGGGGCGGATCAAATTTTGGCGCCGCTGCCGGGGAGGTGTGCTGCGACTATTGTTTAAAGTTCAGGCGATTTAGAGAGACGGGTCAAACATGTTTGACCTAATGTTTAACTCAGACAAGGTTTTTTGGGCTTGGATGGGTTTGGGCTTTGGATATGGGTAAATAGGCTGGGTTGGGTTTATTAGATAGGATAGTATTTGGATTTTGGGTTAATTGTTTAGATCCGGATTTTGTAGAATGTTAAACATAGGGACCATTTTTGTAATTTCTGAAATTCCAAGGACCAACCTGTAATTATTCCAAAGTTATCACAAGGGTAAATATTGCCAAGTTTAAATAGTTCAAGGGTTTAAAACACATTTTTCCATTTTTTTAAAACACCCGGGGACTAAATTTGACAACTTTTGAAACTTGAGGGACTAGACTTGCCATTTATGCAAACTTGGTTTGTTTTCACTTATTTTCAATCATTTTGCATCTGTAACACATAAAAACACATTTTCAATGATATTTATAATATTTGTGTGTTTTTGGACGTTTATGTGGGTTTAAAACGGGTAATATATATGTGTTTTTAGACACATATCAGTTTCTTACATAACGATAACTATTTTTGGACTTGTTTTGAGACGTTTAGTCTCCGAAAGGGTAAAAATTGACATTTTTACTAAATTGATATTGAGATTGACTTTTTGACAAAAATATTGACTTTACGTCAAAACCAAATGTTATTACTTAAAAGCTAAGATAACGAACAATATAACTACGAATATATATTCACGACACTTGACATATGTCACTAAAAGTATATTGCACTTATAACTAGTTAGCGAAGTATTTGAGTAAAAGTTGCAACATTTGAGATAAAATGGAAACGTTGCATAAACGAATGGGTCATGCCCAAATTTTTCCAAATAGCCAACACTTAGCATATTTTTGAGAAAATCCACAACTTAAGTAAACTTTATGAAATTACTTAACAAACTTGTTTTCCTTATAATAAATGTTGCAACAAAAATAATAAACGATGTTTCTAAACATAATGATTTTCACTGACTATATTTTATTAACCAATCTTCAAAACGTATTTAATTAATCTTCATAATTAAATATATGAGAAATAAATTTATAAAGTATATATGTATATATGTAAAGTATGAGTAAATATGTGTATATATATATATATATATATATATATATATATATATATATATATATATATATATATATATATATATATATATATATATATATATATATATAACGGTTGCACGTTAAGTTGTGAATACTAGCACGGATGTTCCGTTACGTATTCCCACCATGCACTTTCACTATGAGCTACCCCCAAAGAGTTATAAAAATAAATCGTTTCGAAATATACTTTACCACACAGCAAGCAAGAAATACACGAGCACAGGTCAAATGTAAAACTTTTCAAATAAAATAAAGACACTTGAGACACGAACGTTTTGCTAAGACTTACCGTACTAATTTAGGGTGCTGATCGGCGCGGTTGCATTATTTTGATTGATTGCTGAATTGCTGTATTTGAAAGGTGAGTTTATAGCCCCACATTTTATACGATTTTTGATTTATAAGCTTGGGGTGAGAAACATGCAAAATTGTTTTCATGGACCAGAAATGAAATTGCTTTTAAGATCACACTAGTATGCAGAAACCTAAGTTTGCTGAATCCCATTTTGTGCCCACTATCATCTGCCGTTAATTCCTGTTGGGAAGCCGTTTGTTATAAATAGATCTATTGGGAGTGACGTCCCCAATCGGTTGGCTCGGCATAGCCAAGGCGAACGTATACCAAGTCGAGTTTTTGGCCGAGTGTCTGGGGATTAACACTCGTGGGCAACCTTTATTATTTTGCTAACGCTAGTCGTGCTGCATTGTCTTAGTTTCGGTAGGATGAGGCTTAGTGTTTGCATAACGGATAGTGTGTATCTGCTGAATTGTTTTTATGATATTGCTATTGGTCCATATGTGCTATTTACTTAAACCTATGAACTCACCAGCGTTAGCTGACTTTTAGCATGTTTTTCTCAGGAAACTGAGGTGCGTTTAGCCGGGAGCAGTGCATGGCGTCGGTCACAATAAATGATGGAAATGTTTTTAATGCGTTTACTCTGACAACTGGACCTTTTGTTTAAATGGGCTTCATTTTCATCTGAAATGGTTTTTTTATGTATCGCTACATGACTTGACTTATGTAATATATTTTAAAACGGATTTTTAATCCGTTCACTATATCTTGTGTGATGATTATCCATTCCGTAGCACCCGAAGTGTATGCTTCCGCGAATATTGTGATTTTGGGGGTGTTACAGTTAGGTTGTTTGGTGTCACCACTTTAGTGAGCTGCTGCGTTGGTTTGCTGCGCTTGTGTTGTGGTGAGTTGAAGGTTGTGGGGGTGTTACATGGTAATGATGGTAAGTTTAATGGTTAATATGGTGAGGTTTGGTGTTGATCATTACAAGTAATTCGAGTGAGCTTGATGTGAGGTCATCTTGATGCATGCGTTTTTCCCTATTTTAGGTTTGAACGAGGTTTTAAGGTCTATTTATGTTACTATTTTGATGATCTATATGCTCTAGTGCGTGGGATATTGCTGTCATGGTTTGGCATTTTGCGGGCATGGTTCGTGATACTATTAGCAAGTCTTTGAAGTCTGGCTATTTATGGTGTGGGAATGGAGGCTATTCAGGTTATACCTGTTATATATGAGCTAAAGTATTCATATGGAGCGTTTTCACACTTGATTTTTGTTACTTTGTGAGGCTTCTTCGTATAAGTTAATATAACGCCATAGATTTCGGATTGACTTTTTAATTATCTACTTTAATTATACCATAAGTTAAATAAATAAATAGTAATATAAATATAACATTGGGCAAATTGGTTTTAAAAAATGTTTTGGGCTTAGTTTTCTTATTTAAACCCATACACCCCAAGCCCAACTAGAATTTGATAAACCAATTAAACAAAAAAAAAACAAAAATCGGTTGTTCCCCCCTCCCATAAATGAAATACAGAAAGAAAAAAAAACCCTAGCCTCCATAATTATTTGTCATCAAGAACTCAAGATCAAGATTCGTGATAATCCCGCGAAGGTTTGGTATGATTAATCACCTATTTTCTTAAACACCTTTTGTTTTAATTTTTTTTTCTTCATGTAACTATAATTGATGGATATGATTAGGGTTTATTAGAATTCCAGTAATTAAACATGTTTGATCATTAAAACGTAATTAGGGATGTGTTAGAGGTTTTATCTTGCGTTGGTTAGGGTTAGGGTTTTGTTTGTGATGTTGTCCAGAAATTAGGTCGGATTGATGGATGTCTAAACTGATGTTGCCAACGTGTTTTTGGGTGATTTTTGAGTCTAAACATAAGTTCAATCAGTGTACTTTTTGGAAATATAAATTTCGTGGTCATTGGAGGTCGGGAGAGTAGTCTTTTGATTTTTGGGAGATTAAGTGTCAAAGCTGAGAAATTGAGTCTGAAAATCAGTCGATGTTTTTTATTTTTAGTTTTCAAACCACAAGGATTTAAGAGTTATCCTTTTACTGGGATGATATCTAAGTTATGTGTGAGTTCTTGAAAATTTTGTGGATTTTTATGAAGTGTTGAAATGGGTAACTTAAATGTAAACTTTCGGGGTGTTTATGCAGTTCACTTTCTGGACATGTTTGGATAAATGATTTTTGGAATGGTGGTTTCACTTGGTAATAAATTATGAGAAAATTCATGTGAACTCATAAGATATATAGGTACTTGTGTAAATTATTGTAGCTTCTGGATTGGAGTATAGATATGGTTGAAAATTCGTAAATAGAAGGCTAAAACATAATAAAATCAGATTTGATATATGTGATATATTGATATTAGAATTGGCATGTTGTTAATTGGTTGTGTTTACATGATTAATTAAATGACTAATTGAGAATTCTTGTTTTATGAAACACTAAAATAAAATGGTTAAGATGCGTATGAATTAAACATATGAATTAGGGTTTGTAAAACTGATGAATTTATGTGATTGTGATGTGTACATGTTTGTTTTATTTTGCCTTTTTAATTTGATATATGATGTATATGATTTTGGTGCTGTATAGGGGATTTGAAATGCTTGTGAAACTTAAGTCATAACTTGTTTGAACACACTTGTACAAATCAGATTTGATAACTATGAAACTATTAAGAAATTAGGGCTCGTAATTCATGATTTCATGTGTTAAATGATGTTAGTATGACTTTGTGTGTTCTTGCCTATGTTTTTATGTGAGAATTGATGTGGTTATGGATATGTGATGGACTTATAACCTAGATATGATGTACATGAAAATTGTTATGAATATGTGATTAGGATGGTGTTTGTAACTGTATAAGCTAGTTATGACTTTATGCATGTTTGCTGTCCAGATTTTTGGTCATATTGATGAAGGTGTAAATTGATGATGCTTCTGTGTTTTTGAGTGAATTTTGGGTCTAAACTTATGTACTTTTCGTCTAGTTTCTGAATATGTAAGTTATATGCTTATTTGAGGTCTGGAAGTATGCTTTTGGATTTTTACAAGATAAGTTGTCAATTCTGAAAATCTGGGACTGAAATCCACTGACAAAGGCTCTTTGAGACTTGTTCTTCGGAGGCTTTGGACATTCACCTATCAAGTGACTAGAGTCTCCACACCTATAACACTTCCTATCTATCTTTCCTTTTCTATCATCACGGTCTTTTCGAGAGGATTTCTTTTCTTCACGAGGTGGTCTAACGAACTTTCCTCGTCTCCTGAAGAATTTTCTTGAAATCTCTTACCGCCATGGCATATTCTTCATCTTCACTACTAGAACAAGACTCATCATCACTTGAATCTACTCTAGCTTTCAAGGCAATAGACTTCATTTTCTCCTTCTTGCCTTTAACTATTTCTGAGTCTTTTTCCATCACCATTTCGTGAACTTTGAGGTTTCCTATGAGCTCATCCAGTGTCATACTTGAAAGATCTTTAGATTCTTCAATAGCTGTCACCTTTGCTCTCCACTTCGGGTGGAGTGCTCTTAGAAATTTCCTGACAAAATTCTTACTAGAAAAAGATTCATCAAGTGCTTTAAGAGATGTAATGATAGTATTAAACCTAGAAAAAGCACTATCAATGGTCTCATCTTCAGAGATAACAAATTGTTCATATTGTTGAACAAGAAGATCAATTTTGTTATCTTTGACTTGTGAGTTCCCTTGATGAGTGATGATTAGTGATTACCAAATATCTTTAGCCGTTTTACACATAAAAACTCTTTCATATTCCTTTTAAGGTAAGGCATTGTAAAGCATCATTTTGGCTTCATTATTTTTGGCAATCAACCTCTTTTGTTCATCACTATGACGAATAAAAGAGTTACCTATATCCCGACCACCTGAAATGTCACTACTTATGGGTTTGTAATCACCCTCTACAATAATATACCACAGATCTATGTCCTTTGACTTCACATATGTCTCAAATCGATTTTTCCAATATATGAAACAATTTGGTTCAAATAGTGGTGGTCTTTGCATAGATTTCCCTTCTTTAAAGTTTTCAAAATCCATTGATCGTTTCAAGTTTTTAAAATACAATATATTTTGAAAATCTTGAGTAACACCACTCTGGTACCAATTGTGGAAAACTAGAAGGGGGGTTGAATAGTTTTACCGTTTAAAATTAATTCGCTTTGTTACTTATCATGATTTCAAAGTTAAGTAAACAATCAAGCACACAAACAATTGATATAAGTAAATAAGTAAAGAGAGGAAAGATCAAACCACACAACACAGTCGTTTATAGTGGTTCGGCTACAAGGACTCTCTTCCTTGCCCTACTCCACTCCTCGAGCCTCTAACTTGAGAGTTTATCTTCACTAAGAAACAAGCTCCCTTCTAGGCGGAGAAAACCTTTACACGTCGCTTAATCTTTTTTCGGTACTAAGCTAAACACCGAGTTCTTTACAAGGGTACAACCACTCCCGTTTGGTTCTTTACAAGGGTACAACCACTCCCGTTCACTCTATGTGTTTTGAGGACTAAAACACTAACCGGACTCTACTGTAATACTAACTATGATGTGTGACTAATACAAGAACACGCAGACTCTATGTTAGAAGGAAGATAACAGACTGTTACTCCTTATATGTTGAGATCTTCTTTGCTACAAAAGGAAAGATCTATAAAATGTTAGTAAGCTAAGGGTTAGTGATATGCAAATGAATGAGTATGTATTTTAAGCTGTATGAGTAATGAAATGGCCAAATGATCAGCTTGCTATTTATAGGCAAAGCTGATCAACAGGCGGCGGATCCGACGGATCCCCAAAATTGGATCCGTCCGTGTACCACTTTGGATCCGCCGTGTCAGGCCAGCTAAGAGATCTTCAAATATTTTCAAATCTTGCCATATCTTTCCATATCTTCAAATGTCAACTCTTTGACTTGAAGATCTAAACAAAATATCACAAAATCTTACCAAGATTGTGTACATGATGCATGCCATGATATCATCCTAATATTTAACTAATAAAGTTTCCATTTAAAAAATAAACATGTAAACTTGTATATGGCATTTCTAGAAAACTTTGTGATGTGAAAATGTGTTTGTAAAATGCTTATCACTATAAATTTAAAAGACTTAATCTTATTTATGTTTTTGCTTAAAGATAAACTTTGTATTTGTCATTAACAAAACTAAGCAAAGATCGTAAAATATAAATAACGTTTTTAGGACGATATTTGTATTAACAATCTCCCCCTTTTTGTTGATGACAAAACATAAAGTGTATTTTTAAGTAGAGAGCTTAAATAAAGGATGAGTCTTTTAAAAATATAGATTAAGTTAGTTTGTGCAAGTTTTAAAATTTATTTTATGCTAAAATGTATGTACTGTGATGTTTCACAGTTGATGCAAACTTAATCCTATCTCCCCCTTTTTGTCGAAACAAAAAGAAGATATGCGTAGCGGAATGCGATTTTGAGAACTTTAAAGCTCCCCCTTGATTTATACTCCCCCTAAATGGAGTAACAAGGATATGATGTATGAACCTACAAAATAAATTGTTAGAATATGCTATGCTCCTCTTTGATGTATATTCCCCATTGCTAGAGTACCAACGTATACATTTCAAGAGTATGATATGATGAATGATCCTACAAAACAAATGGTTAGACTATGATATGCTCCCTCTTGATGTATACTCCTCATTGCTAGAGTACCAACGTATACGTTTCAAGGATGAGAAATGCTAAAAATGATGAGTTAGTATATGATATACTCCCCCTCGATTTATACTCCCCGTTGCTAGGGTACCAACGTATATGAATCAAGGTTGAGAAAAGCTACAAAAGAAAAGTTAGTTACTTCAATCAAGAAAAAATATGCATATGCAATAGTCAACCAAGAAAGGTCAACCCATTTGACTTCTAGAAAGTCAAAATTAAGTGTCTGATCAAATTTTTGTACCTAATGTACATTTGATCAATGCAATATGTGGAGTTAAAACAACCACACAATGATGTTAGTATTCTAAAATGAAATAATATGCTTAATGTTGATCACCCACAAACATAAACACATAACAATCATCCATTGAAAATATGTGACAAAAGTCACAAAAATAATGTTACATTACGACAATAAAAATAAATCCTAAAAAGTCAAATACTACAACATCATCCTAAAAAGTACCTATAAGAGGAAACTTGTAACACCCCGACCCGACAAGGGTAAATGTATCACAAATATATGGTTTCATATCAGAACAACATAGTATCCATAAACCAAAAATAGCGGAAGTCAAATACATAATCCAACAATAAGTCAACATGACTTAATTACAAAGATAAAACAGAAATGATGAAGTACATAACAAAATCCAAATGGTGAAATAATCCAACTAAAAACAAAGCTTCACTCAGTTGCACTCTTCCCAAAAGCCATACCCCAGCTCCTAGCTTAAATACCTGCCGCGGGAAAAGAAACGCGGCTGAGCTACACGAGCTCAGTGAACAGATATAACGGTAACAAACAAATATAATGAAATAGGGAAAATGGAAGGAATCGTACATGATGTAATAATAGATGAGAAGAAATATGAAGGTTATACAGAGATATCAGAAAACATGGATAGTATCATGAGTAATATTGAAGTAATCAAAAGATCCCATCAAGCCCAAACATACCAAGCCCAGTACAGAGATAAGTCCAATATCATGTCATAGGGTGTCAGTAATGAAAGGTAAAGGTCATAAGTCTATAAAGTGCATGGAAAACAGTAATCCTCTACGAGCCCAGAAACATGAACATGAAATCATAATCATACCGCCATGCAGAGAGATGTTCCTCTCACTAATCCCAGAAATCAGAAATATGGAGTGATCAACTCCCAGAGTTGTGAAAGACGTGTATCGCACACACCATCAGTCACCATGCATATCATAACATATCATAACATGAACATAATACAGAAACAAATCTAGGATGCATCCATACGCCCCTGGTGGCCATAACTCCCAACACACCAATTAAAATACAGAAAAGGGACGGGACAGGTCATCACTCTCCTGCCCTAGAGTCATGCCATCGGTGCATCGACTGACATGGACATGAAACCCTCATGCCTAGTGAGTGGCTCGTAGTATCAAACTGTGGGTCAAGGTCAAGTATCATGTATCCAGTATTTAATTTAGTTTCATAAGTCAATTTCCATTTCAGAATATCAGAGTTCATAATCAGAGGTTCATGTCAGAGGTTTATACCATAAAGGTTCCATGTCAGAAAGATCATATATCAGAAATGTTTAATATCAGAAGGTTCATAACAGAAAGGTCATGTATCAGAAAGGTTTAATATCAGAAAGATTCATAACAGAAAGGTCATGTCAAAGGTTCATAATATCATGAATGAAACAGAAAGGTTCACAGAATCAAAGAACATGGCAGTAAATCAGAAATCAGAAATGAGACGAAGGCACCTTACTAAAGAAGGGCAGAATATCTGTACCTTATTGCTGACAAATGAAACTACTGAATAAGATGATCAAGAGCACATGACTACTCCCTCTTCACACCTAGAGGAGTAAAGACATGATTACTAACGATCCCATTTCCATATTAAGTAACTTTCTATTTTTAGCAGGTTTCCATTTTTAGAAAGTTTCCTTATTTAGTAAGTTTCCAAAATTAGCAGATTTCTATAATGAGTAAGATTTAAGTATTATGATTTAGTTAAGTCATTCATTTAGTCTCTTTATGTATTTAGAGTTGACTTTAGCAAACTATAACAGTTTAGGGTTAAATGTGTCAAGCTTGCATAGTTTAGGGTTTCAAATGTAATTCTTCCAAAGTTAAGAGTCAACCATGTAGTTATCATATTCATTCATTTTAAACCTTCATTTACCAAAGTGTACGACCTGAATACTTCAAGTTTACCAAAATTACCCTTTATACCCCTTAGTTTATAAGTTCACAAATTAAACCCCCTTAATACATAATTTTACATTTTACATCCTTATCTTCTCCATAAATACCAACAACCTCTTATTTTATCATAATTACAGAATATAACATCAGAATTACTTATTGTACGAATCCAGCCCCTCAAGTTTCAGAATTTACACAATTAGCCCCTTAAGTTTACAAAACTTATAAATTAAATCATAATTCCATATTAATTACATATTAAGCCCATAATTACTCAAATTCACACAAAATACTTTTAATATCATTATTTACCCAGAATATCCTCAACTTTCCAGAATTTACACTTTAAACCCTTTATCTATAAAAGTTACAAAATAAACCTTAAAGTTACATAGTTTACAATTTAACCCATAAAATATCTTTAGTTACACCACTAACCCTTATATTAATTTATTTACAGAATATACCTTCTATTTTCATGTATGGTACGATTTCACCCTTTAGTTTCTCATATTTACACTTTTAGTCCCTATAATTATAAAACATATATATTAATTCATAAATTCCAAATAATTACATATTAGCCCCCATAATTATCCAAACTTACACCGAACCATCTTAATATTATAATTTACTCAAAATGACCTCAAGTTTCCAGTATTTACATTTTTAGTCCCTATATTTTATTTATTTCCAAATCGAATTACATATATTATATAATTCACAAATAAATCCCTAAGTTGCAAAATTTACAAAAAGGACCCCCATTTTATATTTTATTTACATCAGCCATGATTTATAGAGTATGAAAAAAATGACCCACAAGTTTTACAAATTACAAAACAGCCCCTTAACTATTTTAATTTAAAATCGGTATACATAATCTTTATCAAAAATCAAACCTTAATAATCCCAATCATTATACCATCATTCTATCATCATTATAACATGTAAATTTCCAGATTTCATCACCTCAAAACCCTAGTTCGATCGGTTTCAATATTTTCCACAATTTTCCCTTTCTTTATCCTAAAACCCGATAATACATTAATTCCATAATTCATGATTTCGACTCAAACAAATCAAGACACCATTTTTCTCATGTTATATGAAGATTATAGAAGCCAAGAAAATTATATACAAGCTCAAGAAAAATCGCATGAATTAGTTAGGTCCGGTTATACGAAATTAGGGTTTATGTCTCGTTATTTTTCATTCGATCAAAACACATTGCATGGTTCGATTCTAATAATTTTCACATGTTATATATGATTAGGAGAAGGCTAGAAAAATACCAAATTGATTATATGATGATCGGATCACACGTTATGAATTTACCCTTCTCGGTTTGGATAAAACGACACCAAAAATCTCCACGAGCCAAAAACGCGATCAATAACCTTGGAATGATTTTTCACAGAGTATATATGATGTGAGGAACTCAGGAAAATTATCAAAAGAATTTTACAATGATCGAATGAATTAAAATGGTATTTACCTCACTTTTGTACTCGACACAAGAAAAATTCGAACACGCTTGAACTAGGCTACCACAATTCGATTTGCTATTTTCCTAGGCTTCTTAGGATTGTTATGAACTCAGGAAAATTAGTGTTTGGTTTCCAGAATTTTGTATGGATGATAAGAGGATTATTTTGTGTGTTGTTGTGTCAATCGGCAATTAGGGTTTAGAAAGGAAATGTGAATTGACTAAATAAATGCTAATGCCGAAATTAGGGGGGGGGAAATGGGCCATGATTTCAAGAATTTAAGTTAAGAAATTTAATGGCTTTTATTTTCTATTTTAATGCTTTTTTTTTTTCATTTAATTACTTTAATTAAATCATAAAATTTGAATTTAATCTCTACTTGGCGCCGAAGGGCATTTTGGTAATTTTGTGGCTTGTATAAATGTTAAATAGAGTTGTTAAAATTATTTGGGATCATAACTTGTTCATTGTCAGAAGTTTGGAATTTATTTGATGCTTTACATATGTTTTATTTAGATTTTAAATTCCCAGGGGCAATTTGGTCATTTTACATGTTATAGAATTTCAGGTATTACAACTTCTTCCCCACTAACAGAAAAATTTCGTCCTCGAAATTTGCAAGGACATAGAAGAGAACAATAGGACAGAAACGAAACAGGACATACCAGATCAGATAAGCCTTACTCACGGATGGCTTGGAATAATTTAGCAGAGCGGATCTTATCGAAGATAATGGGAACAAACGAATAGAGTAAACCTATTAAGGTAGAGCAGAAGTGAAGAACACCATCGGTTTCGCTCATCGTACCATGATCATAAGAATTCTCAGAGTGAACAAATCAAATCAAAACCTCAAAACTCAACATAGAATAAAATTATTAATTTAGAATTCAAAATATCCATACGAGAAATTAATAAAGCATCGAATGTATCATAATCGCAAAAGAGACCATAGGTATCAAAATATCCAAACAAACGGAATGAAAAAAAATAGCAATTTGTGAAAACGGTCTCCTCACTGAGCTGGCTTGTTGTCCTTGGCACTCTTATTGTTGTCGTTGTAACCTCCAAACTTGGGACAATCCCTCACTTGATGCTCAGAAGATCCACACCTAAAACAGGTCCCATAAGCCCGACGACACTCTCCAGGGTGGCGTTTCCCACATGTAGTACAGATAGCGTAAGGAAATGAACCTTCAGATGAACCTCCCTGAGTACCAAATCTCGAAGCCCTGCTCTGCTGATGTCCCCTAGTAGTATGATCTCTCCACTGTTCCTGACTGTTGTTGCGCCCCGAGCGATCATCTCCTTGCCTAGTATTGAACCTGGAATCCTGGCCCCTCGTATCCGGCCTCCTCTGATCATAGTTCCTGCCAGCCTGACCCTGATGGTCGTATCGTCGATCCCCCTGTCCACTAGAATCATAACTCCTGTCATTCCGGCCCTTAAAATCCCTGATCTGACCCTGAGTCTGAATCCTATCCCCATCTCTGTTCCTCTTATACCCAGATCCCTGATGAAATATCTCGATATTGCGAGCTGCGTCGCAACATTCTGCCGGGTCTCGAAACTCATCATTAAGTATGCGGTCTAGTACCCACCTCTTGAGTCCCCACTTGAATTGTCTAGCCTGCTGCTTAGCATCCCCAGCAAGCGGACCCACAAAACTGACTAATCTCTGAAACCGCTCCAGATATTGCCCAGCATTTTCAGAATCTAGCTGAGAGATGGTGTTGTACTCCCTAATGAATCTCTGCTGCTCGGAAACAGGGAAGTACCGATTATAGAACGTGGTACGAAACTCAGCCCAAGAACACCCAAGAACATATGCATCACCACCCTTAGCTTCTTTGTGCGCTTTCCACCAGTTAAGCGCGTCACCCTCTAACTTGAACACAGCCAGACGAGTCTTGAACCCGTCTTCACAACCTAGCACCTCAAATAGTTTCTCCATGTGGGTGATCCAGTCTTCTGCCGCATGAGGAGTAGCAGCAGAAGTGAAGGACAACGGCTTGAGTTTATTGAAACTCTCCAGCCACCCATTAATAGTAGTGGGTCGGCCCCCACCACCAGAAGAACTGCCAGCACCCCCAGATGGACCCGCTCCACCACTGATAAGCCGGTTGATCACCGCCTCAGTGTTAAGGCCTGGTAGCAGACTTGCTACAGCATTAGCCACCATAGCCTCCAGATTGGGGATTTCACCATCTCCACTGTTATACTCTTGGTGACGAGTGTTAACCATCTATAGAATTATGAAGACGATTAGTAAGATGAAACAAAATGTGACAGAGCAGAATAAGGAAAAGAGTACGCGAAAGGAAAACCTAATGTCTACCCAATCCTCACAGGTCAAAGGCCTAAGCCAACGGGTTTCGGAAACCTGTCTCTGATACCATAAATTGTAACACCCCGACCCGACAAGGGTAAAGGTATCACAAATATATGGTTTCATATCAGAACAACATAGTATCCATAAACCAAAAATAGCGGAAGTCAAATACATAATCCAACAATAAGTCAACATGACTTAATTACAAAGATAAAACAGAAATGATGAAGTACATAACAAAATCCAAATGGTGAAATAATCCAACTAAAAACAAAGCTTCACTCAGTTGCACTCTTCCCAAAAGCCATACCCCAGCTCCTAGCTTAAATACCTGTCGCGGGAAAAGAAACGCGGCTGAGCTACACGAGCTCAGTGAACAGATATAACGGTAACAAACAAATATAATGAAATAGGGAAAATGGAAGGAATCGTACATGATGTAATAATAGATGAGAAGAAATATGAAGGTTATACAGAGATATCAGAAAACATGGATAGTATCATGAGTAATATTGAAGTAATCAAAAGATCCCATCAAGCCCAAACATACCAAGCCCAGTACAGAGATAAGTCCAATATCATGTCATAGGGTGTCAGTAATGAAAGGTAAAGGTCATAAGTCTATAAAGTGCATGGAAAACAGTAATCCTCTACGAGCCCAGAAACATGAACATGAAATCATAATCATACCGCCATGCAGAGAGATGTTCCTCTCACTAATCCCAGAAATCAGAAATATGGAGTGATCAGCTCCCAGAGTTGTGAAAGACGTGTATCGCACACACCATCAGTCACCATGCATATCATAACATATCATAACATGAACATAATACAGAAACAAATCTAGGATGCATCCATACGCCCCTGGTGGCCATAACTCCCAACACACCAATTAAAATACAGAAAAGGGACGGGACAGGTCATCACTCTCCTGCCCTAGAGTCATGCCATCGGTGCATCGACTGACATGGACATGAAACCCTCATGCCTAGTGAGTGGTTCGTAGTATCAAACTGTGGGTCAAGGTCAAGTATCATGTATCCAGTATTTAATTTAGTTTCATAAGTCAATTTCCATTTCAGAATATCAGAGTTCATAATCAGAGGTTCATGTCAGAGGTTTATACCATAAAGGTTCCATGTCAGAAAGATCATATATCAGAAATGTTTAATATCAGAAGGTTCATAACAGAAAGGTCATGTATCAGAAAGGTTTAATATCAGAAAGATTCATAACAGAAAGGTCATGTCAAAGGTTCATAATATCATGAATGAAACAGAAAGGTTCACATAATCAAAGAACATGGCAGTAAATCAGAAATCAGAAATGAGACGAAGGCACCTTACTAAAGAAGGGCAGAATATCTGTACCTTATTGCTGACAAATGAAACTACTGAATAAGATGATCAAGAGCACAGGACTACTCCCTCTTCACACCTAGAGGAGTAAAGACATGATTACTAACGATCCCATTTCCATATTAAGTAACTTTCTATTTTTAGCAGGTTTCCATTTTTAGAAAGTTTCCTTATTTAGTAAGTTTCCAAAATTAGCAGATTTCTATAATGAGTAAGATTTAAGTATTATGATTTAGTTAAGTCATTCATTTAGTCTCTTTATGTATTTAGGGTTGACTTTAGCAAACTATAACAGTTTAGGGTTAAATGTGTCAAGTTTGCATAGTTTAGGGTTTCAAATGTAATTCTTCCAAAGTTAAGAGTCAACCATGTAATTATCATATTCATTCATTTTAATCCTTCATTTACCAAAGTGTACGACCTGAATACTTCAAGTTTACCAAAATTACCCTTTATACCCCTTAGTTTATAAGTTTACAAATTAAACCCCCTTATCTTCTCCATAAATACCAACAACCTCTTATTTTATCATAATTACAGAATATAACATCAGAATTACTTATTGTACGAATCCAGCCCCTCAAGTTTCAGAATTTACACAATTAGCCCCTTAAGTTTACAAAACTTATAAATTAAATCATAATTCCATATTAATTACATATTAAGCCCATAATTACTCAAATTCACACAAAATACTTTTAATATCATTATTTACCCAGAATATCCTCAACTTTCCAGAATTTACACTTTAAACCCTTTATCTATAAAAGTTACAAAATAAACCTTAAAGTTACATAGTTTACAATTTAACCCATAAAATATCTTTAGTTACACCACTAACCCTTATATTAATTTATTTACAGAATATACCTTCTATTTTCATGTATGGTACGATTTCACCCTTTAGTTTCTCATATTTACACTTTTAGTCCCTATAATTATAAAACATATATATTAATTCATAAATTCCAAATAATTACATATTAGCCCCCATAATTATCCAAACTTACACCGAACCATATTAATATTATAATTTACTCAAAATGACCTCAAGTTTCCAGTATTTACATTTTTAGTCCCTATATTTTATTTATTTCCAAATCGAATTACATATATTATATAATTCACAAATAAATCCCTAAGTTGCAAAATTTACAAAAAGGACCCCATTTTATATTTTATTTACATCAGCCATGATTTATAGAGTATGAAAAAAATGACCCACAAGTTTTACAAATTACAAAACAGCCCCTTAACTATTTTAATTTAAAATCGGTATACATAATCTTTATCAAAAATCAAACCTTAATAATCCCAATCATTATACCATCATTCTATCATCATTATAACATGTAAATTTCCAGATTTCATCACCTCAAAACCCTAGTTCGACCGGTTTCAATATTTTCCACAGTTTTCCCTTTCTTTATCCTAAAACCCGATAATACATTAATTCCATAATTCATGATTTCGACTCAAACAAATCAAGACACCATTTTTCTCATGTTATATGAAGATTATAGAAGCCATGAAAATTATATACAAGCTCAAGAAAAATCGCATGAATTAGTTAGGTCCGGTTATACGAAATTAGGGTTTATGTCTCGTTATTTTTCATTCGATCAAAACACATTGCATGGTTCGATTCTAATAATTTTCACATGTTATATATGATTAGGAGAAGGCTAGAAAAATACCAAATTGATTATAGGATGATCGGATCACACGTTATGAATTTACCCTTCTCGGTTTGGATAAAACGACACCAAAAATCTCCACGAGCCAAAAACGCGATCAATAACCTTGGAATGATTTTTCACAGAGTATATATGATGTGAGGAACTCAGGAAAATTATCAAAAGAATTTTACAATGATCGAATGAATTAAAATGGTATTTACCTCACTTTTGTACTCGACACAAGAAAAATTCGAACACGCTTGAACTAGGCTACCACAATTCGATTTGCTATTTTCCTAGGCTTCTTAGGATTGTGATGAACTCAGGAAAATTAGTGTTTGGTTTCCAGAATTTTGTATGGATGAGAAGAGGATTATTTTGTGTGTTGTTGTGTCAATCGGCAATTAGGGTTTAGAAAGGAAATGTGAATTGACTAAATAAATGCTAATGCCGACATTAGGGGGGGAAAATGGGCCATGATTTCAGGAATTTAAGTTAAGAAATTTAATGGCTTTTATTTTCTATTTTAATGCTTTTTTTTTTCATTTAATTACTTTAATTAAATCATAAAATTTGAATTTAATCTCTACTTGGCGCCCAAGGGCATTTTGGTAATTTTGTGGCTTGTATAAATGTTAAATAGAGTTGTTAAAATTATTTGGGATCATAACTTGTTCATTGTCAGAAGTTTGGAATTTATTTGATGCTTTACATATGTTTTATTTAGATTTTAAATTCCCAGGGGCAATTTGGTCATTTTACATGTTATAGAATTTCAGGTATTGCAAAACTAACAAAGCTCCTATTGAGGATGATGAGAGATTGCATTGAGACACTCGAGAACATGGTTCAAGATGAACCTCATCTCATTTTGGAGCTCATGGACCAAAATGTTGGTCCTTTGGGCCAAGTGTGCCGTTCTCGCACAATGTGAGCAATCATGACTCGAATAACCGGGAGGAAGAGTAGTCTCAAGGTTTTGTGGTTGTGGTGGTGGTTGGTTGTTGTTGTTGGATGGTTGTTGTTGTTGTTGGTTTGATGATGGTGGAGTGGGGATGGAGTTCATCAAGATGGTTTGGAGATCCATTGCTTCATCAAGGCGAGATCCAACCATATTAGAAAGAGAGTAGAGGCGGGTGAGTTCCTCACTAATCTCTTCTTGTGTTTGTGGTAGATTGATCCACATTGCCTCATCAATGGCAACTAGTGTGGATGTGGGTAATAAATGTTGTGTTTGAGGTTGAGGTGGTGGTACATCATGGTATAAAGGACCATGGATATCCGGGTAAACCGGATGAAAAAGCATGGGTTATTGACCTTCAAAGGTCATGGGTGGAGGATTGGTTGACCTTGGTGGAAGGTCTTCCAAGTCATCAAGGTATGGGTGTGGTGATGAAGGTGGAGTCCTAAATAGCTCCATTGGTTGTAGTTTGGGTGATTTTGGGGGTGATGGTGATTTAACAGGTTGTGATGGAGCGGGTGGTGGAGTGGTAGCTATTGGAGTAATTGTTGGTGGTGGAGTATGTATGACTACATTTGGTGGTGTTGGAGTGGATAGTGTGAGGAAATTCTCACTTGCAATGGGTGATGAGATATTTAGAGGAGATGATTCCTCTGATGATGAGTTTGCTAAGTTGATGAAACAACATGGTTTAACACTAATGCGGGCTGTTCGTTTTGGAGGTCTAGAGGTGGAAGAGTTGTTTGACTTAGTCATGGTGAAGTAAGGTTGCTAAGATGTACAGGAGAGAAAGTAGAGAAAATGATGAGTGAGTGAGTTTAGTGATGATCCTAAGGTACTAATTTATAGGCAGAAGGTTTGTTGGTCTGTGTGTTTGGATTGGATGTAAATCCAATGGAGAATGTTGGTTTCTAATTATTTGGAACAAAAAATCAAGCTTGTCATGTCTCAAGATCAATCCATTGAGATGAAGTTGAGTGATATGAAGTGGATTTGCAGTAAATGCAAGAAGATAGTGGAAATTCTGATGATAAGATGTTTCCACGGATTTGACGGATCCCTAAAAAGGGTTCCTTGCTTGTATTAGAATGGTAACTCACAAGAAAATTTTGAAAATTCAAATTTTGGTGGGAATTTGAGTTCCTAATGTTCTAAGAGTTTCTTAAAGCTTTCTAAGGAGTTTAATGATCAATGAGCATAATCTAAAAAAGCTAAAACCTAAAATGTAAGTGTCGGGATGAGTCGGGAATTTTGGTAAAAATGACTGTTGTACCCACGGATCCAATCGACAACAAAGGCGGAGCCAAAGTTTGGGAGCCGCCGAATCCGTGGGTCCTGGACTGGCGGAGCTAATTGATACACTAGGTGGATCCAATTTCTAGGATCCGCCGTCCGAATGTGCTAAAACTAACAGAGAGCTATGCAAATTTCGCATTTTGCGACCAAAACCTGAAATTTCTCCTATAACATATGTAATAGCTAATATATAGTACAGATATACTAAATATATATATTCTAACACACGTTTGCACATAAATAAATCCGATCATAATATTCTACCATATAGGGAGTTAAGCCAAACGGGGGCTTAAACTCGGAAAATTGATAACACTAAGTGCTATCGACCTGCAAATCTCAGTTAGTTCACATACACATCAAGTACTACCACAATAAGTTAAGAACCATACATGTTTAACACATAATTGTCAAATAATGTCTAGACCCAAACACTCCTCTCATTTGAACTTCTTACTTAACTTCTTGTACCCCTTGTGAAGTTTCATTATCCAACGCCCCAAGTTCTTCATCATCCCCTTGGTTTGCTTGAACTCCGGTGATTCATTCGCAATCAGTGGAAGTTGATGCAAGTATTCCGGTGGAGGGATCCTAGAGTTTGGCAAGCCGTCATCGTCACTCATTGATGATGATGATGATGATGATGTTTGAGCACGAGGACGTTTGCCTTTGTCAACCGCTACCCTAAAATCGCTTAAGGGAACAAAGGTGTGTTGAATTTCATCATAATCGGGAACAAAACCTAAGGCATTTCTAGGAATGGGTGCAAAAGCTCTATAGAGACGAGTCAAGAGCATTCCATAAGGCATTGCCATGTTACCTTGAACCGGAATATCGGCCATTCGCTTGGCGATATAGAATGCAAGGTTGAAAGGTTGACGGGTGGACACACTATACATCATGTAACATAGATGTTGATGCAAATAATGTTCTAAAAAAGTTATTTATATCTTTCAATTACTTCACGTTTTGATGATGACAAAATGTGAAATCACGTTACGTTAAAATTAACGTAAACAAGTTTTTAATCGGAAGATCCCGTTTCTACGCAAATCACTCTAGAACAAATTTACAACTTGACAAATGATCAAAGAAGTGAATTTGTGTTTTGAGACTTCACATTTTAATGGGACAAAACATTTTTTCAAAAATACATATGACAAATTATTTTTGAATTATTAAGAAATGTTTTAATGGAAAAATATGTTTGAAAATCACAACAGCTATTTTTCCCCCCAAAATCAGCTCCAACCTTCCCCAAATAAGTTTTCACCAGAAAAGACAAAATTTGGAGCGTCCTAGTCTAGGACAGCTTCACAGTTCCACTAAATTTAGTGGAGCCGTGGCATGTTTAGTGGAGCCGTCCGTACAAAACTTTCTGTAACGTTCAGATTTTTCTTGCCTATAAAAACCAACCCCATTCACAGTTTTTAGACATCCTTACACACACAAAACTTTCTGAGTTGAATACTCTCTTCACACTTTCTTTCTTAGATCATTTAGATTAGTTTTTCTTTTGTTCAAGAGTGATCCAATCATCCTCAAAGTGATCCTCTTCATTCCTCTTCACTAGCAAGAGAAGAACACAAGTATTCAAGTTGATACAAGGTGTTATCATTCCTCTTCATTATCAAGAGAAGAACACAAGTATCCAAGTTGATACAAGGTGTTATCATTCCTCTTCACTAGCAAGAGAAGAACTCAAGTATTCAAGAGGATACAAGAGTTGTAGTTGTTAGGTTTTTGTAACACTTGTTACATCCTTGTTGTATCTTAGCATACATCAAGATTATCTTTCTTTTGTGAGAGTGTGAGTGAAGATCATTGTGATCTTAAGAGATAGTGAAGATCTCTTAAAGCCATTGGGCTTGTGTGTGAGTGATCAAAGGATCTAGAGTAGTTAGATTAAATAGAGTGAAGTGAGAGTTGATCTTTGTGATCGTGTTGAGATCGTGGTGATCTCTTGTAGCCATTGGGCTTGTGTGATTGGTCACGTAGACCTTGGTAGATTGGTGCTAGCTAAGATTAGCACTCGACATTTAGCTTAGTGTCGGTAATAGGATAAGCGACGTGTACGGTTTTCTCCGCCTGAAGGGAGGTTGTTGACATAGTGCTTGAAACTCTCGAGTGTGGTACTCGGGGAGTAGAGTAGGGCGAAGAAGAGCTTCGTAGCCGAACCACTATAAATCCTTTGTCTCGGTTTGATCTTTCCAACTCTACTCTTTACTTTCATTATTTAGCATTAGTTAGTTTAGTGTGTAGTTCATATTGGTGTTGATTGATTACACATAGAGTTCGAATCAAAGTTTCCAATAGCCAACTTTTAAAACAAGATTTTTAAAAGAACTTAAAACCGGTAAACTATTCAACCCTCCCCCCTTCTAGTTTCCCACAATTGGTATCAGGAGCCACGTCAGTCAAGATTTTAAAGTATATTGTATTTTAAAACTTGAATCGATCAATGGATTCGAACAAATATCTAGAAGGGCAATCTATGCAAAGACCACCACTTTTCGAAACCGATTGTTTTATATATTGGAAAACAAGATTCGAAAACATATGTAAAATCAAAAGACATTGATCTTTGGCATGTTATTACTGAGGGTGACTTTCAACCTATTCAAATGAATCCGGAAACTAAAAAGGATGAAATAGTTTCTTATGATAAACAAAGTGATGAACTTAAAAGAAAATTAGCAAAAAATAATGAGGCTAAAATGATGATTTATAACGCTTTGCCTAAAAAGGAATTTGAAAGAATTTTTATGTGTAATACGGCAAAAGATATTTGGAAAACGTTGCTAGTCACTCACCAAGGTAATAACCAAGTCAAAGAGAACAAGATAGATCTTCTTGTTCAACAATATGAACAATTTTCCATTTCGGAAGATGAGTCAATAGATAACGCTTTTGCTAGATTTAATACTATTATCACTAGTCTTAAAGCTCTTGATGAAGGTTACTCTAGCAAGAATTATGTTAGGAAGTTTCTTATGGCTCTACATCCTAAATAGAGAGCAAAGGTCACCGCCATAGAAGAGTCAAAGGACTTGGCGACCTTGTCACTCGATGAACTTATAGGAAACTTGAAAGTTCACGAGATGATAATCAAGAAGGACGCCGACATAATCAAAGGCAAAAGCGAGAGAGTTAGATCTCTAGCATTGAAAACCAAGAAGGAGTCTAGTGATGAGGAATGTTCGAGTTCCGATAGTGAAGATGAGGAATATGCATTAGCGGTTATGGACTTTAAAAAGTTCTTTAGGAGAAGAGGTAGGTTCGTTAGGCAACCTCGTGATGAGAAGAAGACATCACAAAAGAACCATGTTGAAAAGAAAGGGACAAGTGATAGGAAATGCTTTAGGTGCGGAGATCCTAATCACCTCATAGGAGAGTGTCCCAAACCACCGAAATTCAACAACCAACGAGCTCTCATAGGAGGCTCCTGGAGTGACAGCGGTGATGATGAAGAAAAGAAGCCCAAGGACGAAACATGCCTAATGGCTCACACTTCTAATGAGATATGCTTGGGAATTGACTTGGAGCCTGACGAATGGGTCAAGGATAGTGGATGCACTAACCATATGACGGGTAACCGAAGTTTATTCTCATCATACAAGGCATACAATGGAGGTAATGTCACTTTCGGTAGCAAACTTAAGGGAAACATTATAGGCAAAGGTACGATCACTCAAAACTCCCTCACTATTAGAAATGTTGAGCATGTAGATAACTTAGGATTTAATTTGCTTAGTATTAGTCAAATGGTAGATAATAAGTGTAGAGTTATATTCTCTGAAGAGGGTAGTGAGATCATTAAGGATGGTAAAACCATAGGCAAAGGAGTTAGGAGAAATGGCTTATTTGTTATGAAAATAGGAAATAAGCCTCAGGATAGGATATGCTTAGCAACCATAGATGATAACTCTACTCTATGGCATAGAAGATTAGGTCATGCCAATATGCGATTGATACAATCATTGGCATCAAAGGAATTAGTTAGAAATCTACCTAAGATTAAGTTTGACAAACACTTTTGTGACGCTTGTAAAGTTGGAAAACAAGCACATTCTAGTCACAAAGCTAAGAATATGGTCTCGACCTCTAGATGCCTAGAACTCCTTCACATGGACTTATTCGGTCCATTCGCCGTACGGAGCTACGGAGGAAATCACTACACCTTAGTAATAGTTGATGACTATTCTAGGTATACTTGGACTAGATTTCTTAAGAATAAGACACAAGCTTTTGAAGAATTTGAAATCTTTAGTAAGAAAGTCCAAAACCAACTAGGATGTACAATAATTTCTATTAGGACGGATCATGGTCGAGAATTTGATAATGAAGTGCAATTTGGAGTATATTGTGATGCTAATGGTATTACTCACAATTTCTCGGCTCCACGCACTCCACAATCAAATGGGGTAGTCGAGCGGAAAAATCGTACTCTACAAGAAATGAGTAGAACGATGTTGAATGAACAATCAATTCCGCAAAAGTTTTGGTGTAATGCGGTGGACACCTCAACTTATATTCTTAATAGGATTCTAATTAGACCTATCTTAGGAAAAACCCCATATGAAATCATGAAAGGTAGAAAACCTACTCTTGATTATTTTAGAGTGTTTGGAAGCAAGTACTTCGTACTAAACACTAAAGATTACCTCACCAAGTTTGACCCAAAGTCTTACGAAGGTATCTTACTAGGTTACTCCCAAAATAGTAAAGCCTATGTTGTCCTAAATAGAGAAACCATGAAAGTCGAAGAATCACTCAACGTGACCTTCGATGAAAGTCCTCCACAAACTAAGACATCACCCTTAGTGGATGATGACTTAGATGAGGATGAAGCCATTAAGGTTAATGGCAAGAAAACCCTAGGAGATGACATTGAGGATGAAGTAGTTGAAGTTGACTAAATTGTCAACATTAAGGAATCCAAAAACCATCCTATTGAAAATGTCATAGGTAATCTAAACCAAAGAACCATTAGGTCACAAGCACAAAACAAAAGTAATTTCTTTTGTTTCATATCAACCGTAGAACCTAAGAATGTAGGTGAAGCGATTAAGGATGAAAGTTGGATACTTGCCATGCAAGAAGAACTTAATCAATTCACCGTAAACCAAGTTTGGGATTTAGTACCTCTTCCTAAAAATCAAACAATCATAGGAACTAAGTGGGTGTTTAGGAATAAACTCGACGAAAATGGCGTCGTAGTTAGGAATAAGGCAAGGTTGGTAGCAAAAGGCTATAACCAACAAGAGGGAATAGATTATGATGAAACCTATGCACCCGTAGCTAGATTAGAATCAATTAGAATACTCCTTGCCTATGCTTGTGCCTTAGACTTTAAACTATACCAAATGGACGTGAAGAGTGCGTTCCTTAATGGTTATATCAACGAGGAGGTGTATGTTGCACAACCTCCGAGATTCGTTGATTTCAAATATCCGAATCATGTTTACAAGCTCAAGAAAGCACTCTATGGTCTTAAACAAGCTCCTAAAGCTTGGTATGATAGACTGAAAGCTTTCTTGTTTGAACATGAATATACCATGGGAAAGGTTGATAACACACTCTTCCCAAAGAAAAGAGATTCACATCTCATCATTGTTCAAATATATGTCGATGACATTATATTCGGATCAACTTGTCCAGAGATGTGCAATGATTTCTCTAAGATCATGCATGACGAGTTTGAGATGAGCATGATGGGTGAATTAAATTTCTTCCTTGGTCTACAAATTAAACAAATGGAAGATGGTATCTTCTTTAATCAAGCTAAGTATAGTAAAGAGATGCTTAAGAAGTTTAGTTTAGAAGAGTCTAAGCCCATGAAAACTCCCATGTCCACGGAAATAAAACTCACGAAAGATGAAGAAGGTGAGTCCGTGGATAGCACTAAGTATAGAGGTATGATAGGAAGTTTACTATACCTCAAGGCAAGTAGGCCCGACATCATGTTTAGTGTATGCCTTTGTGCTCGCTTCCAAGAGGATCCCAAAACATCTCACCTCGACCGGTGTAGAAACTGTTGTCTATGCCGACTCTGATCATGCGGGAGATTATGTGGATCGAAAGAGTACGAGTGGCGTTTGTACCTTCATGGGTTGTTGCTTAACTTCTTGGTTCTCCAAGAAACAAACGGCTCTTGCTATCTCCACAACCGAAGCCGAGTACGTAAGCGCCGGAAAGGCATGTCAACAAGCACTATGGATGAAACAAGCCCTTATAGACTATGACATCCATTTAGATGACGTCCCCATTATGTGCCGTACTAAACATATCGAAATTCGCCACCACTTCCTTCGTGATAATGTTCAGAAAGGAAATATTTCTATTGAGAAAGTTCCTTCTCAGGACAATATCGCAGACATCCTTACCAAACCTCTCAAACGAGAATCCTTCAACTACCTTCGTCTAGGTCTAGGAATGATGGAACATGTTCCATAAACCTCATGACTCTTGAAGTCATCTCGTGTGTCTCGTTAAGTCTAGTTTAGGTTCCCTAGTCAAAGGAATTTATTAGGTATAAATTCTTTCCTCGTGTCATAGAGTCTCACTAAAACAGCGAGACTTATTCGTCAAACATCAAAATGGGACAGAAAACCATCCCTGCAGATACATGGCTCCACTAAATGTGGCACGGCATCGTTAAATTTAACGGTATCGTGGAACCGTGCATCTGGAACATTCCGTATTTCAGTTCCCTTTTCCACACCACTCATTCCAAACCCTCATAACCTCAGCAACTGCTGTCATAACTTAACCTCACACCTAAAACTTAATTACACCCCTTCAAGATCATATTCAAGACATTGAGTTTCAAGATCCTCAATCATTCTCACCCTTTTCAACAAAAATTGTAAGTCATCTTACTCCAATTTTTCTTAATTTTGGGTCTAGGGTTTATGCATTGATGAAAATTGAATTGGGGTTCTTCAATTTTTTCTAGGAAATTTTCAATTAGAAGTCATCAACATCAAAACATTTCAAAATCTTTGGTACCAAAACATTGAGGTTACCAAAACACCCCAATTCCATCATTTTCAAAATCTCACGAAACTAGGACCATGAAATTGTTCTTTTCATGCATTGTTGATGCAAACTAAAAACTCTTTCTCATGCATACAAGATCTCACAAATCATGATCGAACTATATAATCAATATGTATTCTTCGACTTATTTGCTTGAGCAAAAGTAAAATTAGGAGTGTTTAGGTAATCTCATTATTTTCTTTTGAGTCGAGATTGCCGCACCTCCACATAGTTTGCATATAGGCACACACTAGGCATGTGCATATAATGCAACTATTCTTCATACTAATTTTTCTTAAAAACACTTTTATAGGAAACAAAAATGTCTCATGAATATGATTTTGATCATCTCCTAACTGACACCTACACACCCCAAATATCACAAGAACCCACAACTCCTGGTAACCACATTCGTGCCTATGTCAATCTTGAAACCCGTCGGTTTCATGAAGGTCATGTCGTTAATCCATCCCTTGTTTACCATCGGGACATCAACACTTCTTTTAGAGCTATAGGATTCGATTGCTTACTCCACATAAACGAGCACATTTGTCCTCGCTTTATGTTGGAATTCTTCCGACAAGTTGAACTCGTACGTAACGAGGATCAATCCTTGTCTCTTTGGTTTTGGGTCAGAAATTTCAAATTTGTCCTAACCCTTGAGTAATTTGCTCAAATCCTTCAAATCCTCAATCATGGGCAATGTGCCTATACTGAGGATTGGTGTCTTGAGTCCCTCTTCAACTATCGTGAAGAGAATAGTCCATGTTGTTCCTACATACCCTCTCCCACCGAACGAACCAAAATCATCCATACTCATAAGTACTCCTCTTATCCTAATCCAATGAAAATTCGTTTGGAAGAGGTGCGTCATGAACTACTTTCTTGGGCAGTCATCCTGCGAGAAAATGTTCTAAGTCTAACAGGAAATCGTGAGTAACTCCCGGCGTGTTGTGCTCATATGATCTACTGTCTCCTTACCCAACAACCATACAATCTCGCTTACTTCTTTGCTAAGCGAATTGTAAATCTCAAGGGTAACAAGAATAAATTGATACCCTATGGGATGTTCCTAACCCGCCTCTATCACCACTTCATGAACCTACACCCTTACCTTCATGGTCCTCAATACTCACTTTTCACACCAGTCATGAAACCCATAACCGAGTCATACGTGTCAACCATTCTCATTTCTGAATCCTCCACCCACTATGCACCCTTTGATGATCCAAATCATGAGAATGAGATAAATGCTCAAGATGGGAGTATAACAAGAATGGGAGAACGCTCAAGTCATAAGTAGTTATGAAGAGATTTATATCTCCTACTAGGGCTTATTCTTAATAGACTATATTAGGAATTAATACTCTAATTATCTTGCATGCTTAGTACTAAATCTATCACCATGCATGAATGATCTATGTGATATTTGGATGTTAGTTTATCTTGTCCTTTATGCTTGCATGCTTATGATTATCTTGGAAAATTGCTTGATAATCTTTATGTGCTAGATGTAGCATTGTAGGGGACATATTAGGAAAACAAATACTTAGTGAGTTGAGGCACTATCATTTCCAGGAACTAGTTCCCCTAGAAAACATCCCCCTAGCTGCCCAGAACTAGCCTCAACAGATATTTTCGTGAAAATAGTATCACGGTACCACTAAATAGAGACGGTACCATTAAATTTAACGGTACCATGGGTCATTTAGAGGAACCGTGTCCCTGTTTGAGGGAATTTTCCTGTTCCTCCTAGAATCCCTGCAACCCTAACCTCAAACCTGCAAATTTTGCAACCTCACACACACCCTAAGATCCCCTTGCTACACCATAGGACACTCCCATCAACTTTAATTCAAATTTCACCTAACTTGCCTATTTAAGGCCTCACCCTTGCAAGCTTATCTTGCACTTCACCTTCAACCTCCCATCACACAAACACCATGTCTTCCACACAAGGATACACCTCTCACATCTCCAAGAAACCTAGGATAACCGTGAAACCACCCTCAAAACCACTCTTTGTGGATCTCACAAAAGATGATGAAGCTATGACACCACCTTCCCAAGCCACTCCTTACTCACCATCACCACCTAATGCACCCTCTAAAACATCCTCTTCCTACACAACATCTTCATCATCCTTCAACACAACATCATCCATGGAGTACACACTATCCCCCCTAACTTCATTGGACTATGCCATGCCAACTCCATCCCCAACAAACTCACCACCACCACCTTCTCCTATCATGGCACAACCCATCCAATCCCATCCCTTTGATTTACATAGGGCTAATTGCCTATGTTGTCTCCATAACCGTAATCTCATCTTCTTAAGAGACGAGATTCATTTCATGTTCTCTTTTATAGAACATCTCTTAACACCACCACCACCCCAAATGATGCCACAATCTCCACCACCTCCTAACCCAAACAACTAAACATGCCTTTGTTTAGTGTTTCAACAATAACTCTTTAGGACCCCTCTTGGAAATGAAGCTTGCCTCTAGTCATTAGGGATTTATGCTTGTTATTGTTTGTCTTTTTATGCTCATCATGAAGTTATACCTATGTATGACACTTATCTTATCTTTATGAATGAATGAACTTTCATGATGTTTGCTTCCTTTTATTTTTATGATTGGCTACTTAGTCACTCATTTTATGGTGGGATATTTGTCTTAAGTGCTACATTTTAGATATTGTATATGTGCTATATAACCTTGTTTTGTAGCATACACCATTGCTCGATTCCTTGGTATTCTCCAAATGAGGAGGAGTATAAATCAAGGGGGAGCTTTAGTCACCTTTTTGATTAGACAAAAAGGGGGAGAAATGGGAGTAAACTCATTAAAAACTTGTTAAAACTAATTTTAACTTAAAATGAGTTTATATTTTGTCATCATCAAAAAGGGGGAGATTGTTGATGCAAATAATGTTCTAAAAACGTTATTTATATCTTTCGATTACTTCACGTTTTGAGGATGACAAAATGTGAAATCACGTTACGTTAAAATTAACGTAAACAAGTTTTTAATCGGAAGATCCCGTTTCTACGCAAATCACTCTAGAACAAATTTACAACTTGACAAATAATCAAAGAATTGAATTTGTGTTTTGAGACTTCACATTTTAATGGGACAAAACATTTTTTCAAAAATACATATGACAAATTATTTTTGAATTATTAAGAAATGTTTTAATGGAAAAATATGTTTGAAAATCACAAAAGCTATTTTTCCCCCCAAAATCAGCTCCAACCTTCCCCAAATAAGTTTTCACCAGAAAAGACAAAATTTGAAGCGTCCTAGTCTAGGACGGCTCCACGGTTCCACTAAATTTAGTGGAGCCGTGGCATGTTTAGTGGAGCCGTCCGTACAAAACTTTCTGTAACGTTCAGATTTTTCTTGCCTATAAAAACCAACCCTATTTACAGTTTTTAGACATCCTTACACACACAAAACTTTCTGAGTTGAATACTCTCTTCACACTTTCTTTCTTAGATCATTTAGATTAGTTTTTCTTTTGTTCAAGAGTGATCCAATCATCCTCAAAGTGATCCTCTTCATTCCTCTTCACTAGCAAGAGAAGAACACAAGTATCCAAGTTGATACAAGGTGTTATCATTCCTCTTCATTATCAAGAGAAGAACACAAGTATCCAAGTTGATACAAGGTGTTATCATTCCTCTTCACTAGCAAGAGAAGAACTCAAGTATTCAAGAGGATACAAGAGTTGTAGTTGTTAGGTTTTTGTAACACTTGTTACATCCTTGTTGTATCTTAGCATACATAGAGATTATCTTTCTTTTGTGAGAGTGTGAGTGAAGATCATTGTGATCTTAAGAGATAGTGAAGATCTCTTAAAGCCATTGGGCTTGTGTGTGAGTGATCAAAGGATCTAGAGTAGTTAGATTAAATAGAGTGAAGTGAGAGTTGATCTTTGTGATCGTGTTGAGATCGTGGTGATCTCTTGTAGCCATTGGGCTTGTGTGATTGGTCACGTGGACCTTGGTAGATTGGTGCTAGCTAAGATTAGCACTTGACATTTAGCTTAGTGTCGGTAATAGGATAAGCGACGTGTACGGTTTTCTCCGCCTGAAGGGAGGTTGTTGACATAGTGCTTGAAACTCTCGAGTGTGGTACTCGGGGAGTGGAGTAGGGCGAAGAAGAGCTTCGTAGCCGAACCACTATAAATCCTTTGTCTCGGTTTGATCTTTCCAACTCTACTCTTTACTTTCATTATTTAGCATTAGTTAGTTTAGTGTGTAGTTCATATTGGTGTTGATTGATTACACATAGAGTTCGAATCAAAGTTTCCAATAGCCAACTTTTAAAACAAGATTTTTAAAAGAACTTAAAACCGGTAAACTATTCAACCCCCCCCCTTCTAGTTTCCCACAATAGACAAGCATTGATGTGATCTCGATTTCCTACCGTGCTAATGACGTTGGCTCTCAAAACTTCTTCTAACTTCCTAAACTCGGGCTTGAGTTCATTTAGCTCCATAGCAAATGGATCTCTATCTACTTGCTTACCTCGATGTACCCTAGTTGGGTTATTCCTAGGTAAGAAAAGATGTTCCCTAATGGTTTCTTTGTTGGTCAAAGGAGTGGTATATGGTGCCGTTCTTTGAAGGTTTGATTCAAGAATAGTCAAAGACCATTTATCGGAGTAGACACATGTTCCATAATTTGGAACTCCTAAGACCTCACCAAATTGGTCTAGGGGAATATTGAACAAGGTTCCATTGACACTAAAGTGAATGCTCATAATACCATTGTCACTTGAACTAAGACCTATGGTGGCATAGAGCTCAAGAATGAACCTAGGTACTAGAGGCTCATAAATATCTAGGAGACTATCAAAATGAATTGCGGCTAATTGCTCGCGGAGATTGGCATCTTCATAGAATGAGGGATCTACTACCCTACCCTCATGGACGTAATGTTTTTCTAGTGCCTTAAAGATGTTGACTTGGGCATCGGTTAGACCCTTGGTTTTGTGATGTTTGGGAAGGTAATCGAGAGTCTTTTTGTGATCGTAATTGGTTGCGGGAGGCATAGTTATCCTAGACACGAAAAATATATATAGTTTAGTTAAAATTATCAAAAGTATATATATATGTCTAGTGTGTGCCTACATGGGGACAATGTGGAGGTGCGGTTATCTCGACTCCTTTTGATGCATGAAAATTTATGTTTATGCAAGTTTTATGATAAAACGAGAGATAACCCAAACGCTCCTACTTCAATGTAGCTATGATTGAATGTACCCGAAAATACATATTAATTATGTATTCCCTTTAGCATTCAAGAGACATTATGCAAGTGATGCTCAAAACATAACGTTTTTTGTATTTGTATGAACAATGTCCAAAAACCATTTTTCCTAGTCGTGAGAAGATTTTAGCAAAAATTTCTCGTGGGGTTTTTGATGAATAATGACAATGTACTACAAGATGCAATTCCTAACTATGAAAAACATGATTTGTTATGTAATTTAGTAAATATGCTCCATGATTTTTCAAGAATTATGCATAACCCCAAGTTTTGGTTTTGTGCATGAAATAGAAATCCTAGACGCAGATCAGGAATGCAAACATGTTAAGGATACTTACAGTGATGATTTGAGCACAATTTGGTTGAGAAAGATGGCCTAATTTGTGAGTTTGGTGAATTATTGGTCGTATTTCCAGTGGGTGATATATTTTGGAGTGAATGATGAATAGTACAAGAGTTTATTTAATATAAAAACCTGGTCATCATGTGACGGATCCGGCGGATCCCAAACAAGGGTTCCGCCCTTGTTGTCGTTTGGATTCGCAGGATCAGAACACAAGGTTTGGCTTTTGCCATGTTTTGGTTAATCTAAGGTTTGAGCTAATGTCTAATCTACTCACTAGGTTCCATTAATCCTAAGCCAAGTCTAAGATAATTGAAAGGTTCTCTCTTGAGAGGTTTTGTGAGGATGTCGGCAATGTTGTCCTCTGAGGAAACTTTCTCAATTGAGATGTTTCCCTTCTGAACATTGTCACGAAGGAAGTGATGACATATCTCTATGTGTTTGGTTCTAGCGTGTTGGACTAGGTTTTTGCTAAGATCGATAGCTCCTTTGTTGTCACAAAGAATGGGGATGTCGTTGAGTACAATTTCGTAGTCGACGAGAGCTTGTTTCATCCATAGTGCTTGTTGGCAAGCTTTGCCTGCTGACACGTACTCGGCTTCAGTTGTTGATATGGCGAGAGCTGTTTGTTTCTTAGCAAACCATGAGGTGAGACAATGTCCTACAAAAGTACAAATACCGCTAGCACTTTTCCTATCAACATAGTCACCGGCATGATCTGAGTCAGCATACACTATGGTTTCTAAACCTGTCCCTTTGGGATACCATAATCCTAAATGTGTGGTGCCTTTTATGTACCTAAATATCCGTTTAACGGCTTCATGATGGGATGTTTGGGGATCTTCTTGAAAGCGTGCACATAGACAAACACTAAACATGATGTCCGGTCTACTAGCCATTAGGTAGAGTAAACTACCAATCATCCCTCTGTATTTAGTGCTATCTACGGATTCACTTTCTTCATCCTTGGTTTGTTTGGTTTCGGAAGACATTGGTGTTTTCATGGGTTTTGAATCTTCAAGACCAAACTTCTTAAGCATATCCTTGATATACTTAGATTGGTTGAAGAATATCCCATCTTCTAATTGTTTTATTTGGAGACCTAAGAAAAAGTTTAGTTCCCCCATCATACTCATTTCAAACTCGTCATGCATGATTTTTGAGAAATCGTCGCATAACTCTTGACAAGTTGAACCGAATATAATGTCATCCACATATATCTGGACGATGATAATATGTGATCCCTTTTTCTTGGTGAAGAGAGTATTGTCTACTAGGCCCATGGTATACTTATGTTCAACTAGGAAGGTCTTAAGTCGATCATACCAAGCTTTTGGTGCTTGCTTAAGTCTGTATAATGCTTTCTTAAGTTTGTAGACATGATTAGGTTTTTCAAAATCGGCAAAGCCGGGAGGTTGTGCTACATATACTTCTTCATTTATGAAACCATTTAGAAATGCACTTTTGACATCCATTTGAAATAGTTTAAAATCATATGCACATGCATATGCAAGTAATATCCTAATTGACTCAAGTCTAGCTACGGGTGCAAAAGTCTCATCATAATCTGTACCCTCTTGTTGGTTATAACCTTGGGCTACTAACCTAGCTTTGTTTCTAGACACAATGCCATTTTCATCCATTTTATTTATAAAAACCCATTTTGTACCTATTATGGTTTGATTTTTAGGTTGTGGAACTAATGTCCAAACGTCATTCCTAACAAATTGATTTAATTCTTCTTGCATCGCAATAACCCAAAATTCATCTTTTATGGCTTCATTGACATTTTTAGGTTCTATTGTTGAAACAAAACAAAAGAAATTACTTTCATTTTGAGCTTTATACCTTAATGTTCCTTCGTTGAGTTTTCCTATGACGTTTTCTAATGGATGACTTTTTGTTTCTTTGATGTTGACTAAATCTCTTTTTACTGGTTCATCTTCTTTATCATTTTCAACATTTTCCTGATTTTCAACCATTTGGTTTTCAGCTAAGTCATCATCTACCAAAGGTGATGTCTTAGAGGGAGGTGGACTTTCATCGAATGTTACATTCAATGATTCCTCGACTCTTGAGGTTTCTTTGTTCAAAACTATGTATACTTTACTAGTTTGTGAGTATCCTAGAAATACACCTTCATACGACTTTGGGTCGAATTTGGTGAGATAATCCTTTGTGTTTAAAATGAAGCACTTGCTTCCAAACACTCTAAAGTATCCTAAAGTAGGCTTTTTGACTCTTTATAACTCATATGGAGTCTTTCCCAAGAATGGTCTAATTAGAACTCGGTTTAGAATATATGTAGATGTATCTACAGCGTGACACCAAAACTTTTGAGGTATGTTTTATTCATTTAACATGGTTCTACTCATTTCTTGAATTGTCCTATTTTTGCGTTCTACCACACCGTTAGATTGAGGGGTTCGAGGAGCCGAGAAATTATGAGTTATGCCATTGGCATCACAAAAAGCTCCGAATTGGAATTCGTTGTCGAATTCACGACCATGGTCAGTTCTAATTGATACTATATTACTTCCTATTTGATTTTGAATTTTCTTACTTAAGATTTCAAATTTATCAAATGCTTCGTTTTTAGTTTTTAGAAACTTAGTCCATGTATACCTAGAGTAGTCATCTACTATTACCAAAGTATAGAAGTTTCCCCAATAACTTTGTATAGCGGATGGACCAAACAAATCCATATGTAATAATTCTAGACACCTAGATGTAGACACCATATTTTTAGCCTTATGGCTATTATGAACTTGTTTTCCTATTTTGCAAGCATCACAAAAGTGTTGGTCATATTTCAACTTGGGCAGGTTCCTAACGAGTTCCTTAGATGATAAGGATTGAATTAACCTCATATTGGCATGACCTAAACGTCGATGCCATAGAGTTGAGTTTTCGTCCAAGGAGGTAAGACAAAGCTTGTCTTTAGGTGTTTTGTCGAGTTTCATAACATAAACGTTATTCTTCAAAATACCTTTTCCTACAGTTATGCCATCCTTAAGTATTTTACTTCCATTTTCACTGAAAAAGGACGTTATACTTTTTGCGGCATAATTGACTAATACTAAGCAAGTTAAATCCTAAGTTATCTACATGAGCAACATCATCAATAGTGAGAGAGTCATGAGAAATCGTACCTTTTCCGATGATTTTACTTTTAAGCTTGCTACCAAATGTGACATTACCTCCGTCATACACTTGGTAGTCTGAGAAGAGACTTTTGTTTCCCGTCATGTGCCTTGAGCACCCACTATCTTTGATCCATTCATCAGGTTCTAGTTCAACATTTAAGCACACCTCTTCTGTGTCGTGAGCCATGAGAGCAATTTCGTCGTTCTTAGGCTCTTCATCATCCCCTTCACTATCACTCCAAGCTCCACTGACAAAGGCTCTTTGAGACTTGTTCTTCGGAGGCTTTGGACATTCACCTATCAAGTGACTAGAGTCTCCACACCTATAACACTTCATATCTATCTTTCCTTTTCTATCATCACGGTCTTTTTGAGAGGATTTCTTTTCTTCACGAGGTGGTCTAACGAACTTTCCTCGTCTCCTGAAGAATTTTCTTGAAATCTCTTACCGCCATGGCATATTCTTCATCTTCACTACTAGAACAAGCCTCTTCATCACTTGACTCTACTCTAGCTTTCAAGGCAATGGACTTCATTTTCTCCTTCTTGCCTTTAACTATTTCTGAGTCTTTTTCCATCACCATTTCGTGAACTTTCAGGTTTCCTATGAGCTCATCCAGTGTCATACTTGAAAGATCCTTAGATTCTTCAATAGCTGTCACCTTTGCTCTCCACTTCGGGTGGAGTGCTCTTAGAAATTTCCTGACAAAATTCTTACTAGAAAAAGATTCATCAAGTGCTTTAAGAGATGTAATGATAGTATTAAACCTAGAAAAAGCACTATCAATGGTCTCATCTTCAGAGATAACAAATTGTTCATATTGTTGAACAAGAAGATCAATTTTGTTATCTTTGACTTGTGAGTTACCTTGATGAGTGATGATTAGTGATTACCAAATATCTTTAGCCGTTTTACACATAAAAACTCTTTCATATTCCTTTTAAGGTAAGGCATTGTAAAGCATCATTTTGGCTTCATTATTTTTGGCAATCAACCTCTTTTGTTCATCACTATGACGAATAAAAGAGTTACCTATATCCCGACCACCTGAAATGTCACTACTTATGGGTTTGTAATCACCCTCTACAATAATATACCACAGATCTATGTCCTTTGACTTCACATATGTCTCAAATCGATTTTTCCAATATATGAAACAATTTGGTTCAAATAGTGGTGGTCTTTGCATAGATTTCCCTTCTTTAAAGTTTTCAAAATCCATTAATCGTTTCAAGTTTTTAAAATACAATATATTTTGAAAATCTTGAGTAACACCGCTCTGGTACCAATTGTGGAAAACTAGAAGGGGGGTTGAATAGTTTTACCGTTTAAAATTAATTCGCTTTGTTACTTATCGTGATTTCAAAGTCAAGTAAACAATCAAGCACACAAACAAGTGATATAAGTAAATAAGTAAAGAGAGGAAAGATCAAACCACACAACACAGTCGTTTATAGTGGTTCGGCTACAAGGACTCTCTTCCTTGCCCTACTCCACTCCTCGAGCCTCTAACTCGAGAGTTTATCTTCACTAAGAAACAAGCTCCCTTCTAGGCGGAGAAAACCTTTACACGTCGCTTAATCTTTTTCCGGTACTAAGCTAAACACCGAGTTCTTTACAAGGGTACAACCACTCCCGTTCACTCTATGTGTTTTGAGGACTAAAACACTAACCGGACTCTACTGTATGAATGATACTAACTATGATGTGTGACTAATACAAGAACACACAGACTCTATGTTAGAAGGAAGATAACAGACTGTTACTCCTTATATGTTGAGATCTTCTTTGCTACAAAAGGAAAGATCTATAAAATGTTAGTAAGCTAAGGGTTAGTGATATGCAAATGAATGAGTATGTATTTTAAGCTGTATGAGTGATGAAATGGCCAACTGATCAGCTTGCTATTTATAGGCAAAGACGATTAACAGGCGGCGGATCCGGCAGATCCCCAAAATTGGATCCGTCCGTGTACCACTTTGGATCCGCCGTGTCAGGCCAGCTAAGAGATCTTCAAATCTTTCCAAATCTTGCCATATCTTTCCATATCTTCAAATGTCAACTCTTTGGCTTGAAGATCTAAACAAAATATCACAAAATCTTACCAAGATTGTGTACATGATGCATGCCATGATGTCATCCTAATATTTAACTAATAAAGTTTCCATTTTAAGAAATAAACATGTATACTTGTATATGTCATTTCTAGAAAACTTTGTGATGTGAAAATGTATTTGTAAAATGCTTATCACTATAAATGTAAAAGACTTAATCTTATTTATGCTTTTGCTTAAAGATAAACTTTGTATTTGTCATTAACAAAACTAAGCAAAGATCGTAAAATATAAATAACGTTTTTAGGACGATATTTGTATTAACATAACAGATATGGGAATCACTGAGAATTATTTCAGAATTTTTGGAGCTTAGTTGGCAGGCATGAAAAATCATAAGGATGTGATCCAGATTCACTAATATATCCTAATTAAGTGATATATGATTTGTAAGTACCTATAAACACTAAGTTTGATTAATTATGAATGTAACCCTAACTTACTAATTATGGAAACTTGCTAAATATGGAAAGTTACTAATTCGGGATTGTTACTTAATTCGGGAAACTCACTTAATTCGGAAAGTTACTAATTCGGGAAAGTTACTAAATATAGAAAGTTACTATATATGGAAAGTTACTAAATTTGGAAAGTTGCTATAAATAGCAGGAAACCCTAATATGTCAATCTGAACAACAATAAGTACTGAATCAGAAATAACTTATGAAATGGTTCTTAAATAATAAGACGATCATTAATTCATGTAGATTCGCTGAAGAAGGAGTAACTTCCGATCCATGTGTTTTCTGATATGGTTTCATTTGCGGTTTGAGGTACAGATATTCTACCTTTTCTCAGTAAAGGTTTCTCATGACTTCTCGATCTTTGACGCTGATTCAGTTACTATGATATGATCCATTTGCTATGATCCAATTGATATGATTTCGTTTGCTATCCATTTTGTTATGATATTCATTATGCTATCTCATTTGATATGAGATTCTGTTCAGTTTAATATGCTTTGTTAATTATGCTATGATTGCTTCGTTATGATTATGGATAGCTTTGCTTTGTTCTATTTTGTTCTGTTGCCCGAGCTAACTAGTCATGGAGGTACCATGACCATGTCATTGAGACACCAATGGCATGACACTTTCTGTGGAGGTGTAATTGATCCAAGGCGTTCCCTTCTGTTATGTAATATGATTATTTGTTCACGTGGCCATTTTGTATATGTATGTTCAGTCTAGTACTGGCATATGTATTCTATTTTGCAAAGAGCGTATTGATGCATCCTAGGTATATGTTTGGCGTGATTATGATGTGATTTAGTGATTGGTTTGTGCGTGCCATGCACCCCATTTCACTTCTGGTACATTGGAGTCTGCAACTCCTTGTACAGCTTATGATTTGACGGATATATGGATACGATTATGATTATGTGACTAAGCATGTGGCATGCTTTCTGAGCTCGTTGGGCATTTCCTTATGATATTATGATTTGATTCCGTTTGGTTCTGGATTTCCTTATGATACTTATGACTCACTTTTGTTTTGCATCTTATGATATATGACATTTTGTTCAGTTGATCCTTGAGTACTTATTCGTTTGACATTTGATATTTTGATCAGCTGGATCTTGTGGTTCCATTCCTCTATATTTATATATATGCTTCGATTATTTCGTTTTTGTTATATCTGTTCACTGGGCTTTTTAAGCTCAGACGCATTTCTTTTCCTGCGGCAGGTTTTAGCTTGGAAGCTGGGTTTGAGTGAAGAGTGCATAGGAGCTCTTAGTGGACTACCCTGATGATAAACACCCATTTGCTTCTGGATTAGATTTGGATTCATTTTCAGTTAGATTAGTTTGGTTTTGTATTTGGCTTTGGGACTCATTATGTTTAGATGTTTGTATTTCATTATTACCTTAGAATACCTTTGTAACTATTATGTTTATATGTCTTCCGCTTGTGTTTGTATATTCTGATTGACACCATAATGTGGCATTTTGACCCTTGTCGGGTTGGGGTGTTACAATTATGGTATCAGAGCTCAGGCTTCGACTTGTAGCACATAAGTTATGGCCTGTGAAGATTTGGATCCTTAGGTTGGCACTGTAGGAGCTCATGGAACTAGGGATGGTAAAAAAACCCGAACCCGACGGGGAAACCCGAAACCCGAACTAATTGGGGTGGGGCGGGGCATGCTAATCGGGTTACGGGGTGGGTTTAGGGGATTATTAAACGGGGATATTTTAATACGGTGGTTTGGTGTTGGGGAATTCATCGCCCCCCCCCACCGATTTAATATAACATATACATATATACTATACTTATATAGTATTTGTTGTAATTAGTAAAAAATATTACTTAATATTGTTAGTTTTTTATATATGTAAGAATCAAATTGTGATTATACAAATGTTTAGTATCATATTTAATGTTTGAATTTTTGACGGTTAATTTTCATATTTATCATATACTATCTTGAAAACTTAATAAGGATTGTTTGTAATTGATTATAATTGGTAGTTATTGCTGACGGCTCTAAAAATAACAATAAGGTGAAATGATGCGGCTTTTCAGAATTACACCCAAATAGGACATCCCCGATAGATCCCCGATTAATCGGGGCAGGTTTGGGGGACCATCACGCCCAATGGGTGCCCGTTAGATCCCCGATGGGGATCGGGGCGGTTTGGGGCAGAAACTCTGGTATCGGGTTGGGGATGGGATGGCGCCCGCCCCAAACCTGCCCCGTTGCCATCCCTACATGGAAGACTTTGAAATTTTGCCTTAGGTTTCCCCAGCAGAAACTATTAGTTGTGACCGGTGAGGATTGGGTAGATTATATGATAAGGCATTTGTTAGATATCTTTCTTCCGCACCACTCTGATTTGTGCCTCTGCTTTCAGTTAAGCCTTTATAAGATCATTCGTTCCGGAGAATTAGAAAATTTATCAGGATACGCAACATAAGTTTAGAATGCTTTGAGACTTTTGTAGTAATGCCTTACAGGTTTCACTTTCTGATGTGACCGCATTTTTTTGAAATTAGATCTCTGATTTGTTTGTCATTCGTTTAGACGCCTTTTCGTCCATTCAGAGAACTCGTATATGAATGAATCCGATGTGTTTGACACATTCTGTGGCTTCTCTTACTTTTGCTAAGCATATTAAGGCCCCCCCCCCCCCGCACTATTAGAAGTTGCTATACCTAGTTCTATCTCTATGAGAAATCTTGTGATTTTTCCGTCACGAGTATTAGAATTGTCCAGTACGTTTTGAAGATATTTGAAGATAAGTTCCGTTCTGCTAATCTGTTTCTTTTGGAAATGTTTATTCAATATTATTCTGGATATGGATTTGTTGACTGAGCATCGAGATGCTAACAACAGTCATAATAGATTTGTCATCTTTGGCGATTTGAGAAACTCAAAATTCTGAACCATGATTTCTAACCTGGTAAACAATTATGATCACTTTTGCTTTGAAAACTCGTACGTTAATCCCTCGCGGTTGTGAAGATGTTTTGATCTGGTTATGAGAATTTGTTCAGTCACGACTCAAGGTAGAATATGATTGCAATAAAGGCATGTGTATATGATGCAAGTATTATGACGCCTGGCCAACGTGATAATAATTACATCATATAACTTGAACTTATTGGAATCATAGGATGTCTTGAGAAGTACCTGAGAACAGTAAGTTGGTTGACTCAAAAACTATATCCGTATAAGAGCTACGTTTTGCCTAATTCTAAAACTCCGTATTGAACGACTTTAGTTGAAGGGAAATAATTGAAGGACCAGCTTCTAGGAAGTGGTTTTGTCTGCCCGAGAGTGTATATGTGTCGTGCTCCAGTTTGTTTGTGAAGAGGAATGATGATAGTATGAAGTTATGTATTGATTTCCGGAAGCTGAATAGTATTGTGGTTAGAACCATTATCCGTTACCTCGAATCGACGATTTGATTAATCAGCTCCAGAGTGTGAAGTTTTCCCAATGATGAATTTTAGACCTGATTATTTTAAGTTACGTATGAAGGAGCAAGATGTTCCTAGAATTGCCTTTCGTATTCGTAATGATCTTTATGAGTATTAGTGATGCCAATTGTATTGGCTACTACTCCGACTATTCCTATGGACTTGATAAATCATGTATTTCATGAATACTTGGACAAATTGTCATAGTATGTTGGTGTATTCAGAGACGAAGGAGAAACACGAGGATCATCTTCGTATTTGCGCTAAAATTTCTACGTTAGAAGAAGCTCTATGTAATATTCTTGAAGAGTAAATTTTGGTTGGGATGAAGAATGAGATGAGAATTTTGAAAAGCTGAAAAGAGAATTGTTTCTACTCAAGAAGGAGACTTAGCTATGTCCTTATGCAACACGGGAAGATTGTTGGTTATGCATCAATACAGCTACAACCGTAGAAGGTGAACTATCTGACGCATGACTTGGGAGTGATTTAACAAACATGAAGAAGCTCAGGAGCAAGATGGTAGAGTATGATCTATGTTAGAAGACTTGAAGGAAGCGGTTTGATTGAAGTACACAGTTCTACTTACTCTATTCATCTTAGTTGTACTATTATGAATAGAGATTTGAAGCAAAATTTTGATGGAATGATAGGAAGACGATTGTGACTACCTTGGTGGCGAAGTGTTTAGCGTGTCAACAGGTTAAGAGTCAGCGTCAGCGTACAAGTGGTTTTCCTTAGTTTTGGATGTTCGTATGTGGAAGTGGTATTTAACTTTCAAGAACTTTGTAACGGGATTTCTGCATACATTTAGGAAGGACAACACGAATTGAGTTGTATTGGATAGTTTGACTAGGTCTTCTCACTTGGAAGATTGGCAGAGATTTCTTTTGGCAGAAGATTATTCAAGCTACATGGCGCACCTGCAGTGATTGTGTCAGAGAATCGCGTTTTGTTTCACACATTCAGAAGAGATACAGAAGACTATGGGGATTGGACTCGGGATTTTAGTACGACTTCTCACCTTCAGACGGATGGACGGACAGAACAACTATTCAAACTTGGAAGACGTGTTGAGCGGAAAATTCGACAAGTGTTTGGCTTCGTTGTGTTTGCTCACTAAGATTGATGGAATGCAAGTGACAAGGGTTTTTCCTTTCGAAGTTTTGTATGAACGGAGATGTGGAGCACCTTTTGGTTGAATTAAGTCGGAGAGTTACTTATTGAAGGTCCGGAGTTGATTACAGTGACTAACGGATTATTTATCATTCTGGAAGAGAAATTTTGAAACTTTAGACCGGGAATTTGTGTGTTTCGTATTATGTCCCCGTACAAAAGCGTTAGATGTTTTGGCATATTAGGAAGATTTAGTTCGTGATACGTTAGAACTTAGATTCGTTCTTATTCGTACGATTATTCTACCTATTCCGTTATGCCTTCTGATACGTTTTGATATTCCAATATGTGCTTAGTTGATCGTCAATATGAATATGTTACCCATCTCTTATGAAACTCTTGATACGTTTGGTGATTTGGTATGTGCTTCTCTGATTATTAGCAAGTTCCTTAGTTCGTTCAGAATCTGGATAGAGTTAATGAAGTTTAATCGTTTAGCACTACATCCCTATTTGCCTCGTGTGTATATGTGTTACATGTATCTCTTTGTGAGATTATATCTATCATCTGCTACGTATTTGTTTTGTATTCGTTGGATTAAATTTGTTATGGTTTGTGTTCAATTCGAGAGCCTGGGGCTATCCCAGTTGTCGGGATCGACTCATGAGAAATAAAACTATTCTGTTTGTGAAGATTCTTTTGGAAGAACCTCTCCGAGCGTGAGGCTATTTAATTTCATTTCATTTCGTGATTTGATACGTTTCCGTTTGATCTTTCTACTTCAATTTCGAGGACGAAATTTTCTTTTTAGAGGGGAAGAATTATAATGCCCTAAATTTCGGATTGACTTTTTAATTATCTACTTTAATTATACCATAAGTTAAATAAATAAATTGTAATATAAATATAACGTTGGGCAAATTGGTTTTAAAAAATGTTTTGGGCTTAGTTTTCTTATTTAAACCCATACACCCCAAGCCCAACTAGAATTTGATAAACCCATTAAACCAAAAAAAAAAACAAAAATCGGTTGTTCCCCCTCCCATAAACGAAATACAGGAAAAAAAAAACCCCCTAGCCTCCATAATTATTTGTCATCAAGAACTCAAGATCAAGATTCGTGATAATCCCGCGAAGGTTTGGTATGATTAATCACCTATTTTCTTAAACACCTTTTGTTTTAAATTATTTTTTTTCATGTAACTATAATTGATGGATATGATTAGGGTTTATTAAAATTCCAGTAATTAAACATGTTTGATCATTAAAACGTAATTAGGGTTGTGTTAGATGTTTTATCTTGCGTTGGTTAGGGTTAGGGTTTTGTTTGTGATGCTGTCCAGAAATTGGGTCGGATTGATGGATGTCTAAACTGATGTTGCCAACGTGTTCTTGGGTGATTTTTGAGTCTAAACATAAGTTCAATCAGTGTACTTTCTAGAAATATAAATTTCGTGGTCATTGGAGGTCGGGAGAGTAGTCTTTTGATTTTTGGGAGATTAAGTGTCAAAGCTGAGAAATCGAGTCTGAAAATCAGTCGATGTTTTTGATTTTTAGTTTTCAAACCACAAGCAGTTAAGAGTGCTCCTTTTACTGGGATGATATCTAAGTTATGTGTGAGTTCCTGAAAAAAATTTGGATTTTTATGAGGTGTAGAAATGGGTAAGTTAAATGTAAACTTTCGGGGTGTTTCTGTAGTTCACTTTCTGGACATGTTTGGATAAATGATTTTTGGAATGGTGGTTTCACTTGGTAATAAATTCTGAGAAAATTCATGTGAACTCATAAGACATATAGGTACTTGTGTAAATTATGTAGCTTTTGGATTGGAGTATTGATATGGTCGAAAATTCGTAAAGTGAAGGCTAAAACATAATAAAATCAGATTTGATATATGTGATATATTGATATTAGAATTGGCATGTTGTTAATTGGTTGTGTTTACATAATTAATTAAATGGTTAATTGAGAATTCTTGTTGTATGAAACACTAATATAAAATGGTTAAGATGCGTATGAATTAATCATATGAATTAGGGTTTGTAAAACTGATGAATTTATGTGATTGTGATGTGTACATGTTTGTTTTATTTTGCCTTTTTAATTTGATATATGATGTATATGATTTTGGTGCTGTATAGGGGATTTAAAATGCTTGTGAAACTTAAGTCATAACTTGTTTGAACACACTTGTACAAATCGGATTCGATAACTATGAAACTATTAAGAAATTAGGGCTCGTAATTCATGATTTCATGTGTTAAATTATGTTAGTATGACTTTGTGTGTTCTTGCTTATGTTTTTATGTGAGAATGATGTGGTTATGGATATGTGATGAACTTATAACCTAGATATGATGTACATGAAAATTGTTATGAGTATGTGATTAGAATGGTGTTTGTAACTGTATAAGCTAGTTATGACTTTATGCATGTTTGCTGTCCAGATTTTTGGTCATATTGATGAAGGTGTAAATTGATGATGCTTCTGTGTTTTTGAGTGAATTTTGGGTCTAAACTTATGTATTTTTCGTCTAGTTTTTGAATATGTAAGTTATATGCTTATTTGAGGTCTAGAAGTGTGCTTTTGGATATTTACAAGATAAGTTGTCAAGTCTGAAAAATCTGGGACTGAAATTCAGTTGTAATTTTTGATTTTTAGTTTACAGACCATAAGGATTTTAGACTTCTCCTTTTACAAGGATGATTTCTGGGTGTTGTATGACTTCCACGATTTTTTGTATAATTTTTTGAATTTTTTAATAGGGTAAATACATCCAAGCTTTTGCGGTATACCTGCAGTGCACTTTCTTGACAGGTCTAGAAAGATGATTTTTAAAACAGTACTTGTGCTTGGTAATAAAATCTATAAAAATTTGTGAAAGTACTTAACTGATATGGAAATCACTGAGAATTATTTCAGAATTTTTGGAACTTAGTTGGCAGGCATGAAAAATCATAAGGATGTGATCCAGATTCACTAATATATCCTAATTAAGTGATATATGATTTGGAAGTACCTATAAACCCTAAGTTTGATTAATTATGAATGTAACCCTAACTTACTAATTATGGAAACTTTCTAAATACGGAAAGTTACTAATTCGGGAAAGTTACTTAATTCGGGAAACTCACTTAATTCGGAAAGTTACTAATTCGGGAAAGTTACTAAATATGGAAAGTTACTAAATTTGGAAATTTGCTATAAATAGCAGGAAACCCTAATATGTCAATCTGAACAAAAATAAGTACTGAATCAGAAATAACTTATGAAATGGTTCTTAAATAATAAGACGATCATTAATTCGTGTAGATTCTCTGAAGAAGGAGTAACTTCCGATCCATGTGTTTTCTGATATGGTTTCATTTGCGGTTTGAGGTATAGATATTCTACCTTTTCTCAGTAAAGGTTTCTCATGTCTTCTCGATCTTTGACTCTGATTCAGTTACTATGATATGATCCATTTGCTATGATCCAATTGATATGATCATTTGATATGATTCCGTTTGCTATCCATATTGTTATGATATTCAGTATGCTATCTCATTTGATATGAGATTCTGTTAAGTTTGATATGCTTTGTTAATTATGCTATGATTGCTTCGTTATTATTATGGATAGCTTTGCTTTGTTCTGTTTTTTTCTGTTGCCCTAGCTAACTAGTCATGGAGGTACCATGACCATGTCATTGAGGCACCAATGGCATGACACTTTCCAGGGAGGTGCGATTGATCCAAGGCGTTCCCTTCTGTTCTGTAATATGATTATTTGTGCACATGGCCATTTTGTATATGTATGTTCAGTCTAGTACTGGCATATGTATTGTGTTTTGCAGAGAGCGTATGGATGCATCCTAGATATTTTTTTGGCGTGATTATGATGTGATTTAGTGATTGGTTTATGCGTGCCATGCACCCCATTTCACTTCTGGTACATTGGAGTCTGCAGCTCCTTGTACAACTTATGATTTGACGGATATATGGATATGATTATGATTATGTGACTAAGCATGTGGCATGCTTTCTGAGCTCGTTGGGCATTTCCTTATGATATTATGATTTGATTCCGTTTGGTTCTGGATTTCCTTATGATACTTATGACTCACTTCTATTTTGCTTCTTATGATATATGACATTTTGTTCAGTTGATCCTTGAGTACTTATTCGTTTGACATTTGATATTTTAATCAGCAGGATCTTGTGGTTCCATTCCTCTATATTTATATATATGCTTCGATTATTTTGTTTTTGTTATATCTATTCACTGGGCTTTTTAAGCTCAGCCGCATTTCTTTTCCTGCGGCAGGTTTTAGGTTGGAAGCTGGGTTTGAGTGAAGAGTGCATATGAGCTCTTAGTGGACTACCTTGACGATAGACACCCATTTACTTTTGGATTAGATTTGGATTCATTTTCAGTTAGATTAGTTTGGTTCTGTATTTGGCTTTGGGACTCATTATGTTTAGATGTTAGTATTTCATTATTACCTTAGAATACCTTTGTAACTATTATGTTTATAAGTCTTCCGCTTGCGTTTGTATATTCTGATCGGCTCTCAACGGTCAACTAATATCAACCACGGATGTGGTCAAACAAAGTCAAACTATCAAGGACACAATACAATAATCCAAGGAGTATAGTTTTATCCCCGGGTCGTTTAAGTCCCAGCGAAGTGTGAAATTGTGCTTAAAACGGATTGTGATCAAGTGTTTATGAACAGAAAGGGGATTATGATTTTGCTTACACTAATGAGATAATAAAATAGCTTTAACCAAGCTATATAAACAAGAACTGGAAACCAAATTACTTAAAAACTTATAAAAACCTAAAAAACGTACGTTAAAATTTAAATAAACGTAAACGTACGAAATAAAAAGTGAGTTTTAAGAAATAAAAAGCCTACGGATATGAAATTTATATTTTTACAATCCTAATAAGAAAAGAAAATTATTGGAAAAAGAAAATTATTTATTTGACTTATTAATTAATTATTATTAATTAAAAACTATTTAATAATTATTTAAACTAATTAAAATTCTAATAAATACTAAAAGATCAAACAAAAATCTGAAAATTTTTATATAAATACTCAAAGGTAATAAAAAGATAAGAAAATTATAAAAATGAAAATTACTTAATTAAAATTTAAAAAGATAAATTCTATTAAATAGAAGCTATCACTATATTTCTATTTCGTTTGATTTTAAGTCCTAAAAATATTTTTATATTTTTCCTAGATTAAAAATGACAAAAGAAAATTATGAAAATTAGAATTATATTTTTTTGATTATTTTTCTATTTTTTATGATTTTATTACTATTAAAAACTAATTAAAATGATTAAAAATATAAAATAACTTAGGAAAATTCTGAAAAATTTAAGTTAAGTCTAGATTAATATTAAAAGGCTAGGAAAATTAAAATTACAAATTTAATAAGACCAGAGAGTAGATTTGGGCTAATAAGCAGTTGGCTTATAAGCTCAAAATAAGCTAAAAAGCAAATAAAGATTCCAAAAGTTCAGGAATGAGATAATATGATGAAATAACCACAAATTAACTAAAAAACACAAATTACAACAAGAGATTAAACAGATTACACACTAGACTGATTTGGATTCTAACACAGAAATTCAGGAAATCAGGCAAACTTTAAGGCAAGATTAAGCTAAGCAATAAGCTATGGAAACACAATATTATGGGGGCAAAATGTTCTCAGCACTACTGAGTATGCAAAAACACCAAAAGCCCTATCACAATTACTCCAATTGATGTCCAATTGAGGCAAAGATCAGCAACTCAGAACCATGGTTTGCTGATCTTTTTGACTTTTGCAGAAAAATAGAAACTTTGACTTTGGTGAGATTTGATTAGTTCTAATGGACTGAGACTGATGAATTATGATATAATGATATAAGAGTGAGCTATTTCAACAGGTTTTTAACAAGTGTGATGAGTTTCACAATCAAAATCACAACAGTTAAGCTGTTGTGATTTTAAATTGGTGATTTTGACTTTTTAACTAATAAGACCTATATGTTATGACTGATATGAACTAACACAACCTAGAGAAACATGCAGAAACAAGAATTTCAAACAATAACATGCATCAACTCAGATATGCAGCTTGATCCAAACACAACTTAGCAAGGGTGCTTCTAGGATTAGTGTTACTAAACCACAAATTACAACATGAAACTGATTTCAGACACTTGTTTATGATGATATAGGATCAAATGAACACAATTAACACAGATTTAACAACTAAAACCTATGAATCACAATTAAGCTATTTTGACTGTCTAACTAATTTACTAGAAACTAGGATTTACAAAACACAAACTACTAATTTTAATTTATATTATCACTAACCAATATCAAATAAGCAGGAAACAAGAAGATTTAAACTAAATTAAGAACTAATACAGTGAATGCCAAAAATCAAGAAATATGCTTACAACTTGAATTCAGGCCACAACTGAGAATCAATTACCAATGATCAAACACAACCTATTGCCTCCCCTGAGACTCTAAACCAGAGGCAATCCATTATTTCCCCTGCTCCTTGCTTGCATCATTACCACTGATTTGTAATTTATTAGCTATTTATGAGATTTTTTTGGTATTTTTGGTTTTTTATACTAAACTGGTTTTTAAGGTTACTAAAAGCTTGAATAAGCTTTATAGGAGCTTATATGATCCTATCAAGTCCAGAAATAACATTAATAATAACATTCACAAACATGGGATTTTTGAAATAAATTAAAAATTGCAAACACTGAGATTGAAACAAACACTTGAAATTAATGATTAGAAAAGGTTTATATTACACTGGGACAACTAAAAACAATACTTGAAAGATTAAAATTACACTGAGAAATTTAATTTAACTAAATTCGACACTAAATAACTAAAAATTACACTAGATAACTATTATACACTCTCTCCTCTGCTCTTTATAGTCTCTAACCTTCTTGTCGACATCTCTGAGTACTTCCCACCTCATCTGAGCCATTGATTTACTCAATTTCATCTCATTCGACCACTTGGCACTTTTGGCGGGAAAAATGGACTTTGGAGTTTATCTCTGATTTTGGTTAGTGGGGAGTGGGAAGATGCAATTAATGCATTTGGATGTGTTAGGTGGAGTGTTGGAGGAGGGGGATGAGGTGGATGGTGGTTTTGGGTGAGCTGGGATGGTGACTGGATGGTTTGGCGGTTTTCAGGGAAAGAGACGGGTCAAACAAAGGTTTGACCCTGGGTTTAAACTAAAAAGGTGGGCCGGGTTAAATATTTAGGTGATTGGGCTGGGTTTATTTAATAAAGGATTGGGTTGGGTGTGTTTTGGGTTTAGGATTTAGATAACAGTTAGGGTGTTGGGCTTAGGATTAGTTTAGGGTCCGGATTTGGATTTAGTTTTAGTAACAAGGACCATTCTTGTAATTCTTGGATTTTTAGGGACTGAAATTGTAATTTTCCAAAAGCATCACAAGGTACCAATTTTGCCAAGATAAATAATACAAGGGTTATAATTATTTATTTTCCATTTTAAATAACCCAGGGACCATTTTTGACATTTTTTCAAAGTTGAGGGACCTTTTTGTAATTTTTGCCCAAACAATCATTCAAGGACCAAATTTGACAATTAAGATTATTTTAGGGACCTTGAATGATAAATTCCATTTTTTTAGATTCTAGGGACTAGATTTGCCAAATTCTGAAAGTTCAGGGACTAAAATGCAAATTATGCCATTTATTGTTTGTTTATCCCTGAAACTTATAAAAAACACAGTCAGATGATATTTTTATACATTTTTAGACTTTTTAAAGTATTTTTGACTGTTTCTGTAGCTCAAAATGTGAAAGAAATGATGAGTATTTACACACTCATCAATCCCCCACACTAAACTATTGCTAGTCCCTAGCAATCTTTTATGAAGTTTTTAATGGATGTATCTCTTTACCAGAAGCCATCACCTCTGGAGTAGCCAAATGTTTCAGTTCAAGTAAGAACTATGGTACACTGATAACCATGTGATTTTGAGCAAATCACCAGCTGTCAACGGTTTTGGTTTGTCTTTACCAGAAGCCGTTTGCTTCTGGACTAGCCATTGTTTTAGTATGTGATACTTCGGCACAATGATAGCCAAATGATTTTGAGCAAACCATCAGCTTTCAACGGGTTTGATTTGTCTTTACCAGAAGCCGTTTGCTTCTGGACTAGCCAGCTCTTAGATAAATTACAACTATTATCTTTGGTGAGCTGATTACCAATTATGGTATTCCAAAGCCTTTACCACAAGCCATAATCTTGCGGGCTAGCCAACTCTTCACTAATTAAAGATATGGTGAGTCGAGAACCATACAATTTTTGGCAAATTGCAAGCCATAAACGGATTTGATACATCTTTACCCAGAGCCGTTTGCTCCGGGATTAGCCAATCCTTATGTGGGTTAGACATGGCGGACTGATAACCATTTTCTGAGTTCTAAGTGAGAAAAAAAAAATTTAAAATTTTGGCTAAAATGGGGGTGCTAGATGATACATTTGATAAAATTCGCCAGAATTTCCCCCCCACACTTAGAACTGAATATTGCCCTCAATATTCAAAGAACCGGCTGTTAAACCAACACTTAGAACGTAAAAGGGAAATACTGAATAGCCATTATTTTTATATACATATTTATTTTATTTTTATTTAATTTGCATTTAAGCCGTTAAGGCATGCAAATTCCCTCTATTTTTTTTTTTTTTTTTTTTTTTTTTTTTTTTTTTTTTTGAAACTGAAAGTACTTACATATATACAACCTGTGGGGCATTCCTCCAAACTTGGGTGGTAGAAAATAGAAAGAAGTCAGAATATATGGGTGAAAACCCATATGGTGCGGGCTAATGTTTTTGATCACCGAGTCACTAGCTTGACTCGATCCCCGCATTTATTGGTTCATGGGGAAAGTTTGAAGATCCGGGACAACCATAAATGGTATGTCCTCTCCAAAGTAGTGTTTTAATCGATGACCATTCACTTTGAAATTTGGTCCGTCATTTTGAGATAACTCAACGGTACCATATGGATAAACTTTTGTAACAGTGAATGGACCAGACCAACGGGATTTGAGTTTTCCCGAGAAAATCTTCAATCTGGAATTGAAAAGAAGGACTCGATCACCAACGTTGAAAACGCGGTTCTTGATTTTAGAGTCATGAATCTTCTTTGTCTTTTCTTTATAAATCAAAGAGTTCTCGTAAGATTGATCACGTAGTTCATTTAATTCATTCATTTGAACTTTTCGGTGATCACCCGCAGTTTGAAGATCAAAGTTTGCATGTTTCAAGGCCCAGTAGGCTTTGTGCTCTAATTCGATCGGTAGATGACATGCCTTTCCGTACACAAGCTTGTAAGGTGTACACCCGATGGGTGTTTTGTAAGCTGTACGAAAGGCCCATAGTGCATCATCCAATTTATCCGACCAGGATGCACGATTTTCTCCTACAGTCCTTTCTAAGATTCTTTTAATACCCCGATTTGAAACTTCAACTTGCCCACTTGTTTGTGGGTGATACGCAGTGGAAAGACGGTGAGTTACACCATACTTTTGCATGACTTTGTCAAATTTGTCATTGCAGAAATGCGTACCACGATCACTGATTATAGCACGTGGGGTTCCAAAACGGGCAAAAAGAGCTTTCAGAAATTTTACAACAACTCGGGCATCATTAGTGGGTAAAGCTTTTGCTTCAACCCATTTTGACAAATAGTCAACAGCCACGAGAATGTATTTGTTTCCTCGAGATGATGGAAATGGCCCCATAAAGTCAATGCCCCAGATATCAAAGATTTCACAGACTTGAATTGCATTTTGTGGCATTTCATTCCGTCGTGAAATATTTCCGTGACGCTGACAAGCTTCACAAGTTTTTATAAGATCTTGGGCATCCTTATAGATTGTGGGCCAATAAAACCCGGAATCAAACACCTTTTTGGCGGTGTAGTTTGGACTATGATGGCCCCCCGTGGGTCCAGCATGGCAAGCTTTGAGAATGTCAATAGCTTCCTGTCCGTAAACACACCGTCGGATGACTTGATCCGCACAGATTTTGAATAAGTAGGGGTCGTCCCAGAAATAATGTTTAACATCCTTGAAGAATTTATTCTTCTGTTGGGTCGACATCCCTTTCACTATGAAGTTACCCGCATGGTAATTTGCGAAGTCGGCAAACCATGGGGTAGTAGAATCTCCTCGAAAAGTAACCGCATTGAGTGTCTCGAGAGGAAATGTTTCATTTATTTCCTTTTTCTCGAAAACATCTTGGTGTGGGTTCTCTAATCGGGACAGATGATCAGCAGCTAGGTTCTCAGCTCCTTTTTTATCACGTATAATGATATCAAATTCTTGCAGAAGGAGAACCCAACGGAGCAATCTCGGCTTTGCATCTTGTTTTGCAAAGAGATATTTAAGAGCCGAGTGATCCGTATACACTACACATTTTGTCAAGATCAAATATGGCCGAAATTTCTCAAAGGCATACACCACAGCCAACAATTCTTTTTCTGTAGTGGTGTAATGAGTTTGAGCTTCAGTCATTGTTTTACTTGCGTAGTGGATAGGCTGAAAATGTTTGGCTTTTCGTTGCCCCAGGACTGCACCGATTGCAAAATCACTTGCATCACACATGAGCTCAAAGGGAAAATCCCAGTCGGGGGCAACTAGAATGGGTGCCTCAGTAAGCTTTTTCTTTAATATGTCAAAAGCTTTGATGCACTCTGGTGAGAAAATAAAAGGAGCATCTTTTTCAAGAAGATGATTCATGGGCCGGGCGATTTTAGAAAAATCTTGTATGAATCTACGATAGAAACCGGCATGACCCAGAAAACTCCTAATACCTTTGACGGTAGTGGGATGAGGTAATTTACCAATGACATCAACTTTAGCTTTGTCAACCTCAATCCCGTTCTTTGATATCTTATGGCCGAGGACAATGCCTTCTCTGACCATAAAATGACTCTTCTCCCAATTTAGACAAAGGTTGGTGTCTTTACACCTTTTCAACATGTTTTCTAAATTGGAGAGACATGCTTGGAATGAATCCCCAATGACCGAAAAGTCATCCATAAAGACCTCCATTGTTTTACCGATCATGTCGGTAAATATAGCCATCATACACCTCTGGAATGTGCCTGGAGCATTACATAAGCCGAAAGGCATACGTTTATAAGCAAAGGTTCCATAAGGGCATGTGAAGGTAGTCTTTTCTTGATCTTGTGGATCAATGGGAATTTGAAAGTAACCCGAGAAACCATCAAGGAAACAATAGTACTCGTTCCCTGCTAATCTCTCGAGCATCTGATCCATAAAAGGTAGAGGAAAATGGTCTTTGCGGGTGGCATCATTTAACTTACGATAGTCAATGCAAACACGCCACCCTGTAACCAATCGAGTTGGAATCAACTCATTTTCATCATTCGTGACAACAGTCATGCCACCTTTTTTTGGAACACAGTGAATGGGACTAACCCAAGGACTATCAGAAATGGGATAAATCAATCCTGCATCAAGAAGTTTGAGAACCTCTTGTTTGATAACATCGTGGATTTTAGGATTCACCCTTCTTTGATGTTGGACTGCTGGTTTAAAGTCATCCTCCATTAAAATCTTGTGAGTACAAAATTCAGGGTCAATACCCTTAATGTCGGAGAGTTTCCAAGCAATGGCTTGCTTGTGTGACTTTAAGACCTTTATTAGAGCAGTCTTTTCCTCATCACTTAAGTCTTTAGCAATAATGACGGGTAATTTATCATCACCCTCCAAGAATGCGTACTCAAGATGAGGCGGTAAGTCTTTGAGTTCGACCTCAGGAAATTCATCAGTTTTCTCAACTGATTTGACTTCCTCATTATGAAGTTCAACGGGAGGGAGTGGAGGAGAATTGTCCTGATTTAACAATGTCTCAAGAAGAAGAATATCTCCCTCCAGATCAATCTCAGCGTCATCAATCCCCTCTAGGAATGAATCACACTTGAGAAAATCATCGATCTCTTCCAAATTGAAATCACTTCCCTCAAACGGAGTGAGAGAAGGGGAAGAGTCGGAAATGCCAGGTAAAGAAGATGCAGTGGTATCCCCACTCACAGAATTATCAGAATAACCAAGAAACTCTTGAGAATACTCCTCTGAAACAATATCAATGACATCGATTCGGTTAACCGATTCAGAATCATAATTTGAGGAGTACCTCGAAGTTTGATCGAGGTTAAAGGTAACAGCTTCATGACCCACACGTAATGTGATTTCATGCTCAAATACATCTATGAGAGCACGGCCCGTTCTCAGGAATCCTCTTCCAAGAATGAGAGGAACCCTGGAATCAGCATCGAAATCCACAACCACAAAGTCAGCTGGAAAATGGAACTTTCCTACTTTCACAAATACGTCCTCAGCAATGCCAAGTGGACGAGATATTGAACGATCTGCAAGCTCGAGAGTCATGCAGGTAGGAGTAAGTTCAGGAAGAGAAAGTTTCTTCCATACTGATTTAGGCATCAGGTTGATGCTTGCACCAAGATCGGCCAAGGCATAGCATTCAACCATTCCTGGAAAGACACAAGGTAGTAGAAACCTTCCAGGATCTCCAAGCTTCTCGGGAAGCTTTTTCAAGATAACTGCTGAGCAGTTCTCATTTAATGGAGTCTTTGCCATTTCAAACAGCTTTTCCTTGTTGCTTAACAAGTGTTTGATTGTAGATGCAAACTTGGGCATCAGAATGATAGCGTCCGCAAAGCTTATGTCAAAGTGTAATTCTTGGAAAATTTGGAAGAATTTATCCATTTGTTGACTAGCTTTTTCGCGGAGCTTTTGCTCATTTAAACGTGATGGGTAGGGAATAGAAGTTTTGGATTTAGGGTCTTTAACCGGGGTTTCAGGATGTTCAAAGACAACTTGAGGTTTAGTCTTGGGTTTCGGGACAACTGGAGGTTGGACGTTGTTGGTACCTCCGTTATTAGTAGGAAGTACCTGGTCCTTAGTCACCTCAGGCTCACTTCCCACTACCTTGGGAGAAGAAGAAGAAGTGGTAGTGGAAACAGTGGGTCCCTTATATGAAACACCACTTCGGGTTGTGATCGCCTTAGCATCGCCCTTCGGGTTAGCGATCGTGTTGCTCGGAAGTTTTCCTGAGCCCGAAGGTTGATCATTTAAAGATTTTTTAATCTCAGAGATCTGGCTGACCAACAACCTGTTTGTGTCCTCTTGAGCTTTCATGAACTGCCTCAACAACTCATCAGATGATGGATGTTGGGCTGGAATGGCTTGATGTTGATTTGGGAAATTTTGCATTCGGTTATTTTGATTATAACCTTGATGTTGAAAATTCCCTTGATTTGGATTACCATTTCCCTGAAAATGATTTCCCTGGTTGGAATTGTTTCGATTAAAGTTTCCTTGGTGTTGGAAACCTTGATTTTGTCCAGAATTGAAATTCCCTTGGTTTTGATAACCTTGGTTCATTCGAGGTTGATTTTGGTTCCGGTTTTGCAAATTCTGGTTCTGATTAAAACCGGGTGGTCCTTGGTAGGTGCTAGCTCGGTATGGTTCCATTTGAGGACGGTATTGATTACCTCCTTGATTTGAAGTACCGGCTATAGCATTAACTTCAAAAGGACTACCATCAGTGGCAGTACAGTCGTAGTATGCGTGAGGGCCACCACAAGTAACACAGACTTCCACTTTCTTCACTTCAGCATGTGAAGGAGTTTGTGTGAAAGTGACTTTCTTTTGGCTTGAGAGAACCAAAGCTTGAATAGCATCCGTGAGTTTGTCAATCTTAGCATCGGTGCTAGAAGTACTCACGGGAGATGAAGTAGAAGGACCGGCACTAGCCTGAGAATGATATGGCTTTGTTCGTGCAGTACGGACCTTAGACTTATTTTCAATAATTGCTAAAGCTTCTTTGACAGTTCTGCTCAAAAAGTTCCCTCCTGAGGAGGCATTGAGAGAATCTTGGTCAGATTGGCTCACTCCATTATAGAAAGTGTCGATTTGCATCAACTCGGTAAAACCATGATGAGGACATTTACGAAGCAATTCTTTGTAACGATCCCACGCGTCACTAAACGATTCATCAAATCTTTGTGTAAATTTGATAATTTCATTTTTAAGACTTGTTGTTCTAGACGGTGGAAAAAATTCGTTTACAAACTTTGTAACTAAGTCCTCCCATGTCTCAATTGAACGAGGGGGTTGTTTTTCAAGCCATATCCGGGCTTGTCCCTCGAGAGAAAATGGGAATAGAAGAAGTTTGATTGAGCTAGCAGGGATGTTCTTATATTTGATGGTAGATGTAATCTTGTTAAACCATCGAATGTGAGCATGAGGATCATCCCTCTCAAAACCATAGAATTGGCTTGAGGTTACAAGATTCAGTAACCCGGTTTTGAGCTCAAAACTCTCAGCTACGATAGCTGGAACAACAATGGCATCTCCATAACCCTCAATAGGTGCCTGGAGAAGCTCATTCATTGGCAATTCTGCCATGACAACAGGATCAGTACGTTCCTCAGATACGCCTGATGGGGCAGAACGTCTACGACGCCTTCGAGGTATCTTTCCAAGCTCACGGAGAGGGCTTGATGACCTAGAAGAACGAGTGCGCATGCACTAAGACGAGTCTAAGAATCCTTTATAGTGGAGGAAACTCAGAAAAGGGGTAAGAAGATTCTTTTTGGATTTTATGAAAACAAAATTTTTCTATTAAAAATCAAGATCGAGAAAAAACACAAGTGAACTTAAACCAATAATCAACAGGCGTACGGTAGCTCTCTAACTGACAAACGCACAGAGTGGCGGAGAAGCAAAGGTGGGCAGTTACGCTCCTTAAAAACCCGCTTCTTTCAGTCCGACAATTTAATGTCAGACTATCCTAGAACCTCCGTTAGAGTTTGTTTATCAATTAAAGGTGAGCCGATATTCGCAAGTGATACAAAGGCAAGTTTTTATCTTAGGTTTGGGAACTTATTATGGCCGCACCCCCAGTTAGGTAGTGCTCAGTCTTGGTTCTCGATGGTTAATTTTTATTTATTGTTTATTATTTAACACAGAAAATGGAAAATATTTTTGATGTTTTTTTATTTTTTATATGATAATGTATATAGAAAAGAAAAGAAAATATTTTTGTTTTTTTATATGGTTTTATGGGGGGAAATACGATATTTTTGGTGCTTGATCCGTTAAATGAGTTAACTTCACAAGCGTTTTGCTTTATATATGATAAATATACAAGAGAGAGAAGATATTCACAGATTGGGGTTCAAAGACACGATACTGCAAAACGTTTGAAACACGCTGCACACCTCCCCGGCAGCGGCGCCAAAATTTGATCGGCTCTCAACGGTCAACTAATATCAACCACGGATGTGGTCAAACAAAGTCAAACTATCAAGGACACAATACAATAATCCAAGGAGTATAGTTTTATCCCCGGGTCGTTTAAGTCCCAGCGAAGTGTGAAATTGTGCTTAAAACGGATTGTGATCAAGTGTTTATGAACAGAAAGGGGATTATGATTTTGCTTACACTAATGAGATAATAAAATAGCTTTAACCAAGCTATATAAACAAGAACTGGAAACCAAATTACTTAAAAACTTATAAAAACCTAAAAAACGTACGTTAAAATTTAAATAAACGTAAACGTACGAAATAAAAAGTGAGTTTTAAGAAATAAAAAGCCTACGGATATGAAATTTATATTTTTACAATCCTAATAAGAAAAGAAAATTATTGGAAAAAGAAAATTATTTATTTGACTTATTAATTAATTATTATTAATTAAAAACTATTTAATAATTATTTAAACTAATTAAAATTCTAATAAATACTAAAAGATCAAACAAAAATCTGAAAATTTTTATATAAATACTCAAAGGTAATAAAAAGATAAGAAAATTATAAAAATGAAAATTACTTAATTAAAATTTAAAAAGATAAATTCTATTAAATAGAAGCTATCACTATATTTCTATTTCGTTTGATTTTAAGTCCTAAAAATATTTTTATATTTTTCCTAGATTAAAAATGACAAAAGAAAATTATGAAAATTAGAATTATATTTTTTTGATTATTTTTCTATTTTTTATGATTTTATTACTATTAAAAACTAATTAAAATGATTAAAAATATAAAATAACTTAGGAAAATTCTGAAAAATTTAAGTTAAGTCTAGATTAATATTAAAAGGCTAGGAAAATTAAAATTACAAATTTAATAAGACCAGAGAGTAGATTTGGGCTAATAAGCAGTTGGCTTATAAGCTCAAAATAAGCTAAAAAGCAAATAAAGATTCCAAAAGTTCAGGAATGAGATAATATGATGAAATAACCACAAATTAACTAAAAAACACAAATTACAACAAGAGATTAAACAGATTACACACTAGACTGATTTGGATTCTAACACAGAAATTCAGGAAATCAGGCAAACTTTAAGGCAAGATTAAGCTAAGCAATAAGCTATGGAAACACAATATTATGGGGGCAAAATGTTCTCAGCACTACTGAGTATGCAAAAACACCAAAAGCCCTATCACAATTACTCCAATTGATGTCCAATTGAGGCAAAGATCAGCAACTCAGAACCATGGTTTGCTGATCTTTTTGACTTTTGCAGAAAAATAGAAACTTTGACTTTGGTGAGATTTGATTAGTTCTAATGGACTGAGACTGATGAATTATGATATAATGATATAAGAGTGAGCTATTTCAACAGGTTTTTAACAAGTGTGATGAGTTTCACAATCAAAATCACAACAGTTAAGCTGTTGTGATTTTAAATTGGTGATTTTGACTTTTTAACTAATAAGACCTATATGTTATGACTGATATGAACTAACACAACCTAGAGAAACATGCAGAAACAAGAATTTCAAACAATAACATGCATCAACTCAGATATGCAGCTTGATCCAAACACAACTTAGCAAGGGTGCTTCTAGGATTAGTGTTACTAAACCACAAATTACAACATGAAACTGATTTCAGACACTTGTTTATGATGATATAGGATCAAATGAACACAATTAACACAGATTTAACAACTAAAACCTATGAATCACAATTAAGCTATTTTGACTGTCTAACTAATTTACTAGAAACTAGGATTTACAAAACACAAACTACTAATTTTAATTTATATTATCACTAACCAATATCAAATAAGCAGGAAACAAGAAGATTTAAACTAAATTAAGAACTAATACAGTGAATGCCAAAAATCAAGAAATATGCTTACAACTTGAATTCAGGCCACAACTGAGAATCAATTACCAATGATCAAACACAACCTATTGCCTCCCCTGAGACTCTAAACCAGAGGCAATCCATTATTTCCCCTGCTCCTTGCTTGCATCATTACCACTGATTTGTAATTTATTAGCTATTTATGAGATTTTTTTGGTATTTTTGGTTTTTTATACTAAACTGGTTTTTAAGGTTACTAAAAGCTTGAATAAGCTTTATAGGAGCTTATATGATCCTATCAAGTCCAGAAATAACATTAATAATAACATTCACAAACATGGGATTTTTGAAATAAATTAAAAATTGCAAACACTGAGATTGAAACAAACACTTGAAATTAATGATTAGAAAAGGTTTATATTACACTGGGACAACTAAAAACAATACTTGAAAGATTAAAATTACACTGAGAAATTTAATTTAACTAAATTCGACACTAAATAACTAAAAATTACACTAGATAACTATTATACACTCTCTCCTCTGCTCTTTATAGTCTCTAACCTTCTTGTCGACATCTCTGAGTACTTCCCACCTCATCTGAGCCATTGATTTACTCAATTTCATCTCATTCGACCACTTGGCACTTTTGGCGGGAAAAATGGACTTTGGAGTTTATCTCTGATTTTGGTTAGTGGGGAGTGGGAAGATGCAATTAATGCATTTGGATGTGTTAGGTGGAGTGTTGGAGGAGGGGGATGAGGTGGATGGTGGTTTTGGGTGAGCTGGGATGGTGACTGGATGGTTTGGCGGTTTTCAGGGAAAGAGACGGGTCAAACAAAGGTTTGACCCTGGGTTTAAACTAAAAAGGTGGGCCGGGTTAAATATTTAGGTGATTGGGCTGGGTTTATTTAATAAAGGATTGGGTTGGGTGTGTTTTGGGTTTAGGATTTAGATAACAGTTAGGGTGTTGGGCTTAGGATTAGTTTAGGGTCCGGATTTGGATTTAGTTTTAGTAACAAGGACCATTCTTGTAATTCTTGGATTTTTAGGGACTGAAATTGTAATTTTCCAAAAGCATCACAAGGTACCAATTTTGCCAAGATAAATAATACAAGGGTTATAATTATTTATTTTCCATTTTAAATAACCCAGGGACCATTTTTGACATTTTTTCAAAGTTGAGGGACCTTTTTGTAATTTTTGCCCAAACAATCATTCAAGGACCAAATTTGACAATTAAGATTATTTTAGGGACCTTGAATGATAAATTCCATTTTTTTAGATTCTAGGGACTAGATTTGCCAAATTCTGAAAGTTCAGGGACTAAAATGCAAATTATGCCATTTATTGTTTGTTTATCCCTGAAACTTATAAAAAACACAGTCAGATGATATTTTTATACATTTTTAGACTTTTTAAAGTATTTTTGACTGTTTCTGTAGCTCAAAATGTGAAAGAAATGATGAGTATTTACACACTCATAAGTCTTCCGCTTGCGTTTGTATATTCTGATTGACACCATAATGTGGCATTTTGACCCTTTTCGGGTTGAGGTGTTACAGTTAACATCTTCTTGTCAGTTACAGATAAGTCTAATGATGATCATTACATATTGGTCATTTTCACCAGCCGGAGGCTTCTGGATGGCATGGTAGATGTTTTTGGATTTATGCTATTATAGTCGTTGTAGGTTGTAAGTTATTTTATCAGTTATAAGAATGGTCAGTTATTCTTATTTAGTGGTTTCATGTAAGTGTCTTTTGTGGACTGAGATGAGGGAATCTGTAACACCCCAACCCGATAAGGGTAAAGATGTCATAATAATGGTTTCATATCAGATCAAAACAAAGCGTACATCAACAGTAATACGAGGGTTCTCAAAGGTTACAAATGAAATACTGAATTTACAAGGCTACAAAGGAAACAAAAGCTAAATACTAAGTCTGCAAATGCAAATCCTTCTAATAGTCTCTACTTCAGAATAACTATCAAGGTCTTCTAAGTCCAAAAGTCTCTTCACTCATACCCAGCTTCCAACTAAAACCTGCCGCAGGAAAAGAAATGCGGCTGAGCTTAAAAAGCCCAGTGAACAGATATATATATACGAAAACGAAAGCAAAAGAAAACGAACATGTATGATATAGTGCAATGGAATAACATAAGGTATAGATAAAGGTACAAAGTAAGAAAGGGAAAAGGGAAGGTCAGTAATTCACCACGAGCCCGAACACAAATCAAATATAGTAACCATGTCTTCATAATCATATAGAGGGGAGACCTCTCAGATAATCAGATAATATGAGGGGTGTCCTCATTCTTCAAATGGAGTAGCTAACTCCCGAACTTGTGAAAGACGTGGATTGCACCCAGCATCAGTCACCGAACAATATATAATATCAAATCATGTTAAGTCCACGAACCTAGGATGCATCCATACGCCCCCCGAACAATAATATAGGCCATAATAAATATAATGTGCATGCAACGAACAATATGGGGACGGTGTGTAACATCACTCGAACACACTGGAGTCATGCCATTGGTGCATCAATGACACGGCCATGTTACCTTCATGGCTAGGAAACGAACTTGGCTCGGGTATCAAACTAAAGGGTCAAAGGTCAACGGTCCAAATCATAGCAAAGGTTCAAATAGTCAAAGTCCAAATATCAAAGGTTCATGGTAACGGTCATATCCAATATCAAAGTCAAATGCATCCAAACGAACTGATCAAAGGTTCATCATCAACTGGTTCATTTTAAGAAATCTTTATCAAATGGTTTTCATTAAAATGATCTTTAATAACTGTTTTTACAAAAGTAATCTTTAAAAGTAGTTTTCATAAAAGTTTAGTAAAATTCCAAATAAAAGTGGTATCGCATATTTCATAAACATCGTTTTAAAATAAGTTTTCCTCAAAGCATTTCCATGATATAATTAAAAAGGTTTTCACATCTAGTTACCAAAATCAAATGAACCTTTGAAGCATCAAGTGATACGAATACTAATATCCCAAGGTAACGAACGAATATCAAACGGATCATTATAGAGGCTCAAAGCAAAAAGGGTCATATCGAACATCAAAGTCAAAATGAATCAAACAAACGAACCAAAGTGTAGGGGAACATAGCAATGGCTTAGGGATTCTTAAAAACGAATCAAGATCAATGAGTCATGAGAGGGAAAACACCTTTACTGAAAAAGGGTAGAATATCTGTACCTTATACCGGAAGTGAAAACACAACTAGAAACATAAAGACCGGAAGCAAACTCCACCTTCGACGAATCTACACGAATACATGATCGTCTTATTATTAATAACTTATTTAATTCAGATTACTCATTTTAGTCGGCTTTCCATTTTCAGTAACCTTCCATATTTAGTATCTTTCTATATTTAGTAACTTAAGGTTCATAATGTCATTCACATAAGTTTAGGGTTTATTATGCAATTATAACAGGTTCAGGGTTAATAGTGTCATTATGATAGGATTTAGGGTTTAAAATGTAAATATCACCAAGTTACCTGTTTTCATCAGTTAAGTCCCTTAGTTTTAGAAAAATGACAATTTAGACCCTTTAGTTTAGAAAATAAACACATCATACCTTTTAAAACCCTTTTACACTTTTTACAAATTTTACACATGAACTGGACCTGTTTAGTCGAATTTTTCATCCATATAAGAACCCAGAAATAAAATTCCCAAAAATTCACACACGTACCCAGATGTCTTAAGAACTTACCCTAATTTTTCCAGAATTTATTATTAAGCATAACTATAGTCTACAAATCCTAACTGGTCCAAAAGGTCTTCCGTCACGTAGATACGCAATCAGAAGATGAATTTTCTGCTCGAAAACTCGGTCGACAACATCTGGTCTATCAGCAACATTGACATCTGGAAACTGTTCCATATATTCTGTAATTTCTGGCCATTTAACATTGCATGTGAATGTGATGAAGAAAGATGGGTTTCCATAAACCCGGCAAATTGCGAGTGCATCAAGATAGTGGCTGTACATATAACGTGGTCCACCAACGAATGATGCAGGAAGGATTGTTCGCATTACTACATCGGAACCATTCCGATCACCGCGTGCAATTGCATCATATACCCCTGAAAGGTAATCGTTTCTGATATCGTGTTGGTGTTCCCGAATGTAATCTAATCGATATTGCTCTACACTACAATAAGGTGTGACAACATATTGTTGAAAGAGCCTCCCGAATCGTGTGAGTAGATTATATTCTTGAAAGCGATCATGCAATTGATACGCGTAGTACATCTTCATTGACATCTTTTTGCTTTCTTCCACTGTTTGAGTATTCGGGTTCCATAAACGTAGGCCAACGTGGAATCCATCCTCTCCAAAAACGAAAAGTAGAGGAAACTGAAATGACATATAGCAAGGATGTAATTTGCTAACTCTTTGCGGTTGACTGGAACGTTGCTGAATAACGATATCAAACTCTGTCCCTGTATCAGGACCTCCTTCATAAACAATAGCTCCAATAGAATCGCCAGACGGCAACTCATGTTGACGCGAACCCTTGACTGCAAATAAGCGTATCTTGAAGTCAGGAATGTCTTCAGTGTTCAGCAGGTTTCTTGCTGTCCTAAATAAACGAACCAACTCATTGTGCTCATCCAGAACATGAATTAGACCATTAACAATTTCTGGCCTTAAATTTTGACCACCATCTTCAAAATGGGTTAAACGATTCTGTATTTCATTTTGTGTGTCAAAGATATACAACTGCAAGAAGCGCGGTTCAGTTTCATCAGGCGGACAAAGAGAACCTATCCAATGATAGATCTGTCCCGATACTTTGAAGACATACGGGCCACGGCCTCTGTTAACTGATTCATCGGTCTGAGCTCCTAACGATGTCATAGCAAACATTGAGTTATAAGCTCTGACATTCTCCATGAAATGCCGGTTTGTGAATAATTGCTTGATGTATGCAGGATATTCGGACTGACGACGCAAAACTACTTGACCACCCATGCAATATCTATGATAGCTAGGAAATACACGGCTTCCATGTTTGATCCTTTCTTCAAACCAAAAAAGTGCCTTGCAATGACGGCAGATTCTGTTACATGGCCCTAAAGAGACATATGTATCTGGTGGCCCTGTAAAGTCATTTAAAAAAAAATGATTAAAAGGAATAAAAGAAACAGAAACAACATCCCATATAGCAAGAAAGCATAATTAATACTACGTGTGCGTTGGCGGTTAATACCAGTTCTTTGTGTTCTAGCTGCTCGTCTAGCACTCGATATAGGATTTGTACGCGCCTGAGAAATGGTAGCAGGAGTGGAGGGCGCATTTTGAAAGTGTGCATTATAGTTAGAGGATGTAGTAGGAGCAGGCTCAGATTCAACTGCGAAAACAACAACAAATATTACACACAGATGTATCTAGTGGCCCTGTAAAAGTCATTTAAAAAAAAAAGGATTAAAAGGAATAAAAGAAACAGAAACAACATCCCATATAGCAAGAAAGCATAATTAATACTACGTGTGCGTTGGCGGTTAATACCAGTTCTTTGTGTTCTAGCTGCTCGTCTAGCACTCGATATAGGATTTGTACGCGCCTGAGAAATGGTAGCAGGAGTGGAGGATGCATTTTGAAAGTGTGCATTATAGTTAGAAGATGTAGTAGGAGCAGGCTCAGATTCAACTGTGAAAACAACAACAAATGTTACACACAGATAAGAAAACAAAGCTGGTGTATGTAGGCGTTAAGAAAAGAAAACAACTTTACATAAGAAAACACTAAGAAAGAAAGAATAACAAAAATCAGAAGCAGAGCGTACAGAATATTACCATAGGATGCTTTAGCAGCTCTTTCTCTCCTGGTGGAATGGCTAGTACTCGATATAGGATTTGCACGCATCCGAGAAACGATAACGGGAGTGGAAGACGCATGCTCAAACTGTGTGTTATAACCAAAAGATGTAGTAGGAGCAGGATGAGGTTCAACTGTGAAAAACAACAGCAAAAGTTAGAGACAGAAGACGAAAGCAGAAGCGTTAAAAAGGCTGTAAAAACCAATAAAATACAGGCATAAACAAATGACAATAAGAAAATATACAGCACCGGTTGTTGCCGACAGCGATACATCATCTACCTTCTGTTTCCCTTTTTCAGCAACAGCGGTTTGATCTGAGACACTACATTGATAACCTTCATGCCGCTCATTAATTGATATACCATTAGAATATCTGCTAGGAATTGTGGAAAAAACATTGTTGTTGGTATAACACAAAGAATTGTCACTATCCATGAATTCAGCAACGTCACACGGAGGAATCATTATACTTTCACAAAACGAATTTGGCATATCAACCGTTAGAAAGGCACCACCAGTATGAGAATCCGAATGCGCTGGTATATCTGCTCGGATATCGCGTATGAAAAAAATACCACGTAAGCAAAGATAAAGAAACAATGAAAAAGGAAACTGAAAAATAAAAGATACAGAACATTACCAGAAGATCGGATAGTTTCCGAATGCATTGAAACAGACGCACCAACATGACATGAACCTGCAAATAAGAGATGTGGCAAAAAGATTATAGGCATGAATAAAATACAGACATAAACAAACAACAATAAAAAAAATCAAAGTACCAGTTGCTGCTGACAGCGATATATCATCCATATTTTGTTTCCCTTTTCTGTCGGCACTTGCAGAGAGCGGAAAGGCACGAACACGATCCTTACGAAGTTCATTAATCGATATACCATTCGAAGATTTTGTAGGCAGACCATGAAGATCGTTAATCGTAACCGAATCATGGCCCAAGGAATCGTTACAGCATAAGGAATCGTCGACAGACATGAATTCGGCAACGTCACATGCAGGAATCATTATACTTTCACAAACCGAAGTAGGCGTATCAATCATAAGAAACCCGGCACCGTTGTTAGCATCTAAATCATCTGCCACATCTATAACACCACCAGGGACCAACCCTTCACCAAGATCATCTCTAACAGACCCGTTTCCTTCTAATGGTTGATCACAACTATTTCTACGGAAAGCTTTAGTCTTACTCCTCATACTTAACAAATAACTATTTTTTTAGTTATGAGCCACAGGTTTAGTCTCACTTCTTACGGTTTTACTCTTATCACAAATTACACAAATCACAAATCACATAAATCACTACAACTACTTATACAGATAAGGCTATTCTTATTTCCTACAACTACTCGTCACAAATTACATAGATCGCAAATCACACAGATGACTACAAATCACTACACACAAAGTGCAACATACTACAAATCACACAAATCACTACAACCACTTAATCGCAAATGACACAGATGACTACAAATCATTAGACACAAAGTGTAAAGAAAAAATACGACAAATATACCAATACACAAACCTAATATCCTCTGATTCGCCGCAACAATAATCTTGAAGATTTCCAAAACTGAACAATCAAAAAATAAATAAATAAACAAATAAATAAGACAGCAACACGTAGATCATAAGAAGCAAATACACAAACCACAAACCTACTGCCCTCCGGTAAGGTTAAACTGTTACAGCAACCGATGAAAATTCACGAAGAAGATCTGCGCAACTACCGAGAAAAACCACAGAGAAGAGACACGTATAAATCTCCAGGGCATTCTATGATTTGTTAGCGATCGAAAAAAGGGTAAAAGAAGCGACCAAACAAACGAAAGGGAAAAAGCGGGAGCCCACAACCCAAAAGTTAGCCCAACACTGTTATGTCAACTGTAGCAAATCACTGTAGAAATTTTAGGTCATAACTCGTTATAGATTTCAAATTAAAAATCATAAACTACAGGTGAATTTTCGTAACCCGAAATACAGTTTTGACACCCGATCTCATAAATTTGAAAAACGTGCCTTCCCGACCTCTAAAAATTACGAGGTTAATTTCTACAGAAAGCTATTTCATTGAACTAAATTTTAGACTCTGAAAACACCCAAATACACGCTCACATCATTTAGATACAGTCGATTCAAGTCGAACTAATTTTCAGGACAGTAGCAGTTTTTATTATATCATGTAATCTTTTAGGGTTTTGCTATTCCCATGGTTAATTCTTGATACAAAAACAATTAAGGTCGAGTTAGGACATATTTAGGTCAATTCCTAGTGGTCTTAACATTTACATATCAATTCGAATCCCATTACAACAGTAGGTCGATTTAAGATTAGGGTTTCATAGTTGTGATTTCATGTAGTTATGATCATATGCATCTTTCCTTTTCCATGATTTTATGTATGTATTCAATTTGACAAGAACAACAAATATGAACCAAGAATCAAACAAAGAAAATTGGTATTGAACAAGGATGGTCGAGTTACCCTCGAGTGAACAAAAGAACAAGAAAACTGGATCAAAACACCAACACTTCCAGCCAAGAACTTTAGCCAAGAATCCTCATTCGAACAGCCTTCAAGCCCACGATCTAGGACACTTCTTTGAACAAGAACACACGTCTAGATCTCCAAGAAGAGACTACAAGGAACCTTCTTTGCTGCCCTTGTGGATCGAACAAGAAGAAGAGAAAAGCAGCCGAGACTTTTGTGTAGGATTTTTAGGGTTTCAAAAAGTGCAAAAATATTTTCGGTACATAAGGTTTGGAATAGAACCGAGTGTTGATTTGGGCTCAACAAGGAGTGGGCCAAATTTAGTGGGATTGGGCTATCAATCATATTCAATGTATACTTATCTTTTCTTTTGATCTCCTAGCCAAAAATTGTGAGGTCTTGGCACACTAAGAAGTCGACTAACATAGATTAGGATTAGACATTGTTTTGGTGAACTTAATGTTAAATGAAAATTTTTATTAGTAGCTTAATTCATTAGGTAACTTAGAACATAACTTATATTAGGTTATAGTAAAATTAATGTCCCTTACGAAATTTATATACATTCTCAAAATTTTAAATTTAAAGGGTATTTTGGTCATTTCGGATTGTATTAATTTTGGGGTTTTACAGAAACACTCTCATTCATTGTACTTCAATGTTTTTTGGTGTAATAATATTTTACCAAGGTGAAAAATCTCTTTTACCCAAAAAACTAAATATCCCTATCAAGGTTTATTTAACATTATTCGACACCACCCAAATGGATATCTACGAGGTTTGACGACTATAACTCTTTTAAAGATGTTCTTAGAGCGTCCCAATAATAAGAAACTATTAATGACATTTTCTTTTCACATATGTCATTTTTTTCATTAGCTAGTTCTACCTATAATGAGTAAAATCAACTCCATTGAAAAAAAGAAAAAAAAAAGGCTTTTCAAAAGTAATTACAATAATAATTTAATAATAAAATAAAATAGATCATTGTTCAAAGTAGTTTTTTTTTGCAATGGCAAAAGTTTTTGACTTTTGTGACTTTTTTTTTATCGAAAAAGTTATCAAGATGCTTTGCACTTACTCATATTTAAAAAGAAAAAAAGAAAAAAAGAAAAAAAAGAAAAAGAAAAACAGGTATAAGAACAAACACCCACAAGATGTAGGCTAATATGTTAAACACCAACTCCTAGAAATGAGACAAACAGAGTGAAATAAAAAATGGTCGCCACTTTGTGTTGTCAATGATTTTCTTAAATAATAATTGTGACCTGACCCTTTGGCTCTTTAGCCATTGATGGCCATATATATGATCATCAACCATCTATTTTGTATATGGATCTTTCAACTCACTTCCTATAAATAAAATAAAATAAAAAGAGGCTATGAAGATAAAAGTTTCCGAGTTGATCAAATGAGTGACACTCTCCGTATCTTGGCTTGGCAATTTTTACTTCTTTTTATTGCAGCCATGGCGGTGTTTGTCCTCTTGTTTTGATTTTGTTAACAGATCTGAGCCTCATTATACTACTTTATATATATGTTTCTTATTTTTTATGATGTTTGTAAGGTTTTTGGTAATGGGGTTTTTGATGACTTGAGCATCCAATAATTTTGTAGAAATTAAAGTGGATCCAGAACTTGTAACATTGTTTTGCTATGTTTCTAACTATTAAAAAGTTTCGTTGCATGTTGCATTTTTAAAGTAAAAACAGATACTGTATTAATTTCTTTCAAGACAAATTATTTTCACAGTTTTAGTTTTTTACTTTAGTTGTATGGTAAAATGTTTAAATGATTATTGTTAGTTTTGTGGATATAAAATTAATAGAGTATGACCGGATTCGAACACGAGACTTCGGGATTGCACACTTTACGTATAAGTTTCAATGTTTTAATAATTAATATAATAAGTTATGTTTAATTATTAAATTCACAAATAAACACTTAACGGACGTTAGTACTTAACGGAAATTGACTAACGATCGTTAAATGTTAAAGGGAGACGAATATATGGAAACAAGCCAAGAAAGATCTAGAATCCCTTGGGGATTCCTATATTCGGCCGATCAAAGGAGGGGTGGGGGTATTCTACCCTAACTTGGACTACAAGATTGCTCTAGTATAAATACAAACCCCGTGTATTCATTCTAATCCAATCTTGGTTCCTTGCAAACCCTAACTTCTCTTCTTCTCACCTCCCTTTGAGCTATTGCCGATCGAACTACCCCTAAACCCTTAGGGTCGATTTTCATTAGCTCAAATCAAAGTGTTTGGTTTGTTTGTGATTCAAGAACCTAGATTTTCTCATTGAAACGCTTGTAATACGTGTGTACAAGAACGAAGGACAAACATACTTTTGTTTGTGATCTTTTCCCCATTCGACTAAGGAGTAGTCGATTTCACTGAACCCTAATTTAGGGTTTAATTAGTTCTTGTTTGATTGATTTCTTGTTTCGCTAGAAATCATTAAGGTACGCATATTCTTTTAATTCGGTTAATTATATTACAAGTATTTGATCTTTACTTCCGCTGCATGCTTTGATGATGTTTACATGTTTATGTATAATTGTTATGATATAAAATTCCAACAGTGGCATCACGAGCCGTTAATACTGTGTAATTAATTATCGAAGCACATAAAATTGGATATTTAGTGATTATTACATGTTTATGGTTTTCTAGGGTTTTAAAAATTTGTAAACCCTAATTTTTATAATATGGGTCGATTACCTATATTTTTTTATAATTAGGTTTTAGCTTTGTAAAACTTGGAGAAACCCTAGGATGCATGTAATTTTTTTTATGTGATTATTAATGAATATTTGTTATATGTCATTAATTGATATGCGATCCTTATGACTTGATTATTATTAATAATAAGTGCTATGTGAGAATCCATGATGAAAACATGCATGTTTTGTCATGGATTATATTGAAGTTGATGTAATTGTTACGTGTTTTGGATTACATGCTATTATTATACGATTGGAATTAATTAATTAGGGTTTTAGTAATAAAATTGTTTGACATGTTTAATTACTAAAAAAAATTAGTTAATTATGTAATTAGGGAATACCTAAAATTGGGGAAGACCCCATATGAATCGTTATATTAAATCAATTATGTGTGTTATTGTATATATTTATCGTCGGACTTACGCAACCAATTATTGGTGTATGTGGTCCATTGGTACCTAGCTCGAAAACCAATGGGAGTCTTAGATCAATATATACATGTTCATTGATTTATTTAGCATATACATTATTTAAGTCGTTTATTTTTATTAATTGCGTATTTGTTTATATATGTTTGTGACATGATTGTAAGCAAAAGGGTAATTTTTGGAATAGAAAATAATCTGGACTTAATAATGGTGAAATATGGTTTTAAGCTTTAAAATCTTAAACTTTTAATTGATTGATGCAACTGTACCAAATGGTTAGAACGGCTCACCCATTATGACAAACTGTGTGAGGGGTTCTAGGAGAAACGGGTTTTTAATAAGCTACGCGCTGACCTTTGTTTCTCCTCCACTTTGTGCGTCATATTTGGAGCCACCAAGTATAACCATCATATGTACGAAGCATCTTAAGGCAAAGTTGTAAGTTTCTCAACGCCTCAATTAAAACTTTGTTGATTTAAGCTTAGTAAAGAAACTAATGAGTAAAAGTTTTTAATTTGAAACATATGATACAAGATGAATGCATGACATCTTTGTATATATTTTTGATAACACACATCAAAATTCTACCCTTTAATTTAAGTTATATGCCATCTAATGAAACGGAAACACATGAGATTACTATTTACGTTATTGTGAGACTTAGCTAGATGGTAATCAAAGGGTAAATCTCCATTTGTCGTGAGATCGAGCATGGATGAATTTGCAGTTTCTTAAGTTGGTTAACTTAATTGAGTTGATAGTGAGATCTGATCACTCAAGGCATGAGATGGGGATAAAACATGCTTACATTGCAACTGAAGTTGGCAAAATATGTAAATCCCATAATTTCTAGGAATTGCAATTTGTATATTGGCAATTGAGTTTCGACTCTTATCTTATTGAATACTTTCAATACTAGTAGATCAACTGATGTGATGAAACTATGTCAATTTGGATCCTAGTTTTCAGTGAAAATTAAATAGTTAAATGTTATTTACCATGGGTATTTAATTTTCTTGAAAGGTTTTATTATCGAAAGTACTAACTTTTGAACTTTTTTTTTCTATAGAAATGGCTCTACCCAAAAACACTAATATGAAAAACATGAGTTCTGCTTTCAAGAAAATGCTTGATAGAGAAAAGTTGACTGATGCAAAGAATTTCAATGATTGGCATCGTTCTTTGAGAATTGTTCTGCGAATGGCCAAAAGAGTTGATTATCTTAGTAAGCCTCTTCCTACTGCTCCTGCTGGTACTGCAACAACTGCAGACCATGAAGAATATAACATTGAGTATGAGAAGCACAATGATGTGGCTTGTCTTATGTTATCTGGGATGGACACTCAATTGCAAAAGCAATTTGAGCACTTTGGTCCCATGGACATGATCAATGAACTTATACGTATGTTTGAGAAACCACCTACTGCAGAGTTATATGAATTGATATATTCTCTGCACAGTTGTAAGCAGGATGCTAGTAAACCAGTGAGTGTTCATGTATTGGAAATGAAAAGTTATCTGGACCAATTGGAACGACTCGGCTGTGGTTATGTGCAAGATGTATGTGTTGGCCTTATCAATCGATCCCTTAACCAGGATTTATTTGGTTATTTTGTGCGCAACTATAATATGCATTGCACGGGGAAGACAATCAGTGAGTTACATGCAATGCTCATTGACTTTGAGAAAGGATTGTCAAAGAAGGCGCCTATTGTAACACCCCCATTTTTGATATACGCAGCGGAATATCAGTTTGGGGTGTTACTTCATGGTTTACAGACATGAGAATAGAAAACGACTCAAAAAGAGACGTTTTAAATAAAATTGTTATTATTCATTTATTTAAATCAGAGTACATAATATAGGTCCCAGAGGGAGGTTCGGAAAATATGTTATAAAAGATACATTATTTATTGAATGATAACAAAGTGGACACTCTTATTATAAAAAGAAAGTCCACAGCCACTCCGTGCCGAAAGCCATACTCCTAGTTACCTGAGATAAACATGCTTAAAAAGTCAACAGAAATGTTGAGTGAATCTATAGTGTTTAAAGTAATAATCAGTTTTGAACACAAGATAAATAGTAAAGAAATCAGTTCAATCATAGTTCAGAATATTGCACTAAACCTCATGACACGCAATGCGTTGACAGTTTCCAGTCTCACTAACATAATTAAATGGTAGTGGTTTGCCCCCGAGTTTAAGAAATCAAATATAATGCATCTGTCTAACCGGCTACCACGAAGATATCCATCCGATTAGAACAAATGGGTCGTCAGGCCAATAGATCTATTCACTATATTCGCGCTCACCCTGCGGGTGACTAATGGTGCATGATATGAGGGTCTTTCAATAATAAATACAATCATAATAAGGGACAGTTAGCCTAGCGCAATAACAATCAGGAAAATACTTGTGTTCGGTTTGATAGCATGTATCTCCCCACATATTTGGAAAACATGTAAAGAAAAAGTGGGACTATAAACTCACCTGAACAGTCTGGATGGAAAACAAAGTTTAAATAAAGTTGATAAACGTCTCCGGCTCGCAACCTGGGTTGGTTATGTCAAGTTTCAGTAATCATTTCCGAATATATATATATATATATATATATATATATATATATATATATATATATATATATATATATATATATATATATATATATATATATATATATATATATATATGTTTCCAATGTTCGTTTCGTAACGTTTTAGGTAAATGTTAAATTGAAGACAACATGAAGTCTCTTCAAAAGTTGGATTTTATCTTATTGTTCGTTATTATGTTTTTCATTCGTTCGTTTATTCGTTGAATAATTCTCGTTCGTTGGTTATCGATGAAAACGTATTATGTTTACTAATTTCTATTAAATCGGAAATAATAATATTAACATTTATAAAATGTTATGTTTTTATCCCTAAAGTTTCATATATTGACAGTTTATACCCTGAACTTTGAAACATGACAACTTCTACCCTCTAGTTTCTAAAATGACATTTTCTACCCTTGAGTTATAAATCGACATCAAATTAATCCTAAGTCATAAAATTAGTTAGAGTTTTGTTAAAAACAACCCTTAAAGTATTTTAGTTATTACACCCGTTGTCCTCAGTTTATATAAATATGTGTTTCAAAAATTCGGGAAAGGCAAGACTCATTATGGTTCTTTTATAAAAGTCATAATTAAATTTCCTAATAGCTTATTCAATACTTATGGTTTATTATTTTAGCTTATTAGTTCGGAAATATTTAAAATGTTACATATAATAAGGGTGGCGAGGGGAGAGTTTTGAGATCGATTATCTTAGCGAACAATAGGTCTTTTTACGAGTTTTCTTCTCCTAGGCATAACTAGCTTGGTGGTTTTCAAATAGCCCAAGTTTCGAAATTTTTAGAAATCGTTTGATGGTCGAAAAATATTTCTAAAGTTAGTCGATTGGAACCAAATTTAACAAAGGCTGAAAAATTTAAAAGATTTAGTTCTTAGCTCTAGCGATGGAGTAAATTTTAAGACTCGATAACTTTTTATTTATTGAACCTTTTTACGAATTTCTTTCTCTTAAAAATAGTTAGCTAGGTGTTCTTTAACGTGCCAAAAACTCAGAAATTTTAGAGATGGTTTAGGGTTCGAAAAATAGCTCCAAAGTTGGGTCACTGATCGTAAGAAATATAATAAAACCTGGGTTTGTAGTTTTTAGCGATAAAGACAGAAAAGTAGGGCTCAATAACTTTGTTAATACTCGATCATATTACAAAAATCTTTCTCCAATTTTTAGTTAGCCATGTGATCTTTAGGTATGCTAGATTTCAGATATTATAGTGATCGTTTGGTAGTCTAAAAATTTGTTCGAAGTTGGACTGTTGGCACGAGTAACTGAAATGAAAATCTTGATTTCCAGTTTTAGCGATTAAGATAGGTTTTTAGGACTCGATAACTTGGTGAATTCTTAACCATATTACGAAATTCTTTTTCCTAATTTTAGTTAGCTAGGTGAACTTTAAATCCACCAAAAATGAGATTTTATGAAGGTTTCCTTGTGGTCGAATTTCAGGTTATAAGTTGGGGGTCTGGAACTAGTTAGCGATAGAAACAGAAAAAGAAAAGCAAATGGGTTTTCGAATTTTTAGGGTTTCTAACCATGTTTTAACATATGATATAATTATATTATGTATATTAAACTTATTCTTAACATGTTTTACTACTTCTTAATTTGTTTTAAAAAAATTTAAGATATATGGGGTTGTTGAGTTTTCTGTTCGATCGGGCAAGAAAAGAAAGAAAAGAAAACTATACTTTTTGATTGTGTTTCTTCTTAGAGGTTATTTAACATTATTTTTAAGAATATTTAACGTGTATAAACTGAATGAAAAAGGAGTTGGACTTACTTACTTGAGTTTTGGTTCGTGTAGGGTTTTAGAAGTTGATTGGATTTGTATCTTGAACACTAGTTGCTCCCTTGTTTCTAAGCTTCCTAAGGTTGGTTTTTTACTTATATATTGAGTTGTGGATTAGTAAAGGATGGAGATGAGTCTGTTTGAGTTTTTGGTCGAGTAGTATGATAATAAAATGATGTGTATGGGGTTGGATATTTATATGAGGGAATTGGTTAGGGTTTTCTAGGGAATTATGTCACTATGGAGATGTGTTTGAGGGTTTGTGAGGACAAGTGTGAGGAGGGGGAGGGATGTCGTGGGTTTTGGATTGGAGGGGTGATGTGGTGCTTTCAAAATCTTACATGTATACTATTTCTAGAATGGGAAGGTGTGGCAAGTTAGGATTCTCTTATTTAAAGTCTTAGGGTTTAAGAGATTTAGAGTTTTGGTTTGATCTTGGTTGAATTCGAACCACATTAAGGAAATGGGGAGATTTTGGTTCGTTTGATGCTTAAGGGAGTGGTACTTTAGGTTTAGAGAGTAGTATTTGAGGTTTAGGAAAAATAAGTTTTAGTTAGTTTATGTGTTTTAGTTGTTTAGAAAATATTTAGAGTTAATATATATATATATATATATATATATATATATATATATATATATATATATATATATATATATATATATATATATATATATATATATATATATATAATTTGAAATTTTAGAGTAATAGGGAAGAAATTGATTTAGGCTTAGGAAGGTGGTAACACATGCTTAATAGGGTTGTACTATGATTTAGGATATGAGAAAAATATAGTTTTAATATTTTATTTAGTTATATAAATTGTATGTAAATTTTATTAAGTTGAAAAGTAAATAAATGGGATGTTTGGTTTTTGTGCATTAGGCACTTGTACATTGGGTTTAAAGACTTGTAAAAATATTTAGTGAGTTTAGAAAAATAAGTTTTTAAAACTTATGCATGAATGACTTGTAAATTGTGTTTAAAAATAAATATAGTTAGGGTTTTAATAGGGTTTTTATAAATATATGAATTTTATGCACAAAAGACTTGGACTTTGGCTTAAACAACTTGTACATTTAATATTTTATAAAAATATTATATAAATAAATTAGGATTTGTGAATTTGTTATATAAAATCATAGTTAAGTGAAATTAGGGTTTTATCGGGAATTAAAAATAGAATTAGGGTTTCTGGTGCTTTGGTAACTTTTACATTAGCTCAGATGGGTTGTAATTTTATATTCTAGGGTTTTGTTATCTTCACATGTTGTTATGGTAGTTTAGGATTTCATAAAACTCTTTTTGAATAAGAAACGTTCGTTAACGAAATAACGTAAAATGGTAAATGGGATCTCATAAAGTTTCATATGAAAAATGTTTATAGAAAATAAACATTAAGTATGTTAAGGTTAGGATGCATGCGAGCACGTTTATTGGGGATATGATCTACGTCACATAAGATAATAGTTATGATCAAATAAAAAAAATACATGTAGAAAAGGATAAGTATTTCTAAGAGATAGTTTATTTTAATGTGGAATTTTCACAGTGGTTATAGTCACCTTCCGTTGAGGGAATCTCGTCCCGAGATTCAGTCCACGTTGGTTGAGAGATTGGGAAAAGTGAAGTATAGGGATAGTCAGGCCTAAATTTCTAACCTATTCAGATGGGGAATATGAGAATGAGAAATCGTACAACGATTTGATTTATGATGGGAGTTGATATGCTTAAAATGCCTCAAGGTAAAAATAATGTTATAAATAATATTATATTATTCTTATGTCCTATTATTCCAATAATACCGTCTCATTGCTAATCCTAGGTTATATCTTTAACTTAAAAGGGTTATCTAGGGATTTCCATTTGATAGCTAAGGGAACGCGGTTTTGTCAGTTTTATTAACTAAATTTGAATGTTTTGCCACCTAATAAATCAAAAGGCTATGAACAATAACTCCAACAGTCAGATTCTAACGTTCGTGAATAGTGAATTTGCAACGGTCAGTAACAGTGATTTATAACGGCTATATTTCTTCTATAAATACCTCATTTTTAATTCTCATTCTTTCCTCACTAAATTCTCTCTAAAAACCTCAAAATGCCGCACCTCTTTACTTTCCTAGCAATCTTTCATATCATTCTCGGGGTTTTCTTTTTGAAGTATGTTCCTAAGGAAGACTATGAGTTCATGGTCTATGTTGTGGCGGCTCTAATGCCATTCGGGTTCCTAGCTATCGGGGTTGACAAGTTATGGAGGTAATGATCTTTCCCCAGTTCTATATAATCCTCAATAAATCTTATTCGCTTACGTGTTTACGATCTAGGTTTGGTCTTATACCTATTGTTTTTGTCGGTTCCTATTACACAGGGTAATCAAAATAATCCATCCAGTGATTACACTAGCTATCGTGGTGTTGATGGGAGTCTTAGTGGTGATGGCCGGTCAACCTTTCAGTGATTCTATTCCTTACCTTGGAGTCATTGTAATCCTAGTACTTCCGATGCTAGTGATCTCGTTATGTATGAATTTTCACGGGTTCTAAAATTTGTACTATAAGTCCTTGTGGATTTCTTAGGGTTTTTCTATCCATAATATTGTCGAATTCCTATTTTTGAGGTAATGAGCAGTAGATGTAGACTTCTATTGTATTAAATCAAAAGTGATTGTTTATAAATATTTTGTTTTGTTTCAATATTTTGCTTTTGAATGAAAATTGTTATTAGAAATTTGAAAAGATAACTGTTGTGGAACGGTTTTGTTCGTTGAGATATTTATGTATTGAATGTGTTTAGCATGCGGAATCTACTACAACACACTTAAAAGAACACAAGGTGGTGAGTTTAAGTAAACGTGAGAATGCAATGAACAAAGAACACAACTTTGGTTAACACAAAACGATTCAATATTATTGATGAAATAATACGGATGATCTAAATATCACCGGGATTACAAAGTAATCTTGAATCTTAGATTGTTAAAGGATTTGTGAATTGAAGTAACTAAGTTACTTGAGAGATAGTTTGGTTTTGGTTAATAGTTGGTGAAGATACATGCATGAAGTGTGACTAAGGTATCCTTTTATAAGATAAGGACCCTTATTACAAGTTGTCAAGTGGTTGAATATAAAACTATACTTTGACTATATTGGCGCCTACAATTAAATACAACTACCAATGTACAACTCTACCATATTCTTCTATGGTTCACAGAAGACTAAACTACTTCTACATAACGTATAACAATGTACAAAGACTAATAATTCAACTAAATATCTATTACAAAATATCTAATCGACTTGACATAAGCTTGGCAGGCTCTTCATCAACTAGCAGTACCTTCTACCCAGAAGGTACTGGTAGAACATCTTCATACACTTCAAAATCAACTAGCAGGCTCTTTAACATCTTTGGCAGGCTTTTTGACTTGAACATTTTATTCACAACAATCCTCCCCTAAACTTGTTATTTCCATTAAAATACACAAGTTTCTGATGAATAAAATACATACCTTGAGGATTTGAGGGAACTCTTCCAAAAACCTTCATTCTCTGTTCTTCCTTTTTCTTTCATATTGCTCAGATATGCTCCTCAGCAAACTCTGATCAATTTCTGAGTTCTCATCATCTTTGTCACACCTTAATCTCTTGGAGATCATTGTTTTAAGCACTTCATAACTAAGTGGATACTCTTTCTCAGCCAACATAAAGAGTTCTATCCCACTCTGTGTGAAAAGGTGATGAATATTGCTATGGCTTAGAAATTCCCAAGTTGTTGAAGGATCATAATAGGGAAATTTCCAATGAACATCTTTGGGTTCAGGATCAAACATCCTATTGAATTCTACCCATAGTTCCTGTTCCTTAGCATCTGAACTAGAAGTTGTGTCTAGCCTAATCTGCACTAGATTCCACAATTCTTCCAAGTCTGCTCTGTCACATGCTCTAACTAAATTTTCAAAATTCTTAAAGATAGCAAACTGTCCCCCAACCCTTGTTATTTTCCATGATTTTCCTAATCTATCATGGTTGATCTCCCAATCAATAATAGGTCGTCTACAGCTAATTGGATCAGCATGTATGATAGTAGGCAAAGTAATCAACATTTTACTTACTTGCTCTGTGTCCAATTTTGCTACTTCTTTCTTCTGAGCATTCTTCTTCTTCATTGAGGGGTGTACATCAGATGGAACATTATAGTAAAGACTTTTGTAGGCTTGAAGATACAGGAAGAAGATTTCATCAGCAGATTTCTTCTTAAGTTGATAATCAGTCCAATTTGCTTGACCTTTCAGAAATCTCTTCATAAAAATCACCTGATCTTTCTGAGCTTGTCCTACCTTAAAACCTCTCTTCTGACTTTCCTTCATCTTCTCAAAAATGTCAGCCAAAGCTGCTTCTTTATACTTCTTGTTGATGAATGATTCAAGTGCTTCTGTTTTCTCATCAGAATTAAGATTCTTGTCATTTACTATAATTGCTGCTTGACCTTTCACAATTGGATCATTATTGATAATCCATAGCATCTGAGCATCAAAGGTTTCTTGAGCAATTTGAGTATCAAGAAGAGTCTGAGCAGCATCTTCAGCATCTTTCTGCTCTTTCATTACTGCAAGCATTCTTGAAGCTTCAAGTGCTTTTAGCTCTTCTTCATGAACCCTTTTGGCTTCTTCTTCTCCTAAAGCCATCTGAATTTGCTGAGTTCTTTTCAACTTCTTGGACTTTGGCTCATATTCAATCATAATGCTTTTGCCCTTATCCTTTGGAGTTGGTATTTGTGATGGAGTAGAAGATTGCTCATCAGCAGCAAAAATCCTCCCCTGAACAAACAAATTCCCTTGAGGCTCTAAATCCCTCTTTCTCTTGTACACTTTCTCAGCAGACCCTTTGTACCCCATAGCCAATAGCCTTTCTATCCTAGCAGGCTCTTCTTCTGGCCTAGCAGGCTCTTGCCCTGCTCCAACAGGCTCTTCATCATAAACTTGAGTTCCATCATGGAATTCAAATTGAGCCTCTTCCTCATCTTCAACACTATCCATCCTCCCCTTTTTGGAAGAGTGACCTATCCTATCATCATCTGACTTTGAAGAACTAGATAAAACAGCCTTTGCAGATCTTTTACCCTTCAACTTCTTCACTTTATCCTCCAATTTCTTTACCCTCTTTACTAATTTGATGTTGATCTCAGAAAACTTCTTGTTTTGACTTTTAAGAGCTTCTTCTAAGATCTTCACCTTCTCCTTTAGTTCTTGCATTGTCTGAGGTGATTGGGGTTGTGATACATGATGTGAGGATGTTGGTGGTGTTGCTGATGGTACTGGAGATGGTATTGGTGATGTTTGATGTGTTGGTGAAATGTAACCATGTGAAGAACTAGATGATTGTGTTTCAGCTGATGGTGTTGGTTCTTCTGGATGTTGTGGTAACATTTCATCAAAAAGTGGAATATCTTCCCCTCTAAAACCAATTCTCATATTTGAAAATACTTTGTGAGAAAGTTTTGGTGTGTCATAAATTAAGTCTGTGGGAAGTAACAAATGTTTTAATTTTGCAATGATGCACCCAATAAATCTTGGATACATCAAAAACTTTGTTTCACTTTTCACATTTTTAATCAATCCTTCAAAAATATGTTTTGAAAAATTGTATTTTCTGTTTGTAGCTAAGCAAATGAGAGCAGAAGCCATGTTTCCACTAAATTGCTCCCAAGAGGTTTTCTTCTGGCTCAAACAGTGAAGGATTGTGTGAATCAAAAATCTCCATTGTGGAGTAAGATGCTTTTTCAGAAAAGTGAGTTTGTTAGACTCAGCATGATACCCCATTCTTTGTAAATTTTCAAAAATTTCAGTATCTGGTAACTGACTAATACCATCAGAATCATCCAAATGAAGATGTCTTCTTATGGATGACTCAGTAAGAGTCAAATGTTTACCATCCACTTTGGCCTTAATTCTTTGTTCCCCATTTTCAGAAGTGTTAATTTTAGCAGATTGCCAAAATTGCAAAATTTGAGTTTCATAAATAGTGGGATTGACTAGTAAAGCAAACCTGATATAGGAGTTATTTAAAAAGTCCACTACTTGATGAAATGAGGCATTATCCTCTGACTTCTCCAAAAATGCTAATTGATTGTGACGTTGGACAAAGTTTAGAACAACTGTGGAAGCCATAATGAAAATTTTGAATATGATGGTGGGATTTGTTGGTAGTACTGGTAGAAGATGAAAGGTGTATGTGAATTATGATAATGACTGATGAAAGAAGATATGAGAGAATTACTTTTAACCGACAATAAGAAAGATTATAATAAGTAATTGAAAAGGCGGTTAAAAAGATCTTTTATATGTGAAATATAATATAATATTATCATCAGTAATTTACATAACTACCCCAACGGCTAATTTTAACTACCAGGCCCAACGGCTAAAACTTTGTCTGACAGGCTCAACGGCTATCTAGCAGTACCATTTTACTCTAGCAGTACCAATTTTGAACTACCAGTACCTTTGAAAGTTTTATAAAAATCCCTTATAGTTTTTAGCAAACTACCAGCTATCAACGGATTTGAGTTGTCTTTACCAAAAGCCGTTTGCTTAAGGACTAGCTAACTATTTACAATTAAGTATGGTTAGTTAACAACCATATAGTTTTTGGTAAACTATCAACCATCAACGGATTTGATTTGTCTTTACCAAAAGCCGTTTGCTTATGGACTAGCCAACTCTTAAGTTTGTAAAAACTTGGTGAGCTGAATACCAAAAGCCATAATGGCCTAAAGATGGTGCAATTTCCTTGGATGGAGGAAATTTAAAAAGGCAATGATGCTGTGTATCTTGGATGATTGGTTCAACAAGTGAAATCATCTAATAGCATGCCTTTGAGTTGAAACTTTTCTTAGTTTGATCTAGATAGAACTTTCTCCTTGAGAAATGCTTCATCCCTTCTAGATATGTGATCTAACTCTCTCTTTTTCAACTCTGCATCATCTTGTATGCTCTTGTCTTTCCTTTCATAAATTGGTTTTTCTTCCATTCTGGGCTATTAATTCCTCCCCTGAGATTGTTATCTCTCCTGAAATGAATATAACTTTTGTTGCTCTTTTTTGTTTGGAAGAACTCTTGTTTTGTTATCAACCTGAAATGTGTTAGTTGCAAACAAAAAGAACAAAGTGCAGAGCACTTGATCTATAGAATTTTAAACATTCAGGCATTAATATGAACAAAACATAGCAATTTTATATTAGCAGGACCAATTATGAACTGACAGGACCTTTTGACTAACTAGCAGTACCATGTTTGAAAGCCAATACCAGTTAATTTTATGAACAAAAACACATGTTTTTCAAAGATTTATCATTCCAATACCTCCTACAAGATATTTGAATCTACCTAAATCAAAAGCTTTGGTGAGAAGGTCTGCATAATTCTTTTCAGAATCAATTTTAACTACTTGAATTAACCTTTTCTCATTGCAATCCCTTATGAAATGGTGTCTTATTTCAATGTGTTTTGTTTTTGAGTGTTGAACTGGGTTTTTAATGATACAAATAGTACTGCTATTGTCAATATAAATAATGGTGTTAAGAAAATTGTACCCATAGTCAAGCATTTGATTTTGGATCCAAAGAACTTGCCCACAACAACTTGCACCAGCAACATATTCTGCCTCAGTTGTAGAATTAGCCACCATTGTTTGTTTCTTGCATTGCCAAGAGATAAGTCTGCAACCAAGAAATTGACATCCACCAGTTGTGGATTTTCTGTCTAGAGTTGCACCAGCATAGTCACTATCCGAATAAGCCACCAATTCAAAAGATGATTCCCTTGGATACCAAAGACCCAACCTAGGTTGACCCTTAAGATATCTAAAGATTCTTTTGACTGCTGTGAGATGAGAGATTTTGGGATGTATTTGAAACCTTGCACACACACATACTGAGAACATGATATCTGGTCTTGAGGATGTAAGATACATTAAAGACCCAATCATAGATCTATAATTGTGCAAATCCATATATTCTCCTTCAGCATCCTTGAGTAGCCCTTTGTCTGGATCCATTGGTGTACTTGCAACTTTAGAATCAGCAAAATTAAATTTCCTTAGGATCTCTGCTACATACTTATCTTGGCTGATAAATATGCCTTCTTTGGATTGTTTCACTTGGAGACCCAAAAAGAAAGTAAGTTCCCCCATGGAACTCATTTCAAACTTACTATGCATAAGTTTTTCAAATTCTACACACAAGTCTTGGTTTGTTGATCCAAAGATTATGTCATCAACATAAATCTGCACTAGTAAGATGTCTTTCTTTGTTCTTTTGATGAAAAAAGTTGGATCAATCCTGCCTCTTTGGAATCCACTTTCTAGTAGAAAACAAGCCAATGTTTCATACCATGCCCTAGGAGCTTGGTGTAGGCCATACAAAGCCTTGGTAACCTTGTAAACTTTGTCTGGATACTCTGTATCAATGAAGCCTGGAGGTTGAGACACATATACTGGTTCTTCAATTTCACCATATAAAAATGCACTCTTAACATCCATTTGATAGACAGTGAAGCCTATGAATGAAGCATAGGCCAAGAAAAGCCTAATTGCTTCAAGTCTTGCAACTGGAGCAAACACTTCTTCATAATCTACCCCTTCTTCTTGAGTATACCCTTGTGCTACCAATCTAGCCTTGTTTCTGATCACTATACCCCTTTCATCTTTCTTGTTTCTGAACACCCATTTGGTTCCAATTGCCCTATGACCTTTGGGCAAATCAACCAATATCCAAACCTTCTGAATCTTGAATTGGAGAAGCTCTTCTTGCATTGCTTCCACCCAACTTGCATCATCTAAAGCTTTGTTTATGTTTTTGGGTTCAGTCTGAGAAAGAAAACATGAAAACAGGCATATATTGGAATTATCATTATTCTTTTCTTCATAAATAGAGGAGATAAACCCTTCTTCATCTGAAGATAAGACTTGAGATAAACCAACTTGAGATCTTGTTCTAACACCAGAATGTATGCTTCCAATCACATCATCAGTTGTGTGATCTTTGAGAATTCTAGTGTTGGGTGTTTTAGGAACTTCATATGTAGATGGAAGATTGCTAATCCCCACCTCTTCTTGGAAAGAATCATTTATTTGAACATTCAATGGCTCAGCAGTATCAATACTTGAACTAGCAGGACCATTTGAAGAACTAGCAGTACCATTGTCATTAGTACCACTTTCTTGATTCTCTTGATTCTGAGTTCCTTGATCTTCTTCATTGCCTTCATTTCTTGTGTTTGAAGGTCCTTCTTGACTTGAAGATAGATCCATACTTTTCCAAATTGGCATCCAGATGTAATCTTGATCTTTAGGAGTTTCAACATTATCTTCAAAACCTGCATTATCATTAGTATTTGTACCTGAAACAGGCACATAATTCATAGATTCTGAAAGCCTATCAACATCAAACATCCAATCTGGTCCAATTCCTTTCACATTTGTTAGTTTCTCTTGAAACTCTATGTGAAGATTCTCTTCTACTAGCCTAGTGCAAGTGTTAAACACTCTATAGGCCTTACTCTGCAAGGAATACCCTATCAAATAGTCAACATCTGCTTTTCCATCAAATTTGCCTAAATGATCTTTGGTATTGAGAATAGTGACATGACAACCAAAAGGTCTCATAAAACTTAAAGATGGTTTTCTACCAAAGAAAAGTTCATAAGGTGTCTTTCTATGTGGCTTTGTCACAAGAACCCTGTTTTGTACATAACAAGCAGTACCAACTGCTTCAGCCCAAAATGAAATAGGCAACTTAGAGTCTACTAACATAGTTCTAGCAGCCTCTATAAGTGTTCTATTCTTTCTTTCTGCTACTCCATTTTGTTGAGGTGTTCTAGCTACACTAAACTCTCTTTTTATGCCTTTTTCCTTGCAAAAGTCATCCATAACTCTATTCTTGAACTCTGTCCCATTGTCACACCTGATGACCTTAACCTTCTTATCAGATTGGTTTTCTACCTCAGTGATATAGGTTTTAAGTATGTCACTAGTTTCATGTTTAGATCTTAAAAAGAAAACCCATGAAAATCTGCTATAATCATCAGTAACAACCAGACAATATTTCTTTCCATTCAAGCTGCACACATTAGTAGGACCAAAGAGATCCATATGAAGCATATGTAAAGCCTGAGAAATAGAGTTTTGGGTCTTGGGCTTACAAGAAGCTCTATGTTGTTTGCCTTTTAGACAATCAACACAGGATTGGTCGTTTTGGAAAATCTTTTTGGGTAAACCTCTTACTAAATCATATTTTGCAATAGTGTTGATTGTTTTAAAGTTTACATGACCAAGCCTTCTATGCCAAAGCATAGATTCATCCAATGAGGCTTTTGCTACCAAACAAGTTAGACTCTCCTTAGGATCAATGTTCTTTAAATTGACACTGTACATATTGTTCCTTTTTGGAATTTTAAGAAGGATCTGACTCTCATCAGGCAACTTAAAATCAGAAGAAAGAACCATACATTCATTGTCAGTAAATAGAACATTGTTCTTTTTGTCACACATTTGTGAGACACTAAGAAGATTAAACTGAAGTTCTTTCACAAAATACACATTTTCAAAATCTAGTTTACTGGTTTTGATAGTACCTTTACCAGTGATCTTTCCTTTTATTCCTCCCCCAAAGGTAACATATCCTCCATCAAATGTTTTGAAGTCTGAGAGGAATGACATGTTGCCTGTCATGTGCCTTGAACATCCACTATCAACATATCCTTGATCTCCAATATCAGATGTATGTTCCTGCACATGAATAAACATATTAGTTTCCTTGGGGTACCCAAGCCATGACAGACTTGGGTTTGCCTCTTGCATCAATGAAATCAAACCTTTTCAGGATTGTTGATGCACCTTTTGATTGGATTGGTTTCCAAATCCAACATGCTGAGGACTTAACAGCACTTTCCCTTATAATCCATTGTGTGGTCTTTGGTCTATCAGTACCAATTTTGGCAATACCAGTTTTGGCAGTACCATTTGGTCTAGCAGGACCTTTTGGTCTAGCAGGACCTTTGGTTTTTGGTTTCCAAATTTGTGTTTTGACCACAGATTTCTTTTGAATTGGACTATTCACAACTTTTGGTACACATTTGAAAGTGTTTCTTGTACCCTTATCAGTTGGTTTTGCAATAACAGGCTTATTTTGTCTAACAGTATGTTTAACATTTGTGGTATTAGACTTAACAAAACTTTTTCTGGGGTGAGTAACATTTGTTTTAGACTTTGATTTACTCCCAGAAACCCATTTATTACAATAAGCATGAAGATGATTAAAGCTACCACAATAATAACAAGCCTTATTGAACATAACAAAGTCATCACCTAGTTGTTGTGACTTAAGGTTGTTCCAATTTCTTTGGCTTCCCCTAGGTTTATTATTACATTTTTTACAACTTTCAACTGTTTTCAAAACAGCTTTAGCCTTATCCTTAACTTCTACTTTCTTAGGACTGAATGGTCCTTCTTTGATTCCTTTGATAGGAATAGTCTCATCTTCATCATCATCAGATACCCAATCTTCAATAATTAGGACATCTGGTCTCTTCTCAGTAAGCACCTTAGAGAGTGAGGCATTCTTAGCACTCTCAGAAGGTTCACTTATCACTACAGGTTTAGCTAATGGTTTGTTAATGACTTCATGCAAACCTGATTCAGCAAGATCTGATCCTGGAGGACAAGGAATTCCTCTATAAGGAGGTGGACATTCATTGTATCCTATCCCTGATTTTATTCTCTTATTCATCTGATTCTCTACTATGCTCCTAGTACATTTAGAAGCAATTTCTAATTTAGTAACAGTCAGTTGAATATTATCTCTAGCCAATGGTACTTTAGTGCACTCAGTCCTTACCATTTCTATTTCTGAATCTTTCAAAAATATTTGTCTATTAAGAGCAGCTTTAGCATCAGAAAATGTGAGTTTATTTTCTCTGTAGTGAATGATTTGTTTTTCTAGTTTGACCATACCACACTTATGGTCAAATAATGTTTGTTGGGTTTTTCTGAGTTCTAATGTTTGTGCATCATAAGATTTTCTTATAAGTTCTAATTCTTTAAGAAATTCACAATTATTAGAACATTTGATAGTTTGTACCTCAGGAGTGGAGAATGCCATCAAAGCCAATTCATCAGAAGTTGACTCATCTTCACCCATGAAACTCCAATCAAAACCCATGCCATCAATAGCAACCATTGCTTTTGGCTCAACAACTTCAACAACCTTACTCTTGCTTTCAAAGCTTCCTCTCTTCTCAAAGCTTTCTTTATTTCTGTTGTCAAACCCTCTACCCTTGTCATCCTGCTTCTTAGGTCTTCTACACTCTCTAGAGTAGTGACCTTTCATGTGGCAGTTGTAACACTCCACCTTTGACTTATCATAGCCAGCAGGCTCATTTCCATTTATCATTATCTTCTTGCCAGTCCTCATCAACAACTTCTTAGCTCTAATGCTTAAAAGTAAAAGTTGCCACTTTATGTCCATCACTTCAAGATCATCAGGATGAATCTCTTGAAGATCTTCAAATGTTAATACGGACCCATTGTGTTGAGATGTAAGAAAAGCACACCCAATTGTTTCATCTAAAATGGATTTGGTACTACTAGAAGTACTAGCAGTACCAAAGGTTGTGTTGGCAGTACCTTCTTCTCTGCCACCTTTTTCTTCATTATCAGCCTTTGAGATGCTTGGTGATGAAACAAATGCCATATTTTCTGAACTTGACCCAGTAGTCTTCTTTACATCATGTTCTACAATTTTGAAATTGTTGTAGAGATCATTGAGACTCATCTGGTCAATATCTGGCTTGTTCTTCCAGACAATGACATGCATAGACCATTCTGAAGGTAAACTCCTAAGAAATTTAGAGTTTAGGTCTTCTTGAGTTATCATCACTTCATGGATGGCTAACTGACTTGCAAGCTTCTGAAGTCTATTGAACATACTGTCCAAAGACTCATTGGTTGTGGCTGTGAAGTTCTCAAATTGTTGTTTGAGAAGTGTTTTCTGTGTTTTCTTGGTAGCATCATTACCACCAAACCTAGCCACAATAGCTTCAAAAAGGGTTTTGGCATCTTTGTATTTGTTAAAGATCAGAAGTTGATCATTTGGAATAGTCATCAGTAACATACTCCTTGCCTTTAGATCATTTCTCTTCTGAACTTTTTCATCTGCATTTGATGGTTGGTCTTGTATTTGTGTTACAAGAGCATCATTTACTGTTGTAGTGGTGATTGAGGGTTTAAATGAGTTGCCTTGTTCAATGATCTCCCAAAGTGCATAGTCCTGCACTTGAAAGTATTGTTCTACCCTTAGTCGCCACATTTCAAACTCATTTTGCTTAAGTAATGGAAGTTTAGCTGCAACATTTGTTTGAATATGTTCAACATCCATTGTTCTTTTAAATTAGTAAATATCAAGCCTAGCTCTGATACCACTTGTGGAACGGTTTTGTTCGTTGAGATATTTATGTATTGAATGTGTTTAGCATGCGGAATCTACTACAACACACTTAAAAGAACACAAGGTGGTGAGTTTAAGTAAACGTGAGAATGCAATGAACAAAGAACACAACTTTGGTTAACACAAAACGATTCAATATTATTGATGAAATAATACGGATGATCTAAATATCACCGGGATTACAAAGTAATCTTGAATCTTAGATTGTTAAAGGATTTGTGAATTGAAGTAACTAAGTTACTTGAGAGATAGTTTGGTTTTGGTTAATAGTTGGTGAAGATACATGCATGAAGTGTGACTAAGGTATCCTTTTATAAGATAAGGACCCTTATTACAAGTTGTCAAGTGGTTGAATATAAAACTATACTTTGACTATATTGGCGCCTACAATTAAATACAACTACCAATGTACAACTCTGCCATATTCTTCTGTGGTTCACAGAAGACTAAACTACTTCTACATAACGTATAACAATGTACAAAGACTAATAATTCAACTAAATATCTATTACAAAATATCTAATCGACTTGACATAAGCTTGGCAGGCTCTTCATCAACTAGCAGTACCTTCTACCCAGAAGGTACTGGTAGAACATCTTCATACACTTCAAAATCAACTAGCAGGCTCTTTAACATCTTTGGCAGGCTTTTGGCAGGCTTTTTGACTTGAACATTTTATTCCCAACAACTGTCCAATTCACTACATGATTCTTCCTAAATTATACATAGTTGATCAGGCTATGTATAATTGAGGACCAAATGATGTGATGTTTGGCTCAGTCAAATGGTACTTATGCTTTTTCAAAAAGTTTTAGATGGTGTTCAACGCGTTATTTTTGGAAAATAACTTCATAATTTATTTTTCAAATGAATAAAAAATTTAATCCACACTACCGTGATGGGTTTAGGGATTTTCTAGGGTACTAATGGGATATCCTCAAAATAAATCTTAGGGCACTAATGGGTTATTCTCGAAATAAATCTTAAGATTCATCCAAGGTTCCTACAGGGTAGGGATAGTCTATGGTTCCATCAAAATAATATCCACAAAATTTCTTAAGGATATACTAGGGTTTTGCTAGGTGATAACTATGAATAGGGTAAGGAGGAATAGAGTATATAATGAAGCTAAACGCAGATTGGGATTATTACTAAAATGTTGCAAGATAAAGGTTTCATACGGTAGAAGGGTATTTATTATACTTAGATTATGTCCATCGTAACCAAGGTAGAGATTCAACAGGAAGCATAACCTAGAGAGTTCTAAATCTCAATTTATTTATCCATTACAGGGATTTATTTTCTGCTTAAATACTAAAGTCATCCTAAGACATGGTTGGGATTCCTTAATGAGTTCTAATTTTCTTTTACACCGGTCTCGGTTTTCCTATTGGTATTAGGGTTTTCCCGTGATCAAGTTTTCTCTTAAAGTCTTTTTCTTAGGCGTAGCACCTTGCTTAATTTCTAGGTCGGGAATCCTTAAATTAAAATGATGGTCTTTCTATCATTGAGTTTTCGCTTTTGGTTATTTTGCTTCCTAGGGTACGGGTAATGGTAGGTTTGGTTATTCTTCCTAGATTTTTATTATTACCACAATAAAACATACGTTTATATTTTGTCCATGTTAGATTATCAAGGTAAAACTCATGATAATCATAAGGTCACAACATGTTCAAAATACTATCATACGCGTATGTAAGATGATCATCACTGGCCCACATCAACCGATACCATGCACAGCAAAATACAACAAAATCAAAACCACATATAGTCATAAATAACTTGCTAATTTGTTATATATAACAAAATTAGTACAAGCGTCATATTTATGCTACATATCCCGTGGCCAAGATATAGTACAAAAGCTGATAGGTATAAATCTGATTTAGTGGCTACCAGAGACTCTTCCGAGTCAACTTTTCAGTTTGACGATCATGCTGATGGGGATATATATTTACTCTTGGTAATAAACCGCTAAGGAAAAAACTAATTTTTCTATAAAAGCTGAAGTTCAGCAACTTTCTCTACATTCATCAAGTTTTCTTCCGAAATTTTCTCTTAGAGGGTTCTATGGTTATTGCTTAGTTATGGAATCATAATAATCCTAAGTAATGTCCTAGTAAGTCTTGGTATAGGTTCTGAGGATAATAACATGATATTAATAACTTGATTGATTGTTTTTACACAAAACAATTAATACAAGGTCTTTTATTAATATTCCATGTGGTAGATTAAGGATTCTGTGTCTCTAGTATGGATACTTGGGTTCCTTGTTGTCAATAGTGGTCCTAGTTTCCGTCACTTAATATGTTATCAGTTGGTATGTTGTCTATGTTTGGAGGTAGGAAAGGGAACTGTTGTCTAAAGTGGGGTTTGGGGTAGTTTTGTTAACATTAGGGGTTTAGGGAGACATGGTACTGTAATAATTTGCAAATAATAATTATAAGAAATTAATAACATTAGGGAAAGAAACTAAAGGTGAAATGTAAGAATAAATATTAAGAGTACGAAGTTTAGTATAAATGATCCTAAATGGATAAGGCTCTAAGTATGGTTCTATTTTGATGTTTGAGTCTGGACATGAGAGGGATAGATTGGATAGGGGAAGTCAGGATTCTGTAACCACTCTATAGTTATAAATATTTCATTTATGCAGTTTAAACGATTAACAATAAATTACATACCAATAACGTTTTAGTAGCGGCATGGCACGGAGGACTTTGGTTAAGTTTTTGTGAAAAACGGTTATAGTCCAATGTTTGAAAACATTTGGCTCTCTATAACCATGAGCTCTGATACCACTCTGTAACACCCCCGTTTTCAATATACGCAGCGGAATATCAATTTGGGGTGTTACTTCATGGTTCACAGTCATGAGAATAGAAAACGACTCAAAAAGAGGCGTTTTAAATAAAATTGTTATCATTCATTTATTTAAATCAGAGTACATAATATAGGTCCTAGAAGGAGGTTCAGAAAATATGTTATAAAAGATACATTATTTATTGAATGATAACAAAGTGGACACTCTTATTATAAAAAGAAAGTCCACAGCCACTCCGTGCCGAAAGCCATACTCCTAGTTACCTGAGATAAACATGCTTAAAAAGTCAACACAAAGGTTGAGTGAATCTATAGTGTTTAAAGTAATAATCAGTTTTGAACACAAGATAAATAGTAAAGAAATCAGTTCAATCATACTCCCTCCGTCCCTAAATAAATGTCCACTTGGACTTTTTGTGGTCTTTATTATTCAACTTTGACCATAAATAATTTTGTTTGTGTTATATAATACTTAATGAAAATTATACCAATGAAAATACTTTTAAAACCCAATCCATTCATATATTTTGCATCAAGTATTATATAACACAAACAAAAATATTTATGGTCAAAGTTGAATAATAAAGACCAAAAAAAGTCCAAGTGGACATTTATTTAGGGACGGAGGGAGTAGTTCAGAATATTGCACTAAACCTCATGACACGCAATGCGTTGACAGTTTCCAGTCTCACTAACATAATTAAATGGTAGTGGTTTACCCCCGAGTTTAAGAAATCAAGTATAATGCATCTGTCTAACCGACTACCACGAAGATATCCATCCGATTAGAACAAATGGGTCGTCAGGCCAATAGATCTATTCACTATATTCGCGCTCACCCTGCGGGTGACTAATGGTGCATGATATGAGGGTCTTTCAATAATAAATACAATCATAATAAGGGACAGTTAGCCTAGTGCAATAACAATCAGGAAAATACTTGTGTTCGGTTTGATAGCATGTATCTCCCCACATATTTGGAAAACATGTAAAGAAAAAGTGGGACTATAAACTCACCTGAACAGTATGGATGGAAAACAAAGTTTAAATAAAGTTGATAAACGTCTCCGGCTCGCAACCTGGGTTGGTTATGTCAAGTTTCAGTAATCATTTCCGAATATATATATATAGTGTATCTTTATTTTCAGAACCCTGTTAAGTGCGGGAACTGCGAGAACCTTCTCTAAACCGTTGGATTTCTTGATCAATGGCTACAATGAAATGTGCAATTAATGTAAATAATTTAAAGATGAGGATATTATGTACAAAGCTAAAAGGGTATTAGCGGAATTTTGCTTAAAATTTTTCCATTAAACTGTCCCTATAATTACTCCTCATCTTAATCAAGATCTAGAACCAAGTCAAAAATTATTTCTCTCCTAAAAACCCTAGCCACTTTCTCCATCTGTTTCATACGGTACCAACTGATGAAATAGCCACCCCCATCACCATCGACTAAACCATCGCCGCCACCAAGATCCGTCACCGACTGTGATGGTTCGTCTGGATCAGTCACCGTCGCCAAGAATTGTCACTGCCACCAAGAACCGTCACCGCCGCCACCAAGATCTTCATTTTAATAAGTTTTTTAACACATCTTCATTTTAATAAGCGTTTTACTTGTACTGTATATTTGTTACTCAATGTTGATGGTACAAAAAATATATTTTAACGGATTTTAACCGATTTTGACCATGACCTTCAAATTTGACCGATATGTGAATTGGCGTGGCGGTGGACCCCCGCTAACCGCCATGGTGCTGCCATATCCGCCGCCATGACCGATTTTTACAACATTTTTAAAATATAATGGTAACTTGTTACTGCTGATTATCCACTCTGTGATTCTGGCCTTTAAAGAAAAATGCAATACTGAGTATTATATTTAGTCATACAGAGGTAGCAAGATTGAGCAGTTTGTTAACGGGTCAAACAGACATGTGCATGAGATGTGCCGGGTTTGGCTGGGTTGAAATGCTAACTTTATATTCTTCGTTTTAAAAGTAGACACAAATTAATATAATGATTTGTTAGTTAGTAACTTCTTATGCTTTAAAATTGGACTTTAGAGCATGTTTGACACATCCCCTTTAGTTAAATATTTTTTATTCGACTCTTTTTTAGATAAACACAACCTGCATTGACCCATCTGATAAGTAAATGGATTGTTAACATGTAGTTTTTGCTTTTATTATTCTATAAAAATCAACATTCATTGTGCTGGTTTCTGTTGGGCAGAGACTTTGGTGCACTCCACACTCGAACCTTGTGAAGATGCAGATTTCACATTTTCTGTGAACTTTAACCATGAGGATCACAAAGTCTATGTTCGTTGCCGTCCTTACCTTAAAGAGTTTATGGAGAGGGTAGCTGGTACTTTCAAGATTATTATTTTTACTGCTAGTCAAAGCATATACGCGGAACAGCTTCTGAATGTGTTGGATCCAAAAAGAAAAGTATTTAGGCATCGTGTTTATCGCGATTCTTGTGTTTTCTTTGAAGGGAATTACCTCAAAGATCTATATGTCCTTGGTCGTGATTTAGCACATGTTGTCATGATTGATAACTCTCCTCAGGTATAATTTCAAAACTTTATTTCTTGAAAATTGCAAGAACTAAATATGGCATATAGTTTTATGTAAATTTTTTGATTATCTCTCAACAAAGATAACAAGCGAAACAAAGACGAGACAAAATGGGTAGTTAATGGGTCAATGTCCAAGTTGAGAACAGATATATGTTACGTAGTAGTTCACAATAATCTAAGTTTTCTGATTTAGGAGGATATAGGCATTAAAAACTCATACTGGATGACGTTGACCCATTGACCCATTTTAACCCTGTTCTTTGTAGCTAATTTCTTGAGAGCGTTTTACTTTTTTGGCCGTCAGAAAAAACCCAAATAACCTTATTAAAACATACGGAGTATATGTTTTGCGTTTGGATTATAAAAAAACATATATGTTTTGTGTTTATTATTAAAAAACATGTTTACATCATTAGTTTAATATACACAAGATCGCATATGTGTTATGCTAGTTGTTGTGATTAAAAAACATATATGCTTTGCAAAGATACATATATGTTTACGTATAAAACATATATGTTTTGTGTTTGGATTATAAAACATATATGTTTTGCGTTTGGATTATAAAAAAACATATATGTTTTGTGTTTATTATTAAAAAACATGTTTACATCATTAGTTTAATATACACAAGATTGTGCATATGTGTTATGCTAGTTGTTGTGATTAATTTTCGTTTCTTATTTGTTTGTGGTTTAATTGTTTTCGTGCATGTTTGTTTCAGATTGATTGATGAAGATGATGATATCATTTAAGACCGGGAAGTGGATGAACACGAATATACATGAAGATAATTTGCGACTTTTGAAGATATATGATTATTGCATGTGTTTTTGTACTTGTAATCAAGTGAAATGTAACATTTAAGTCTATCAATCTTGTTTTTAATTTTATAATGATTTATGTTCTTTAATTTGTGTTTCAAACATTCAAAAAAAATAATGATAAGGTAAAAAAATATTGGTAGGTTGATAAAAAAAAAGTGTTAGCTTAAGAAAACATGTATGCACCTTGATTATTTGGAAAAAAAACATGTATGTACTTTAACTAATTGAAAACGTGTACGCACGCTATTGGGAAAAAAAATGTATGCACCCATGCCTATTTGAAAAAAAAAATCCGAATTTCAAAATTTATAAAAAACGGGAATTATAAGAAAACAAAAATAATATGAAAATGTCTTTTACTATTATACCCTTTTGAATTAAATAAAAATAACAAAATGCTATGGAGCATTAACTGATGTACATTGTGTATTATTAGTTGTAAAAAGGTGGTTCTCGCAGTTCCCGCACTTAAGAGGGTTCTGAAAATAAAGCCCCCTATATATATATATATATATATATATATATATATATATATAATATATATATAATATATATATATATATATATATATATATATATATATATATATATATATATATGTGTGTGTGTGTGTGTTTCCAATGTTCGTTTCGTAACGTTTTTGGTAAATGTTAAATTGAAGACAACATGAAGTCTCTTCAAAAGTTGGATTTTATCTTATTGTTTATTTTTATGTTTTTCGTTCGTTCGTTTATTCGTTGAATAATTCTCGTTCGTTGGTTATCGATGAAAACGTATTATGTTTACTAATTTCTATTAAATCGGAAATAATAATATTAACATTTATAAAATGTTATGTTTTTATCCCTAAAGTTTCATATATTGACAGTTTATACCCTGAACTTTGAAACATGATGTAGGATCGAGTACTTCGAGCTTGATTGAGCTTGGTATAAACAAGAACCTCTGTATGCAATACAAGCGTTTATGCGGAAACTAAACAGCAAGTATTATAAAGAAGAAAACTCTAAACGAACAATGATCCTCTATGGATCAAACTATGAACTAAGAATTGTGTTCTTGAATATTAAAAACGTTAAAGGTGTTAAAGGCGTCCATGAACTCATAGACGGGTTTATCTTTTATACTAACAAGATCACCTAACCCTAACCCGTTCTACAAGTAAACGTGTGAAGAGATAAACAACAATCTCTTCTAAAAATAAATCTTAACAAACATTCTAAATATACGGATAACAAATAATACTATCCGCAGCAACAACACTATCGGCAGAAACAAGATAACACTGTCGGCAGCAATGAGCTTTCAGCAGGAACCAAAGCTATCGGCAGGAACCAGCTTAACACTATCGGCAGCAACAATGAAACTCTTATTTCCCAGAGATCCTAACAATCCTCCCCTAATCTTGAGGTTGACTAGGTTAACCTGCAAGATTCCAATGTGATAGAGCTTGCAACTCTCAGGCTTGAGGACTGCGACTTAGCAGCAACAATTTTAAGTAACCAGCAGCAACATCCATAACTTGCAAGATTCCAGCTTCTATAGCATCCAGCAGCAACTTCAATAGTTCAGCAGGAACAAGAAATCTTCTTCAAAACATGTATACTGGTCACCATTACTTTCACTTGAACTTGGCTGCTACTATGACAATATGTACATCAAATCACTTAAAGTTTCATACTATTCTCATCACATCCAGGTGTGTTAACTCCTGTGAGAGGTGACTCATTGAAAATTAATGGATTTGATGTCTCTTTACCAATAGCCATCACTACTGGAGTAGCCAATGTTTAGGTGTGTTAGACCATGGTACATTGATAACCATCTGATTTATTAGCAAATCAGCAACTATAAACGGATTTGACTTGTCTTTACCTGTAGCCGTTTGCTCAGGACTAGTCAATTCTTAGGTTACAACAAACCTTGGTGAATTGAATACCAAATATGGATACCAAGTGTCTTTACCACAAACCATACTTTTATGGACTAGCCAATCCTTTGGATCCCATAAGGGTTACATCCATGGTGAATTGAGAACCATTTTCAACTCTCAGAAACAAATCATGGGTGAGTTAAAGTACCCTATAGCTTTGAGCAAGCTATTACAGCTATCAACGGATTTGATATTCACACCAGAGCCGTACCCTCATGGTGAGTCAACTCTTTCTTGTCTGCAAAACATGGTGAGTTGAGCACCATTTATTGTGCAGGTGTAAACACCAACACTGTACCTGCAAGGTGTTGCTCAAAAACCAACTTATTAGCACACAAAATATACACAATTTTTTTTTTTTTTTTTTTTTTTTTTTTTTTTTTTTTTTTTGAACTAAGAAACACACCAAAATAAAAGAAAATAAGAAAAGAAACAAAAGAAAGAAAGAAAGATAGAAAATATACAACAACAACAAGAACAATCCTCCCCTTGAGCTTTATCCTCCCCTTAAGCTGCAACTAGGGATTCACCATCCCAATATGAACCACCAAATGTTTAAACCTTGGTCCATCAAAAGCCTTGGTCAGCAGATCAGCAACATTATCATCTGTGTGAATCTTAACCACCTGAATAAGATGCTTCTCATAAGCATCTCTTATGAAATGATGTCGAATCTCAATATGCTTTGTCCTCTGATGATAAACAGGATTCTTAACAATACACATAGTACTTTGATTATCAATAAAAATCTTAGTGTTCATGTAGTTGAACCCATAATCCAACAACTGATTTTGCATCCAAAGTACCTGTCCACAGCAACTAGCAGCAGCAACATACTCTGCCTCAGTAGAAGATGTAGCCACTATAGTTTGCTTTTTGCATTGCCAAGAAACCAACCTCCTACCCAGAAACTGACAACCTCCTGTTGTAGACTTCCTATCAAAGTTAGCCCCAGCATAATCACTGTCACTATATGCTTCCAACACAAAAGGAGAATCTTTAGGATACCAAAGTCCCATCTTTGGCTGTCCTCTTAAATATTTGAAGATTCTCTTAACTGCATTTAGGTTAGAAGTTAATGGTGTAACCTGATGTCTAGCACATGCACCAACAGCAAACATGATATCAGGTCTTGAAGCTGTCAAATACATGAGTGATCCAATCATGGACCTATAAAGATGAACATTAACAGCAGCATCAGGTTCATTATTGGACTTAGGCTTTGGACGTTCAAAAGGAGTTGTAGCAACCTTCACATTTTCCATATCAAATTTCTTAAGCATGTCATAAACATACTTCTCCTGGCAAATAAAGATTCCATCTGGTTTCTGCTTAACCTGAAGACCCAAGAAGAAAGTCATTTCACCCATAGCACTCATCTCAAATTCACTCTTCATCAATTCTTCAAACTCCCTGCACCAGGCTTCATTAGTGGAACCAAAGATAATATCATCTACATAAACTTGTACCAGAATGATATCTTTGAAGTTCTTTCTTATAAAAAGAGTTTTATCAATAGCCCCTCTTCTGTAACCATGTTTTAGCAAAAAGGCTGATAACCTTGCATACCAAGCCCTTGGTGCTTGATGAAGACCATAAAGTGCTTTAACCACTTTGTAAACCAAATTAGGATTCTGAGGATCCACAAATCCCTGTGGTTGAGTAACATAAACCTCTTCCTCAATCCTGCCATACAAAAATGCACTCTTCACATCCATCTGATATACTATGAACCCCATGAAAGAAGCAAAAGCTAAAAACAATCGGATAGCTTCAACTCTTGCCACTGGTGCAAACACCTCATCATAATCAATCCCCTCTTCTTGTCTATGACCTTGAGCTACCAATCTAGCCTTATTTCGAACCACAATACCCCTAGCATCCCTTTTATTCTTTAGAATCCATTTAGTCCCAATAGCATGCTTGCCTGCAGGTAAAGGCACCAACATCCATACTTTCTGATTCTGAAACTGCTGCATTTCCTCTTGCATAGCCTCAACCCAATCATCATTAGCAAGAGCCTGAGCTATGCTAGTTGGTTCAACTTGAGATAAGAAACAAGCATACAGACAATGTAGGTAATCAGTATGATTGTTCCTCAACTGATCATGTATATAACTAAGAAAAGCAGATTCTCCAAACTTGGGTTGATGTAGCTTGCTTCTTGTCTGCACAGGGGAATTTATATCTCCAAGAATCAAAGACTGAGGATGAACTGTATTGATCCTCTTGGTAGCAATGGGATTAACTTCAATGGAGGATGCCTGATTAGTGATGGAGGGGTTGAAGTCATCATCATATGAAGAAGAAGTGAAAATTCCAGTTCTGGACTGATGATGAGGATCATTCAGCTTATCTTTTGAAGAGACTGAGTTTCCAAGATCAGAAGGAATTGGAAATCTTTCAGGGGAGTTAACAACACCCAGAGTGTCCACAGATGGAGAAGACACAGGAACATCAGCAGAAACCCTAGAAGGTTCGGCAGGAACCGATCCACTATCAGCAGGAATGGGATCAGCAGGAACATGAATACCATCAGTTGAATTCAATTGTCTTCTAACTTCAGCTTCAGCCTTTCTCAGAATCTCCTCTGTCTCTTTAGAAAATCCAGAATCAAACATCTCAGCAGCTCTGTTGGCATTAAACTCTTGTCTTTGAAGCCTAGCAAGATCTTCTGCATAACTAGAATCACCTCCAGCCATATCAAAAGAATCCTTGAGCTTTGAACCTGAAATGTTGTTAGAGGGAAAAGAAGGAACAACTATAGGTCGTTCATCACTCTCTACATCAGAATCATCATCTGAGGTACCTGCATTGTTAGTTTGAGAAACATTTGTACCAGCAGATAGATTTGATTTAAATCTATTATAACCTAAGGTGTCAGATAGATAATCCAGATCAAAGTACCACTCTGGACCAGCACCCTGCAAATTAGGTTTATCTTCAAGATATCTTAAGTTGAGAGTCTCTTCTATTTTCTTAGAGGACAGATTATAAACCCTATAGGCTTTACCATGAGCAGAATATCCAACAATAAACCCTTCATCAGCCTTCCCATCAAACTTGCCTAGGTAATCACTAGTGTTCAAAATAGTGACATGACATCCAAAAGGCTTAAGGTAACTAATGTTTGGAACCTTCCCAGACAAAAGTTCATAAGGTGTTTTATTATGAGGACTAGTAATAGATACCCTATTCAACACATAACAAGCAGTGCAAACTGCTTCAGTCCAAAACATAGTAGGCATCTTAGATTCAGCTAACATAGTCCTAGCTGCTTCTATCAGGGTCCTATTTTTCCTTTCTGCAACCCCATTTTGTTGTGGAGTTCTAGCATTACTATAGTCCCTTTTTATCCCCTTAGTCCCACAGAGGTCAATAAGATTAGAGTTCTTAAATTCTGTGCCATTATCACACCTTATAGACTTAACCTTTTTACTTAGCTGATTTTCAATTAAGGCAATAAAATCCCTAAGAACTGGATAAGTTTCATCTTTAGTACCCAAAAAGAAAGTCCATGAAAACCTGCTAAAATCATCTGTAATCACCAGGCAGTAGTTCTTATGGTCAATACTTCTGATAGAAGTAGGACCAAAAAGATCCATATGAAGAAGCTGCAAAGGCTCAGAGATGTTGCTCACAGCAGTTATGGCCTTGTATGATGCTTTGTGCTGCTTTCCTTTGTTACAGGCAACACAATCATGCTCATTGGAGAAGATCTTCATAGGAAGCCCTTTCACCAACCCATTCTTAGCCAACTTGTTAATGGTCTTGAAATTCACATGGGCCATTCTTCTGTGCCATTTCTTAGACTCATCCACAGAAGCTTTTGCAACCAAACAAGCAAGAGATCCCTCAGGCTGAACATCACTAAGATTGAAGCTATAAAGATTGTAAGTCCTAGGAACTTTAAGTTCAACCTGACTTTCATCAGGCAACTTGAAGTCTTTGGACAACACAAAGCAATCATTCTCAGTGAAGAGAACACTGTTCTTCTTGTCACAGATTTGGGAGACAGAGAACAAATTAAAGTCTTGAAGTTCCTTCACATAAAGTACATCTTCAAAGTCCAGCTCAGCAGTCTTGATAGTTCCCTTCCCAGAAATTATTCCATCTCCTCCTCCAAATGTCACAGTACCTCCATTCAAAGGTACAAAGTCATGCAATCTATCCAAATTCCCTGTCATACTCCTGGAACACCCACTATCAACAATTCCAACATCTTTGCTTCTAAAAGGAAAATCCTGAGAGAAAGAATACATATACAAAATTAGATACAAGAGAGACTCAAGCCATTGCTGACTTGAGCCTGCCTAGTGGATCAATAAGAATTAAACCCTGGAGATTGATGAGATCCACCATTGATCTTGGACCCCATTTTCATATGTTGGTTATTGATTTTCCAAGAACAACTTGCTGAGGACTTAACAGCAGTTTTCCATCTTGCCCCTCCCTTATTCATGGTGTCAAAACAAACAGGTCTCAAATTATTTTGGAAGTAAGAACAAGTAGGTCTTCTGATAGGTCTAGTCAAATTGCTTCTCCAACCAGCAGGATTGATCCTACTGGCAGGAACTGAATACACATCAGCAACAGGCTTATCGGCAGGAATGTACTTATCAGCAGCAACAGGCTTATCGGCAGGAATGAACCTATCAGCAGCAACAGGCTTACCAGCAGGAACTGGCTTGCCAGTAGCAACTGAAGTTCTCCTTGCTGCTTGAGGAATATAGGGGGGAATATCATTCACATTTTTCCATACAAACCTATTTTGACATGCATTCAAACCCATCTGTTTCTCATAATAGTCACAATCTTTAATGAGATGATCATAACTACGACACACAAAGCAAGATTTCTTTCTAGGGGCCTTTTTCTTAACAAAATTATCCTTATTGCACACAGAATTATTCAAACCAACACATGAAACAAAATTATCCTTAACATAATGAAAACCACAATCATAATTGTTTGAAACAGAACCACAACTAGAATTATTTTGAAAAGAACCACAACCAGAAACATTATTGTTTTTAACACTATCAAAAGAAATATCTTTAGATGCAGCTATCTTCGAATGAGATTCAACATTAGCTACTTCTGAGGAGAGATCTTCTGACTTTATTGATGCTGACTTGTCACTTGATCCACATGTGGCATAGTCATCTGTCTTGATTTCTGAAGATTTGTCACTGTAAGAACAAGAGACAAATTCATTAGAGTCACAATCAAGATTAGGCAAGTCTTTTGCCTGTTTGCCATACATCATTTGTGAATCATCAAAGTCATCAAAAGGATTAGCCGGCTTAAATGTTCCAGTTATGGGTGGAGGAACATCATTCATCCCTCCCTCATTCACAAACTTTACAGGCTTTCTATAATCTACAAGGTTTTGGGTTAAAAACACTATATTCATTAGGGTCATAATATTGATTTGGCCCTACCAGGTCACCGAACCCTAAACCTCTTTTAGTTTTTGATGACATAGAACTATCAATAAGCCTGTGAAGGTTTGTGGATGACTCTTTCCACTTATCAAATCTAGCCAAGGTATCATCAAGTTTAGACTTTAAATCCTGATTATCTAATACTACCTTAGCTTTTTCCCGTTCAGTATGTTTAACCTCATTAATAGCATTTTTTAAATCTCTTTCCAATACCTTTATTTTTACTTCATAAGCAGACTGTTGTTGTTGATACCAGACCTTTTGTTGTTCTAAAGTTTTAACAGCCTTTTTATGTGCCTTTAGTTGAATAAAGTTATCCTTATTTTCACTTTCTTTATCATCAAATTCCTGTTTCAATTTATCATATTTAGAATCACAACCAAATGGGCAGTTATGTACCTGAGATGGATGACCCATCATTCCAAACTGACCAGCCACTTGTTTCTTTTCACCATATCCAGCTACCATCCCATAGACCTTATCTGCTCCACTTGCAAGAGACTTCTCATGTTGCTCCCAGTCCACCATTGAATCCACAGATACCAAATCCTTGGGGTCTTCTGACTCCAACTCTTGAATTCTGAAAGCAGAATACCGTGCTTTATCATCCACCTTCTTGTCTGTACATTCCCTAGCAAAATGTCCTGTTTGAGAACATTTATAACACCTCACCTTCCTTCTATCAAACCTGGCAGGCTCCTGTCCATTAAAATTGACCCTTCTTCCTGCCTTCTTTTCAAACCTATCCAACTTCAACGATATCATAGCCATCTGCCATCTTAAGTCCATCTCTTCCATATCCAATTCATCAACCTGATTGAAATCATCATACACAATCTTCTGTTGTGGTGTACTATCAGCAACAAATGAATGAAGCAGATCCACTACAAGATTCTCAGAACTGGTTTGAGCTTTTGGTGTGACAGGTGAGTAAGAGATTGATGATGTTGATGGAGTTGGACTGTTTCCATATGATGTTTTGTTAGCACCAGAGTTACTAACAAAAGCAGTATGGGTTGGAGTATGAGGTGTATAGGTGGAATACCCTTTGATATCAAGTTCAAGGGTTTTCAACTTGTTGTACAGATCATCAAAGCTCATAAAATCCAGTCCTCCTTTGGCCTTGAGGGTTATGGAAACCTGCGACCAAGATGGTGGTAAAGCCCTCAGAAATTTGGTGTTGCAATCTTCATCATCCGGCCTAGCTTTCAACTGGTTAAGTTGACTCAGGATCTTGTGGAATCTGTCATACCCTTTATGAATCCCCTCAGCCTCAGAGATCTTGAATTCCTGAAACTCTTGCTTAAGCATAGACTTTCTCATTTTTCTGGATTCATCATTCCCTCCAAATCTGGCTTTTACAGCATGCCAGATCTTTCTAGCATCATCCAAGTGATGGAAATCACTCATATGATCCTCTGGAATAGCTTGAAGCAGAAGGGTTCTTGCTTTGGTTTCCCTTTGCACAGCCATGTGCTCTTCTGCAGTAACAGGTGGCTCTATATAAATATTGCCATCCTCGTCCCTTCCTGTATTCTTCTTGCTATTTCCCTTGAGAATGACATTCCACAGATTGTAATCACTGTTTGTGATCCAATATTCCATTCTCATAGCCCAGACTTCATACTCATCTTTCTTCAGATATGGGAATTTAGCATTGTTGGTGGACACCGCGGTGACGATTTGCGTTTGGACTTGGGATGTTTCAGTTTTGGGTTGTTGATCTTCCTGGTTAATGACATTGGTTTCTGGGTTATCGTCTGCCATTGAGAGAGGGTTAAGAGATATGAGATCGACCTTTTTCTTCTTTATCAGAGATCCTTACCAGGCTCTGATACCACTTGTAGGATCGAGTACTTCGAGCTTGATTGAGCTTGGTATAAACAAGAACCTCTGTATGCAATACAAGCGTTTATGCGGAAACTAAACAGCAAGTATTATAAAGAAGAAAACTCTAAACGAACAATGATCCTCTATGGATCAAACTATGAACTAAGAATTGTGTTCTTGAATATTAAAAACGTTAAAGGTGTTAAAGGCGTCCATGAACTCATAGACGGGTTTATCTTTTATACTAACAAGATCACCTAACCCTAACCCGTTCTACAAGTAAACGTGTGAAGAGATAAACAACAATCTCTTCTAAAAATAAATCTTAACAAACATTCTAAATATACGGATAACAAATAATACTATCCGCAGCAACAACACTATCGGCAGAAACAAGATAACACTGTCAGCAGCAATGAGCTTTCAGCAGGAACCAAAGCTATCGGCAGGAACCAGCTTAACACTATCGGCAGCAACAATGAAACTCTTATTTCCCAGAGATCCTAACACATGACAACTTCTACCCTCTAGTTTCTAAAATGACATTTTCTACCCTTGAGTTATAAATCGACATCAAATTAATCCTAAGTCATAAAATTAGTTAGAGTTTTGTTAAAAACAACCCTTAAAGTATTTTAGTTATTACACCCGTGGTCCTTAGTTTATATAAATACGTGTTTCAAAAATTCGGGAAAGGCAAGACTCATTATGGTTCTTTTATAAAAGTCATAATCAAATTTCCTAATAGCTTATTCAATACTTATGGTTTATTATTTTAGCTTATTAGTTCGGAAATATTTAAAATGTTACATATAATAAGGGTGGCGAGGGGAGAGTTTTGAGATCGATTATCTTAGCGAACAATAGGTCTTTTTACGAGTTTTCTTCTCCTAGGCATAACTAGCTTGGTGGTTTTCAAATAGCCCAAGTTTCGAAATTTTTAGAAATCGTTTGATGGTTGAAAAATATTTCAAAAGTTAGTCGATTGGAACCAAATTTAACAAAGGCTGAAAAATTTAAAAGATTTAGTTCTTAGCTCTAGCGATGGAGTAAATTTTAAGACTCGATAACTTTTTATTTATTGAACCTTTTTACGTATTTATTTCTCCTAAAAATAGTTAGCTAGGTGTTCTTTAACGTGCCAAAAACTCAAAAATTTTAGTGATGGTTTAGGGTTCGAAAAATAACTCCAAAGTTGGGTTACTGATCGTAAGAAATATAATAAAACCTGGGTTTGTAGTTTTTAGCGATAAAGACAGAAAAGTGGGGCTCAATAACTTTGTTAATACTCGATCATATTACAAAAATCTTTCTCCTATTTTTAGTTAGCCATGTGATCTTTAGGTATGCTAGATTTCAGATTTTATAGTGATCGTTTGGTAGTCTAAAAATATGTTCGAAGTTGGACTGTTGGCACGAGTAACTGAAATGAAATCTTGATTTCAAGTTTTAGCGATAAAGATAGGTTTTTAGGACTCGATAACTTGGTGAATTCTTAACCATATTACGAAATTCTTTTTCCTAATTTTAGTTAGCTAGGTGAACTTTAAATCCACCAAAAATGAGATTTTATGAAGGTTTCCTTGTGGTCGAATTTCAGGTTACAAGTTGGGGGTCTGGAACTAGTTAGCGATAGAAACAGAAAAAGAAAAGCAAATGGGTTTTCGAATTTTTAGGGTTTCTAACCATGTTTTAACATATGATATGATTATATTATATATATTAAACTTATTCTTAAAATGTTTTACTACTTCTTAATTTGTTTTACAAAAATTTAAGATATATGTGGTTGTTGAGTTTTCTGTTCGATCGGGCAAGAAAAGAAAGAAAAGAAAACTATACTTTTTGATTGTGTTTCTTCTTAGAGGTTATTTAACATTATTTTTAAGAATATTTAACATGTATAAACTGAATGAAAAAGGAGTTGGACTTACTTACTTGAGTTTTGGTTCGTGTAGGGTTTTAGAAGTTGATTGGATTTGTATCTTGAACACTAGTTGCTCCCTTGCTTCTAAGCTTCCTAAGGTTGGTGTTTTACTTATATATTGAGTTGTGGATCAGTAAAGGATGGAGATGAGTCTGTTTGAGTTTTTGGTCGAGTAGTATGATAATAAAATGATGTGTATGGGGTTGGATATTTATAGGAGGGAATTGGTTAGGGTTTTCTAGGGAATTATGTCACTATGGATATGTGTTTGAGGGTTTTTGAGGACAAGTGTGAGGAGGGGGAGGGATGTCGTGGGTTTTGGATTGGAGGGGTGATGTGGTGCTTTCAAAACCTTACATGTATACTATTTCTAGAATGGGAAGGTGTGGCAAGTTAGGGTTCTCTTATTTAAAGTCTTAGGGTTTAAGAGATTTAGAGTTTTGGTTTGATATTGGTTGAATTCGAACCATATTAAGGAAATAGGGAGAGTTTGGTTCGTTTGATGCTTAAGGGAGTGGTACTTTAGGTTTAGAGAGTAGTATTTGAGGTTTAGGAAAAATAAGTTTTAGTTAGTTTATGTTTTTTAGTTGTTTAGAAAATATTTAGAGTTAATATATATATATATATATATATATATATATATATATATATATATATATATATATATATATATATATATATATATATATATAATTCGAATTTTTAGAGTAATAGGGAAGAAATTGATTTTGGCTTAGGAAGGTGGTAACACATGCTTAATAGGGTTGTACTATGATTTAGGATATGAGAAAAATATAGTTTTAATATTTTATTTAGTTATATAAATTGTATGTAAATTTTATTAAGTTGAAAAGTAAATAAATGGGATGTTTGGTTTTTGTGCATTAGGCACTTGTACATTGGGTTTAAAGACTTGTAAAAATATTTAGTGAGTTTAGAAAAATAAATTTTTAAAACTTATGCATGAATGACTTGTAAATTGTGTTTAAAAATAAATATAGTTAGGGTTTTAATAGGGTTTTTATAAATATATGAATTTTATGCACAAAAGACTTGGACTTTGGCCTAAAAAACTTGTACATTTAATATTTTGTAAAAATATTATATAAATAAATTAGGATTTGTGAATTGGTTATATAAAATCATAGTTAAGTGAAATTAGGGTTTTATCGGGAATTAAAAATAGAATTAGGGTTTCTGGTGCTTTGGTAACTTGTACATTAGCTCGGATGGGTTGTAATTTTATATTCTAGGGTTTTGTTATCTTCACATGTTGTTATAGTAGTTTAGGAATTTATAAAACTCTTTTTGAATAAGAAACGTTCGTTAATGAAATAACGTAAAATGGTAAATGGGATCTCATAAAGTTTCATATGAAAAATGTTTATATAAAATAAACATTAAGTATGTTAAGGTTAGGTTGCATGCGGTTAGGTTTCATGCGAGCACGTTTATCGGGGATATGATCTACGTCACATAAGATAATAGTTATAATCGAATAAATAAAAAAAAAATTACATGTAGAAAAGGATAAGTATTTCTAAGAGATAGTTTATTTTAATGTGGAATTTTCACAGTGGTTACACCTACACCCACGGTATTAGCAATACAAGATGGTAGGATTACTAAGCCCAACAAACCGCAACACGCGAATAAGAAGGGTAAAGGCAATGGAAAGGGTAAACAAGTTATGACCTACCAACAAATGCCTAAGAAGCAGAATCCTCCTAAGAAGAAGGAGAATCCCAAGAAAGATTTGGCTGCTTGTCACCACTGCAACACACCAGGACATTGGAAGAGGAACTGTCAATTGTTTCTAGAAGAGTTGCGTCAGAATAAAAATAAGAAGGCTGGGAATGTCGCGAGCACTTCAGGTATTTTTATGATTGAATTACTTTCTTTTCCTCGTAAGCATAATTCCTGGGTATATGATACGGGATGTGGTACTCATATTTGTAACACATCGCAGGGACTTAGAGGAGCAAGGAAGCTGGCCTATGGAGAAAGATACTTGTACGTAGGAAATGGCATACGTGCAGCTGTTGAAGCCATAGGGACATTCGATTTAGTCTTACCTTCGGGTTTAATACTAGTTTTGAATAATTGTCATTATGCACCTTCTATAATTAGAGGTGTCATTTCAGTTTCTTTATTATTGGATATTGGTTTTGTTCACACATTTATTAATAATGGAATTTCAGTTTCTTTAAATAATGTTTTTACTTTAATTGACATGGAAAATCATGTGTCCAATAGAAATAATTCTGTGTATAGCATTAGCAATAAGAGAATCAAGTCAGACTTGGATTCATCTTATCTTTGGCACTGTCGTCTTGCACATATTGGCAAGAAACGCATGGAAAAGCTGCAACATGATGGGCTTTTGCAAAATATCAATGATGAATCATTTGATAAATGCGAATCTTGCATATCTGGGAAGATGACAAGGAAACCTTTTTCACATCAACTGGAAAGGGCTACAGATCTACTTGGATTAATACATACTGATGTGTGCGGTCCACTTAGACATGTGTCAAAACGCGGTGCTAGCTACTTTTTAACCTTTACGGATGATTACAGTCGTTATGGTTATGTTTATTTACTTAAACATAAACATGAAGTCTTTGAGACATTCAAGGTTTTCAAAAGTGAAGTAGAATTACAACTCGGTAAGAAGATTAAGGCTCTTCGATCCGATAGAGGTGGTGAATATTTAAGCCAAGAGTTTAAAGATTATTTAGCTGAGTGTGGTATTGTCCAGCAACTCACATCTCCTTATACTCCACAACAAAATGGTGTATCTGAAAGGAGAAATCGTACATTGCTAGATATGGTACGATCAATGTTTAATCTTACAACTCTTCCCTTATCCTTTTGGGACTATGCCCTTGAAACTGCTGTTCGCATATTGAATATGGTTCCAACTAAGAAGGTTGATAAGACTCCATATGAATTATGGACTGGAAAAGCTCCCAACTTTTCTTACTTAAAGGTCTGGGGTTGTAAGGTGTTTGTTAAACATGACTCACCAGATAAACTCCAACAGAGATCTGTTAAGTGTATCTTCGTAGGATACCTAAAGGAAACAATGGGTTACTACTTTTACTTTTCACCAGAAAATAAAGTCATTGTGGCTAGGTATGGAGATTTCTTTGAAAAGAATCTTATATCTTAAGAATTCAGTGGGAGAATTTATGATCTGGAAGATGATCAAGAAGATACATCACCTTCTGAAAACACTAGCACACTTCCTGTGGAACCTGAAAGTCTAGGTCCTCCACCTGAAGTTGAAGTGGTTCCCATTCGCAGATCTGCAAGAACTGTGAAAGCTCCTGAACGTCTATGTCTTAACATAGAATGTGAGGAAACTATAATACTAGGGGATCTTTATGAACCTACTAGTTATAGGACAGCCATTAATAGTCCTGAAAAGGATAAATGGCAGGTTGCTATGAATGGAGAAATGCAATCCATGAGAGACAACGAAGTCTGGATTGAAGTAGACCTTCCTCCCAATGCCAAGATAGTTGGAAGTAAGTGGCTCTTCAAGAAGAAAACTGACATGGATGGAAATGTACATACCTATAAAGCTCGTTTGGTAGCTAAAGGCTTTACCCAAACATATGGTGTTGACTACGAGGAGACCTTTTCTCTTGTAGCTGACATTAGAGCTATTAGGATTCTCATAGCTATAACAGCATACTATGACTATGAGATTTGGCAAATGGATGTCAAAACCGCCTTCTTAAATGGTCGCTTAGATGAAGACATCTATATGGCGCAGCCTGAGGGTTTTATGAATCCAGAATTTCCTGAGCATGTATGCAAGCTTCAAAGATCCATTTATGGATTGAAGCAGACATCAAGGCAATGGAATAAGAGATTTGATGAAGAAATCAAAAGGTTTGGATTTACTCAGAATCTTGATGAGCCATGTGTATATCATAAAGCTAGTAGGAGTAATGTTACTTTTCTTATCCTATATGTCGATACATATTGATCATGGGAAATCATATACCAAGTTTAAATGAGGTTAAGTCCCATCTTGGTAAATGTTTTTCTATGAAGGATTTAGGAGAAGCAGCATACATCATTGGAATCAAGATCTACAGAGATAGATCGTAGATCAAAGCGGTTGATTGGATTAAGCCAAAGTGCTTACATTGATAAAATATTGAAGAGATTCAATATGCAAAATTCCAAGAAAGGATATTTGCCAATGCAAGTAGAACATGGCTTAAGTAGCAAACTATGTGCTTCAACACCTGAAGAGGTAGCACACATGAAAAAAGTTCCATATGCTTCAGCAGTAGGATCTATCATGTATGCAGTAAGATGCACAAGGCCAGATGTGGCGTTTGCACAGAATATGACCAGTCGTTATCAACAGAACCCAGGTGGACTTCACTGGCATGATGTTAAGAACATTCTTAAGTATTTGAGGAATACAAAAGAGATGTTTCTATTGTATGGGGGAAATCCAGATGCAGAACTTGGTGTTACAGGTTACTGCGATGCGTCCTGGCAAACTGATAAAGATGATACAAAGTCTCAGACGGGTTATGTCTTTGTCATTAATGGATGAGCGGTAGACTGGAAGAGCAAGAAGCAAAGTACAATAGCGATGTCTGCAACAGAAGCTGAGTATATTGCTGCATCAGAAGCTGCGATGGAAGCTGTTTGGATAAGGAAATTCATTTCGGGGCTAGGAGTTATGCCGTCAATTGAATTACCCATTAATATTTATTGTGACAATTCTGCCGCAACTACATTCGCCAATGAACCTGGAGTCATGAAGGGCGCCAGACACTTTCCTAGAAGATATCACTATGTTCGAGAACAAGTCGAAATAGGTGAAATCAATTTACTCAAAGTTCACACAGATGACAATCTAGCTGATCCCTTTACGAAGGCTTTACCTAAGGAAAAGCTTACTCAACATGCCATTGGCATTGGACTTCGTTTAGCTAGTAGTTTCATGTAAATCTAAAGGATAATGTAAACAATTATTATCTTAATGAAATAAAATATTTTGTTATGTTTATTTTCATTTATAATATTGTATCATATATTTGCATGTTTAATCCATGAATAACTTATGTTATTCCAAATAGTCCATTGGTAATCAATGATATGGGAATATTATTGAATTAAGACAAATATGAGTTTTAGTAGAATATACTTAAGTATATTGATGCGTTGGACATGCTAAATTCACATGATATTCAATAAATGAATAAATTGAATATAGGACAGATCCCAACCACATGATTATACTTTATGGATCTTTGTCATTAAAGTAAATCATGAATATTTATCCTCAGACTTGAGATACCAGATAACTGTCGCGAATGTAGCTCATTTTCTGTAAGATAGTCTAACGCTATCCGTAACAGGTAGTTATAAGGGCTATTTTCAGAAGTGATGTAAAGTTCAAGGGTTGTGCTTGTAGTCAAGAAAGAATTTGTTCTTTCAAATTTGTTTTGAAGTATAATATTGTTGGGCCCCTCGTAGGGTTGACAAGATGTTTGCATGGCCATGCCCAAGGTCTATATGGAATACGTTTGGATGATTTGGTAATCTTGATCAATTATAAATAACAAGAAATAGAATAGTTAATTATGGAATGACTTAGACCATACCCATATTAACGTGGTATTAGAAACAAAAGGATAAGTATGATGATGATTTATCAAAAGGTTTTTTCCATGAAACCACACTCAGGATCGTTCTGGGGGCATTGGGGTGTTATGCTAGACTAACCAATGTCATTACTATATTAATGTATATCCAAGTGGGAGCTGTTAGTTTTGTGGATATAAAATTAATAGAGTATGACCGGATTCGAACACGAGACTTCGGGATTGCACACTTTACATATAAGTTTCAATGTTTTAATAATTAATATAATAAGTTATGTTTAATTATTATGTTAGTGAAAATATTACGATATTTAAACTAAACGGTTTATTCAATTTTAATAATGACAAACATGTAACTTGTAATACATAACGTAAAATGTGCAAGTTACTTGTAAACGCAAATCATCAATGCATACTTACATCAACACCTCCCGACGTCTCAAGTATGCTTCAACGAAGTCGTAGATTTCCATCCCTACGTAAATCACTCAAGGTATGGACAAACAAATCTACTACTTGACAAATGATCAAAGGTTTATATTTTTCTAAACTTCACATTTTTAATGCGACAAAACATTTTTTTCAAAAATATATTTTACAAATTATTTTTGAATTAAAAAGAAATGTTTTATTTTGAAAAATAAGTTTAAAAATTCCAATAGTCAATTTCCCCCCCCCCCAAAACAACTCCAAACATTCCCAAATAAACCTTCCCCACTAAAAACAAATGGAGGAGCGTCCACGGTACCACTAAAGTACCGACGGCTCCACTAAATTTAGTGGAGCCGTCTGACAATTAGTGGAGTCGTGCCTCTGTAACGGCTAGTTTTCCCATTGCCTATAAATAGTGGACCATTTTACACTTCGAACTTGATTTTTCCAGTCAGTTTTCTCTGGTTTAATCCCTCCTCACTTAGAATACTTTCTTTGATCATTTAGAGAGTCTTAGTTTGTTTAAGAGTGATCATTTCATCCCACCAAGAGATCCTCTTCATTCCCCTTCAAGTGCAAGAGAAGAACACAAGGTATCCAAGTAGATACAAAGTGTTGTCATTCCTCTTCAAGTGCAAGAGAAGAACATAAGGTATCCAAGTAGATACAATGTGTTATAGTTGTAGGTAGAAGCACTTGTAACATTTGTTACACTCTTGATTGTATCATAGTATACATCAAGATCATTTTTCTTTTGAGAGTTTGTGAGGGAAGATCATTGTAATCTTATAGAGATATTGAATATCTCTAGTAGCCATTGGGCTAGTGTGTTGATCGAAGGTAAATAGGGTAAATTGAGTCAAGTGAGGGTTGATCATTGTGATCTTGTCGAGATCTTGGAGATCTCTTGAAGCTTGTGGGCTTGTGTGATTGATCAAGAAGATCAAGGGTATATTGGGTAGATTGAGTCAAGTGGGAGTAGATCATTGTGATCTTGTTGAGATCTTGGAGATCTCTTGAAGCCATTGGGCTTGTGTATTGATCAAGTGGATCAAGGGTAGATCGTGGTAGATTGGTGCTAGCTAAGATTAGCACTCGACATTTAGCTTAGTGTCGAAAATTGGATAAGCGACGTGTACGGTTTTCTCCGCCTGAAGGGAGCTTGTTGATTAGTGAAGTAACTCTCGAGTTGGGTACTCGGGGAGTGGAGTAGGGCGAAGAGGAGCTTCGTGACCGAACCACTATAAATCACCGTGTCCGGTTTGCGCCTTCTTACTTATCTCTTTACTTTCATTTCATTCTTTATCGCTTTATATTTATATTTGCATGACGTTTATGTTTGTGTGGCTAGTTGCTTATGTTATGTTGATTAAGTATGTGTCATGGTTTGATTGTGCTTGTGTTGTAGTTTACTACATTCATCTCTAAATGTTATATGACCATAGTTGACACGTTTCATATTACGTCACACTTGATCGGGTGTTTGATACAAAAATTTTTTAAGTTTTAGATGGAAACGTATTCACCCCCCCCCCCTCTACGGTTTCCACATATTAAATTCACAAATAAACACTTAACGGACGTTAGTACTTAACGGGAATTGACTAACGGTCGTTAAATGTTAAATGGAGACGAATATATGGAAACAAGCCCAGAAAGATCTAGAATCCCTTGGGGATTCCTATATTCGGCCGATCAAAGGAGGTGGGGGTATTCTACCCTAACTTGGACTACAAGATTGCTCTAGTATAAATACAAACCCCTTGTATTCATTCTAATCCAATCTTGGTTCCTTGCCAACCTAACTTCTCTTCTTCTCTCCTCCCCTTGAGCTATTGCCGATCGAACTACACCCTAAACCCTTAGGGTCCCTTGCCAACCTTAACTTCTCTTCTTCTCTCCTCCCTTTGAGCTATTACCGATCGAACTACCCCCTAAACCCTTAGGGTCAATTTTCATTAGCTCAAATCAAAGTGTTTGGTTTGTTTGTGATTCAAGAACCTAGCTTTTCTCATTGAAACGCTTGTAATTCGTGTGTACAAGAACGAAGGACAAACATACTTTTGTTTGTGATCTTTTCCCCATTCGACTAAGGAGAAGTCGATTTCACTGAACCCTAATTTAGGGTTTAATTAGTTCTTGTTTGATTGATTTCTTGTTTCGCTAGAAATCATTAAGGTACACATATTCTTTTAATTCGGTTAATTATATTACAAGTATTTGATCTTTACTTCCGCTGCATGCTTTGATGATGTTTACATGTTTATGTATAATTATTATGATATAAAATTCCAACAATTATACTGTATTTGTTTACAACATTTTGGTAATTGTATCAAGTTAGTGGCCTGGGTTCTCTTTTCGACGTGTAGAATATAGGGGTGTTCGCGGGGCGGTTCGGTTCGGTTAGTTGAAAGATTTAAACTATCCATCGCGGGATTGGTAATTAATTTTACTACCCGAAACCGAACCGTGCTAGGCGGGTAACCGGACACGTGGGTATCCGAAATGAGCGGTTACCCGCGGTTCGGATCACGGTTAACCATTTTAGATGTTTAATAGAGTTTAACCGTATAAATAAAAACATGTTCTAGAACGTAAAATGTTATTTTAGTAAAATTAAATGACATTTAATACATAATAGTCATATAAAAGTTATATCGTTAGAATAATTGTATTCAAATATCATACATAATCAATTAACAAAATAATAGTTATTCGATGTTTATAGATTACGATAACATTTATCAACTTTCACTCAAAAATATTTACATTAGGAGCAAAAAAGGTGTTACACAATAAAATTAGTGTAATAATATAGTTAATACTTGTACAATTATTTGAATATTTAGTTAAAAAACCGTCATGTATTAAGCACGGTTCGGTTCGGTTAACCGCGGATATCAAAAAATAAAAACCGAAACCAAACCGTGATAAGCGGGTTTTTTCGGTTTCAGTTTTTTTCAGTTTCGGTTTCTTCGATTTCAGATTTTTTTGATTTCGGATTTTTTGAACACCCCTAGTAGAATAGCCCATGGTTTCGTCTCAAGGTGGTTGCGTGTTGCTTAACACGTGTGGAAACCACATCACTATTTTAAAAGTGTAAAGTACACAACATCAAATGACCAAATCACCCTTTGCTCTACACAAACAGTTAAACAAGTCATAGGACACAACAGTAAATTTCAAAAAGCAAACCCAACAAACCTACTACAAAACACATCATTCAACCAAAAACAAGGGTTTGGGGCAAACAAAAAAAACTCGTACAACTCAAAACACAGAGGCAGCAGAGGGAAGGTTTTCAAGGGTTGTTGCCGCCCTCTGTTGCCGATGATCTATTTGCCCCCATAATCAACAACCCTTTTTCTGTCTTATACGGAGTATATATATATATATATATAAAGAGAAAACAGCATCAACTAGCCAATGGTCTCTGTGGTATACTGGGGTATGATTATTCTTTTGTATGCAATGGCCAGCGCTCTGTCTGTCTTTAACTATGCAATTTTCCCTTTTTATATAATAAAGGAAAACTCACATTTTAGAGGCTGTGATGATGAAATTCTAAATGTTGTTGTATGAGTAAATCAGTAAAGTTTGAGATTAACCGTATCTTGGCGGGGTAATTTTGTTTTTGCAGCCATGGCGGTTTTATCCTCTTTGCTTTGATTTTCCACAGATCTGAGCCTCATTTACAAATCTATGTCAACAACTCACAAAAATTATTAAAATTTTTTACAACATTTTTGTCTAAAGTCGAGACTAATGAATTAAGTTGAAGTGTAGTGTAGTTCCAAGCAATTGTTTGGATCAATTGCAGTTTTTGACCTTTGAAGTCACATGCTCATAAGAATGATGCTGCTTAGCAATCAAAAAATCTCATGTGCATGGAGATTCATGCCTAAAGATCCATAGACATTATTATCTTTGATTCTTCCTTTTCTGAAAGGCCAAAATGGGTTTGAAGTTTGAAACATAACTTTTAATTTATATCCATTTAATATATCAATATTTTTTAGGTGTGAATAGTTGCTTTTCATGACTGAGGATTTGGTTCCTCTTTATAATGAATGAGAACAGGGTGATGAGGTATTTATGAGCTCAATCTTGTAATGAGAATAAAATGGGTCGTTTTTTAGTGTGGCATCTTGGGACAGCCTTGAGGAACCCATCTTGGAATGTATTTAAGTTGTTCAGTTGTTTAGAATGTTGTCAACTGTGAGTTACAAATCACGTAGATGTGGACACGTCTAATCTTGATGTTTCCGATGGTTTTGAATACAAACAATGCATCTCTTTGCCCGCGCGAGATTTTTGTAGTAGTCTTTAATCATAGTATGTGCCACAATTCGTGTAAGCTGAGGGGGTGCTTGTTTATTGTTATACGTGGGTTTTTGAGCTTATTTGTTTCTCGGCTTATATTTTATAAGCCTGAACTTTTCAGCTTATTTTAAAACTTGTGGGTTTATATAAGTTACTTTATCATAATAAACTTACATAGTTTATCATAATAAACCTATATAAGTCCACGAGTCTCAAAATAAGCCAGAAATTAAGGCACATATAAGCTTAAACAAACACCCCGTGAAGGTGGTCATCTTGAAGTGCCACATTAGTTGGAGAACTAATTTGTGACAAAAACTAGTTGAAAGCGCTATTTTGATCAAAATTTCAGAAGTTGACATCAATACTCAGTGGTCTAGGAGTTATGATCATAACAACGAGCAACTTTGGTTTTAGACGAAAAATGATAGTGAAGGGTTTAGGACAAAAAAATTTTAGAGTGGAGAAATGACCGGTTGCTTCTAATATCATGTTCAATTAAAAAGGTAATATCATGTTAAATTAAAAAGAAAACGTGGGTGACACTTTTATTAATAAAAGGTTTCTAATAAAATTCAGGGGGTGTTTGGACAAAATTTCGTACTTCGGTAACATTTCTGTGTCAATTTTTTTCCAAAATTTAGCTTTCTAGTTGGGATTAGTGGAGTGTTCGCATCATATGGTGGTCACGATTGGTTACACTAAAATCCGTATACGGTCATGAGATGACTAGGGGTGTGCAAGAGTCCAAAAATGGAGTGGATGCAACTTGATCAAAAACGAAAAAGAAAGGCCTCTACTATACAAACACCCCCTAGCACCCTAGCCCTACAAACTCTCTACCTATATATTTGTGTCTGTACTTTTTGTCCTATTATGTCTGTACTTTTTGTCTTATTATGTCATTTATTTTTATTTTATTTTTATTATTATTATTATTATTATTATTATTATTATTATTATTATTATTATTTTTTTTTTATATTTTTTTTTGACACAAGTCCTTTGTCCTTTTTTTTGTATAAGTTTTTTTTTTTGTTTGAGTTTTCACACGTTTTTTGCCTTTGCATTCACGGGTTTCACACATTTTTTATTCTTTTTTTTTATTTATTATAAACATCACTTAGATTCACAATTGCATTGCAACACAAAGCAGTTTCACAATAACCAGTTTCATAATAAGCAGTTTCACTTAAAAGCAGTTTCACATAAACAGTTTCACTTAAAAGCAGTTTCACATAAGCAGCTTCACATAAGCAGCAGCTACACAGAAACAGTTTCACATAAGTAGTTTCACAGAAGCAGTTTCACATAAGCAGTTTCAAACAAGTAGTTTCACAGAAGCAGTTTCAAACATAAGCAATTTTACGATGAATACATCACCGTTTTACACGAACGAGGTATAATTTTACGCTATTACTTTCAAAAATAAAATGAGTTTCAAACATAAGCAGTTTCAAATAAGCAGCTTCACATAAGCAGTTCAAAAGATGGCTCAGATTATTTTTTTTACACATATGGCTGCAAATTTGAAGGTTGCAAAATGTTTGCCGTCCATTCGGTTATGCCACACCAATCGACAAGTTGGTTTTTTTTTTTTTTTTTTTTTTTTTTTTTTTTTTTTTTTTTTTTTTTAAATCATCATCGCCATCAAACTGCTATTAGATCATAAACTGCTTAAAGTTTCAAAAAGATCAAAAACTGCTTAAAGTTTCACATAAGCAGCAGTTTCACATAAGCAGTTAAACATAAGCAGTTTCACATAAGCAGTTAAACATAAGCAGTTTCACATAAAAATATGAATCTTAGCAAAGTTACATTCACAAGTTTTCCCATAAGTAGTTTCACATAAAAGCAGTTTCACATAAGCACTTTCACATAAGCAGTTTCACATAAAAGAAACTATCATGAGAACCAATAAACCACTATCAGAACCATCAATCAGAACCAAGAACCACCAACATAAAAATGCTTAAACCACCATCAGAACCAACATAAGCACTTTCACATAAGCATTTTCACATAAGCAGTTTCACAAATTACTATGTCAGTGGCACATTTCACAAAATGTGCTTCAGTATTGCAGAAATAGATGCAATTCGCTAAAGGAGTATTAGTCCATTAAAGGAACATGGGATTGGATGGTTAAAGCTCCGACACGCGGCATATTCACGCATTATTATCAACACCTACAACAGTTGTTGGTCGAACATGCAGGTACTTAATTATTAATTCATTATTTTTATTATTTAATAAATAAGTACCCGAATGACTTTTTATTAATTCATTGTTTTTTTCAAATATTTCTTCGTATCTGAATAACTGGCTGCAAGGTTATTCAAACATGTTTCTCGCGTTTATTACCGATCAATATCGCAGCTTCGGCCAGTCAACAATATGTAGAGTTGAGGGTCAACACTCGTTGTTGAAATTATACTTGGGCAGAACACAGTCCAACTTAGACACGTTGTTGAGTTCGATCGATAATATTCTCGTTTCGCAAGAAACTGCGATAAAGGAAACTTTTAATAGAAGCAAAAACGAGAGAATGAATAAATGTAATATACCACTATTTGCAGAATTGTGGTATAAAGTTTCCAAATATGTTTTGGAACTCATGTTCGATGAACTCCAACTGTCGATCGACGCCCAAGATTGTAGTCATCAGTTGCGGTCAGTTTATGGGCTACCATGCTTTCATGAACTGCTTTACTATCGGATTCATAGTAAGTATATTAAATTTATGACTATCAAGTTATTTTTCCTATTAATATCAGTAATTTATATAAATCACTTTTAATGAATGCAGAAATGGCCATTCCACTGGATACAGTTGATATTTTTTGGAGAACCCTATCTATTCCGTGGCCTAGTATCAATAATGAAGATGGTCATTCTTGTGAACCTGACGATGATCCTTCTTGTGAAGATGACATACAACAATTCAAGAGTGTTTTTGACAAAATGTCGTCGTTTGTCAAGAAAAATATGTTAAAGAAGGTGAGAGGGATATACGATCCCGAATCTATTGATATACGTCAACCTGCTGTTCACAAAAGTACTCGTGGACGTCCGAGCGCAAAGGATAAAAAGTCCCAGGCTACAAAAGTCACAGACTTGAATAAAGTACCAACCGTAGATCACCGAAGAAGCACAAATTCAAGATCTACAAAAAAGTCCTGGACTTGAACAAACAACCTGCGAGACATAGTTCTTACATGGGTCCTAGAGTTGAACAGAGTATAAGACACAGGTTATACGTTGGAGATGCGGGTAGCGACTATTTGATTGAGCAGATTCCACAGCTTTTCCGTCGATACATCATAAGTATTTATAATGTGCGAGGTGATGGAAATTGTGGGTTTCGGTGCGTTGCCCACGGTATTGGTCAATCCCAAGAAAGGTGGCGCGATGTTCGAATGTGGTTATTGCAAGAGTTAGACATTAATCGTGACTTTTACATAAGTATGTGGTGGCAAAATGACTATGACCATCTACGGAGATCAGTAGACTGGTTACATAATGGATTTGCACCGCGAGACTACTGGATGAGTATGCCAAACACGGGGTTGGTTATTGATTTAGTGACTAACCGGCCTGTTCTATTTATATCCGAGCGACAAAGTCATACGTGTTTTCCCTTTTTTTGGGGCCCAAATCTATCACAAGGAACTGGCCCCCTTGTGATTGCCCGTGTGGGGGATGAAGAATGTGGTCACTTCATTTATCTGACGCTAGACGAAAATTCACCAGTTCCGGATATTCACCCACAATGGAGGGCGTTCAGAGTTGCCGATGCATCCGAATGGGAAACTTTATATTACGATCGACTACACATGTATACTGAGATTAGACAAAGACAAACATAGTAAATGATTACTGATTTATGTTGTGAATAATTATACAGACAAAACATTGTAAATGATTACTGATTTATGTTGTAAATAATTATACCGACAAAACATTTTGAATGATTACTGATTTATGTTGTAAATAACTGTTTGTATTATTTAAATTAACAATACATTACTGATTTATGTTGTAAATAACTGTTTGTATTATTTAATTTAATTCTTTGCCCAGGTAGAACAAAATAATCATTTCTTGTGTTGCTGTCGGAGAGGATTGATTATAGAAAGGACATCCCGTAGAGACACTAGTTATGGTCAACCGTATTATGCATGTCCTTTTTCAGTGGTAAATAATTATACGTTTGCTTAATTATGTAAATTATTTGTTTTTTAAGAATACGTTTCTTATAATTTTCTTAACATGTAACAGCCAGAAACAGAGGACGATGGGTGTGTATACTTTATGTGGAAGGATGCTTTTCAAAACAAGTACTTTAGTCAAGCATCTTCTTCAACGCAGTGCTCAAACTGCGTAGCTAAACATAATAAGATTGACAAGCTTGAAACAAGAAACAAGATGTTAGTGCCTCAAAACAAGATGTTGATGACAAGAATAAAGTCGCTCGAGGCATCACTGGAATTGGCAAGGAATCCTGAGGATCACGCATGTCAGTCGGGTGCAATGCTCCATGAGCTTTTAGATGACATAAATAATCTTCACATGTAGTAGGTATTGTTGTTTTTAAATAATGTGTTAATGTTCTTGTTTAATTGAATAATAACAGTTATTTTTGTAGTTGTTTAATGTGTTAACGTTAACGTGTTATTGTTGTTGTTTAATTAAATATAAACACATTAGACGAATACAAATAACATAACATAAAAAACATAACAAATACATAATTTAAAAAATAAAAAAATAAAAAAATAAATAAATAAAAGACAACAAAAAGACAAAAAGGAAAGAAAAAAATACAAAAAATACAAAAGTACAAAAAAAAAAAAAAAAAAAAATGTACATCCTACCCACTAGGGGGGTGTCATTTGTATTTATAAGGGGTGTTAAGATAACACGAGCCAAAAGAAATTATGAATACGACGGGCCACATATTTATGTGTTTAGTTTCGGTTTAAAATTAGTTTGGGCCACATATTTATTTGTTTAGTTTCGGTTTAAAATTAGTTCTGTTACGTACCAATTAGTCACGCAAAGTTGTCTAATGACAGGTGACTAGGTGTGTATTGGATCGCACATGTGCGTGAAGCAAATATATATATGTTCAATTGATTATGAACGCTTTAAACACAAAAATCCATATGCTCTAACTATGATCAATGGTATGTCAACAAGTTCTTTAACGAAGAACACCGGAGCATAGCGCACATAATAGTACTAGCTGTCGCCGCAGTATATTACATTTTGCACGACGAAATTACAAGGTCTTCAAAAATGAATCAAGGCTCTCAAGATTAGAAGATGTGATGGCTAAGACCGGCCGTAATAGACTAATAGGGTTATATTCGACACGTGAAAGTGTGAAACCCTTTAGACCACGTGTGGTCTCTATAACATCACCACTACCACCATGCATAGTGGGTGGTTTTGTACTTTGGTTAAGTAAATGTGTTCGCCAAATGAATGGTTTGATCTTTTCTTTCGTTTTCTTTTTTTTTCTTTATTTATTTATTATTATTTTTTTGTAAGTTAGAAAAATAATTCTTGGTGTGTTACAGATTATGAGATTGGGCGAAGTAAAAAAATGAGAAGAAGAACATTGAAGAGGGAGGAAGAAGAATCGGTGGGTCAGTGTTTATCGTAAAATGCAAAATGAAAAATGTATTTTATAAAAGCTATAATTTTGTACTGTAAAACTTTTATTTTTATGAAACTTTAATAAATGTTTTGTTTTTTTATAAATCTATTTTAACAATTATTTAATGTAAAATGTAAAAAACATTGGATTGTGGTGATTATACGTTTGTTAAATGAAAAATTAATATGCTGCTGACGTGTCAGTAATAGATGTAGTACGCGTGGTCTAAGTTGTTTAGGTGGCGTTTGTTTTGAGGTGTTCGGATTCATGGAATGGATTCATAGGTATAACTTGTTGTTTGGTGGACTTAGATTGCATTCAAGCAATGGATTGGTGACCCAAAACTCATACACCTCAAGATACATGGGTTTTGTGAAAAAGTAAGTATTATGACTTGACAATCTTTTTTTCACCACACGTTTTGATTTTTGTCTATTATTTTATACTGTATAAAGTTTGTACAGTAAACTCTTGTCTTTAATTAGAAAATGAATATAATTATAATTAATATTATATTTTCTCTCTCTTTCTTTTCTCTCAAACTTTTCTCAAATCCGAATCTAATTCCAATATCACTTACAAACCAAAAGCACCCTTCGTGTTATTTAGCTCTAGGATATGTGCCATACTTTCTTTTTCTTTTTCTTGTTGGTTAATCGTAGCTATTTAATAGGTTTGTCCTTGTATAACTCCTAGCTTTTATTCCTAATTCATCATTCTAATCACAATTTGTTTACCGCTTATAATCCACTAGTTATCACTTATGATCTTCTATTTTCATTTTTTCATGTGTCATGATCATATAATTAATAGAATTTTTAGGCAAATTTTTTTGAAACAAGTATCATTTTCCATAATATAGTGTTTGAGATTAATACAGTTTTCCACATTTGATTTACCAATTTTCATTGCTACTTTGTTTTTTTAAGTATCATTTTTCATTGCTACAATTAAAAAAAAAAAAAAAAAAAAAAAAAAAAAAACAACTTTTAAATGAGTGTCGGTGGTGTATGATGTAACACGTGTATGATAAATCTTCGTTAAATTTGTTAAAAGAGTTAATTTCAAAAATGGTCCCTATACTCGACCGGGTTTAACACTTTTAGTCCCTTTACTTTTTTTTAACGGATCTGCTCCCCAAACTTGCGACCCATAACGGGTTTAGTCCCTTGACCATAAATTCCCTGAGTTTGACCGTAACCTGGGTTAAGTTAGTAAAGATTGAAGGCTAATTTGGTCCTTTTAAGTTTGGCGGGATATTGTCCACAAATGAAGACCGAAGCACACATTGAAACACACATTTGACTAATTAGGTCGTTTCATCCCCAAAGTTTTCATCCCCAAACTCTCTCTCAAAATTCCCAGTTGTAATCAATGATTTTTGAATGGAGGGTTCGTATGCAGGGATCAAAAGCAGCCTATCATGATTATGGTAAGTATTTTTTATTGTTCATGCTTAACTAAAGTTTTTTTTTTTTTTATCAATAATCTTGTTTAGATAACTCTTAATTTTTTAATGTAACCAAGTTATTTTCCAAGGGGTTTTTTGCTTGAAGATCAACCATGGTGGTGCATTTACCAATCCTCCCAAGATAAGATATAAAGGTGGTAAGGTAGATTGGATAGACTCAATAGATTCTGATGTGTTTTTTATTCTTGAAATTAACAACATAATGAAAGAGATTGGTTATGAAAACTCATCATTTGAGTATTATTATAAGGAACCTAACACTGATTTAGATAATGGCCTAAAGAAGTTAGTTAGTGATCAGGATGTTATGCAAATGATGAAGTTAGTTGCAAAGTATAAGGTAGTTGAGTTGTATGTTGATCATTGTGTTAATGAGGAGCCACTAAATGTAGAGCCACTGATTGTATATGAGTCTTTGGTTGATAATGTAGTAGATAATGCACCAGTGAAGATTTCAACACCTCCATTTGGATTTGAGATGACACCACCAGATATGACAAAAAGTCCAGTAAGAATGAGGGGTGGTGGTGTGACAATGAGAGGATGTGGTGTGAGGATGAGGGGTGGTAGGGTGCAGGTGAGGGGTGGTAGTGCAAGTGATGAAGCTGGGAGTAGTAGTAGCAGTAGCACTAGGCTTAGGACCATCAATGGAAAAATTGTTAGGTGTAGAGGAAAAGGAGATGGTTCAATATCTTTTAGGTATCCTGGTGGAATTACACCTATAGGATATGGTGTTTCTTGGGATCCAGTTGATGGAGAACCAATGTTAGGAGTAAGTTACTCTTTTGAATTTTGTTTTGTTTTAACTGTTTTTGCATTTTATAATGTTATGACTTTTGCATTAGTTTAATTGGACTCTTTTGCATTTGCAGAATGTTATGGGTTTACCTGTTCCAGCTTGGCCTATTGGAATCACACCTGAAGATTGCAGAATCTATGCTGAAGCACCAGAAAAAGAACCAGTTATTAAACAAGAACCAATGCAGGAACTACTTGTGAGAAGACTTTCACAATATCATTTGCAGCAAGCTAAAGAAAGGAAAAAAACAACAAAAGGTCAAGCATCAAGCAGTGCATCAATAGAAGCAGTTCATGAGCCAGTTATGGAAGAAGTTCAGGAGCTACCACCAATGTTCAGAAGGAGACAATCAGAGAGGATAAATCAACTGGACCAGTTATGGAAGAAGTTCAAAAGGCCACCATCACCTGGACCAGATGATATTATTTCATTAGACTAGACTTAATAGTTTGACTAAATATAGTAACCCTTATTATGGCTAGCCACTTGTGAGGCTATTTTGTAAATCAACCATATGTAAACACTTGGTAACCCTTTAATGTAGTATGTCTATTTGCAGTATGTACATTGTCATTAGACTTTTGTATTAGACTTTTCTGTATGTTTGTAAGACTTGTAAAAGTCAATTTGGTACATTGTATTTTGACTTGTAAAAGTCAATTTCATTTTGGTAATGTGGAATTTCATTTTGGTACATTCTATTTTGACTTGTATTAGACTTCTGGTAATGTAATTTGACTTCTAAAAGTCTGCACAGTTATGGTTATGTAATTTGGTCTAATAGTTATGGTACATTGTATTTGCAGTATGTACACAGTTATGGTCAAATTACACAGTTATGGTTATGGTCTAATAGTCTGCACAGTTATGGTCAAATTACACAGGTATGGTACATTGTAATTTGACTTGTAAAAGTCAATTTCATTTTGGTACATTGTAATTTGACTTCTAAAAGTCAAATTACACAGTTATGGTTTAAACCAACTTTTGCAAAATCTGCACAATGTTATGACCTAATAGTCTGCACAATCTGCACAAAGTTATGGTTTAAACCATCTTTTGCACTTTTTGTTCACAATTTGCACAATCTTTTGCACAATGTGCACAAATTACACAGTTATGGTCTAATAGTCAAATTACACAATCAAGGTCTCTTAGCATTCAATTCCATTTAACACAATCTGCACTTTACCAACCGAACATTGAATTGCATTTACTCTATCCTTCTATTTTCACTATAACGGTTTTAAATTGGGTTATCCATACACACAACCTGTATTCACCCAAACTTTTACACAAGCTTCTCAACCATGACTTCCAATAACCCATCATTGAAATTTTCTCTGACTCTACATCATCCGAGGAGCTCATGTCTCCCCCCCATGGAACCTACCTTACAATTATTCAACATCAGTGAAAAAAAACTCTGAAGAATTTTCCTCTGAACTTAGTTCTTTGCCTAGCTGGATCTCAAGTTACCATTCAACTTCTGAGGATGAATAAGCTCATTCAAAAGCTCCAAAAAAGTGTGAAAGGTCAGTCAACCCTCATGTTGTACCTCATTCTATTTCTATACCAGGTAAAAGGGAACAGGTTCTAGGGCTCTGCAATGAGCAAACTTGGGAAGGAATCAAAGGAAGAGGCAAAAGAAGCATGCCAGACACAACAGGGAAAGGGAAACAGAGGATGTGGTAGCTTCTGAGGTTCAGTATTCCAGACTTAAGCTTTTGATGGTACTTGTAGTTGAAACTGCTTTTCATCTTATTGTAATGCAATAAACTTAAATGCTACTTGTTGTTGAAACTGGCTATTACAATTAAATGCTACTTGTTGTTGTTGAAATGCTACTAGTTCAAGTTGTATCTTCTTCACACAATTAATTGGCTATTACAAAAAGAAAAAAATAAAAAAATTAGGTCAAACATCAAATTAGGGATTTGATGCGTGTGTTGTGGTTTTTTCACAATCTTTTGATTCATGTTTGTGTTTGATGTGTGTTGTGTTTTTGCAAGTGAAAGCAGGTTTGTGTTTGATGTGTGTTGTGTTTTTGAAAATAGAAGCAGGTTTGTGTTTTTACTAATTGTAAGAGACAACCCAACTTAAAAGGACCAAATTAGCCCTCAATCTTTACTAACTTAACCCAGGTTACGGTCAAACTTAGGGAATTTATGGTCAAGGGACTAAACCCATTATGGGTCGCAAGTTTGGGGAGCAGATCCGTTAAAAAAAAGTAAGGGGACTAAAAGTGTTAAACCGGGTCGAGTATATGGACCATTTTTGAAATTAGTAAAGTAGTACTACATGCTACCAATTGCGTTAAATTCATGTGCCGTACATTTTTCATCTAAATTAATAAAAAATCATTTTTCATCATTTTTTTAAAACAATATATGTTGCAAACGATAAATCTTTAAGCTACAAAAAATACACTATCGCGATGACAATTAAATTATATATGTATAGATATGCATTACTCTATACTTTCGATGAACTTCTTTTTTTAAATTTTCGCCCAGAAAAATCACATGTGATTCGCAAAAATCAAATCACATGTGATTTTTACAAATCATGTGTGATTTTACTTGGCGGAAATTTTGTAAAAAAAAAGTTCGTCGAAAGTATATAATAATGCATATATATAGAAATATAATTTAATTATCATCGCGATGGTATGATTTTTTTCGCGTAACGATTAACGATTTGCGAGATATTTAATTTTTAAAAAAAATTGTGAAAGCTTATATTTTTTATTTTGATAAAAAAATGAATGGATTAGATATATATTGAACTTTTGCCTTCAAAGCATCCTTATTCTGACACAACAATGGAGCAAGTTAAAGGACAAAAGAGTAAATTACGAAACCAGACCCAACTAGGCAACTAACCCATTACAAAACACACCATTCCATCAAGACAAGGATTTGGGGCAAACAAAGAAAAACTCATACAACTGAAATAAACGAGGCAGCAGAGGGAAGGTTTTTCAGGGTTGTTGCCGCCCTCTGTTGCTGATGACCGAGTTGCCCCCATAATTAACAACCCTTTCATGTTTGTCGAACGTACGTATATCTATCTTTATTCTTTACTACATCTAAACAGAAAGAAAAAAAACATAAGTATAGTACCATGTTCTGTGAGTCTGTGACCATGGGTATGTTTATACAAGTCGTTGTTCTCAGCTTTATCTGCTTGCTGGACTGTCTTCAGCTATATAACCTTGTTCATGAGTACTAATTGGAGGCGGTGATGATGATATTCCTGTTCTTGTTGTATGAGTTAATCAACAAAGTTTGAGATTAATCGTATCTTGGCGTGGTAATTTTGTTATTGCATGGCGGTTTTATCCTCTTTGCTTTGATTTTTCACAGATCTGAGCCTCATTTTTATTTTTCACAAAAAAAAAATTAAATAATAAAATAAATAAATAAATAAATAAATAAATAAAAATCTTTTAACTTTAAAACGCATATGTTTTTGCTGTTTGCGAATATGTAGGGATGTCATGATAAACCAGTAAAACCACCGGTTCCACCTATTGCAAACTCATCAATGCTTCCCTTGAAATCTCTCATAACTTTTCTAGTTCTCACATCAAAATTGTTGAGCACTACCCTCTGATCATGAGAAAACCCCAGAGTTACAAAATACTTAGTGGCACAATTGGCACATAGAGTGGACCGGGCAACATGACAAAATGGGTTAGAATCAAAACACTTTCAGTTCTATATTTTCACTTCTGTTATCCATTTAACATGTTCGACCCATTAACCCATTTCCTTACAAGCCAACTTTTTTATTATTCCAGTTTAGCCCGTTGAACATAAACATTAACCCAGATCTACCCATATATAATGGGTACCTTAAATAAATATTACACAAAAAAGTGTACAAAGTAATGAACTTTCTTACATGAGTATCTCGAGGGTTGCTTGGTTCATGGCTGCTATATGTAACCAAATATTTCTCGCCAGGAGAGAAATCAATTAGTTTAACCTGCAATAAACAGCAGAGTTTTAAGATCACGTGCAAAAGAGGTGACGAAAAACACACAAATAAGTTGTCAACAAAGAAGAAAAGCATAACCATACACAACCTGTGATGAGCATAGTGCATCAGGCGGTTGAATGTAGAAGCACTACCCCAAACAACAGCTTCCTGTCGGTGACACCCATTTTGACACCCATTCATCAGTTTTACCTGTTTTGACACCCATTCATCAGTTTTACCTAGTATAAAATAATTCCCAGCTCTTCTTCTTCTCTCCACACCCAAACATACAATATTACTAACAACCTATATAATAATTCGCAGCTCTTCTTCTTCCCTCCACACCGAAACATACAATTTCCATCTCTCCCCTGCACACACAGAGAAACACAAAATCAAGTATAATATAATGAAATAGAAACACAAATACCTTGAATCTAAATAAGGAAATAGTTCATAATGATAAATAACAAGAAGAAAATCCCAAGCAGCTTTATAAGTCTAAAAAGTAGATATTATCTTATAGAAAAACATTTTCATTCCCGTAACAGTAGACTTCTCTTACGAAAGAGTCATGTTTTCAATTGAAAGTGAACTCAAGACCCAATCATACATTAGCAACTATTGTCCTTAATAAAGAAATTCTTTAAACAATAAACTTGATGTATCACGCTTCATACGCAGTGTCCCGTCGGCAAAAGATTGTGCCCGACTGAACCTGCCTCGCTTGAGCATGTTTCAGTCGACATGACTTCCGGAGCCTGAGATGAGACACTGGGCGACCCAGGCACTATATTTGTACTACGTTTAGAAAAATACAGTATAAAAGGCTACGTTTATGGGTATGCACTGATATGAGATGTTTCTAGTTCGAACTTGGTTTGTGACGAATTTTTCTAGGTTTATAATGTTTATGGCTAAGCATGCTTCCTCTATGTGAAGTTGCTGCTGCTCCTAAACCAATTATCCAAAACTGGTTATTTAATCAGTATGTAACCAGAATCAGTTTCACTATACCCAAAAAGTAATAGGTGTTTAGACCTGCTTATTAAACTCGTAAGGTATTTACAATTGATCAGATTTACACCATTTTTAATGCACAAAATCATGTCTTTTCAAACATTAGCATGCTCGTTAACTAAGTAGGTAACCTTTAGTAACTTCCTATGAAAATTAATGTACATTTAGACAATTTTTAATGCACAAATAGTGTCATTTCAAACAATAGTGTATTGATTTCCTAAGCATGTCACCTTTTCTAAATTCGTATGAAAACGAATGCACAAATAAACCATTTTAATCCACGAAATAGTATTAATTCACACAATAGAGTGCCGATTACCTAAGCATGTCACCTTTACTAACTTCGTATGAAAACGAATGCACAGTTAGACCATTTTTAATGCACAAAACGATGTTATTCCAAACAATAGCGCTCAGATTGCCGAAGAACGTCACTTTTACTAGCATCGTATGAAAAATAACACACATTTAGCGGATTATTAATGTAGAAAACAATATTATTTCACACAACTCATGATTATCCCAACATATCACTCTTTTACTAACCTCCTCAACATTTAGACCACTTTTTAATGCACAAAATAGTGTTATTCCACACAACTCACGATCGTTTCACATTTTACTAATTTCCTACAAAAATTAATGATTATTTAGACCATTTTAGTGCACAAAACAGTGGATTCCACACAACTTACAATTATCCGATCGTATTACACTTTTACTATCTTCCTACAAAATTGATGCACATTTAGACCAATTTTAGTGCACAAAACAGTGTTATTCCACACAACTTATGATTATCCAAACGTATTACACTTCAACTAACTTCCTACGAAAACTATCGCACGTCTAGCTTATTTTTTATGCACATAACAGTATTATTTCGCACAACTCACGATTATCCAAACTCATCACACTTTTACTAACTTCTTACAAAAACTATCGCACATTTAACCCAATTTTAATGCACATAACAATATTATTTCGTACAACTCAAGATTATCAAAACTCGTCACACTTTTACTAACTTCCTGCAAAAACTATCGCACATCCAGCCCATTTTAATGCACATAACAATATTTTATTGTAAACATTTGTTGACATTAAGTGCAGACGAGCAATGTATAAAGATGTTGATAAGACTTTCACCGGAAAATATGGCGAAATACTTATCCGAGCTGGTGCAAAAAGCAATATTAAGTAACTAATTTATATATTGTATTTGTTAAGTAACAAGTATATATAAACTCACACTGATACTGATTATAACATGTTCGTCACATACTGTAAATTAAATGCTAATCAAGTTAAGGAGTACAAATTATTATTTTGGAATAAAATGAAGAAATAAAATGAAGCTATTGCATACACTATTTATGAAGCATTATGAAAACTGAATCAACGTAAAATAAGATTCACCTCTAAAAGCCATAGTTACATACCTATATCGTAAATAAGATTCACTTCTAAAAGTCACCGCTACATGCCTATATCATTAACAGTTTAACACTATGGATGCATATTCCAATTGTTATCACATTTATCATATACTGATTAATTTCTCATATAAATAAATAGTTCTCAGGTAACTGAGCTTTACACAAAAGCACTTGAAATATATTTTGACATTTATGACATGGAACACAAAGTAGCAACAGCATTACCTTATTCAGCTGGTCGTGAAACAAATTGCCAACCAGCGCAGACATGGAGAATCTGTTTCAACGAATCTGAAGTAGGTTCCAATGTCCATACTGGGTAAAACTCACTAGGATGGACATGTGCTCTCCATGGGATTCTTTCAATGGGCACGGTTGCGCTCCATTCAAGAGCAAGTCCCCTTCTAAGACTATCAAGCCTGATCTTGCTTCCTCCTTATCTGCTGCCTAAAAAAGTCCAAGCAAATCAGGCTCAGTGATTCTGAACAAATGATATTGATAAACAGAAGATAGAATGATGGATGTTCTATAATTTTAAAAGCGATGATTAAGAAACCAAGATGATTGCTTTAGAGGTGGCAAAATGGGTAGCTGCTGAAACGGGCCTTGGGGTTGGGTTGAATTTCAAACACATTTTTGTCCATTTTTGACATATAGCTAATGTGTTAAATATGCTTAGAAAAAGAATATTTGAACAATAATAATCAAATCTTCAATAAAAATAGATTTGGGCAACTATAAAACCGAATGACACATTCCTCTTCAAGCTTTTTTTCTTTCTGTAGTTCGACCCGATTCAGATAGAACTCAACCCAAATCGACCCATTTATAAGTAAATGGATTGAAATTTACACATCTAGTTTGCATAACAATTAATAAGACAGGCAATTATATGAGAAACTATGCAGTGTCAACTATGAATGCAAGCGGCTAAATATTGAGAATAGAAAGAAGATATTTTAGACCACTTTAGATTCCATAGGCAATATAAACTTTTGTGCTATCATATTTCCATTGTGTTTCATCCTCTCACTATGTTTAACTACAGCTATTTCGAAATAATTGTTTTTGCAAATGCATGACTAACTTCATATAAAACTAATGGGTTCTAGCCTGATTGTAATGCAAAAAACATGTATGTTTTAATCAAGAACTTGTTGATGATTTGCTCTTCTCGCTTTGACAAACTTCCTATGAAAACTAAAGCTCCTTTAACCCACTTTTGATGCACAAAAATGTGCAAGTTTTAACGGAGAACACAGATTTCCTAAGCCTATCACTTTGGCTAACTTTTTGTGATAAATAGTGCTCAATTATCCCGTTTTTAATGCACTAAATCATATATCTTCACCAAGAAGATGTTGATTTCTAACGACTAACTTTCTATGAAAACTAATGCACATTAGTGCATTTTTAATGCACACGCAATGTAACCTCAAACAAATAAGGATTTCACAAACTTTGTCACATTCCTACCAACATTATATGAAACTTATGCACATTTAGCCATTAATTAATGCACATTTAGCCCATTTTCAATTCGCAAAACAATTTACTTCGCATAACGCATGATTATCCAAACTTACCACACGTTTACTAACTGCCTACAAAAATCAATGCACATTTAGCCCAATTTTTAATGAACAACGCAGTGTTATTCTACATAACACACGATTACCAAAACATAATGCACTTTTACTAACTCCCTACAAATATTAATGCATATTTAACCCATTTTTTAATTCGCAAAACAGTGCTATTCCACAAAACTAACGATTATCCAAATTCATCGCACATTTACTAGTTGCTTACAAAAATAAGTGCACATTTAGCCTATGTTTTTAATGCATAAAGCAGTGCCATTTCATATAACACACGATTACCCGAACGTATCACAGTTTTACTAATTTCCTATAGAAATTAATGCACATTTAGCCTATTTTTTTATTACAAAAAACATTGTTATTTCACATAACTCACAAATACCCAAACATATCTTATTTTTCACAACAATCTCTGGAAATTGATGCACATATATCCATTATTATGCAGAAATTATGAACACTTCTATTTGATCAACATTTTTTTTTATCAAGATAACTATTAACAAAGCAATTTTAGGTTAATAAAATCATTACCTGTGGAATTTAAAGTTTTTAATTAGGCAAATATTGTTGATCTTCATTCCCCATCATTGCATATATTTTTGTTGCCACTTAACACAATTGTTTCCCGTTAAATCATCGATTGCAGATTTGATTAGCATTAAACCATTGTTTGCATCTTGAAGTTGCGAATTTTTGATGTATGTCTGGACGAATATTGTTTAGATCATGGTTTGCAGATTTGATGATTGTATTATGGAAATGATCGGAATTTATTGAGATGATCGGATTGAGATGATCGGATTGTGGATTGGGGATGATCAAAATCGGGGATTTGAGAGAGAGAGAAGTTAGATGAGAGAGAAAGTGAGAAGGTAAAATGTAATAAAACGTGATAAGTCGTGTGTTTATATTTTTTAGTTAAAAGACGGTTTTGCCCTTCCAACCTTAATTAAGTTTATAATTTAATCTCATCCATTGATTTTTAATCTAAATGTCTAAAATCCTTCTTATATATAAATATATAATATTATATATATATATATATATATATATATATATATATATATATATATTATATATACATATTATATATAACAGGATCGTATGACGTCATCAAATGCAGGATTGATGAATAAGCGCTGGATTGATGAGTAATCATGCTGTTAATCCACCTAAGCATGCCATGTAAGCAATGTTTGACCAGATAATTCGAATGTTGACTTTTAATTCCACCTAAGCAGTACACATAAGCAAGATTTGACCAAATATTTCAAAGTTTGACTTTTAATTACACCTAAGCAGTGTTTTGAAGTATATAAAATTCGGAATTTATTTGCGTAAAAATGTACATTAATGGATTCGAACTTGGGTTGTTTAGGTACAATGCAAATGTCCCAACCAATGGAGCTAAGCCATTTATTGTGATCAACAACCTAAAACAAAGTAAATATATGGCTAAATATTTAGCAAACCAAATCCAATATTATCAATATGCAGTACATTATTATACGGAATATTTTGTTTCCTAAAACCCTAATACCACTCATTCATCTCATAATCACACACACAATATTCTTTTGCCTCTCAATGGAGACAGTGTCAATCAAAGTAATCAAGCAAGCAAGACCATGGCCTGAAAACCAGGTTGTCCTCTTCCTCTTTAATACTCTCCACAGGTTCATCTTTGTAAGATTAACCAATTATATTATATTGCATGTGGGTTAATTATATCATTTGATTTTGCAAGAGCAGCCTCACCATCTCACATAAGGTAAGTAAAAACCTTGAGCAGCCGCACCATCCTCACTCTATTTATCTATCATTGTCGTGTTTGGGTTAATTATATCATTTGATTTTGCAAGAGCAGCCTCACCATCTCACACAAGGTAACTAAAAACCTTGAGCAGCCGCACCATGAGCAGCCGCACCATCATCACTCTATTTATCTATCATTGTCGTATGGAATATATTGAAAATTGATGTGAATGACTATATAATCCAAGGTATATATTTAATTCGATTTTTGATTCAATTTTTTTTCAATTTTTTTAATTGATTGTGATAGATTAGTTTTTATGATGGTATGTTTCGCTCAATTATGATGGTATCACATCCATGAATTGAATCGTATTATAATAAATACAAGCAGTACAAACGAATATATACCACCAGTACTAACCTTCAATGGCAGTACTAATTCGAGATCGTAGCAGTACGAATGAAAAAGACAAACTAGCAACATCCCAGCAGTACAAAGTGTTCAATTTTATTTTTTTCAAGCATTTGCTCTAATATCATTCATGTGAGTTCCTACAATTGTGGCAAGCATGACTAATTTATTTGGTTTAAAAATATGATTTTGTTTATTGTATCCTTTATTTTAGGGGTACATGTACATGGTATGTAAGCTGTTCCTAAAGTTGCATCTACTTGAACGCAATTTAAATTTATAAACCCTGAAACATGTTTTAATCGGAAGTTGATCTTTTCTTGAGAAAATACTCCTTATTGCATTGACGCTAACCATGCAATTAATTGTTTTGATCACATAGACAGCTCGTGGTAAATGGCAATGTGTTCGTGAAGACGTTGTCAGTATGTTCAGAGTTGGGCGTCCTGTTTTAGTTGGAACCACTAGGTACTGCACTAATATTATCTTTACATATCATTCTTCACTTTTGATATCGATAAATTTTTGTTTTTAAGATACTTTATTGTGGTTGTATAGTGTCGAGAACTCAGAATATTTGTCTGCTCTGCTAAGGGAAAGCATGATTCCTCACAATGTCCTCAATGCAAGACCAAAGGTTAAATTAAAGAAGAATTTGCAAGGAGTTGTGGAGTGGATGCAACGTTGGCCAAAGTTAGATAACTTCTTGAACTGTAATGTCATTCGTCAGGAACCTAAGGCTGGTCAAATGGTTATGTCAGAGAGGTATCTGTTTCCCGTTCCTCTAAACTGATTTGATAAAGTTTTTACTCTAATTTCAGTACACTGATTTGATTCATAGCTGTGATAGACTGTAATTGCAGTTTCTTTATAGACTGTAATTGCAGTTTCTTTATATCATCAACTGCCACAACTAAGTTTTTGCGGTTGTAGGTACAACACACAGTTGCAGATAACAAGAAAGAATAAAACAATGAAAAAATTATACTACGATTCGTTACCCGTGTTTATTATTTGTTGATACCAATTAGACCGGATGGACCCATTACAGATAAATGGTCAAAATTGCTACCTCCAGTGAATAGTTTTTTGCTTGGTTCTGATTGCATGATTTCGTGTTCTTAACCGAGTCGGTCTTGATTGCTCTAATATTGACGCTCTGTGCATAAAAGATCAAACATTGACAAATGAAATTGAGTACATTTTATTTCTGTCTGTATGTCACCATATTGTGATTGCACCATTTTGATGTTGTGCGGTCTTTAGCTCTCTATTGATTGTTACTTGGAAGAAGTTGCACCGGATGTTAATTTAAAGGTTGGGTAGTTTATGTGTCTTGCTGAGGCTGTTCCTGAGTATGCTAGACCGTTGGATGATGATTATATCGCTCAATTGACATTTATTTGAAGGTAACAAATTATACTCATTATCTGTGGCTAACGGGTGACTTTTTGGAACATGTTAAAACAGGGTAGGACGGGTGGATTGATTTGAACCAATACTATTTTTTTGTCTCCTGATATTTAGTGCGTTAAATACAAATTACAAAAGTCATTTTGTTTCACTGTGATAGGGTTTTTGATTAGTACAATCATCCCATCTAATTCTTGCTAACTTTAAAAATGCAGTCCCACTCATGGTTAGCAGATTTCGATAAAGAACAACTATGCAGACTCATGAATTTGCCATATTTTCCGTATTTTTGTGTTGGGTAATAGGCAATAGCACTTTCTTATATGGATTAAATAATATATGAAACTCTAAAGTGGCTGTAAATTTTGTCACTGAATAATATACATCCCTTTTACTTATATGGAATATGAATATTAAATTTATCATTATTAGCTTAAACAAACAGCCCCTAAATTTTAGTAGCTTAAGTGCACCACTTGAAAAACTTCATTTGTAGTAATGTGTATTAGAAAATATTGGATCCAGCACTCGATGTAAAATAGCGTGTGTAATTTAAAAGGTAAATGCCATAGCAGTTGTTGAATGTGGTGAGAGTGTTACATAACAAAACATCTGCAATGGCGGTTTGCAAATGCTAGAGTGGATGCTACCATGAATGTTCGGCGAGGTAACAGCCAATCTTCATTTAGAAAATGGCTAATTGCTTTAAGAACTTCGAATAATTACTTAAATTGCTGTTTGCAAACCGTTTATTAAAATTACTTATAGGAGCCGTTTGGAGTGCTTATATAAACCACTTTATAGCTGTTTTGGAGTGCTTATTTAAACTAATTTTAGGGGCTGTTTGGAGTGTTTATTTAAACTACATAGGGTTTCTTATTATAATAACCACTTATAAGGTTTTATTTGTTTATTAGGCGAAGAAGGAATTGAAATGAAATATTTATACCCAAGGAAGATGGTAAGGTCTTGATTGCGGCCCTATTTAACCGGGTGGTCCTTCTTCAACCGGGTGGTGCCTGTTTTGAGCCTAACACAGTAATATCCCATGCTTCTTATGCAATGAACCTCTTATATGAAACTGCTGGTAAGAACCCACGAACCTCCTATGCACTTCATAACTTAAAGTGTACTGATGATCGTTTATATGTTTTTGTACTATCATATTAGCAGGTATCAGTAAGCAACAACACAGTAGCATCACCTATAGGAGCAACATTTCAGCAGTAGATTGGCTGATCCATCTCTTTGAGAAGCATATTAGCGTCGGGCTTCGGTTCTTCGTCGATTGTGTAGGTTCGTGTTTTGACCTTTAGTACATAACAAAAGGAGGTTCAAAGAGATGACTTATTCATGATGATAGAGAATCAGTAGTTCACTGCATGTCCTTGAAATAGATACTTGCATTTGTTGCACATGATTTAGGACTTCACAGGCCAGTTGCAATCAAGTATTGTTTCTGGCCATTAAGATGGAGTAGTTTAAATATGATAGTTGAATATGCTTATGGGTCTTAAAATGGGCTTTTCTAGGTTTATTCTACTTATGTAGAAAGGCTACAATCAGCAGTTTCGAAAGAAGGACACATGCCTGATCTGACAACATATGACAAGACTTATGGATGCTGTTCTGTATCTTTCTGTATCAGAATGCCTACTGTTTCCAATTAACACATTACGCTTATTTGGTTATAGTGAAACTGATCGGGAAACTTAAAAGATGCAACTGTGTTTGTGAATAAAGGGGACAATGAGATGCCATTCGAGTTCAACATAGACAAAGGTGGGCCCCTTTTCAGTGTTAAACTACACATTTTTGCACCTTTTTTCTTTTTTAAGAATGGTAAAACGATCACTAACGAAATGATTCGTTTGTTTAACCAACCAAACATTATAATCTAAGTATTTTTGCAAATGTTAAACTACACATTTTTGCAAATGTTCTTATTGCAAATGTTCTTATTGCTAGAATCTCAATTGAAAGAAAAATACAATAATAAGAGCATGGGAAGAAAATGCTCATTCTAATGCAGATAACGAGTTGAAAACCATGTAAGAACACCAATTTTAGTTTACTTTACATAAAACATTGAACTATCTTGGTCACTTTGTTAAGCATGTATTTGGTTAGCTATGAAACACTTGATTAAGTGCGTTTTTGTATGAATACCAGAGGTTTTATGAAATGCTTTTATGATAAATCTAATTTGAAGGTCAATTCAATATTTCAGAAGTAAGGTAAGCTCACTCTTTTATTGGTACTGTATCATTATGATGGGCGAAGCATTGGTGTGATGTGTGCCTCTACTTTACTGATTTTCTACTACTTTATAGGTAATTTAAAAGCTTTGCTAGAATACGTGAGGAAGAGATAAATTCGTAAATCTGTTGATAAGGAGCTTTCCTAGAGATACTGACACGATGACATAATTTGTTATGCTCAACCACTGCAGAAAGCAAAAAGGCCAAATGGCAAGGAACCGGCACAGGCAGAGCTATTTATATTGACCCGTACACGCAAAGATGGTCAGCCTGTGAATCAAGATACAACTGCTGTCATTGTATGTAGCTTAAATCATATACTGTATTCTTAGTAACAATTTTGTATCTTTTAATTGTTGAATAAAAGTTAACGTTTATTTCTTTTCGTTCTTAATGCATTCAATAATAATATCGGTATGTTTATATCTTTTTTTGTTAACTTACTATCAAAATACAACTCTATATAATTAATTAAGATGTATTTCAAACGTATACAATGTATTATACAACAATTTAGACTAAATATTGCATCAAAAGCTACAGTTATGTTTTTGCATGCAACACATGCATTTGGTATCGGTATATACAAAGGAAAAAACAACTCCGATCGTTTCAACCATAAACAACCGATTTATCATTCACTTACAAAGACGGGAAAAAAAACACCATATATATAATGATAAAGTTCAAAAAAAAAATCTGAATAAAAAAATTAAACCCATTAACATTTAAAATATACGCCAAGCTCATCTTTCTTAAAAAAATATATAACGTAAACTAATACCATCAAAATATTAGTTAAACTCACCGTCCTTAAAAATGAATTTACATTAAAATAGACATCCTTAAAAATAATTTTCCGTTAACTAACAACATGAAAATTACTAAAAATTTAAAAATAACAAAACAAATCTTCTATTTTTAAATTACAAAAAAACAATTAAAATGTAAGTCAAGCTCTCATTTTCTTAAAATTTTTTAAACGTAAACCAATACTGTAACAAAATTAAATAAAATAGACGTCCTTAAAAATAATTTTCCGTTAACTAAGACCATAAAAATTATAATTATAAGTCATGTTTTAAATAATTTCACGTTATGTTTTAAATAGGCCAATTTTAATTTATTGTGATGAGATTGTGAGCAAAAGAGTTTCATTTTACGAATGAAATCTTTAACCCTTTTGATACTAAGATGGCGCTAAACTTTCACCTTACCCAATTCCCTGTTGCGATGTGTTTTTCAAAGACTATTAACGTAAGTAAACGTAAAACATTGTCGCAAGTACGACTACTTCTTCAGTGGTCAGTGGCCCTCTCTAAAGTGAAGAGCATCAACGGATTGAAAATTGTTTTATTTCAAATTTGAATCTAGATCATATACATCTTCATAAGAATAAATTTATACCTTTTCACTATTCTATAATTGTTAACCCTCAAGTATTTGTCATTGTTAATGCATTAAAAATACAAATTTATATGTTTATATCTTATTTTTCGTTAAATAATACCTTCCAACGATAATTATAAACCTTGACTTACCTACCAAGTTAAAAGTCGCATAATATATTTTAGAAGGCGGTGGGTACTCAAAGTGCCAACAAGTTCAGGAACATCGGTCAGTTGGGTACTCAAAGTGGCTAAAATCACTAACTTTAGTTAGAGTACCTTCGCATGTGAAGAATATTAGTGAGAAATGAACTTTTGAGATTATTAGCGGATTTAAGTTTATTTAGAGTGTAATCGTGGATGAATTGCAAATTTTGATGAGTTTGTAAAAGGATTTTTTTGGTTATTTAAGTTCAGTAAAATGGTTAAACATCTACATGAAGGAATTAGACGCATAACATATAATTATAATAATAGCCCGCCCAACGCATTAGACGAATGTATTAGTTATTGGTATGCAACATATGTAATTTAGTATGTTTGTATCTTTATTTTTGGTAAATTTACTTTTTTCAACGATAATCACAAGTCATGCCCGCCCTGTGGGCGGGCTTATATGCCCGGGAGGGCTTACAAGTCATGCCCGCCCATTGGGCGAGCCATGAAAACTATAATTACAAGTCATGCCCGCCCATTGGGCGGGCTTTGAAGTCTAGTATATATATATATATATATATATATATATATATATATATATATATATATATATATATATATATAATTTATATTTATATATTTGTAAGAATGCAAAATTGTGATTATAGAAACTCGTTTGGTTTCATATTTTTAAGTTTTAATTTTTGGTGGTATAATTTATCATTATTTATGTATAATACTATCGTTGAAAACTTAATAATGTAATTGATTATTAATAGGTTCGTTATTGCTAACGGTCTAAAAATAACAATAAATGTCAAATGGTGCGGTTTTGGTCGAGAATTGCACCTATAGAGGACATCCCAATAAGATCCCCGATTAATACGGGGCAGGTTTGGGAGACCATCACGCCCCAACGGGGTACCCCGATGGGGATCGGGGCGGGTTTGGGGAGAACTTTGATAATCAGGTTTGGGGATGGGGATGGCCGCCCTGCCCCAAACCCGCCCCATTGCCATCCGTGGCTTTGAGAAATGAGTCATGCCTAAAAACATGCGTAATGATATGCCTAAAAGTGTGTAGCAAAAGTTTATTAGTTGTAGCAGCCGGACCCACTTCTTTACAAACCAGTAAACTCTTGGCACATAGTTTTAGGCATATCATTAGTCATGTTTTTAAACATGCCTATCATTTCTCAAAAGCTTTTAGATAACTTCTTTGTATTGGAGGACTTTTGTAAAGATAGGTTGCAGGAAAAATGTTATCATTTTTGTTGTGCTTGGCACAAGCTTATAAGGGTTTGAGCTTTTAAAATAAGCTACCTCAATATGGTTGACGATATTATGGATTGGGTAGACTCGGTTCAATAAAGTCACGATCGGAGGAAGATTTTGGAAGCTGTCATGTTAACGACTATGTGGGTGATTTGGAAGTTTCGAAATAACAAGGTTTTCGATGATCTAAAGATGAAGAGAAGTACGATATTTGATCTTATAGTGGCCAATGCGTTTGAGTGGTATTCGTTTAGAAGTAAAGTTTATTCTAAAAACTGAACATTGTAGCTTCAAAACTCAATACTTTATATTATGTAATTTTGATTCTAGCTCATTGCTAGTTTAATAAGCCGTTAAAAAAAGGTTGTATGGTATTTGATCTTTTAGTTTACAAAATGGTCGTATTTTGGATGAAAATGGAAGAGTGCACGCCCTTACTGCATGCGACACATGCGACGTGTGACGACCAATCAAAAGTGGACATGTGGATTTTAATAATAAATATATATATTTATATATTATATAGGTGTTGCACCTATATGTGCATGCGACATGTGCTTTGGGACAAGACAGTTTTTTATGTCCTTTTGTTTCTTATATTTTGTTTTTTATTATTTTTGACTTGTTAAATTTTATAGTTTTTTTTTCGTACTTATTATTTATAGTTTATGTCACAATTCGCATTTTCGGGTCTTTACTATACACGGGATTGCATCATTTCAATTTACGTATGTTCAGTAAACGTTACCACTCAGTCATTACTACTAATACTATACTCAAATACTCCCGACTATGATCCTAATATAGTTTCATGCTAATTTTAATGATATAAAAATTTATATTATTAATTTACCCGATGTTTTGAAACCTTTTGCTATATTTTACGTTAAGAGCTTATAACTCCGTCGTTTTGCGATATTTCATCACGATCACTATTTTAACACCCGATTCTTATCAGTAACATGATTTCATAATTTTCACGACTTCATCGTATTTTATTTTTATTCGTCACGTTTTATTTTCAGTTAACCCGGTACCCGAAAACACCGAAATTACACACTAATCTAACTAAGGCTTATCCTAAATATCTTTATAAGAAAAAAATCACATTCTAAGGCTTCCTCCACAAGCCTTGCCGTCCCCCCCTTGCTATTTCCTAAGCCTAATAAGTTAAAACTCCTTAAATGTTTAAACTTTACTTATAACTAGTTTATTTCCATAACATGTTTTCATAACACATTTTCACTAGCCAAAATAAATCACAAAACCCTCTCCCTCTCCTCTCTATGCCACGGCCAAACCAAGAAACACCACAAGGATCCGTAAATTTTTCTGGCAAAAGTGTTATACAAGTCCCAAATACCTTCCTTGTTAGAGTTTTGCAATAAAAACTCCAAGGTTGTGGTCATTTTTCATCCTAGCTCACCAATCATCAAGTAAGCTCAAGAACACCATTTTTGATCATTTCATACTTCCTTTGTTCTTATATTGTTGTATCTCCTATTTATTTTGAGAGCTATCCATGCAAAAGTTATGTTATATATACCACTTGGTTCATTTTTCACTAAAACTATCTCAAACTCTAGATCTGTAAGTTTTATTAACATCCCCGCGAAGCCCACTATTTTTAGCGATGTTTAGGACCCATGACACCCTAAGAAGGTGTATGATGGGATGTGTGTATTTGTGGAGTTGTGTTGTAGTTGTTTGATCAAGCCGCGAACCAAGAAAACGAGTTTCTAACGTATTTATATACCTGCTGTCCAAAAACACAAACTCTGGAAAAATCAGTAAACATGGCGTTATTTTAGCTTTCATATTTAGAAAGTACTCTCAAACACGAAAACGTGGGCGCTTGAATCACTAAAAACCGAGTTATAACGAAGGAGATACGGAGTTTTAAAGTTAGCAACACAAAAACTATTATTTTCAGAAAATGCGGGCTGTTGGCCGAGCTTCAGGGGACAGAACGAGACGTTAGCCGTAGTCTAGCTGAGCCGAGCCACTGAGAATATGTTAGTTCATGTTATGACGAACGCGTGGATATAAAGAACATTGAAAACGGACTTGTAACGACCGATATATGAATTTTTGAAAAGCCGACTAACAACACTTATTTTGACAGCCTCACTATAATTCAAATATTTTCTAAGTGTAAACAGTTTTTGCGAGGCACCATCTTACGAGCTATTTACCCGTTGAGCGAGTCGGTTTGGGCCATAAATTCCTTCAGGTGAAACGAAGTATTCCCGACCTATTTTCCAAATCAATCAACCGCTTGTTGATTGGACTTATATTGAGTAAGATATGATTTTTCTAGTTTCCCAGAAAAACAACCATTATATGAAAATAAAAAGTGTAAAACTAGCAAGTCGCCAAGTTGATGACTGATTATCTACATGATCGAAACGCGTATGATCAAAAGTCAAAGGAGACGGCTGAGAGATTATGTTACAAGGATTTCAAAAACGTCATGTTCTATTACTAACTCTCAACGTACAATATTTTACGACTAGTTTTGCGAGGCCGTTTGGTCATATTTTCACAAGTTGTAAAAGTGATATTTTGCGACGAAACTATTTTATTTGGCGATAAAACATCAAACAAAGATCGTGGAGTGCCGTTTCAACATATTTACACGAAAAGTAGTTCATATCTTGCCGAGACGTTAAAAATGTAGTTTTCGACGATAAACATTATTTTCAAAACCAACGAGTGGTATTGTTAACATACGTAAATGCATGAGTAGAAGCATTTCATTACTTATATTAGATCATATCATTCATAATAGGTCGCAGTTAGAGACCGAGCCTCATTTGCATCATATCCATTATGATCATTGTGCTATCATATCAGGTGAGTTTCATAGCCCCACTCTTATTCTTTAATAATTGTTTTAAACTCTTTGGGGGAGATACATGCTTAAACTATTTGCGTACGTACATGATTGTGTTAAACTTACTTGCGTTACACTTGAAAGCATTTCGCGGACCTAAGTATCAAACACTTGGGGTAGCCGTGCAGATCATATCCCGGACCTAAGTATCAAACACTTGGGGTAGCCGAACATAAGTCTCCTCGTGAGCAGCATTGATAAGTCTCCTAGTGAGCAGCATTGATAAGTCTCCTCGTGAGCAGCATTGATAAGTCTCCTTGTGAGCAGCATTGATAAGTCTCCTCGTGAGCAGCATTGATAAGTCTCCTTGTGAGCAGCATTGATAAGTCTCCTTGTGAGCAGCATTGATAAGTCTCCTAGTGAGCAGCATAAGGTATATTAGTGATATAGAACGCATATCGTATACTTACATGTCTTACTCAAGCTATATTTTAGCAGTGGGTTGTAAACACACAGGTTGCAAGTGTTGTTATGGGCGGGATTTGCAACTGAGTGGATTTACAATGCCTTTGCTGGGAAAATCTTTATTCGAATACTTTACTTGTTAAACAAACTCTATGAACTCACCAACCTCGTGTTGACACTTTAGCATGTATTTTCAGGAACTAAGCAATAGCACGCTACTGGAGGCTTTTGGCAGGGCATGGCATGGTCATAGAAGACTCTGATAAAACATTTGGGACCGCTTAACTTATTTTATGGGCCAACTTCCGCACCACTTTTCATAATGTAAATTTAACACTTTTGACTTCTCAAATATATTCTAAATAATTGATGTGAAAACCGTTCTTTACACTTGTGTTATGATACCAATTGAGTTGCACCCCAGCGACACGTAAGCTTCCGCTGGACCCGATTTTGGGGGTGTGACAGTTTAACCCACTTTCTTAATGTTAGCCTTAAAGTAAAGTCATATTCGGGAATTGCAATAGTATTTATGTATAAGGAATAGTCTTTCCATTAGAGTATAGATTAGATTGCATTCTTGTATAAATACCCTCCTAGTCACAACTAGGAGGGTTGGATGTCTCATTTGTATCATTAAGGTGTGTGTATCTTTCCCTTTCTCTCTCTAGAAAACACACATCTTCCCATTCTTTAATATAATAATTCCATGTCTATTCTTTATTTTGAGCTTCCCCGACCTCCCGAACGTGTTTCTTGCTATTAACAAGTGGTACCAGAGCTAACCAGGGGTGAATCGTGGTTTTTGTTTTGAAAAAAAAAAAAAGTTTTTTGGTTTTGTTTTGTTTTGTTTTGTTTTGTTTTGTTTTTTTTTTTTTTTTTTTTTTTTTTTTGTTTGTTTTTTTTTTTTTCTGGAAAATGTGCGCATTTTTTTGAAGATTTCCGAGTTTGGTATGAAGATTTTCGAGTTTCTGGAAATTTTTTGAAGATTTCCGAGTTTAGTATGAAGATTTCCGAGTTTCGCTGAATTCCTCCGAGCTTGGCTGAATTTCTCCGAGTTTGGAAAATCTTCCGAGTTTGCAGAAAGTTCCGAGTTTGGACTTCCGAGTTTGGACCTCCGAGTTTGGACTTCCGAGTTTGGAAATATTCTTCCGAGTTTGAACATTCCTTTGAGTATGAAAAGAGACAAGTTTTCGAGTACGGAAGGTTACGATATTTCGAGTATGGAAATGGTTTAGTTTCCGAGTAAGGTTACTCTGTAAAAATTTTCCAGAAGTTTCCGAGTAAGGACTTCCGAGTATGGAATACCGAGTAAGAAGTTTCCGAGTATGGAGTAATGTTTCTGAGTATCTCTCCGACTTTGTGAAGTTTCCGACTTTCTAGGGTTTTTTACCGAGCTTCAAGTAGTGAAATTCTTCTAAGTTTCTTAAGATTTCATCGAATATCCAACATACAAAACCCTAGTTTTTCAAACTCTAAAATACCAAACACACCAAAAATACATTGGATATTATTGGTCTACACTTAATAGAACATGATTCGATTACACTTATCAAACATGTTTCGTTTCATCATTTCATAATCTTAACACCAATTTATCCTACTTCAAAACAAACCACGTATAGCTTAAAAGATCCTGATCAAAAATCGCAATCAAATGACAACGGCTCGAGTTTGCAATGCATATCAACCGTGACTACGGAGACAATTCTTTATTATTTTTTGAGTTTGAAGTAATGTTTTACAGGCGCGTGCACTTATTTCATCTTCTTTCTTTCTTCCCTCCCGCGAAGATGACTTGTTTGGGCATATATTAATGGTGACGAAGACTTGGATATCTAGTTACTTTTGTGATTCTTTCTCTCTATACTTACAAAGTAGCTATCACTTTAAGGAGTTGCGTTGTAGTGCTCAGTGTCTCACGCAGTTGAGGACATCTCAAGTGTAACACCCCCAATTTCGTGATACGCAGCGGAATTCAAACTGGGTGTTACTCGACGGCACAACAGTCATAATAATAGAAAACGATCTCTAACTGAGTCGTTTTGAAAGGAATTATCATTCAAATTATATAAATATCAGAGTTTACAAAATGAGGTCCCAGATGGTTCCATGTTTACAAAATTTATCAAATGAGTTTTCGAATGATAATAAAATTTATAGCCCTCTTGAATATCCGTGCTCCTCTGTGCCAGACTCGTTCATTATGGACCTGAGATAAACATGCTAAAGTGTCAACACAAAGGTTGGTGAGTTCATAGAGTTTAGTTAAATTGTTGAATACAATATTCGTAGTGTGAGTTGTATAGTTATACACTCTAGGTTATTAGCACCGAAGTCTTAAGTTTTCTAGTTTCTGAATGGTTCACAATTGTACCTAGTCCATTAGTTCGAGATCATACCAAGTCCATTAGATCGAGATTATACCAAGTCCATTAGTTCGTTATTGTACCAAGTTTGTTGAATCGTGGGTTACGTTGTTATACACCCATAGTTGTCTCATCCCATTCTCGTAGATGTCGATAACCTCGAAGATCTACCCGGTAGGGGGCCACCAATCGTTTGTCTCATCCCATTCTCGTAGATGTCGATAACCTCGAAGATCTACCCGGTAGGGGGCCACCAATCGTTTGTCTCATCCCATTCTCGTAGATGTCGATAACCTCGAAGATCTACCCGGTAGGGGGCCACCAATCGTTCTGGTTAATCTTTAACCTCGTACCAATAGAAATTGGCATAGTAGTCTCAATCATAGCCTAGTAGGTAATTTGTGGTTGTACCTAGTGTTTATTGCGTTTGTTTGCTCTAGCTGAGTCTACTTAATGGTTACATTAATCCCAATGGATCTAACCATCGTATTCGTGTTCACTACGCATAGTGCTTAACGGTTCATGATATAGAAACTTTAAGTATGGCAATAATGTTATCTAGCATAAATAAACATTCAGTTCAGATAAAACATACAGTTTGCAAATAATGGTGATTGTCATAAAATAGTTAAGCATGTATCTCCCCCAAAGAGTTTAATAAATAGTAAAGTAAAAATGGGGCTACAAACTCACCTTGAGTTGGATGGTGTTCTAGTGCTTCAATGAGTTCGATGGATAAGTCGGGAAACCTCTAAGTGCAACCTACAATAGAACGTTGCGACTTAGGTTTGGAATAAAGTCTAAGAATACAAAGACGTACATGTATATGTCTTGCATATGGTTTATGAAACATGTTTTGTTTGTATATCTCATACTACTGTTCAGGCCATCATAATTCAGAGGTCATGCAGTAAACGTTCGAGGAGCTAGGACACTTTAATTCGTAAATCCAGCAACTCGTCGATCCGTTTACCCAAATGAAACCCCTCACATGAAGCTCCCTACTAACATAGTATTTAATATGTGAAACATATATTTTGCTTACTGGATTATATGACATATTAAGAGTTTATAAAACACTAAATAATCAAATAAAAGTTCATAAGTATTTAAGGTTCATAAATACTTACCTTAATATAGAATGTTTGAGTATTATAGAAAAGGGAATATAAGCGGAGCTTCGACATAGAATTTGTATTCTTCAAAAACCCGAGGCTACTTGAAGATTATATCAACGCCTTCTTCGAAACCCGAAGCTATTTGAAGATAATAACAAGTCTTTTTGGAGACTTGGAATTATTTGAAGATTATAACGTCTCTTTCTTGAAAACTTGAAGAAAACAAGATCAAAACCTAGTTTCTTCTTAAGAACTCATAAACTTTCTTACGAAATATAAGAGAAGTGCCTTTGGTTTGAGGAATTTGAAGATATAAGAAGGTGCGGTGCAAGAGATTATGAAGGTTTTAGGCTAGTATTTATAGGAAGAAATTAGGGTAGTTTTGTAAATACATTTTAACACATGTAAAGATCTTAGGAATCAATGGCTAGGATCAAGCCACCAAAGGATGACTCCCCCCTCTAAATGGCGGTTTGATAAGGCTAGGATAGTTGACTTGGTCAATTTTGGTGTTATCTTGTTTACGGAGTTAGTTTTGGCTCCGTTAATCGCTAACCGTAAGTTGTTAGGCCACGAAACGTAAAACCGAGTATCGTAAAAATACGAAACTTGAAAGAATGATTAAACTTGTCAATATACTCTATAATAAAATATAAAATGAGTGGTAAGTTCAATCGGGTTGCTCAAACCCTGTTAAAACTAGAAACGCGGGTCTAAAACACGTAATACGTAAAACGTACGAAAGTTACGTAAAATTGAGAAAAGTAAAATGTAACTTTTCTAATATGACGATAATGAATTAAAAGTGGCCTATAATGTCTAGACTGGGCTCAGTCTAGTGTCGGTTGGTGTTAAACGTCTTTTAGACCTAAAACCGGAAGCCTAAATATAAAGGAATGATTTATAAATTCAAAGAATGATTTTATGGTCAATGGAGGAGGGAAAATATGTTGAATTTTTCAACAATATAAAAGATTCTAAATGTCTTAGAAAATGTGGTGCAGATGAAGGCTAAGGTTGCGGATAAGTAAAAGTGTTTAAAACGCAAGTTTAGTTTTGCAAGACACATGGTCTATTTGGTAACATTTTAACTTAATTATCAAAAATTCCCTAATTGATTGTGAGTGTACTAAACATTATTCTGATGCGAGGAAAATTATCGCCGTTGGTTTTCGTTATGCGCAGGATGTTTAAACGACGTTTAAACCCAAACGTATAATTTTTTAATAACTTTTGCGAAAATGGCCTGACAAGCGTCAAACTTTTATTTTGTCATGGAAATAATTTATCTCACGAGAATATGAAATAAAAATTTCGATCTGAAATAAAAATTTCAGAAATGAATAGTGCAAGTGAATAGTCAAAATGAATAGTGAAATGAATAGTAAAAATTTCGGGAATAGAAATCAACCTGAAATGCGAATTGTTACATCAAGAGGGATTGTGCTTATTACACTTCTGTTAGGGGTATAGGGTACACCGTTCTTAGTCACAAGGATAGTACAAGCTTGAGTCACAAGTCTGAGGGATTTTACTTCATTCTCTAGTTCGTCATACTGAGTTTTCCTCACAGGTGGTTACTAAAGATAGCCGTTGTTTTTGATACAGGGGGTTAGTAAAGAGTTAGACATTTTAAATGGTATTGTTAGTAGATTGGGTTCATCGACATCTTCTCATGGGTTGATATGATTAATGATAAAGTGCTTCCAGTTAATGCTTAACGTACACATCATTATGCTGATTCTGATAAATCGTAACCATTAGGGGAGAGAAATGTGTACATTGAGGACGCACAACAAGTTCACGTGACCGGGTTTAATGATTTATGAAACAATTTGTGTCGGAGATTGGTTGATTCTATATTCTTATCTTCTCATCTTTTTCTACGTACTTATACCTTATCCACCTTCACCAATTTCGGGCAACAAAATCAAGATGATCAGTGTTTCAACTTGTTACTTTGGTTTTATCATTTCGTGTGTACGTTACGGGATGATTTTCATATGTAAGATAACTGGGATGCATTTAGTGAGATGAAGATGTTGATACTCTGTTCCCCCGAATGGACAATCTTGAAGAAGGTCGAGTCTACAGTCTGTTCTACATTTTTCGCTGCGTATTAGAAGACTAAAGACGGTATGCATTTACTCATCAAAAGACTTCTTCAGATTCATAGCATTCATCAGAAAGTTTGTCAGTTTGGGGGAGAGCACTAATTAGGGGAGAGTGAAAAGTCATACTTAATCCCTAATTAGATTTGCTCACAATGTTCTTCTACAAGTAAAGAGATGGCAGCTGAGAAGATTCAGGAAGCTGAAAGAAGTAATGAAGTTTGAAGACCATTCTCGGAGCTGCTGCGCTTATGATTTGTATTTAAACCATATTTTAGGCAGAATTGCATATATATCCCTCCCAAAGTAAATAATTGCATATATATCCTTTGTACAAGTTTTTGATGCACATAGTACAATATTTTTTATGCATGCTTTGGATATATATGCAATTATGCATTTTCGAAAGGATATATATGCAAAAACCCCTATTTTGCTTGTAGGGAACACTGTAAGCAATTCCCATATGACATCACTTTGGGGAGAGATTGTTAGCCTTAAAGTAAAGTCATATTCGGGAATTGCAATAGTATTTATGTATAAGGACTAGTCTTGCCATTAGAGTATAGATTAGCTTGTATTCTTGTATAAATACCCTCCTAGTCATAACTAGGAAGGTTGGATGTCTCATTTGTATCATTAAGGTGTGTGTGTCTTTCCCTTTCTCTCTCTAGAAAACACACACATCTTCCCATTCTTTAGTCTAAAAATACCATGTCTATTCTTTATTTTGAGCTTCCCCGACCTCCGGAACGTGTTTCTTGCTATTAACAAGTGGTATCAGAGCTAACCAGGGGTGAATCATGGTTTTTGTTTTGAAAAAAAATTTGGATTTTTGGTGTTTTTGCTGGAAAAAGTGCGTATTTTTATGAAGATTTCCGAGTTTCTGGAAATTTTTCTAAATATTTCCGAGTTTGGTATGAAGATTTCCAAGTTTGGTATGAAGATTTCCGAGTATGCAGAAAGTTCTGAGTTTGGACTTCCGAGTATGGAACTGAGATCCTCCGAGTTTGTACTAAGAAGCTTTGAGTTTCTCAAATAGTTCCGAGTTTGAAAACAATTTCCGAGTATGGAAGGTTACGTTATTCCGAGTATGGAAATGACTTAGTTTCCGAGTAAGGTTACTTTGTCAAAATTTTCAAAAAGTCTCCGAGTATGGAATACCGAATAAGAAATTTTTGAGCATGGAGTGATGTTTCCGAGTATCTTTCCGACTTTGTGAAGTTTCCTTGTTTTTCAAACTCTAAAATACCAAACACACCAAAAACACATCGGGTATTATTGGTCTACATTTATCAAACATGATTCGTTTCATCGTTTCATCATCTTAACACGAATTTATCCTACTTCAAAACAAACCATGTATAGCTTAAAAGATCCTGATCAAGAATCACAATCAAATGACAACGGCTAGTAATCGGGTTTTTGTGACTACGGAGTTTTTGTTCTATATTGCTTATTTGGGTTTAAAGTTCATTTCACGGGCATGTGTACTTATTTATCTCAAAAGTTTAGAGGTTGGATGGATGCATGACTTTCACAGATACTTGTTTGGGCATTCATTGGTAGTGATTAAGACTTGGACATCTAGCTAAATGTATGATCTATAAACGCATAAGTCGGTTCTTAATGCTCACATTAGCTATCACTTTAAGGAGTTACGTTGTAGTACTCAGTGTCACATGGAATTGTGGATAGTCCACGAGGCGAATGTTTCATATACTGTTTGATTGGTTTGGGTATATGGCACTACCTATGCTTTAAGGAGTTACGTTGTAGTGCTCAGTATAGGTTCTTAGTCAAACTTTCGTACAAGATTAAGTCACATATCTAAGGGGTGTTTACTTCATTCTCAGATCGGTTATATTGGGGTTGTCTCCATTCAGTGGTCATTTACTAGCTGATTGGATTTTGAAGAGGTCGCTTATAGGTTGAAGAGAAGAGATGAGATTGTAGAAAAAGATAGTCATTTTTTTGACATATTCTCATGGAAATGTGCTTAACATGGCTTTAATATTCCATCAAGTGAAAGGTAATTCTACGGCACGTACACAACATTATGATGATTCCGATAACTCGCAACCATCAGGAGGGAGAAGTACACAAAGGAAAAAGTAGTGTTTCTTCTTTCTGTGATTGGATTGATTGAGGGAACTGTGCTTAACACCGAAGAGGTACCAATAATGTTTACATCGGGGATTATTTAACAACTTGGATGCAATACTATGTGAGTTATGTTGTTATGCTGCTACCCGACCATACAACCAATGTGCTACAGTCTAGTGTCTACTTTATCCGCTGCATTGTGTGATCAGAAGACTAAAGAGAATTAATAGAAGGGTTGTCAGTTTGGGAGGGAGCAGATAAAAGAAAAATGCTCACTAGTTAGGAGGGAGTAATAACCTACCTAGATCATTACAGCACACGAAGTTCAGAGCTCCAAGGATCAATGCCTTTAGTGGAGAAAGATCAAATACTGAAGTATTCGGAAGAATGAACTTCATGGATGATGCATAAGGAGTTCAGAGCTGAAAAAGATCAAATCCGATATCATCGGAAGAAGGAACTCGAAGTCATCCTCAGTATCGTGTTTATAGAGACTCTGCGCTTCAAAGATATTGTCAATCTTGTTATCTAACTTTGGTTATTGTTATTTAACTTTGATTATTTACTTATAGGTCTCATTGTAACCATTCACATGTGACGATATCTTGGAGGGAGATTGTTAGCTTCGCTATATTGTGAAGATAACGTCTCACACGTGAATTGGACTAGATACATAAGATAGTTGCATCTGCATGGACTAATAATGTTCACGGGGCAAACTAGTGTTGTAAAGGGCCTATAAATACTGTAGAATATGAACATCTTGATTGTGTGGATGATTCGGGTGGCCTTGTGCTATGAAAGTATAGATCCATGGAGTTAGTGAGATGAAGAACTAGAGAGAGGTGGGAGAAACTCAAAAATAGAAAAGATTAGATTAATGTAAATGAGAGTTCCAACCCTTCCCAAGTGTGGGAAGGGCTTATATATAGTGCCTAATATTTTGCCCCTAGTGGGCTGTGGAGTGAGCTGACAGTGGGGAAAGCCTCGACCCACTCCACAAATATATATTTAACTAAACTAATACTAATATTACTAATAATACTAATATAATATAAATAAGCCTACGAGCTACGTGAATGCTAAATAGATGCTCGGGGTGACCGAGCCTTCATCTGAATATTTATATTCCTAACAATCTCCCCCTAAGGGAGGTCACCCCGAAAATAATAACTTGAATTCTTGCATTCTGTCTTCTGACCTTGACGTCATAGCTCGTAGTCTTTGATTCTTCAATGTCTTTGATCATTGTGCTTACAGCAGTGTTCTTTTGATGACCATTCTTAGTCTTGGATGATCTTTGAGTATTCTTCGACTTTATCATCCAACATTTGTCTTCATGTCATCGTTCAGCAGTATGTTTCCATGTGATGTGTAAATCTTTGAGCCGACATGCTCACACTATTTGGTGTCATGATCTTTAGCATCAGAGTTTGCAGAAGCCGTGTTAAAGGTCTTTTAGGTTGATCATGACTTTGTTGAGTTACAATGATGATGTAGTGTGAGCATGTGGTAGAGGATTGGCATCTTTTCTTCAATCAGCTACAACCGCATTCAGCTGCAACCTCAATCAGCTACAACCGCAAACAGCTATAACAGCAATCAGCTTCAACCGTCAGATGTTCCTGCATACAACAGTTAGCAATAAAACGTCTGGTACTTACAGGTTCGGACTTCGAGATAGTTAACAGCATAGTGTGAAAACTCTCTCTAATCCTTACCAAGACCGTTCCTAATCGAAAACCCACAGAGGGCTTTTTAAGATCGAACCGTAGCACATCAACGATTAGGTGAGTCGCTGGAGATCACTCCACGACTGTAGACCGTTTGAAACCGCCGCGATCACTAAGCGTAATCCATAGGGAATTACCGAAGTGACCTGCTTTCAGGGCTGCTTGATGTTGACCCTGGCAGGAATTTCCATTCAATCATTGAGAATTACATTTGTAAGTTCTCTCATAAATGTTCTGGCAGATTGCTAAGATCTGCGTAGGACTCATAAGTTTACAACTGGTGTCCTTAATGTTGAACAACCAGTGTAGAAATAATTCGTGTTCCTATGAGATCTTATTATGCATCTCATGGCTCTAGACTCGATAGTGCATTTTGATTTAGTGAGCGGAGGCTGGAGAGGACTGCCACCTTTTCAATATCATCTAACTCGGAGTGAGAGAGACGATAGAAATGTATTGAGCTCTGTGACAATTGAAACAAGAGTCCTTTGAGGGACCTTGAGTGGCTAGGGAGGGTTGTGCAGCGTATCACTGGGTCCATGATACTTTGTCTTCAATGCCAGCAATCAGCTAAGTGATTCTGACAGCATATGAATTGACCCGGTTTCTGCTTAAGTTGTAAGGAGGGCTTCTTTCTTTTCACCCTTTATCTTTACAATTCTTTTTCATTCTTCAACCCCTTCAGTGCTTACCGAGACTTCATTACTAGTATCTTGTTGGGTTTGTTCCAGTACTAGCTCCATCTCAGTCGGCAATTTTCCCTTATCCACTTTTCTCCTTTTTTTTTAATCATACCTAAGGACTTCTACACTAACTAGTGGATTGTCCCTGGGTAGATCCCTCCGGCTCTGGCGGGATCGTGGGAACTTGAGCCTAACCTAACCATCCTTATAACTCCATGCATTAATTAAAATGGTCGGTCTCTGGTATTCATCCACGATTGCCAAACCAAATCTTTGAAAAATCTCTCAAAGTGTTCATGATTCTGAAACACATTTTTGCAAACACTTGAGAGTTTTATATTTTTCAAATGCTCCCCCTCAACATGTGCTCGGTTGATTGTTTTATAAATTTGCACATGTTAGGTAGAGCTCGCACTTTTTGAATTGATCAACTTTCAGTGAACATGACCGATTCGAGACACGCTTACATCACTGGTTAGACCAGCTTGAAATTATTACCCGTCCTGGTCAAGTTCACAGAAAGTTTCTTGAAACGGTATACACTACTCAGACACATCCTTTTCGAGACACGCTTACATCACTGGTTAGACCAGCTTAAAATTATTACCCGGCCAGGATATGTCCTTTCGATTTATGACAGTTTTGTTTCGTCAATTCTTTGGTGAAGTCTGAGCCGTTCTTACAAGATGCCCAATCCTTTTTGTCCATTCGCTCCCCCTCAATATGTGCATCGATATATGAAAGAGTTTAGCACATATGGGAGAGCCTACACTTAAAAGTCCAAAACATCACATTTTCATCAGGTTTCATGTTTAAATCACATTCTCTCCCCCGATCAAAAATTTCAAACCTTTTGAGATTTGTGATCCCAATTGATTTAAATAATTTAGAAAACATGGGAGAAAATGTGGTCAGGTTTAACATGTTCTGATGATGAGACATACTTTGCTCCCCCTTAATCTAAGAGGGAGATTCACTGCTTATTATGCACAATTTGACAATTATGACACAAATGATATTGACCTTTTTGCGCAAATGATGTAATCACCCACTTTTCTGAGTTAGTAGTCAACATCAATTATCCATCCACCAACAAATCTTTTGCAAATGTCGTTGATCCCCACTTGGCGAGACCAAAATAGATGAATGGTGGTGGCGGTGGTGAAAGTGTTGTTGTTGTTGTTGTTGAGGTGAATTTCGAGCCAATCAATAGAGTTTGATCGTCTGATCAAATGGTTAGAATGGGAACTGGCACATTCATTTTGGCTATGGAATCTGCATAAGAATATCAACACAGATATACATACATACAGATACACTATTCCTTAATAGCTACCCTTCAGCAGCTTGCCACATTATAATACCAAGTTCATCTTATAATCAAACCACAGTCAGGAAATACGTCAAACTACTATCTAGCATGAAGAGCAAATAGCAATCATGCACATGGCAATTCACACAGATATCTATATTCAACTCAGGATCTTAGGAACATGATTCTAACATGATAGCAATATACCTAAGCGAATCCTGAGAACATATGCACAATATCAACAACAATTAAGCAGCAATCGACTAACAAGAGTCAAACAACAGTTGAAACTCATTCATTCAGATCATACACATGTCATAGGAGCATTCAAGAACATCAAACACAACTGGTTTTCTTACTTCTTTTAGGTTTTGAGTTTTGATGTATCTAGGGAATTAAACGAGGATACCATAGTAACACAAATGAACCTTCTAGATATATAAAGCTAGGAAACTATAAGCAAATTGCACATAATGTCCTAAACTTTCTAGCAACTATCACATTTGGCCATTTGATATAAAGTTTTTGCAAGATCCTCTTCAACTAATACCCCATTAACTACAAAACCTTTTCAAAGCGTTATGAACGAAACCTGTTTGATGATATAAAATTTGAATTCACTCTCCCCCTCAATCAATGACCATTTCTAACCATTTCTAGTCGTTGATTGAGTGACAAATTTTATGCATAATCCAAGATTAAACAAATTTCATACAACACATAATCACCAAGTGTCTCACAAATAATTTTCAGAAGAATCATAGAATGAAAACTATTTGTATGCAAAGAAGATTTCTCTTCCTTTTCAAGAAATGATGCACTGAAACGTACATCAGATCGAAGAAACATGGATATAAAGTAATCCATGCCCAGGTGAACATCACCCAGTTGGAGGAACAGCCGTCTTTTTGGCGACGTGCTTTCCCCAATTTGAAGCGCGGGTTGCTATCTAAAGTAATAGCAAGCCATTTAGACATGTTTTAATCCTCCATTTTAACTTCTGCTCGAGCTTCATTTAAAGACCCGTGCCATTATTGAATGACATTTCTAAGTCCGTAAATGTTATCGATAAACAGAAGACATGCCTAGGTGAAACTATTTTTGGTCTATTCTAATTTTTTAATTTTTATGGTTTTTCTGATTTTACGTTTCTCTATTTACAATTAGCAAGATTTCTATATATCTATTTACAAAAAGGTATAAGAAATGAAAAAGAATGTAAGAAGCAAAATATATACAAGGATACGAACCGAAAACCATTACTCCTCAGCATCCTGAATCTTTTCCGCTTCCATCATTTAACTTGCTGAAGAGTAACGTGAGCACATTAATTAGGGATTAATTCTGGCATTTCACTCTCCCCTAATTAGTGCTCTCCCCCAATCTAACAACCTTTCAGATGAACACCCATAATAGAAGGAAGACTTTGGATGAACACCCATAATATGAAGAAGTCTTTTGATAACCAAATGCATGCCGTCTTTAGTCTTCTAACACTCCCGTCCTTGAGTAACTCCGTCAAAAACCTTGGGCATCTTTTCGATAGTTTAAGTTGAGCCTCAACTGAAATCTAGCTTAACCCCACAACTCATCAAACAAGAACTGTTATGAGGTTAAGCTAAACCACAAATTTAAGCCCAGTAACAACTTGATTTCAGCTTAACCTCACAACTCATCAAACAAGAACTGTCATGAGATTAGGTTAAAATCAAGTTGGACCTAACCTTAAACTACAGAACAACTTGAACCTAACTTAACTCCACAACTCATCAAACAAGAACTGTCATGGGATTAAGTTAAATATCAAGTTGTAAGAAAAGAACCCAACATTTTTGAATGTAGAGAAGACTGTAGACTCGACCTTCTTCAAGATTGCCCAATATGGAGGAACAGAATACCAATCATCTTTATCTCACCAAATGCCTTCTAGTAACCTTACATATAACCCATCAGCCCGCAACATACACATGAGACGATAACACCAGCAGAGAATGAAGAATAGATTGACGACTCGACCTTCTTTAGTCTTTAGTATAACACCAAAGTAACAAGTTGAACCACTGATCATCTATAGAATTTATCCTCTTGGATATTAAGCCCTGATCATGTGAACCTGTTGTGCGTCCTTGATGTACACATTCTCTCTCCCCTGATGGTTATGATTAATCAGCACATAACGTAGCAGTGAAACGATAAAACCAAGGTAACAAGTTGAACCACTGATCATCTCTGCGGTTATCAACACCGGAATAACTTCAACTCGGAAGCAGTATAAAGCCCGATCACGTGAACCTGTTGTGCGTCCTTGGTGTACACATTTCTCTCCCCCATGATGGTTACGATTAATCAGAATCATCATCATGATGTGTACATGTAGCCTGATGATGAATACATGAAGCATTGACTAGAAACCCTTTGTTGCTAATTGTACCAACCCGTGAGACTATGTCGATTAGCATTCCATGACCATGTTCTTCAACACCTTGATAGACGGAAGAAGTAGTGTTGGAGAAACATGGTTTGCACGACTCCTGAACTGACGTATTCAGGAGTCGTATGACCATTTCTCAATCATCAATCAACATGTAGAATAATATTCACCCTTTCCCCCCCTCAAAAATTGCATATGCCTGCCAACTGCAATTTTTGATGATTGAACTAGTGAATATTAATACCATCAACGGTAAGTAGCTCCGCTTGACGATTCTTGAAGACTGACATGTTGTTTATTCACCCTTTCCCCCCCTCAAAAATTGCATATGCCTGCCAACTGCAATTTTTGGTAGAACAAGTGAATAAGAATATACTCCTATATGCACCGATCCACTTGAGACCTGAATAAGCATGGAAAGAGCATAACAACTTGTTGATGAGAATGGCTATAAATAAGAAGATTCCTCTTCTTTTGAAGATAAAGTGCACTCAAGCGTACACTTTTCTTTTCTTGATGAACGAGGCCTGCACTGATGTGTACAGACGTCATTATGTTGAAGAGCGAGGCCTGTACTGACGTGTACAGACGTCATAATGTTGAAGAGTGAGGCCTGTACTGACGTGTACAGACGTCATAATGATGAAGAGCGAGGCCTGCACTGATGTGTATAGACGTCATAATCTCTCTTTCTTTACTTCATCTCTCATCTAACTTGTTGCCAACCCCATTATCATTATGTCGGCTTGATGTCATGACCACTGATGGAGAAAAACCCAATATGATGAACTTGAGACTGAAGTAACATAACCCGAACTTGTGACTTAAACTTGCACTAATGTGTGACAAAGAGCGGTGTAGAGACTTCGTACAACATTGAATCCCTAAGTACTCTATACTCTTCAACCAACCAACCAACCATCAAGTATAAGACGTACGTCACCTCTTGGATATCCACAACTTCGTGTGACACTGAGCACTACAACGTGACTCCTTAAAGTGATAGTTATTTTGTAATAGAGAGAAAAGAAAAAAATAACTAGATATCCAAGTCCTAGTCATTGTAAATGTTGAAAGCTCGAACAAGGATCTCGAAGAATCTTCATCCAACCTCCCCGATATCTTCAGATACTAAGTGCACGTACTCATGAAATTTCACTTCAGCCTCAAATAAATAATACTGAACAAACGCCGTAGTCACATCTTGTCGATTAATTGCCCCGATCCAGCCATTTGTGATGTTATAGCTGAACTTTGATAATGGTTTTAACCCGATCATGGTCAAGAGTGCATAGACCATCATCACGGGATTTTACAAATCTATGATTTAAACCGAGAAATAAGTTCTTTCGCGGGATTTTACCAAACCAAGAAGAAACCGTGAGACAGTAACAGATTGAATGTGGCATGACTAATTTGGTTTTGGTGAACATCAGTTTGGGTTAAGAATATCTTGAGAATTACAAATCACATCGCACCTTTTAAAATCTTTGTCCAACTAACCAACCTCGAACACAAACCACTATTTGTGACCACTTGATGAAGGAAACCCGATATACCAATCTTGCAAATGAAGTAGAATTACTCAAATTTGTTACCTAAGCTTGCACTGTTGTTGGAAGAACGGTGTAAAGTCTCTAAGTACTCTATACCCAACCAAAGTATGAGACATTAACACCTCTTGCGATTATCGACAACGTCATTGACGTGTGACACTGAGTACTCCTATGACTCTTAAGTGATAGTTACCCCGACTGCTGGTAACTAGATAACCCAAGTCTTCAACTTAAAATTTTAAGCACGAGCAAGTTATCATTGAAGATCATGCATCCAACCAACCCCGAATTCAAGATGAACTAAGTAGACGCCTTCGTGAAATTCAACTTCAATCTCAAACAAGGAATACCAAATTAACTTCGTGATCATTTTGTGCGGTTGAATAGTCAAAGAGGAAAGAAACATGCGCTAATTCTTAGCAGTGCCCATGACTCATAGTTAGTCCAATCAAACATAGCTGTTTGACCCAGCTGCTTGGATGATATCAGGTGCAGTGCATGGAATAGTTGTCGTACTGTGTACAGGATTTTACAGTTCTTGAGATTTAACCGAGAAATAAATTCAAGAACCAACTGCACAACAGTAAGTATCAGACCGCTGAAAACTTATGCCAATAGCTAAGCCCCAAACCGCTGAAAGCTAAACCACTGAAACTGGAACCGCTAATATTCAAACTTCTGGAGACTGAACCACTGAATCGCTACGATTTGACCCGCTGAAACCGGAACTGCTAAGATTCAACTCGCTGGAGACTAAACCGATACGATCTGACCTGCTGTAACCGGAACCGCTAAAATTCACATCGCTGGAGATAGAACCGCTAGGAAACTCGCACTAATTCTCCCCCTCAAAAAGGGCATGAAATGACCTTTTTGCCAAAAATTGAAAGTTCGTGATGGTTATGAATTTGTCAGGCACAATACATGGAAAGAGACAAATAAAATTACTGCAACGACGATGGAGATAAAGACACTCTTGTAGTAACCCCTTGCTTGTCTTCTCATCAACGGCTTAGTAGATTAACAAAGTCACTGAAGCTCGTAATATGCCAAAGCCGCTTGATGAAATGTGTTTATCTTAAGAGTGAATAAAAGGTTAAGACACGTCTCCAAACAATCCACCTCGTCTTAAAGTCTGACCAACTCTTGAGAAGATCTTGAACTACAATCCCATTAGAAGCTTGAGAGAGAACAATCACTTGATGAAGCTTGATAAAGGACAAGTTCGCGACTTATACTTGCACTAAATTTGTGATTTAGGACCTATATTGAGCACAACAATGTAACTCCTTTAAATATAGGTAGAGATATATACCCAACCTTCCATCCTTTATTGTATATATCCACTTCTTGAACGTCCAAGTCTGATCACCTTAATCACCTTAAATTGCAAATTGTGATTTAGAACCTATATTGAGCACAACAACGTAACTCCTTTAAATATAGGTCGTGATATATACCCAACCTTCCATCCTTTATTGTATATATCCACTTCTTGAACATCCAAGTCTAATCACCTTAAATATGCTCGAGCAAGGGTCATCAAACATCGTGCATCCATCCACCCCGAGATGTTTGTGACACTAAGTACACCAACCCGTGAATTAACAAACCAACCACGTCACCATAATTTCCCAATTCCTGCCGACCTCGAAGCACAAACTTATCCCGAAAAATTGGTCAAACCCCGTAAGTTTTATTATGTCAAAATCCATGTCCCGCCTACTTGTCCAAATTTAATTTCACGGGATTTTACAACTCTTGAGATTTAAACCAAGAAATCGAATCTTTCGCGGGATTTTCTAAAATCTACAAGAGAAACCGTGAAATCAACAAGAATAGCCTTGAGTGAAGTGCAATACTACTCTTCAAAATTCAAGTTACAGGAGTCAAATCACAACTTGATCAGATCGCAACAAGTCAAGTCACAGATTGTCAACTTGCCACAAGTTAGATTGCAATCAACCAAATCACAATTAGTCAAATCGCAAGTGTCAACTCGCAACGTCATATTGCAACTGGTCAAATCGCAATCAGTCAAGTCGCAACAAGTCAAATAGCAACTTGTCAAATCACAATTAATCGAATCGCAATAGGTCAACTGTAACTTGAATAGAAAAGATTAAGTCGCAGGCTCACTAAAATCTCAGGCACCAATAGGTCAACGCTGCCAAATCCACAACTCTGTAACCATGTTGACATTCATAAACCCAAATACTAGCCATGACGAGTGTGTCCTTGTGAAATTCATGAAACCAAAGTGCCACTCCTTGACAAAAATATATGAAATTTGTATCCAATACTTGTGAAGACACAATTTTCGGATCACAAATATTTATTTTCAAGTGTCAGCCCACATTCAATGTCAAACCCGATCCAAAGAAAGAAAAACATCCAATCTTGTAAAAAAAAAAACGAATCCCCGTGACAATTAATTCACTTAGTTAATATACGCCCAAAATATAAAATTCATCCTCATCTTAACATTAACTAAACAAATTTTATTCACTTGTGGCCCATTCACTTGTTGTAACTGAAGCCCAATCAAATCGGTCCACCAAATAGATCCGAACACACCCTGATCCAAGTCCATACGTTTAACCCGATCCAAGTCATAATCTGTTATAAACCCATCCTAACCCAAATATCACTCACATTAGCAACCCTAATCCTAAACTTCATCCGCCCCCACTCATCACCTATCAACTGCCTCTCACCTTACTCACCAATCGAACACCAAATAAGTCATAGATCTGATATCATTTTCTCAATACATCTCAACCATCATCTAAACAATCTAATGAAACTAACCTATTCTCAGGTTATTGATCTTGGCACCATCAAACACAAATGAATAAGACATAGAAACACTCGGATCAAGAACCCACGAAGAATAAGACGTTTTAGCTTCAAGATTATCTCTCGGGTCTCGGGTAGGTGATTTGTTGTGTTCGGTGTTGTCTTCCAGATCAGATAAATATCATGGTAGGTTACTTGTTAGGGTTGTACTTTGAAAACAGTGAGATTAGTGATAGATGATGTGGATTAGGTGTTAGGTTAGAATAGATTTTGTTATTGATGTTGGTAAAGCATCATTCGATCTATTGTAAATCATTTTGAATCAGTTGCTTTTGTGAAATGGGATGTGAATGTTTGGTTCTTTTGACAGTTGTTGTACATTCTTCTTTGTTGTATATTTGGATTGGTTGTGGTCTCATCTTTATCTTCATTCTGTTTATATGTTAGTAATTGACTAATGATCAAAGTGAGTCTGTGATATTTGGTTAGCGGTCAACGGGTATGGTCAAAGCTACATAGTTAAACAGCTAAAAAGTCAAACCGCTGAAGGTCAATAAACCGCCAGTTCATAAACCGCCAGTCAATAAACCGCCAGTCAACAAGCCGCTGCAGTCAACAAGCCGCTGCAGTCAACAAACCGCTGCAGTCAACAACCCGCTATAGGTAACCGACAAAACAGTCACTTTCAGTCAATTTGTCTTTTTCCGCCAGTCCATAACCCGCTGGTCAACAAACCGCTGCAGTCAACAAACCGCTGCAGGTAACCGACAAAATCGTCACTTTCAGTCAATTTGTCTTCTTTCTGGTTTTAGTTAAGCTCCAAATAGCACTCCCAATATTCACCAAACTGCTATCAAGAAATTAAGCTAAACCTCTACCAAGAAAAGCTTTCAAAGTAGCTACCAAGAATCACAATATTTTAAACCCAAAATAAAACACAAGCAGTTTGAGTTGATAAATCTTGAGCAACCATAAACCAAGAGAAAAGGCAGTAACCAGTATCAACCATTTTCGATCATACATTTGACCAAAAATAAACCAAAAGGACTGAAATACCCAAGAGTTCAAGCCAAATAACATAAAACACTGGAGAGAAAATGGAAGCCACAAATAGCTACCAAGAATTATCGATACGCACTGAGACACCCAGTTATGAAACAATCACTTTAAAAAAATTTAGGCCCAAACTTGATTTACTTGAGCAAACAGTTAAGGCCCAATACACAACAATATTGATAACCAGAAAAAAAAATATTCGAACAAACAAATAAGCAACAAATATTCAATAGATAATGTTCGAACAGTACCACGAATCCAAAAAAATAGAAACCACACACAATCAATCGAACCTAACCATGGCTCTTGATACCAATTGTAGAATATGAACATCTTGATTGTGTGGATGATTCGGGTGGTCTTGTGTTATGAAAGTATAGATCCATGGAGTTAGTGAGATGAAGAACTAGAGAGAGGTGGGAGAAACTCAAAAACAGAAAAGATTAGATTAATGTAAATGAGAGTTTCAACCCTTCCCAAGTGTGGGAAGGGCTTATATATAGTGCCTAATATTTTGCCCCTAGTGGGCTGTGGAGTTAGCTGACAGTGGTGAAAGCCCCGACCCACTCCACAAATATATATTTAACTAAACTAATACTAATATTACTAATAATACTAATATAATATAAATAAGCCTACGAGCTACGTGAATGCTAAATAGATGCTCGGGGTGACCGAGCCTTCATCTGAATATTTATATTCCTAACAAATACCCCCTCATGACTCTCCATGAGGGGTGTGAGAAATTGTGTAAGCTTATTTCATTTATTCATATTAATAAAACACTTTTCTTTCACCTTTCTCTCTCTACTTTCTCTCTCTAGAATCATGATGTATTTCGATCAACCTCGACCTCGACCTCCCAAACGTGTTTCTTGCTATTAACACTTAACAAGACAAGATAATATTTTATATTTTTTGTTTCGCATTTTTTTGGTTTACTAATTTTGATTTATTAAACTTTACAATTTCTTTTTTTGGTTTCACATTTTTATAATTAAAACAAAAGTATATATATATATATATATATATATATATATATATATATATATATATATATATATATATATATATATATATATATATATAAGGCTATAAGAAGAATTACTTACCAATATCTAATGGGAGACGTTATTCCTACCCTTTTTTTTCCCGAGTGACACCCCCTCTTTTTTTCATTTTTTTATTTTTTTTTAATTTTTATAATTTTGTTTATATAAAAAGACTATAAACCTGAAAGTAAGGAACAAAAAATATAAAGTTTAATAAGTTAAAAGCTTAAAACTGACAGAAAATATGGAACATAAACTCTTAAAAAACTGTGTTGTACTGTAAACTGAGGGGGACAAAAGGAGTCTTTTGTACCTTCTCTATCTTTACTACATTATAATGCATTTAGGAGTTTTCCTTGCTACAAGGCTTAAAATTCAGCCAATTGTACTTCCTTTTTTTTTTTTTTTTTTTTTTTTTTTTTTTTTTTTTTTTTTTTTTTTTTTGGGTGCAAAAGGTGAATTTATATTAATACTCAAACATTGTACATCATAATTCTACAATTACTGAATTGGGCATACCCAAAAAAGGATACAACAAGAAATACAAAACTACATCCGATATCTGACACTGCTTTATCAGATATCAGACAACTCCTGTTTGAACAAACAAACAGACAAGCTAAATCCCATCTTTCTCCAATCAACAGGATAAGCATTCACCTTTTATAGCACCTTACTATCTAGCTACATTTCCATCTTTCTTTCCTATCAAGTCACTCAACTTGCCACCACAGTGAACTCAGTAGGAGAAGATAATGGCTTCACTAGGAACCCATTCACTCAATCCAGTCAAGGGCTCTTCCACAGTCCCTACATTTCCCTCTTTACAAAAGGCTTCAGGACTATAGAAACACTAACCTTGAGGGAGAACAACCAAACCTCCTATGGCAGTGTATTGGGTGGACCAAGCAGATTTATCTTTCACTCATCGCTATTCCACCCATCATACACTGCCCACCCAAACCATATACCCTTCACAATGAATTGCCTATATTATGGTACATTCATATGATTTAGACCTCTCACTGAACCAGCAATAACTAAATAGATCCCTCCCAAGGCCAATCTGTAAAGATTATTGGGGTAACAAGTGAGTACAGTCACATCATTAGAACTCCAAGCACTAGCACAATCCATTGTTATGGTTTGTAATAGAAAACTTTGACCTTTTTAAAGATTTTTAAGTCAAAAATCTGAAACTGCCTGCATAAACCCTATATCTAAACACTCCTTTATCCAAATGCTCCTTTTATCTCTATACTGCATTCATCTGTATGTCCCATTCTTCACTAACTTTTGCTACTGCAGTTGTCTTTTTCACTTTGAGACTGAGTAATTGAAATTTGATACTTTTCACAATTCCATTTATCAAATTCTGACTATTCCTTTGGCTTCGATTAAACAGTCTTTGATTCCTCTCACTCCAAATATAGTATACTGAAGTTGCAACTGCTATCCTTTCAAGCACATTCCTAATATTATTACAACACCTTCCAGTAGCTATCTCTGCAACCACATTTTTCCAATCCATGTCCCACTGTATTCTTTTAACCTTTGCTCTTATCTCTTTCCAAACAGTTTCAGAATAAGAGCATTTGAAGAACAAGTGTTGATGAGAGTCATTCATATTTCGACATAGAGGACACAGTAGATTTGCCTGAGAGTTCCAAACCATGATCCTATCTTGTGTAGCAAGTCTTCCAAGAAGAGATAGCCGTAAAATGAATGCATGCCTTGGGTTACATTGAGAGAACCAAACAACTTTATACCACTGCACATCAGGTTTAATTTCTTGAATAACTTCCCAAACACTCCTTAATGTAAACTTACCCTTCTTATCATTAGCCCCTTTCCACATAACTGTATCATCCTTCCCTTCCAATAACACAGGAAGATTAATATTTTCAAGACTACTCCATCTGTCATCCCATATCCAATTGCTATCAACAATAGCATCAGCCACATTTAACTGTTTAGACAATCTTGCCTCATATCTATTTTTGAAAGTCACAAACTCACTTAATGGCCAATTCTCATTCCAAGTATCATGCCAGACATTAGTTTTCTTTCCCTAACCTAATTCATGCCAAATATTCTTTCTAATCTTACTTCTTAGATTCAAAATGGCCTACCAAGTACCACTATCAGAGCTTTCCTCACTGACTACCCAAATACTATTTCCTTTCAATTTGACCAAATTCACCCATTTTACCCATAAACTGTCTTTCTGAGTAATGATGTTCAATAGGTGTTTGCATAGTAATGCCTCATTCCATGGACCAAGTTTCTTTAAACCCAATCCTCCTTGACTTTTAGGAGTGCAAATTACTTTCCAGGCCACCTTTGCAGCACCTTTTTTCAGGTTTCCTTGACTCTATAAGAAGCCTTTAAGAATTTTTTCAATCTCATTAACAATTTTTTTAGGAATTAAGAATACTGAGGCCCAGTATACATGCATCGAGGCCAAGACAACTAAAATAAGTTGGAGTCTTCCTGCATATGACAGTGCTTTATTTTTCCAATCATTGACCTTTGCTTTGACTTTATCCACCAATTAAGTACATTCAGAGACACCAATATTCTTAGTGATTAGAGGAACACCTAGATACTTCATGGGTAGATCACCAACTGCAAAAGGTAAAATCTCCAAAATCTTCTGTCTTTCACTAGTCTTTACACCCCCAAAGAAGATTGTACTCTTATTCAAGTTAGGAATCAGACCAGATACACCACTAAACTTCATCAGCCCTTCTTTCAACACTTCAACAAATTTATAATCCCCATTACACAGCATCAATAGATCATCAGCAAAACAAAGTTGAGTTAATTTCAGTTCCTTACAGCCCCAATGAAATTTAAAATACTGACTTCTATTAACCCTCCTTTGAACAATTAGAGTTAGCACTTCCATAACCAGTGTGAACAAGTAAGGGGACATGGGATCCCCTTGCCTTAGACCTCTTTCATTTTTAAAATATCATGCCTTTCCCCATTAATGCAAATAGAGAAAGCAGCTCCAGTCACACATGTCATTATCCATCTAATCATTTTAGGATGAAACCCAAAGTGAACTAGAATTTGGTTAAGAAAGCCCCAATTAACTGTATCATAAGCTTTTGCTATATCTATTTTAAGTGCACATCTTATTGGACCATTCTTCCTGCTATAACCCTTGAGAAGCTCCTGAGTTATTAATAAATTGTCTTGTATCAACCTTCTTGGGACAAAAGGACTTTGATGTATACTCACCAGTTTATCCAGACATTGCTTGATTCTATTTGTAATGATCTTACTTATGCACTTGTACACAATGTTACAACAAGCAATAGGTCTGTAATCAGAGACTTTGTTAGGTTGTTGTATCTTAGGAACTAGTGTAACGAGGGTAGAATTAACTTCTCCAAGCAACTTACTTGATTGAAAAAATTCTTTGACAGCATCACACACATCATTTCCAATTACCTCCCAACTCTTCTTAAAAAACCATGATGTATACCCATCTGGCCCTGGAGCTTTGCTATCATCTATACTAAAGATAACTTCTTTAATCTCTTTACTTGTAACATTTCTAACCATATCTTCAGCATTAGACAATGCAAGCTTGCTTACAAAGAGTTCTTCTGCATTATCAATACCATTTATCTCACCATTATTTCCCAAGAACTTTTCAAAGTGATTAACAAATTGTCCTACAACACTGTCTCCTTCAAACCAATTTCCCTGCTCATCACAAACTTTCCTAATTCTATTGTGAAAGAACTTTGTGTTTTTATCCCCCTCCCTCATCCATTTCACTTTAGCTTGTTGGGCTAACAGTTTTTCCTCATCTATAGCTGCTTCATTGTACTCATGTAAGGCTTTAGAAAGTTTTCCTTTAGCCTCTTAATTTGTAGGATCAGCTTCAACAACAATCTGAGCTTCCTCCAAAACTTCCTTTAATCTCTTCACATTATCAAATAAGCTCCCATTTTTCCATGCTAAATTGTTCAGATGCTTCTTCATATTCTTCAACTTTTTAACCAGCTTATACATTATATAACCTTCAACATTACAATCCCATTCTTTCTTAACCACTTCTAAAAACTCCTTTTTATCAGCAATGTAGTTAGGAAATCTAAAGGACTTATGATTCTTAGTAATAGTATTAGGAATACTTAACACAGCTGGACTATGATCAAAGGTAAAGAATGGTTGGAATTTCACCACAGCATCCCCATATAATCCAATAAAATCCATATTAGCCATAACTCTATCTAATTTCTTCAATATGCTTGTTTTAGGGCTTGAAGGTGACTTGATCCAGGTGTAAAATAAACCAACTCTATTCACATCCTCCACTTCAATGTCATTAACACACTTTATAAAATCTTGCATATCACCAGTTATTCTAGACCCTCCTGCAGAGTGTGGAAAACTAGAGGGGGGGGGGTTGAATAGTTTTACGTCTTTTTAATTTTATTATGAAAACTTCTGTTTACTTTTTAAAACTTTGATTCGATCTTATGTGAATTCAATTCTTGAACAATATGAACAAATATAAGTAAATCTAAGTTAACAATGCAAGTAAAGTAATGAAATGAAATGAAAGAAAGAGTTGGAAAGATCTAACCGCGAGACAAAGGATTTATAGTGGTTCGGCTACAAGGACACCTTCCTTGCCCTACTCCACTCCCCGAGCAACAAACTCGAAAGTTTCCTTCACTATGTCAACAAGCTCCCTTATGGCGGAGAAAACCTTACACAACTTTCGCTTACACCGATTTAACGACACAAAGCTAGATGTCGAGTTCTAATCGTAGCTAGAACCAATCTCACAACTAGTACACAACTACTTCACACCTTGTTCACAACTTCTTCACACCTTCTTCACGACTTCTTCACACCTTCTTCACTACGGCTTCACGACTTCTTCACAACTTCTACACAACTTAGCACTACTTATTTACTCTTTTACTTCTTCACACCTTCACTACTTACACACCTTCACTTCTTACAACTTCACTACTAACACACTAATCTAGCCTAACCAACTATATTCACACCTATCTAACAAGTATTCACAACATATACAAATGAATGAATGATTTACAGTTATGACACACTAACAACTTGGATGAAGGAGATACACCAAGTTATAATACTTCTTGTCTTGAAGGATAGAAGTATTCTTCTTTTGCACTTTGATGGTGGAAGCTTGGATCACTTGGAAACCAATGCTTAAGAGAATATGATCAAAGGATTTTAGAAAGTATTTACAAAGATAAGAAGAGAATTAGTGCAGAAAGTTTGAGGTGCAAAAGGTGAGGAAAAATGCCAGGGATGAACCAGTATTTATAGGCAAAAATTGGGCACCTACTGGAGCGGGGCGGTCCCCTTAAATAGGGGGCCGGTCCCCTTAATTTTAAGGGGGCCGCCTTTATGAATTAAGGGGGCCGCCCCTCGTGAACGTTGCCCAGTTTTGTCCTTTTGTGAGGAAGGTTTTTCTGGAACATTTTTGCCATTTTTGGTTGAAAATTTGAATTCATATATTTATAATAGATTAAACATATATTTTTTAATACCAAAAATGTTTTTCAAAAATATATAAAATGTTTTTGACATTTTATAACAAAATTAGAGATTAAGAAAATGTTCCTTTGATCATATAATGCATTAAGCACTTGTTTATTCATACCTTAAGTGATTAAGTTGTAAAAATGAATATTTACAACTAAATACTTGTTTATTTGATAAGTTTATGTTTAATGAGTTTACATTTTGTGATTATCAAAACATAGAGATATGAATAAGAATGAATAATGTTTTTAGGCATTATTTATATCAACACAGAGTACTCCTCAACTTTGAGAGTGACATTAAAATCCCCCAATACAATCCAATGGCAATTAGTATTTATACCCTTATGAATTCTCAGATCATTCCACAGACTTCTCCTTTCTAAACCTGTGTTTGCAGCATACACAAAACTACAAAACATTTTTTTGTTTAGACTGAATAACCTCAATAGCAACTAACATGACTTGTTTAGTCATATGAATCACCATAAGGTCAACCTTATTTCTATCCCACCCAACTAAAATTCTACATCCTGCAGTGCTATAAGATCTATTATATACCCAATCCCATCCTCCAAAAGCAAAATCAGCAACTTTCCTCATAGAATCAGGCTTAATGTGAGTTTCTACAATCCCACATATACTTATCCCTTCTTCTCTAACAAACTTTAATACATCTTTTTGTTTTTTTACTTTATTCATGCTCCTAATATTCCAAACTACAATATTGAGATCTATCATTTTACAACATCTAATAGAACACAGCCTACTATCAATGTAGAGCAGTAGTATCCATACCTAAAACTTCATTTGCACTTAAATCTTTTGCAATTCCTGAAGTCCCTTCTAATACATCCTCTATACTTTCATTCAGCTCCTCTGCTTCTTTAATCCTATCAAGCTCCTCTTGTTCCTTGAAGTATTTCACCATGTATGGTGTCCATTTTTGGATTTCTATTGCATTAGGCTTCAGTTTCTTATTAAGGAAATCATCCACAGTCATTCTTCCTTTTAAAATTTCTACCTCAGTACTCTCATCTTCAACTCCTTCTAATACACCAAATTTATTCACAGTTTGAATCCCTGCATCTTTTCTTCGATATTGAACATACTTTTTTTTGTCCCACAACATTCTTATTTTCCCCTTTCCTACCTTTATCAACATTATTTCTAGCACCTATATTATTCCTCATTTCCTGAAACTGGTTCTTTCCTTTGTACCTTCTATTCATAGTGTTGAAATTGTTGTTTTGTCCAGCTTTTTCCTATTCATTCTTTAGCTTTTCCTCCTCTTCTTTCTTCCTTTTTTCCTCAGCAATCTCTTCCCCAGTCTTAGTTCTCTTTTGGCATCCTTTAAATCCATGTCCAAACACCTTACAATGCTTACATACTTCTGGCTTCCATGCATATTCCACATTAACACTCTTTGAACCTTTCACCCCATTATTCTTATCTCTATATTGTATCACAATGTTCTCTCTAAAACCCTTTTCCACTGCAAATTCAACCAGAACCCTAGCAAAATCAATTTTCCCCTCACCAAATTGGCATCTCTTAGCTGTCATACTATCCATAATCAATGGTTTTCCCAAACTGCTAGCCAGAGCACTGATTCCCTCATTACTCCAAGCTTCTAAAGGCACATTCACTAGATTAACCCACAATGGTACAGTAGTCTACTCAATCATTTCCATGCCCATAGTTGGATCCCATTTACTAATCACCAAAGGTTTATTGTTAACAAGCCATGGTCCTGCTTCTAAAACCTTATTCATACCTTCTTCATTTCTAAACTTGAACAAACACATTCCCTCAACATTCATATCTATATCATCAATACCCCATCTACTCCACATTCTCCTTATATTGTACCTAAGCTCATGAATATTCATTTTATAGCCAATAAAATGCCCACAGACAGTCAGTTACCATTGGCTACTCCCCTTTTGCACCAAATCCTCATAAAAAATCACTATTTCATTACCTTCATTACTTATTTCAGTTGGAACAAAGCTCAATCTGTTATTAACAATTTTTACATCCTTTGTAACCATTCTAGCATAAGTATTCCTCTGAGTCTTTTTAGGAACAGTATTATCTCTGGTATTAGCAGAACTATTCACACTATTGTTTTCCCCATTATTCACCTCATTATTCACCTTACCACCATCCTTATCAGTAATAGGCACAACATTATCACCTTCACCAACAGATACCTCACCATCCTTATCCATCACAGATACATCTAAATCTTTCTTCTTAGTTTCCCCAGTATTCCTATTTACATCTTCATTAACTTCCTTAACACTACTCTCATCAGTAACCTTTCTACCTTTACTTACAAAATTTATAGCTACTCCAGCCCTATTTTTCCCTTTACCAACCATTCCTATACTTGAAGCAGTCTTAATTCCCTTATCCCCAGTTCCTGTACACATCTCATCTTTTTTCTGACTAACTGCACTACTCATATGATCATTAAAGCGCGCCGGTGGCTTAATTTGCCTTTTGGATGATCGTGTTTTATTCGCCATCAAATTTGAATCAAAACATGTACAAAATCAGAATTAACATAAAAAACTACACTAATATCAACTAATTGATGAATTCTGCACTATTGAATCAATTACTCTAGGTGAAACTAAACAAAAATTGAAAAATATTTTTGGCACCAAAATCAAGCAATTTGGGGATTTCTCAAAAACCTAATAAAAATCTAATCAACACACATCACTGTGATCGCAACGAAGAGACGAATCGAATGATGGTTACAAAATTAGAAAACATTAAGAGAATAGAGAGAAAAGATTGAAAATGGCGTTATTTTGAGATACGAAATACGCGGGAAAAAACGGTTATGGAAAAAGGGGTTTCTTAGACCCGTTGGCACTCTTAATCAATTTTACTTACTTGTTATAGAAAGATTTGTGTTAATTTTGCTATAAACTCAATATAATTAAAAGTTGCAATTACAACTGAAAATTTAAGAATCCGTTCCGTAACAGCCCATAGTTACAATTACAACTGAAAATTTAAGAGTTCATTTCGTAACAGCCCATTTCAACTCATGTAAATTGTAACAACCAATTTGGTAACAAGCATCAAATACCTAAAACCATATATAAATCCACCAAAAACTTAAAAACCCAGACACACAAAATACACATAGAAAGCACTCACTCCCTCTAAACCTTAACCACCATCCATACAACCAGCATCACCGCCGGTGTCTACCAAATAGACACGATCTCGGTCTCTCTTTCTCTCAAACAAAGCCAGTGATATAATTTGAGGCTACACTATGTTCTCAAGTATGATTTTAGATGGAAATGGAAGTAAATGAAATGGAAGTAAAGAAAATGATGTGAAATGGAAGTAAATGAAATGGAAGTAAAGAAAATAATGGGACCCACTCACTTTCCTTCACTTTCATCCCATATATGGGATGAAAGTTGTGACACAAAAAATACTACCACTTTCCTCCCTTTTTCCACACTTCCATTTACTTCCCTTCCTCAAAAAAACTTGAGAACACACTTTATTTTTGTTTCCATCCATTCCCTTCCTAAAAAAAACTTGAGAACATAGTGAGGTTGTGTGAGAGTGGTGTTGGTAACCTTTCAATTTTGGATAATAGTTTTGTGTTTTTTGTCTGTATTTGAAGCCAATGATAACCTCAAATGTACATGATATTCTTTGAGTTTAGATATCATCACAAGTTTAATTACTTATTTTGTTATTGGTTAAAATATATATGTTTCACATCTAACTTCTCGCATGCTGAATGATGATTGTTTTTAGTGTATTCGAATTTTATGGCTTGGGTCCCAACTTCGCTACATTAATATATTGAATCTGAAGTTCAAGTATGATTAATAACAAGGAGTAGGCGCGGATGCAGGGCCGTCCCACGAATTTATGAAATTTTTGAAGGCCCTGGATAAAATCACATAATGAGGCCTTTCGAGAAAAATGTTATATATAAAGTGTCACCATTTTTAAGATATAATTGAATTAGTTATCTAAATGTTCTAACATATTACTCATTTAAGATATTTTCTCATCTAAATGCATTTTTTTTTTTGTGAAAAATATGTATACACATGCGTATAACTATTAACGGGACAAATTTTGAGGCCCCTAAAATTTTTGAGGCCCTGAGCGATCGCTCACCTTGCACACTCTCAAAGACGGCCTTGCGCGGATGGTTTGTTTGGGATTGTGGACGTCCGAGTTTACAAAGAGTTTACTTTATTGCAGCTCTGTTGCAAGGCCTGTCTAAAATGTGTGCCATACTATCTTTTGGGCACTTTAACCTTACCGGGTATATGTACATAGTTCCTACGGATATTACATTATCAACTTTGTTAGCAGCTTTTACATAGCTGTATTACAAAATATTGTCGATTACTTTGTCGCTCTAGCCATCAGCTGGTTCATCGTCTTTTTTTTTTTTGCTTCTTAGCCTTTGGCGCTTAAATTAATTTGAAGGTAGACACAACTTACCAGGGAGGAAAAGAGTTTATAACCAATCCAAACACCCTTACACCTGACTGTGCAGTCGGCAGCAAGTCTCTTTCGTTTAGTGCTTGTTGAGATCTTTTTCCTTTAGTACTCAGATGTTAGATCATGTTTGTTGGTTCTGCAAAATGGGCGAACAATGTCTATTGCTTCTTGGTTACTAACCTGAAACGATACATCAGTGTAGAGCACGTAAACAATTATTTGTAAAAAGATGGTTCATTTGTTGAATATTAGACATTATTTGTTATCATGTATTTGCCGTATCCCAAATTCCATCAGAAACAACGGTCAAAGATTCGCATTGAGGTCTAATTTCAATTAGACTTTTTTCTGGTTCAGCCAAAAAAATAAAATAATAATGATTCAAAAAAGAGGCCAGTTACCTTATTACACGCATAGATACTCAGAAATGGTTGACATAATATGAGCAAACGCTTGTACGTTCTCGCTCTTAGTTGTTGAGTTGAGATCTTCAAGGATTGTGGAGGAATGCTCTCTTTAACACGTGTAATCTTGCTAGCTTCAGACTATAAAATGACCACATAATGTGATTTTGAGTTTCTATAGGGTTTACATTTGCAGAAGGAGATAGACCAAATAAAACTTGATTTATGGGAACATATTGGAAATTTATAAGCCAAAATAAGTGAAGTTTCACACGGTCAATACTCAATAGTGCTACGTGAAACCAATACTCACAATAATGTGGGGAGCGCTAGTGTTCCGTTGGAAGCCCTTTTCTCTTGCAAAAAGGTTGCTCTTTTCTGCTCTGCCTAAGAACAAAGTATGCAAGTCACCATTTTGTTAGGTTGCACACGACCAGACCAAGATGATGCCTCTGTTTCGAGTCGCATTCTCTGTGGACATCTCTCACCATTCTATCCGGTTCCTACAAAAAATCCAGATGTTAAACATCATTCCAACAACGATAGTGACTAAAGCCATTCATCAAAAAGAACCCAAAAAGTGCAAGAAATCAAAGAGAAAAACCCACTTTAGAAACATGTAATTAATTCTCAGAAAACATAACCATACATTGATAGCCTTAAGGCAAATTAACGATTCAAACTGGTTTATCTGTAAACCAAGTTTCACTTTAATCGTTAACACAAATTTTCATTCTTATGAGTCTGAATACTAAATGTCATATACACACTATTTTTACAGATAATTTTATTTTAATCATCTTTTTCCGACTCTCTCTAGAGCTAAGCTTATAGCAAGCAATACTATCACACTAGGCATTTTATTATTACCCGAAGGTCAAGAAATGACATAACAGCAAGAACATGGAATGTATTACTGTCTTCAAGTTTTGGGTGATTTCCATAAAGGTATGCCAAAGCAATACCAATCGCCTCTCTATTTACATTGTTGTCACCTAATAAAAATTTATTTAGAACCTTTTTAAGGGGTCATTTAAGCCCAAAATTGTATTAATATGATCAAATATTGCCTCAAATCGTTTCTTTTTGCATTTTAGGTACTTGGGACGAGAAATCTGGAAATCGGCACTTTTTGGACGTATTTGGACGAAAAAGTGAAGAAAATAAAGAAGTCGCGAAAAACCTGTCAGACCTGGAGCTTAGACGGCGTCACAGGCTACAACATGACGCCGTCACTTGTTGATTATGCTGGATTTTTGGTTCAAGTTTAACAAGAGACGCCTTAGTCCAATTCTGAAGATCCATAACCTGACAGCGTTAGGTGTTAATTGAAGATGAGAGTTACGTGTTAATTTAAAAAGAGATGGCTCAGACACTTTACAAGAGGACGGCGTCAAACTGAAGGTGACGATGTCAGGAGTTACAAAGTGACGCTGTAATAATGGCGACTTGCACAAAATGAAACCCTATTCACGGCGAGCTAACGGCGTTAGGACCCATAAGCTGACGCCGTCAGAGTTGTATTCCTATATATATTTTCCTTTGTTTTTCATTATTAGTGTGACACCTTTGGGTAATGATGTGTGCTTAAACACACATCATTTTTATACTAGAAAACACGCTAAATCGGACTAATAACCATAAAATGTGTGAAATTATATTGCAAATATGTTTGGAATGTGTTATTATGTCTTGCAGGTACAAGGGTTTGAAAACAAAGTAAAAAAACGGTGATTTATGGATGAGTTTTGACGACCTTTTCGCGTTTTACGAGGTTCAGAATAAGTCAAAAAAATTCCCCGAGCACACCATTGGAAAGAGCACGAAAACACGAGTCCGATGGTACTTTCAATTGTTTTTGAACCGGTCCATAACTCCTTAAAATGACAGGTCAAATCTAGCACTAAACGGACTGGGCCAGTTATAATATAAAACAAACCAAACGCGCTATGCCGCTATGTGACTTGAAGGTATGCCCATTGATATCCATTAAATTAGACATATATTTTATATCAAAATTCTCTCATTTACGGCTAAATAAATAACAAAATTATGTATTTAATCGCAAATATTATGTAAGTTTTGTTATTTTATATTGTAGGTACTTTACGAGTGAATTTAGAGCTAAAGAGTAAGACTTTAGCATCACAACAAAAGATTATCGAAGCCCGAAAGAAGCCTAAAAGATTAGCCAAAGAACAAGTCCAAATTTCGGACCAAGACATAGTCCAAACTGATACCCACAACTTTGGTCCAGAATTGTTTCTCAATTTTCACTACAACAGTTATAACTTTGACGCCATGTATCAAGCCAAGACCATGTGCTGCTACTTTATTTCACCAATATTTGCTCGCCACGTGTTAGTCTTGGAGGAAAAGATATCATCTAGGGTAGGGCTGAGCATCGAAGGTTCAAAACCGAACCGGACTGATAAAACCAACCGAACCGACAAAAACGAGCCAACCCGACAGCCCGTCAGTTCGGTTTCGGTTTTGGTTTTTCATGATTTTTGGTTTCGATTCAGTTCGGCCCAAAACCGACAAAAAACACACACAAACACACATGAACCGGACCGAACTGACGGACCCGACGCAAAACCAAACCGAACCGACCATATTCAGTTTGGTTTCATTTTTTCATAATTTTCGGTTTTCGGTTTTGTCAGGTCGGGTCGGGTCGGTTTTAGACCGACGCTCACCCCTAATTTAGGTTATTGAGCATTATAAAAAGAAAAGAATGTTAGATGTTTTGGGGGGCGCTGGTTCACACAGTTAGTGTGTGTGTCCAGTCGTCATTTATATACAGCTGTCCAAATCGTAGACTACCTGCAATTTATAATTCATTTCTTTCTTTGTGAATCAAATTTATAAATGTTTGTTTCATTAAATAGTTTAATCATTAGTTTTAATTTTCAGTTTAGCACGTGTCCATCAAACTTTAAATTCACTTGTTTCAATCTTTGTTACTTTCCATTTAAATAATCAACTCTTAAATGTAAGAGTAAACTACAAAATACATCTCTGTGGTTTACCTAATTTCGTACCATACATCCATTTTTTTTATTTTTTTTTTTTTTATTTTTTTTTTTTATTTTTGCAACATACGCATCCCTCCGTTAGTAAAATTCAAACACAATACATCCACGAGTACGAACGGTGCAAACATTGTGTCGTTAACTTGGACACGTGGCAGTTATCTCTTTTTAAGAAAGGGTAGTTAAGTCTTTTTATCTTTCCCACCTATTGTGATGGGTTTGTAAAAAAGGAAGGTTATCTTCTATAAGATCTGTGATGGGTTTGTAAAAACTTGTGAATCTTTCAAGATTTATGAAAATGTTTTTTTAAATCTGAGATCTATTAGCTTTCTTTTTTCTGTTTTTGACTCTTGTTGTTGTAGTATAGGAGTTAGTTGTGGGATTAGGCCAGAAAATGGATTTGTTGTTGATGTGGTATGAGGTGAAGAGTCTTTTGGTATCTTCTTTCTCATCTTTCTCATCTTTCTCTTTTTCGTGTTAACTGTTGTGGGCCAAGAAAAAGACCAAAGGGGCACTTGTTGGGCTTGTTGGTGCACTAGCAGGTCCGCTGGTAGGTCCATTGGCTACAAAACCATAATTTTCATAAAGAATAAACATATTTAATCATATGGGTAGTTATCAGGTTATATTTGCTACAAAACCATAATTTTCATAAAGAATAAACATATTTAATCATATGGGTAGTTATCAGGTTACGTTTCCAGCTAACTGCTTGTTATTTGTAATTGTCACAACCGTGATTTTTAGCAGGTTAGTTTGACCTATAGTCTCAGCTTATTTAATTTTGCTTGGTGTGTATTACTTGCTTATATGTGATATGTGTATTGTATGTGGTATATAAGTGGTATAAGTGCGTGTGTTGACCACTAAATCCCTTGGTGTGAGATTTTGTCATGTTGAGTAGTGTTGGATTTTGGGATGAGTTCATTTTGATCGCCTTTGTGGTGTAGAAATGACTTGTGTATTTTGTTGGAGTTTTGTGGTTTTGTGTAACGATCCTTCGTTCAAGTGTTTGAGCGTAAGTAAGTTATGTGGAGTTGGTTATTATGGTTTATATTAATAATAAGTATGAAAAATCTATTTTTGGAAACTTTGAGTGAAAATGATATTTTTTCCGGTTATTGTAAAATTTGAGTTTATCGCGTAAGACATTAGGTTTTTGATATGTGGTTTTATAAAATATCAAAAATACAAGATTTTAAGTGTAATAAATAAATTTGATAAAATAATATATAAAATAAAATAAAATATTTTATTATAAAATATATATATATATATATATATATATATATATATATAATTTAGTAATAAATTGATAAATATATATATATATATATATATATATTATATTATATATATATAATATATATATATATATTTCGGCCGAATAAAGAGAAAAATAGAAACTAAATTTGATTAGGATTACAAATCTTGGAGGAAAAGTTATTCACTTAGGGTTTCTAGAGGTCTATAAATACAAACCAAAAACCCTCATTCCCTCTCTTGTTGAAAATTCGGTCGATCACCCAAGGGAAGAGGAGAAGATTTTTTTTGAGTTCAATAATTCAATTTAAGGTATGTCTAGTAAACCCTAATTGTGTAATTAAATTTTATTGTGCATGTAACAAATTATGGTGGATCTAGGGTTTATATTAAGATCTATCAATTTATGATATTAAACATGTGGGAATCAATAACTAATAATCTTGTGATAATTGGTGAAGTAATTAGGGTTTAAAAGTTGTTAATTAAAGAGTCATGAATCTGGCAGATTTAAAGGTCTGAAAGATATGATTGTAATTAATAGATGAAGATGAGTTAGATCACGAATTTTATGTCTATACTATAGTTCAGAGAAAGAGCTTTCTAAAAAGTCTGACCACGATCAATTTTGAGGTCGGGAAGGCAGTCAAACGATTTTTGTAAATTAAGGTGTCAAAACAGTTAAACCGGGACAGAATTAGGGTAAAAGTATTGAGGTCAAAGGTGGCTTTGAAAGTGGAATTTGGATAAGGCCTTCTGTGGGAATCAAGTTCTATATTATATTTGACTTCCACACGAAAATTAGACGATAATAAGTTGTGTGAGTGGGTCTATGAGGTCAAAACTTTTTGATGTCCGATCAGATCCGAATCTGGATAGTTGTCATGTTTGATTTTTCATTGGGTACTTGTGTGTGTTTTTAGTGCATGATCTTTTAGGACAAGCTTGTATGCTTATGAAAGATCATGTTGAATTTTTCGTGTGAGTTGCGAAGCTTTATTCGCTGTGATTTTATGTGGGTGAAAGTACTTTAGAAATCTGCGTTTCTGAAAGTGTTAATTAAGGGATTTAGTGAGTGTCAAGTATTGGGTGGTGATTTGTATGGTGTCTAGGTAATTCATAGTGGGTTATATGAACCTTAGACATCCATCATATGTGCATTACATGGACTATGGCTTTTAGCTTGGTCGCGTGTAACGTGATTGTTATTTTTGTGATATAGATTTGTGTGTTGATAACTTGGAAGCTGCGGATTTGAGGTGAGTTCATAGTCCCAATTTTTACTTTGTTTTAAACTTGGGATGGAGATGATGCTTGTTTAAATTATTTTTGAGTTACTGTGATTATGTGGTTATAAAATGCATGGACGTGTAATTGTTATTATACTTATACTACATGTTATTATGGTGTTTATTTGTGGTGATTATACGAGTGGGAAGATGCCCTAGTGGCTCTACTCATTATTATTATGTCCGGCCGGAAGGGGAATTATATTAGATCGGTGGGCGCGTTCCGTCCCAATTATTGTGAACTTGGATCGGTGGGCACGTTTCGTCCCAAATTTTGGATCGGTGGGCACGTTCCGTCCCGTTAGCTATGATTGCATGCTAGTGTATAATAACTATATATCTTTGCTGTCCTGCTATGCTATGTTTTATAATCACAGTGGACTGATGATAAAGGTGTTTTGTGTGTCTTAAACCTATGAATCTCACCAACATTATGTTGACGTTTTAAGCATCATTTTCAGGTGAGCATTCTAAGGCTAAGATAGAAGAGCGTGATTAGAAGAGACCTAGTTTGAATTGAGGATGGCTTATCTTTGAGTTTAGTTTGATTAAGATGGATTTTGTTTGTGATAGTTGAATGTCTTTCATTTTTTTACTTTATGTTTTAATGGAGATACCTTGGAGATTGTTTTGGATATTTATTTTGGGGTATCGTTACGACACTTTGTGTTTGTACTTTGCTCTATTTATTTGCATGTAGTATTTTCTCTATTTAGAAACCAAGTGTTGTGATGATATCCATGATGTTGCACTCGCGTTTCCGCCATTGGCGAGGTGTGACAGATTGGTATCAGAGCCTTGGTTATAGAGAATTAGGTGGTTGAGCCTAGACTATAACCTAGGAATCCCTCATATAGTTGCATTTAGGGCCTATGTGTGAATATAGTATTTTACGTGTTTATTTTTCTTGAGTTTATGAGTAGTTTCGTCGAGTTTCGGACGCCGATTGAACCCCCAAACTTAGTATTGTATACGTTGATTATAATATGTCACCTCCCTCGCGTAAGAAGTTTCGTTGGGCTATCATTTTGCTACCGGTTGTAAGAGGAAGTGGTAGGATGAAGCGGATTAACCGCAGAATCCGAGTTCCCGCTAGCATAAATCTATGTTCGGACAAGGATGGGATGTATATGGAAAACATTGATGGAGAAGAAGTGGAGAGGTTTGCAACCACGGTGACAGTTGGAGATGGAGCCGATACCAAGTACTCTAGGAAGTGTCCTCACTTCTCATATGAAAGAAAGGTGGTTCTGTCTAAACCTCGTGAGTTGTATGTACTTGTGGATCATGCGGAGTTGGAAGAGAGAAACAGGAATGGGTGGTTGAGCAAAAATGAAGGGGAGTTAGGATGGAATGACGTGGTATCAGATCTGGAGTCCGCAGCAGGTAGTAAGTTTAACCGATCTGCGTGGGGAGGCAAGTGCGAGAGTAGAGTTTGAGCCTTTGTGCGACGTCTTTTGTTTTGTGTCATGTTTTGGAACCCTTATATTGTCTTTTGCCATCTGGAGCCATGTTGGAGCACGATTACTCCTGAATATTGGATTGGTTTTATCCAAGTGATTTTGATTATAGAGTTAAAGTGGTCATTGGAATTGTTCCATGATCGTTGGAATTGTTCCATGTGAGATGATTGTTTGCATGAAGTGTGGTCATAGGAGGAAGTACACTTGTGAAAGGAAGCATAGATAATTATGGTGGCCAACATAATTATACATGCTTCACAACACAAGTGGACTTGCAAGTATGATAGCATGGATTGTGTTGTATATTAGGTGCTATGTGGTATATATGCGTTATCATTGAGATGTGTGGTTTTGGAAGCAAGTATGCGTGTGGAATAGGCCTTATAACTATGGTCGCGAACATAATTATAAGGGTATCACACACGTGGACTTGTGACCATGATTACATTGATTGATGTTTGTTGTTATATGTTGTGGTAGGTGTTATGTGATATCATGTTGATGATGGTTGCATGGTTAGAGATGTATTCTCTTAACCGTTTGGGAAATCGTTGTATGCAGCAAGGTGTGGGTGGTAAGATTCCATTCTACCTATCATATGCTGATACCTCGATTATCTGTTGGTGCTAATGTTGTGGTATTTAAGTTGGTTCATTTACTAGACTATTGAATGATGAGCCTAGTAAACTTAGACCTAGTATTGTGATTGAAATAGCTAGTGGTAAGGAGGTGGAGGTTGACAAGATTATTCGTGGGTGTACCATAGTGTTAGAGGGTATCCCGTTCATAATTGATTTGATACCTTTTGGGCATGGAAATTTTGATGTGGTGATAGGGATGAGCTGGTTGTCTAAGCATAGGGCCGAGGTCATATGCCACGAAAAGGTAGTTCGTATTCCTTTAGAGAGTGGTGTTATACTTCGGATACAAAGAACGTAAAATAGAAGAGATTCCGGTGGTGTGTGAGTTTCTGGGCGTTTTCCTGAAGACTTGTCCGGATTGCCTCCAATCCGTCAAGTTGAGTTCCGTATTGAGTTGATTCCTGGAGCGGCACCTGTGGCGAAAACCCCATATCGTTTAGCACCCTCTGAGATGCAGGAGTGTCTGCGCAGTTGCAAGAACTTCAGGATAAGGGGTTTATCCGACCTAGTCACTTTCCGTGGGGAGCACCTGTGTTATTTGTTAAGAAGAAGGATGGTTCGTTCCGGATGTGTATTGACTATCGAGAGTTGAACAAGTTAACTGTTAAGAATCGGTATTCTCTTCCTAGGATCGATGATCCCCTTGACCAGCTGCAAGGCTCTCGATTCTTTTCGAAGATAGATCTACGTTATGGTTATCATCAGTTAAGAGTGTATGAGGAGGATATTCCGAAGACTGCTTTTAGGACTCGTTATGGACACTTTGAGTTCACGGTTATGCCATTTAGGTTGACAGATGCACCGCGGTATTCATAGATGTGATGCATCGCGTTTGCAAGCCCTACTTGGATTGATTCGTGATTGTGTTCATAGACGACATTCTAATTTACTCTAAGTCGAAGGAGGAGCATGGAGAACATTTGAAGTTGATCCTTGGATTGCTGGAGAAGGAGAAATTGTACGCCAAGTTCTCAAAATGTGAGTTTTGGCTTGAGGAAGTACATTTTCTTGGACATGTGGTGAATAGTAAAGGAATACATGTGGACCCTAGTAAGATAGAAGCGGTCAAGAACTGGAAGGCTCCTACGACGCCGTCCAAAATACGCTCATTCTTAGGATTGGCAGGATATTATCGAAGATTTAGAGCGAATTTTTCGAAGATTGCTAAACCCCTTACTTTGTTGACTCAGAAGAACAAGAAGTATGTTTGGGGAGAAGAGCAGGAGGTGGCTTTTCAGTCACTAAAGGATAGTTTGTGTAATGCACCTATTATGACGTTATCTGATGGGCCAGATGATTTTGTTGTGTATTGTGATGCATCGAATCAAGGATTTTGATGTGTGCTGATGCAAAGAGGTAAGGTGATAGCTTACGCATCTCGACAACTAAAGATTCATGAGAAGAATTATACCACTCATGATTTGGAGCTTGGTGCGGTAGTATTTGCTCTTAAGAATTGGAGACATTATCTGTATGGCACGAAGAATGTTGTTTATACAGATCATAAGAGTCTTCAGCATATTTTCAGTCAGAAGGAATTGAATATGCGACAAAGAAGGTGGATTGAATTATTTAGTGATTATGATTGTGAGATTCGCTACCATCCTGGAAAGGCGGATGTGGTAGCTGATGCTTTAAGTAGAAAGGAGCGGATTAAGCCTAAGCGTGTGCGAGCAATGTGTATGACGTTACAGTCGGGAATTAAGGGTAAGATAGTGGCAGCACAAGAGGAAGCTCTTAGGAATGAGAATGCGACTGCTGAGATGTTGCGTGGATTGAATCAGCAGATGGAGAAAAAGGAGGATGGTGGACTATACTTCTTAGATAGAATATGAGTTCCATCGGTAGGAGGTGTAAGGACGTTGATAATGGATGAAGCTCATAAGTCGAGATACTCGATTCATCCAGGATCGGATAAGATGTATTATGAACTTAGAGATGCTTACTGGTGGCCGGGAATGAAGAGGGAAATAGCTGAATATGTTAGCCAATGCTTGACTTGTTTGAAAGTTAAGGCTGAGCATCAGAAACCCTCAGGATTGTTACAACAGCCGCCGATTCCGGAATGGAAATGGGAGAGAATAACAATGGATTTTATTACAAAGTTGCCTGGGATGAGTATTGGACATGAGCACTGCTTATCATCCACAGACTGATGGGCAAAGTGAGCGAACGATTCAGACTTTGGAGGATTTACTTAGAGCGTGTGCTATTGATTTTGGAGGAAGCTGGGATACTCATTTGCCTTTGGCTGAGTTTTCCTATAACAACAGCTATCATTCCAGTATTAGATGTGCACCATTTGAGATGTTGTATGGGAGGAAGTGTAGATCACCTATTTTATGGGCAGAGGTTGGGACAAGCCAACTAATTGGTCCTGAAATAGTGCAAGAGACTACATATAAGGTGTTTCAGATTAAGGAAAGACTTAAGGCAGCAAGAGATCGCCAAAAGAGCTATGCGGATAATCGCCGTAAACCTTTGGAGTTTAGTGTTGGTGATCTTGTAATGCTGAAGGTGTCTCCTTGGAAAGGTGTTGTGCATTTCGGTAAGAAAGACAAGTTAGCACCTAGGTATGTAGGACCGTTTGAAATTACGGAAAGAATTGGGCCGGTGGCATATCGGTTAAGATTGCCTGAGGAATTAAGTAGTGTGCATGATACGTTTCACGTATCTAATCTGAAGAAGTGTTTGGCGGATGCTAGTTTGCATGTGCCATTAGAGAAAATTAAGATTAATAAGACTCTTCACTTTGTTGAGGAACCTGTTGAGGTTATGGATCGAGAAGTCAAGAGTATGAAACGTGGTAAGATAGCGTTGGTAAAGGTACGTTGGAACTCAAAGCGTGGTCCTGAGTTTACTTGGGAACGTGAAGATCAGATGAGTTCCAAGTATCCTAAATTATTTGCTGAGAAGAGTGATGAGGCGAGCTAGTAAATCTCGGGAGGCGATTTTCCTAAGTGGGGGATAATGTCACAACCGTGATTTTTAGCAGGTTAGTTTGACAGTCTCAACTCATTTAATTTTGCTTGGTGTGTATTACTTGCTTATATGTGATATGTGTATTGTATGTGGTATATAAGTGGTATAAGTGCGTGTGTTGACCACTAAATCCCTTGGTGTGAGATTTTGTCATGTTGAGTAGTGTTGGATTTTGGGATGAGTTCATTTTGATCGCCTTTGTGGTGTAGAAATGACTTGTGTATTTTGTTGGAGTTTTGTGGTTTTGTGTAACGATCATTCGTTCAAGTGTTTGAGCGTAAGTAAGTTAAGTGGAGTTGGTTATTATGGTTTATATTAATAATAAGTATGAAAAATCTATTTTTGGAAACTTTGAGTGAAAATGATATTTTTTCCGGTTGTTGTAAAATTTGAGTTTATCGCGTAAGACATTAGGTTTTGGATATGGGGTTTTATAAAATATCAAAAATACAAGGTTTTAAGTGTAATAAATAAATTTGATAAAAAAAAAATTATATATATATATATATATATATATATATATATATATATATATATATATATATATTTCGGCCGAATAAAGAGAAAAAAAGAAAAATAGAAACTAAATTTGATTAGGATTACAAATCTTGGAGGAAAAGTTATTCACTTAGGGTTTCTAGAGGTCTATAAATACAAACCAAAAACCCTCATTCCCTCTCTTGTTGAAAATTCGGTCGATCACCCAAGGGAAGAGGAGAAGATTTTTTTTGAGTTCAATAATTCAATTTAAGGTATGTCTAGTAAACCCTAATTGTGTAATTAAATTTTATTGTACATGTAACAAATTATGGTGGATCTAGGGTTTATATTAAGATCTATCAATTTATGATATTAAACATGTAGGAATCAATAACTAATAATCTTGTGATAATTGGTGAAGTAATTAGGGTTTAAAAGTTGTTAATTAAAGAGTCATGAATCTGGCAGATTTTAAGGTCTATAAAGATACAATTGTAATTAATAGATGAAAATGAGTTAGATCACGAATTTTATGTCTAAATTATAGTTCAGAGAAAGAGCTTTCCAAAAAGTCCGATCACGATCAATTTTGAGGTCGGGAAGGCAGTCAAACGATTTTTGTAAGTTAAGGTGTCAAAACAGTTAAACCGGGCCAGAATTAGGGTAAAAGTATTGAGGTCAAAGGTGGCTTTGAAAGAGGAATTTTGATAAGGCCTTCTGTGGGAATCAAGTTCTATATTATATTTGACTTCCACGCGAAAATTAGATGATAATAAGTTGTGTGAGTGGGTCTATGAGGTCAAAACTTTTTGATGTCCGATCAGATCCGAATCTGGATAGTTGTCATGTTTGATTTTTCATTGGGTACTTGTGTGTGTTTTTAGTGCATGATATTCTAGGAAAAGCTTGTATGCTTATGAAAGATCATGGTGAATTTTTGGTGTGATTTGCGAAGCTTTATTCGCTGTGATTTTATGTGGGTGAAAGTACTTTAGAAATCTGCGTTTCTGAAAGTGTTAATTAAGGGATTTAGTGAGTGTCTAGTATTGGGTGGTGATTAGTATGGTGTCTAGGTAATCCATAGTGGGTTATATGAACCTTAGACATCCATCATATGTGTGTTACATGGACTATGGCTTTTAGCTTGGTCGCGTGTAACGTGATTGTTATTTTTGTGATATAGATTTGTGTGTTGATAACTTGGAAGCTGCGGATTTGAGGTGAGTTCATAGTCCCAATTTTTACTTTGTTTTAAACTTGGGATGGAGATGATGCTTGTTCAAATTATTTTTGAGTTACTGTGATTATGTGGTTATAAAATGCATGGACGTGTAATTGTTATTATACTTATACTACATGTTATTATGGTGTTTATTTGTGGTGATTATGTGAGTGGGAAGATGCCTTAGTGGCTCTACTCGTTATTATTATGTCCGGCCGGAAGGGGAATTATATTGGATCGGTGGGCGCGTTCCGTCCCAATTATTGTGAACTTGGATCGGTGGGCACGTTCCGTCCCAATTGTGGTGGTTATTGGATCGGTGGGCACGTTCCGTCCCAAATTTTGGATCGGTGGGCACGTTCCGTCCCGTAAGCTATGATTGCATGCTAGTGTATAATAACTATATATCTTTGCTGTCCTGCTATGCTATGTTTTATAATCACAGTGGACTGATGATAAAGGTGTTTTGTGTGTCTTAAACCTATGAATCTCACCAACATTATGTTGACGTTTTAAGCATCATTTTCAGGTGAGCATTCTAAGGCTAAGATAGAAGGGCGCGATTAAAAGAGACCTAGTTTGCATTGAGGATGGCTTATCTTTGAGTTTAGTTTGATTAAGATGGATTTTGTTTGTGATAGTTGAATGTCTTTCATTTTTTTACTTTATGTTTTAATGGAGATACCTTGGAGATTGTTTTGGATATTTATTTTGGGGTATCGTTACGACACTTTGTGTTTGTACTTTGCTCTATTTATTTGCATGTAGTATTTTTTCTATTTAGACACCAAGTGTTGTGATGATATCCATGATGTTGCACTTGCGTTTCCGCCATTGGCGAGGTGTGACAGTAATCTCTAATAAAAACATATAGAAAAGAAAAAAAAGTTTGTACCATTGCATAGTGATGCGCGTGATGTGTCGTTGCGGTTTAGCAGTTTTAATGCCTACTCAAGTTTTAAATTTATATTTAGCCGACTTATCAATAACACACACACTTAACGAGCAGTGTACCCGGTCAGTATGAATATAATGGTAAGTAGAGTGTCGATCACTAAGAGTGGAACGTATTATCTAGTTATTCTAATCAGTATTTTAATATTCTAACGCAAGGGGGTTTCAGCCTGAGAGACTGGCACGATTTGGTTGCAATTAAATAATAAACTAAACCAATAGGCACGAATCAGCAAGTAGCACACACGTACACAGATAAATACTTGAGACAATAAGAAGATCTGTCCTTATGATTAAGTAGTTTGTCACTTGTTTTATTGATAGCTTTATATGAAGTGTATGTAGTTAACCCTTTCTCGTTGGTCCTATTCTTATCGGCGAGTAAACCCTTAATGATTACTTATGTCTAAAAGTTATTCCTAAGTGATCAATTTAGTAACAACCGTGGGAGCCACATTATTTTCCGCAGTCAAATGCGCAGGCCACTAATAAACACAGAGGTTATCAATGCACTAATAAGTAGTAACCAAAGACATCAACTTATAAACTTTAATTGATGGGAAAGCATTTTTAAGGGAGTGCAATCTTTCCGTTGTCACATTACACAAGCCATCAATCCTGATGAATTAAAGTTTGCTAACACAATAAAACAAAACTACTTAATGAATTAAACATATGCAGCACCTTCTTACAGCTCTTGTATCTTTGATTTGGTGTGTGTCTTGTGCTGCTGCCTTGACTGAATTCGTCCTTGGTTTATGGTCTTCGGTCTTCTGTTCGGAACTAAAGGCTCTTAATTCGTCTGGTCTTTGGGGTATTTATAGTTACCGTCTGAGGGTAGGATGCGGTGCATCTAGCAAGTAGATGCGGCGCATGTACTTAACTTCGCGTGGGGTCCAAGATTATAATATTCAGGAATATTCGTACACCGCCAGAAGATGCGGCGTATCTTCGTCTTTGGATGCGGCGCATGTCCTCTTGAATCTTGGATCGTATCTGGTGAGATCTTGATAGCGATGCGGCGCATGTCATGAGTGAGATGCGGCGCATCTGGAGCAGATTTGACTTGATCTTGTCCATTTCAGTAGACTCTTCACTTTATGCATGTTTTGCTCCATAATTAGTCCAAAATCGCCAAGTTTCACCAAATGCTTGTTTTCAACTGAGAATTACACAAGTAAACGATTAAGTATCAATCCTCATACATAATATAGTAAAACAAGTCAAATTAATAGGATAAATGATAGTAATAAAATGTACTTATTTGAGTTCATCAAATATCCCCCCACTTGAACTTTACTTGTCCCCAAGTAAACCTTAGAATTAATCTTATGAAAATGTATCCTAAAAGATATTAGGATTTATTTTTATATTTAAGCATGTATTCGTTTTTGTCATAATCACACAACTAAACACTTAACGAATTAGAAGTAAAATAAAATATTCTGATAAAAGCAAATCTAATCGTTTAACTGTCCAGTCGCGACGAATATTCTATCATAAGCTTGGCAAGTATTCACATCTCCACCACTAAAGCTAAGGAATAACAAGTCTAAAGCGGTAAAAAGGGTTTTTAGGCTTAAGGGTTAATTATTCTTAATCACTATCGATCTCAAATTCCAGAAAAGGCGACAAAATCACAAATACATGATCGAATCCACGAACACGATACTTGCAATTGCTCAAATCCTTAACTCGAATAGGCTAAAGATAGGTCCAAACTTCACCAATAATAATATATCAAAAAGGGCGACAAAATCATAAATACATAGCCGAATCCACGACTACGATACTTAAGATTGCTCAAATCCCTAATCTCAATAAATCAAAGGTTTGGTTGGATAAAGAATAGGGTATGGATAACATTCGGGATATAAATTGGTGTAAAATGAAAAATAAACAAAACAAATAAATTAAAATCCTAAGTGTGGTTAATCACTATCCCAACCATCCCATGAATAAGACTCATATCATTGAATAACTCATGCTTTAACACTTGAAACACACGCTTTAGGTAGACACGAATTATACTCAACAAGATCTTAATCAAAGAATAAACCTTAGTTGACGTTCCCATAACTGCCAACTCCCATTCAATCCATAAATATAATGTACAACAACTAGTGGTGATATCGACCACTTACATAACTTTACATCGTTGGTTAAAACAAACATCCAACTTTCTTCTTTCTTTATTTATTTTTTTTTTCTTTTCTCATTTTTTCGATTTTTTTTTTTTTTTTTTTTTTTTTTTTTTTTTTTTTTTTTTTTTACTAAGCATAAACATAGATGTGTAAAATTTCACCACATCACTATAATGATAATTCTGGATAATTTTTCCATACTTTTCATAACTTCAGAAATAACGGTAATAGTGAAAGTAGTAAACACACGAAAAATAAACTCAAAGATATACAATATTTACTTTCACTCCAATTGCATTGTGTAATTTCCCGACCTAACCATAGATAATGAATTACGCACGCGAACACAGGTAATGTAAGGAAACACACTTTGCCTATAGCAATTAACCAACCACGGATTTTAATCTACAGGGTAGGCTAAGGTGTAAGGTGTAACGAAACATTTTAAACATAGGTGTAAGAAACGAAAGGAATGGCTCTGAGTGTTTTTCTAGGGGTATCTTACTCTAAAAATGAGAGTAACAAAAGGGTTTATACGGGGGTTAACTAACCAGTGTAGTTAGCTAATAACACATAACATATAAGGCTATTTGGGTGTAATCCTAGAAATTTACCAATTTAGACAAGTCATTCCAATTATATAAATAATACTCATTATGGTGGTCTCGAATAGTATACAAGCCAAGTTCTAAAGTTTACAAGTCACCGGCACACTCATAGATTTGTGAATTTTGAAAAATCACAATTTTTGAAAATAACGTCATGTGTGCAGCTATGCAACTTAGACTTTAAACAAAAACATGCTAAAAATTTTAAATTTTGATATATTAAGCACATTTTAAGCATATTTTGAAAAAGTTTAGGACAAGTAAATGTTAAGTGTTCTAATTCTCCAATCCCCCCACTTAAGTTAAACAACGTCCTCGTTGTTCGTATAAAAGGTTAAAAACTGGAAAATAAAAGAATTAGAACAGAAAAACTCCCCTGAGATTTGCTCGGTATGATCCTCCATTAGTATAAGAGCAAAAATCATCTTTCTTGTGGATTAGAACGTTTAAGCTTCGTATAAGATGTATCCATAGGAAATGCAGGAATCTATAATACCACCAAGGCTTCAAAACACACCTAAGGTAAGAAAGGTTCAACTTGCATAATACATTAGTAGTTAGGAAAAAATAAAACATAAAAGATAAAAATGAAAATCATCAGGTCAGTCGATGCGCCGTATCTTATGGAAGAAGATACGCCGTATCGAGCCTGGAATAAATACGGATCAGAATAAAAGATGCGCCGCATCCTTAACCAGGGATGCGCCGCATTAAAATAAACTGATAAAAAGTTTTAAATTCGAAAATAAAAAATGCAGAAAAACAAAATAAGATATGACCATTTGCAGGAGATGCGTCGCATCTCAGGATTGAGATGCGCCGTATCCTCGGCGGTCTGACTGACTCGACACATAAATAGAAAAATAAAAAGATAAATCCGGGTTGTCTCCCGGTAAGCACTTGTCTTTATTCCAGAGTCTTCAAGTTAGACTCACGTTCAGCTCTTCATTTAGTATCGATCATTTATTCCTACATGGCCACGTAGGATCCATTTAGCAATTAATTCGTCACGTATATATTCAGGTCCCAAATTCAAAACTCCTTTATAGAATCCTTCCATCATTTGATATGGGTATTCAATCCCTCTCTTCATGTCATCATTACTAACAAAAAGGAATGGAGAGAATTTGTAGCAGACCCTATTAGTAGCATGTTTAAACCCAGGGTGAGTTCGGGGCATCATATAAGTGATAATGTTGCTTCCACATTGAAAGGTGATCTTTCCTTCAAATCGTTTTGCATTAATAGTGATCTCCCTACAAAATGGTTTCCCCACAATCACGTCACCCATATTGCTGTCACGATAGGCATTCATGTCTTCAACAACGGCGAACTCAGTTACAATAGTAAAGCGTCCTACGAAGATCGGGACATTAATGAAGGCTCCAACTACATTCTTTCCCTTATGCTCCGCTTTATTTCTCATAATAGAATTGTAAAAGCTTCTTGACATGACATTGATTGGTAAAATAGGAAAGAAATTGGCGTCAATACACTTGTACCCAATCATGCATGGGAATTGCAAATTGTAAGCACAATTGGCGTGGATCCTTCTACCGTAATCCCAAGAACCATCATATCCCTCAAATTCATCGTAATTCCTAGTATTAATAACGTTGACTTTTGGACAATCCACAATTTCTCCTTCTTCTAACTCAGATTCCGCATCGTCCATGAATAGGTCATTGGATTCTAATGGTCCATTAAGGTCATTAAGTTCAATGTAGTCCCCATCGTAGCGTTCGGGTGATTTATCATGCACTAATACATCATTCATAAAATTGGCTTCGAAGTCGAAGTCAATCAGTTCTCCGGATCCTTCCATTTTCCTTCTGAAATAATCACAAAAGCATCAGTAGGATCTGTTCGCAAGAATAGAAATTAATGAATTCAGAAACTGATAAAAAATAGCTTATATCTACTGACGATGCGCCGTATCCAAAAAGTTGGATACGCCGTATCTTATAATCGTTAAAATTAAATCAGACTTTTATTCAGAAAATAGATACGCCGCTTAGAAATTTGAATGCGCCGTATCAATTTTAATAATCAAAAATCGATATTTATTTAAAATTAAATACGTCGTATTAACGAAAGTTAATGCGCCGTATCTTCGTTACGTTTCAAAATATAAGATTTTTGATTCAGAAGATGCGCCGTATCGATAAAAATCGATGCGCCGTATCTGTTTAATAATTCGCAAACTGTTTTTAATTAAAATATTAGATACGCCGTATCTGCTAAAGCAGATGCGTCGTATCGCGTTAACGTTTAGAAAATTTTTTTATTAAAAACAGATACGCCGTATCTTGGGGAAAAGATGCGTCGTATCGAATTAATTAAACGCGTTGTATTTTATAAAAAATTGAACGCAATACGCCGTATCTGAGAAATCAGATGCGCCGTATCGTTCGATTTAGCTCAGTACAACGATAGCAGAAAACAAAAATTACGAAAAACAAATAAAAACACACAAACGAAAATAAACACAAATAAAAGCAAACAAAAAGCACACAAAAACAGACAATATGCAAAATAGTACAATGAATGCAAATTAAACTAATACACAACAAAATTAGCGGTTAGATAAAAATTAAAAACCTAATTAAAATACTAATCAAATTAACAGATAATAACAATTCACTCCCCGGCAGCGGCGCCAAAAACTTGATGCGCGTGATGTGTCGTTGCGGTTTAGCAGTTTTAATGCCTACTCAAGTTTTAAATTTATATTTAGCCGACTTATCAATAACACACACACTTAACGATCAGTGTACCCGGTCAGTATGAATATAATGGTAAGTAGAGTGTCGATCACTAAGAGTGGAACGTATTATCTAGTTATTCTAATCAGTATTTTAATATTCTAACGCAAGGGGGTTTCAGCCTGAGAGACTGGCACGATTTGGTTGCAATTAAATAATAAACTAAACCAATAGGCACGAATCAGCAAGTAGCACACACGTACACAGATAAATACTCGAGACAATAAGAAGATCTGTCCTTATGATTAAGTAGTTTGTCACTTGTTTTATTGATAGCTTTATATGAAGTGTATGTAGTTAACCCTTTCTCGTTGGTCCTATTCTTATCGGCGAGTAAACCCTTAATGATTACTTATGTCTAAAAGTTATTCCTAAGTGATCAATTTAGTAACAACCGTGGGAGCCACATTATTTTCCGCAGTCAAATGCGCAGGCCACTAATAAACACAGAGGTTATCAATGCACTAATAAGTAGTAACCAAAGACATAACATATAAACTTTAATTGATGGGAAAGCATTTTTAAGGGAGTGCAATCTTTCCGTTGTCACATTACACAAGCCATCAATCCTGATGAATTAAAGTTTGCTAACACAATAAAACAAAACTACTTAATGAATTAAACATATGCAGCACCTTCTTACAGCTCTTGTATCTTTGATTTGGGTGTGTCTTGTGTTGCTGCCTTGACTGAATTCGTCCTTGGTTTATGGTCTTCGGTCTTCTGTTCGGAACTAAAGGCTCTTAATTCGTCTGGTCTTTGGGGTATTTATAGTTACCGTCTGAGGGTAGGATGCGGCGTATCTAGCAAGTAGATGCGGCGCATGTACTTAACTTCGCGTGGGGTCCAAGATTATAATATTCAGGAATATTCGTACACCGCCAGAAGATGCGGCGTATCTTCTTCTTTGGATGCGGCGCATGTCCTCTTGAATCTTGGATCGTATCTGGTGAGATCTTGATAGCGATGCGGCGCATGTCATGAGTGAGATGCGGCGCATCTGGAGCAGATTTGACTTGATCTTGTCCATTTCAGTAGACTCTTCACTTTATGCATGTTTTGCTCCATAATTAGTCCAAAATCGCCAAGTTTCACCAAATGCTTGTTTTCAACTGAGAATTACAAAAGTAAACGATTAAGTATCAATCCTCATACATAATATAGTAAAACAAGTCAAATTAATAGGATAAATGATAGTAATAAAATGTACTTATTTGAGTTCATCACATAGGCTAATTGAAGGAGTTTGTACTTGACAAGCACCAGGAAGTGTTAAAGCAAGAGTTTGATTGATAGATAGACCGATATAAATCATTTTGAAATTAGACTCTTCCATTTATATTTGTATCAAAAGTTCGAATTGTGTTTTGAATATGTTGAAATCAAAAATAGTGCTTTTGATTTGAGTTATTTGATTTTTGTTATTTGATTTGTGTTTTGAATTGTGTTTGTATTTAAAGAATGGGGATAGTAGGTGGGAAAGATAAAAGGACTAAATTACCCTTGCTTAAAAAGAGATAACTGCCACGTGTCCAATTTAACGACACAATCTTTGCACCGTTCGTCCTCGTGGATGTATTGTGATTGACTTTTACTAACGGAGGGATGTATATGTTGCAAATTTTTTTTTTGATGTATGATGCGAAATTGGGTAAACCACAGGGATGTATTTTGTAGTTTACTCTAAATGTAATGTTTTCTTTCCTACGTCAAGTTGTTTCTCTAATTTTATAGGCTTTATTAAACCTCCTTTGATTTAAATTTTGTATAAGTAGTTTTATCTTAATAGTTTCATTTAAAGTCTTGTTACAAAAGTGAGTGACTAGTGGGTTTACTGTTATATGATGGAAGATGTCGACTTGTGATTTATGGGTTAAAATGTTGGAGCTTTTGGAGCTTATGGAGCGGGTCTTGTATTTTCATCATCACATTTTATTCTCATTTGGTTATCTCTATCCTTTTTATCTCTTTATTTTTAGTATCTTAATTGTTATTGCCATGTTTGTTAGTTTTAGGATTAGTTTTGTTTTACTTTGCATTATGAAATAGATTATTATATGCTTGTTAAGTGAGTAGTGATTTGAGATTTAAGTGTGAAAACTTAGAAATTGTTGATTGATAATTTTTGGTTTACATGGACTGATTTTTGGTTATTTTGACGGGCAAAAGCCGTTAGGGTAATTAATTATCTAAAGCTAGTAATTTTTACCAAGATAAAGAATTGTTTTCAAAATAAACCAACGTTGTGAGAAAATAATTTTTTAAACGGGTATTGAAGATTGTTGGTTAATAATTTTCGGATTATTTCTAGGTATATTTAGTTTGTTGTTTTAACGGGCAAAAGCCGTTAGGATAATTAATTATTTAGATCTAGTAATTTTTACCAAGATAAGAGATTGTTTTCAAAATAAATCAACGTTGTGAGAAAATAGTTTTTCTTTGACGGGTATTAATTAATTAATTACTTAAAACGTTAATTCACACTTAATGATCTTTTCACCTCACTTGGCATGCATTCTCTTTAATATTATCTTTTAGATCTATTTAGCCTCGTTTTTACTTGTAGTTTTTCTTTTATTAATTAATTTAGCTTTTATAAATCTTTTATAAAAAAAAAAACCCAAAAAAACCTTTTGTGATAACTAAGCATCAAACAAAACTTAACCGACGTATTTCAATTTACCACTCCTTCGAAACGATACTCGGGAGATCAATACTTGCCAAGATACTTTAGTATTAAGGTTTGTATTAGTCTTTCCAATTTATAAATTATTTTTGATCGAAAACGACTTCTTTCAAAATGGTGACACTGCCGGGGAGTTGGTGTAACGACTTGCGTTAGTTGAGTTGAGTTAGTGCATTAGTTTTTATTAAAAAAAAAAGCCATTTAAAAAAATATTCTTCTTTATCCTCTTAAGTGTTTAATTCTTTTTCTCTTATCCTCTATATTTGTTTAATTCTTTACTATGTCTTCTTCTTACCTATATGGTTGTCAGTGGTGTGGGGGTCCTCCAAATGGTGAAAATTGTCCCGGTTGTGGCATGGTGGAATCGGGAAACGGGTTGGTCTATGACCAAAATCCCTTTTCCTACCATGAAACAACCGACTTCTTCAACCAACCCCTACAACACGAGATGGAGACATACTCGTGTGAGTCTTGAGGAGGTAGGCCTCACCAAGGTTTTGATTGTCAAACAGGGAACATGCTTGTCTATGAGCAGGTTCTGTGTAACTATCAAAATTTTGGTTTTGACCAATATCCATATTACTCACCGAGTCAGTTACAACAGTTTTACTGTTGTGAGTTCTGTGGAGGTCCTCACTATAGTTCTGATTGTCAAACTAGGAACCCGCTTGTCTATGATCCTAATCCTTGTAACAATTATGACTTACCTTATTTTGATCAACCTCCATATACCCATATTAACCAGTCACCCCCTCGCAGTGAGATAAATATGCAAGAATTTTTGTCTATTTCATTAGATGAAAGTATAAAACGGTCTGAACAACTTTTAATTGATCAACAAAATCTTCAATTAGAAATTGACCGTATTTAGGAGATGGTTCTTAAAACTCAAATGCCCAATCCTCATATTGACCTAGAAGAACCTGATGGGAGTGACTGGTTAGATTTGGAGACGATAATGGACGAGGTACATAATTATAGCCCACAAAGTACCGCACATGTCCCATCTCCGCCACTAGCATACACACCACCCTCACCTAGACTTGATGTTTTGAGAGATTAAAAGTTTGACATCGATTCACCTTTTGGAGAACAATTAGTCACCCTATTAATGGAGGATAAGGAAATTGACTTACCTAGACATATGGTTAGACAACTTCTAAGATTTTTAGTCAAGAACCCTCGTCCTACCCCAAGGATGACTGATGAACCTTTAGGTAATTCTGATTCGATGTTTAGATCAGTTGAGACTAGTGACTTGCTTTTGGAGGGGCTCACCGCCAAAATCGGCCTAGACGATTCAATTCCAACAAAAATTGATGATATGTATTACGATTCGGAGGGTGATATTCTATATTTAGAATAATTACTTAATGAAGATCCAATCCCAATGGAGTCTAAAAACTCCATTAGTAGTCTTGATCCTAGTTGCGACACGTCTTTTGTAGCTGTCACTGATACCCTTATTGATATTGATTCCGACTTAGGTTTATTAGAGATAGTTACACCACTCCCCGATTCTAAGCATATATGCTTAAGGGAAGTGGAAAGATTTGATCCTTTTTTCTCCCTGACACAGTCGGGTGATAAGACGTGGGTGATGGAGAGATCTTTGGATAGATTCCCCCATATACCATTACCCCGTCGGGTGGCATACTCACCTAAGGTGGTGTTGTATCGCCTTTACCATCCAAACTTAACACTAAGTGATGGATGCGACCTTGAACTTAGAAGTAAGTAACCCTAGAGTCAAGCTAGAGACTCAGACAAAAACAAGCGCTTCTCGGGAGGCAACCCGTGTTATCTTAATATTGAATAAGTAGTTTATCTACACTTAGGTTTATTTTACGTAAGTTAGGTTATTAGTGTTAGTAATGAATAAGTTTTGGGTGTCTTGTTTTCTTTGTTGCTTCGTGGCTTTTATTTTTGCTCACAGGATACCCTTTGATAGAGAAGACTTTCATGATTGTTGCTGTTGCTTTCCATCATCACTCATTCAGTCTCTGATCAATCTGCACGTTTATATCAGGGGAGTCCTCAGTTCTGATCATTTATATATGATGTTTCCATAAAGCATGCATTTTACAAGATTAATAATTGGTTTAGGAATTGCATTAGATACCCTCTTTACACTTAGAATTTTAGCATTGGTTTTTTATGTTCTAAGTGTAGGGGTGGCACCCGAACACTTTTGAACATTGAGGTCAATGTTCGGTTCTAAGTGTAGGGGGTTTATATCAAAATGGTCATACTTATGCCTACTTGTTTGCCCCCTGATGAACTCAAATAAGTACATTTTATTACTATCATTTATCCTATTTATTTGACTTGTTTTATTATATTATCTGTAAGAATTGATACGTTAATGTTTACTTTTGTAATTTTCAGGTAAAAACAAGTATTATGTGAAACTTGGCGATTTTGGACTAATTATGGAGCAAAACATGCAAGAAGTTAAAAGTCTACTGAAATGTACAAGATCAAGATCATTTTGCTCCAGATACGCTGCATCCTACTTATTATATACGGCGCATCACTATCAAGATTTCACAAGATATTATCTAAGACAGCAAGGACATGCGCCGCATACAAGAATGGAGTTACGCCGCATCTTCTGGCGGTGTACGAATATTCCTGAATATATTAATCTTGGACCCCACGCGAAGTTAAGTCAATGCGCCGCATCTGCTTATTCTATGCGCCGCATCTTACCCTCAGACAGAAACTATAAATACCCCAAAGTCAGACGAATTTCGGGGTGGGACAGAGGCTAATATACGAAGTACGAGAAGACAGAAACCCTAAGCCGAATTCAGACGAAATAGCAACACAGGACACACCTTGAACGAAGATACAAGAGCTGTAAGAAGGTCCTGCATGTATTCAATTCATTAAGTAGTTTTGTTTTATTGTATTAGTACACTTTAATTGGTCAGGATTGATGGGCTTGTGTCATTGATTTAATCATGCACTTCAACTCCCCTTAAAATTGCTTTCCCATTAATTAAAGTTTATATGTTGATGTCTTTGGTGACTTTTATTAGTGCATTGATAACCTCTGTGTCTAGCTGAGCATTGCTTGGGTCGCCATGCCCCTTCCTCGCCTATTTATTATATCGCCTATGCATTCTATCGTCTGTAGAAAAGTAGGAAGAAAGGTAAATAGGATAGTCATAAGTAATCATTAAGGGTTTACTCGCCGATAAGATTAGAGCCAACGAGAAAGGATTAATCTCGGTTCGTTGCATCGAACTATACACTTCATATAAAACTAGCAATAAAACAAGTGACAAGCTACTTAACTATCAGGACAGGTCTTCTTATTGTCTCAATTATTTATCTGTGTACGTGTGTGCTAATCGCTGATTCGTGCTTATTAGTTTAGTTTATATTTAATCATAATCAAACCGTGCCAGTCTCTCAGGCTGAACCCCCTTGCGTTAGATTAGGTTGTATAGCTAACTTAAAATATTAAAATACTGATTAGAATAACTAGATAATACGTTCCACTCTTAGTGATCGACACTCTACTTACCATTATATTCATACTGACCGGGTACACTGCTCGTTAAAGTGTGTGTTATTGATAAGTCGGCTAAATATAAATTTAAAACTTGAATACTGCTAAAACCACAACGACATACCGTGGGTATTAATTAGAGCACAATACACGCACGCATCAAGTTTTTGGCGCCGTTGCCGGGGAGTGAATTGTTATTATCTGTTAATTTGATTAGTATTTTAATTAGGTTTTTAATTTTAATTCTAACCGCTAATTCTGTTATATATTAGGTTAATTTGCATTCATTGTATTATTTGCATATTTTCTGTTTTTGTGTGTTTTTATTTTTGTTTCTTTTTGCTTTTTTTATTTTTGTTTTTATTTTCTGTATTTTCTTGCATACTGCTATCGTTGTACTGAGCTAATTCAAACGATACGGCGCATCTGTTTTCACAGATACGGCGTATTGCGTTTAATTTTTATAAAATACAACGCGTTTAATAAATTCGAGTACGGCGCATCTTTCCCCAAGATACGGCGTATTCTGTTTTTAATAAGAAATTTTTCTAAGCGATAACGCCATACGACGCATCTGTTTTAACAGATACGGCGTATTTATTATTTTAATTAAAAACAGTTTTCGAATTATTAAACAGATACGACGCATCGATTTTTATCGATACGGCGCATCTTCTGAATCAAAAATCTTGTATTTTGAAACGTAACGAAAATACGGCGCATTAACTTTTGTTAATACGACGCATTTAATTTAATAAATATACGTTGATTTTTGATAAATTAAACTGATACGGCGCATTCAAAAATTCTAAGCGGCGTATCTATTTTCTGAATAAAGTCTGATTAAATTTTTAACGATTATAAGATACGGCGTATCCAACTTTTTGGATACGGCTCATCGTCTGCAGATATCAGTAACTTTAATTTTTCGTATTCCGTTTTCGTTGTTGATTTTCTGATATATTACTTTCTTGAACATACCCTACTGATGCTTTTGTGATAGTTTCAGGAAGTGCATGACCAGGAGTTCTACGAAGAACTTGATTCAACCTTTCGAAGATCCTGAACGAGCTTTTCATTCGCTTAAAAGGCTTTTCAACACAAAAAGCTTTGATATCTCAAGTTCATTCGAGCTTGATTATTTTTCTGAAGAGAAAGAGGAAGTAGAAACAGAAACAATGGCGGAAAACACTACTATGGAGGAATACATGAACAAAACCCGTGCTGATTACACTTCAGGAGTTGCTAGACCAAAGTTTGATGAAAAGTCTAAGTTTGAGTTGAAGGGTCAGTTTCTAAAGGAGCTAAGAGAAAATGCTTTCAGTGGATCGGAACATGAGGATGCTAATGAACATGTTGAAAAGGTCCTCGAGATTGCAGATTTGTTTACTACAGAAGGAGTCACTGACGATCAACTCATGCTAAGAATCTTTCCAATTTCACTTAAAGGAGCTGCTAATAAGTGGCTAAAGAATGAACCTGCTAGTTCAATCACAACATGGGAAGATTTGAAGAGCAAATTCCTGAAGAGATATTGTCCACTTGCTAAAACCGCTAAAAAGATGGAGGCTATCAACAGTTTCAAGCAAGAGCCCGATGAAACTCTTTATCAAGCTTGGGAACGACTCAAAGACCTATTGATGAAATGCCCTCAACATTATCTAAGTGAAATGCAGGAGATAATATTGTTTTATCAAGGATTGGACGTGCCTACTAGACAAATCTTGGATGCTAAGGGAGCTGTGCCTCAAATGAGTGCAGCCAATGCTAGGAAAGCTATCCAAGAAGCTGCTGATCATTCTCAAAAATGGCACGATGGGACCTCTACTAGATCTAAGAGCAGCACTAATTTTGACGGGTTTGCTGCTATTCAAGCTCAATTGGATAAAATTAGTAGAGAGATGAAGAAGCGTGATGAAAAAGTATATGCTGCCCAAGTTGGATGTGAAAAATGCCAAGGACCTCACTACACTAAAGATTGCCCTAATAAGAATGAAAGTGAGACTTTTGAAGAAGCATACTACACACAATTTGGACAACCATTCCGACCTTCAGGAAGATTTAGGGAAGCTACTCCGGGATTCTATCAAAAGAACAACTTCAATCCCGCTTATCAAGAAAGGAGGCAGACTTTAGATGACACTTCAAATTATGGCCGATGCTGCTATAAGACATGATGAGAACACTGCTATGATCAAGGAAATCTGAGCTTCAACAGACACTATTACAAGAAATCAAGGAGCTTCGATCAAAGCATTGGAACAACAAATTGGTCAAATGAGCAAAGTTCTTCAAGAAAGGGGATACGGAAGTTTACCTAGCTCAACTGAAACCAACCCAAGAGATCATGTCAAGGCCATAAGCACCACTGAGGAAGTCACTCCTTAAATTCCTTTTCCTAGAAGAATGATGAATGGTGATGATGCTGCAAAGCCCGAATTTTTCTTTAATTCTTCAATCAGTTTAAGGAGACTACTAAAAGAGAAAACGAAGATTGAAGAGGAGATCAAGGCTACAATGAAAGAAGAGAGCTCTGCAACCGACTTACATGCCTTGCCTCATAAAGAAAAGGACCCAGGAAGTTTTACTTTACCTTGTTCAATTAATGATATATCTTTCAATAATGTGTTAGCTGACTTAGGAGCTAGTGTTAGTGTAATGCCCCTTAAGACATTCACTACCCTAGGACTAGGAAAATTAGCACCAACTAAGTTGCTTATTGAATTGGCTGATAAAACGGTAAAACAACCTGAAGGGATTGCTAATGATGTGCTAGTTAAGATTGAGAAGTTTGTTTTCCCTGTAGACTTTGTTATATTAGATATGCCCGAGGATGTTAAGATTCCTTTAATCCTTGGAAGACCTTTCTTGTCTACCGCCCGTGCTAAGATTGATGTGTTTAAAAGAAAAATCTCATTAAGAGTAGGGAATAATAAACTAGTCTACAAGTGCCAAAATCCTGTTAAAAGCATAATTAGAGGCGTCTATATGCTAGGATTAAGAGAACGTATGGACCTCAATCTAGAAGCTAGGCTTATGGGAGAAACATTGATTCAAAATAACTCAACTAATCCTAATCATGAGAACTTCGAGGAATTTATTGACCTTAATGTACCCACCGAACTTAGGCGCAATATTATTGATGATTCTGATGATGAGTGGTATGATTGCGTGGTAATTAACAAACGTAGGAGAATAGTTGAGAATACAAATTTGAATAATGATGTGTTTATTGAACTACCACCCCACCTTGCTTATTTATGCCTATATAATAATAAGAATTTCCCGTCTATCATTTTGTCATCTCTGCCCGTAAGGGACAGAACTTTGTTTATACAGATATTAAAGAAGAACGGCGTGGAAATTATGGACGAGCAAGGAGTGTTCAATATTACTGGACTGGCGATGAGGGAGCGCGATGCTTCCGACTCCTTCAATGATCGGTATTAAAGAGCTGAACGTGAGTCTAACTTGAAGACTCTGGAATAAAGACAAGTGCTGACCGGGAGACAACCTGGAAAATTTTTACTATTCTGTTCTGTGTCGAGTCAGTCAGGCCTGCAGAAGATACGGCGCATCTCAATCCTGAGATGCGACGCATCTCCTGCACTGGTCATATCTTACTTTATTTTCTGCATTTTTATTTTTGACTTTAAAACTTTTTGTCAGTTTATTTTAATGCGGCGCATCCCTGGTTAAGGATGCGACGCATCTTCTATTCTGATTCATAAATTATTCCAGGCTCGATACGGCGTATCTTCTTCCATAAGATACGGCGTATCGACTGACCTGATGATTTTCATTTTAATTTTTATGTTTTATTTTTACTAACTACTAATGTATTATGCAAGTTTGAACTTTCTTAACTTAGGTGTGTTAAAGTCTTGATGGTATTATAGATTCCTGCATTTTCCGTGGATACATCAAATATGAAGCTTAAACGTTTTCATCCACAAGGAAGTTGATTTTTGCTCTTATACAAACAATGGAGGATCATACCGAGCAAATCTCAGGGGAGTTCTAATTCTTTTATTTTCCAGTTTTTAACCTTTGACACAAACAACGAGGACGTTGTTTAACTTAAGTGGGGGGATTGGAGAATTAGAACACTTACTTGTCCTAAACTTTTTCAAAATATGCTTAAAATGCGCTTAATATATCAAAATTTAAAATTTTTAGCATGTTTTTGTTTAAAGTCTAAATTACATAGCTGCACACATGACGTTAATTTCAAAAATTGTGAACTTTTTAAAAATTCACAAATCTATGAGTGTGCCGGTGACTTGTAAACTTTAGAACTTGGCTTGTATACTATTCGAGACCACCATAATAAGTATTATTTACATAATTGGAATGACTTGTCTAAATTGGTAAATTTCTAGGATTACACCCAAATAGCCTTTATATGTTATGTGATATTAGCTAACTACACTGGTTAGTTAACCCCCGTATAAACCCTTTTGTTACTCTCACTTTTAGAGTAAGATACCCCTAGAAAAACACTCAGAGCCATTCCTTTCGTTTCTTACACCTTTGTTATAATGTTTCGTTACACCCTTACACCTTAGCCTACCCTGTAGATTAAAATCCGTGGTTGGTTAATTGCTTTAGGCAAAGTGTGTTTCCTTACATTACCTGTGTTCGCGTGCGTAATTCATTATCTTTGGTTGAGTCAGGAAATTGCACAATGCAATTGGAGTGAAAGTAAATATTGTATATCTTTGAGTTTATTTTTCGTGTGTTTACTACTTTCACTATTACAGTTATTTCTGAAGTCATGAAAAGTATGGAAAAATTATCCAGAGTTATCATTATAGTGATGTGGTGAAATTTTACACATCTATGCTTATGTTTCAAGTATAAAAAAAAAAAAAAAAAAAAAAAAAAAAAAAAAAAAAAAAAAATTGAAAAAATGAGAAAAGAAAAAAAAAGAAAGAAAAAGTTGGATGTTTGTTTAAACAATTTATGTAAAGTTTTGTATTAAGTGGTCGATATCACCACTAGTTGTTGTATATTATATCTATGGATTGAATGGGAGTTGGCCGTTATGGGAACGCCAACTAAGGTTATTATTTGATTGAGATCTTGTTGAGTATAATTCATGTCTACCTAAAGCGTGTGTTTCAAGTGTTAAAGCGTGAGTTATTCAGTGATATGAGTCTTATTCATGGGATGGTTGGGATAGTGATTAACCACACTTAGGATTTTAATTTATCTGTTTTGTTTATTTTTTATTTTACACCAATTTGTATCCCAAATATTATCCATACCCTATATCATTCCTTATCCAAACCTTTGATTTATTGAGATTAGGGATTTGAGCAATCTTAAGTATCATAGTCGTGGATTCGGCTATGTATTTATGATTTTGTAGCCCTTTTTGGTATAATATTATTGGTAAAGATTACTTGGTCCTATCTTTAGCCTATTCGAGTTAAGGATTTGAGCAATTGCAAGTATCGTGTTTGTGGATTCGATCATGTATTTGTGATTTTGTCGCCTTTTCTGGAATTTGAGATCGATAGAGATTAAGAAGAATGATTAACCCTTAAACAACAAACCCTTTTACCGCTTTAGACTTGTTATTCCTTGGCTTTAGTGGGGGATATGCGTATACTTGCCAAGCTTATGATAGAATATTCGTCACGACTGGACAGTTAAACGATTAGATTTGCTTTTATCAATATATTTTATTTTACTTCTAATTCGTTAAGTGTTTGGTTGTGTGATTATGACAAAAACGAATACATGCTTAAATATAAAAATAAATCCTAACATCTTTTAGGATACATTTTCATAAGAATTATTCTAAGGTTTACTTGGGGACAGGTAAAGTTCAAGTGGGGGGATATTTGATGAACTCAAATAAGTACATTTTATTACTATCATTTATCCTATTTATTTGACTTGTTTTATTATATTATCTGTAAGAATTGATACGTTAATGTTTACTTTTGTAATTCTCAGGTAAAAACAAGTATTATGTGAAACTTGGCGATTTTGGACTAATTATGGAGCAAAACATGCAAGAAGTTAAGAGTCTACTGAAATGTACAAGATCAAGATCATTCTGCTCCAGATACGCCGCATCCTACTTATTATATACGGCGCATCACTATCAAGATTTCACAAGATATTATCCAAGACAGCAAGGACATGCGCCGCATACAAGAATGGAGTTACGCCGCATCTTCTGGCGGTGTACGAATATTCCTGATTATATTAATCTTGGACCCCACGCGAAGTTAAGTCAATGCGCCGCGTCTGCTTATTCTATGCGCCGCATCTTACCCTCAGACAGAAACTATAAATACCCCAAAGTCAGACGAATTTCGGGGTGGGACAGAGGCTAATATACGAAGTACGAGAAGACAGAAACCCTAAGCCGAATTCAGACGAAATAGCAACACAGGACACACCTTGAACGAAGATACAAGAGCTGTAAGAAGGTCCTGCATGTATTCAATTCATTAAGTAGTTTTGTTTTATTGTATTAGTACACTTTAATTGGTCAGGATTGATGGGCTTGTGTCATTGATTTAATCATGCACTTCAACTCCCCTTAAAATTGCTTTCCCATTAATTAAAGTTTATATGTTGATGTCTTTGGTGACTTTTATTAGTGCATTGATAACCTCTGTGTCTAGCTGAGCATTGCTTGGGTCGCCATGCCCCTTCCTCGCCTATTTATTATATCGCATATGCATTCTATCGTCTGTAGAAAAGTAGGAAGAAAGGTAAATAGGATAGTCATAAGTAATCATTAAGGGTTTACTCGCCGATAAGATTAGAGCCAACGAGAAAGGATTAATCTCGGTTCGTTGCATCGAACTATACACTTCATATAAAACTAGCAATAAAACAAGTGACAAGCTACTTAACTATCAGGACAGGTCTTCTTATTGTCTCAATTATTTATCTGTGTACGTGTGTGCTAATCGCTGATTCGTGCTTATTAGTTTAGTTTATATTTAATCATAATCAAACCGTGCCAGTCTCTCAGGCTGAACCCCCTTGCGTTAGATTAGGTTGTATAGCTAACTTAAAATATTAAAATACTGATTAGAATAACTAGATAATACGTTCCACTCTTAGTGATCGACACTCTACTTACCATTATATTCATACTGACCGGGTACATTGCTCGTTAAAGTGTGTGTTATTGATAAGTCGGCTAAATATAAATTTAAAACTTGAATACTGCTAAAACCACAACGACATACCGTGGGTATTAATTAGAGCACAATACACGCACGCATCACCCCCACACAACCCCATTTTGACCTAAATTATGTTAATTTATGCACACACAAAAAAAAAAAAAAAAAAAAAAGAAAAAAAAAAAGAAAGAAGTTTTGACTGTGCGTGATTGACTAGTCCCTTAAGCTAGAACAAAGGAGATTCTGACTCGACCTGAGTATTGTAATCTAGCTTTCCCCTTAGTTTCGAGACTGACCCTTTGCAAAACTTAAAAAACTTTGCTAAAAATGAAAAATGATAGAGTTGAATATAAGTTAGATGCTAAGCGTGGAGTAGTTGGATCTCTTTAGAGCTCATAGAGGTTAATTGTGGCTTTTTGCTCCCACCAGCTTAAAAACACATCAAAAATAATGTTTTGAATAATTAAAGATGCACGGTTTTTACGATTGTTAGCTTTTACTCCTTTTTTAGAGAATTCCTGCTTATGGAAGTTGGGTACACATCAGGGTACTGTCAGTGTTGCGGTGAAATAATACAACTGATTCCTAATAGTTTGCTGCAATTGTTTCGGATGTTGAAAGACCGCAGGACTCGGGATTTGGCGCCTAATAATTGTAATAAACCGAAGCCGTAATAGACTATTGTTTCCTAACGGTTCGCTCCCATTGACTTAGTTGTTCAAAGGGTGGAAGTACCAAATTTAATAATCCAAAGCCATAAAATTTTTCTGTTTCCTGACGGTTCGCTCCCGTTGACTCAGACTTCAAAAAGGTGGAGGAAATTCCCAAGGTCATAATAAGACTACTGTTTCTTGACGGTTCGCTCTCGTTGACTCAGTTGTTTAAAGGGCCGAGGGCTAATACTGCTCTAATAATGTTAATAAATGCCAAATTTTGACTCCGGGGATATCTAAATAAAGCTTCTGTCTCTGTACTCGTAGATGAGTTATATCCCCTAAATCATGTTAAATTAGGACCTTGATGTGTACCTCATTCTTATCTGCAGCGTTCTCTCGGGAAGGATTTTAAACTAATTATGGTCTAAACCAGGTGCCTTTATCAAACTAAAAATCTATCGAAATAAGAAAAACTCGTTTTTCAAAACAAAATGCTTAGAGGAACTAGGAGTAAGGGAGCAAGGAGTAGCTGCGCTTACACAATTAGCATCTATGAGTAATGTTAGCATCTAATTTTATATTTAGATGTGATTTCGTTTTAAGCTTGGTTTGGGGAAGGTGAAAATCGAGGATGATGATTCTTATCTTCTGGATGCACCCAGTTTGTGTGTTTCCCATTCTTAAGCTTTATATATATATATCGTGAAAATAAAGTTAAGCATGGCGGGTCACCTTAAAAATTTATTTTTAGCTATATATTTGAATAAGGGTCAAAATGGGTGTTATCGATGTTAATGATTTTTATTTATTCCCCTTAAATGATTATTTATCTGTTCTTGTTTGATGTGATACTTTATTTGTTTAGGGGATGAAAATCGTTTTTGACTTAACGTGTGTAATAATCGTTGCGTGAGGGCACGCAACAGCCTAAGTTTGAGGGTGTTGATATCCATTAAATTAGACATATATTTTATACCGAAATTCCCTCATTTACGGCTAAATAGGTAACAAAATTATGTATTTAATCGCAAATATTATGTAAGTTTTTTTATTTTATATTGTAGGTACTTTACGAGTGAATTTCGAGCTAAAGAGTAAGATTTTGGCATCACAACAAAAGATTATCGAAGCCCGAAAGAAGCCTAAAAGATTAGCCGAAGAACAAGTCCAAATTTCGGACCAAGACATAGTCCAAACTGATACCCACAACTTTGGTCCAAAATTGTTTCTCAATTTTCACTACAACAGTTATAACTTTGACGCCATGTATCAAGCCAAGACCATGTGCTACTACTTTATTTCACCAATATTTGCTAGCCACGTGTTAGTCTTGGACGAAAAGATATCATCTAGGGTATTGAGCATTATAAAAAGAAAAGAATGTTAGATGTTTTGTGGGGGGGCATGCTATACAAACCCCCCCTATAATCAACCGTACAACCTGCAAAGCAGGCAATAAGCAGTTTAAAGCACTTAATCATTGCATACCCCCCTTATAGGGGGGTCAGGATAGCCTGCGCTGGTTCACACAGTTAGTGTGTGTGTCCAGTCGTCATTTATATAAAGCTGTCCAAATCGTAGACTACCTGCAATTTATAATTCATTTCTTTCTTTGTGAATCAAATTTATAAATGTTTGTTTCATTAAATAGTTTAATCATTAGTTTTAATTTTCAGTTTAGCACGTGTCCATCAAACTTTAAATTCACTTGTTTCAATCTTTGTTGCTTTCCATTTAAATAATCAACTCTTAAATGTAATGTTTTCTTTCCTACGTCAAGTTGTTTCTCTAATTTTATAGGCTTTATTAAACCTCCTTTGATTTAAATTTTGTATAAGTAGTTTTATCTTAATAGTTTCATTTAAAGTCTTGTTAAAAAAGTGAGTGACTATGGGGTTTACTTGTATATATGATGGAAGATGTCGACTTGTGATTTATGGGTTAAAATGTTGGAGCTTTTGGAGCTTATGGAGCGGGTCTTGTATTTTCATCATTTAAAGTCTTGTTACAAAAGTGAGCGACACGTGTCCCAAATGATTGGATGATATTGATTGATGAGCTGGTCTGTTGGAAGAATCGAGAAGGACAATATAAATACCACTCATCCGGATACACAAAGAGATTATTAGAGTAGGTTTATTATTTCACGCATAGTAGGAGTAGTATAGAATAGAGTAGGAGTAGTATAGATTATTGTAGTAGGTTAGCTTATTGTTGTAATAGAGTTGCTTATTTCAAGTGCTTATTGTAATAGACTTATTTCTAGCTTATTTACATAAAGTTGAAGATTTATTTTGAAGATGTTCGAAGACCACTTTCTTTCTCTAATCCTCTCTTTTATTTTCTTTTAATCTAATAAGCCAAATAAGCTTTGCCTTATAGCTTATTTTTTGTTTACTTAGATTACCTTTTTAGATAAGCTTCCTTATAGCTTATTCTAAATAAGCTCTTTTTAGTATTTTTCTTTTCTACTTTGTAGCTTTAAATTATTATTATTATTATTATTATTATTATTATTATAGTTTTAGCTTATTAGTTATAAACTAGCTTAATCAAATTAGCTTATTCATATCTTATTTTGATTAAAGTTTAGTGCTTTTTAAATCTTCTTAGCTTATTTTCTTTTCATCTTATTCGATCTAGCTTTTTAGCTTGTATCGATCTTTACGAGTTTAGATCTATTAGCTTTTTAGCTTATTAGATTAAATTCTAGTACTTATAGATCAAGTTAGCTTTTCCATAGCTTATTTGATCTAGTTTAGTTATTTAGATTGATTATTTATTAGTTTATTTGTACTAATCTTGTTAAAGTTTTGATTTTTATGCATCCAATCATACATCTAAGGCGAGGAGCTTAAGGGACTTATAAGCTTGCTTATTACTTAAAGTTTATAGCTTTCTTAGTTTTTATAAAACTAATTAGTGAGTAAAGTCACAAACTTTATTAACTATTTGGTAATATAAAAGCTAATAAAGAAGTAAACTTTAGTGTTTGATAAGTTTATAAGATCGGTGGTTTTATTCGTCTCATTTTCTCGGATCGGGTTCTACTTTCTTTCCCGTTTCAATTCTTAATAGTTTTAGTATTTAGTTTAGAAATATGCTTATGTTTGTTGGATTTGTTAGCTTATTTAATATGAGCCGTGAGCAGATTTTTATATGCTTGTTAAGTGGGTTGTGATTTGAGAAATTGGTATGAAAACTTAGAAATTGTTGATTAATAATCTTTGGTTACTTGGATTGATTTTTGGTTATTTTGACGGGCAAAAGCCGTTAGGGTAATTAATTAAATCTAGTAATTTTACTAAGATATAGAATTGTTTTCAAAATATAGCAACGTTGTGAGAAAATAGTTTTTTTAAACGTGTATTTAAAATTGTTGATTAATAATTTCCGGATTATTTTAGATTTATTTACTTGGTTGTTTTAACGGGAAAAAGCCGTTACGATAATCAATCATTTAAATCTAGTGATTATTATCAAGATTAAAGATTGTTTTCAAAATAAACCAACGTTGTGAGAAAATAGTTTTTAAAACGGGTATTAATTCACCACTTTAAACGATAATTCACACTTAATGATCTTTTGCCTCACTTGACAAGCATATCCTTTATTATCATATTTTAAATCTTATATTATTGTTTTGCTTGTAGTTTTCTTTTATTAATCTATTTAGCTTTTAAAATCTTTTATAAAAACAAAAAGAAAATATTTGACAATCAAGCATTAAACAAAAGACATAACGTGATTTTCAATTCAAATCTCGTCGAGGGATAAGACTTCGAAAGTTCAACTGTCATTTGTCCTCAAGTGATTTTAGTTCTAACGGGAAATACGAATATTAAAACTGCCCCGTACTACAATCGAATCAGGTAACATCTTCAAGTAGGGTTTAAGGACGAATTTAGCATCTTTTGTAAGGTTTTTTCAACCCCCAAAACCTATGCTTCATTTAAGATAAGTTACTCGTTCAATCATTCAATATGTCTGTGTGTTGTTTGATTACTTGTTTATCTTTTCTTCTATCTAACATGCTAGCTTAAGTTTATTTGTGTTTGCTTAGATCTAGTGAAACCTAGTTGTTGAATATTGATTTGTCATCTATTGTTTAGTTGATTGCTACTCGTTAGGCTAAGAAAACTGGCCAACCTCTTATATGTAACTGGCTTGAACGTCTTAGAAACACAACTGTAGAGTGCACTATTGTTTTTTCTCGTTGTATTTATTGCATGAATTGCGGCTTGTAGATCCTAGAAAACTTAATAGACTTTAAGGTTTTTAGGGGAGACAAAGATTCATAGAGTTGGGGACTTCGACACCTCCCCACGACTGATATTAAGGAATACAGCGCTTCAACTAAAACAAGGACGTGACAATTCGATAGATCGATAGGAGATAACTAGGGAGTAATTAAATCTAAGTGAATACGCTTTTTCCTATCATCAAAAGTCACCAATTGTATTTTCTTTCTTTTTAATCAGTTATAATTAGTTTTTGTGTTAGTTGATTAGCAACTAATTCCGCCAACTCTTTCAAAACCCGAGATTTTAAACAGCTTTCATAAAATTATAAAAATACCAAAAGAATCATCCCTCACCTCTAGACCTATCTCGTCATACATCTTGACCTAACGACATTATTCCCTTGGAGAACGATCAATCCCATGGATTTACCTATACTACACTACAGCGATCAGGTACACTGCCTGGAGGATTGTAAAACTTCGTTTCGAGGTCTTACAAATCTCGCATCAAGTTTTTGGTGCCATTGCCGGGGAATAGTTATTGTTTAGGTTCAATTTCTATCTCGTCTAGGTCTACTCACTAGATTCCTATCAAGTGAGATTTTTATTTTCTTTTTATTAGCTTTCTTTAGTCTATCTTTTCTTCGTTCCCTTTGTTCGTAATCCATATCATTTGCCATCATGGTGAATGATAATATCTTCGACCCCATCAACCAACCACACCAACTACACCAAGAGCAACCCCATCAAGACCCACCAATTAACCAAGACCCACCTCGAGCCCGTACTCTTGGTGAGTACTCCAAACCAAGCCACCAAGGCTATCAAAACACCATTGAGCTCCCCCAAAGAGCCAATGTGTCTCACTTGCGATCCGACACCATCCGGTTGGTGCAAAGCGGATGTGCATTCCATGGACTTCGTTCCAAAGATCCAAATCAACACCTCAAGGATTTCCTTAAAATCATAGATTCCATAGACCTTGATGTTCAAACTCAAGAGACAACGCGTTTGCGTCTCTTTCAATTCTCTCTACGTAACCAAGCTGGTCATTGGCTTGAGCGTTTACCCGCGGGATCTATCACATCTTGGGATGATCACACTTCTCTTTTCCTCACTCAATTTTTCCCACCGGGGAGAACTACCAAGCTAAGGAATGACATCTTGATGTTCCAACAATGTCAAGGTGAAACTATTTATGAAGCGTGGACTCATTTTAAGGACTTACTCCAAAAATTCACTCATCATGGTATTGATCTTTGGCTTCAAATCTAAATTTTCTATGATCATTTCAATCAATCCATAAGGCAAACCATTGACCAAGCAGCCGGTGGTAAGCTACATGACAAGAATGCGGAAGAATCTTGGGGCATCATAGAAGATCTTGATCTCTATGGCAACGAATGTTGGAATGACCCGCGCGAGTTGAGCAAAATGGTCAAGGCAATATCCTTGCCTTCAAATAACTCAAGCATTCCCGACCATAGGATCATGGAACTTGAAGACCAAGTCAAGTTTCTCATGAAATCCTACGAAGCTCCTAAACCCTCAAGTCAAGTGAATAAAATTACTTCTTCATGTGAATTATGTAGTGGTCCCCATGACACTCGTGATTGCATGGAACTCCCCGAACAAGCTTTTGCTGATTATGCATCCTCGCGTACAGTGGGAGATAAGTGGTTCACTTTCAAACCCAAGCAAAACACTTATGGTGATTCCTACAACCATTCTTGAAAGAATCATCCAAACTTTAGGTGGAAACAAAACCAAAACTCATCTCAAAACAATTCTTCAAATCCACCTAATCATTTTCAATTAAATGGTTCATCCTCGAACCGTACCTTCAACAATAATCCTTCCAACAATTCCAATAATCTTGAAGGGTTAGTGTCCAATTTTATGTCATCTCAAGAAGCTCGTTTGACTAAGTTTGAAGCCGATTTCAAACAACAGCAAAGCAAGATGGCAAATAAAATTGACAACTTGTTGAAGGCCCTCAACAATCAACTGATGACCCCTCCGAGTAAGGTCACTAGAAACACAAGTGGGGGTAGCGAGGTTAAGGATCCTTTATTATTTAAACATGTTCACTTTGTCAACACCATTACTCTAATACCACCAAATAGGAGTAGTGAGGAAGAAGATAGGGAAAATGTAGTTGAAAACAAAAATGAACCAAAGGAGAAAATGGGAGAAGTAGATAGTGATTGCTTTGATAAGTTTCCCACGGTAGAAGAATTAGCATATCACACGTACTTATTGCATGATCTTCGCCCATTCTTTATAAGAAGACTTCTAATCATTGCACAGGGTAATCCTTGAAACATTAATATACCATGCAATATAGGACACGTTCATGTGTGGAAAGCTTATATAGACCTAAATTCTCCTATTAACATCATGACTAGGACATACTATAATTGGATAATGAAAAAGCCACTTTTACCTAGGCAAGATCTTGAGAATCCTAGAAAAAGAAGCAATTTTATTGGAAGGGTCAAATGATTGCATGTATTCGTAGGGAATTTCACTTACGTAACGGATTTCTTGGTGGTGGAGGATATTAGTTCGGCAATTGATCCTTGTTTATCCCATGTGGTATTAGGAAAGCCATTCGTGGAAATTTCTAAGATGACTTATGACCCGTCTTTAGGGTTGGTAAGGTTTAAGGATGAAACCGACGAGATTACCTACCAAATGCCTTATAAGATAGAGAAATACTGACTACTTTCAAGCAGAGAAAAGGAATATAAGCAATCGGTCTACTATAGGAATGACGAGGATAAAAGAAGAGGTGTAGACTATGTGATGAAAAAGATGATTGGTTTTTACAAAGAATGTCTACAATTAGGGACGGATTATAAGACTAAGATTGAGGATGTTGAGAACGTGACAGAAGGTGGAGTCACGTAATAGGTCAAGACTTTGAGTCTAGATACAAGACTCGTTAATAAAGAAAAGCGCTTCTTGGGAGGCAACCCATGTTTTATTGTTTGTTTGTTTTTATTTTGTTTGATTTCATATATATGCTATATCATAACTGTTTATCGTTCATGTTTCGAATAATTTTGTGAAAATGCTTTATTTTGTTTTTAACCTCGTCTTAATCACATATAAAAGTATTTTACAAAAAGATAAGTGTAGGGAAGATCACATTGGTTTACAAGAACGAATTCAAACATGAAAGTTAACAATTATTGAATAGCATATATATTTGTGTGATTGTTAGAGTCAAATGCTTGTATCGAGTCACAATGAGTGTTATGCAGTTTTCCAGGTTTTATTAATCAGATTTTTCTAGAAATTTTCCAGAAACAAAACGCAAAAATACTGTCAGGTCATACTTGACGGCGTCAGGGTCTACAACCTGACGACGTCAGGCACTGTAGCAGCATAGTTTTCCAGGATTTTGTTTTTCTGCTGGAACTTAATTTTTGTAAATTTTCAGAATTTTAAATTTCCAGGAATCTTTAGACATTTATTTTGCAAGCATTATATCTTAATTGTTTTCTAGGAATTAGTTTTTCTATATATAGTGTAGGGAGAGTAAATGTGTAATAAGACTAAAAGAAATACTTGTTAGGGCAATTTTGGCACCAAATTAAAAATTTTTTTACCACAAGTAGGAGTGAAACTTTAGTCTTAATAAGCGTCTCATGGATAGGAATTATATAGCTAGCACAAAAACCCTTCCACTCAAAAATTTCCACCCCAAAAATGTGAAGTTCGCCTTCAGATCTTTAGTAAAAAGTGTTTACCTTTAATGCTTATGAGTGTACCAGTAGTATATAGAGTCTAGAACTTGCGTTTGTGATGCATTCCGAGATCGCTAGTGAGACTACATTCGTGTAGTTAGGATTTACTAAATGATAAGAGGCATTAGGATAACCCTTGTTTTAAACTTGTTTTATAATTACTTGACAAATGAGCCTAGTTACTTGACCAATAAAGTCAAATAATTTTCCCACGCCTTTGCGATTTACTCACTTTTAGTACACGATACCCCTAGTACACCCCTCAGAGCCTACCTTTTTTGCGGTTCTTGTGATATTTCGGTGGATTCCGAAATATTAATGAAGAACATTGTTTACAATCCACCCCCAAATGTACAACCAAATTGCCTTAGCCTACCTTGTATGCACTCATCTTTAATGCATTATTCTGACAACTTATATGTTAAACCCTTTGTTAATTGTCTAATTGATTACATGGTTGCTAAGTCGAGTCATATATTGTAAATACAGTTTTGGGACAATTGGTACTCATGGGTAAAAGTACTAGTTTGTTATGGAGTAATGGGGAATTATTACCCCCATATGTGCGTTAATGTTTAAGGTACTCCACGTGTCTTTATTTTCTTGATTCTGTCGTTAGTTAGTTTTTATTTATGTAAAAGTTCAAGTGTAGGGAGGTTGCAAGTAATCCCTTTGATGTATTATTTTGGATGGTAGGGCAAGAGTGTATGAAAAAAAAGAGAAAAAGAAGAAAAAATGAAAAAATGATAAAAAGAAAAAAAAAAGTAGAAAAAGACAAGAGAAAAAATATACGGACTACCATCCTGTCTTTCATTTTTGTTTTGAATAGTGTCTTGAAAAATACAAAAAGAATTAGTAGTTAGCGAGTCGAGTTGAGTCTTGGCTTAGCAACGCCTCATTGTAGATGTAATTAACTAAGATAATTGACTTGCCACTAGTAAATTTCCATATCCAACAAAACCGTGTTTTTCATACCCTTACACCTAACATTACAACCCTTTAAAAGACCTCTTTGATAGTTTATCCTAGGTGCTTACGCCAAAGTGGTGGAGGTTTGATCCGTTCTCAAGCCTATGGTAATCTATGTGCTATGACAGGTAGCTAGTAATTTTCCCGTTTCCATTTGTTATATAACTTTATACACCCGACGGTTGTGAGAATCCAAACACTTTGTGAGATGTGCTAGTATGTAATTTTCGTGCTTATTTTGACTAACGTGAAACGATCATGTGTTGTAATTACTTTTATATTAATGTTAAATGACCCATAACTTGTAAATTGATTAGGATAAAAGCATATTTGCTTGAGGACAAGCAAATTCCAAGTGTAGGGATATTTGATAAAGATTTATTTGGTACCTTTTTAAGGGGTCATTAAAGCCCAAATCGTATTAATATGATCAAATATTGCCTCAAATCGTTTCTTTTTGCATTTCAGGTACTTGGTACGAGAAATCTGGAAATCGGCACTTTTTGGACGTATTTGGACGAAAAAGTGAAGAAAACGACAAAGTCGCGAAAAACCTGTCAGAACTGGAGCTTTGACGGCGTCACAGGCTACAACGTGACACCGTCACTTGTTGATTATGCTGTATTTTTGTTTCAAGTTTAACAAGAGACGCCTCAGTCAAATTCTGAAGATCCATAACTTGAAGGCGTCAGGTGTTAATTGAAGATGAGAGTCACGTGTTAATTTAATAAGAGACAGCCCAGACACTTTCCAAGAGGACGGCGTCAAACCGAAGGTGACGGCGTCAGGAGTTACAAAGTGACACCTTCATAACGTCGACTTGCACAAGACGAAACCCTAACCACTGCGAGCTGACGGTGTCAGGACCTATAAGCTGATGCCATCAAAGTTGTATTCCTGTATATATTTTCCTTTGTTTTTCATTATTATTGTGACATCTTTGGGTAATGATGTGTGCTTAAATACACATCATTTTTATACTAGAAAACACGCTAAATCGGACTAATAACCATAAAATGTATGAAACTATATTGCAAATATGTTTGGAATGTGTTATTATGTCTTGCAGGTACAAGGGTTTGAAAATAAAGTAAAAAAAGGGTGATTTTTAGATGAGTTTTGATGACGTTTTTGCATTTTACGAGGTTCAGACGAAGTCGAAAAAATTCCCCAAGCACACCATTGGAAAGAGCACAAAAAAACGAGTCCAACGGTACTTTCAATTATTTTTGAACCGGTCCGTAACTCCTTAAAATGACAGGTCAAATTTAGCACTAAACGGACTGGGCCAGTTATAATATAAAACAAACCAAACGCGCTATGTGACTTGAAGGTATGCCCAGCTCAGCTGGGCATCACCCTCACCTGACCCAACCTGATCATTGACTGACCCGGTGACCAACCCGCTCGACTCTTGGCATTGCCACGTGGCTCTGACATGTGGCAGGTACGAGGTTACGTGGCAGGCTCCGGACCAATCAGAGCACGACACGTGGCAATAATGACGCAGAATCAGTACGAGGTGGCAGATGCTTCTAGAAGAGGTGGCTGGCCAATAGCTAAGCGACACGTGTCCTAAATGATTGGATGATATTGATTGATGAGCTGGTTTGTTGGAAGAATCGAGAAGGACACTATAAATACCACTCATCCGGATACACAAAGAGATTATTAGAGCAGGTTTATTATTTCACACATAGTAGGAGTAGTGTAGAATAGAGTAAGATTAGTATAGATTATTGTAGTAGGTTAGCTTATTGTTGTAATAGAGTAGCTTATTTCAAGTGCTTATTGTAATAGACTGTGGATCCCAATACACGGATCTTGCTTGAGCTTGTTAGAAACTTTGTTGAACACCAAAGAGTATGCGAAATCTACTCTTTAATGCTTAGAAGAATGTTTAGAATGTTTAAAGCAATGTAACAGTAAACTCTGGATAAACACAATGTAACCAAAACGATTCAATATTACTAAGCAAATAATACGAGTGATCTGAATATCACTAGGGTTTACAACCTTGAATCTTAACAAAACATATATCTTAAACATCTAACCTAGGACCTCCTTTTATAGGCACAAGGAGTCCTTTACAAGATAACTATTCATATACAATATACGTATCTTCTAATCTTATAAGATATATACTTATCACAAAACGCGTCTTCAGTATACTAGCAGTAAAAACTTTTATACTAGCAGTACTAACTCAGTTAGTACTGTTAGTTATATCTTCAGCAATTCAATCTTTATACCTGGCAGTACAAATTGTTAGTGAAATAATTCCCAACAATCCTCCCCTAAACTTGTGATTTACCTCCAAATCAACAAGTTTCATGAATTATCTTTGTCTTGTGAGGATTCTTCCAAACACTTATCTTCTTGCAGCTTGTCTTCTAGCCTTCATAACTCTTTCATACTGTAGATAGATCCTCCTTAGTAGTTCTCTAGCCATCTCATTTTCTTCATCTACGATGAGTTTAACAGATAACATCATAGTGAGAGTGCATGTTCTTAATGGATACTCCTTTTCAGCCAACATAAAGACATCAACACCAACTCTGGTAAATATGTGATTAACCCCACATGAATCATATAATTTCCATTTTGTTGATAGATTATCTGCTTCAAACTTCCACATTCTATCATCTGGATCAGGTTCAAAGAGCCTCTTCAATTCAACCCATAATTCTTTGTCTTTGTCATCTAAAGGATCTATTGATCTAAACTTCTCTTTAACCAAACTCCATAGCTTATCTAGATCCTCTCTATCAAATGCCTTATGCATGTCTTCAAAGTGCTTGTGAACTTAAGAATGTCCACCAATTCTTATGATCTTCCAAGCCTTCCCAAACTTATCTGTGTGAACTTCCCAGTTAATAATTGGGTACTTAGCCTGTAATGCTTCAACATGCATACCCTCTTCAGGAATAACCATCATCATCTGTTGGATTTGTTCTTCAGTCAATCCTGCTTCTTCTTTTCCAATTTTCTGTTTCTTTAAAGATTCAGACTCCATGGTTAAACCTGCTCTTTTTGTAGTTCTTCTTTCATCTTCTGTTCCAATTGGAACAAAGTGTTGAACTTTCCAATATGCAGTGCAGTACAAACCTTGAATTTCTTCAAAAGATCTGCCTTTCAGTTTACTTGCAGTCCAATCATCTTGATGCTTTAAATATTCCTTCATGTACTTCATCATTTGATTCTGAGTTGGAGGTTTATTTCTTCTTGTAGCTGCCATCTTTTTACTTTAGTTCTTTTTAATCACCTCAATTAGATCATTAAGTGCATCTTCTCTGATTGATTCTGGAATAGCTGCCCTATCTTGTTCATAAAGTTGCTGAGCTAAAAGCTCATCTGCTTGCTCTTGTGCTAACCTTTTAGCATCTTCACTTGCAAGCTTTTGATCTACCATGAATCTAGCAATTCTTTCTTCTTCTGCTAATTAAGCTTGCTCTTCATCAAGTATTCTTTGAGCAACTTCTGCATCATAACTAATCTAAGCTTGATCCCTTTTCTTGATCTTCTTTGATGGCTCAGACTCTGTCATAATCCCTTTACCTTTGTCTACAACCCTTCTTCTAGCATAAGTAACACTAGCAGTACCAAGTGCTTGAGCAGTACTAACTTCAATTCTTGTACTTGTAGCAGTATCTTCAAGATTTTCTTGCTCTTCAATGTTTACTGGTTTAGTGGCTTCATCCAGATTCACTGGCTCTGTATCTTGCTGAACATTTTCATCCATGTCTTGATCAATTTGATCAAATTGCCTTCCCTGAGTCTCAGCATCAAATTTCCTCCCCTGGTTGGAAGAATCATCCAAATCAGCATCATTATCTTCTTCAGAACTGGAAGAATCCACAATATTAGCTCTCCTTTTGGTTTTGAGTGATTTGACTTTCGACTGCAGTTTCTTCACCTTTGCAATTAGCTTCTTGTAAGCATTAGCATACAGCTGCTTAGTCTCTTTGAGTTCGTTCTCCAAGCCAGTCACTCTTTGAGTCAATTTGGTACATATGTCCATCAATTCCTTTAGTGTCACACTGCCCTCATCACTTTGGCTTGTGTTACCTAGCCCGAGAGGTGAATCAAGGGGCATTGACTCAGTTTCAACCCTAGTTGGACTAGGTGGAGCAACTGAGCCCCCTATTGTTTCCAGTTGGCTGGGGAGTCCACCACCTGTATCAAGACCATGAGGACTTGAGACATTAGGTGTTGCCATAGCTTGGGTCTTATGTATGTTACCACTAGCCTGCCCAGCTTCTAAGCCTGATGCAGTAGTGGTAGCACTTGCTACACTGTCCAAGATAGTCTCATCTGCAACTTGGGTAAGAGTAGGAGAACTGGGCTGAGATACCTCAGTTTCCTGTATGGGTGAACTCCTATAGGATGTGGAAGTTGGTTGTGAGGCTGATACAGAACTGGATGAAGTTGTGGGTGTGTGTTGGGACTCAACAGGGGTTGTTGAGCCTTCACCCTGTACCTGTGCAAGCATATCTTCAAATAAAGGTACTTATACCCCCTAGAAGCCATTCTCATATTGCTAAAAAGTTTTTGAGTAAGGCTGGGAGTTGGATAAATAATTTGATGAGGTAGAAGCAGTCTTTTATGCATATTTAAAAATACTTGGACAAATCGTGGATACATTAAAAACTTGTATGTATTATCCACATTTTTCACCATACTTTCAAAAATCAATTTGCAAAAATTGTAAGTCCTGTTTGTTGATAAGCAAATGATAGCAGTTGCAATATTGCTACTGAATTGCTCCCATGAGGTTTTCTTGGGACTTAAGCAATGAAGGATAGTATGGATAAAAAATCTCCATTGTGGGGCAAAACAACCTTTTTGAAAAGTTAATATTTGAGTAGTTGTGTCATACCCCATTCTAGACATGGTTTGAAAAATTTCAGTGTTAGGCAAAACACTAATACCATTGTCATCTGCTAAATTGAGATGTCTCCTAACAGATGACTCAGTAACAGTGATTGTTTTGCTATCAAATGTTGCTTGTAACTCTTTTTCTCCATTTTCACCTCTTCTGACAGTTGTAGTCTGCCAAAACTGAGTGATGAGAGAACGATAGATAGTAGGACTTACAGTCAAAGCATACCTGATGTAAGTTGAGTTGAGAAAGTCTACTATTTGATGGAAGTCATTGCTTCCCTCCGATTTCTCCAAGAAAGCGACCATGTTATGTTTATCGACAAAAGACAAATTCGCCATTATAAATGATAAATTTTTGATTAGATTGATGAGTTATGATCGTATATGAGTTAATTGAGTAATAAGTATAGCCAATTGAGATTTAAGTAGATAATGCTTAGGGTTTCAGTTTGACCGACTTAATAAATCCTTTCCTTAGATTGAAGAAAGTGTATAAATTAGATAAAAATTAAGGATGATCCAATTTAGGAAACCCTTAAATAAGGTAATTGACCAAAATTTTCTCAACGACTATAATAAAAAAACAGTTATGACTCAACAGGACAAATGGCTACCCAGCGGTACAAAGTTTTGCCTAGCAGTACTAACTTTTGCCTAGCAATACTAAGTTTTGGAAAAACCTTTACTCAGTAGTATAAACTCAATTTTCATTTAAAACAATATTGTATTCAAACCTTTTGAAGGGATTAAGTGTAAAGGAAGACACTTAATCTTTTTCGGTTCATTTAACCTCTGGTTGTGTGAGAACCAATGTTTTCAGCATAAATGTTGCCTGTGATCAGATAAACTCATTCAAAGAGCTTAATTGACAGGGTTTTCAACTCGTGGCAGGTGTTGCCTCTAACACAAATGTGCTAGATTCACTTTTGCTCACTGTTCTCTATACCAGATGTCCTTAGACTAACACACTATCAAATGATAGAATGGTATAGAGTGAGTTAACTCAGTTACTATCTGACTAACTATGACCACCAATTCATGTTCAATTATACCACCAAATAAGCATAAATTGATTTCAAGAATAAGATTTTAAGGAACCTCCCAACTCAGGTGTACAACTTTTGTCAAGAAATTTCCAAATCCTCTTCTATCATGAATCAATTATGACATCAATCCATCCACCACTTTAGCTTCTCACACATCATAAACTCCAATCATACTGCTTTCTCTTCTTGCAAATGTTAGTCCAAAACCAAGAAAACACAAACCAAAGCATTTTCTATATAATAGTATAAAATTTGACTAACAGTATAAACTTAGCAATACTAATTTGGACTAACAGTACAAACTTTGTACCACCAGTACAACTTAACTGTCTAACAATTAACAGTACAAATCCTTTACAAACTTTATAAAGACACTTAGATATTAAAACTTTATAGATTAAGCATTCCAATACTTGCAACCAAGTACTGAAATCTTCCAACATCAAGATCTTTTGTAAGTAAGTCAACCCAACTGTTATCTGTGTGAATTTTAACAACTTGAATTAACTTTTTCTCATTACAATCTCTTATAAAATTATGTCTAATCTCTATGTGTTTTGTTTTAGAATGTTGAACATGATTTCTAATAATCCAAAGAGTACTGTTATTGTCAATATTTATCATGGTATTCATAAAATTATACCCATAGTCCAGCATCTGATTCTGAATCCAGAGTACTTGTCCACAGCAACTAGCAGCAGCCACATATTCAGCCTCAGTTGTACTTAAAGATCCTCTTCACTGCATGTAAGTGTGAATCATTAGGAGTAACTTGAAATATGGCACATGCACATACAACAAACATGATATCTGGTCTAGATGATGTAAGATACATCAATGACCCAATCATTGATCTATAAAGAGTAACATCAACATCTGAATCATTGAGCAAGGGTTTTTCTGGATCAAAAGGACTGCTAGCAGTCTTTGTATCAGCATACCCAAACTTCTTCAAAATCTCTGCTACATATTTATCTTTCCAGATAAATATCCCTTCTTCTGACTGCTTGACTTGCAACCCTAAAAAGAAAGTGAGTTCTCCCATTGAACTCATTTGAAATTTGTCATGTATCAACTACTTAAATTCAGAACACATCTCCTTTTTAGTAGAGCCAAAAATAATATCATCCACATAAACCTGGACAAGCAAAATATCACCCTTTTGCCTCTTGATAAACAATGTCTTGTCTATATGTCCTCCGTGAAAACCATTGTCCAATAGATACTTGGCCAATGTTGTTAGTTTTAATGGAAAAATATTAATGTGTATGACTAGAATCGAACTCGGGACCACGTGATTGCACACATTATGTATGAGGAATTAATGTAATAATAATTAATATATAAACCGTTATATATTTAATTATTTAAACACAAAATAATGACTAACGGACGTTAAGTAATTAATGGGAATTGACTAACGACCGTTAGGGAATAAAGGAAGGACTATAGATGTAATTAGAGGATCAAGATGGTTCCGGAATCCCTTGGGATGTCTAGAACCGATCGGTCATGGGCTTATAACCCAACCCATTGCCAAAACTTGCTCTCCAAGATTTCTCATCTATATATACAAGGCTAGGGTTATTCTATCTTCACTTCTTATGCTTTAGCTATAACCCTAAAACCTTTTTCCTTCTTCTCTTGCTTTTGGTCGATCGACATATACCCTCAAGGGGTCGATCCTCACTTGTTTTCTAAAAAAAATTGTTTTGGTTTAATTGTGTTTACATTACTAGCATAATCTTTAATTCGGTTATAGTACGTGTATACAAGATTGTGGTATCAACTCGTTATAGTTGATATTCTTGGATTGAGATACAAAAAGGTAAGGGGTATCTCGTTAATACGTTTGTTAAAGATTTGAAGAAGATTATAGTTTGATTCTTGTTCTTGCTAGAATCAAAAGGTACGTGTTTCTTTTATATTCAGTTAATTAATTACATGTATTTGATTCTTACGCTTTCGCTATGTGCTTTGATGATGTTCATATTTATTTATATAATTGTTATAGTACTTAAATTCCAACAGTGGCATCAAGAGCCGTTAATACTGAAACACATAAAAATTGAATCCTTGATTGATTATTGCATGCTTTAAGGTTTCTGGGTTTTAATTTTTTGAAACCCTAAATTTTTATACTGTTCATCGAACACTGTTCACCGGACACTGTTCATCCGACACTGTTCATCCGGAAAAAAAAATTAGGTTTTGTAAAAATTGTAGAAACCCTATAGGTTGCATGCAATGTTTTATGTGTTAATTCATGAATAATTGTTATGTGACATGGAATTGTATGCGTATCTTAGGAAACATGATTAATTGTTAATATGTTTATGAGGATCTATGATGAACGTGCATGTTTAATCATGGATCATATGATTATTATGTAGTAATTCTTACGTGTTTTGTGTTAACATGCTTAATTATGCATATAATTATTAGATTATGCATTGTTTTATTTTGAACTATGTGTGTTCGTGCATATATTTATCAAAAGAACTTACGCAACCAAATTGTTTGGTGTATGTGGTCCATTGGTACCATTAGCTCGAAAACCAATGGGAGTTTTAGATAAACATATACATGATAGTTGTTTTATTTAGCATGTTCATTATTTTTTGTCGTTTATTTTTATTAATTACTTGTTTGTTTATAAATATTGTTGTGACATGATTGTAAGCAAGGGTAATTTTTCGAATAGAAAATAAACCGGATTAAATAAGGGTGAAATTGGATTTGCTTTTAAGACTTAAAGTCATAAACTTTTGATTGAGTGATGAGTTTTGTACCAATAGTGTGAACGGCTCACCCAGTTTTGACAAACTATAAGAGGGGTATAAGGAGGATTGACATTAAATTGTCAAAACGAAAGAGACGCATTTTTAATTGGCATTTAGTGCTGACGTTTGTCTCTTCGCTCCTTTGTGCGTCAAATTGGAACTACCAAGTAAGCTATTTTATGTACAAAATCATCTTAAGGGTGAATTGACCTCAATTCCACGCGCCACTTTGTGGTAATTATCCGAATAACTTGGGTCTTTTGACTCATGCAGTAGTAGGATATAGTGGGCGATAATTGTAGGTAATTCTTTGATTGGTGAACCCAATACCTCAATTAAAACTTTGTTGATTTAAATCTTAGCTTATAATTGGTTAATAAAATTATTTTGAAAACTTATGATACGAAGCTGTGTGCATGCTTCTTCGTACATATTTTGATTGACACATCAAAATCAGTACCCTAAAATTTAAGTTCATGCCATCTAATTATAAGAAACACTTGAAGTTGTAATTTAGCTTAAGTGAGACCTTGACTAGATTACAATGACAAGGTAAATTTCCGTTAATGTGTGAGACCATATATGGAGAATTTGCAGTTTCTAAATTAGACGATTTAATTAAGTTGTTAGTGAGACCTAGAAACTTAAGGCATGAGATGGCATGAAACATGCTTACTTTTCAAATTGTATTTGGCAAATATAAATCCCATAATGATCTAGGAGTCAGAAATTGTTTGCCGATTATTGTTCGACAGATTACCATATTTTGTACTTTCACTACTAGCAGATCAACTGATGTAGTGAAACTATGAAAATTTGGATCCTAGTTTTCAAGAAAATTCAATGGTTATATGAATATTTCCATGGGTATTTTATTTTCTTAAAAAGATTGTATTATCGAAAATACTAAAATTGAATTTTGTAAATTTTTTAAATGTATTAATGCAACATTAAACCGTAAATGAGGGATATTCTTTATGGGTAAAGTGATCTACACCCGTAGGGTTTTGGGCTAGAGTCAACTTTACTAAAAGAATAAACCTAGTCTCCTTTCTATGAAAGAAGAGTTAGATTTAATCCTATTCTTTTTCATGAATGAGAAAGGTATGATAGGATAATTAGAATTGTCTAAATTCTAAGAAATAACTCATAGCAAACTTTAATAGTTAAGAAAATTGCACATTTTCTGAGTTATTAAATTAGAAGCTAGACTAATTACCGCAAAATTGGTAAAAGGCAAACTAGCATAATTTATCAAGTTGTTGTGCTTTGACAACTTAAAGATGCTGCATACCATTGTGGGGATGGTAGACATATTAAGGAAAAATTGCATGCCCAATTTTCAAGTTAATTGCATTGATGGATAGTCCATCATCTACATAGTAGAATACACTCTTTTTAGTACTTCAAACTAAATATTTATGTATTATTGAAATAACATAAATAAATGAAGTAATCTAATACTACTTCAAATTTGAATATTTATGTATTCTTAGAATATCATAAATATATGAAATAATAAATTAACTTGAAATTACTATTGAAACCAAATTTTGGTGTTCATAATTACTTTAGTTATACATGTCTATACTTTATTGTAAAGCTATAAATATGATGTCTTTTAAATTGTTACAAGACTTATTATAATATAAAGTAAGACGTTAACTTGTTATGTCTTCATTAATAAGACATATACAAGAAGTCATTGAGTTGATCAATGATTTATAACGTATAGTGGGATTATAATAGTCTATGTTTTCTTGATTGAGACATGGACGATAAGTGACTTAGTTAAAAAGTACTTGTGTTATAAAGCATGCAATTGGCTTGGAAAATCTATTTCACCCTTAAGATTGACTTAGTTGGTAAATAGGTAAGCCAGAAGGAGTATGAGTTCATCTTACGTATTGTTTGATTGTCTCACAATATTAGTTCTAATGAAATACCACAAGTATGTGGTGTGTTCAGTTAGGAGAATCAAACTCTATTGGTATTGTTTGATTAATGATAACTATAACTTCCTTTCTTCCAAAAGTTATCAAGGTTAGAAAATTGAGTATGGGTTGTATATACTCAATAAGACTCCAACCTAGAAGATTAATAAGACACCATTTATTATGGAATGTGATGAATCACATTAAGTCTTAAAATTGAAGTTCTGAATTTGTTAAACTACTTATGAGTAGGTTACTAACAAACTTAATGTAAGGAACTGTCAATATGTATTTGTAATGTCCCAAAAGAGAACAATATGGGGTTGCTCTACTTGCTAAGTATTTATAGATAGTCTATAAATTTCAAAAGGCAAGTGAGAGTTTTTATCTTGAAAAGATAAAATTACAAGATGCATAATCTTCTAAAAATACACTAGTAAATGTCATGATGATGATTAAACATGTTAATGTTAAATCTCAAGATGATGGAATTCTCATTCATAGATCCGAAGGGATATCTCAAATATTTGAATAATATGTTGAGGATTATGAGTTACAGGATTATGGTAAACCAGTAGATCATTAAGATGAATTGCAAATATTGAATTTGGCAAAATACTATGAATGTTTAGATGCAGTCCATGAAGATAACTAGTTTTGGAAACTTAGTTAATCTTGAACTCTATAGTTAGACTATAGAATGAAGATGAGTTTCTTCAAAGGGAATTAAAATCCTAGAGGTTTAAATATTTGTGTAGAAATCATATGGACAAATTTTGTAAACATATTTAATGTATATGACAAGATTATTAATCACACTTAAGCAATTAACTGTGATTGAATATTCTTTCTAGGCACATTAAATATATAAAGATTATGATTGTCATTCTTAGTTTCGTTAATATGAAATTAACAATGGAATATCAAAACTCTTTCTTGAGTAATTACTTGTGCGAGGACGATAAGTAATCAAAAGGAGTATTTGAATTCAAATAATTTTTGAAGTATACAAAATGCGATAATTCATGAATGGATTAATGCATGCATCTAGGAGATATACTTATGTTTAATTATTAAATCCATATTTTGATTTATAATTAAAATAAGATAATTCCTTAGTATTCCTGAAAGCTAGTGGGAGTGTTATATTTATTTTCTTATTTCATATATGTTGTATAACATATAGGAAGTAACATTCCATAAACGTTAAATGTTAAGTCTTAGTTTGGAATGAAACTTCACTTGAAAATTTAGAAAATAAACATACAACCTTGGAATATATGTTTATTGTTATAAACATAAGCGGTAAAATAATTGATTCTAATAAAATATGATATACTATTAGAAAGTCTAAATAGAAACATATCTTTGAAAAGATATAACATGAATGAAATCTGAGTTTGATACAAGGATTTTTCCATGAATATCATATTATTTGTTGTATCATGCTTGGATGCAAGATGATTTGACAACATTGATATCTAATTGAAAGTTATTAGATAACTTAGTGTAATGAATATGGTTGGGTATAGAATTACATCCTCATCCTGGAATTGCTCTTAAATTCTAAGTATGAACCATATGGCAAATTGTTGCGTAATCGTTATAGCCGACAAATCTTGAAAGATTCAAAGGCATCGAACATTACACAATGGATATTAAAGTTTACGGAATTTTAAAGAGCATATTGTTATTTGCATACAATGATGCTAATGAAATTGAGATGACAATCAATACTAGTCATGGTAGGATTTCATCCTTGTTAATGGCCATGTGTACTAGTTATGCTTAACTAAGAGCATAGTTGCATTATACATTAAAAGAATTAGAATACTTTAAACTATAAAAGGTTTGATAGTTTAGTTGTCATAAATTGGTGGTTGAGGATGTCACGCATTTTATGAAATATTATGTGGCAATATCAAGATAGTTGAATGCACACATACAAGAACTTCACTAATTGAATTCTTGAAATAAGTATTCTCAAAATTCCGATAGATCAAAATTAGTTGATTTATATATTGTCAACAAGTATGATTGACATGACTTGAGGCATAATTCATTAACTAGAATTATCATGCATTGATCTATTTAGTATTTGGATAAGGGATGTTAAGCAATTATTATTTACAATAAATTAAAGTACTTGGTACGTTTTTTTTCATTAATAATAGATTGTATCCTATATTTGCATGTTTAAATCCGTGAATAACTTATGTTATTCTAAATTGTCCGTTGTCACTTAATGATATGGGAATATCATTAAATCAAGACAAATCTGAGTATTGGTAGAATATACTTGAAAGTATATTGATGCGTTGACATGCAAATTTCACATGATATTCAATGAATTGAATATAAGACTTATCCCGACTTCATGAGTTTACTTTATGGATCTTGTCATCAAGTAAATCATGTATATATAGTTATCTTCAGACTTAAGATACCAGGTAACTATCATGGATGTAGTACATTTCTGTGAAGCAATTTACCGCTATACGTAACTGGTAGCTATAAGAATTGTTTTCAGGAATGTTGCAAAGTTCATGGGTTAGGCTCGTAGTCAAGAGAGAATTTGTTCCTTCAAATTTGTTTGAAGTTTAATACTGCTGGGCCCCTCGTAGGGTTGACAAGATGTTTGTGCGGCCGCACCCAAGATCTCCCCTGAATATGTTTAGAAGATTTGGTAATCTTGCTCAATCAGAAACAACGAGAAACAGAATGGTTAATAAAGAATGACTAAGATCCATATCTTTATTAATGTAGTATTAGAAACAAATGAAAAAGTATGATGATGAATCAACGAATGGTTTTTCCAGGAGACCACCACCCGAGTTGTACTAGGGGAATTGGCGTGTTGCTAGACGCTAACCAATGTCATTACTATTAATAGATGTCAAAGTGGGAGCTGTTAGTTTTAATGGACACATATTAATGTGTATGACTAGAATTGAACTCGGGACCACGGGATTGCACACATTACGTATGAGGAATTAATATAATAATAATTTATATATAAACCGTTATATATTTAATTATTTAAACACAAAATAATGACTAACAGACGTTAAGTAATTAATGGGAATTGACTAACGACCGTTAGAGAATAAAGGAAGGACTATAGATGTAATTAAAGGATCAAGAAGGTTCCGGAATCCCTTGGGATGTCTAGAACCGATCGGCCATGGGCTTATAACCCAACCCATTGCCAAAACTTGCCCTCCAAGGTTTCTCATCTATATATACAAGGCTAGGGTTATTCTATCTTCACTTCTTGTGCACTAGCTATAACCCTAAAACCTTTTTCCTTCTTCTCTTGCTTTTGGTTGATCGACATATACCCTCAAGGGGTCGATCCTCACTTGTTTTCTAAACAAAATTGTTTTGGTTTAATTGTGTTTACATTACTAGCATAATCTTTAATTCGGTTATAGTACGTGTGTACAAGATTGTGGTATCAACTCATTATAGTATTGTTATCATTTCCCTGTTGTTCTTGATCACCAACTCCACCTTCTTTATTAACACCAACATCGTCTTCCTTATCAGCATCACTGGAAGATGGTGGATCATCATTCTTTAAAGTTGGTTGGAACAGAGAATCATCCTTTCCAAAGTGGCATGGCATAATAGTCTTTGCTAGATCCAGTCTCCATACATGTTTGACCTGCATCAGAACTATCTTTGGTACCTACAAAATCATTAGTATTTGTACCTGCAACAACTGGTACATAATTCATAGATTATGTTAGCTTTTCAAGGTCAAATAGCCACTTAGGTCCTTCTCCTGCAACATTAGGCTTATTTTCTACAAACTCTACATGCAGGTTTTTCTCTACTTTCCTGGTTCTTATGTTGTATACCCTAAAAGCTTTACTATGTGTAGAGTAACCAACAAAGAATCCCTCATCTGATTTACCATCAAACTTACTCAGATCATCTAAGGTATTAAGTATAGTAACATGACATTCAAATGGTCTCATAAAGCTTAGAGCAGGTGTTCTAGCTCTAAAAAGTTCATAAGGAGTCTTGTTGTGAGGTTTAACCACTAAAACCCTGTTCTGTACATAACAAGCAGTATTAATTGCTTCAGCCCAAAATGTAATGGGCAATTTAGAATCAGCTAACATGGTCCTAGTAGCTTCTATTAGTGTCATATTCCTCCTTTCTGCAACCCCATTCTGTTGATGAGTTCTAGCTACACTAAACTCTCTCCTAATACCCTTTTCTTTACAAAATTCATCCATAACTCTATTTTTAAACTCTGTCCCATTGTCACATCTGATGATTTTTACTTTTCTATCAACTAGGTTTTCTATTTCTGCTATAAAGCTCTTAAGAATGCTACAGGTTTCATCCTTAGTTCCTAAAAAGAAAACCCATGTGAACCTGCTATAATCATCAGTTACCACAAGACAGTACTTCTTATGCATTAAACTACTTACAGATGTAGGACCAAACAATTCCATATGAAGCATGAATAATGGTTGAGAAATAGAGTTTTGAGACTTGGGCTTACAAGAAGCTTTGTGTTATTTGCCCTTAAGACAGGCAACACAAGTTTGGTCATTTTCAAAATGTTTATGAGGTAAACCTCTTACCAAACCATCTTTTACAATCTTATTAATGGTTTTAAAATTAACATGACCAAGTCTCCTATGCCAAAGCATTGATTCATCCAATGTGTCTTTTGCTACAAGACAAGTTAGACTCTCTTTAGGAACAATTTTCTTCATATCAACACTGTACATGTTGCCCTTTCTAGGAACTTTAAGTAGTACTTGACTTTTATCAGGTAACTTAAAGTCAGGAGACAGGACAAGACATTCAGCGTCAGAAAAAAGAACTTTGTTCTTTTTGTCACACATCTGTGAGACACTAAAGAGGTTAAACTTAAGTTCCTGCACAAAATACACATCTTCAAAATCAAGTTTACCAGTCTTTATTGTACCTTTACCAGTAATCTTTCCACCTCTTGCTCCTCCCCCAAAGGCAACATATCCTCCATCAAAAGCTTTGAAATCTGAGAGGTAAGACATGTTCCCTGTCATGTGCCTAGAGCATCCACTATCAGCATATCCTTGATCTTCTTCATCATCTGGTTGTGGATGTCCCTGCACATAAAATAAAGGAAATTAGTTTCCTTTGGGGACCCAAGCCATTACTGACTTGGATCTGCCTCGTGCATCAATGTAATCATATTTCTTCATTTTGATTGATGCACCATTGGGTTTGATAGGTCTCCATACCCAACATGCTGAGGCCTTAACAACATTGCCCCCTTTTACCCTAACAGCATTTCTTGTCCTAGCAGTACTAACTGGTGGTCTAGCAGTCTTAACTTTTTGGCTATATAATGCTATTTTATGCTAAAAGGGCCTTCTAACAGTGTGTTGTGCAGGTTTAGTAAAACATGTTATTTGTCTAGCACTTGAAACTGTTGACTTGGAGTAAGCAGTATTAATGGGTCCAGCAGTACAAAGTGGTTTAAGGTAAGACTTCATCAAAACTGCTCTAGGATCCATATTTCTGTTAACACAAGGGTGAGTAGATTTAGCAAAACAGTTGTGATTCAGCCTTGCATTAGTATTTTCAAATACCCTTTTGTTCCCATGTACCATCCTTTTCCCCTGATGGTAATCACAATAAGCCTGCAAATGATTAAAACTACCACAAGACACAAGTATAGCAAGCTTTATTGTACATAACAAAATCACTGCCTAGTTGTTGGGATTTTAAATTGTTCCAATTTCTCTGGTTACCCCTAGGCCTTTGTGATCTATACATCTCAGCATATTTGACTGTTTTCCAAGCTGGATTTACTTGCTCTTTAGGTTTAACAGATTTTACCTTAGCATCACTAGGAACAGTATTTTGCTTTTCTATCTCAGGTGGAGACTCAACCTGATGCTCATTATCAGATTCCCAATCTTCAATAATTGGTGCATCTAAATTCATCTTTTCTACCTGAACTTCTGACACCTTCTCCTCAACAAAAGATGTGTCAAAAGTTTCACCAACCTCTTTGAAACTATCCTCACTATCACTCTTAACTTCTTTAGATTCAGGTTCCTTTTCTTCCTCTAGATGAGACAGATCAAGCTTTGGGCCTTGAAAGTTCCCTCTATGTGGTGGTGCAATACTTTTATAGCCTAGACTTTTCTTAAAATTGTTTGTTAGCTAACACTCTACAATTTTATCTAGACTTTTAGTTGACCCTGCATATTTCTCTATATGCATCTCAATGCTATCTTTATCAAGCTTAATCTTTTCTACCTGATTTTTAAGCTCTTTAATCTATATATCTTTAAACATGATATCTCTTTTAAACACAGCTATGTCCTCAGTGATAACAGTATCATTCTTCTTATAGAACACTAGTTGTTCTTCTACAACAGCTAAGCCTCTCTTATGATTTGCTAAATGATAATTGGATTGGTTTAGCTCTATTCTCAAGTTATCATATTGTTTTTTAAGTTTTTCATAGTCTTTTAAAGCTAAGCATGATTTTGAACAAGCTTTAACAGTATGTATCTCTGAGTCAGAGAAAGCCATTAGTGTCATCTCTGTTGGTGCTTCTTCCTCAGCCATGAAGCTCCAATCAAAACCAAGTCCATCTATAGCCACCATTGCCTTTCAATAAGACTCCTCCTCATTCACAGCCTTCTTGTTTCCCTCTTGAGACCTAGATCCCCTGCTTCTTTCCTGGTTTCTGGGCCCTCTACATTCCCTAGCAAAGTGTCCCAACTTATGGCAGTTGTAACACTCTACCTTTGATTTATCAAATCCAGCAGTATCACTACCATTTATAGTGATCTTCTTCCCTGTCCTCTGAAAGAATCTTTTGGCCCTCATGCTTAGTAAAGCTAATTGCAGTTCAACTCCTAAGCTAGAAAAGCATAAACAATATCATCTCCTAAGCTAGTAGTACTAGTTTGAGAACTAGCAGTACTAACTTTAGGGTTAGCAGTACTAACTTTAGGGCTAGCAGTACTAACCCCTAAAGCAACATGAACCTCCTCTAGACTGATGTTGCTGGGAGATGACACAAATGCCATGTTCCCAGTGTTAGAACTTGAGCTTCCAGTCTTCTTGATCTCCTGTTCAACAATTTTGAAGTTGTTGTACAAATCATCAAAACTCATAGTATCAAGATCTGGCTTATTTCTCTAGACCACTATATGAGTTTCCCATTCAACAGGTAAGCTTCTCAGGAACTTTAAGTTTAGATCCTCCTATGGGATCTCAACACCCAACACAGCCAGTTAGCTGACTATCTTCTGAAGCCTGTTGAAGATATGGTCAAGTGATTCAGTGCTTGAAGTACTAAAGTTTTCATACATCTGCTTGAGTAGAGTTTTCTGTGTCTTCTTGGTGGCTTCATTACCACTAAACCTTGTTGTAATGGCTTCAAACAAGGTTTTAGCATCCTTGTATTTGCTGAAAGTCAGCAGTTGCTCATTGGGGATAGCCATTAACAACATGCTCCTTGCTTTAACATCGTTTTTCTTATGGAGCTTCTCATCAGCAGTAACAGGACCAGATACTGTTATGGTTTTAACGTCATCATCTCTTGTTGATTCAGTAGTTTTGGGAGTGAAGGAGTTTCCATTCTCAATAATGTCCCAAAGTGCATAATCCTACACTTAGAAGTACTGCTCAATCCTGAGCCTCCATATCTCGTAGTCATTCTACTTGAGCAAGGGCAGTTTAGCTATGGTTGTAGTTTGTGTTGTTTCAAGATCCATCTTCTTGAATGAAAGTAGAGTTCTTCTGGTTTGTTTCTTCTAGAGCAAAGTTTCAGAACCTTTAGCTCTGATACCACTTATGGATCCCAATACACGGATCTTTCTTGAGCTTGTTAGAAACTTTTTTGAACACCAAAGAGTATGCGGAATCTACTCTTTAATGCTTCGAAGAATATTTAGAATGTATAAAGCAATGTAACAGTGAACTCTGTATAAACACAATGTAACCAAAACGATTCAATACTATTAAGCAACTAATACGAGTGATCTGAATATCACTAGGGTTTACAACCTTGAATCTTAACAAAACATATATCTTAAACATCTAACCTAGGACCTCCTTTTATAGGCACAAGAAGACCTTTACAAGATAACTATTCATATACAATATACGTATCTTCTAATCTTATAAGATATATACTGAATCTATTCTATACTTATCACAAAAAGCATCTTCTATAGCAGTACCATCTTCATAAGCAGTCTTCAGTATACTAGCAGTACAAACTTTTATACTAGCAGTACTAACTCAGTTAGTACTGTTAGTTATATCTTCAGCAGTTCAATCTTTATACCAGGCAGTACAAACTGTTAGTGAAATATAAAGTTGAAGATTTATTTTGAAGATGTTTGCATGAAGACCACTTTCTTTCTCTAAACCTCTCTTTTATTTTCTTTTTCTTTTAATCTAATAAGCCAAATAAGCTTTGCCTTATAACTTATTTTTGGTTTACTTAGATTAGCTTTTTAGATAAGCTTCCTTATAGCTTATTCTAAATAAGCTCTTTATTGTGTTTTTTTTCTTCTTATATATATATATATATATATATATATATATATATATATATATATATATATATATATATATATATATATATATATATATATATATATATATACATATATATATAGTTTTAGCTTATTAGTTATAAACTAGCTTAATCAAATTAGCTTATTCATAGCTTATTTTGATTAAAGTTTAGTGCTTTTTAAATCTTCTTAGCTTATTTTCTTTTCAACTTATTCGATCTAGCTTTTTAGCTTGTATCGATCTTTACTAGTTTAGATCTATTAGCTTTTTAGCTTATTAGATTAAATTCTAGTACTTCTAGATCAAGTTAGCTTTTCCATGGCTTATTTGATCTAGTTTAGTTATTTAGATTGATTATTTATTAGCTTATTTGTACTAATCTTGTTAAAGTTTTGATTTTTATGCATCCAATCCTACATCTAAGGCGAGGAGCTTAAGGGTCTTATAAGCTTGCTTATTACTTAAAGTTTATAGCTTTCTTAGTTTTTATAAAACTAATTAGTGAGTAAAGTTACAAACTTTATTAACTATTTGGTAATATAAAAGCTAATATAGAAGTAAACTTTAGTGTTTGATAAGTTTATAAGATTGGGTGGTTTTATTCGTCTCATTTTCTCGGATCGGGTTCTACTTTCTTTCCCGTTTCAATTCTTAATAGTTTTAGTATTTCGTTTAGAAATATGCTTATGTTTGTTGGATTTGTTAGCTTATTTAATATGAGTAGTGAGTAGATTTTTATATTCTTGTTAAGTGGGTTGTGATTTGAGAAATAGGTGTGAAAACTTAGAAATTGTTGATTAATAATCTTTGGTTACTTGGATTGATTTTTGGTTATTTTGACGGGAAAAAGCCGTTAGGGTAATTAATTAAATCTATTAATTTTGCCAAGATAAATAATTGTTTTCAAAATAAACCAACGTTGTGAGAAAATAGTTTTTTTAAACGGGTATTTAAGATTGTTGATTAATAATTTCCGGATTATTTTAGATTTATTTACTTGGTTGTTTTAACGGGCAAAAGCCGTTACGATAATCAATCATTTAAATCTAGTGATTATTACCAAGATTAAAGATTGTTTTCAAAATAAATTAATGTTTTGAGAAAATAGTTTTTAAAACGGGTATTAATTCACCACTTTAAACGATAATTCACACTTAATGATCTTTTTGCCTCACTTGACAAGCATATCCTTTATTATCGTATTTTAGATCTTATATTATTGTTTTGCTTGTAGTTTTCTTTTATTAATATATTTAGCTTTTAAAATCTTTTATAAAAACAAAAAGAAAATATTTGACAATCAAGCATTAAACAAAAGACATAACGTGATTTTCAATTCAAATCTCGTCGAGGAATACGACTTCGGAAGTTCAACTGTCATTTGTCCTCAAGCGACTTTAGTTCTAACGGGAAATACAAATATTAAAACTGCCCCGTACTACAATCGAATCAGTTTTTGGCGCCGCTGCCGGGGACGTTTGACCGAATTTTGCGTTGTGTTTTGTGTTGGTGCCTTGAAGATCCTTTCTTTAGAAAGTTTATTTTCTTAAAATTCAAAAATCAAATAAAAATTAAAAAATTTTAAAAATAAAAAAAATAATAAAAATATATGTAGTTTCATTTTTCTAAATCTTTTTAAAAAATCCAAAAATATTTTCCTTTTTTTCTAAATTAGAAAAAAAAAAATAAAAAAAAAATAAAAAAAAAAAAAAAAAAAAAAATAAAAAAAAAAAAAAACTTCTTTATTAACCTCTATCTGTTTAATTCTCTATTTCTTATACTCTATAACCGTTTAATTCTGCTCTGTGTCTTCATCTTACCTATATAGTTGTGAGTGGTGTGGAGGTCCTCAAAATGGTGGAAATTTCACCGGTTGTAGCATTGTAAATTCGGAAAATGGGTTTGTCTATGACCAAAATCCCTACTTCTACAATGAAACAGCTGACTTCTTCAACCAGCCCCCGCAACACGAGATGGATACATACTCGTGTAAGTCTTGTGGAGTTAGGCCTTACCAAAGTTTTGATTGTCAAACAAGGAACACGCTTGTCTATGAGCAGGTTCCGTGTAACAATCAAAATCTTAGTTATGACCAATATCCATATGATTCACCGAGTTAGTCGCAACAGTTTTACTATTGTGAATTATGTGGAGGTCCTCACTATAGCTCTGATTGTCAAACTAGAAACCTTCTTGTCTATGAGCATGTCCCTTGTAACAATTATGACTTACCTTATCTTGACCAACCTCCACAGTACCACATGGATCAGTCACCTTCTCATCCACTTCCTCAAGAACAAGATAACTTGAATTTTCAAGTTAACATCCAAAAATTACAAGCTGAAGTAAACCGTCTTCAGGAATTAGTTCTTAGACTTATACCACAAGATCCTCCTGTTGACTCATTTTATCATGAGGAAAGTGATGAGGAGGATACGGAGACTATTATGGACGAGGTGCATAATTCTAGCTCACAAAGTACCGCACATGTCCCATCTTCGCCACTAGCATACACACCTTCCTTACCTAGACTTGATGTTTCGAGAGACAAAAATTTAGATATCGACTTACCTTTTGGAGAGCATATAGACACCCTCTCAATGGGGAATAGGGAAATTGACTTTAATCGTAGTGATATAGAAAGTTTACCTACCAATGACCCTGTTCCAATCCCAAGGATGTCTGATGAACCTTTAGGTAATTCTGATTCGATTTCTAGATCTTTCGATGTGACTATATCCAATCCTCTATTCGACTTCGATGATAACTTTACATTAAGAATTGATAAAAAAAAATTTAATGACGAGTTTGAGGATTTATGTAGCTTGGACCCCCCTAAGTCAGCACCGATAATTGATGAGTCCACAAAACTAGTTACACCACTTCCCGATTCTAAGCAAATTTGCTTGAGGGAAGTGGAAAGATTTGACCCTTTTTTCTCCCTGACACAGTCGGGTGATGTGACGCGGGTAATGGATAAACCTTTTGTTAGGTTTCACCATATGCCATTACCCCGTCAGGTGGCATACTCACCTAAGGAGGTGTTGTATCGCTTTATCCATCCAAACTTAACACTAAGTGATGGATGTGACCATGAATTTAGAAGTAAGTAACCTTAGAGTCAAGCTAGAGACTCGAAAAAAAACAAGCGCTTCTCGTGAGGCAACCCATGTTATCTATCTATCTTTATTTTATTTTATTTTATTTTGAATAAGTGTGATTGTGATATTTGGATTAGTGTGGGGGAGTGCTTCTCTCCATGTTGTGTTTTGCGGGTATTTGTTTTTGCTTGCAGGATTCCCTATGATCGTGAAGACCTCCGTGCTTGTTTTCAAACCCTCAAACACTCGGTCTCCGATCATTTGCATGGTTATATCTAGGGATATCCTTTATATATTTGATATAGTTTTCCCCAATCACACTTTGAATTTGTAGCATTTGCCTTTTTCGTTTCTAAGTGTGGGGGTGACACCTGATATTTTTGAACATTGAGGCCAATGTTCAATTCTAAGCGTGGGGGGGATTTCTATCGAAATTTTCAAACCTTTGCTTGTCAGTGTCCCACGCAATCCCATTTTAACCTATATATTTGTTTGATAATTTTGGAAAAAAAAAGAATGAAAAATGAAAAAAGATTATAATATGGATAAATAAGTAGGCCCGTAGGCTATAAAAAGGGAGATTCTGACTTGACTGAGTATTGCACTCTAGCTTTCCCCTTAGCTTTCGAGAGTGAGCGTTTGCAAGACTTAAAAATTTTGCAAATAACGAAAAATGATAGAGTTGAATATAAGTTAGATGCTAAGCATGGAGTAGTTGCATCTCTTTAGAGCTCATAGTGGTTATTTGTGGCTTTTTGCTCCCACCAGCTTAATAACACACCAAAAAATAAAGTTTTCAATAAATAAAGATGCACGCTTTTTACAATTCTTAGTTTTTACTCCTTTTCTAGAGAATTCCTGTTTATGGAAGTTGGGTACACATCAGGGTACTGTCAGTGCGGGGAAATAATATAACTGATTCCTTATAGTTAGCTGCTATTATTTCGGATGTTGAAAGACCGCAGGACTCGAGATTTGGCCCCTAAATGTGTAATAAACCAAAGCTGAAATAAGACAACTGTTTCTTGACGGTTCGCTCCCGTTGACTCAGTTTTTTAAAGGGTGGAGGTAATAATAATAATCCAAATCCATAAAAGTTTTTTGTTTCCTGACGGTTCGCTCCCATTGACTCAGACTTCAAAAAGGTGGAGGAAAATTCACAAGTTCGAAATAAGACTACTGTTTCTTAACGGTTTGCACCCGTTGTCACAGTTGTTTAAAGGGCCGAGGGCTAATACGGTGCAATAATAATAATAAGGCCAAATTTCGACTCCGGGGATATCTAAATAAAGCTTCTGTCTCTGGACTCGTAAATGAGTTGTTTCGGATGATATAAAAAGGATATCCCCTAAAACGTGTTAAATTAGGACCTTGATGTGGACCTCATTTCTATATTCAGCAGTTCTCTAGGGAAGGATTTCAAATTAATTATTGTTTAAACCGGGTGCCTTTATAAGACTATAATCTATCAAAATAAGAAAAATTCTCTTTTTCGAAATAAAATCCTTAGAGGAATTAGGAATAAGGGAGCAAGGAGTAGCTACGCGTACACAATTAGCATCTATGTGTAGTGTTAGCATCTAATTTTATATTTAGCTGTGATTTCGTTTTAAGCTTGGTTTGGGGACTGCGAAAATCGAGGATTATGATCCTCATCTCCTGGAAACTCCCAATTTGCGAGTTTCCCGTTCTTAAAGCCTTTTATATGTTTTGAAAAATTTCTTATTATCATCTATTTATTATTTAATGGTTAAATTGGGGTGTTTTCTAAACAAATGATCTTTATACCCCTTAATGAACATTTTTCTGTTCTTGTTTGATGTGAGGGATTATTAATTAAGGGGGGGTTAAAGATTTTCTTTCACAACGTGTGTGATAAACATTGCGTGAGGGACCAGCAATGGCTTAGTGTGGGGGATTTTGATGTGTGCTTAAACACACATCATTTTATACTAGAAAACACGCTAAATCAGACTAATAAAAATAAAATGTGTGAAATTATATTGCAAATATGTTTGGAATGTGTTATTATGTCTTGCAGGTACAAGGGTTTGAAAAAAAAGCAAAAAAACGGTGATTTTTGGATGAGTTTCGATGATGTTTTTGCGTTTTACGAGGTTCAGACGAAGTCGTAAAAATTCCCCGAGCACACCATTGGAAAGAGCACGAAAAAACGAGTCCGATGGTACTTTCAATTATTTTTGAACAGGTCCATAACTCCTTAAAATGACAGGTCAAATTTAGCACTAAACGGAATGGGCCAGTTATAATATAAAACAAACCAAACACGCTATGTGACTTGAAGATATGCCCAGCTCAGCTGGGCGGGCATTACCCTCACCTCTAACCTAGAGGTCCTAAGTTCGAATCTGAGCGGGAGAGCAAATGGCCATTTATTAATAGGTTGCCACATGTCACCTCCTGAGTTATGCCATGTGGCAACCCGACCCGACCTGATCGTTGAACGACCCGGTTGTGCCACCCGACCCAACACGTGGTATGACACGTAGCTCTGACATGTAGCAGGTATGAGGTTACGTGGCAGGCTCCGGACCAATCATAGCTCGACACGTGGCAATAATGACGCAGAATCAGTACGAGGTGGCAGATGCTTCTAGAAGAGGTGGCTGGCCAATAGCTGAGCGACAAGTGTCACAAATGATTAGATGATATTGATTGATGAACTGGTCTGTTGGAAGAATAGTAGGAGTAGTATAGATTATTGTAGTAGGTTAGGTTATTATTGTAATAAAGTAGCTTATTTCAAGTGCTTATTGTAATAGACTTATTTCTAGTTTATTAATATAAAATTGAAGATTTATTTTGAAGATGTTTGAAGACCACTTTCTTTCTTTAATCCTCTCTTTTATTTTATTTTTCTTTTAATCTAATAAGCCAAATAAACTTTGCCTTATAGCTTATTTTTGGTTTACTTAGATTAGCTTTTTAGATAAGCTTCCTTATAGCTTATTCTAAATAAGCTCTTTTAAGTATTTTTCTTTTCTACTTTGTAGCTTTAAATCTTTATAGTGTTTTTTTTTTTTTTTTTTTTTTTTTTTTTTTTTTTTTTTTTTTTTTTTTTTTTTTTTAGTTTTAGCTTGTTAGTTATAAACTAGCTTATTCATAGCTTATTTTGATTAAAGTTTAGTGTTTTTTAAATCTTCTTAGCTTATTTTCTTTTCATCTTATTCGATCTAGGTTTTTAGCTTGTATCGATCTTTACTAGTTTAGATCTATTAGCTTTTTAGCTTATTAGATTAAATTTTGGTACTTCCAGATTAAGTTAGCTTTTCCATAGCTTATTTGATCTAGTTTAGCTATTTAGATTGCTTATTTGTACTAATCTTGTTAAAGTTTTGATTTTTGTACATCTAATCCTACATCTAAGGCGAGGAGTTTAAGGGTCTTATAAGCTTGCTTATTAATTAAAGTTTATAGCTTTCTTAGTTTTTATAAAACTAATTAGTGAGTAAAGTCACAAACTTTATTAACTATTTGGTAATATAAAAGCTAATAAAGAAGTAAACTTTAGTGTTTGATAAGTTTATAAGATCGGGTGGTTTTATTCGTCTCATTTTCTCGGATCGGGTTCAACTTTCTTTCCCTTTTCAATTATTAATAGTTTTAGTATTTAGTTTAGAAATATGCTTATGTTTGTTGGATTTGTTAGATTATTTAATATGAGTAGTGAGTAGATTTTTATTTGTTTGATAGGTGGGTTGTGATTTGAGAAATAGGTGTGAAAACTTAGAAATTGTTGATTAATAATCTTTGGTTACTTTGATTGACTTTTGGTTATTTTGACGGGCAAAAGCCGTTAGGGTAATTAATTAAATCCAGTAATTTTACGAAGATAAAGAATTGCTTTCAAAATAAACCAACGTTGTGAGAAAATAGTTTTTTTAAACAGGTATTTGAGATTGTTGATTAATAATTTCGGAATTATTTTAGATTTATTTACTTTGTTGTATTAACGGGCAAAAGCCGTTATGATTATCAATAATTTAAATCTAGTGATTATTACCAAGATTAAAGATTGTTTTCAAAATAAAACAACGTTGTGAGAAAATAGTTTTAAAAACGGGTATTAATTCACCACTTTAAACGATAATTCCCACTTAATGATCATTTCGCCTCACTTGACAAGCATATCATTTGTTATCGTATTTTAGATCTTATATTATTGTTTTGCTTGTAGTTTTCTTTTATTAATCTATTTAGCTTTTAAAATCTTTTATAAAAGCAAAAAGAAAATATTTGACAATCAAGCATTAAACAAAAGACATAACGTGATTTTCCATTCAAATCTCGTCGAGAAATATGACTTCGGAAGTTCAACTGTCATTTGTCCTCAAGTGACTTTAGTTCTTACGGGAAATGCAAATATTAAAACTGCCTCGTACTATAATCGAATTATGTAACATGGACGAATTTAGCAGCATTTGTAAGGGTTTTTCAACCCCCAGAACCTATGCTTAATTGAAGATAAGTTATTCGCTCAATCATTCAATATTTGTATGTGTTGTTTGATTACTTGTTTATCTTTTCTTCTATCTAACATGCTAGTTTAAGTTTATTTGTGTTTGCTTAGATATAGTGAAACCTAGTTATTGAATATTAATTTTTCGTCTATTGTTTAGTTGGTTGCTACGCGTTAGGCTAAGAAAACTGGCCGACCTCTTATATGTAACTGTCTTGAACGTCTTAGAAACGCAACCGTAGAGTGCATTATTGATTTTTTTGTTGTATTTATTGCATAAATTGCGGATTATAGATCCTAGAAAACTTAATAGACTTTAAGGTTTTTAGGGGAGACTAAGATTCATAGAGTTGGGGATTTCGGCACCTCCTAACGACCGATATTAAGGAATACAGCGCTTCAACTAAAACAAGGACGTGACAATTCGACAGATCAATAGGAGATAACTAGGGAGTAATTAAATCTAAGTAAACACGCTTTTCCCTATCATCAAAAGTCACCAATTGTATTTTCTTTCTTTTTAATCAGTTATAATTAGTTTTTGTGATAGTTGATTAGCTACTAATTCCGCCCACTCTTTCATAACCCGAGTTTTTAAACTGCTTTCATAAAATTATAAAAATACAAAAAGAATCATCCATCACCTCTAAACCTATCTCGTCATACATCTTGACCTAACGACACTATTCCTGTAGAGAACGATCAATCCCCCGAATTTACCTATACTACACTACAGCGATCAGTGCTGGAGGATTGTAAAACTTCATTTCGAGGTCTTACAAATCTTGCATCATCACCCACATGAAAGGTCAAAACTGGTGATGTCGCAGCTTTCCATGCTCCATGAAGCATATTCCTACAGAACACAATCAGTGGCACCGCATTGTGATGAACAAAAATTAAGGCAAATAGAAACAGAATGCAGTGACTTTAATAGTGGAAGTAGCATGATTACTAATGATTACTTAAAGATACATAGGAGTGCTAACCCGCGACCGGTTCCTCAGTGACACTCAAACGCCCTCCTTAGGAATTAACTTAAGCGTTACATATCTGTAGAAAGTCATAGTCGTTGGTATAAATTTTTTGTCCAAGTAAGTTACTTCAACTCATTCAAGTATGCAAAGTTCTGAAATGTAAAAATGTAAACGCCTATATTACGACATCATAAATAGTTATTCTCTCATTTAAAAAATTCCACAACATTCACAAATTTCATTGTTACCAGCGTATTTGAAACTACGTATCTTACCGTGTTATCACGAATTCCAAACACCCCCTATCTCATCTGATTTCAAACTAATCATATATACTGATACAAAAATTGAACTCATGAAATATAGCCCAATTATAAGTCCAAAAATAAGCTTAAACAAACCACGGCACACAAACTGCCTTTTTTGCAAAAACTACTCGATTTCGCCACAAAACCCAAAATCAAGAATATTATGCCTCAGGATAGTATTGAAACCCACACTCGTCTTCAGCTTCGTCAATTACCTGTGAAACAAAAACCAAAACCATGAATGAAGAATTTTTTATTTCGCAATCCTAAAAACCAAAAATCAAAACCCAATTAACACCCACATAATCAAATCATGTAAGCTACACAAAACCCATAAAATCATACGAAGAAAACCGTAACAATGAAACCATTAAATCATCAAAACAAATCAGATAGCCAGATGTTGTTCGCGTTGGTGGTGTTGAACTGTTGATAAAGAAGAGACAGGTGTAAAAACTTACCACAACAGATGAAGAAGACGGTGGAAGGTGGTAGAAAAGCGTTCAAAGTCGGTCTGTAAAGAAACCGAACATTATGTTTTATCACCCACAAATCAGATAAGTTTAACCAAAACTTGGGCTTACGTGTTGGGCTACTTAGACATGATTTCTGGGCCAGATTTTAATTACTCCCTCAGTCCCATATTAAGTGTCAACTTTTCAAATGTACAAAGTTTTAGGAAATTCCACTAACTACACTCTCTACCAATCAAATATCATTATTACCCACTAAAGTCTCTTATCATTGGTTGGAATACAATATGGACACTTAATTTGGGACATCTCAAGATTCCATAGTGGACACTTAATATGGACGGAGGGAGTATTATTTTATATAAGATTCCGGGATATTAGATTTTAATTATTATTTTATAGAAGATTCCGAGAATATACCTTCGAGAAATGATTTATAGATATAATGGGATGTGGTCCAAAATTGTTGTGTGTGTGATTCAAAATATCGACTTTACTTTAAATTTAAATATATCGAAAATTGAAACTATCACATAGCCTCACAAAATACTCTACACCGCTATCACTTAATAAAAACATTGGTTTGTTGTGCTTTAACAAGCATGACTGATGTCATGTTTATAAACAACCTTTGACCTATTTGTAGATTCATAAAAAAGTGAACAGGATAAGAAATAGCATTAAGGACTTCTGATTGACTTGCACCAACATTAAACTAAGAAGAACGACTGAAATATTCAGATTGTGATAATTTGCTCGCAACAAAATTGAATCACGGGAATCCGTCGCCGTATTACGCGGGTACCCTGCTAGCAACCTTTTATGTCACATCCAGGAGGGGTGGAATAGCATAACCCATATCTAATGGGGGTTGCTACTTACATCATTTTCTTTATGCACACACTACAATGTTATATTATTAATGCACATGTTACAACATGTTATATGCATAATTGTTGTGTGTGCATCAATAAAAGGGTTGTAAATCCCTTGCTACTTTTAACAAAAGATTCGAGTTATTCTACCCCCCCCCCCCCCCGGTAAAAATACAAAGGGCACCCCCCTAGTGGGTGGGTGTACCTTTGTACCTTTTTTTTTTTTTTTTTTTTTTTTTTTTAATATTTTTTAAAGTATGTATTTGTTTTATTTTATTTTGTGTAATGTTTATTTTAGTGTTTATTTGTTATGTTTTTTATGTTATGTTATTTGTATTCGTCTAATGTGTTTCTATTTAATTAAACTACAACAATAACACGTTAACATTAACACATTAAACAACTACAAAAACAACTGTTATTATTCAATTAAACAACAACATTAACACATTATTTAAAAACAACGACACCTACTACATGTGAAGATTAATTATGTCATCTAAAAGCTCATGGAGCAATGCACCCGACTGACATGCGTGATCCTCAGGATTCCTTGCCAATTCCAGTGATGCCTCGAGCGTCTTTATTCTTGTCATCAACATCTTTTTTTGAGACACTAACATCTTGTTTCTTGTTTCAAGCTTGTCAATCTTATTATCTTGCTTGTCAATCTTATTATCTTTAGCTACGCAGTTTGAGCACTGCATTGAAGAAGAGGCTTGACTAAAGTACTTGTTTTGAAAAGCATCCTTCCACATAAAGTATCCACACCCATAGTCATTTGTTCCTGGCTGTTACATGTTAAGAAAATTATAAGAAATGTATTCTTAACAAACAAATAATTTACATAACTAAGCAAGCGTATGATTATTTAACACTGAAAAAGGACATGCATAATACGGTTGACCATAAGTAGTGTCTGTACGGGATGTCCTTTCTACAATCAATCCTCTCCGACAGCGACACAAGAAAGAATTATTTTGTTCCACTTGGCCAAAGAATTAATTTAAATAATACAAACAGTTATTTACAACATAAATCAGTAATCGTTCACTATGTTTTGTTGGTATAATTATTTACAACATAAATCAGTAATCATTTACAATATTTTGTCGGTATAATTATTTACAACATAAATCAGTAATCATTTACAATGTTTTGTCGGTATAATTATTTACAACATAAATCAGTAATCATTTACTATGTTTGTCTTTGTCTAATCTCAGTATACATGTGTTGTCGATCGTAATATAAAGTTTCCCAGTTGGATGCATTGGCAACTCTGAACGCCCTCCATTGTGGGTGTGTATCCGGAACTGGTGAATTTTCGTCTAGCGTCAGATAAATGTAGTGAGCACACACGTCATCCCCCATACGGGCAATCACAAGGGGGCCAGTTCCTTGTGATAACTCTGGACCGGAAAAAAGCAGAAAACACGTATGACTTTGTCGCTCGGATATAAATACAACAGGCCGATTAATCACTGAAGCAATAACCAACCCCGTATTTGGCATAATCATCCAGTAGTTTCACGGTGCAAATCCATTTTTGGACCAATCTACTGATCTCCGAATTTGGTTAAAGTCATTTTGCAACTACTTACTTATGTAAAATGCACTATTAGTGTTTAACTCTTGCGATAACCACATTCGAACATCGCGTCACCTTTCTTTGTGTTGACCAATACCGTGGGCAACGCACCGAAACCCACAATTTCCATCACCTCGCACATTATAAATACTTATGATGTATCGACGGAAAAGCTTTGGAATCTGCTCAATCAAATACTTGCAAACTGCATCTCCAACGTATAACCCTTGTCTTATACTCTGTTCAACTCTAGGACCCATGTAAGAACTATGTCTTGCAGGTTGTTTGTTCAAGTCCGGGACTTTTGTAGATCTTGAATTTGTGCTTCTTCGGTGATCTATGTTTGGTTCTTTATTCAAGTCTGGGACTTTTGTAGACTGGGACTTTTTATCCTTTGCGCTCGGACGTCTACGAGTACTTTTGTGAACAGCAGGTTGACGTATATCAATAGATTGGGGATCGTATATCCCTCTCACCTTCTTTAACATATTTTTCTTGAAAAATGACGACATTTTGTCAAAAACACTCTTGAATTGTTGTATGTCATCTTCACAAGAAGGATCATCGTCAGGTTCACAAGAAGGACCATCTTCATTATTGATACTAGGCCACGGAACAGATAGGGTTCTCCAAAAAATATCAACTGTATCCTGTGGAATGGCCATTTCTGCATTGATTAAAATTGACTTATATAAATTACTGATATTAATGGGGAAAATAACTTGATAGTCATAAATTTAATATACTTACTATGAATTCGATAGTAAAGCAGTTCGTGAAAGCATGGTAGCCCATTAATATCATTGAAAATTAGGCCCCTTTTCTTTGTCCAAAAAATAAAACGCCATTGAAAATGTTTTGTTTGTTGAAGTTAATCCGACAATTTCAAAAAATGGCAATTTAAACAACGTGGTATTGTATGTCGAGTCCATTAGCATGATTTCAGGGAATGTATACCATAGAGCATATGACGTGGGGTGAACAAAAAATAGTTCCTCAAGCTCATTATGCTCATTTACCCTCTCGTAATATGTATACCCTGAATGCATGAAATGTGAGTAAAGGACTTGGATTGGAGTTCTATGACCTATTAGGGCTCCACGGATCTTTCTTTGTGCGTTATATATAGTTCTAATGCTAGACACCTTATCCGAATTACAATCCTTTATTGACGAAAGTATATGACGTGGTGGTACGTGATACTATATCAATTGTTGCACCAAACTGAACTCATCATCCTTTAATCGCATTGCATATGGGAAACCATGCAACGACTCTGCAAAATCATGATTATGCCTATCAAACATCACCCTAAACCTCCAAAAATCTTGTGTTTTAGAATATTTCACCACTAATTTGAATGGACAATCGGTTTTAGAGGTACTGGTTTGCCGTTTAATTTCATCTTCTAAACATTCACGTTCATACTTCCCACCCTTTGAACACCCATAAATGATTGCGTACAAATACCCCTTCTCTGATTTGGTTCTTTTTTTAACAATAACAAAACCGATCCCTCGAGCTATATTTTGCTCCCAATCAGTTAGTTGCTCGGGAGAATTGAATACCAGAAAATACATTACAACTTTTACAACTTTTATTTTTTTAACAAATTACTTTTTTTTATAACTTTTACAACTTTTATTTTTTTAACAACTTTTTTTTTCAAATTTTTTTTACAACTTTCTTTTCTTTTTCTTTTTTTTTCTTTTTTTTTTTTTTTTTTTTTTTTTTAAAGAAAAAAAACAGAAAGTAAAACCGCGTAAACCATACCAATACCACCACACCCACAGACTTGCCCCTTATCCCATCCCATCTCACAGACTTTTCCCTTATCCTATCCCCATCCCCACACCACTTCTGACTCTCTCTCTCTCTCTCTCTCACTCACAAATCCCATCCCGTCTCTCTCTCACAAAACTGCTTCTGTCTCTCTCATAAAACTGCTTCTCATCGTAAACTGCTTTTTATGGTGGTTTAGGTGGGATGGTGGTTTCCTTTGTAGTTATGGGGGGGGGGGGTTAGAATAACTCGTCCCTGTTCTTGGTGGTTTATTGATGGTGAGACAGTATAGATGGGATGGGGGTGGGGTGGGATAATGGCAAGTCTGTGGGTGGTGGTGGTATAGATGGGATGGTTTACACGGTTTTACTTTTTTTTAGATCTTTTTAGATCTAAAAAAGATGTGGGAAAAAGTTGGTGGTTTATGTGAGACGCGGTTTTACTTTTTTTTATGTGAGACGTTTTACTTTTTTTGGTTAGATCTAAAAAAATTGGTGGTTTCTTGGTTAGATCTTTTTAGATCTAAAAAAATTGGTGGTTTCTTGGTTGGATCTGTGTTAGAATGACTCGACCCTTGGTTAGATCTGTGTATTTATATAACTCGACCCTTTTTAGATCTAAAATTGATGATGCTTGGTTCTAATGGTGGCTAGACCTAAAAAAAGGGTCGAGTTATTCTAACCCCCCCTATGTGGTTGAAACTGATGGTTAGATCTTGTGGTTTCTTGGTGGTTTCAAAAAACCATCACAACTGCTTATATTTTTAGATGGTGTTCTAAAACTTCTTATAGTTGTGATGTTCTTGGTGGTTTCTGGTTATGTTTGCTGCTTATGTTTTTTTAGATAAGCAGTTGTCATTTTTTTTAGATAAGCAGTTGTGATGTTCTTGGTGGTTTCTGGTTATGTGATGGTTATGTTCTTGTTTGCTGCTTATGTGATGGTTTTTTTAGATAAGCAGTTGTGATGTTCTTGGTGGTTTCTGGTTATGTGATGGTTATGTTCTTGTTTGCTGCTTATGTGATGGTTTTTTTAGATAAGCAGTTGTGATGTTCTTGGTGGTTTCTGGTTATGTGATGGTTATGTTCTTGTTTACTGCTTATGTGATGGTTTTTTTAGATAAGCAGTTGTGATGTTCTTGCTGGTTTCTGGTTATTTGATAGTTATGTTCTTGTTTGCTGCTTATGTGATAGTTTTTTTAGATAAGCAATTGTGATGTTCTTGGTGGTTTCTGGTTAGATAAGCAGTTGTGATGGTTTGTTGAAACTGCTTATTTGATAATAAGCAGTTGTGATGGTTTGTTTGTTGATGCTGCTTATTTGATAATAAGCAGTTGTGATGGTTTGTTTGTTGATGCTGCTTATTTGATAATAAGCAATTGTGATGGTTTGTTGAAACTGCTTAATATCGAATATATAAGCAGTTGTGATGGCTTATTATGTGATGCTGCTTATTCTGGTGTTCTTGGATGGTGATGGTTTGTTGAAACTGCTTATTATTAAAATAAGCAGTTGTGATGGTTTGTTGAAACTGCTTATTATCAAATAAGAAGTTGTGATGGTTTGTTGAAACTGCTTATTATTAAAATAAGCAGTTGTTTTCTAAACTTGGTTTTTTAAAATGGTTTCTTAAAAAAAACCGAGATACGGCGATAATGATATATATAAAAAAAAAAAAAAAAAAAAAAAAAAAGCTTGTTTTGATTGGCATGGCTTAACCGAATGGATGGTAAAGTGAGTTTTTTCCATTTTGCAACCTTCAAATTTGCTACCAAAATGATAAAACGATAATAATCTGAGCCTATTAAAAATCTCGATGTTTTGATATCTGTTGTAGTGTTTGTGCCAAATTGATTGTGTTTCACTTGCGGGTTTGTGAAATCTGATTGTGTTTGTATCTGATTATGTTTCACTTGTGTTGTGTGAAATCTGCTTGTGTTTCACTTGGTTATAACAATGAGTGTTGTGTGAAATCTGCTTGTGTTTCACTTGGTTATAACAATGAAATGGAATCTAACTTGACATAAAGTTTGACACAAAGCCTGTGAAATCTGCTTGTGTTTCACTTGGTTATAGCAATGAAATGGAATCTAACTTGACATAAAGTTTGACACAAAGCCTGACATGCTGAAATAAAAACGTGAACGGGGAGAATCTTAAGGTGATGATGATGTATTTACTACAATGAAAAGGACGGTAAAGTGATATTTTATCACTTTGCAACTTTCAAATCTGAGCCTATTAAAAGTCTCAATATTTTTCCATTACGTTTTCTTTTCAACATAACACAAAAAATAAAACATGAAGGGAACAAAATAAAAAAAAAACTTGAATACTAAAAAAAAAACTGAGTGTGAAAAAAAAAAAAAAAAAAAAAAAAAAAAAAAACTGAGTGTGACAAAAAATAAACGTGAATGGGGTATGCTATTAGTAAAAAAAAAAAAAAAAAAAAAAAGTACAAACATAATAAGACGAAAAGTACAGACATGGTAGGGGGTTTGTAGGGGGAGGTGGTAGGGGGTATGTTTAGTAGAGCCCTTAACAAAATAAACAAAATAGATGGGGTATGTTATACATACCCTCCTTTCGGCTATATGTACAAACCGCGAAGCACATGGTACAACCAGTTGGAGCTTGCAATCATTGGATACCCTCCCTATAAGGAGGATCCTTAGGGTGATGGCAATGGGTCTTATGCCGCCAGCAGCTTGGGGGGAGGCCGCCGGCAAACACCACCGCCAACCCCCTTGCCGCCAGCGGCTTGTGATTCGGAAGCGAGATCAAGCCGATGCGTCATGAGAAAAAGACAAAAGAAAAAATGGAATGTTGGGGGAAGCGTTGTTCCCTTAACACGCTTAGAATTAACTAGAAAGTTAATCTATTTGTGTTTATGACTAATACAATGTATTGATTAATTCTAACAGTTAATGAAACGTAAATATAAAAACAAACAAGTATTTTCAACGTTTAAATTCTTATTAGAAATGAATCAAAGAATCTATTACCCAAGTGTTTTGCGGAACAAACACTTGGGATTGAATAGACAAGGTATGGTGTCTCCTTTCTAAACTTAAGCAAAGCTTTAAGTGGTAACAATTCGACCCACTGAGCTATCTCAGGGATACGTTACTCTTTGTAGGAGAAAAGGGGTATTGTGAAAGTCTAAGCTTTAATTGCACAAAAATACCTAACCCTCTTTTCTCCATCTGTTTGCTATTTATAGGCAAACATGTTAAGAGTACTGAAAGACTAAAAATACATAAACAATGGGAAGGCGTGTTTGACAACTAAAACGGTAGTTTTCATTTCCAAGAACCAATAGGATTGAGCCAAAAAGTCTTCGAGTGTCAGACCTGACACTTCTTCGACTTTTAGCCACTTGAGGGATGGTTTGTTCTGACCCCGATAAGACTTGTTCTTATCTTCTTCAAACCTTCCCGCTCAATCCAGCCTTTCTTTCAGGCTTCTTGGTTCTTCAGTCATTCGCCTTCAGTCTTCAGTCTTCAGTTATTGTTGTTGAGGAGACTGGGGTTCAGTGAGCTCTTTTCTAACGCTCATTGATCCCATTACCTTCTTCTTCGTCTCAAGTAGCACTTCAGGGAGATCTGCCTCCCTGTGTGGTGAGTCTTTCTTCTTAGACTTGTCCTGAGCATCTTGAAGGTAACTCACTGAGTGACTGTTCACTCAGTGACTTAGTATGTTTTCGGTTTAATTAACACTTAGCTTAATTTGTATTCAAATCCTGTTTTAATGACTCTTGGGTACTGAAGGACCCAACAATCTCCCCCTATTTGGATATAAATTATGCTTAAGTGTTTTTTATCAGTAATGAGTGAGCTAATGACTTCTGCTCATACTGAATGTACTAGAAAGTAAATAAGGACACTGAAATAACAAAACAAAGGAACATCATTTTATTAATTTCATTACAAGGGTCCTAACTACTAAATGTACATGATAGAGGTCTAAGAGGGAGCAGGCTGACTGGTTGGAGCTGGGAGAAGTGAGGGAATACCAAGTTCTTCAGGTGTTGCTGCCAGTTTTTCATATCTTAGCTTCAAGGATTTCATCAGTTCCTTGACAGCCACATTTGACTTCTTGAATATGATTGGACCCAGTTCATCCAATTCAGTGATCCCAAAGTCAGCAAATCTGAAGGGTTCATGAGTATCAAAGTTCCTCTTGTCAGGACCTCTGAAAACAGTGATGACAGCAGGCTTGGTGTTCTGATGAATCTTTACATCAGTGATTGGTTCAGGTTTCAGTCTGTTTGTCATAACCCATTGGTATTTCTCAATCCTCTTTTGTCTTATCTCCTCAGTCCTTTTCAGCCTTTCTTCTCTTTTCTTCCTGAGAGCCGACATTTCAGCATCCTGAGCTTTCACAAAGCTCTCACCACCCTTTCTTCCAGCAAGTTCTTTTGGCTCAAGACCGCATCCTGAGCTTTCACAAAGCTCTCACCACCCTTTCTTCCAGCAAGTTCTTTTGGCTCAAGACCAATCTTCTCAGCCTCTTCTGTGACAACCTGAATGAGGGCAGACTTGTTTTTCCTTTCTTCTTCAGCAGCTTTCTTCAACCCTTCTTCCTTTTCTAAATGAGCCGTAATTTGTTCCTCAGTGAGGTGATACATAACTCCATTTATTTCGTAAGGGACCCTGACTGGCTCATCAGGGTCTGGCCATCTTTCAGATAAAGCAGGCACCAAGATTGTAGGCTCAGGCTCAGTGGTTGTGAGAATGCCTTTGCCTTTGTCTTGGTGAGATGAAGATGGGGTTGTCTCAGGAATCTCCCCCTCAGTGTAAGAAGGAGGCTGTTCTTCAGTGACCTTCTCCCCCTCAACTGTTGCTTGACCCACGATGAGAGCAAAAGTTGGTGCGCTCACTGAAGTTGAGGGAGCAACCTGACCTTTGAATGCTTGATATATCTAAGTCATCATTGATTTGATGTCAGAGGTGTCCTGCTGAAGAGTTGAGACCTTAGCCTCAATAGAAGCCTGAGAGGCCTCTATTGCTGTCATCCTTGGCCCAAGGTTCCAAGCCAAGGAAGAAGAAGATGTAGCCCAAGATGCCAAGTGTGACTCCATAAGACCCAGGGAAGACTTGATGGAGTCCACTATAGAGCTGAGTCCCTGAAGATTGGAGGATTTCAGCATGTTTACCAGCTCAGTCAACTAAGTAGACTGTTGATGGTAAGACTCAGAAGCCTGAAGAAGTTTCTTGTTAAGCTCAGGGTCATCTTTCACTGACTGTTGAATAGTTGCAACGCTCTTGTGTATGTTGGTGAGAGCGTTGTTGAACAGTTTAAGATTTTCATCAGGATTTGTCAGGGAGTAGGAGATTGATGACTGGTGCTCATTAACATCATTATGATAGGATTCCACTGATTCCTTCAGGTTGACATAATGAACAGCAGCTTCACAGTGTTGGTCAAAAATTTCTTCAGTTAGCCCAGTAAAGAGAGCATTGTTGGCCTTTTGTAGGAACTTGACCAATTGTCTTTTAGTGAGAGGAAGAATGTTGTCATACTTCCTGAGTTCTGGAGGGCAGGATGATTCAGAGTCTAAAGAATGATCAGCCTGAGACTATGTTTCTTCACCGTGTGGAGAAGACTGATGCGATTGTTCAGTGGGTTGAGCATCAGTCTCCATATCATCACCTACCTCATACACTTCTTCCTCACTCTCAATACTGAGCTCTTCATCAGACATAAGAACAGCCTGAAGATCTGCCATCGACTGAATCTGCAACGGGTGACCCGACTCCTCTTCATAAGAAGACTTGCCTTGGTTTTGGCCAGGTCCAGACCCCGCCATAATAACTGATTGGGTTTTATCAGCCTGGCTAGCCATAATAACTGATTGCTCAGCCTGGCTTTTGGGGTCAGTTCCCAAGAGAAGGGATCCGCCTGAGGGGGTTATGGGTTCCGTATCAGCGGGTGGTTTTAATCCCTCTGAGTCTTTGTCCCCCTTAGCGCCTTCAAGTCCTGATGGGTGTTTTTCAGAACTATCACGAGGCACTGTTTATGATGATTGATGGACCCCCTTCCCATCAGGGTTGTACTACCCTTTTGGGGATTTAGGGTCCTTGACTCCATGAGACCCTGAGTGTGATTTCTCAGGGACGTTAACGGGATGTGATTGGGTGTGGGTCCCCTTCTCAGTTGAGTAGTACTGCCCAACCGAGGATTCAGGACCCTTTACTCCCTCAGGCTCTGATTGTGATTTATCAGTGCCTTTATCGGGATGTGAGTGGGTAGAGGTTCCTGACTCCACTGACTGGTGTATGTCAGTAGAGCCATGAGGAAACTGGGGTTTGCCCGAGGACATTGAGGATGATTTATCAGTGACCTTCGTTGGCGTTTGTTTTAGGGTCAAGAGGGTCTCAATGATGGGTGTCTCTGAGGTCTTGACCATTGTTTCCCCCTTGTTTAAGGTTGCTTGGGGCAGCAGTCTCAGTGGCGAGTGGTTTAGGTCTACCCACCTTACTGGACGCACCCCCTTTCTTCTTCTTCTCCTTCTTTGTAGGAGAAGGAACTGGTGAAGCAGAATTTGCACCCTGATTTATTACCAACATATAGTCGGTCAGGGCAACTGGTTGTACCTCAGTGATGCCACTAGTATAGTTGGCCTTGTGTAGGACGTCAGGTTTTGAACCTTCAACGTTAGGCCTAACATAGTCAGGGCCAAGTAGGTCCTGAAGCACACAGGAAATGAATCTAGAGTAAGACATGTGTCTTTGCCTAGACTTTCCTGAGAGCTTGGCGACGAGGTCACGGAAGATTATTCCTCCGATGTCTATCTTTCTACCCTCCAGGAGACTGAATACCATTAATTGTTGTGATGAATTCAACTGTTCCATGGAGGATTTATTGCCTCCAAGGACCTGAATGACAAAGGTCATCAGAATCCTCCAGACAGGGTGAAACCAAGTTTTGACTATTGGAGCTTTGTCCAATAGAGCTCCTGGGGCCATCTCAGGCCTCTTAGGGTCATGAGGTCCAAGTAAAAGTAGTTCGGCCTTTACCTCTTGGTCAGTGGGGTTGGCCTCAAAACTTTCAGTGAAGTTAAGGCCTGTGGCCTTGATGAAAGTTGAGTAGTCCAGGGAGAGGGTCCTTCTCCCATTTATCACAGTGAATGTGATTATGGACTCTTTGGTGTCCTTAGGGCTAGTTGCCACTGCAGTGCACCAAAATTCCCTCAAGTAGTCATGATATATGACTGAGGGGGTCTTTGTAAACGCCGTAGCAAGGAAGCAGTTTTGTAGATACTTAACCACATTCCTGTACGCCCAAGACTTTTGGGGGTAGGCAAAATTTCCTACCACGTTGTTTTTGGTAAGGTCTACGCCCTCCATTGTGTATTCCACTGATGAAGCGAAAAGTGTACCGCTTTTAGGGGGTCATTTAAGCCCTAAATCGTATTTATTTGATCAAATATTGCCCTAAATCGTTCATTTTGTCATTTTAGGTACTTTGGAGAAGAAATCTGGAAAAGGAAGCATTTTGGACGTTTTTGGAGCATAAAAGTGAAGAAAACGACAAAGTCTCAAAAATCTGCTGGAAAGTACCTATGACGGCGTCAAGCCCCAGTGTGACGCCGTCAACCCTTGACGCGCCAGAGAGGATTTTGGAAGATTAAAGGGGGACAGCGTCAAGAAGGCCGTCAACCTTTGACGGGCCAGAGAGGATTTTGGAGGATTAAAAGGGGACGGCGTCAAGAAGGCCATCAAGAAACCCTAAACGCGGCGAGGTGACGGCGTCAAGCTCTATATCGTGACGCCGTCAGATTTGTTTTCCTATATATACTTTCATAATTTTTAGTCATTAGTGTGCAACTTTGTGAGGAGAAACCCTAAGACGATTTTTCTGCCATTTTTAAGGGTTTTATACCCTTGGATCTCCCATGTTCAATTGAAGATAAGTAATCAATTAATCATTCAATATGTCTATGTGTTGTTTGATTATATCTTGTTCTTGTCTTTTATTTAACATGCTAGGCTAGATTTATCTTGTGTTTGCTTAGATCTAATGAAACCTAACTATTGATTATTGGTTGTTGGTGTGTTATTAATTGTATTGGATGATTGTTTATCGATGTTAGGCTTAAGAAAACTGGCTAACCTCCTATACGGTAACTTGCTTGAACGTCTTAAGAAACATGAACCAATGCGTACTAAGGTTTTTATGGCTGTATTTAATGCATGAGCGAATTCTAGTGATCCCATGTTAGGAGCTTCTTAGCCGGCTCGACATAGGAGTGAAGTAGGAGCTTGTAGAGTTGGGGAAGTACGTACGCCACCCCACGATTGGTATTAAGGAATACACCCATCATCCACGCAATTAATACACACTAATCAACCGGTAAAAGATAGTTAGGGAGTAAGGAAATCTAAGTAAACACATTTCTCTCCCTATAAGTTCCACAACCTTTTTATTTTCAGTTATTTTATTTTATTTGCATTTGTAGTTATTTGGGTTAGTCGACTAGCAACTAATTCCGCTCACTCCTTCAAACCCGAGATTTTACTTGATTTCATAGAAATTATAAAAATACAAAAAGAATCTTCCCTCACCCTTAGACCTATTAGAGTAGTTTTTTCAATCCTAACGACACTATTCCCCTAGAGAACGATCAATCCCCCGGTAGTTGCCACTACACTATACTACATCGGTCAGGTACACTGCCTGGTGGGGATTGCAAGCCTCTTGAGATCCCTCGAGAGGTAAAACCTGTTGTAAGGTCGCAAAACCACGCATCAAGTTTTTGGCGCCGATGCCGGGGAATAGTTATTGTTTAGGTTGAATTTTTATTTTATTAGGTCTACTCACTAGATTCCTTTCTAGTAAGATTTTTATTTTATTTTTCTAGGTTTTCTTTAGTCTATCTTTTTTCTTCGTTTCTGTGTTTGTAACCATTACCATCCGACATCATGGAAGGTGGTAATATCCTCGATCCCAACAACCCACCACCACAACAACACCCACCTCCTAGAGCCCGTACCTTAGGAGACTACTCTCGTCCTAGCCACCATGGCTATCGAAACACCATTGAGCTCACTCAAGGAGCCAATGTCACTCCCTTGCGATCCGACACCATCCGGTTGGTGCAAAGCGGATGCGCATTCCATGGACTTTGTTCCGAAGATCCTAATCAACATCTCAAGGACTTTCTCAAAATCGTTGATTCCATAGACCTTGATGTTGCCACTCGAGAGACGACCCGACTGCGTCTCTTTCAATTCTCTCTGCGGGACCAAGCTAGTCAATGGCTAGAGCGTCTACCCGCAGGATCCATCACCTCTTGGGATGATCTCACCACTCGTTTCCTTGCTCAGTTTTTCCCACCAGGAAGAACTACCAAGCTAAGGAATGATATCTTGATGTTCCAACAACGTCAAGGCGAAACCTTCTACGAGGCATGGACTCGATTCAAGGACTTACTCCAAAAAGTCCCTCACCATGGCATAGAACTTTGGCTCCAAGTCCAAATCTTCTATGACCACATCAATCTCTCCACAAGGCAAACCATTGACCAATCTGCCGGTGGTAAGCTACATGATCTAAGTGCGGAACAATCATGGGCTCTCTTGGAAGATCTTTCTCTTTATGACAACGAAAGTTGGAATGATCCCCGTGATTTGAATAAAACGGTCAAGGCAATATCTTTGCCTTCGAACAATTCAAGCACTTCCGACCGTAGGATCATAGAACTTGAAGACCAAGTCAAGTTTCTTATGAAATCCTACGAGGCTCCTAACCCTTCAAGCCAAGTGAACAAAATCACTTCTTCATGTGAATTATGTAGTGGTCCCCACGACACTCGTGATTGCATGGAACTCCCCGAACAAGCTTTTGCGGACTACGCATCCTCGCGTACCGACGGAGCGGGAGACAAGTGGTACACTTTCAAACCCGAGCCAAACCCCTACGGTGATTCATACAACCCCTCATGGAAAAATCACCCAAACCTTAGGTGGAAACAAAACCAAAACACACAACAAACCAATTCTTCCAACCCACCTAATCGTTTTCAATCAAGCGGTTCATCCCCAAACCGTACTTTCAATAACAATCCTTCCAACAATTATGGTAGTACCAATAATCTTGAAGGATTGATGTCCAAATTTATGGCATCTCAAGAAGCTCGGATAGCTAGATTCGAATCTGAATTCAATCAACAACAAACGGAGATGACCAATAAAATTGACAACTTATTGAAAGCCCTCGATAACCAAGTATTATCACCTCCACATAAGGACGCTAGGAACACAAATAGCGGACCCCAAGTAAAAGACCCCTCTTCATCCAAACATGTCCACTTCGTCAACATTGTCACTATTAAACCAATTGATAGGAATGAGGATAATAGTGAACCTGAGGATGAGGTTAAGAAAGTCGAGGTTGATAAAGAAGTTAGGAAAAGTGAGATTGAAAAAGTAGATGATGAAGAGGACTACTTCAATAGGCTACCCACTAAGGAAGAGCGCGCATATCATACAAACTTATTCGATGACCCCGAGACACCATACTTCCTAGGTAGACCAATTATAGAAATGGGCGACCCTTCTAATCTCAACATACCATGCAACATCGGACATTTACATGTGTGGAAAGCTTACATCGACCTTAGATCACCCATAAACATCATGACTAGAGCCCACTACAACTTGATAATGAAAAATCAACTTGGGTATAGGATGTTCCCTGACAAGGGTTGGATGAGTAACTTCACGGGAAGAGTTAAGGGATTACCGGTTTATGTAGGAAACTTCACCTATGCCACCGACTTTGTAATTGTAGAAGATATCCGCCCAATAGTCGATGCATGCTTAACTCAAGTAGTTTTTGGAAAACCATTTGTTGAGGTCTCTAGAATGACTTATGAACCTTTCTTAGGGATAGTTAGATTTAAGGATGAGACCGATGAGGTAAACTACCAAATGCCATATAAGATAGAGCAATTCCAACAATTGTCAAATGTTGAGAAGGAGCTTAAGCAAGCAGTCTACTATAGGAATAATGGAGATAGAAGTAAAGGAGTAGACTATGTTATGGAAAGGATATCCGGTTTCTACAAGGATTGTTTGAAATTAGGACCGGAATATAAAACCGGACATGAGAATGGCCTAGAAACCGTGACCAATGATGGAGTCACGTAATGTACGGTGACTTTGAGTCTAGCTACAAGACTCGTTAATAAAGAAAAGCGCTTCTTGGGAGGCAACCCAAGCTTTATTTGCTTTGTGTGTTTATTTATTTGTTTGTTTGATTTTATTTGCTTCCGTATGTATGTTTAATTTTTATTATTATTGATTCATGTTCGAAACTAAATTGTGAAAATGCTTTATCTTGTTTTTAACTTCGTCTTAACTACATATAAAGGTATTTTGCAAAAGTTAAGTGTAAGGGAAATCCAAATCGGTTTATTAGAACAAATGAGCATGAATCATAACAATATTAAATTAACATACATATTAGTAATTGTTTGAGTCAAATGCTTGTATCGAGTCATAATGATGTTTTGCAGGATTTCCAGGAAGTAAGGTATAGGTTTTTCCAGAAATTTTCCGGAAACTTAACATGAGAATTCTGTCAGATCATTTCTGACGGCGTCAGGCCTTACAACCTGACGGCGTCAGGTTTTAATTTTCTGAAATTTTTGAAAGTTTTGTTTTCATAAAAAGTTTTTATTAAATCTTTAACTTATAAACTCCAGGAATCTGCAAAATTATCATTCCACAAGCATTATATCCTTATACAGATTTATCCCGCCGATGTTATGCAGGTTTTCGTGTTTGTTTTCTCAGGTTTAATAGGTTATTTTGGACAAGGAGATGTATGTGGAATCAAGCTTTTGGCGATGCTTTAGTCTTGGAGCTTCTACATTCTCTTGGAAGAAGATCTAATCATGTTACCCCTTTATCCACCGAGCAAATCAGGGGAGTATTTGATTTCATTCTTTTACCTTATTACTTTTACATCTTGTTATTTGAACATTGGGGACAATGTTCATCTTAAGTGTAAGGGGGGGTAAAGTACGATACTTTAGAGAATGCTATTACGCTTGATTTTTCGTTTGTTTAATGGTAGATGTGTAATAAAACTGAGAGAAATACCTGTTAGGGCAATTTTAGTGCCAAATTTAAAATTTTTTACAACATATAGGAGTGAAACTTTGGTCTTAATGAGCGTCTCACGGATAGGAGTTATATGACTAGCACAAAAACCGTACCACTAAAAAAAATTTCCACCCCCAAATATGTGAGGTTCGCCCCTAGAATTGGTAGGAAAAGCATTTATGCTATGATGTGTGTACCGGTAGCACTTAGATTCTAGAACTTGCTTTAGGACCATTCCGAGGCCACAAGTGAGACTACATTCGTGTAGTTAGATTTACTACATGATAAGAGGCATTAGGATTAACCCATTGTTTTACACCTGTGTTTTGTTATAATTACGTTGGCTACATTGGTCAAGTAATTCTCCCACACCCTTTGCGTTGTACTCATTTTTAGTACACGATACCCCTAGTACGCCCTTCAGAGCCTATCTTTTCGTTTCTAACTTTAAGCATTTTACTTAAAGGAAGAATTTGTTTACACCCCACTTAAATGTACACCCAAATCGCCTTAGCCTACCTTGTATGCACTCATCTTTAGTGCATTATTGTGACAACATTTGTTTAAACCCCAAGTTAATTATCTAATTGATTACATGGTTGCTAAGTCGAGTCATATCCTTGTACATATTGTTTGGGGACGATTGGGACTCATGGGTAAAGTACTAGTGTAATGGAGTAATGGGGAAGAACAACATTATTACCCCCATATGTGCTAAATATTGTAAAAGTACTCCAAGTGTTTCGATTATCTTAATTCGAGTCATTAGAATAGTTAATTGTAAAGTTATGTAAAAGTTCAAGTGTAAGGGGGATACAACCCCCCTACGATGTATTATTTTGGATGGTAGGGCAAGAGTGTATGTCAAAAAAAAAAAAAAAAAAGTAGAAAAACGTACGGACTACCATCCCGTTTCATTTTATGTTTATTTTATCTTTTTGTTATTTATTTTTCTTCATTAGCTTAAGTCGAGTCTAGTCTTGGCTTAGCAACGCCAGGTTGCACATGTAATTAATCAAGATCTTTAACTCGCCACCAGTAAAATATCCTTTATCCAACAAAAACCGTGCTTATCATATCCCTACACCTAACGTTATAACCCATTTAAAAGCCCTCTTTGATAGTTTATCTTTGGTGCTTATGCCTAGTGGAGGAGGTTTTTGATCCTTTCCCAAGCCTATGGTGATCTATTTGCTATGACAGGTAGTGAGAGATATTATTCATTTTCATTTATGAGATATACTTCTATGACACCTGAGAGATGTGAGTATCTAAACACTACTTGTGAGGTGCTAGTCTGTAATCTCCGTGCTTATTATGATTAAAGTGGAATGACTATTTGTTGTAATTACTTTTATATTAGCATTAAATGACCCCTAACTTGTATTTTGATTAGAATAAAAGCGCATTTGCTTAAGGACAAGCAAATCTAAGTGTAAGGGTATTTGATGAAGCGAAAAGTGTACCACTTTTAGGGGGTCATTTAATCCCTAAATCGTATTTATTTGATCAAATATTGCCCTAAATCGTTCCTTTTGTCAATTTAGGTACTTTGGAGAAGAAATCTGGAAAAGGAAGCATTTTGGACGTTTTTGGAGCATAAAAGTGAAGAAAACGACAAAGTTTCAAAAATCTGCTGGAAAGTACCTGTGACGGCGTCAAGCCCCAGTGTGACGCCGTCAACCCTTGACGCGCCAGAGAGGATTTTGGAAGATTAAAAGGGGACGACGTCAAGAAGGCCGTCAACCCTTGACGGGCCAGAGAGGATTTTGGAGGATTAAAAGGGGACGGCGTCAAGACGGCCATCAAGAAACCCTAAACGCGGCGAGGTGACGGCGTCAAGCTCTATAACGTGACGCCGTCAGATCTGTTTTCCTATATATACTTTCATAATTTTTAGTCATTAGTGTGCAACTTTGTGAGGAGAAACCCTAAGACGATTTTTCTGCCATTTTTAAGGGTTTTATACTCTTGGATCTCCCATGTTCAATTGAAGATAAGTAATCAATTAATCATTCAATATGTCTATGTGTTGTTTGATTATATCTTGTTCTTGTCTTTTATTTAACATGCTAGGCTAGATTTATCTTGTGTTTGCTTAGATCTAATGAAACCTAACTATTGATTATTGTTTGTTGGTGTGTTATTAATTGTATTGGATGATTGTTTATCGATGTTAGGCTTAAGAAAACTGGCTAACCTCCTATACGGTAACTTGCTTGAATGTCTTAAGAAACATGAACCAATGCGTACTAAGGTTTTTATGGCTGTATTTAATTCATGAGCGAATTCTAGTGATCCCATGTTAGGAGCTTCTTAGCCGGCTCGACATAGGAGTGAAGTAGGAGCTTGTAGAGTTGGGAAAGTACGTACGCCACCCCACGATTGGTATTAAGGAATACACCCGTCATCCACGCAATTAATACACACTAATCAACCGGTAAAAGATAGTTAGGGAGTAAGGAAATCTAAGTAAACACATTTCTATTCATATAAGTTCCACAACCTTTTTATTTTCAGTTATTTTATTTTATTTGCATTTGTAGTTATTTGGGTTAGTTGACTAGCAACTAATTCCGCCCACTCCTTCAAACCCGAGATTTTACTTGCTTTCATAAAAATTGTAAAAATACAAAAAGAATCTTCCCTCACCCTTAGACCTATTAGAGTAGTTTTTTCAATCCTAACGACACTATTCCCCTAAAGAACGATCAATCCCCCGGTACTTGCCACTACACTATACTACATTGGTCAGGTACACTGCCTGGTGGGGATTGCAAGCCTCTTGAGATCCCTCGAGAGGTAAAACCTGTTGTAAGGTCGCAAAACCACGCATCATCCACATTTGGGGCGAGTTTGATAGCATTAGAAGAAGCCATTTTTCATTTGGTAGGTCTGGGTTGAAAGATGGACTATGTTTCTAAAAGCTAAGAACACATACACAACATTTGTTTTGAGAGAAAAATGGGCAGTATTTGATCAAGATTTCTAAAAACTGTGTGTGTGTTTTCTTTGTTTGGGGTATTTATAGGGAAGTGAGGTGGAGGGTAATTTGGGCATTAAGCGGATTTTATTTATCAAAAAGAATTTTTGAAAACCGTTTTGAATAAAACGTTTTGGGATCCGCATTTAATGTCACCACTCCACTTTCCCTGGTTTGGTGCAACAGTCGAGGTGAACAGTTGAGTAGTTCTACAAAATTGTTATTTGCAGAGTTGAGTCATCACATATCTATTATGTGATTGGAGAGGCATTTAATGCTAAGTGAGAATGTGGGGGCCCAGAGGTGGAAGCCAGAAAGGCAAAAGAACAAATATTCTTATATTAAATAAGAATTTAGTTACCAACCTCGGACATTTACTAGCTAGATACTTAGAGCATTTAAGTTAGTATTGAATGTCTCTTGAGTGCCCTGAATGACATTTCATTCAGTGAACCTATTTGTCAGGACTTGGGTTTAGTCACTGATGGTTCTAGAGTTCAGGAATTTGGGTTTAATTCCTGAGGTTCAAGGGTTCAGGAACTTGGGTTTAGTTCCTGAAGTCCAAGATTTCAGGAACTTAGGTTTAGTTCCTGAGACTCAGAGATCCTTTTCACTGAAGTACACATTGAGTCAGGGACCTGTGTTTTCAGAATTTACACTTATTTTGGATGGAATCAATCAGTGGACTGATTCTCAATATCCAACATTCCTAGTTCAGCTTTCAGTCTTGTGAAAGTTGGTTCATCCAATGGCTTGGTGAATATATCAGCTAGTTGATATTCAGTAGGAATGAAGTGTAATTCTATGTCACCATTCATGATATGGTCCCTAATGAAATGGTATCCAATATCAATGTGTTTTTTTCTCTGATGAAGAATAAGGTTGTTTAAGATGGCAATTGCACTTGTGATATCACAAAAGATGGGAACCATCTTGTACTGAATTCCATAGTCACTGAGTTGACTTTTCATCCAGAGTACATTTGCACAACAACTTGCTGTTGCAACATATTCAGCTTCAGCTGAGGACATGGCAACTGATTGTTGCTTTTTAGCACTCCAACAGACTAGTTTTCCACCAAGAATTTGGCAAGAGCCTGAGGTGCTTTTTCTGTCCATGTTGCATCCAGCATAGTCAGAGTCTGAGTATCCTTTAAGATCAAGGCCTGAACATTTTGGATAATATAATCCAAGGTTTGGAGTGCCTTTCAGGTACCTGAATATCCTTTTCACAGCAGTGATATGAGATTCTCTTGGGTCAGATTGATATCTGGCACACAAACAGACTGAGAATTGGATATCAGGCCTTGATGCAAGTAGATACATCAGTGATCCTATCATTCCTCTAAAAAGAGTTTGATTCACTGGTTTTCCAGTAAGATCAGGACCAAGGTTGTTTAGGGGGACCATGGGAGTCTTGACTGAGGCATAGTCACTGAGCTCATACTTCTTTAGTAGGTTTCTGACATACTTCTCTTGACTGATAGAGGTTCCTTTATCAGTCTGCTTGATTTGCAGACCAAGGAAGTAGGTCAGTTCTCCCATCATGCTCATTTCAAATTTATTTGCCAAAAAGTTTTTCAAACTATTTGCAAAGTTTAAAACTTGTTGAGCCAAAGATGATGTCATCAACATACACTTGTACAAGTATGACATCATTATTTGTCTTGTAGATAAACAGTGTGTTGTCTATCTTACCTCTGACAAATTTATTTTGGATCAGGAAGGCTGAAAGAGTTTCATACCATGCCCTGGGAGCTTGTTTCAATCCATAAAGGGCTTTGTTAAGCTTGCAGACATAGTCAGGAAACTCATGACTTTCAAATCCAGGATGTTGCTGAACATAAACTTCTTCTTTCGGTGAACCATTTAAGAATGCACTTTTAACATCCATTTGGTACACCTTGAAGTTCATGTATGTAGAAAAAGCAAGGAAGATCCTGATGGCTTCCATCCTTGCTACTGGTGCAAATGTTTCTTCATAGTCAATGCCTTCTTGTTGATTATAGCCTTTGGCTACAAGTCTGGCTTTGTTTTTAATGACTATGCTATTTTCATCAGATTTGTTTTTGAATACCCATTTCATGCCAATGACTGAAACATCTTCAGGACACTTGACCAAGGTCATTACCTTGTTTCTGTCAAATTGTTCCAGTTCATCATGCATGGCCTGAACCCAACTTGGGTGATTAAGTGCTTCCTTGACACTTTTGGGTTCAATTGTGGAGATGAAGTCCACAAATAGGCATTCATTGTCTGAGGCTGCTCTTAGACTAGCAGCCATGCTTCTGGTGAGCATGCCTTCAGTAAGCTCTCCAATCATATTGACAAGTTCTATATCCTGAGACCAAGTCCAACTGTCCTGAGGTCTAGGATACTGATTAGAACTTGAGGCCTGATGGGTAGGATCAGGATCAAAGACATGATGATCTTCAGCATCTTGAGTGTCTTAGTGAGTTGACTCATCACTGTGATTGTTTAGTTCCTGAGTACTTTGTTCAGACTGAATGATTTCATCAGTACTTCTTTGTGCTTCAACAAACTTAGTGATGGTTGGGTAAGGAAGGTTGTGGGGAGTGATGTAATAAGAGATGTTAGCATTTGCTTGGTACTGAGTGGAAGGACCATTTTCAGGATGATGTTCATCAGGAGGGTATCTTGATGATTCATCAATACCTATCTTTTCCACTGAGTTGTTAGAGACACTGATTGCATCAGTGCTTTCATCAAAGGTAACAAGAAATGTTTTCTCAGTATGTTGTCTCCTAGTGTTGAACACCCTAAAGGCCTTTGAGACAAGGGAGTATCCAAGGAAGTATCCATCATCAGCTTTGGCATCAAATTTTCCTAAGTGATCCGTGATTATGAATAAACACAGGACACCCAAAGACATGAAAGTAGCTGATGTCAGGGATCCTTCCCTTGAATAACTCATAAGGAGTTTTGCCATGTCTCTTAACAATGATGGATATGTTTTGTGTGTAATAGGCAGTCTTTACTGCTTCAGTCCAGAAGTGTTTGGAAAGGACTGATCCATTTAGCACTGTCCTGGCTGCTTCAATGAGGGTTCTATTCTTCCTTTCAGCCACACCATTTTATTCAGGTGTGTAAGGTGAGGAAATTTTTTGGGAAATCCCTTTCTCATCACAGAAATATTCAAGTTCATAATTTTTGAACTCTGTTCCATTGTCAGTTCTAATCTGTTTGACTTTGATGTCATTTTGATTTTCAATATTCCTGACAAAGGACATAATTGTTTCAGCTGCCTGACTCTTTTTGATCAGGAAGTATACCCAAGTATATCTTGAGTACTCATCCACAATGACCAGAGTATACTTCTCATGGTTAATGGATCTAGGACTGATTGGTCCAAATAGATCCATATGGAGAATATGTAGGTAGTTCCTGATGGAAAAGTTGGTTTTGGGTTTAAAGGATGCTCTGTGATGTTTACCTTTTTCACAAGTTGAGCATGGTTTATCCTTTGAAAACACAAGAGATGGTAAGCCAATGACCTTGTTTTGTTTCACAAGGTTGTTTATGTTTTTGAAGTTCAGGTGGGAGAGTCTCTTATGCCAAAGCCAGTTGAGAGTATCAGTGGCCTTGGTAAAGAGACAAGTTCCATTCTGAGTCAGACTGGACATGTCCAACACATAAACATCATGTCTTCTTGGTGCAACAAGGACAACTTCCTTATTAGCATTGAAGATGATTACTTGTTTATCATCAAACTGAACTATGTATTTAGCATCACATAGTTGACTGACACTGATCAAATTGTATTTCAGACCATTTACATAAGCTATCCTAGTAAAGACTATACCATTGCAGTTTACTGAACCATAACCTTCAGTGAGACATGATGAGTTATCAGCAAATATCACTTTGGGTCCTGATTCATCAACATACTTGTGCAGATACTCCTTCACACCAGTCATGCTCCTTGAACATCCACTATCTAGATGCCAAATAGGATCCCTGGCATGTTTCTGCACAAATAGTAAACTGGGTTAGTTCTTTCTAAGACTCCACTTCTTGGAGGGCTTAGCTTTGGGGGTCTTTTTAACATTTACAATTGATTTATGGTCAGTGGAGGAGTGGACTGAGCTACCACAAATTATGCATTTGATTGCAGATGTAGACTCAGTAGACTGAGAGGCTGACTTTGTCATACCTCTTCTGGCCTGAATGACCTTATCCCGTCCTGAGGTGTCATGAGTGGGACCTCCACTATTTTCACAACAATTGTCAATTTGACAATCCTTAGGATGGTGGTCATTAAACCCACAGTATGGGCATGGTGCAAAAGGCTTGGCCTTTTGTTTCTGTTTCTATTTAGAATCAGAAGGGTAGTTTAAAGACTAAGCTTTAAGGCTTGGCATCTTTGATGTGACTGAGTGTGTTTTGTGATTAGATGTCCTGTGATCATCCTTTTTGCAAATTGTTGGGAATTAAATATTCTGAAGATTAAGTATCGGGAAATTCACTAAGTGATTAAGTCTGGTGGTTAAGTCTGCTAGTGTTAATTCTGGTGAATACAGAATTAAATCTGCTCTTCTATCATTAAGTCTGGTTGACTAAAGTCAATTATATATGGTAAATAATATCTTACCCCACGTGCTCAGTCTTTATCTTATACTCATAGAACAAGTTGTAAACATAGATACATGTTGTATCTTAGTTACTGACACACATAAGATAAGCTAGCAAGTTGTTCGACAAGACTTAACAATATTGTAAAGATCTTTCTTGATATATAAAAGAAAGATCTTAGACTAGATATAGATATGTGTTAAAAAAATAAGTGTGCTTAGTTAATATCTCTCAAGAACAAACACAAACAATATCACAAGATATAGAAACATAAGATTCAAGGTTGTAACCCTAGTGATAAGAAAAGATCACTCGTATTATTATCTTAATAATATTGAATCGTTTGGTGTTAACATTGCATGTTCATTGTTCGTTACTAAAGCATTACTTTCCATTTCCATAATACAAATAAACCTTCTAAGTGTGATTAAGTAGATTCCGCATACTTAATCATATTAACTCAATATATCATATACACAAAGTCACAAAGGTTTAACCACCTTAACAGTGTATCGATTCCTCTCAGTTGGTATCAGAGCAGGTTGATATAGTTGTTTTAGAAGAAGAAGCTTAAGAAATGGATGTTCAAGATACTGCTACAAATGTTGCTGCAAAGTTGCCCATGATAAAACAGAATGAGTTTGAGTTGTGGAGGTTGAGAATTGAGCAATATTTTGTGGTTCAAGATTATGCTCTTTGGGATATCATTTTGTATGGTGATTCTTTCACACTAGGTTATACAGATGTTATTGTTGAAGGCAAAACTGAAAGGAGAAGAAATACTGGACCAACTACTGGTGATGAAAGGATACAGAAGAGAAATGATCAAAAAGCAAGAAATTTGTTACTTATGACCATTTCTGGTGAACAAATGCTATCATTTAGCAAGTATCCTGATGTAAAAACTCTTTTTGAAGAGATTTGTGCATGGTTTGGTGGTAATGAAACTACCAAGAAAACACAGAAGACATTGCTGAAACAACAATTTGAAAACTTCAGTTCAAATAGCAATGAATCACTTGATAAGTTGTTCTCTAGATTACATAAGCTTGTCAGTCAGTTAGCTGTGTTGAGTGTTGAGATAGCTAAGGAAGATCTCAACATTAAGTTTTTGAGAAGCCTACCTGATGAGTTCCATACTCATGTGGTTGTCTGGATGAACAAGCCAGACATTGAAACCATGAAACTCAATGATTTGTACAACAACTTCAAAATTGTTGAACAAAGTCTAAAGAAGTCTGGAATCTATAGTACTATTTCTGGGAATGTGGCACTCTTTTCATCTCCTAGTACTAGTAAGTCAGAAGAGGTAGATGAAGATGAAGGTGTTTCTAATACTATCTATGGTGGTCCTTCTACTAGTTCACAAAAGAATGCTGCTGGACTTGGAGATCCAGCATTCTATGTATTCATGTCTAGTCAAACTAGTGGTTCTCCTCTAACTCATGAAGATCTTGATCAGTTGGATGATAATGATTTGGAAGAGATGGACATCAAATGGCAGGTTGTTTTACTTAGCATGAGGGCTAAGAAGTTCTGGAAGAGAACTGGTAAGCAGATTACCATTGATGGTAATGAAACTGCTGGGTTTGATAAGAAGAAAGTAGAGTGTTTCAACTGTCACAGGTTAGGACACTTTACTAAAGAATGTAGAAACCCAAGGAAGCAGGATAATAGGAGCACATGGTATAGGCAAGAGAAGAAGAAGGAAGTCACAGTGGAAGAGCCAAGGGCTATGCTAGCCATAGATGGGGTTAACTATGATTAGAGCTTCATGGCTGATGAAGTGGAAGCACCAACAAATGCTGCACTGGTGGCCACTGAGACTGCTCTAATGGCCTTTTCTGATTCAGAGGTAAATCCCATAATTAAATGTACTGAATCATGCTCTGCTCTTAAAGCTTATGAAGATCTTAAAAAGATATTTGATGATCAACTAGAACAGTTATATGATGCATTAGCTAATTTAGGCAATCATAAAAGAGGAATAGCTGTTCTTGAAAAACAACTTTTACATTTTCAAGGAAATGAATCTAAGTTTACTGATGACATGAATGCTCTAAAAAGAGGCATAGAGTTCAGAGATGAAATAATTTCTAGGCAAAATGAATCATTAACTAAAGCTAAAAATAAAACTGAAAATGTTAAGATAACAGTAGATGCTTTAGCTTATGCCTCAGAGGGAATTAATAAGATTTGGGAAGCTCAAGTAATCAATAAAGCTAAGTCTGGTTTAGGATACAAATCTGTTCCTCTACCATACAGATGTGTTCCTTCACCTCCAGGTATTGACCTAGCACACACAGGATTTGCTGAGTTTCAAGAACCAATAATGGAATATGGTTCTAAGTCTACTGAGAGTCCTAAGGTAGAGAAAGTAAGTGAGAGTTTATGTAAAACTTCACTTTCTAAGGACAAGGTGTCCTTTGTTAGGAAATCAGATGCTATAGTTGTTGAGGATTGTACAACTGATAGTGATGAAGATGAACAGGTTATGTCTAAACCTGAAAAAGTTGAGAAAGCAGGAACAAAGGTTCCTAAAGTGGTCAAAAAGGATACTGTTAGGCCTAAATCAAACATTAAACATGTTAGGCAACCAGTTAAATATTGTGAACAATATAGATCCACTAGCAAGCCCAGAGGTAACCAAAGAAATTGGAATAACCTCAAGTCTAACCAATTAGGTGATGACTTTGCTTTTTACAACAAAGCTTGTTATACATGTGGTAGTTTTGACCATCTTGCAGCTTTCTGCAACAAATGGGTATCCGGGTATGAAAACAATAGAGTGAACTACAAAAGGCAGACACCTAAACCTCACTTTCACTCTAGTTCTAATGTTAACAGAACTAAACCCAAAACAGTTTCAGTTAAGTCTGGCTTCAAACAAGTTAATTATGCTAGACCATATATGACTGTTTACCCAAAATCAACAGCTAAGGGTGCAAAAAAATTTTATAACCATGCACCAAAAGTTGTTGAAAGGCCCATTTATTCAAAGGCAGTAGTCCAAAAACAAGTTTGGAAAATTAAGGGTTCAACTACAAAACAAGCAGTTAATTCTGCTAGGCAAGCAATTAATTCTGCTAGGCAAGTAGTTAATTCTGCTGCTAAGAGAAACAGGGCAAATGCTGTTAAGGCCTCAGCATGTTGGGTTTGGAATTCATCTAAATCCAATGTTTCATCAACTGTTCTCAAAAGATTAAATTAAATTGATGCAAGAGGCAGATCCAAGTCAGTAATGGCTTGGGTCCCCAAAAGAAACTAATACTTCTCATTTCTATGCAGGAACATTCAATTGATCAATAAGAGGATCAAGGATACTCAGATAGTGGATGTTAAAGGCACATGACAGGCAACAAGTCATATCTTTCTGATTTTCAAACATTAGATTGTGGCTATGTTACCTTTGGAGGAGGTGTTGGTGGCAAAATTTCCAGTAAAGGTACCATTAAAACTAGAAATTTAGATTTTGAAGATGTGTACTATGTACAAGAGCTAAATTATAATCTTTTTAGTGTCTCACAAATGTGTGACAAAAAGAACAAAGTTCTTTTCTGTGACACTGAATGCCTTGTGCTTTCTCCAGATTTTAAGATGCCTGATAAAGTCAAGTACTTCTTAAAATTCCTAGAAAGGGCAATATGTACAGTGTTGACATGAAGAACATTGTTCCCAAAAAGGATTTAACTTGTCTTGTTGCAAAGGCCACATTGGATGAATCAATGAAATGGCATAGAAGGCTTGGTTATATTAATTTCAAAACCATAAATAAAATTGTTAAGAATGGTTTGGTAAGAGGTTTACCTCACAAAAGATTTGAAAATGATCAAACATGCATTGCTTGTCTAAAAGGAAAACAACACAAAGCCACTTGTAAGCCCAAGATTTTTAACTCTATCAATCAATCATTGTTTATGCTTCATATGGACTTATTTGGACCTGTTTCAATAAGTAGTATAATGCATAAGAGATATTGTCTTGTTATATCTGATGACTATAGCAGATTTACATGGGTTTTCTTTTTAGGTTCTAAGGATGAAACTTCTAGCATTCTTAAGACATTCATTACACAGATAGAAAACCAAGTAGACAAGAAAGTGAAAGTCATTAGATGTGATAATGGGACAGAGTTTAAGAATAGAGTTTTGGATGATTTCTGCAAAGAAAAAAGTAATAGGAGAGAATTTAGTGTTGCTAGAACTCCACAATAGAATGGTGTTGTTGAGAGAAAGAATAGAACACTAATAGAAGCTGCTAGAACTATGTTAGCTGACTCTAAGCTACCTGTTACTTTTTGGGCTGAAGCAGTCAACACTGCTTGCTATGTTCAAAATAGAGTTTTAGCTGTACAGCCTCACAATAAGACATCATATGAACTTTTTAGAGGTAGAACTCATGCAATAGGATTTCTTAGACCTTTTGGATGTCATGTGACAATTCTCAATACCTTAGACCATTTAGGAAAATTCGATGGTAAAGCAGATGAAGGATTCTTTGTTGGATATTCTCTTAATAGCAAAGCATTTAGAGTATAGAACACAAGAACTAGGATTATAGAGGAAAACCTACATGTGGAGTTTTTGGAGAATAAATCCAATGTAGAAGGTCAAGGACCAAAATGGCTATTCGATCTTGAGACACTAACCAAATCAATGAATTATGTGCCTGTTGTTGCAGAAACTAATAATTTTTCAGGTTCACAAGCAACAGATGAGGCAAGGTTAGAAAAGGAGACAAATCAAGATTATGTGTGGATGCCAATCTGGTCAACTACAAGTGTGGAATCAACTTCAACAATTGGTGAATCTTCTTCTGGTAAAGCTAAAGAAGATGTTGAAGATGAAAGCAAAGAAGATGGAGCAAAGGAACAAGAAAATAGTTCTGCTATCAATAATGCTGCTGAAACAGACTTAACTGAAGAAGCAGAATTAACAAAGGAAGCAGAATTAATAGACGATGAGGTGGATTTGAGCAATCTCCCACCAAACTATCATGTTCCACTTACACCACACACCAGAATTCACAAAGTCCACTCCCTAGAAAATGTGATAGGAGATGTACAATCAGGGGTGAAGACAAGGCAACAACTGATGTTTTCAGACCAACAAGGGCTTCTTGATGCCCTTTATGCTTCAAAAAAACAGCATGAGTTTTCAAACTCTTGCTTGTTTGTATGTTTTCTCTCACAAGTTGAACCAAAGAACATTCTGAAAGCCTTAGATGATTCTAGCTGGTTAGAAGCTATGCAAGAGGAGCTTCTTCAGTTCAAGATTCAAAAAGTTTGGGTGCTAGTTGATTTACCTAAGGATGTATAGGTAATTGGCACTAGATGGGTTTTCAAGAATAAAAGGGATGAAAGAGGAATAGTGATTAGGAATAAGGCTAGATTAGTAGCCCAAGGGTACACGCAACAAGAAGGTATAGACTATGATGAAGTTTTTGCTCCAGTAGCAAGACTTGAGGCAATTAGACTTTTCTTAGCTTATGCTTCATTTTTAGGCTTCACAGTTTACCAAATGGATGTCAAAAGTGCATTTTTATATGGCACAATTGAAGAAGAGGTGTATGTCTCACAACCTCCAGGGTTCATTGATCCTGACCATCCAGACAAAGTGTACAGAGTTGTAAAAGCTCAATATGGCCTGCATCAGGCACCAAGAGCTTGGTATGAAACACTGGCTTCCTATTTAAAAGAGAATGGATTTCAAAGAGGAAAGATTGATCAGACACTTTTCTTCAAACAGCACAAGAAGGATCTTCTGTTAGTGCAGGTGTATGCGGATGACATTATCTTTGGATCTACAAGGAAGGAGATATGTTTGGAGTTTGAGAAGCTTATGCATGATAAGTTTCAGATGAGTTCCATGGGGGAACTTACATTCTTTTTGGGTTTGCAAGTTAAACAGTCACATGAAGGCATATTTGTTAGCCAAGATAAATATGTTGCTGAGATACTTAGGAAGTTCAACTTTGCTGATTCAAAAATGGGAAGCACACCAATGGACTCTGAGAAGCCACTTCCAAAAGATTTAAATGGAGAAAATGTGGATGTACACACATACAGATCTATGATAGGATCTTTGATGTATCTCACATCATCAAGACCTGACATCATGTTCTCTGTTTGTGCTTGTGCAAGATTTCAAGTAACTCCAAAGGTTTCTCATTTAACAGCAGTCAGGATTTTTAGATATCTCAAGGGTCAACCTAGATTGGGTCTATGGTATTCAAGGGAATCACCTTTTGACTTGCTAGCATTTTCGGATAGTGATTATGCTGGTGCTAGCTTGGACAGAAAGTCAACAACTGGAGGATGTCAATTCCTTGGGTGTAGACTTATCTCATGGCAGTGTAAGAAGCAAACCATTGTGGCTACTTCAACAACTGAAGCTGAATATGTAGCTGCTGTAAGTTGCTGTGCTCAAGTCCTATGGCTTCAAAACCAACTTCTTAACTATAGGTACAATTTTATGAACACTGTCATTCATATTGATAATAGTAGTACAATTTGTATTATTAAAAATCCAGTACAACATTCTAAAACAAAACACATTGAAATTTGACATCACTTTATAAGAGACTGCAATGAGAAAAGATTAATTCAAGTTCTTAAAATTGCTTCAGAATACAACTTTGCAGATCTGCTAACAAAAGCTTTTGATGTTGGAAGATTTCAGTACCTGGTAGCAAGTATTGGAATGCTTAATCTTTGAATTTTTCAATCTAATGTATTTTTGTATATAAATTCTTGTTTGTACTGCTAGCTTTGTCAGTTAATATTGCTATTACAAAAGTTTGTGCTATTTGTACAAATTTAAATTGTGTTATTCATACAGTTAGTTCTATGCTTATTCTAATGCAAGACAAGTACTTTGTACATTATTCTCTTGGTTTTAGCCTAACTATTTCAGGTATGATCATTTGAGCACAAAGGAAATTTCAAGTGAAATGGAAGCAGCAGAGTGTGTTCTAGTTGCTACCATAACAGGTTTATGATGGACTGAGTTTGGGAATTCTTAACAAAGGTTCACACCTAAGTTAATTAATTCTTTAAAACATCCTTCTTGAAACCTGGTTATCATATTTCACATTGAATTGATGACTTAGTTGATCAGAAAGTAACTGATTCAACTCACTTTATATCATTTTATACTTTTAAGTATAATGAGCAAGTCTAAGGACATCTGATAGAAAGAATAGCTAGTAAAAGTAAATCTAACACTTGTGTTAGAGGTAACAATTGCTATGAGCTGGAAACCCTGTCAAGAAAGCCTTTTGAATAGGTTTATCTTTTCACAGGCAGTTATTTATAACTGAAAATATTGGTTCTCACACAACCAGAGGTTGCTTTAAACCGAAATTTTGATTAAGTGTCTATTATACACTTAATCCCTTCAAAATGGTTGAAAGCAGTATGATTTTTCATAATAAAATCATATGCATACTGCTAAAAGTCAAAAATTTTCTTAAAAGGATTTTTGGAATAAAAATGACTCAGAAAACCATCAAATGATGGATTATGAGTTATTGCCCCATGAATCACCTCTCATAGGAGTTAACACACCTAGAAGTGATGAGGGCAGCAAATTAAACTCTTAAGGAATTGATGGCTTCATGTACAACATTGTCTGATAACAAGTTCTAATTGATAGCTCAGATGATGGGGAGAGAAATATTTTGGTACATTGTGAGAGATCTTCCAAACAGGGGAGGAAATGTTATTTGCATCTCTGGGGAGGAAATAAGGCCCAAGGAAGATTATCCAGTGAAAGGGAGGAAAAGACAAGAGCATACAAGATGATGACATGGAAGTTGAAAATGACAAGAATAGAGCTGATTCTAGAGTATTATATATATTCAGAAGGGATGAAGCATTCCAAAGGAGAAAGTTCTATCTAGGTCAAACGAAGAAAGCTTTCAGTTTCAATTTCAGTTCACTACGTTTGTTCATCACTTGCAAAGGCATGCTGATAGATGATTTCACTTGTTGAAACAAGCATCCAAGATACACAGCACCATTGCCTCTTATAATTCCTCCATCCAAGGAAATTGCACCATCTTTTAGGTCAATGAATGAAGCTTGAAGATGTGTATTGATATTGTTGAAGTCAAAGATCAGAAAGCAGATGAGTTACTGAGTTAGATATTAACCTTTCAGAATAGAAGAAAGTTCAGTCCAAGGGTCTGACTATGAAGTGTTTGAAAGATCTTCACAATTCCTCATTTAATTCAGAAAACATGTTGAAATGGATTCACATGTTTAGGGGAGGATTGTTGGGAATTAAATATTCTGAAGATTAAGTATCGGGAAATTCACTAAGTGATTAAGTCTGGTGGTTAAGTCTGCTAGTGTTAATTCTGGTGAATACAGAATTAAGTCTGCTCTTCTATCGTTAAGTCTGGTTAACTAAAGTCAATTATATACGATAGATAATATCTTACCCCATGTGCTCAGTCTTTATCTTATACTCACAGAACAAGTTGTAAACATAGATACATGTTGTATCTTAGTTACTGACACACATAAGATAAGCTAGCAAGTTGTTCGACAAGACTTAACATTATTGTAAAGATCTTTCTTGATATATAAAAGAAAGATCTTAGACTAGATATAGATATGTGTTAAAAAAAAAGTGTGCTTAATTAATATCTCTCAAGAACAAACACAAACAATATCACAAGATATAGAAACATAAGATTCAAGGTTGTAACCCTAGTGATAAGAAAAGATCACTCGTATTATTATCTTAATAATATTGAATCGTTTGGTGTTAACATTGCATGTTCATTGTTCGTTACTAAAGCATTACTTTCCATTTCCATAATACAAATAAACCTTCTAAGTGTGATTAAGTAGATTCCGCATACTTAATCATATTAACTCAATATATCATATACACAAAGTCACAAAGGTTTAACCACCTTAACAGTGTATCGATTCCTCTCACAAATCATGCAGTAAAAGATTCTATAGCAAACATCAGTGAAATGATTGGTATAGTTACACAGCTCACATCTTTTCAAGGGTTTTGAGGGTTTGGGTTTGGTGCTTGAGGAAGCTGGTTTTTGTTCCTTCTTCTTGGATTGAGAAGGTTTCTCAGAAGATGCAATCTTCTCACCCAGCTTCCTGACCATTTCAGCCAACTGATCAAATTTTGAGTCAGGGCTTTGGGTTATTACTTTAGAAGAGACTGAATTTGATGAGTCATCGGTACTTACTGAGACTTCAAGGGTTGATCTTTTCAGGATTGTTTTTCCCATTCCTGACCTCTCCTTTGGAGAGTGTTGGGAGTAGACCATTGGTGGGAGGCCTAAGTTTGGTGCAGCACCCTAAAGGGTATTCAGTGGAGGGAGTGGTGGATATGAATCTGATTCAGGCTCACTTACTAACTCAGTACTACTGAGTTGGTCAGAGAGTCCAAGCATATTTTTCAAGGCCTGACTTTCAGGAAGCAAGATCTTTCCAGTCTCAAAGTTTGGTAACTTACTGACTGAGTTGTCCCTGACAATCCAGTCATTTGACTTGGGAAGCATTTCTTGCTCAAATGATATGCCAGCTGGAACAAAGGTCAATTCATTGGGACTCACATTGGGGTTAACCATGAGATGGTCAATTCCTATTGTTTTCCTAGGGATTAAACCCACAGTATCAAAGACCTTGGGGTTCTTTTTGGTCCAGCCTTGGATGACAGCCTTTTCTTTGTTACGTTCAGTTTGTAGGGTTTGGTTTTGTTTCAAAATTTATGTGTTCTGAATTTGTAGAGTAATTGTTTCTAATTTGGCTTGCTTTAGTACAAGCAATTCATCTCTACATTTATTCAATTCTGAAACTATATTGTTATATTTTGAAAACAGGTTAAGCCTTTGTTCCTCAACAAATTTAAGATCTACACAAATATAATTCATGTAAGACTGCCAATCAGAATTATCATCCATAGAAAGTAAAGTGTTTACCTTCTTCATGGTGATGTTTACCCATTCTCCATTCCTTGCATGGCTTTTCCCAACAGCCACCTGATCACCTTCAGAGAGTGCCATCAGTGCACTCACTCTAATTTTCTCATCTGAGGAGACCTCTTCTTCATCCCAGTTATAAGCTTCAGCTACTAAAACCTTGTTCTTTGCCTGAACAGGTTTGGATGTTTGAGCAGCCTGAGACATAGAGTGATTAGTTTCAAGAATTGCAAGCTTAGCTTTAGCTTTCCTATATTTTGCTTCAAAGTCTTTTTGACCCTTGTTTTGAAATTGTTGGGTCGACTGAAACATTCTAGGTTGAAACTTGCTAGTTCCTGAGGAACTATTTCTTGAAAATTTGTAAGAGGGTTCTGAGATGGTTTTATAATAACAGACCCTAGCAAAATGACCCTTTTTACCACAATTAAAACATTCAGTGGTTTCATTTGCTTTTCCTTTAGAAAAGTTGGACTGGTTTCTTTTGATGAAACGTTTTGAACTAGCAAGGAGTGCCCTCTCTTGGAATTCCAAGTTTAAATCTTTTAGGTACTCATCACTAGTCCTTTCATCAATTTCATCCTCAGAATCCTCTTGGAAATCCTGCACAACACCATTAGTATAAAAAGCAGTTGATATGGGTGTGGAGGTCAAGGCCTTTTTGGAATCAAGAGCTTTTGAGTCAGGGTATCTCCTTGAGATTAAGTTGTCTTCATAGACAAACTTCTCATAGATCTCAGGGAGCTCAAGAGTCTGAATGTGATTAGCATTCCTCAGGCCTTGTGAGAAGTTTAGCCACTTCTCAGGGAGACTGTTGACAAAGCCAACATTTGTCTCATGCTTAGACAACACTACACCATCATTTGATAGTTCGTTTATCAAAGTCTTGTATCTGGTATAAGTCTGTGAGAGACTTTCAGAGTCTTTTGCCCTCAAAGTATTATACTCAAGTTTCAGGTCCATGACCCTGTTTTCCTTGGTATCTGAGGGACCCTCAAAGCTATTGACCAAGTCATCCCAAGTTTGCTTGGTTGTTGAACAGTTGATGACTGATTCCATTATATCGTCAGGAAGACATGATATAATGATGTTTTTCAGGCGTTGGTCTTGATTGACCACCCTCCTCTCATCAATGGTCCATTGAGCCTCAGGCTTACTTAGCCCTTCAGCAGTCTTTGGGACATAGGGACCATCTTTGACACAAGAGATGTAGTATGGTTCCATACCAGTCAAGTAGCAAAGCATTCGCTTTTTCCACTTGCTAAATTTACCAGCTTCAAGTCGTGGGGCAACAGCTGAAAAGCTTCCACCCTTTTTGTCGACTAGCTGGGGCACATTTGCATCAGTCATAGTAGGATCTTGATTTTAAAAACCTTGAGCACTCTTGGTTAATTTTGAAAGATTTTATAAACCAGAGGCTCTGATACCACTTGTTGTTCCCTTAGCACGCTTAGAGTTAACTAGAAAGTTAATCTATTTGTGTTTATGACTAATACAATGTATTGATTAATTTTAGCAGTTAATGAAACGTAAATATAAAAACACACAAGTATTTTCAACGTTTAAATTCTTATTAGAAATGAATCAAAGAATCTATTACCCAAGTATTTTGCGGAACAAACACTTGGGATTGAATAGACAAGGTATGGTGTCTCCTTTCTAAACTTAAGCAAAGCTTTAAGTAACAATTCGACCCACTGAGCTATCTCAGGGATACATTACTCTTTGTAGGAGAAAAGATGTATTGTGAAAGTCTAAGCTTTAATTGCACAAAAATACCTAACCCTCTTTTCTCCATCTGTTTGCTATTTATAGGCAAACATGTTAAGAGTACTGAAAGACTAAAAATACATAAACAATGGGAAGGCGTGTTTGACAACTAAAACAGTAGTTGTCATTTCCAAGAACCAATAGGATTGAGCCAAAAAGTCTTCGAGTGTCAGACCTGACACTTCTTCGACTTTTAGCCACTTGAGGGATGGTTTGTTCTGACCCCGATAAGACTTGTTCTTATCTTCTTCAAACCTTCCCGCTCAATCCAGCCTTTCTTTCAGGCTTCATGGTTCTTCAGTCATTCACCTTCAGTCTTCAGTATTCAGTTATTGTTGTTGAGGAGACTGGGGTTCAGTGAGCTCTTATCTAACGCTCACTGATCCCATTACCTTCTTCTTCGTCTCAAGTAGCACTTCAGGGAGATCCGCCTCCCTGTGTGGTGAGTCTTTCTTCTTAGACTCGTCCTGAGCATCTTGAAGGTAACCCACTGAGTGACTGTTCACTCAGTGACTTAGTATGTTTTCGGTTTAATTAACACTTAGCTTAATTTGTATTCAAATCCTGTTTTAATGACTCTTGGGTACTGAAGGACCCAACAGGAAGATTATGACTGTTGGGGGTGTTTATACTTATTTAAATTCTTCAACGCTACCATTTTTATTGGCCAGTTCGAGACCCGAGATGTGCACAATCTGCTAGGTCGGTTTACATCAAATAAATAAGGATTGAACCAGACGATTAGGGTCGGTTTGCAATTCTCCGGTGACGATTCCGGTCAGAAATAAAAGAAGATGATGACACAATGAGAAAAAGGATAGATATTTTGTATGTTGTAGCCTGTAGATTAGGTAAGAGGAAGGAGGGTGAATTGGAGGTAAATGGAGAAATGTGGTGTTTGGGGTAAAAGAAAATTTATATATATAAATAATAAATAAATAAAATGAGGCATGATTCCGAATCCTTCGGAATCCTCCCACTGCCAACACTTTAGGCTTTAAAATCCTCTTTTTTTTACCTATCACATGGCAGTCTGTGATTGATCGGTGAGAATCCTCCCATGATTTCGAGTCTACGATTGCTATCACCCTTATAAACTGCCCCAAATAGAGCCTTCTATGAGGTGGTGTTTGTTTATTCAGAGGCTCTGAATCTGAATCTGAACCGCACATCTGAATCTGAATCTGAGACGTAAATGTCTGAATCTGAATCGAAAATCTTGTTACTAATTTTTGTTGTGTCATTTGCTTGCTCGTACTAATTTTATTTTTTTGTTATTTTGTGTCAACAAGAGGCAACAAGAGGCATTAAGACACCCCTCTCAAGTATAGACCATTAAGATCTAAATGTCTGACCGATTAAGACATTAAAAAAAAAAAAAAAAAAAAAAAAAAAAAAAAAAAAAAAAAACAGAGTGTAGGTGACTACGTGGTGTGTGAGGAACCTTTTAACACGTGTGTGATAAATCCTGCCTTGGATTTGCTAAAGTAGTACTCCACATATTACCAAATGACCAAACCACCCTTCTTCTACACCAATACTTGAACAAGTCAAAGGATAATACCGTAAATTCCATATAACAAAGCCACCAAACCCATTACAAAACAAACCAATCGATCAAGAATCAATATTTGGGCAAACAAAAAAAACTCATACAACTGAAAAAACGAGGCAACGAAGGGGAGGTCTTTGAAGGGTTGTTGCCCCTCTCTGTTGCCGATGATCGATTTGCCCCCAAAATCAACAACCCTTTTTGTATATGTATTCGTACTACATATATCCAGAAAGACTAGAATAACAACCATGGTTTCTGAGTCTCGACTCTAGTGTATGAGTAAGACTGTCTGTTTATCTGAATCCAACTCTATCAAATCCTTCTTCTATTATTAGAGGCTGTGATGATGAAATTCTAAATGTTGTTGTATGAGTAAATCAGTAAAGTTTGAGATTAACCGTATCTTGGCGGGGTAATTTTGTTTTTGCAGCCATGGCGGTTTTATCCTCTTTGCTTTGATTTTTCACAGATCTGAGCCTCATTTTTTTAATCTGGTTAAAAATGTACTTTTTTTTTTTTTTTTTTTAGTTTGGTAAATTGCCACTTCAAATCATTTTCTGCTTTTTGAGTGTTAACAAATGTACTTTTTTTTTTTTTTTTTAGTTTGGTTAATGCATGATATGATTTAAAGGTTGAGAATGTTAGTTTCGTTTGTTTTATATTTTGGACAAAATTTCTTACTTTGGTAAGCATTTATGTAACTTTTTTTTAAATTTAGCTTTCTAGCTGGGATAAGTCGAATGTTTGCATCATATGGATTTTGAGTATGAAGATTTTGGTGGTTCAGATCGCTATGAACTGATGTGTGACACAATGACACAATGACTTGGCTAATGGCTAAGGGTGCGTTTGGTTCGCAGTATGTTTTGAAAGGAATTGTAATCTGTCAAAGGAATTGTAATTTGAATGAATTGTAATTCAAAGAATTGTAATGTGTTGTAATTGTAATGTGTTGTAATTGTAATGTGTATGAATTGTAATTGATGTTTTCTGTCACTGTGTTTGGTTGGATCTCAACGTAATTGTAATTCGAAAAATTTATAAAATTTCAAAAAATTTATAAAAATTCGAAAAAATTTATAAAAATTCGAAAAATTTATATAAATTCGAAAAAATTTATAAAAATTCAAAAAATTTATAAAAATTCGAAAAAATTTAAAAAAATTCCAAAAATTTATAAAAATTTAAAAATTTAAAAATTTTATAAAAAATTTATAAAATTCGAAAAATTTATAAAATTTTATAAAAATTTAAAAATTTGAATTTTTATAAATTTTTTTGTAAAATTTTTAAATTTTTAAATTTTTTGAATTTTTAAATTTTTATAAATTTTTTATAAAATTTTTAAATTTTATAAATTTTTTATAAAATTTTTTGAATTTTATAAATTTTTTAAATTTTATAAATTTTTTATAAAATTTTATAAATTTTTCGAATTTTTTAAATTTTTTATAAAATTTTTAATTTTTTTAAATTTTTTGAATTTTTATAAATTTTTTGAATTTTTATAAATTTTTTTGAATTCTTATAAATTTTTTCGAATTTTTATAAATTTTTTGAATTTTTATAAATTTTTCGAATTTATATAAGTTTTTTCGAATTTTTATAAATTTTTTGAATTTTTATAAATTTTTTCGAATTATTATTATTATTATTATTATTATTATTATAAAATTTTGAATTACAACGTAATTCAAAACTTTCCATCCAACATCTTATGTAATCTGAATTCCCTCCTTTGATGTAATTGTATTGACTGAATTACAATTACAACGCAAACCAAACAGCCTATGTAATGTAATCTGAATTATAATTCCCTCCATTCTGTGAACCAAACAGCCTACGTAATGTAATCTGAATTACAATTACATTCAATTACGTCAGATTACGGCGAACCAAACGCCCCATAAAGGTCCAAATGCATGATTTGATTTTTTTAGTTTTTGTTGTTGATTGATTCTAGAGATCAAATGTTACGGATTTTCGGACCAATGAAAAAAAAAAAAAAAAAAAAAAAAAAAAAAAAAAAAAAAACCTGCTAAAATTACAAAAATTTTTTTTTTTTTTTTTTTTTTTTTTTTTTTTTTTTGAACGGCAAGATATTATTAGAGAAAAAAAAAAAAAAAAAAACTAGCAAGGCGCTAGAAAATTACAAGTGTAAAGAGTTAGGGCATTTCAACCAAATGTTCCAATCTAAACTACCATTATTTCTCTTATTCGAACACCAAGTGAAGGACATAAGGATTATCTCGTCAAAAATCAGATGAAGACGAGGAGGAGATACACCAAAAAGAATTTGATTTCGGTACTTCCAAATCGTCCACCAAGAAACATAGAAGACTCCCTCCAAAATAGATTTGGCACCTTTAGAGAGACCAAGGGAAGATAGCCAAGTGATCCAATCATCATAAGAGAGTAAGTCAATAACCTCTAACTCCCACCAATGCGACTAACAATACAATAATTTAGCTTGCCAAATGCCTAATCAGAATCTATAATTTACTAACAAACACATAAAACCTAGGAAATTAAATATCAAACACGCAATAAATTTATCAAACAAACAATTAAATGACGAACATATGCAATCGAACGGTAAAACAAGTTTCAAATTATAAACGATGTTACAATCAAAGATATTCATTAGTTCAAAAATGGAACAACCATTTTTCATTATTATATAAAAAAATCTAGAGTAAATTACACGGATCGTTCCTGTGGTTTGTCCAAAATCACTGGTTTAGTCCCTCGAGTTTCAAAGTTGCGTGTATGGTCCCTCTGACAACAAAAGAATAACACCCATGGTCCCTAGCGCTAACTGACGTTATATTTTTCATTAGCAAGTGACAACGTTAGTCCATTAACCAAACAAGCGTTTGCAACGTTAGTCCTTTTCCTTAACGGCCGTTTACAATGTTAGTCCTTTTTTGAAAAATATTTTTTTTTCAAAATAATTTTTTTAGAAAAATATTTTTCGAAAAAAATATATTTTTTTTACGAAATAATTTTTTTAGAAATTTTTTTCTTTTAAAATATGTTTTTTCTAGAAAAATATTTTTTTCGAAATAATTTTTTTTAGAAAAATATTTTTTTTGAAATAATTTATTTTAGAAAAATATTTTTTTCGAAATATATTTTTTTTTCGAAATAATTTTTTTTAGAAATTTTTTTTTTTCGAAATATATTTTTTTTAGAAATTTTTTTTTTCAAAATATGTTTTTTCTAGAAAAATATTTTTTTCGAAATAATTTTTTTTAGAAAAATATTTTTTTAGAAAAATATTTTTTTCGAAATAATTTTTTTTAGAAAAATATTTTTTTCGAAATAATTTTTTTTAGAAAAATATTTTTTTCGAAATATATTTTTTTTAGAAAAAAGTTTTTTTAGAAATTTTTTTTCTTTTCAAAATATATATATTTTTTTTTCTAAAAAAATATACAACATTTAAAATAAAAAAAAATATACAACATTTAATTTTACCTACAAACTACCTTATTCAAAATACACTTAAAATAAAAATCCCTTCCAACTTAAAAATAAATACCCAAAACCCCACTAACCCACTATCTCCTTTATATTCGAGTATTTTTTTAGGTACTGCAACTCTTTTACCCACACCCTTTTTGTCGACAGCCTCCCTTCCCTAAAATCCCTCACCATCTTCGATCCATCATTTTCCTCCACACACCCACAAAAAAACCTTAGTTAACCTTCAAGGGTTAGTCACAAGATTGTCTAAGAGTAGAGGCCAAATAGGGATATTGCACAAATTAGGGATAGTTATTTCTCCCAAAAACCGAAATCGGAAATGGAGTCTAACTCCATGAAACCCCATAAATCCCTCCCTCCTGGAGACGAATCGAACCACTACTATCTTCAAAAACACTCAAAAAGGTTAAAAGGTGGTTCGCATAGGAGGTTGTGGAGAAGGGTTTTGAAGTTTTAGAATTCGGATTGGAGGGTTGAAGTATATTCGAGACCCACAAATTAAGGTTAGTGAAAATAAGTATGGTTATGATTAAGAGTTGAAAGAATGTTAATTTGGTTTAATATGGGTCGAAAAGGGGTTTTTGACTTTTGAAAGTCAAAAGTCAAATCATAGTAACATGTTAGTGTAAAGTTAGGATTAGATTTTTGTAATGATAGTAAGTATTTTGGTCGAAAGTTGTTGTCGAACACCTTTCACAGCAGTGGTAGAAAGGTCGAATGACACTAAGGTTGATATTATCATTGAATGATTTGTGGGTAGACTAGGTTAGTGTAAGTAGTGTCCTTGGGTTCATGGATTGAACTCAAAATATTTCAAAAAAAATATTTTTCTAAAAAAACATATTTTGAAAAAAAAAAAATTCTAAAAAAATGATTTCGAAAAAAAAAATATTTAAACAAAAAACATATTTTACTAAAAAAATTATTTTGAAAAAAAAAATTATTTTTCAAAAAAGGACTAACATTGCAAACGGCCGTTAAGGAAAAGGACTAACGTTGCAAACGCTTATTTGGTTAATGGACTAACGTTGACACTTGCTAATGGAAAATATAACGTCAATTAGCGCTAGGGACCATGGGTGTTATTCTTTTGCTGTCAGAAGGACCATACACGCAACTTTGAAACTCGATGGACTAAACCAGTGATTTTGGACAAACCACAGGGACGATCCGTGTAATTTACTCAAAAATCTAACCGTTCCATAAATAACTCAAGTCGCTGTAGCAACATCACTTTTTATAGCGTTATACTATGGTAACACCCCTAGTAGTGGGCCCTCACCTATTTTTAAAGAATGTACAAGCTGACAAAGCATACAGTACAAGCCTGTGTGTCAAATAATGCTTATTTTATAAACCGACTTATTTTAAAAGTTTAAGCATCCGTAAGCCCCTAAAAGCCCCTTCCCAAACACAGTCGGGTGTAGTAAAACAGTTTCACATTATTATATTACGTTGGCATATGTATCCGGATGACATGTGTCATTCGATCGGTAGCCCACGTTTCCGAACGGCACTGACCGGATGAAATGGTGCCTAAGGTTATATTAAGAAGGGTCTCCCCCTTTTACCCACTACACTCTTTTATCCCATGTTTAAAGCTATGGACCGCGCTTGTGTCGCCATGTTCCATACGTGATCTGACACCTATCAAGTAGACTAGGCATAGACTGGCGAGTCTATTCTCAAGGTAAAACAGGTATCGAGGTTGAGATAGTATAAATACCCCCAACCTCATTTATTATCAACAACTAACATACACACATACATTTACTCACACATTTATTGACATGCCCTCCGGCATTTCAAAAATACTTATTCTAACGCCAGAGCTTGTTCTCGGAATCACACCCGGGGCGAGGCTAATGTGTGCCTTTCTATTGTGTAGGAACTCGAAAGGCATTGCAAGGTTCAACATGAGAGAGTTTACACAAGACAAAGTCGGGGTGCAGATTTTTACCTCAACAGACGCAAAACCGAATCTGAACTTGGTTGATTCTTGTTAAAAATGAATAAGAATAAGAAAAGTAGATATATTACTAGTAATTGTTTCCATTTCACTGTCGAGTCCCCACCCTAACTTCAAAACTAACCATAACACTATGTTCTAGAAAAAAATAAGAAAGAAAGTGAAAGTAAAGTAAAGAAGGAGGAAGTAAAGAAAGAGATAAGAAGTAAAGTTGTCTTTCACCCTAAAAGTGGGGTGAAAGTTTTATAAGCAAAATCGCACCACTTTCACTCATTTACTTTCACTTTACTTCTTAACGAAAAACTTGAGAACACAACTTTTAGGCCAAATTGCATATATATCCCTCCCAAAATGAATAATTGCATATATATCCTTTGTACAAGTTTTTAATGCACATAGCCACATAGTACAATGATTTTTATACATGCTTTGGATATATATGCAATTTTGCTTTTTCGGAAGGATATATATGCAAAAGCCCCCAACTTTTATTACTTTCACTTTCTTTCCTCCTTTTACTCACCTTGAGAACTCAGTGTAAGTGAAATCTAAACTAACCATATATGAAACAAGAGGTCACAATATGGCACCCTGTCTTTGTTCACACTGTCTTTGTTCCCGCACATAATATGACACCCTCCCCTAATATAGGAAACGATAGGTCACAATTAATGACAAAACAAAAATTAAAATATCAATCTTATTTGATACGTTTATAAAAAAGCAAAGTTCAACTATAAACCAAAATATGAGTTTGTAAGGTTGAAACACCAAACATTATTTAATACTAGGTCCAAAAGACCAAAACTAAATTAATAGGAAGTAAACATTTTCAGACAATTTTTAAGAAAAAACACTTTACTTTAAAAATCATTTAGAGCATAAGGTGTGGTGAACTTCATTTTTATTTTATTTGGATCCCACTTGGTGACACATCATCTTAACACTCCTACAAAAAAATCCCTCCTATATCATAAACCACAAAAAACCTCTTCATTTGGTCCCCACCACTCCCAATTTTATTTAGGCTAGATGGCAAGGCATGCTAATCTTCACCTTACACCTTTGCGTCACCTCAGCTTTCTCTCTCATCTTACTTCTCCTCACTCTCAATCACCTTTTAGTGGGCAAGGTATCTACCATGTTCACCTTAACTCCCATTTTTTTAATACTTATTAAGAATTATAGAAACGTAAACAGACGAATATAAAAACGTGAAGGTACAAAATTTAAAAAATACATGAACTTCAAATATTAAAAATAGTACATAAACCGGGAATATTAAAAATAGACGCAAACATACGAAAGTAAAACATTACATAAACTTCGATATTAAAACTAAAAGTTGAAACCCCACTTCGCTTTCATCCCCGCCCTAACCTCGTCCATAGCTCTGCGTGCTTCCCCAGTCAAATGTTCATATGGCTGCATATAGAACATTAAGTCTTTTTGCCTTATTTTATACTCTTGCACTTCCACCTCCTTCCTTTTGATCGCCGTAAACTCAGCCTGTTCTTCCACTGCCTTCTTTTTTATCGCCATATATTCAACCCATTCTTTCCTCTTCAATTCATGGATTACGGTTGTGAGAATTGGTTAAAGGCTTGTTGTTGTGGGTATGGATTACGGTATGATGGGTTTGTGTAATTTTGGTTATAAAAGAATGATTGTGGTCGCAAGTTGATTTGTTGGTTTAACGGGGGAGTATTTCCTAGATTGAAGATTCCTTCAGGTGTCGGGGGATTGCTTTGGGAATTTCTTCGCTGGAGACGTTTGATGTTTCGGGGAGTGTTTTCTTGAGACATTTTTTTTTTTATAAAAAGATGAAGTAATAAGTTGAGAGTGTAAAAGATTTGAGATTGTGTTTAAAAAAAGTGGGTTTTGTGGGTATTTATAAAAGAAAAAATTGGGGTGTTGTGATATATATATGTTTTTAGAATGTGATAACGCTCAAATCTAACATGTTTTTAGGAGCGTTATTGTGGATTTTATGCATATATATTGGTCACTTTTATGAACTTATGGTACTTAATTGAGTATAATTTATGTTTTAGGTTCATGGAAGCTCAAGTACAAGAAAATGGAGAAAAAGACGAAGAAATGATCAATAAACGAAGATTTATGCATGTGCGAAGAATTCCCGATAGATGAGAGTCTCTTGGAGTATATTCGAGAAGATAAAGTCATGAAGTTGTCACTCCAAAGACTCAAGGAATAAAGCACAAGAGGGGAAACGAGGAAAGAAATGAAGAAAATAAGCTAAAACGAAGAAATAATGGAAGACTCGTTGTTCCCGACACACCTTCACCATTTTGGCCATATCTTGAGCATACGAACTCGGATTTAGTTGATTCAAGCGCCCACGGAAAGCTAAGAGAAAGATCTACAACTTTGGTTTTTATCACTTCTGGCCAGGAGGCTCCATCCGATCGGTAGGAGCCCGCAACCGATTCGGATGGAGCTAACTTTTGCATCCAACCGATCGGTATTGCCCCGTATCCGATCGGTTGGCTGAAACTGCCTTCTCCAAGTTATTTTTAATGCTTCTTTAAGTGCCATTAAGTCCCAAGTCCGATCATGTGCCTCTATTAACTCCTAAACCTGCTACTTTATGACACTTTGTGCCCAAGTTACTTACTTGTTGGCTAAGGGTGGCTTCTACCTATAAATAAGACTACTTTGGCATGGTTTCAAGTGTGAAATTCTAGCCTCCACCCTTAAGGACGAATTTTCACCAACTATTATCAACCCCAAAAGACCACAACCCTCTGCCATTTCCAGAAGTAGTGCTCAAGTGCTTGAAGAAGTGTTCGGGTGTGATTTTCCGGCTTGGTTAGAAGTTGTAGTTGATTGGAGGCTTGAAGGTTGCTATAATCCTTCACCTTTACCTATTGTAATTGATACCTTGGGTAAACTCTTGTTACTTTTATATTTCATGATGCTTATGATTTCCATGATTGTTGAAGACTTATGTTTGGTTGAATACAATATGGTTTTATTTTGTATACTTGTTTGGTTTATATGATAACTTGTGATAATAGGATGTTTGGATATTATTAGTGTTTGTTTGATAACATCATGTTTGGTTAAATTGGATATTGTCTTGTTTATTGTTTTGATTAATCATTGTTGGGTCTACATGTCGACGGGATTCTCAATAGTGGTTGATTTCAATTCATTAGTCGACGAATGTTTTGGTCTTGTACTTTGTGACGATTGTATAAGAAACTTAATAAACATGACAAGTGAATGTTTAATTTGGATTAAAGGTCGAAAGACATCTTTTGAATATGTGTTCATCAAGTAAATGGAACTTCACAAATTAATAACATCAAAGTTATGGGATCGAAAGAACATCTTTGGTTGTTGTTGGTTTAGGCATGAGTTTTATGACATGACCAATTGATTAAGACTTATGTACATTTGATTTATAAAACACTAAATTATTATTGGTTCTAGAGGCCGAAAGGAATACCAATGATAATATGTTTTCCAAACTAGTAAAGGCTTACACCAAGTCCTTACACCAAATCCTAGTAAAGGCTTACACCAAGTTCTTACTCACTTATTATCATTGCCAAACATGCATGTTCTTTGTGTGATTGTTCTCATATTGCTTTTCTTGTTGGTTTGATCCGTGACAATCATAACCATCAACTTGTTACTTGCTTAAACAAACAAACGACACTCGAGTACAACCAAGTCTCTTGGGACGACCTTGACTTACCACAACCTCTATACTACAATTGACTAGGGTATACTTGCCCGAATGTGTTCCTAATTAACCGGTAATTCTTGTTTATAAATTTAAAGCTCGGTGAACGCATCAAGTTTTTGGCGCCGTTGCCGGGGACTTGCGTTTGTATTTTCGTGTTTGTTTGTTTGTTGAATGATTTGCTTGAAATGTTTGCTTGTTCGTTTGATTGCTTGCTTGTTGCTCATGCTGTTTGCTTAAATTGCTTTCCTTGATTTTTGTTTCAAAAATTTCCCATTTCTCTTATTTTCTAAAAAGGTCTTGGCATCAAAATCAAGTGTTTTGGTGTTGGGATTTGGTTTCATGTTTTCTAAAAATGCTCATTTCAATGTTTGCTTCATAAGTTTTCTCAAAAGTTTTGCGAAGAAAAAAAAAACCCACCCAAACAATCCCAACCGAATCGGATGGATTTCCATCCGATCGGATGGAGCTCTCGGTAAAAAAAAAAAAATTAAGTCTTTTTATTTTTTGCTTTCTTTAGTATTTAATGTTTGGTTTATGTTAGTTAAAGTTTATAAATGAAACTTATGAAAAAAAAAATAATAATAAAAAAAAAAAAAAAAAAAAAAATTACCGAGCCTTCTATCCGATCGGTTTGACACCCAACCGTTCGGCTGGACCTCCCAAACCATCTCAACTGATCGGTCACCACCCGTAACCGATTCGGTTGGAGACTTCTGTCCCATTTTTTTTTTAGTTTGTGTTTTTCTTGTTTTGTGAGTTTTATATTTTATATGTTAAGTGATCTCTTGCATGTTTTTGTGTTTCTTTTTAGTTTGTGTTTTTCTTGTCTAGATTAGTCTCGTATTAATTTGGAATAAGACTATCTTGTTTTAGATTGTTTTGTTTTGATTCGTGATTAATTGTGTTTGCTTGCGTCTATGTGCTTGTCATTTTCTTTCATTGTGCTTTTAATTGTTCATGTTTCTTTTTGTTTTAAGTGTCGTATTATGTTCTTGTACATATGTGTTTATGTGTTTTATTTACTTGTGTTTATTTTCGTGGATGTTACTTTAAGTCTTCTTGTTTTATTTTGTCAATAAAAAGTTTTAAGTAAAACTTGTTTAAAAAAAAAAAAAAAAAAAAAAGTAAAAAAGTTTTTCCGAGCTGTACAACCGATCGGATGTGCAAACATCCGATTCGGTTGGAAGTTGCATGATTTAACGAATTATCCAACCGACCGGTTAGATCTGCTAACCGATCGAACGGCGCTCTCGATAAATATTTTCCAACCCAACCGATCGGATGGATACCCTGACCGATCGGATGGACCAATCGGTAAAGTAAAATAAAAAAAATGTTATTTTTCATTTTTCGTATTTTGTTCTTGTTTGTTTGTGTTTAGATCGAATAAGTTTATATGTCTTTTTGGTTTTTGCAAGAGTATCATTTTTCTTTTTAAATTTGTTTTAAATTTTGTTAATTTAGTACATTGTGAATAAATAAGTACTTGTTTTAAAAATAAAAAACTGTTTTGAACTTTGTGGGTATGTTCACTGGAAACCCTCACGAGACTTCACTCGTCCACTCGGGCCACCGAGGGGTTTAAAAGGCTTGTTGCATACGCTAAATGCAACCGTGATGCCTACGAAAGTGAGTTTTAGAATTTTACGCGTTTTTTGTAGTTTAGTTTATTTTTGCAGATTTAATAAGCTCTTGGAGATTGGATTATTGGTGACACTATACTTGGTGTGGAGTTGTTTTGTGAAAGAGAAATCGATTGATCTCATAAGCTTATGCTAGTATTTGCTTAGCACCTTATCATATGGAGTTCGATTGCGATTTCTTGGCCCAGGAAGTTTTGTTTCTCTTGGAGTATTTATTCATTTATTTTCCCTAATTTACATGCTTTGAAGTTTATTTTTCACAATGAGTATAATGTTTAACTTAAGTGTGGGGGAAAGTTAGATGGTAAAAAACGAAACTACTTTTCAATTTAAAATTTTGTATACTTGTTTGCCCTTGTGATCTAATTGTTTTCACGCTTTTAGGATAATATATTAGAATAACTGGATCAATCCACTGGTGAAATATGTAAATTTTGAAAAATTCGAGATGTGTCCCAATTAATATTGCAATCCATTCTGGGATCGATAACATTTGCTAGCACATATTATAGCCCTTTATTGTGAGGATTTGAGCCTGTTCTATATATATAGCATACATCTTTTATGCTTGGATCTTTTGCTATGAGTGTGCCGGTGATTTTATTTATTCTAGAACTTATACTTGTAAATCATTACCAGACCGCAGTAAGATCACATTCGTGTGATATAAGTGTATATGTGTGATAAAGATGCACCCCTAGGATTAAACCAAATGGCCTTCCATTTTACATCTAATGATATATTAGCTAGCCACATAGGTTAGTTAACCACCCATATGGACCCATTTGTTAGCGTTTATCTTTAACGCTAGATACCCTTAGTTCACCCTCCGAGCCATCCTTTTCATTTTTGTTACATCTAAAAAAAGCAAAAAATATTTTACACTTTAAACCTTAGCCTAACCCCTTGTCCAAGTCTAAATGGTTGGTTGCTAGTTGCTTGGTATGTTGGATTGTTTTTGATGATTAATAGTTTGGTTACACTTTGTTATTTGAATGTGCCGTTCCGACAAAGACGAAGGATGCATACTTCTTATTTGTATTTTTGTGGTGTATGCTTATGCGAAGTGTGGGGGAGATGTGATGTATGGAAGAAAGGTGTTGAAAAAAAAATGTGAAAAGAAAAAAAAATGAATAAGTCATCGGAAAAAAAAAAGAAAGAAAGAAAAAAATATGTGTGATGACAATTATAGCAAATGTGTTATATTATTATGAAGATGAAGGAAGATGAAGTATGTTTGAGATATCGATTAGCCAATGTGCTAAGACGTGATATATATATATATATATATATATATATATATATATATATATATATATATATATATATATATATATATATATATATATATATATATATATATTTGGTGATCGATATGTGAAGAGGAGAAAGTCGTTAACTATAATCATTTACGGGTTTGCGGATTGTTTAGTAACTAGCAACATGGGTATTAGACTTGACTTTATTTTTCTTTTAAAACCAATTTCATAAATACTTCCATGCCATATCCCTACCCTTTTGACTTTGTGAAATTATCAAGTGTATTGACATGTAGTGACCATCCGATTTCTTAAGGAATTAGGTAACGTTGCTAGCGAGCTAGGGCGTGTTTTGGTGACCATCCGTTATGCAAGTAACGTTGTTAGCGAACCAAGGTACAATCTAGTGACCATCCGTTATTTAGTAATGCAAGAATTCGTTGTTAGCGAGCTATTATGTTTTGCACGAGATAGTTGCACGTAAGTCTGATATACCCTTTAAGCCTTAAACCCGAATAAAAGTCCTCTTTAGATGTTTACACTTGGTGCTTACGCCTTGTCGGTGGAGTTTTGTTTCTTGTACAAGCCTATGGTAATAAACGGATCATGACTGAGCGATGAGTGTGATTTCTCTTATATATACTCCACTACCTAAATAAATGAGTGATTGAGTGAATTATACTTTGTTCCTTTTTCGTGAGGTGTTTAGAAATGTTGCTCAAGCAAGAAAATCTTCATACATCTCGGTTTTTCACCTTACGCTTATTAATCTTATGTATGACTTTATGCATCATAATTTTTATAATCATTTTTCATGCACCATGTGGGATTTATTTTTCTTATTATTTGCTTGAGGGCAAGCAAACCCTTAAGTGTGGGGGAGTTTGCGCTCATTTTTTTCGCTTATTTTCTCTTTTATTATTAAATATATATAAAAAATATAATAAAAAAAAATTACGATCTGTCCAACCGATCGGATGTTCGAGCACCCGATTCGGTTGGCAGGTTGCATGTTTTTACGAATTGTCCATCCGATCGGATGGAGATGCAAACCGATCGGATGGATGCCTCGTTAAAGTTTTCAAAAGTTCATTTTTTTTTCGTTTTGTCATTTAGATATGCATTTTAATTTTTTTTTTCTTAGATTTGCTTGAGGGCAAGCAAAGTTCAAGTGTGGGGGATTTGATAACGCTCAAATCTAACATGTTTTTAGGAGCGTTATTGTGGATTTTATGCATATATATTGGTCACTTTTATGAACTTATGGTACTTAATTGAGTATAATTTATGTTTTAGGTTCATGGAAGCTCAAGTACAAGAAAATGGAGAAAAAGACGAAGAAATGATCAATAAACGAAGATTTATGCATGTGCGAAGAATTCCCGATAGATGAGAGTCTCTTGGAGTATATTCGAGAAGATAAAGTCATGAAGTTGTCACTCCAAAGACTCAAGGAATAAAGCACAAGAGGGGAAACGAGGAAAGAAATGAAGAAAATAAGCTAAAACGAAGAAATAATGGAAGACTCGTTGTTCCCGACACACCTTCACCATTTTGGCCATATCTTGAGCATACGAACTCGGATTTAGTTGATTCAAGCGCCCACGGAAAGCTAAGAGAAAGATCTACAACTTTGGTTTTTATCACTTCTGGCCAGGAGGCTCCATCCGATCGGTAGGATCCCGCAACCGATTCGGATGGAGCTAACTTTTGCATCCAACCGATCGGTATTGCCCCGTATCCGATCGGTTGGCTGAAACTGCCTTCTCCAAGTTATTTTTAATGCTTCTTTAAGTGCCATTAAGTCTCAAGTCCGATCATGTGCTTCTATTAACTCCTAAACCTGCTACTTTATGACACTTTGTGCCCAAGTTACTTACTTGTTGGCTAAGGGTGGCTTCTACCTATAAATAAGACTACTTTGGCATGGTTTCAAGTGTGAAATTCTAGCCTCCACCCTTAAGGACGAATTTTCACCAACTATTATCAACCCCAAAAGACCACAACCCTCTGCCATTTCCAGAAGTAGTGCTCAAGTGCTTGAAGAAGTGTTCGGGTGTGATTTTCCGGCTTGGTTAGAAGTTGTAGTTGATTGGAGGCTTGAAGGTTGCTATAATCCTTCACCTTTACCTATTGTAATTGATACCTTGGGTAAACTCTTGTTACTTTTATATTTCATGATGCTTATGATTTCCATGATTGTTGAAGACTTATGTTTGGTTAAATACAATATGGTTTTGTTTTGTATACTTGTTTGGTTTATATGATAACTTGTGATAATAGGATGTTTGGATATTATTAGTGTTTGTTTGATAACATCATGTTTGGTTAAATTGGATATTGTCTTGTTTATTGTTTTGATTAATCATTGTTAGGTCTACATGTCGACGGGATTCTCAATAGTGGTTGATTTCAATTCATTAGTCGACGAATGTTTTGGTCTTGTACTTTGTGACGATTGTATAAGAAACTTAATAAACATGACAAGTGAATGTTTAATTTGGATTAAAGGTCGAAAGACATCTTTTGAATATGTGTTCATCAAGTAAATGGAACTTCACAAATTAATAACTTCAAAGTTATGGGATCGAAAGAACATCTTTGGTTGTTGTTGGTTTAGGCATGAGTTTTATGACATGACCAATTGATTAAGACTTATGTACATTTGATTTATAAAACACTAAATTATTATTGGTTCTAGAGGCCGAAAGGAATACCAATGATAATATGTTTTCCAAACTAGTAAAGGCTTACACCAAGTCCTTACACCAAATCCTAGTAAAGGCTTACACCAAGTTCTTACTCACTTATTATCATTGCCAAACATGCATGTTCTTTGTGTGATTGTTCTCATATTGCTTTTCTTGTTGGTTTGATCCGTGACAATCATAACCATCAACTTGTTACTTGCTTAAACAAACAAACGACACTTGAGTACAACCAAGTCTCTTGGGACGACCTTGACTTACCACAACCTCTATACTACAATTGACTAGGGTATACTTGCCCGAATGTGTTCCTAGTTAACCGGTAATTCTTGTTTATAAATTTAAAGCTCGGTGAACGCATCAGAATGCAACGGATATATAACGTTTAAATTGTACAAGTAGGGCCTGATTTTTTGTGTATCTCTGCAAGGTGAACGTTTCACCATAAGTTGCATTGGGTAGTGTGATTCGCGCGTGAATGGATATGGTGGGCAAGGTGGTTCGCGCGTGAGATGGCAACATGGTGAGGGCATCACCAGCCCTTGCCGACCAGCCTTATTTCTTACTCTATATCTTATTTATATATACTAAAAAAAAAAAGGCTGCAAAGTTGTTTGTCTCCTTTCACTTCACTGCAACGAACCAAAGCCAAATGAACATGGGGGGCGGTGTGCTGAACCTAAACGGCGCTCACTGTTTTCCCTTCCACGTCACAATGGCAAAATACCACCATACCCCATGCTCTTAAATCATACTATTTTTCACTTTTTTCATTTTATTTTTCGCTGTAATTACTACTAATGATCACAATTTTTTATATTTTTTTTTCATTTTTTTATTTTTTAAGTGATACTCGAAAACAAAATATAACTCGTGTAACTCATGAGTGTTATATTGTGTAGTGGGTTTGCTAAAGTAAACTGAATAAACATCCAATAACCAAACCGTCCTTTGTCCGCCATTAACAATTAAGCAAGTCAAAGGAGAAAACAGTAAATTAAGAAACTAAAGCCAACTAGCTCCCTACAAAACACACCATTCTCAAGAACCAACCCTAGGGACAAACAAAAGAAAAACTCATACAACTCAAAACACAGAGGCAGCAGAGGGAAGGTTTTTCAAGGGTTGTTGCCGCCCTCTGTTTTCGATGAACGATTTGCCCCCATAATCAACAACCTTTTTTTTTTTTTTTTTTTTTTTTTTTTTTTTTTTTTGTATATATAACCATATATCGATCTATACTACTTATAAGCAGACTGCAGAAACAAAACCAGTACTATGGATGGCATTGTTCTGTTCAATGCCATAGTTGATTATCTGGATGACTGGATCTGGTGCAATCTTTCTTTAACTTAACAAGAATAATAATTACTAGAGGCTGTGATGATGAAATTCTAAATGTTGTTGTATGAGTAAATCAGTAAAGTTTGAGATTAACCGTATCTTGGCGGGGTAGTTTTGTTATTGCAGCCATGGCGGTTTTATCCTCTTTGCTTTGATTTTTCACAGATCTGAGCCTCATTTATCTATTCTTATTCTTGTAAAATGCTACTTTATATGATTTTAATAAAGTTATTTTTCTTGTGTTTGACCTTCGAAAAACAAATATAGTGTGAAATTTAATTGATAGAATATTTTTGAAGAGTTTTAGTTTCGTTTCTATGTTATTTTTTGGACAATTTCGTGTTTGGTATCGTCTCTTTGGGTTTTTGCTAAATAATTTAGCTTTCCAGCTTGATTAATTGAGTGTTTGCATCGTTTGGATTTTGAGTTTTTAGATTCTAATGCTTTGGATCGAGATGAATGGATGTTAGGAGTTGTCTCACTAACTTGGCTATAGGATAAATATAGGTGATTTGGTTTTCCAAGTTTTTCTTGTTGATTGATTCTACAGGGTTGATGAAGATCAACTATGTTGGTTTGGGATTTTTTGAGCATTTAGTAATTTGGCGTTGAAACCGCATCACCACTTACCGGGTTATTACCATCGTGTCGTATATGTTGGATCTATCAGAACAACAAAAAGAGCTCAAGTCATCTATTATATCTAAAGATTCAATGGCTTAATTTATTGTGGAAGAGTGATTGTGCATAGAGGGTTGTATGGTACAAGGTAGTTCAAGCAATATGTAGAGTATATGCATATATACGTATAAGTAAAAGAGTATTGAATGCAATTACATCAAATAGGTTATTGTGGAATGGTAAAGGACTCTAATTTTGTAACCTCCCCAAAGAATACAAATGGACTTATAATTACAACTATGGTAAATGTAGGCTGCATAAATGATGCGTGCACCCATTGGCTGTCCACAAATTGTAATCATCAATTCGACTCACTGTCCAGAAATTGTAATATTCATGGCTGCAGAAGTTGGAATTGAGAAGTCTGAATTGTTCCTGGACGATCTCCAGCTAGATGTCACTGGACCGATTGTGGTTATGCTGTGTAGGATGTGGGATGTGAATGCTGTTACTGGCCGGTACTTGAGCACTGATTTTTTGGTGTCTGATGCAAAGGTATATCCATCCTTCTCTTACAAGAATCTGTGTAATACAAATATAGGGAAAAGTAAATAAGAATCTATAGGCATTTTTAACCTGTTTGTTTTGCAGGGTGGTGTAATTCATTGTACTGCCAAGGGGACTGTGGCTCACAATTTCTTGAGGTTAAAAGAAGGGAGTGTGTATTCGATTAAAAATTTTATTGTCATGCAAAACAGGGAGGACTTTCGTATTAGGAAGGATGATACCTTTATGCTTCAATTTGATGGATCGACAATGATAAGGAAAGCTGTTGTAAAGCAACAAGGATTTGTTAGGTATCCTTTACAACTGGTGGATTTAGAGCAGATTGTACCTACACACAACAAGTATCTCATTGGTAATTTCCTGTTTAGTTATGTACGTTTAAAAAAAAAATTCTGAAAATAATGTTGCTAACCTGGCATAAAATATGTCGGCTATTAGATGTTGTAGGATATGTAACAAATATTGGGAGGATGAACTACACAAAAACAGGTTCAAAAAACCTTGATTTTTACCTAGCCAATCAAAGGTTGGTATATTTATGTTTTCAAACGATGTTGTAAAATTGATTTCTTTTTTAAGAAATATCTATCAACTAACTTACCGTTTTATTGTAATCTTTTTTGTTGTGCATCAAGGGGGCAATCAATACGGGTGACTCTATGGGGAGGCCTTGGTGATATACTGATTGACAAGAAAGCAAAATATTCAGGTCTGCTTCCTGTTGTGGTGACCTGCACATCTGCAAAACACTATAACAGTGAGTTGGGCTTAACTAACTAGGTTATTCCTGTTACACAACTTTCACATTCTAATTTAAGTTATAATGTTACCTTCCAGATAAGTTATATTTATCCAGCAGTTCGTCTACCATGATACTTGATGATGTTGAGATGCCTGCTATTAAAGAGTTGAGATCAGGGAACAGGTCTGAATATGTATCAATTTAATGGTTATTATTGAAAAGTTCCAATATTCCATATGTTTTACCAAATTGTTTACCTGTTTGATAGCAGTGTTGAAGCTTCAAGAGTAGCATCCCGTGCAGATAACTCTGAACCAAAGGAAGGGACGATTGAGAATCTCCTCATATGGTCTCGCAATCGAAAAAATGATGTATGTATTCTTTTGTGGCTGCCGTGCCTTTAGACTCATTCCTCTGCCTAATATTGCCATACCTTATTCCTACACAGTCAGCAACTTTCATTTGTAAGGCCCGGATCGAAAATGTGCGGACTAGGAAGGGATGGAATTATCCATCATGTGGAGCTGAAAAATGCAAAAAAGGTATTACCAGAAAGGAGGGGCGGTTCTGGTGTGATGCGTGTGACAGGCCAGTTGAATACCCAGTATTAAGGTAATGTTATTTTTGTTATTAATAGTGCATACATTTTCATTCAATATATAACATGACTAACCTTGATACATGCTGTCTGCAACAAACCTTATCAGGTATCGCCTAGAGCTTGGTATATCGGATGATACTGAACAGACTGTGGTAGTTCTTTTTGATGACCCTGCAACTGAATTGGTGAAGTTCCCAGCTGCAGCAATAGTGGGCGATGATGATGAGGTATATTTATAAATTTCCTGTTCATTACCAATCTCCATTACTCACACGTTACCATACAGGGTTTGGAAGACAATGAAAACTTGCCATCTGCTATAACCAACCTCATCGGCACAACACATGTGTTTGAAATCAAAACTCATACCTATTATGAGTATGGAAGCTTTGATAGTTTTACCTGCTGGACGGTAGACCCGCACCAACCAACGGTGGAAAGCGGTAGCTCAAGCACTGTTGATGATGGATCTGTCGCTGGAGGGTCATCATCCAATCCACATCCCAAAGATCCATCAGTTGCTACACCAGCCAAGCCTAGGGAGGATAAGAAAAAAAAGAAGTACGCAAGTCAAATAATATTTACCTCCCCAAAAAAAAAAAAAAAAAAAAAAAAAACAAGTAAGTTAACATGACCATCATGATTCAATTGTTTGTAGGTTAGACATCGAAGATTCGGATACTGAAACTGAAGTGATTCCTGCTGATGATGTCCAAGGAGAAGCTAATGCCCCACCTGCCAATAAGAAGCCAAAACGGTGAGCACATGTTACACACACCCTTTCTTCACCAATTATCTTACATTTGTCCATGTATTAACATGGTTTCCTTTCTATATTTAATTTTCAGGTTTGTGGTAACAGATTCAGAATGAGTTTCCACAGGGTGCATACCAAGATGTCTTTTTAAAATAGACACTTAGAACATGAATAATATGTTTCATTATAACTTCATTGGGGATTATTTGTTATTGTTCTTTCAATGATATAACCCCACAAACTGATTCATAAGACTATTTCTTATTTTTCTTTTATGATTGATGATTTATTGCCCCTACCCAATATGGAACGGGTGTTTCTTTTGTGTTAATATTTGATTGCAGGTACATTGAAGTGGATCTACTATGTCTGGGACAGTTGTTGCACCTGATCAAATGCATGTGATAAGGGATCTTTATTTTTTTTTTTAAAAACAAATTTTAAAGGCAAATGTTCTATATTAAAGATTGTCTGTATGTGGTTTAAATAATATGTTATCTATAATATACAAGATTGTTCTGTTTTTGATATTCAATAACCCAATGTATGAGATATGTATACTATTTTTATAATTTATAAGGAATGAAATCCTATATTCTATACTTTTGTACATGCGGTTTTTTAATCAATAGTTTCATTGTCTTACGCAACTCTGAGAAATGCAAACCAACCTATTTAAAACCTTACCATGTTGTGTACCCAGCGTTCCTCCTTTGATGTGTTTAAAATTTGTTGTTCATGAGACGTTGATGTGAATATGTATCTGTTACAATAAAAAAAAAAAAAAACTGCCATCATTTTATATCAATCAAATATGAAATACCTTATTGGATAGATATTATACTTGCATAGACAGATTGATCGACAAAAAATATAACTGTTACACAAGCGTCCTACATGAAGGGTCACTGAACTGAATAAATTCAGTTACAAAATTTGTTTTAAATATATAATAAATAGTGTTTATGGAAAAATATAAGTTACAAAATCTGTTAAGCTACATGGAATATCAGTAGATTTCCAAGACCTTTAAAAGTCATGTTATACTATCTTTCCCAATTCATCCAGTTGTTATTCATATTTCAACATCATGGTATTCACTAGAGAAATGATAGCACAATACTACTACATGCCAATTGCAAAAGCTGCAAAAGAGTTCAATATTGGTTTAAGTATGTTCAAAAGGCACTGTCGAGAAGTGGGTATTCAGCGTTGGCCATATCGTAAGCTGAGGAGTATACAATTATTAATTAGCACTCTCCAGGTCAGAATTAACTTGAATTTAATACTTTGTTTTTTATATTGGGCACAAACTTATATTGCATTATAGGCTGAAAATGGAGGTGCAAAAGTTGATGGGAACACTCAAGAAATCATTACAAGGCTAAAAGAAGAAAAGCGCCATGTTGAAGAAAACCCTGATATAGAACTTGCTGAAAGTACAAAGAAGTTGAGACAGTTTTATTTCAAATCCAAACATAAAAGAATGAAAAGCATGCGTTCATTATGGTCACTAACAAACCAGACAACAATAAATGTGGCAGCACAATTGAACGGAAGTAGCTCAGTTCATGGAAATATTCAAGATGATTATGGTACTGACTTTAGTCAGGAAGATTAGCCGAAATTTGCCTTTGAAATATCCCAATTCAACTAAATGTTGAAAAATAAATTATGTATTTTTAAGTTTGATGGTTATTTTGCTGAATGTAATGGATAAAATTGTGTGACTATTGGGGTTGAAAGATACTTACATCCAATGTTATATCGTTGCTGTTTCAGCAAAAATTTGTACCATCCATTTAAACCAATCGTTGATATATATACATACCTGAACCAAAATGCGAATATTGAATTGTTAACTAAAACCCAAAAATGTGGAATTATTTAGAAATTTAGTATCATTATTAAAACAAATATTAAAACTATTACTAACCTGGGCACACTTAACATCCTCTACAAATGGAAGACTTTTCATTGGTTATGACAGTTATTGCATAACTTCAGCAACAGAATACCAAAAGATGGTTTATTGGACATCTTCATTCTATATGTAGCCAAAATTACAATGTTCTGTGTTACAAAAGTAAAGCAGATCATAAAAAAAATATGAATAAAAGTATAATTCAAACTTACAAGTTTTCATAAGTTGCAATTATTTGTCTGTTTAAACCCATATTTGTGTGTGTGTTACAGGATCACGACCCAAAGTGCTGAAGTTCCATCCATGTCAGGCATGTTGCACAAATCTGTCATCATTGATTCAAAAACAATAGTCAGACAAGATGGCAGAGTCCAAAGCTATTGTGGTTTAAAACTGGCGGAAATAGTTGAATCATCTACAGGTATACACCGGCATTAAACATTTAATTGAAATATGTAATTAGAAAAATTATTGAGAAAATACATGCCTGATTTGTTAACGTTGCATTTACAACATAATTTGTTAGATCAAGTGATGCATCCAATAGGTACTTCAACAGATGTGCCACCGAGCCAAATGATTTCTACTTCCAAAAGTACCTTCACGTACACAAAAAGAACATCTTCAGGTGACTAATTAAGCAAATGATAGCAAAAGTCAATATATCTTAAAAATTGTTATGCATTTGGTAAACTTTTAATTTCATACAAGTGTTTCTTACCATTACCTTGCTTCTTACAGGACCAGTCTATCTGCGTGCAGCAAAACAAAGCCAGAAACGAGCTGCATTTGCATCTACGGGTAATTGTATATGTTATAAATCTTGAACCCTATTATTTGATTTATAAAATATTGTTATTTACACTAATAATTACCTATTTTGTCAAGGTATTCCTGTGGGCTATCATAACATTGGTCCTCCATCGTTTGAATGTCAAAATTGCAAGGCAATTATGTGGTACGAAGAGAGAAGTGACAAAGGATCCAACACTAGCAACCCAGTATTCTCCCTTTGCTGCCAAAAAGGTAAGGTGCTTCTCCCCAGATTTAATGAAGCACCTTCGCCTCTTAACAAGCTGATGGACTATAACAATCCTGAATCTTTAAGATTCAAAGAACAAATTAGAGTCTATAATGGCATGTTTTGCTACACTTCTTTTGGAGCGAAAATAGATCATTCAATCAATACTGGCAGGGCACCATATACATTTAGAATAAATGGCCAAAGCTATCATCGAATAGGTTCTCTACTGCCTACAAGGGGTACTCAACCCAAATATGCACAACTATACTTTTATGATACTGGAAATGAAGTAAAAAACCGGATGGAAGCTTTTATAGACAAGGAGAGTAGAGAAGTGGTGGATGAAAAGATAGTAGCAAGCCTGATTCAAATGTTCGACCAATCAAGTTCAATTGCCAAGGCATTTCGAATGGCCAGGGATTGGTGTAACTCCCAAAATTCATCAAAGTTTGAATTACGCCTGCTAAGTGGTCGGAGTACATCACGGCAATACAACGCACCGACTGTGCCTGAAATAGCAGCTCTAATTACTAACGACTTTGGTGATGGTATTCCTACGAGAGATATTGTTGTAAGTAACAAGGATGAAGGTCTGAAACGTATTTCTGAGTTGCATTCAGAATACATGGCCCTCCAATATCCATTGTTATTCCCATATGGAGAAGAAGGATTTCATGAAAAAATACAGTATCACAAGAACACAGGTGCACGCAAAACTAAAAGGGGTTGTCTCACAATGAAAGAGTACTATGCGTACATAATACAACAGCGAAATAACCAATGTACTACCTTGCTTAGAGGTGGGCGATTATTTCAACAATACCTGGTGGATGCATATGCGGCTGTTGAGGAGCAAAGACTTAAATGGACTAGGCAAAATCAAGATACGTTATGAGTGGATCTATATCATAACCTCTGTGACGCTGTAACAAGGGGTGATACAAATGCAGCAGGCCTCGGGAAACGGATTGTTCTACCAAGGAGTTTTACGGGCAGCCCAAGGTATATGATGCAAAACTACCAAGATGCTATGGCTATATGTCGAACCTATGGAAATCCAGACCTGTTCATCACTTTCACCGCCAATCCAAAATGGCCAGAGGTTAGTGAAATGTTAAAGCACATCTCGGGCCAAAAAGGTAATGACCGTCCAAAAATTACGACTCGTATATTCAAGATTAAACTAACTGAGATGTTAGATGATCTTACAAAGCACCATATTTTTGGTACTTCACGGGCAGGTAATACAACTTGATGCAAAATGTAAATTTCTACTATTCTACGTCAAATGCATGCACCAACTTATGTTTTTCTTGCATTTCTTTTCAGTTGTGTATGTCATAGAATTTCAAAAATGTGGACTCCCACACGCTCATATCCTATTATGGCTAGAAGAAGAGTTGAAATGCAAAACCGCACGCGAGATAGATGACATGATTACAGCAGAGATACCATGTAAATCAAGTGATCCAGAAGGATATAAAATAGTAACTGAATTTATGTTACATGGACCTTGCGGTGAAGATGCTAAACACGCCCCATGTACAGTTGAAGGTAAGTGCTCGAAACATTTTCCTAAACATTTTGTGGAAGAAACAATAGTTGATAGTGATGGCTATGCGATTTATCGCCAAAGGGATAATAAAGCTTACCATATAAAAGGAAAGTTTAAATATGATAACAGATATGTCGTTCCTCACAATCGTTATCTCCTCATGAAGTACAACGCCCACATTAATGTAGAATGGTGCAACAGATCAAAGGCAATTAAGTACTTATTTAAGTACTTAAATAAAGGGCCCGATAGAGCTACAATTGTTATACAAGAGAATGTTACAACCGATGGTGATTTGGGAAATGTCCAAGTTTTGGAGGTGGACGAAATAAAAAATTATTTGAATTGTCATTTCTTAGCTCCATGTGAGGCTGTCTGGCGTTTGTTTTCATATGATATCCATTACTCATATCCATCAGTAATGAGACTGAATTACCACTTGCCAAATCAGAACGCAATCACACTTCGTGACTCAGAAAGCTTACCCGCCTTAATTCAAAAGGAAGTGAGAGGACCTGTGACACATGGTTAAGGTGGTTAAACCTTGTATACTTTGTGTGTAAGATATATTGAGTTTATATGATTAAGCACGCGGAATTTACTTAACCACACTTAGAAGGTTATGTATGTTATGGAAATGGAAGAATTATGTTTGTTACTTAACAATGAACAAAGAAAGTTTATCACTAAACGATTCAATATTATTCAAAATAATACGAGTGATCTTGTGTTTATCACTAGGGTTACAAAACCTTGAATCTTATGTTACAACTTGTGATTTGTGTTTGTTCAATATTCTTAACAGTTCTAAGTTCTTAGTTGAAGAGTGTACACAATATCCAAGTCTAAGATCTCTTTTATAGTTGCAAGAGATCTTTACAAATTGCTTAAAGTCTTGGCCGACTTACTTGGTTAACTTATGCTTATTGTGTGTCAGTACATAAGATACAACATGTATCTATGTATACAACTTGTTAACTAAGCACATGGAGTAAGATATTATCTACCGTATATGTTTGACCAAAATACAATAAATATCTTTTCGATCTTATCCTATGACTCACTGATCAGCAGTACCATTCTCTACCAGCAGTACCTTCTACTTGAACTAGCAGTACCTTCTTCCTCTAGCAGTACCTTGATGTACTAGCAGTACCTTGATCATGAACTAGCACTACCTTCGACTTAGAGTAAATTCTAATACTCTAACTTCAGAATATTTAATTCCCAACAATCCTCCCCTAAACATGTGAATCATTTCAAACATGTTTTTCTGAATTAAATGAGGACTTGATAAGATCTTTCAAACACTTCATGAATCTGAACTATTCTTCTTATTCTGAACTGATCTGCTTTGTTCTTCTTTGACTTCAACAATATCAAAACATTGTACCAAAAGATGGTGCAATTTCCTTGGATGGAGGAATTGTAAGAGGCAATGATGCTGTGTATCTTGGATGCTTGTTTCAACAAGTGAAATCATCTAACCAGCATGCCTTTGAAGTGAAATTGAAACTTTTCTTCGTTTGATCTAGATAGAACTTTCTCCTTTAGGAATGCTTCATCCCTTCTAGATATTTGATCTGTTCTAATCATTTTCAACCTCTACATCATCTTGTATGCTCTTATCTTCTCCTTCCATATATTGGTTTATTCTTCCTTTTCTGGGCAATTATTTCCTTCTCTGAGATTGTAACCTCCCCTGAAGCAAATAACTTTTGTTTCCTCCCCTTGTTTGGAAGATCTCACTATGTACCTTTGACTGATCTATCAATGTGTAACTTTTGTTGTCAGACAATATTGTACATGAAGCCATCAATTCTTTAAAAGTTTAAGTTGCTGTCCTCATCACTTCTAGGTGTGTTAACTCCTATAAGAGGTGAATCAGTGGACATTTTGATTCATAATCCATCAATGGATGGTTTTTGTGAATCTCTTGAAAATCCTTTTAAGAAATCATTTTACTTAGTAGTATGTTCATGATTTTAGAATTGAAAAATCATACTACTTGCAACCATTTTGAAAGAATCAAGTGTATAACAGACACTTAATTAGCATTTCGGTTTAAAGCAACCTCTGGTTGTGTGAGAACCAATGTTTTTCAGTTATCACTAACTGCCTGTGAAAAGATAAATCTATTCAAAAGATTTTCTTGACAGGGTTTCCAGCTCATAGCAATTGTTGCCTCTAACACAAGTGTTAGAATCACTTTTACTAGCTGTTCTTTCTATCAGATGTCCTCAGACTTGCACATTATACTTAAAAGTATAAAATGATAGAAAGTGAGTTGCATCAGTTACTATCTGATCAACTAAGTCATCAATTCAATGTGAAATATCATAACTAGATTTCAAGAAAGAAGTTTTAAGGAGGTTAAATTCGTAAACTCAGTCCATCATAAACCTATTATGGTCAGCAATTTGATAAGCATTATGCTGTTCCCATTTCACTTGAAATATCCTTTGTGTTCACATATTCATACCTGAAATAGTTAGTCTAAAACCAAAAGAACAAAGTACAAAGTACTTGTCTTGCATTAGTATAATCATAGAACCAACTGTATGAATAACACAATTTACATTTTGATATATTAGCAGTACCTTATAAATCCAGCAGTACCAACAAAAATTTATTTACAAAAACACATCATATTGAAAATTTAAAGATTAAGCATTCCAATACTTGCTACCAAGTACTGAAACCTTGAAACATCAAAAGCTTTTGTTAGCAGATCTGCAAAATTATGCTCTGAAGCAATTTTAAGAACTTGAATTAACCTTTTCTCATTGCAGTCTCTTATAAAATGATGTCTAATTTCAATGTGTTTTGTTTTAGAGTGTTGTACTGGATTTTTAATAATACAAATTGTACTACTATTATCAATATAAATAACAGTGTTTAAGAAATTGTACCCATAATCAAGGAGTTGGTTTTGAAGCCATAGAACTTGACTAGAGCAACTTGCAGCAGCTATATATTCAGCTTCAGTTGTTGAATTTGCCACACTTGTTTGCTTCTTACACTGCCATGAGACAAGTCTACACCCAAGGAATTGACATCCTCCAGTTGTTGACTTTCTGTCCAAGCTAGCACCAGCATAATCACTATCCGAATATGCTACCAAGTCAAAAGGAGATTCTCTAGAATACCATATACCCAACCTTGGTTGACCTTTGAGATATCTAAAAATTCTCTTGACTGCAGTTAAATGAGAAACCTTTGGAGTAACTTGAAATCTTGCACAAACACAAACAGGAAACATGATATCAGGTCTAGATGATGTAAGGTACATCAAAGAGCCTATCATAGATCTGTAACTGTGTACATCTACATTTTCTCCATCTTCATCTTTCAGAAGGTGCTTCTCAGCGTCCATTGGTGTGCTTGCTATTTTTGAATCAGCAAATTGAAATTTTCTAAGTATCTCTGCAACATATTTGTCTTGACTAATAAATATGCCTTCAGATGATTGCTTAACTTGCAAACCCAAAAAGAATGTAAGTTCTCCCATAGAACTCATCTGAAACTTATCTTTCATAAGCTTCTCAAATTCTAAACACATTTCCTTCCTTGTAGATCCAAAGATAATGTCATCCACATACACCTGCACTAACAGAAGATCCTTCTTGTGCTGTTTGATGAAAAGTGTCTGATCAATCTTTCCTCTTTGAAATCCATTTTCTAATAAGTAGGAAGCTAGTGTTCCATACCAAGCTCTTGGTGTCTGATGAAGGCCATAGAGAGCTTTCACTACTCTGTACACTTTTTTTGGATGTAATGGATCAATGAAACCAGGAGGTTGTGAAACATACACCTCTCTTCCAATTTCACCATATAAAAATGCACTTTTGACATCCATTTGGTAGACTGTGAAGCCTAAAAATGAAGCATAAGCTAGAAACAGCCTAATTGCCTCAATCCTTGCTACTGGAGCATAAACTTCATCATAATCTATTCCTTCTTCTTGTGTGTACCCTTGTGCTACTAGTCTAGCCTTATTCTTGATCACAATTCCTCTATCATCCCTTTTGTTCTTAAAAACCCATCTAGTGCCAATTACCTTTTCATTCCTAGGTAAATCAACTAGCACCCAAACCTTTTGAATCTTGAACTGAAGAAGCTCTTTTTGCATAGCCTCTAACCAGCTTGAATCATCTAGGGCTGTAAGAATATTCTTTGGTTCCTTTTGAGAGAGAAAACATACAAATAAACAAGAGTTTGAAAGCTCATGTTGTTTTGAAGCATAAAGGGCATCAAGAATCCCTTTTTGGTCTGAAGAGACCAGTTGTCTTCTTGTCTTCACACCAGATTGTATATCTCCAATCACATTATCTAGGGAGTGAACTTTGTGAATTCTTGTGTGTGGGGTAGTAGGAACATGATAAAATGGTGAAAGATTACTCAAATCCACTTCATCTTCTTGGAACTCTGCATCTTTTGAGTGTGAAGGACCAACAGTACCTTCAACTAAACTAACAGTTCCTTCAAATGAACTACCAGTACCTTTAGAAGTACTAGCAGTACCTTGTTTTGTCTCGGCAGTACCATCAATATTTAACATATTGTGTTGTTCCTCTGTTCCAACATCTTTTCTTTGAGCCTCAACATCTTCTTTTGCTTTACCAGAAGAAGATTCATCATTGTTTGAAGCTAAATCCACACTTGTACTTGACCACAATGGCATAATGACATCAGATTGATCTTTATCTAACTCCACCTCATTTGTTGCTTGTGAACCTGAAAAGTTATTAGTTTCTGCAACAACAGGAATATAATTCATAGAATTTGTTAGATAATCAAGATCAAATATCCATTTTGGTCCTTGACCTACTACATTGGATTTGTTTTCCAGAAACTCCACATGTAGTTCTTCTTGTACTTTCTCAGTTCTTAAGTTGTAAACTCTAAAAGCTTTGCTAACAAGAGAATATCCAACTAAGAAACCTTCATCTGCTTTACCATCGAATTTTCCTAAATGGTCTAAGGTATTGAGAATTGTCACATGACATCCAAAAGGTCTAAGAAATCCTATTGCAGGAGTTCTACCATTAAAGAGTTCATATGACGTCTTATTGTGAGGCTGCACAACTAAAACTCTATTTTGAACATAGCAAGCAGTGTTGATTGCCTCTGCCCAAAAGATTATAGGTAGCTTAGAATCAGCTAACATTGTTCTAGCAGCTTCAATTAGTGTTCTATTCTTTCTTTCAACCACACCATTCTGTTGGGGTGTTCTAGCAACACTATATTCTCTCTTAATACCTTTTTCTTTGCAGAAATCATCCATAACTCTATTTTTGAATTCTGTCCCATTATCACACCTAATGACTTTTACTTTCTTGTTTACTTGGTTTTCTATCAGTGTAATGAAGTCCTTAAGAATGCTTGATGTCTCATCCTTAGTGGCTAAAAAGAAAACCCATGTAAATCTGCTATAGTCATCAGTTATAGCAAGACAATATTTTTTATGTTGCATACTCCTTACTGAAACAGGTCCAAATAAGTCCATATGAAGCATAAACAATGACTGATTGATAGAGTTAAAAATTTTGGGCTTACAAGTGGCTTTGTGTTGTTTGCCTTTTAGACAAGCAATGCATGTTTGATCATTTTCAAATCTTTTGTGAGGTAAACCTCTTACCAAACCATTCTTAACAATTTTATTTATGGTTTTGAAGTTAATATGACCAAGCCTTCTATGCCATAACATTGATTCATCCAATGTGGCCTTTGATACAAGACAAGTTAAATCTTCTTTAGGAATGATGTTCTTCATATCAACACTATACATATTGGCCTTTCTAGGAATTCTAAGAAGTACTTGATTTTCATCAGGCATCTTAAAATCCTTAGATAGAACAAGACATTCAGTGTCAGTAAAAAGCACATTGTTCTTTTTGTCACACATTTGTGAAACACTAAAAAGATTATACTTTAACTCTTGTACATAGTACACATTTTCAAAATCTAAATTTCCGGTTTTAATAGTACCTTTACCAGAAATTTTGCCACGAAAACCACCTCCAAAGGTAACATATCCTCCATTGAATTCTTGAAAATCTGAAAGATAAGACATGTTGCCTGTCATGTGATTGGAACATCCACTATCTGAGTATCCTTGATCTTGATGATCAATAGAATGTTCCTACACACAAATAAGAGTGTTAGTTTTCTTTGGGGATCCAAGCCATTACTGACTTGGATCTGCCTCTTGCATCAATGTAATTTAATCTTTTAAGGACAGTTGATGCAACATTGGATTTTTGAATCCAACATGCTGAGGCCTTAACAGCATTTGCCCTATTACCCTTAGCAGCATAGTGAATAACATGCTTAGCAGAGTCTGCTAGCTTTGTAGTTGAACTCTTTGGTCTCCAAATTTGTTTGTGGACCACTGCTTTTGTTTGAATGGGCCTTAGAACAGTTTTAGATGCATGCTTGAAAGTTGTTTTTGCATCCTTAGCTATTGATTTTGGGTTAACAGTCATCAAAGGTCTAACAGTACCTTTTGTTCTACCCGTACCTTTAATTTGTACTGGCAGTACCTTTTTGTATGTATTAGCAGGACCTTTTTGTCTATCAGGACCTTTTGGTACAGACTTGTTTGAGACTGTTCTGGGTTTTGTTCTATGAGTGTTAGAGTGAAAATGAGTTTGAGGAGTTTGCCTTTTGTAGTTCACCCTATTGTTTTCATACCCAGTTACCCTTTGGTTGCAGAAAGCTGCAAGATGGTCAAAACTACCACATGTATAACAAGCTTTATTATAAAATTCAAAGTCATCACCTAATTAGTTAGACTTGAGGTTGTTCCAATTCCTTTGGTTACCTCTGGGCTTGTTTGTAGTTCTATATTGTTCACAATATCTAACTGGTTTCCTAACAGTCTTAACATTTGACTTAGGCCTGTTAGTGTTGTGATTGACTATCTTAGGAACACTTGTTCCAACTTTCTTAACCAATACAGGTTTAGAAATAACCTGTTCTTCTTCATCATCCTCACTATCAGTTGTACAATCTTCAACAACTATAGCATCTCCTTTCTTAACAAAGGACACCTTGTCCTGATAAGATAAAGTTTTATCTAAACTTTTACTTACCTTTTCTATCTTTGGACTCTTAGTGACCTTAGAACCATATTCCATGATTGGTTCTTGAAACTCAGCTAAACCTGTGTGTGCTAAATCAATACCTGGAGGTGAATGAACACCTCTATATGGTGGGGGTACAGACTTAAATCCAACACCATAATTAACCTTATCAATAACTTGGGCTTCCCAAAGCTTATTGAATCCATCTGAGGCATGTGCCAAAACATCCACAGATACCTTAACATTTTCTCTTTCATTTTTATGTTTAGCTAATGAATCATTCAACTCAACAATACACTCATCTCTGATCTTAATATCATTTTTTAGTATATTGATGTCATTGGTAAAATGAGATTCATTACTTTTAAAATGTAAGACTTGTTTTTCTAAAACACCTAGACCTCTTTTGTGATTAGCCAAATTAAAAAGAGAATTAAGTAGCTCTTCTCTATGAGCATCAAATCTGTTACTAAGGTCTTCATTAGCTTTAAGATTAGGACATGATTCAGTACAAGTTTGAATAGAATTTACCTCTGAATCAGAATGGGCCATTAGAGCAAATTCATTGGCCATAAGAGCAGCATTTGGTGGTGCTTCCTCTTCAATAGCCATAGAGCTGCAATCATAACCAATACCATCAATAGCCAACATAGCCTTTGGCTCTTCAACAGTAACTTCCTTTCTCCTATCTTGCTTATACCATGTGTTTCTATTCTCCTGCTTTCTTGGGCTTCTACACTCCTTAGCAAAGTGTCCTAACCTATGACAGTTGAAACACTCCACTTTCTTTTTATCAAACCCAGCAGTATCATTACCATTTATGGTAATTTGCTTCCCAGTTCTCTGCCAATGCTTCTTGGCCCTCATGCTGAGCAAAGCAACCTGCCATTTGATGTCCATTTCTTCCAAATCATCACCATCAACCTGCTCAAGGTCTTCATGATTTAGAGGAGAACCACTAGACTGACTAGATATGAATACATAGAATGCTGGATCACCAAGTCCTGCAACAGTTTTTGTGAACTAGTAGAAGGACCACCATGTGTAGCATTAGAAACACCTTCAACTTCTTCTACCTCTTCAGACTTACCAATACTAGGAGATGACAAAAGTGCCACGTTCCCAGAACTAGTACCATAAATTCCAGACTTTCTAAGACTTTGTTCAACAATTTTGAAGTTGTTGTACAAATCATTGAGCTTCATTGTTTCAATGTCTGGTTTGTTCATCCAGACAATAACATGAGTATGGAACTCATCAGGTAGACTTCTTAAAAACTTCATGTTGAGATCTTCCTTCTCTGTCTCAACACCCAACACAGCTAACTGGCTGACAAGCTTGTGTAATCTTGAGAATAGCTTATCAAGAGACTCATTACTAAAAGCAGTAAAGTTTTCAAATTGTTGCTTTAGTAGTGTCTTCTGTGTCTTTTTGGTAGTTTCATTACCACCAAAATATGCACAAATCTCTTCAAAAAGAGTTTTTGCATCAAGATACTTGTTAAATGATAGCATCTGCTCACCAGGAATGGTCATAAGCAGCAAATTTCTTGCTTTCTGATCATTTCTCTTCAGTATCTTCTCTTCATTTGACACTGGTCCAGTATTTCTTTTCCTACTTGTTTTACCTTCTAGGACAACCTCTGAATAGCTTGGTGAAAAAGAATCACCATATATAATGATATCCCAAAGAGTATAATCTTGGACCATGAAATATTGCTCAATTCTCATCCTCCATAACTTAAACTCATTAGGTTTGATCATGGGCAACTTTGCAGCAACATTTGTTTGAGCATCATGTGCATCCATTTCTGTTTCTTCTAATTCAAATATATCAACCTGAGCTCTGATACCAACTGAGAGGACCTGTGACACACGGTTAAGGTGGTTAAACCTTGTATACTTTGTGTGTAAGATATATTGAGTTTATATGATTAAGCACGCGGAATTTACTTAACCACACTTAGAAGGTTATGTATGTTATGGAAATGGAAGAATTATGTTTGTTACTTAACAATGAACAAAGAAAGTTTATCACTAAACGATTCAATATTATTCAAAATAATACGAGTGATCTTGTGCTTATCACTAGGGTTACAAAACCTTGAATCTTATGTTACAACTTGTGATTTGTGTTTGTTCAATATTCTTAACAGTTCTAAGTTCTTAGTTGAAGTGTGTACACAATATCCAAGTCTAAGATCTCTTTTATAGTTGCAAGAGATCTTTACAAATTGCTTAAAGTCTTGGCCGACTTACTTGGTTAACTTATGCTTATTGTGTGTCAGTACATAAGATACAACATGTATCTATGTATACAACTTGTTAACTAAGCACATGGAGTAAGATATTATCTACCGTATATGTTTGACCAAAATACAATAAATATCTTTTTGATCTTATCCAATGACTCACTGATCAGCAGTACCATTCTCTACCAGCAGTACCTTCTACTTGAACTAGCAGTACCTTCTTGCTCTAGCAGTACCTTGATGTACTAGCAGTACCTTGATCATGAACTAGCAGTACCTTCGACTTAGAGTAAATTCTAATACTCTAACTTCAGAATATTTAATTCCCAACAGGAAGGTATCGACATAACTATGTTCACTGACTGGTTTGAATTAAACAAGCGTGATACATCAGCGAGAGCATATAAATATGCTGAGATACCTCAACATTATGTGTGGCATGAGAAAGACAAAATGTGGAAACAAAGAAAACGTAAAAGATGCATTGGCAGGATTGTTTACTCTCACCCGGCTTCTGGAGAACGATATTATCTTAGAATGCTATTGAACATTGTGAGAGGGCCTGAATCTTTTCAAAATCTCATGACAGTTAACACCAGACTATGTTCCACATTCAAAGAAGCCTATTTTGAGTATGGCCTTTTAAATGATGACACCGAATGGAAGCATGCTATATCAGAAGCAAGTGTATGGGCGTTTGGACCACAGCTACGAGACATATTTGTGACAATTTTGTTATTTTGTGATGTCAGTAGGCCTTTAAAATTATGGGAAGAAAACTGGCAGTTCTTATCAGAGGATATCCTCCATAAGAAAAGGAAAATTTTTAAATACCCCGAATTGGAATTCACGGATGAATAGCTCCAGAACTATTGTTTGCTAGAAATCCAAGAGTTGTTAACTAGGCATGGAAGATCTTTATCATAGTTTCAAGATCTGCCGCTGCCTAACCCAAAATTACTAACCAACTTGGACAATCGTCTCATCAGAGAAGCATTAGATTATGATATGAAGAAGAGTAGTGTTGAACATCAACAGCTTCATTCATTGTTAAATCCCGAACAACGATTAATCTATGAAGAGGTAATTGAATCTGTGCATAATAAAAAAGGCAATTTTTACTTTGTATATGGACCAGGAGGAACCAGGAAGACGTTTTTATACAAAACCATCATCTCAAGGTTAAGATCAGAACGTATGATCGTCCTTGCTGTCGCATCTTCAGGTAAAAATGAATTCTCAAACAAAACAAAAACTACTTTATTAACTTTATAAAATACATATTGAACTAATAGTCTCAATTTATATAGGAATCGCTTCATTATTACTACCAGCAGGAAGAACAGCACATAGTCGTTTTGTTATACCGCTTGAATTATTAGAGAACAGTACATGCGGCATAAAGCAAAACACACATATGGCAGAACTCATACAGGAAGTTAAACTTATCATCTAGGATGAAGTGCCAATGACTCAAAAATATGCTTTTGAAGCATTGGACAAGACTCTAAAAGATATTTTAGGATATCATGAACCAGACAATAGGAATCGAATATTTGGAGGTGTAACGGTCTTACTGGGAGGTGACTTTCGACAAGTTCTCCCAGTTATACCAAAAGGAAGTAGGCCTGACATTGTCCAATCTTGCATAAACCAGTCTGCATTATGGAATCATTGCAAGGTCTTCACCCTTACACGCAACATGCATGTGAATGAGTATACCGAAAATGGCCAGATTGATACTCGAAAAAAGGATTTCAATAGATGGGTTTTGGCTGTGGGGGATGGCGCATTGACAGCAAAATGTAAAGAAGGGGAAGATGAGCCAACTTGGATTGATATTCCCAAAGACTTTTTAATTAAACCATGCGATTCTCCTATCGAGAAAATTGTTGCAGAGACATACCCTGATTTTACAACAAGACAAACCGACGATGACTACCTCAAAGAAAGGGCAATCTTAACTCCTAAGAATGAGGATGTTGATACCATCAATGAGTATATGTTTAACCAGTTAGAAGGAGAAACTGTTACATACAACAATGCAGATGAGATTTGCAAGGGATCTACAGACAATCTTGAACAGCACGACCTGTATCCGATTGAATTTCTAAATTCCTTAAATTTCCCAGGTATGCCCCCACATGCTCTTCACTTAAAAAAGGAACTTCCCGTTATGTTATTGCGAAATGTCAATCCAAGCAAAGGACTATGTAATGGAACAAGGTTACTCATTACAGATCTAGGCCAGTTTGTTATTCACGCTAAGGTGCTAACAGGTTCAAATGTTGGGGACAATGTTATTATACACAGGATTATACTCACATCAACACAGACTAAGTGGCCATTCGTCTTGAAACGTAGGCAATTCCCTCTAAAACCATGTTATGCAATGACCATTAACAAAAGCCAGGGTCAGTCACTTAATTATGTTGGTCTCTATTTGCATACTCCCGTATTCAGTCATGGACAACTTTATGTGGCATTCTCTAGAGTCACCAGTCCTGATGGCCTTAAAATTCTAATGATCGAAGATAAGGATCCGGAACTTGCAAACTGCACGCGCAACATTGTTTTCAAGGAAACTTTCAGCAACCTATCTTAGCATAGCTATCTAATGTTCACAGATGATATGTAATAAATATATGCATTCAATATTTAGCTTAGTCATGAAATTATACACATATTTTCAAACATCTTATATGCTGTGAACATGCAGTGTGAATAACTACTCATTAACAAACCAAACCACACTCATGTAAGTTTAGCACTTCTGTTGTAGCTCAGTTGCAATAAAAAATTATCATAACTGACATTAGAATTATGAAGTAAACCTGAAAAAAAATGAGCCTTTTTAACAACAATGAATACATGTTTGCTACAGTACTAAAAAGCAAGGTTGTTATCCGCAAGACAACAATAAAAGTTTATAATCATAAAATTTCATAAAATTAAAAGCATATAATCTAGAAATAAGAACTAGCACAGTGAAAAAACACAGATGCAGACTTCTACACATGTTCTATGCAGACCAAATACTTATATTTCAGAAATTTCCCTCAAAACAATTCTTTTAATGATGCCAACTCTTGAATATCAACTTACTGTAACAAAATGAACTCACAAATACCATTATACAAGAACTTAAAACCTTTTCGTACTATCGATAACATAATTCATTATGAAGTAAAAGTATACTTCATTAACATCCCATTGTATACTCTATACAATCACCAACAATCAATATAACCTTACTTATAGGTATCCGCAATACATCAAAAAAACTTTATAATCAGACAATTTCATATGTATTATCTAATACTAATCTGCAATGAAATATAACAATTAAACCAAAATACAATTATCCCAAACTTCTTAATTCATACTAAACAATGAATACCCAAATTAAATCAAACTTAACCAAATATGATAACAGATAAACAAATCAATAAACAAACTCCTAATATTCCAAAAAAAAAAAAAAAAAAAAATACTCAACAACATCTAACATATCATTTCACAAGGAACCTTAGACAGTCATACGATTATAAGCACTAGAGCATCATGTAATGAAAATTAAAACAAGAAATTCAATACACAAGCACCACGATAATTAAATCAAATTAACCTATCATTTAATTTGATTAATATGTTGTATAATGGATCGGCCTAATTTGAGATAAAACCCTAATTTTTTTTCGCCAGATCTAAAAAGAGTGTGTGTTTCACTCATGTGTGTGTGAGAGAAGAAAGTCAACACATATATATTTTAACCCTTTATAATAAAAATAAAAAATAAAAATTAATAAATTCTTAAACATAATAAACAATTAATACTAAAAATATAACTGATACTTAATCAGTTTTTCCATTCATAGATACCAATAATTTTTTTACATCATCACTTCATTACCATTCAGATAAAACATAGATACATCCCAACCAAGTACATACATCAAAACACAAAAGAAAATGCCCAACACATCCTAATCTTCATCATCAGAATCTTCGGCGTCTTCCACCCTCTCCAAAAGTTCATCCTTCTCCTCCAAGCTTTGACGAGACAGCAGCAGTAGTTGAGCCAACAGATCAAGTTTCCTACGGTCCTTCAGTTGTATTTCAAGTAGACAATCACGCCCAGTTGCAGCCACAACATGGAAACGAGAATATGCCGTAGCTGCCTCAGTGATTGTTTGCTCCTTCTTCTCAATCACTGCCCTCAACTGGCTGCTCTCCTCTCCAATACGAGCGATAAAACTTTGTTCTTCTGCCTTCTCATGACTTATCAGCAGCTTGAATGCATCGGCAAGCTTACCGGATTCAGTTGCTTTTTTAATCTCATCAAGATTTGGTGTCTCTGCCATCTCAAGATTAGGCTTAAAATGTTGATAGTTGTGTGTTAAATTAGGGTTAAAATGTTAATAGTTGTGTGTTAAAATTAGGATTAAAAATAGTTAGCATATATATAATGATAATACGATTAGCAAACTACATTGTGAACAGTTAATACGTTGCAAAATTAACCACAAAAGACACCCAAGAGGCATTTCAACATTTAATTTGGGTGTTAATGCAGCCTTTGCATCTTCCGGAAAATTACATCCAAGTTGGGTTCAGGAAATGCATGAAGAAGAAACCAAGAAACTCATTTAGTAACAAAAGCCCCCTCACATTAAGAAGAATGACGGACAAGTCCTTCAAATAAAATAATTATAAAAAAAATCGTTCGAAGAATACATTACGCGCAAATACCATATTCTGAGTTGCAACGCGCAATTACAAATCCACATTTTAAAAAATTATTACGCTTCCATGCAGTTTAACAACATCAAAACCAGATACATTGGATATAAAACAACCCCTCCATGCACAATGTATTACCATTAACATCCTAAAGTTTAAAAAAAATGTTTATAATTTATCTTTATAGTTTATATGTTAATTGAAACTTTTAATGAAAATAAACTAATTTAAATGCAACAAGTTATTATAACATTACTAGGCATATAAATATCAATTACACTAAAATAAATACAATACAACTTCTCTAATAGGCATCTAAATACCGTCATGTGCTTATACAAGCAACTGCAATAATGTCCAAATAGTATTGTAAAACAAAAATATGTACAACCAAACAACTAATAAAACTAATTCATCACATTTAACATTTTCCCATCAAAGGACATCTCTAAACACAATAACGATCAAATAGTATTGTAAAACAAAAATATGTAAAACCAAACAACTAATTAAACTAATTCATCTTAATGGCATTAAGCAACAACACGAGGACCTAAAGCTTCCATGTTCACCATCATTGTATACTTCTTTGCCATTACACACCTCAAATGTTGACAATAAGAAAAAAGTCATTTGACAAATGTATAATCTTCGCCTGCCTGTTACACACACCATAAATGCATACAAATTAGTTTATAGTGTAAACCCAATGAATACCAACCATTCCACTACAAACACCTAGATACAATTGGTGCAACGCACGGGCTTGACCATGCCTCGTTTCATTTTAGGACCTATATTAAAAGCTTTTATTGTGCACAATGAAATCTGTCAATGAGGAATATTTCTTAGCACGAGGTGTGGAAAACCCATGCGTTGCACGAATTGTATCTTGATGTTCATTGCGCAATGTTATAATAATTTGTTGACTTGTTAACGTGATGGTGAGTCTAAAATATATAACAACGTATAACTTGTATATTCAAAAGAAATGTACTTTGATCAAATATCACGATTCGATAACATTGTAATTGATGCGACATCTCACGTAAAGGGCATTCCAATATTTAAGTTATTTTCTTCACATTAAAAGAGTATACGTGAAGAGACTTTTTTCTAATATGCACATTTATTGAGAAACAAAAGTGTATGTCTTTTCAAGTAATTGTACATAAAGTGACATGCATACATGACCCTGTATATGTAACATATGCTATATATTTGAGTCGTAAAGTTCACTAATTATGCATATATAGTGTATGTCGACTAATGATTAAAATATTGTATCTATCTATTAGATTATTGAAAGTGATTGATGGCTATTTAGTTTAATGTTGTGTATTTGCGTATTAGATAAACGAAATAGACATGGACAGCATAACTAATTCTAACAGCCCGACCCAATTTGATAACTTCTAATCTACGACACTTTGTTATCAAATAAGATACTCGTGGGTTTAACCAGTGCGATGCACCGGCTGTGCTTTTGATTGAATATCTACGTGTTTCATACGTAACGTTCGTGCATATGTTTATATATTTTTTTCAATGTTGCATCATAATAAGTTATATGTGTATTTTAAACATTGTAATTTGTGGTATTATTTCTGGTTATGGATTGATGTTGATGCTGTCTTCAATACGTTCGAATATGTATGCGCAAAGATCATGTAATGTAAATTAAAGGAAAAATTTATTCGTGGGGGGGGGGGGGGGTAATATTGGATAAACCAAATTTTGTTTTATTTGGGGATTAATTATTCATTTAATTGTATTGTCCTTTTAATACTTCTTTCTATGTCCTTTTAATATTCCTTTGTATAGGTTATATATTCTTAGTATAACATGGAAATTTACATTATAAAAAAATAATACAACTATGACTTCTCCTATTGTTTATCCTCTTGTTTTGTTAGGCCGGTTAGCAAATGAAGCTAAGTCGAGTTATGTCAAAGATATGATGCTCGTACATTATGGTCGAGAAGTTAAAGCTTCATTTGCCGATGAAGAATATTTAAGAGAAAAAATGATAGAAATCATTGATCGTGTGCGTCATAGAGAGTTGATTATAAATGAATTGAAGGTTGTTGGTATTGATGGTTATTCGGTTCAAAGTGTTGTGGATTTTAGGAGAATGCAACATGAGGATTTGGATGTAGTTGATAGGTTGATGCTTGTTGTAACACAAAAACATATTCGTCTTCGTGAACTGTTAGCTTTTATCGAGAAGTTGGAGGCAATGAATTTTTGATATTTATTTTAAGTGTTTTTTTTTTTGTTGTTGTTTTTTTTTATGTAATGTATTTATTTAATAATTAAGATGTTTTGGTATGATGATATTAATATATATAATATATATATATATATATAATATATATATATATATATATATATATAGGGTAGAGTTAAAATAAAAAGACAAATATCCGTACACTACGAAAAAAGATTATTTTTTTTAAAAAAGTTCGCGAAAAAATCCCAAAAAATTCCACAAGATCGGGTATGTTGGTGCATAAAACTCTTGTGAAAAAGTTTTTCTAATTTTGAGTTTTTATACGTTTTTCTTAATGCACAAAAAATGAATTTTGACGCGCAAAAAAAATTTGATGCACAAAATTTTCAACTTATTTTAGTTAGATGCGCAATGGTATTTTGATGAAAAAAGTCAAAAGTAGTTGGGTGCAAAAACGAATTTTTGATGCACAAAAAAGCGATTTAATGAACAAACGTATTTTTTCATAATTCTTTTTTTGAAAAAAGTATCCAGTTTTAGAAAAACTTCCTTCGCAACTTTTTCATGCACCAACATACCCGATCTTGTGGAATTGTTTTGTATTTTTTCGCGAACTTTAAAAAAAAACTTCTTTTTACATAGTGTACGGATATTTGTCTTTTAATTTGATCTTTATCGTATATATATATATATATATATAATATATATATATATATATATATATATATATATATAATATATGTGTGTGTGTGTGTGTGTGTGTGTGTATGTTTTTATATTTGGGCAATGGTTATCATAATTGGCAAACTTTGAGGGTTAGTTATGTTATATTGACAAATTTATGTGTAATTCATAAAAATATTTGTATCATGAGTGGAAGGATTTTATGTTCATTGCAACACTTATTCTCAAAAACGTATTGCATATTTCTGCATGGGAAAACAAACCAACTCTGTGAATTAATACTCCAATTAAGTTTTGCATTGATTAAACTGGTTCAGTTACACCCGAGATGCATTATATACACTGGATTAGTAATTATATATTTACTAATTCCTAATAAGTCTTCCAAATCAAAAGTCTTCCTGTAACAAATCAATCAACTCAATGGCTGAAGACACCCCTCTCATCAACGAACTTAAAGATGCTTCTGGATCAGACAAACTTCACAAATGCTTCAAGTTTCTTTTCATTCAAGAACACACTGAAGACGAAGCATTCATTATGTAGCTCGGGGAAAAATGCAAGGAGTTACAAAGGAAGATCGATAAACGTACACAATGAATGGCTGAGGTTTGGTCACTGAATCATGATGTAGAGGAAGCAGGTGGTGATACGTATGAGTGTTTGCGTGAGAAGCAGGTCAGGGCACGTAGGAGGCTGGAGGCGTTGACGGCTGTATTGGTTGAAGTCCGTGATGGTCTGACTGAGAATCAACATCATATGAGCATCATGGACTTTTATGATTAGGTCATGGTTGGGTAGGTTGTTTTGTTGGGTTGTTATGTAGTGATGGTTTTGTTGCTTTTTTGATGGTATGTATGGGTTCCTCTTGTTATGTTGGTGATGGTCACATGAATGGTAGCTGTGTCTGAATGGTAGCTGTGTAATTAAGTAACTATCAATGAAAATATTAAGTGTAGTTTCTTTAATAAAAATGTTTTATGTTTATTTTTATTTTTTTTGTTTGACTTTTATTTATAAAGGTATACACAGATGGTGTTTTGTTAGTTTGACTATTTCTCTATCATACACAACAACAACAATACACGACACCATTAGATCTGATCGGTTCAAATAGATGCGACAATCCAAAATAGGGTTTTAATCGTTGTAGGGTTTGATGAAATCAAAAAAGATGCATCAAATAAAGTATAATCGTTTTAGGGTTTGGGTGAAATGGAAACCGAATATCCTATACTAATTGGTGAAATGAAGATCCTCTTTATTATCAGGTGTGTATGTTAATGATATACCATTATATTGATTTGTTTGATTTTTTATTCTTAGGGTTTTCATTTCCATACGACATAGATGTAATCAAGCAATGATCAATCAGATCAAACAATATATTTAAGTGTTTGAAAGTTTGATCATTAATATCAATATGTATTTGGGAGTTGTTTAAGTCGTTAAGGTATTGTATTTTGATTCGTATTGTCAATTGATTTTGTATTTGGGATTTGTATTATAGCCTTATTAGTTTAGTTGGTGTGTTTCAGAGTGTGTTATTATTTTAATTTATGTTGTATATGTTGCTGAAATTGGTAAGTTATAGGATGTTACTGATGAAAATTATGCTTAGTTTATAGATTATAGGGGTGTTTGGCATAAGGTATAAATGAGGACAATATAGCGTAGACATCAAGTTGGTTATTGTGATCCAATATGATTTGGTATTTAGTATATGATTTGGTATTTAGTTGATAATTTAGTATTCATCTGTTAGGGCTAATAAGCAGTTTTTGATATGGTAAAAATGTTAATTGTCATTTAACAGTTAACTGAACATGATGTATATCTGTCATTTCTAGATTTGGCACATATATTCGGGCGGGTGATTGAGGAATGTTTTATACATCACGGCGATTCTATAGGATTTTGGCGTGGGGTAAGATAAGATTAGAAAGTCTTGTTTACTTTACAACCGGCTTATAAAATGAATGTTATAACCTGAGAAATTATGTATTCAGGATGTTAAATTACTGATATAAGACATTGGGGAGTTGAAACCTACCATTTTATGTTGTGATCTCATAGAAAATACATCGACCTTGATAATAAAGTTCTGCGCTCAATTATCAATGAGAAAACAAAAATATAGAACAATATTAGAAGAAGATATAGAGTGTTGGTTGATTAGTTCTTTATAAAGAAAAAAATTGATAAATGTTTTATACTCCATGTAACTAACCGTGTATGCAGTGTCTTGATCCTTCTTGTACTTAGCTGACATGGTAACTAAAGCTGTTAACTGTGATAAATTAGTTGATTAACTGTCAAGAAGAAGATGACATGATATGTGTATTTATAATAATACAATATACATTTATGTTAGGAAGTGAATCATGGAATTTTAATAACTTATCGTGTATATTTGTTACTTTCTATTTTTGAACTTGATAGACCTATGCTTTATATTTATGTAGAAGTCTGTTAGCAGTTGCAGTTACTTAAGTCGTGTGCAGTTTTTATACATCAAATACTTGGCATTGAGTGCTTTTTGTTAAAAGCAATTTGCAATACTTAATATGTTAATACGAAATGGAAATAACTGATCATGAGTACATGGTTCAAAGCTGTTTGGTATTGCTGTCCTAAATTTCTTGAAAGTTACATTAACAACTTAATTTCCAACATTTTATTAAAACCGTAACATGTGAATATATTTTTTTTCACCTACTTCTGCGCATCACGGTCACTACCATAAGCATCATTCATGTCATCATAATCGGAGTTGGTGGCAGAAGACAAACACTGCAATGGTATAGCGTCCTTTGCTATTGTTTGATTTGGTAATGATAATACCAAACTCATGGACTTCATTTTTTGGTACTTATATTTGAAATATCTCTGTCTCAATCTTTTAGTGCTTTTGGCAAATTGTAAATTTAGGTCCTCTTCTAATTGTCTTTGTTCTTCTTTCAGCATTGTTACTATATCTCGCATGGTTCCATAGTGTTATGCGCCTCCATTCTCAGCCTGCAATGAAAACAGAATTATTGAGTAACATGATATACAGATTTGGAAAAAGGTTAGTTTTAATTCATTTTGAACCTGTAAAGCATTAGTCAATTCTTTCATACTCTTCAGTTTATGATAGGGCCAACGCTTAATACCCACGTCTCTACAGCGGCTTTTGAATATAGTTAATCCAACATTAAATTCTTTTGCAGCTTGAGCGATTGGCATGTGAAAGTACTTGGCGATAACTTCACTGCTGAATTCCATCTACTTCTAATAGGGATATCTGATTTATGTGTGTGATCAAATAACTGGTGAGTGTTGGTGGAGGTCAGAGTTCAACTTTTTAAATCCTGTCCAAGTGTTTGACATTCCCAGCAGTTACAAAAAGGGTTCGTGACTCATAATGACTCATAAAGTAATTTAATTTCATGATTTATGTTTTGTTATTGTTAGTTATTGACATGCTTTGATTGGAAGTGATTCTTTGATTAAGTATAAGATGTTTAGTTTCATAGGAAAACTATAAAACCATATGTCATTTTAATAGACATTGTATATGAATATTGTTTGGTCTCTGAATCATGATAAAATAGAGCAAAAGGTTCTTTAATTGTTAACCCTTTGAAACATTTAATTCATTTTAGTATTAGAGGTGACCTGAGTTTATACATGTATATGTTTATACTTGCACAACAGATTTAAACATTTTACATATTTGACAATTAGTTAGTATTGAAATTTAAAAGAAGTAATGATAAATAACGTTGACACATAAGGACTCGTTACCCCATAGAGTGCCACGTATAGTTGAACATGACTGAATAGGGGATTTGGCAGATAGAGCCCAACATAGTTAAGTGATTTTCCTTGACACTTGTTAATGGGGATTGCATAATATGGTCTTACAGGGAATTGTCATCATTTTATTATGAAGGGAAATTTTGAGTGTATATATGAGAGCATGGCCCTGTGCATTACAATGTTCTCCTCTGCATTTGATCCCATAAGAACCCTAGCGTGAATAACAAAGTGGCCTAGATCATTGTTCAGTAACCTAGTGCCATTGCATAATCCTTTGATTGGATCCACATGCCGCAATAACATTACGGGCAGTTGATTTTTAAAGTTAAGGGCATGGGATGACATTCCGGTGAAATTTAATGGACTACGGTTGCCCTTTATTTTAGATATTCAGTTCGCATTGTTATAAATAATGAAATATTTTGGTATTTGTTTCACAAATATTAGCCACACACCTTTAGGATTTATGGTAAAGTTGAATGATATCAAAGCTCATATAAAATTAAAATAACATAAATAAAAACACGATTTATACTGCGGTAAATCAATATAGTTTCTCGCAACATCCAACTAATATCAGAAAACTATTAGAAACAAAACTATTTTATTCTGCACATATGCCTATGTATGAAGACATTATTTGTTGATGTTTATTTGTTGATGATGCGTGCTTGTAACCTGACGTAAACAACATCCCCATCCTTACTCAGAATCCTCCACAATAAACCTAAACACATAATAGAAACATAAACTTATTAATAAGCGAGTCATAGTAAGCCGGTTGGTGATTGCAGGTTGTGATCACAATGTTCTCACTTTCTCTTTTTCTTCCGTTCAGTTGATCTACTCCCAGCCTCATTCGGCCACTCATCTGCATTAACTAATTTCACTTCTACATCGGAATCTTCTAGCTCCCCCCTGAAGACAATGAAATCATATATTACATGTGTAGGATGTCGGTTAAAGTGACATTCATATTTTTACTGTTTATTGTTTGTAACGGTTACTTGTAACCAACCTATTTTTTTTCTTAATCTCTGCAAAATTAGAAGGTGTGGCGATTGATGGGTCCTGATCTGATGCCTTTAATGAAGTGTTTGAGGTGACAGATTAACTGACAAATGCGCTGGAACACTCACCTTCCACGGCCAACTCATTTGGGTTCACAGTCCAACATGTGAAGCTTTCAAAACTGCTATACTCTTAGTAGGTGTGAGACTTGATCTCAAAGACATGTGTTGTGCCAATGATGTTGGCTAAAGGGGGTGGCCAGGTCTCGTGCTCATCTGAAGACTATAAAGGAAGGTTAGTAAAAGAGTGTTACGTGAAATAGCATATATGTTACGTATTCACCTCGTGTTCCAATTGCATGAGCGAGGATGCCGAGCACTTTACCAACTGAGTCGCTGGTTCATCGAAGAGCACAAACACAGTTTGATCGGTGTGGTCGGACACACACAGCTCAAGCCTATACCTGTCTAGCAGATGTTTTACGGGTACGTTAGCGATTGTATTAGTTGCATTCCAAATAACGTTACATAAGTTTAAATTATAACATTACCTCATATCAGGATACGCAACTGGCTTCTCACATCCATCGCACCAAAAGCTCCCTTCCATTCGGGTGGCACCTTTTTTGCATTTTTCCCCTCCACATGATGAGAAGCTTCACCCCTTCTTAGTCCTGATATTCTCGATTGTCACCTTTAAATGGAAGGTTGTAGACTGTAGACGGGGGAAGCCTTTAACCAACGTGCAATGGGATGATAATATAGCCATGGGAAGTTGGGAAAATTACTTACATAATTTTTCCGATTGCGTGACCACAGCAGAAGGGTTTCGAGTGTCCCAGCTTTAGGTACAGAGTCCATAACACAGGCTCCAGCCTTTCTCTGCCCAACACCACTAACAGCCAGATAATTGGTAAATAAAAAAAAAATGACGGTATTCACTTTTCAAACCATGTCAAATCACGGAGAGTTTTCATTATTCAAATAATGTATTCGAAATGTGTATAAATGCTTACCCAGAGTCTGACTTCAACTCCTTGATTGCAGGTATGTCAACATCGTCCATAATCATGGTGGATGAACTGCTGGATAAATACAACTTATCTGGGACGAGATGTACAAATTCAGATTCACATGTCCGACATGATTTATACAGATAAGTTTGAAAGTACAAAAACACATACTGTTGTAATGTCTTGCAGTTGTAGAGGTCATCACAATAGGATACATGACTATGTATTTTATCTTTTTGTCAATAAGCACATCACATAACCCTCCCCATAACGTTACCCTTATTGACTGTCCCCTGTTGCATATACCCAAAAAATTGTGATAAAGGTTAATATACCTTTAAGTTGATAATCGCAACGTGACAATTTATACACTGTCCTTTTTCATCAAAAGAATAATAAACATATATAACTGTGCTAACCTATGATCTGCTAGGTAGAAATCAATATTTTTGGAACCGGTCTTAGTGTGGTTCATCCTGCCAATGTTTGTCACATATCCGGCTACATTTGGAAGGTAATAATTTGAATCTAAATCCATCATACCATTTATCGTGGGAAATCAGTAATTATATAAAACCAATACAAACTTACCAATAAGATACTTGTTCCTTGTAGGTTCTATCTTCTCAATATCCACCAGCTGCAAAGGATACCTAATGAACCCATCAGAAATCACCAAAGACTTTCGTATGCGTGTTTTACCATCAAATTCAAGCATAAAGGTATCATCTTTTCTAACGCGATATTCTTCCTTGTTAGCCAACACTACAAATTTTTTTATCGAGTATATACCACCTTCCTTTAACATGAGGAAATTGTGTGCTACAGTTGCCCTGGCAGTGCAGTGGATTACATTACCCTGCAATAATATCATGTGAAAATCAGATATAATAGCAGGAAACATAATATTTAAACCTTACCTTTGCATCAGATACAACAAAATCGGTACTCAATAGACGCCCGGTTGTAGCGTTCACATCCCACATCATGCACAACATAACAACAATGCTTCCATTTGAATCAAATTTTAACTCATCAAGGAACATTTGGGACGCTGCACTCATATCTTTTTCAACTATTGAATGGGCTTACCTGTATGCACGGATGTATTAGAAACTGTATGTATGGGTAGACGAAGTTATGCAGGTAGTTATGCAGGTATAATTTATACGGACCTGAAGTTCATATGCTGGGTGTTTAATTATAGCATTCATTTTTCTTTTGGTTCGTATTCTTGGAGGTGTAAATCATTCAGCCATTTTGTATTCTGTAACCCCTATTAACTGATTGTGTATTTATACGATAGGCCTATTTACTGATTTGTAAATTTATATGATAAAATATTATTTCGGTATATATTTTAGTGAATTATTTTTAAGCTTAAGCATGTTGCACCATACAAATTTTTGTGCAAATTTACTCTTCCACATTAAATATACCAAAAGTGAATCTTTATATATATAAGATAGTGTAATCACTAGATATGGGTAGTACAAAATATCATTTTGAGTCGGATGATGGATTGAGTGTTGGAAACTTTGGTGTAAAGCTGTGTGAATGAGATATCGAGTCTCATATTGATGTGTTTAGAATGGAAAGTGAAGAACAAATGAGTTGTAACATTTGTTTATGGAGCTACATAATGATCACTTATTTTAGTGATAATGGCTAGACTTAAACTAGTTTAATTGTGTATTAAACTTGGTTTTAATACTTGTAACTCCTAAGTTATAACATTTGTTTATGGCTACATAATGATCACTTAATTTAGTGATAATGGTTGGACTTAAACTAGTTTAATTGTGTATTAAACTTGGTTTTAATACTTGTAACTCCTTTGGGGCTATAAGAGCATTACCATAAATCAAGTTGAGGACATACACAAAACAAAAAAAATATATGTTTCAGCTTCTTTCCACCACAAAAGACACACTTGCTCCTAGCTTTCTTGAAGAATATACGTGAGTACTCCGATGAGAATTTCAAGCATAGGTCACATCCGGCAGTACGCTGCTCCGGCTGTTGTACCCTGGGAAATAGACGCCTAATAGACGGCGAATCTATTTTAAGGGAAGCGTGTCAAACACATACCTCGGTCCCGTTTATGAATCGGTGAAATCTACTCTTATTTCCTTTGATTATTGTTTATGTTATTTCTGATTATGGTTAGTTGTCCCTACAATCTTAAAACAGATTATGTGCTATTTTTTAATCGGAAAATGAGTAGATACAATACTTGTAATGGATTAAAAAAAATGTTCGAAAACATATTGTTAGTTGTGCCTTTTTTTTTGGTCCGGTTTCATAAATAAATAAATAAATCGAATCTAAAACAAGTTTTGTTTTGTTTGTGGAGATTTGTGTAAGTTGTTCAGATTTTATGAAAGCTTGTATCCATACAGCCCTTCGGATCTTTGTGTCCAAACAGCCCCTAAAACCTTTTCTGTCCAAACGCTCCTTTACATTTAAGATCATGTCGAGATCATAGTGTTTGTGGGTAAAAGATTGTTGTGCAGAATTCGTGTGATATAGCATTTTGTTTGCTGAAATATATGTGCTGAAATTAAATGATGTTTGGTTACTCATATATTTGTGCAGAAATTTTTCTTTGCTAAATTTTAAAAGATGTTTGGTTGCTGGTATATGTGTGTAAGAGTTCTATTTGCTGAATTTTAGAAGCTTTTTGTTGGTTGTGTGCAAGCTATGTTTTGACTATAAATTAATTAATTTGAAACATATTGTTTGTGTAACAATGTGTTTACTGGTCCACTCATCAATTTCATATTGTTATAATGGAATATCGAATTAATGAGTCAATTGAAATGTTGCTTGTGATATCATACAAATCTGATTGTTAAAAAAAATGTGGCCGCATTTTGAGGCAACTTTAGGCTGTTTGGATCAGCCACTATAAACCATATTATGCATAATGTAGTTGCCACTCTATGCTAATTTTGGGATGTTTGGTTGAGTTACTTTTATGCAGAATTTTTCATTCCACTCCATGCTGAACTTTTTGGGTGTTTGGATCAGCCTTTATAAGCCATCTTATGCATATTTTGTTGCCAATGTATGCTGATTTTAAGGATGTTTGAATTAGCTATTATGAGATCTTTATGCATAATTTTTAGGGTCATTTGGATCAACTTTTTGAGTTGGTTTGTGCACAATTGTGTGGCTAAGTTCGGTGGTTGGTTGCTATTTTTTTGTGTGCCATAAAGGACTTTTAAAAGGGGTGTTTGGCTACTGATATTTATGCAGTCCAACGAACTTCAAAGGGCTATTTATTTGCTTAAAATTTTGACCCAAAAAAATCTTGTTAAGGGGTTATTTGGTTCCTAAAAGTTTATGTAGTAAAGTCATTTAAAAAAGACTATTAGGTTGCCGGAAATTTTGTACAGATTTCTCAAGCAATGTTTTGCTAAGTGATAGAGAAACTCGTGCTTATTTCTTTAGGGATACATTGTAGAGGCTTATTGCACTATTTTTTGGCACTATTTTGTGCAATATTAGAGGTTGTATTGCGCTGAATTTTGTGGCCATTTCCAGCAAAATTTTTGTTGTTCGGTTTCTGCAGATTTGATGTCGTTTAGTGGCAAGTTTGGCTACTAGTTCCAACAATTTATTTTAAGGTGCTTGGTACAACTTTTAGTCTATTTGATGCAGGTCTTTATGACCATTTTAATCATTGTTTTGAGGCTGTTTAATACAAGTTTTGAGGTTGTTTTCGTGCAAAACTTTGTACCTACTATGTGCATATTAAAGGCCGTTTGGTGCAATTTTATTAATTTGTACTAGAAGAATAAATAAGTATTCGATTTTGTATCAAGTATTGGTAAAGTTTGGATGTTGCATATACATTTTTTGTAAATATTGTTGCAAATAATCAAAGAAAGTTGTCATTTAATGAAAAATGACTGGTCGTAAATTTTGTTGCAAATAATCTAGTGATTTGTCATTGTTGAAGAAATGACTTAATGGTATAGATTATCGTCTCTGACACAATGAAACATCGACAAATCTCACATATTTGTTGAATAAAAGATGACAACAAATTACATTGTTTTTGTAACTAAGGTAATTGTAGTAATGGTCATCAAAGTGAGCTATATGTGTTCATTCGTTACGAGACATATATTTATTGAATGTATTGATTACAAAGTCATAATATGTGATTATATTCACATGATTACATATAATCATACACGAATATATAATCGGCAAGTGAATATGGATGACATGTTGTACGTGTAGATTCACATAAGTACCGATGTATGGGATCCACCTAAAACATTTGTGGCTTAAGGTGGCGAATGAATCTCATAAGTAATTTGTATTACAAAAGAATATTAGAAGGTGAAGCAATGAAAAATCATAATGATGCATCTTCTGTTCATATGCTTGATTCCTTGGTCTATAGCATGCTAGACATGGAATTTGTTAATTATGATATGGAAAATAATTAACGTCGAACATTCAAAGAGTGTCTACACAAATGTGAAACTTGTGTTGTGACAAATTACTAAGGTTACTCGTGTCATATACTCAAAAGAGTATCTCTTAAATGAGATTGACGTTGAAAGGAAGAACCTTTTTTACATAATTCTTAAAATAGGTTCAATGTGGGGGATTCCGGCCCAGCTAGAGTTCAAATGACACCAATCAACATCTATTCAAAATAGAGATGGAGGTGTTATCCACTTGAAATACTCATGAATTATTGGGAGAACCACAATTACAGTTTTGTTTAGAGCAAAACATAACAACCTTTTGATGGGTAATTAATGTTATTAATGACCATCTGTTTTCAATTCATGGGTGGCTATGTATACACTCTTGAAATGATTACTATATGATTTGGATGTCTTCTAGACATAAAATATATCTAGGTCCATGACGGAATTTGATTTTATCGCGAGAGATAAATTTGGATAAGAGACAAAATGTCTATGTTTAATACAAGATGACGCACCAACATCGCCTAGAATGGTATTTGTAAACATTGTGATAGCCATTAAAGAATTGGCAGAACTTATATCACAATGTATAATGGTGAGTCATGACATATTATGTCAATACGACAACTACTCTCAACATGAGTTATTGGTATTGACAATGTGAAGTCAAACGATAACAATGCGGATCCGCTTATAAAATGCTTGAATAGAGAGTGAGTTAGCAAGTCGTATGAAGGAATGGGACTAAAGCCCCGAAAAAGTTTATATGAAGGAAAACCCAACCCAGCTGACTGGAGATCCCAAGAAATGGGTTCAATAGGACAACCTAATTGTATAAACTGAGGGAGGTCACTGTGGGGGAGTAATGAATTCTCTATCCATTTAAGGGAGTTAGTAAACTTCCTAGTCCATTCCTATAACAGTGACAATATGAGGTTAAGCTTTTCGCTTTTAATGATTTGATAGGATCACCTATGTGAGAGAGAAGTGGGGTCGCTTCGAAGGGAAATGTGGGGGGGGGGGGCGCAATTCCTAAAAGCTCTCGCAGAACCAGGCTAGTGTTCATGACCATAACGAACACATCTATGAGGATTTGACCATGTCAGGGAGAGTCCTGTGTGAACTTATATTGTCTTCTATATAAACAGCAGATCAGTTCAAAGACATCGCGTTCTACTGGCAACTAGTGGGCTAAGTATATTTCACAAGGGAAGGTCCAAAGGGTAACACCTACCTATCCTATGTAGGATTCAACTGTTGAAATTTTCATTGGAAATGTGTGTGTTTTCGAATCGATCTCCATTGATGTGGGGGATTGTTGGAAACTTTGGTGTAAAGTTGTGTGAATGAGATATTGTAACACCCCCAAAATCAGAATGCAGCGGAATTAACATCTGGGGCGTTACTTAACTGGATCTTAACATAAGTAACAGAGAACGAATTTTTCAAATTTGTTTTAAAAAGCTTTATTAAATAAAACATCTGTTTTACATAATTGAAATGCGGAAAACAAGGCCCTTTATTTATTAGTTGTCCCATTGTACAAAAACCCTGGTCATGAGTGTTATGTGTACACTTCAAAAGTGTGCCTATGCCCCTGCCACGCACTGCCTTGCATCATCATATAGTAAACAGCTAAACACCTGAGAAAAACATGTTAAAGTGTCAACAGAAAGGTTGGTGAGTTCATAGGTTTATGTAAAACAGTAAAGTTGGATCATAAGTCATGAGTTAACATTATAAAGTGCGCAATGTTATACGAAAGAACTATTACGCTACGCTAAGTTTCATATTACCGAAGCCCGACAGATAAAGCGTGCAAAATGTAGTCACTCAATAAATCAAACGTACAAAATGTAGTCACGTAATGAATGAAGCGTGCAAAATGTAGTCACGTAATAAATGAAGCGTGCAAAATGTAGTCACGTAATAAATCAAATGTGCTTCCCAGCAGGAATTAACGGCACATATTCATGGGCATAAATACATTACTTAGGCCAGCAGGTAATAGTTTTACAAACAAAAACATTGTTTCAATGATCCATAAAAGTAAGCATGTTTCTCACCCCAAGTAGTTCAAAAAGAAGGAATAAGTAATAGTGGGGCTATGACTCACCTTGAGTATAACTGGTAAGGTGAAATATGTAACTAAGCAAGTTATGGGAACGGCTTCAACACACTACCTGAATTAATAATAAAGTCTGAGATTTTATAGTTTTGGCTCAGTATGCACAATGAGTGTGAAAACGAGTAACGGATAACCATTTGGTTTGTGATTTGTGAGTTTGATATGCTTAAAATGCTTAAAGTTCAAAAATAATATTATAAATAATATTATCTTGTTTTTATGTCATTGTTTCCATAATTATCGTTTCCTCGAGTGTCATTGAATAACACGTTAAGTTCATTTGTTAAAAGTTCGTTAAATAATTACAAACGTAACGAATATAAATATACTGAAACGAATAATCATATGCATATATGCAAACGAAATATGCAAAATTTGAATGGAAATGAATATAAATAAATGTTACTGTCCAGTCCTTGCACTTTCCCAGAATGTTCACTTTATACCCTAACGGTGTAGGTTTTTCACCGTTAGTCCTTCGTTAGTCAAATATTACATATTAAGTCCAATAAAGGTCAAATATTACATTTCTACCCTTTGGTTTACTGTTTTTAACAATTTCCAGCCTTAGTTTACTGAAATGACAGTTTAGAATGGGTTTTTACATACTTGGCAGTTTTAGTCCTTATGGTTGAAATACTTTGCAAGTTTAGTCCAAAAATCACAAAAAAAGTTGGAATTGATTTCCGAAAGTTTTAATAAGCTTATATAGCTTATTTAAGTCAAAATGATCAGCCTACTTTCAAAAGTACTTATTTTTATGCTTATTGGGCTTTTAACGAGACATATTAAAGCCCAATAACATTTCTTGTTTCGTTGGGTGAAAAAAGGGTTTGGGCCTTTGATTGGGCTTATTTTATCATCAAAAAACAACTTTCAAACTGCTTATTTCATGGCTTATTCGCATAAGCTTAATGGGCTTATTAATCGGATTAAGCCCAATCCGATAATATATATAGGGTTATATTCGATCCGAGTAGCGATAATATTAGCTTTTAAAAAGGGCTTATACTAGCTTATTAAAGGAAACTCAAAACATGAAATTGTTAGATGGTCATGTAGAGAAATAGGTTGAACAATAAAATTAATACGTTGTATGTACATATTCGATTATATTTAATTGTTTCTTAGGTTGATTGATGTAGGATACGAAATAATAGAATGACATATGTTAGGATCGCTGGGAAATAAGAGTTTCTCATTGATGGGAGGATTGCTGGGATCTGATAAATAAGGAGTTTCTCATTGCTGCCGATAGTGAAGCTGGTTCCTGCCGATAGTGTTCCATTGCTGCTGTGGTTGGTTCCTGCCGATATTATTGTTTTGTTTCTGCCGATAGTGCTTATTGCTGCGGATATTATTGTTTGTTATCCGTAGGTTTAGAAAGTTTGTTAGATTTATTTTTAGAAGAGATTGTTGTTTATCTCTTCACACGTTTTCTTGTAAGACGGGTTAGGGTTAGGGTTTCTTATGATTATAAAAGAAACATCCCGTCCATGAGTTTGAGAGACCTTTGTCAATTACAATTTATCAATAACACAATTCTTAGTTCATAGTCTGATCCATAGAGGATCATTGTCTTTTCTTCTTTATTATACTTGTTGTTTAGTTTCCGCATAAACACTGGTATTCCATACAGAGGTTCTCGTTTAACCAAGCTCAATCAAGCTCGAAGTAGTCGATCCTACAAGTAGTATCAGAGACTGGTGAGGATCTCTGATAAAGAAGAATTGTTTGGAGCAGATCTGATAGGGTTTATTGTCGACTGCAGAAAATTGTGAAAATTATTGAGGTAAACGTATTTTATTATGAAGATCAGTAGCGACAAGCATTTTATTAATCGTATTATGATATATTAATTGAAGATTGGAATAAAGGGTTTGTCCTTTATCGGTTGTTTCGTTGATCAGTGAGGTTATTTTAATTTAATTGGTTGGCGGCGCTATATAATTAATTGGCCGGTCAATATAATATAACGAGTGTCTGTTGTGATTGGTAGACCGCAGCTGCTATTGCTGACCTTCTTGATTTTCGCTTGTCATTACATATCACGTGGGTTTGGATTATTGTATTGCTCGTGAACAGTATTTGTCTATTGAATATTAATTGATTGGTCAGTGATAATTTAATTAACCTCATACTCATTCAATGGTATTGTCGTTTAGTATCATTGTTTTGTGAATTAAGTGGGGTCGATTTGTGGTATTGTCGATTTGTGCTATTACTGCTGCTATTGATTTAATTGTGGGGGTACTGTTCGGAGAATATTGGTCAAGAGGGTTGTTTTCACTTGCTGCTGTTATTCATTGTTTGGAGATATAATTGTGTGGGACTTGATCATTGTATTCTGCAAGTGTTGGTCAGTGTGGCATTGATTCTGGTCTTTGAGCAGTTTTGCTGTTAGTGTCAAACAATAAACCTTTTTCATACCATTCTCTTAAACCATAATAAAATGACTTCATCCGGAATTGATGAATATGAGAAATGGGCTAAGAAGATGGAACAATGGATCTCCAACAGAGATCATAACCTCTGGAATGTTATTCTTAATGGGAACAGCAAGAAGAGTATTGGGAGAGATCAGGAGGGGAAAATAATCATACTTCCACCTGTATCAGCTGAGGAGCAGGTTGCTGTGCAAAGGGAGACCAAAGCAAGAACTCTTTTGCTTCAGGCTCTCCCAGCAGACCACATGGGTGATTTTAAACACCTGGATGATGCTAGGAAGATCTGGCGTGCTGTAAAAACCATATTTTTAGAGAATGATGAGTTCAAGAAGTCCATGCTCAAGCAGGAGGTCCAGGAGTTCAAGATATCAGTGGCTGGAGACTTTGCTTTGATGGGTTTTTCATCTCAGGTACCAAAGTGTCATTTTGGTTGTCATGATTTATATGCTTTGCTTAAGAAAGATTTTGATGAAATGAAACCTAAATATAATGAATTATTTATTGAAGTCAAAGCGTATAAAAATGCTGTTAATACATTAGAAAAACAAAAAGTTTGGTACCAAAATAATCAGTTAGCTTATGAGGAAAAGATAAGGGTTTTAGAGAGGAACTTGAAAAACATCACTAATGAGCTTAAATATTCTGAGACTCAAAAAGCTAAGGTGGTTTTAGAGAAACAGGATTTGCAGACTAAACTAGACAATACCTTGGGTAGGTTTGATAAATGGAAAGAAACATCTAAAAACCTAAACAAGTTAATTGATAGTTCAATGTCTGTCAGAACAAAACGTGGTTTAGGATTTGGAGACTATATAGGGGCAGATCAAGTTTATGACCCTAATGAGTATAGTGTTTTTGACCCTGAACCTGTAGACTATCAAAATCCTGTTAAGTTTGTCAAGGAAGGTGAATTGCATGTTGTCCCTCCTCCTATAAGAGGAGTGTTTAAGCCTGTTCCTATGCACACAGCCCTTGACCTTGGCTCAGATGAATCACACATGACCTATGGCAAAAAGTCAAATGACTTGCCTAAACCTGATGACTTTGTCTCTTGTTCTTCCAGTGACAATTCCTCAGAACCAGAGACCAAAGACTTTGTCTCTTGCTCTTTAAGTGACAAGTCTTCTGAGACCAAGACCAATGACTTTGCCTTTTGTGATTCATATGACAAGTCAAACACACCCAAGTCTGATGACTTCACACCAAAAGTAGCTAGTGTGGAATCCAATTTAAAGACAGCTACTTTTAGTCCTATTAAGAACAATTTTAGTTCTGATTCTATTTGTGAGAAGTCTTTGTGTGATATGCAAGGTCATGATAAGAAAAGTCAGGTTAAGAACAAAAAGATTAAAAAGAAATCTTGTTTTGTTTGTAGAAGTTATTCTCACCTCATTAAGGATTGTAATTATTATGAGAGTAAAATGGGTGTGTGTGCTGAACAACAAAAACCTAGGTCAGTATGGAAAAATGTAGAGAACATTCCCCCATTTGTCCCTAGAGCAAATGCATTTCCTTCTGGTAATGCAAAACGACCAGCACCTGTTCCTGCTGGTAAGCCTTTTAGACCCACACATGTTCCTTCTGGTAAACCAGTTCCAGCTGGTCAAACCAAGTCTACTGGTTGGAAAAGGAATGTTGCTAGACCATTCTACATATCTATTAGCACTTACTTTCGGAATGGTTTTTGGCCTGGTTATTATGACCCAAGGTATATGGGGGAAACAAGATGGGATACTGGTGTTAAGCCCTCAACAGGTTGTTCTTGGACAAATAAAAGGAAAGGTTCATTCTGGGTACCCAAGAACAATAGTCTTTGTCAGGTGCACTGATTGAGGGGAGGCATAAGCATAAGGGGAGGCTTATTGTTGTATATTTTGTGCTAACTAACATTTGTTTTAGATATTGTATACTCTTTGTGTTGTGTGTCTTCTAATCTTTTTGCAGATTTTAAGTTTACAATCTCATTCTTGGTAAAAAGGTTTGATGCATTTCATGATTTGTCATGTACTGGTATTAATTCGTGTATGTGGGGACTGATGCATGTGGTGAAAGATCTAAGTGAGTAATATACTTAAACCTCCTACTGATAATTCAATAAGGGGAGGCTTGTGGTGACATAAATTGGGATTGGTCAAAGATTGTTTATCATGGGTCGCAGGTCTTATCACAATTTATTTGGAGCTGGTGTGCCTTTATTTGCTACAAGGGTTTGGCGTGTATTATTAATTGGCTTGTGGTTTTGGTCAAACTCATGGGTCTGATTGATATTATTAAGTGAAAGTTGTTGCTGATGAATTCTTTTGAGGGCCTGTGCGTTATTGCTTCTATTATTCTAATGTTGGATTGTGGGGTTTATGAATTTTTATTTCAACCTTGTTCTTTTGATTGATTATGGGGTCAATGGTTTATTAATTGATCTATACATGGATGGTTGATTAAGTATACAAAGTTGTTTGTCTCTTGTGGAAAAGTGTGGTCAAAGGTTGTGAGTTTGAACGAAGTGTGGTCACATGGGTCGAATCAGTTAATGTGATTGATGGACTTATTTTATGAAGTTGCTACCTCGAATTGTGCTTTCATTTGTGAGATACGATTATTAAAATTGGTCTCGTACAAATCACGTGGGATGCCAGTGGAATTTTTGTCAATTTGGCAAATATAATATGTGGTCAACGCAATGGTAAATGGAGGTGATGCATTTGGTGTTTTTGTGATTGGTGGGAAAAAGTAGTTGCCTATGCACTACTGTGTGAACAAGTGGTTTGTCGCTTGTGGTTATTCTTGGTCAAATGAATGGGAATTGTGCAAGTCAGTATGATGTGTGCAATAGTTACCTAGTACTGTGTTCATTTAATGGATGTCAGTGAAGTGGTGATTAAGGCAATTGGGTATTTTTAATTCTGCTGCTGCATTATTTTGTTCCTGCTGATGCATCCATTGCTGCTGATAGTGAAACCATTGCTGCTGATGTTTCTGCTGATAGTGATCCCATTCCTGCTGATAACACTATTTCTGCTGGTATATTTGTTCCTGCTGCTATTAAAAAAAAAAAAAATTCTGTTCTTATTTTGTTTTTCTTACTTTATTTTTCTTTATGATTATTTCTTTTATTATTATTAAAAAAAATAAAAAAAAAAAAAAAAAATCGCACTTGTATACTAACTTTTATGCAGGTACAGTGTTGGTGTTTACACCTACACAATAAATGGTACTCAACTCACCATGTCTTGCAGACAAGAAAGAGTTGGCTCACCATGAGGGTACGGCTCTGGTGTGAATATCAAATCTGTTGATAGCTGTAATAGCTTGCTCAAAGCTATAGGGTACTTCAACTCACCCATGATTCAGTTCTGAGAGTTGAAAATGGTTCTCAATTCACCATGGATGTAACCCTTTATGGGATCCAAAGGATTGGCTAGTCCACAAAAGTATGGTTTGTGGTAAAGACACTGGTATCCATATTTGGTATTCAATTCACCAAGGTTTACTGTAACCTAAGAATTGACTAGTCCTGAGCAAACGGCTACAGGTAAAGACAAGTCAAATCCGTTTATAGTTGCTGATTTGCTAATAAATCAGATGGTTATCAGTGTACCATGGTCTAACAAACCTAAACATTGGCTACTCCAGTAGTGATGGCTATTGGTAAAGAGACATCAAATCCATTAATTTTCAATGATTCACCTCTCACAGGAGTTAACACACCTGGATGTGATGAGAATAGTATGAAACTTAAGTGATTTGATGTACATATTGTCATTAGTAGCAGCCAAGTTCAAGTGAATGTAATGGTGACCAGTATACATGTTTTGACGAAGATTTCCTATTCCTGCTGAACTATTGAAGTTGCTGCTGGATGCTATAGAGGTTGGAATCTTGCAGGTTATGGATGTTGTTGCTGGTTACTAATTGTTGCTGTTGCTAAGTCGCAATCCTCAAGCCTGAGAAGTTAAAGCTCTATCACATTGGAATCTTGCAGGTTAACCTAGTCAACCTCAAGATTAGGGGAGGATTGTTAGGATCTCTGGGAAATAAGAGTTTCTCATTGATGGGAGGATTGTTGGGATCTGAGAAATAAGGAGTTTCTCATTGCTGCCGATAGTGAAGCTGGTTCCTGCCGATAGTGTTGCATTGCTGCTGCGGTTGGTTCCTGCCGATAGTATTGTTTTGTTTCTGCCGATAGTGCTTATTGCTGCGGATATTATTGTTTGTTATCCGTAGGTTTAGAAAGTTTGTTAGATTTATTTTTAGAAGAGATTGTTGTTTATCTCTTCACACGTTTTCTTGTAAGACGGGTTAGGGTTAGGGTTTCTTATGATTATAAAAGAAACATCCCGTCCATGAGTTTGAGAGACCTTTGTCAATTACAATTTATCAATAACACAATTCTTAGTTCATAGTCTGATCCATAGAGGATCATTGTCTTTTCTTCTTTATTATACTTGTTGTTTAGTTTCCGCATAAACACTGGTATTCCATACAGAGGTTCTCGTTTAACCAAGCTCAATCAAGCTCGAAGTACTCGATCCTACAACATATGTGTAACACCCCCAAAATCAGATCGCAGCGGTAACCACATCTGGGGTGCCACTTTGTTGGATCATAACACAAGTAATAGAGAACAAATTTATCAAATTCGTTTTAAAAGCTTTATTAAATAAAACATCAGTTTTGCAAAATTGAGTTGCGGAAAAATAAGGCCCATGATTATTATTAGTTGTCCCATTGTACAAAAACCCTGATCATGACTGTTATATGTACACTCCAAAAGTATGCCTATGCCCCTGCCACGCATTGCCTTGCATCATCATATGTCAATCAATTATACACCTGAGAAAACATGCTAAAAAGTGTAAACACAAAGGTTGGTGAGTTCATAGAGTTTAGTAAAGTTGGACTAGTAAGTTTACGAGTTAACATTATAAATGTGTATAATGATATATAAAATAAGTTTACGAGTTAACATTATAAATGTGTATAATGTTATACAAAAAGGCTATTACGCTACGCTAAGTTTCAATCTCACCGAAGCTACGACCAGTTTGCATGGAGAGTGCTCATGTTATAATTTGCATGAAAATGTGTTCATGCTAACAATACCCGGCAAGTGTGCGATTCTGTGACAAATGGTAATTTTCACGTTGTTAATTAATACTATATGAGTATTAATTATTTTTAAGCTAAGCATTTCTATGCGCATTTGCATGTTTCTGAGCATTTTTGAGAGCCGTGTCGCATACTGTAGCTTACAGTCATTGCAGAAATAGTATATTTTTGTCAGTAAAGTTAAATTATCACATTTCTGATAGTTACTGACAAGTATTAAAATTTATTGAGAGCTTTCTCACATTTTTCAGAAAAACAACCGCACGCGCGTACCGACAGCACAGTACATATGGTAATAGTCAAATAAATATGTTTTTGAGTCAGTAATGACATTTTATTATATTTCTAATGAAAACGTGGTTAAAAACTTTATTTTACGTTATCGGGTCCTAAAAACGTCAAACCGGAACTTTACGGTAACATTTAAGCTCAAACCGGCACACGATACACCAACACGGAGTAAAAATAAAATTTACCGTCCCCTAATAAGCCCAAAACCGGCCATCACATGTATACCACCCCACTACATGACAAAATTTTACATATAATCTTTACATAATCTACATTTGCCATTTTTGGTGCTACACCTTTTAAGATTCCATTTTAGCATGAAAAACTTTCCTAGATCATTTTTCTTATACACACTACACGACCCACTTTCATCCTCATCATTCATCCATTTTCTCTAAAGTTCAAAATAATCAAGGTGCATAATCAAGGTTTTTGGGTCATTTGGAGCTTGGTTTGGGTAAATTTGGTGAAGCTTTGGGTGTTCTTGGTCATCATACCCCACGTTAAAACATCAAGCATTGTAAGAATCCATCAAAATTTTCTAATCTTGTTAATCTCTCGTTCATTTGGTGTCTAATGATGTTTAAAAGTGTCAAATGTGTATGTTTTGATAATATGGAAAAAGCTAGGGTTTGATTCTTGATATATAGTGCTCGACATATTATGATGTTCATGAGTTAGTTTATAAATTTTTTGCTTGTGTGGTAAATCTTGTTACATATACTGCTAATTTGATGATACAAACATTAGTTATGGTTTTTGCACTAGATTAAGCACTACATTGATTTTTAAGGCTTATATATGGTTCGACTATGTATAAAAATAAAAGATTATTGGGGTTTTGAAAAACATAAAATTTTGGCTCAAATGGTGAAATGGTGGAAAAATATAGTGAAGTGCTTAATTAGTTTGGCTTATTTAATAAGTTATAAGTTATTAAAAATAACTAGTACAAAGGTGAAAATAAGTTGATATCTTGAAGATGGGTCGAATGAAGAGTAGCAAAGTCAAAGTTTGACTTTTGATTAAGTAGCTTAATTATTAGAGATTATTTGATAAGTATAAAGTGTATTTGGTAACTAAAAATAACTAATAAGTACAAAATAAATACAAATTGGACTAAATGTCTTTTTGGGTCAAAAAGCCCACAATTTTACTGTTGGGCCGAAGCCCATGACAATTTTGAAAGTTTGACTTTTTGACCAAACGGATGTATTGAACGAGTAAAATGATTTATAGTAACGTGTCGATATATACGTTATAACTAAAAATGTGTTTTGGACTAAAATGAGGTTATTGGGCTTCTTGATAGTGTTCGGCCCAATAAGCAAACAAAAATGATAAATTTGATTTTTGGAATATTTTCTGACTCGCCGAAGTTAAAAATGCTTAACGAAACGATAAATGTAACGATAACTATTTTTGGACTTGTTTTGAGACGCTTAGTCTCCGAAAGGGTAAAAATTGACATTTTTCCTAAAATGGTATTGAGATTGACTTATGTTGACTTTTTGAAGAAATATTGACTTCGTGTCGAAATTTAGTGATATTACTTAAAAGTTAAGATAACGAACAATATACGACGAATATATATTCACGACACTTGACATATGTCACTAAAAGTATTTTGCACTTATTAGGGAAGTAATTGAGTAAAGTTTGCAACATGTGAGATAAATGGAAACGTTGTATAAACGAATGGGTCATGCCCAAATTTTCTAAAAATCCAACACTTGACATATTTTGAGAAATCCACAACTTAAGTAAAGACTTGAACCACGAATGATTTGCTAAGACTTACCGTACTAATTTAGGGTGCTGTTCGGCACGGTTGCATTATTTTGATTGATTGCTGAATTGCTGTACTTGAAAGGTGAGTTTATAGCCCCATATTTTTATACGATTTTTGGTTTTATAAGCTTGGGGTGAGAGACATTCAAAACTGTTTTCATGGACCAGAATTGAAGTTGCTTTTAAGATCACACTAGTATGCAGAAACCTAAGTTTGCTGAATCCCATTTTTTGCCCACTATCATCTGCCGTTAATTCCTGATGGGAAGCCGGTTGTTATAAATAGATCTATTGGGAGTGACGTCCCCGTTCGGTTGGCTCGGCATAGCCAAGGCGAACTTATACCATTCGGGTTTTTAGCCGGGTGTCTAGGGATTAACACTCGCGGGCACCATTATTTATTTGCTAACGCTAGTCGTGCTGCATTGTCTTAGTTTCGGTAGGATGAGGCTTAGTGTTTGCATTACGGATAGTGTGTATCTGCTGAATTATTTTTATGATATTGCTATTGGTCCATGTGTGCTATTTACTTAAACCTATGAACTCACCAGCGTTAGCTGACTTTTAGCATGTTTTTCTCAGGAAACTGAGGTGCGTTTAGCCGGGTGCAGTGCATGGCGTCGGTCACAATAAATGATGGAAATGTTTTTAATGCGTTTACTCTGACAACTGGACCTTTTGTTTAAATGGGCTTCATTTTCTTCTGAAATGGTTTTTATGTATCGCTACATGACTTGACTTATGTAATATATTTTAAAACAAATTTTAATCCGTTCACTATATCTTGTGTGATGATTATCAACCCCGTAGCACCCCAAAGTGTATGCTTCCGCGAATATTGTGATTTTGGGGGTGTTACAGATTGGTATTCAGAGCCTAGGTTATAGAGAACGTGGTTTATAAAAACCCTTAAACTATAACCGATTTTGAAAAACTTTCCATCATGACCGCCGGATGCCTGCCAGTTTAGCTTGCTATGATTTGAGCATTAGTTGCTTATTTGATTTGAGCATTGTTTGCTTTATTTGATTAAGTGTTTTTGGCATGCTATTTGAGTATAATATACTAAGCATATATGATATAAGTATTTTCTATATACTTACACGTGTCGCACCATAATTGTCACAGACCGTCTCCCTACGTAAGCATCATCATTTCACTTCGAGTTGAATACTCGCCACATACCACACGAATTCATTTTCTATTCGACTCCAAGTTTGGACAACCGTTTTATTCTTTCGAAACACTTATATTACCATCGTAAAGGAACTCACCAACTTAGATGAGCACGACCTTAACATACCGCCTTATAACGCATCTTCTGGAATCATCTACTCTTAGGACACATCCTTGCTAGATCTCACCCTTCTTTTCTCATTGTGAAGGACCATGTCATCTGAGAGGCAAGACCTAAATTCCGCAGCCATGGAACAACTCGTAGCCCAACGAGTAGCAGAGACTATTGCTGCCTATGAGTTAGGATTTCGCACGGGTTGCGACTTGATGAACCAAGGGGCAGTTCAAGGAACTGAAAACATTAACGAAAAGAGGAAATGGGATAACAACCTAGAAAACGAAAGGGTACCACAACCCCTCAAAAAGGCAAAGTTGGCCAAAACTTTCACTGTTGGACCTAGTAACAGAAAGGCTTATACTAGAAAGATACCAATGCGTAGTCGCTGCAAACTACACCACTACGGACCTTGCACCGTGAAGTGCCACAAATGTCTGAAGGTTGGACATATAGCTAAAAATTGTAAGTCTAAAACTGCTGTAGTAGCACAGGCAACATCAGGGAAAAATCGGAGAGCCAAGGCAATCTGTTTTGGGTGTGGAAGGAAGGGGCACTACAAGGACCAGTGCCAGGAACCAAAGAACCAAAAAGAAGTGAACAATCAAGGAAAACTTGGAGCGGGAGAAAACTAGGACTCGAATGTGATGTAATAAGAATGGCTACCCTATGTAATAGGACCTAAGTTTAGACTCTTTTAAGTTCGTTTTTTTTTTTTTTTTTTTTTTTTTTTTTTTTTTTTTTTTTTTTTTTTTTTTTTGTAAGACTTCATTAGTATCTTTCTGTGAACCGCATTGTATGGTATGAATTTGGTGGACTTTTATTATGAGATGTAAGCTTATCTGGCTCCAACTACCAACGGTCCTATGCCAACTAGATGTACCAAATGCCGCCCGTTGCACTATCCATTTTTACTATGAGTTAACGAATCACTTGCCATCGTTTTTCAACTATTTAAACTCGTACTATAAACCAATTGCCTACCATATTATCTTTTCATGAAATAATAAATGGTATTGCTACCAACACTCGAACTTTTGCAAATATTTCACAGACTATCTCGCAGTTATACCTACAAATCGTTTTATTTCCAAATTTCAGAATTAAGGTTTTAACTTCCCTATTGTTCTTGAAACGAGGGACTTTCCTCATATTGCCTTACGAAATGTGTTACTAACAATTTATAAACTAAACTATAACTTGGATATTATTTTCCCAGCAATGAATTAATTTCCTATTATTCTATAAATTGTTTGCAAACCATTTTACAAACTATTCTGTCACTGCTCGGCGAATTATTTACTTTTCGAAAGGTAGTTTATGCTGCAAACTCGCGAGCAGAAAGACCGATATGTTTTCTTGTAACTAAACTCAGCATTGCATCGCTGGACCTCAATTATACAAAGCCTGATCACCTTTGTATAATTCGGGTAGGACCATACTATGCTAAGAATGGTTGCCAAAAATTTTATGAAAGACGAATCTATCATTTCCTTTTTCGAGAAATCAGAAACTCGTGTGTGTGAACACATGAAAGTAGTGCAAGTCATGGGCATCCATACTAGGAAACACCATAACCAAATAGGCTTTGGCGCCAAGATATCACCTAGAACTAGCCTTACTTCGTACCACGTCCCGAAAACTGAAAGGGTAACTTACACTACTAGTCTACATAAGATGACTCCACCGATTTACGTCTCACAGTACACTACTTTTCCGATCCCGAGACACTACATTGTCTAACAGACGAATCCTTACTGAGCCAACAAACTGATTGCTAGTAGCACTCAACAACATCTTTCAAGGTCATACTCTGGACCTGCCAAACACCCCAACCAACAGTGACCCTAGGTCCACAAAACCCGGAGACTATAACGTCATCCCCAGTATAGACTGAATGTCGAAATACCACGCTGTAACCACCCACGATGGGAAACTAGTCCGCATACCTTATGGTAATAGGATCCTAGTAATACAATGAGGACCCCTAGACGGAAATAAGCAATGAGTGCAACAAATACCGAAACTAAGGAAATGGTGGTGGGCCAGACAATCAAGTAGCAGTAGTTAACAATAGAAACCAGACCAATGGAGGAGGAGCCCGTGGAAGAGTTTATGTTGTGGGCAGAAGTAAAGCCCAGGACAACCCGAATGTAGTGACGGGTACGTTTCTTTTAGACGTTACGCTTCAGTACTATTCGATACAGGAGCAGATAGAAGCTTTGTGTCGACCGCTTTTAGTCCTTTACTCGATATAGCCCCGACCACCTTAGATAATGCCTTTGACGTAGAATTAGCAAACGGAAACCTAGAAAGAGTAGGTACCATCATCAGGGGTTGCACTCTAAACTTGTTGAATGGATTGGTTATCGAAATATCATGCCGTTATCGTTTGTTATGAGAAAATTGTTAGAGTTCCCTATGGGAACGAAGTTCTGATTGTTGAAGGTGACCGTTCTGATCGTGCGCGTTCGTCAAGATTGGCAATCATCTCGTGTACGAAGGTGCAGAAGTACATCGAGAAGGGATGTTATCTCTTTTTAGCTCATGTCACTGAAAAGAAAGAAAAGGAACCTGGAGAGAAAAGGTTGGAAGATGTGCCAATCGTAAGGGATTTTCCAGAGGTCTTTCCAGAAGACTTACCGGGACTTCCACCGGCCAGACAAATCGAATTCCACATCGAATTAGTGCCAGGAGCCGCGCCTGTAGCGCGAGCACCCCAATTACAAGAATTGTCAGATCAATTAGCTGAATTATCTGGAAAAGGTTTCATTAGACCGAGTTCATCGCCTTGGGGAGCTCCTGTTTTGTTTGTTAAGAAGAAGGATGGATCCTTCAGAATGTGTATAGACTATCGGGAACTGAATAAGCTAACCATTAAGAATAGATACCCACTCCCGAGGATAGACGATTTGTTTGATCAGTTGCAGGGATCATCGGTTTATTCTAAGATAGACTTGAGATCGGGTTATCACCAACTTCGAGTCCGGGAAGAGGATATCCCGAAGACCGCATTCCGAACCCGATATGGCCATTATGAATTTCAAGTTATGCCATTCGGCTTGACAAATGCACCAGCAGTATTCATGGATCTCATGAATCGTGTGTGTAAGCCGTATTTGGATAAATTTGTGATAGTGTTCATTGACGATATCTTGATATATTCCAAGAATGAGCAAGAGCATGAGGAACATCTCAAGCTAATTCTGGAATTATTGAAAAAGGAAGAGTTATATGCTAAGTTTTCGAAGTGTGAATTTTGGATATCGACCGTGCAATTTCTTGGACATGTGATCGATAAGCAAGGAATTCACGTAGATCCTGCTAAGAGGATTGGGCAACGCCCACAACGCCGACGGAAATCCGACAATTTTTAGGACTTGCCGGTTATTACAGAAGATTTATAGAGGGATTCTCTAAGATAGCTAAACCGTTGACGAAATTGACTCAAAAGAATGTGAAATACGAATGGGGAAATGATGAGGAAGAAGCTTTTCAACTCCTTAAGGAAAAATTGTGTAGTGCACCTATTTTAGCTTTACCCGAGGGTAGCGAAGATTTTGTTGTGTATTGTGACGCATCACACAAAGGTTTGGGAGCCGTGTTGATGCAAAGAGAGAAGGTAATAGCATACGCTTCTCGACAACTGAAAACCCATGAGAAAAATTACACAACCCATGACCTAGAATTAGGATCAGTTGTGTTTGCACTGAGGATTTGGAGACACTATCTTTATGGAACTAAGTGTGTAGTGTTTAACGATCACAAGAGCCTACGGAATATATTAAAACAGAAGGAGTTGAACATGAGACAACGCCGATGGTTGGGGTTGCTTAGTGACTATGATTGTGAGATCCGTTACCACCCAGGCAAGGCAAATGTTGTTGCCGACGCCCTTAGCAGAAAAGAGCGGATCAAACATCGTAGAGTTAGATCATTAGGGATGACGATCAGTTCGCCGCTTCCAGCAAAGATTCTTGAGGCTCAGGGTGAGGCACTCAAGGATGAAAATCGACCATGTGAGAAAGTTCACTGAATGCCAGATAGTGCAAATGAACTTGTAAGGAGAACGGATGGAGTTCTGTGTTATGGGAACAGGTGTTGGATCCCGCTACATGGAGGAAAATTCGTGATTTGATTATGCACGAATCCCACAAATCTAAGTATATCTTGTCAAATCTAGGTACATCCTGTTAATAGGCTTAAACTTGTAGTTTAGCTTAATCTCATGACAGTTCTTGTTTGATGAGTTGTGAAGTTAAGTTAGATTTTAGTTGAGGCTCAACTACGAAAGATGTTCTTAGATTCGAAGAAGTTTTATTGGTGGCCATACATGAAAGCCGACATAGCTGATTACGTCAGTAAGTGTTTAACGTGCTCGAAGGTCGAGGCTGAACACCAGAGACCGTCCGGTCTGCTTGTTCAACCTGAGATTCCAGAATGGAAATAGGAGCGTATTACTATGGATTTTATCAGTAAATTGCCTAAGACGTCGAGTGGTTATGACACGATTTGGGTAATCGTTGACCATCTCACTAAATCAGCGCATTTCCTTCCTATAAAGGAAAATATCAGTATGGATAAACTCGCGCGGCTGTATGTGAAGGAAATTGTCGCAAGGCATGGTGTGCCTATTCCTATTATCTCTGATCGAGACAGTTGATTCACGCCTAATTTTTGGAGGTCGTTTCAGGATGCATTGGGAACCGACCTTGACATGAGTACAACTTATCATCCTCAGACTGATGGTCAGAGTGAAAGGACCATTCAGACATTAGAGGACATGCTGAGAGCCTGTGTGATTGATTTCGGGAACGGCTGGGATAGGCATTTGCCTTTAGCCGAGTTTTCCTATAACAACAATTATCACACCAGCATTAAGGCTGCACCGTATGAAGCACTTTATGGACGTAAGTGCATATTGCTGATTTGTTGGGCGGAAGTAGGAGAAAGTCAACATACTGGACCAGAACTAGTCCACTAGACTACTAAAAAGATCGTGCAGATCAAGAGCCGAATGCAGGCGGCCCGTGATCGTCAAAAGAGTTATGCCGACAAGAGGCGGAAACCCCTTGAATTTCAAGTGGGAGATAAAGTGATGTTAAAAGTCTCGCCATGGAAAGGCGTGATCAGATTCGGCAAGCGTGGTAAGCTGAACCCTCGCTATATTGGACCTTTCAAAATTCTTTCCAAAATCGGGCTGGTAGCCTACCGACTTGAACTGCCTTCTGAGCTCAGTGCTGTGCATAACGTTTTTCACGTCAGTAATTTGAAGAAGTGTTTATCCGATGAAAGCGCAGTTATTCCTTTGGATGAAATCCAGCTTGATGAGAGGTTAAATTTCATTGAAGAACCAATTGAAATCATAGACCGGGAAGTGAAACGACTAAAGCAGAGTTGTATCCCAATTGTGAAGGTCCGATGGAACTCTCGCAGAGGCCCCGAATACACCTGGGAGCGAGAGAACGAGATCAAGCGAAAATATCCTCATCTTTTTTCGAAAACCAAGAGTGGCGTTAATTGAAATCCGGGACGGATTTCCCGAATAGATGGGGAGACTGTGACAAATGGTAATTTTCACGTTAATTAATACTATATGAGTATTAATTATTTTTAGGCTAAGCATTTCTATGCGCATTTGCATGTTTCTGAGTGTTTCTAAGCATTTTTGAGAGCCGTGTCGCATACTGTAGCTTACAGTCACTGCAGAAATAGTATATTTTTGTCAGTAAAGTTAAATTATCACATTTCTGATAGTTACTGACAAGTATTAAAATTTATTTAGAGCTTTCTCACATTTTTCTGAAAAACAACCGCACGCGCGTACCGACAGCACAGTACATATGGTAATAGTCAAATAAATATGTTTTTGAGTCAGTAATGACATTTTATTATATTTCTAATGAAAACGTGGTTAAAAACTTTATTTTACGTTATCGGGTCCTAAAAACGTCAAACCGGGACTTTACGGTAACATTTAAGCTCAAACCGGCACACGATACACCAACACGGAGTAAAAATAAAATTTACCCTCCCCTAATAAGCCCCAAAACTGGCCATCACATGTATACCACCCCACTACATGACAAAAGTTTACATATAATCTTTACATAATCTACATTTGCCATTTTTGGTGCTACACCTTTTAAGATTCCATTTTAGCATGAAAAACTTTCCTAGATCATTTTTCTTATACACACTACACGACCCACTTTCATCTTCATCATTCATCCATTTTCTCTAAAGTTCAAAATAATCAAGGTGCATAATCAAGGTTTTTGGGTCATTTGGAGCTTGGTTTGGGTAAATTTGGTGAAGCTTTGGGTGTTCTTGGTCATCATACCCCACGTTAAAACATCAAGCATTGTAAGAATCCATCAAAATTTTCTAATCTTGTTAATCTCTCATTCATTTGGTGTCTAATGATGTTTAAAAGTGTCAAATGTGTATGTTTTGATAATATGGAAAAAGCTAGGGTTTGATTCTTGATATATAGTGCTCGACATATTACGATGTTCATGAGTTAGTTTATAAATTTTTTGCTTGTGTGGTAAATCTTGTTACATATACTGCTAATTTGATGATACAAACATTAGTTATGGTTTTTGCACTAGATTAAACACTATATTGATTTTTAAGGCTTATATATGGTTCGACTATGTATAAAAATAAAAGATTATTGGGGTTTTAAAAAACATAAAATTTTGGTTCAAATGGTGAAATGGTGGAAAAATATAGTGAAGTGCTTAATTAGTTTGGCTTATTTAATAAGTTATAAGTTATTAAAAATAACTAGTACAAAGGTGAAAATAAGTTGATATCTTGAAGATGGGTCGAATGAAGAGTAGCAAAGTCAAAGTTTGACTTTTGATTAAGTAGCTTAATTATTAGAGATTATTTGATAAGTATAAAGTGTATTTGGTAACTAAAAATAACTAATAAGTACCAAATAAATACAAATTGGACTAAATGGTTTTTGGGGTCAAAAAGCCCACGATTTTACTGTTGGGCCGAAGCCCAAGACAATTTTGAAAGTTTGACTTTTTGACCAAACGGATGTATTGAACGAGTAAAATGATTTTTAGTAACGTTTCGATATATACGTTATAACTAAAAATGTGTTTTGGACTAAAATGAGGTTATTGGGCTTCTTGATAGTGTTCGGCCCAATAAGCAAACAAAAATGATAAATTTGATTTTTGAAATATTTTCCGACTCGCCGAAGTTAAAAATGTTTAACGAAACGATAAATGTAACGATAACTATTTTTGGACTTGTTTTGAGACGCTTAGTCTCCGAAAGGGTAAAAATTGACATTTTTCCTAAAATGGTATTGAGATTGACTTCTGTTGACTTTTTGAAGAAATATTGACTTCGTGTCGAAATTTAGTGATATTACTTAAAAGTTAAGATAACGAACAATATAACGACGAATATATATTCACGACACTTGACATATGTCACTAAAAGTATTTTGCACTTATTAGCGAAGTAATTGAGTAAAGTTTGCAACACGTGAGATAAATGGAAACGTTGTATAAACGAATGGGTCATGCCCAAATTTTCTAAAAATCCAACACTTGACATATTTTGAGAAATCCACAACTTAAGTAAACTTTATGGAATTACTTAACAAAACTTGTTTTCTTATGATGAAAATAATAAACGATGTTTCTAAACATAATGATTTTCACTAACTATATTTTAGTAACCAATCTTCAAAACGTATTTAATTAATCTTTACAATTAAATATATGAGAAATGAATTTATAAAGTATATATGCATATATATATGTAAAGTATGAGTAAATACATATATATGTAACGGTTGCACGATAAGTTGCGAATACTAGCACGGATGTTCCGTTACGTATTCCCACCATGCACTTTCACCATGAGCTACCCCCAAAGAGTTATAAAAATAAATCGTTTCGAAATATACTTTACCACATAGCAAGCAAGAAATACACGAGCACAGGTCAAACGTAAATTTTTTCAAATAAAGTAAAGACTTGAACCACGAATGATTTGCTAAGACTTACCGTACTAATTTAGGGTGCTGTTCGGCGCGGTTGCATTATTTTGATTGATTGCTGAATTGCTGTATTTGAAAGGTGAGTTTATAGCCCCATATTTTTATACGATTTTTGGTTTTATAAGCTTGGGGTGAGAAACATGCAAAACTGTTTTCATGGACCAGAATTGAAGTTGCTTTTAAGATCACACTAGTATGCAGAAACCTAAGTTTGTTGAATCCCATTTTGTGCCCACTATCATCTGCCGTTAATTCCTGATGGGAAGCCGGTTGTTATAAATAGATCTATTGGGAGTGACGTCCCCGTTCGGTTGGCTCGGCATAGCCAAGGCGAACGTATACCATTCGGGTTTTTAGCCAGGTGTCTAGGGATTAACACTCGCGGGCACCCTTATTTATTTGCTAACGCTAGTCGTGCTGCATTGTCTTAGTTTCGGTAGGATGAGGCTTAGTGTTTGCATTACGGATAGTGTGTATCTGCTGAATTGTTTTTATGATATTGCTATTGGTCCATGTGTGCTATTTACTTAAACCTATGAACTCACCAGCGTTAGCTGACTTTTAGCATATTTTTCTCAGGAAACTGAGGTGCGTTTAGCCGGGTGCAGTGCATGGCGTCGGTCACAATAAATGATGGAAATGTTTTTAATGCGTTTACTCTGACAACTGGACCTTTTGTTTAAATGGGCTTCATTTTCTTTTGAAATGGTTATTATGTATCGCTACATGACTTGACTTATGTAATATATTTTAAAACGGATTTTAATCCGTTCACTATATCTTGTGTGATGATTATCAACCCCGTAGCACCCCAAAGTGTATGCTTCCGCGAATATTGTGATTTTGGGGGTGTTACAGATTGGTATTCAGAGCCTAGGTTATAGAGAACGTGGTTTATAAAAACCCTTAAACTATAACCGATTTTGAAAAACTTTCCATCATGACCGCCGGATGCCTGCCAGTTTAGCTTGCTAGTCACTTGTAATTCGTAGTCACTTGTAATTCGACATGGTATACATCCGCTTGTCCTATCTGGACTGTTGTATCCCAACACAGATGGAGGTGTCACCCTCAATAGATCTATTTATATCACTCATGCTTCCCAGCAGGGAATTAACGGTACATATTCATGGGCATAAATACAGTTCTTAGACCAGCAGGTAATAGTTTTACAAACAAGAGTGTTGTTTCAATGATTCATAAAAGTAAACAGGTTTATCATCCAACAGTAGTTCAAAGCATATAAAAGTAGAGATTGTGAAATCTCACAGTAATGTAAAAGCTTAGAGTACTTGTAAAAGTAAATAAATATAGTTGAGCATGTATCTTCCCCAAAGGGTTTATAAAACAATTAAATGTGAAAAGTGGGGTTATGAAACTCACCTTGAGCATAAATGGCAAGGTGAAAAGTAAATTCAAGTAAGTTTATGGGAACGGCTCCAACCAACGACCTGGATAATGGTAAAGTCTGAGAATTTGTCTTAATATGAATAGTGATTACGAAAGTGAGTACGGATAACGATTGATGGGTGATGTGAGTGTGATACGCTTAAAATGCTTAAAATGCTTAAAGTTCAAAAATAATATTATATATAATATTATCTTATTTTTATGTCATTTAAATCCAATAATATCGTTTCCTCGAAAGTGGTGAAACAAAACGTTAAGTTAAATTGTTAAAACTCATTATATATAATTATAACGTAACGTTATTTAAATACGTAACTGAAACTTAAAAATGCACGTGACGTGACGAAAAATAGTAAAATGTAAAATAGAAATAAAAATGTCATAAATATTTTGTTGGTCCTTGGTCTTTCACTGTTTTTACATTTTACACCCTAACGGCGTTAGCGTTGCATCGTTAGTCCTCAGTTAAATATAAATTGCATTTATAGTCCACTACTTGTCCAAAATAACATTGTGAGCTTGGAATTCAATATAATATCAGTTTCTACCTTAATGTTTCTGTTTTGCCAGTTTCGGTCCCTGTTTTTAACTGTTGACAGTTTTAGTCCTTCTAAGTGAAACTAGTTTGCAATTTTAGTCCAAAAGTCACAAAATGGTGGGGAAAAATTATCCGAAAGTTTCAGTAGCTTATAAAAGCTTATTCAAGCTTAATTCAACTGCTTAATAGTCAAAATGGCTTATTTTTCTATTATTGGGCTTTTAATGAGCTATATTAAAGGTCCATTAACGTTTAATGATCCGTGGGCTTTGAGACAAGTTGGGCTTATCCTTGGGCTTGTTTTTAATGTTATAAAATCATATCAAAAGGCCTTATATGATCATCTTATTTAGTTTGCTTATTATTAGCTTAATGGGCTTTTCAGCCCATGTCGACAAAACATAAAGGTTTAAGCAGTTTTGATAAGCTTAAGCTTTGGCCATTTTTAAGAGCTTATACGGACTTAGAATAGAAAACTCTAAACACGAATTTAATAGCTTGGTGTATATAGAATCGAGTCATGAAATAAAATCATTAGGTCGCGTGTTTAGTTTGGTTTTTATAAGTGTATTTTCTGTCGACAATGGCCATTTTCATTCATTAAAAATACTTAGAAATATTTTGAGTTTCCAAATCCTTTCGAGTAGCTTTTACTTCAATGATTTTCAAGAGCTTATATGAGCTTATGAGGGGAAGCTCCAAACATTAATTTGATAGATGAACATATAGAGAATCGAGAGGTGTAATAAAAATAGTATGTCATGTGTTTGGATTTCGTTTTAAAAAGTCCCTTTTTAGTCGACATAGGCATTTTTAAACACATGAAAAATACTTTGTATATTTTTCATGTTCTTATACGTGTAAACAATAAATTATAAATGGTGTTCGTAAAGCTTGTAAACGAGTATATAAGTGTCGTGTGAGCATGAAAACATGTTTTCTTAGCCTTCCATAAAGGAGGCGAACATGTTTTCTCTAAAAATGATTTATAATGATACATATAAATGAGAGAAAATTAATATACGATCGAAGCAAGGTAAATATGATGCATGAAACATTTTAAATCATAGGAAAGTATTGAAATCGAGTTTGTGAGACTTACAAACTTCAAGGTGGTGAAAGTTAACGTGACGAACGAGCTAGAAACTTGATAATTCGAATAAAGCTTATACCTAATGGTTTCGAATGGAATTTGTAGGCTTGGAATGGACTTAAATGGAAATGGAACTTGGTTTTTCTCCTTTTTGGATTCTCGACAGTAGCTCAATGAGGAGAAAAGTGAATGTTGGTTAAGGTGTGAATAAAGAAAATGCATGAAAGTGAATTGTGTATATGTATAAGAATATAGATCGACATATACTATAATTAAATCACAAGTTGCAAAGGTTTGAGATATCATGTGATTTAATGAGATTGTGTGGAGGGGACAAAGAGAATATGAAGCCTTGAAAGTCTTGTGGTGTAAGAGGAGTAGATATAGGTTTTGATTTAGGTTGATTTGGTATATAGATTTGCATGTGTGTGTCGACATATAGATTTTTAAGCACAAGTAGAGATTGTGCAAGATTCTTGGCAGGGAATATGGATTTTAGAAGATATTGTGAGGAGTATTAGGGTCATTTGGGGAGGGCTTATGTGTTTGGGGTGATTTGGTTTTGATTTGGTCAAAAAATATATATCGACATAGGTTTTTATAAGTCCAAAAATCATTTCAACGTGTGATATGGAGCTAGGATAGGAGAAATACATTTACTAACTCATATACGAGCTAAGAAAAATATTAGGACTAAGTACAAACAAGTTGGGTCGAATTTGGAGAACTTGGTGCTTCTCTTCCTCCAACCACATACACTCTTCCTTGGGCATTCCCTGGATAACCTTGGTTTCCTCCAGTAGCTTGATTCATATTGTTACCCTGGTTTCTCTATTTCCTGCACTCATTCTTGTAGTGTCCTTTTTCTCCACAACTAAAGCAGGTAATGGAATATTTGTCCTTGACGGTAGGAGCTCTTTGATTTATCACTGGCGCCCTTTGCGCTGTAGCAAGAACTGGCGATCTGCAATTCCTGGTCATATGACCGATTCTCTGACAATTTCTACATTTCACGGTACATGGCCCATTGTGATGGAGTTTACAACGGTTACACAGAGGAGATTTTCCAGCAAAGACCTTCTGATCACTGGGTCCAGCAGAATAAACCTTAGCGACTTCCTGTCATTTGTTTGACTGATGGTTGGCTCTTGAGTTGTCCTCCAATTTCCTTTTGTTATCTCCCCCTTTTTCTGCCATATCTTGGATCACCTGGTCCATTAAGTTTTGAGAGATGGAGATTGTATTATGTAAGTCACTAGGATTAGCAGCCAATATATTCCTTCTGATGTTTATGGGTAATCCTCCGATGTAACGTTCTATAATTCGTGATTCAGTAGCAACCAATTCGGGACATAGTAAGGCTAACTCTTGGAAACGTTGTGTGTACCCCAAGATGTTAGTGCCTTGAACCTTTAAGTTCCAAAATTCTACTTCCATCTTCTTGACCTCAGTGCGAGGGCAATATTTCTGAAGCATTAAAGTTTTGAATTGCTCCCACGCCATAGCGTAAGCTGTTGATATAAATAATGCCTAAAAATATTATTAATACTTCTTGATATCTCTATGTTTTGATAATCACAAAATGTAAACTCATTAAACATAAATTTATTAAATAAACAAGTATTTAGTTGCAAATATTCATTTCTACAACTTAATCACTTAAGGTATGAATAAACAAATGCTTAATGCATTATATGATCAAAGGAACATTTTCTTAATCACTTGATTTTTTATAAAATGACACAAACATTTTATATCTTTTAGAAAATCATTTTTGGTATTTAATAAAAATGTTTAATCCATTATAAATTTATGAATTCAAATTTTCAACCAAAATTGGCAAAAATGTTCCAGAAAACCTTCCCCACAAAAAGACAAATCTGAGCAATGTTCGGGTAGGGCGGCCCCCTTAATTTTAAGGGGACCGGCCACCTATTTAAGGGGACCGCCCCGCTCCTCCAGCTGTTAGATTTTGCCTATAAATACTGGTTCATCCCTGGACTTTTTTCTCACCTTTTGCACCCCCAAACCTTTTGTTCTAAATCTCTTCTTATCCTTCTAAATCATTTCTAAATCCTTTGATCATATATTCTTAAGCATTGGTTTCCAAGTGATCCAAGCTTCTACCATTCAAGTGCAAAAGAAGAATACTCCTTCAACAACTAGAGAAGAAGTATTGCAACTTAGTATCATCTTGCTACCTAAGTTGTTTGTGTAATCATTCATTCATTTGTGTATAAGTTGTGTATATTTGTTAGATAGGTGTGAACATAATTGTTTAGGCTAGATTAGTGTGGTAGTGGTGAAGTTGTGAAGAAGTTAAGGTGTGTAAATAGTGAAAGTGTAAGGAAGTAGAAGAGTATATAAGTAGTGCTAGGTTGTGAAGTAGTTGTGAATCCGTCGTGTAGAAGTTGTGAAGCCGTCGTGTAGAAGTTGTGAAGCCGTCGTGAAGAAGTTGTGAATAAGTCGTGAAGAAGTCGTGTAGAAGTTGTGAGATTGGTTCTAGCTACGATTAGGACCCGACATCTAGCTTTGTGTCGTTAAACCGGTGTAAGCGAAAGTTGTGTAAAGTTTTCTCCGCCATAAGGGAGCTTGTTGACATAGTGAAGAAAACTCTCGAGTTAGGTGCTCGAGGAGTGGAGTAGGGAAAGGAAGGTGTCCTTGTAGCCGAACCACTATAAATCCTTTGTCTCGCGGTTCGATCTTTCCATCTCTATCTTTCATTTCATTTCATTACTTTACTTGCATTGTTTATTTAGATTTACTTATATTTGTTCATATTGTTCAAGAGTTGAGTTCACATAAATTCGAATCTAAGTTTTTAAAAGTAAACAAAGTTTTCATAATAAAATTAAAAAGACGTAAAACTATTCAACCCCCCCCCCCCTTCTAGTTTTCCACAATTGGTATCAAGAGCCACGTCAAACAAGATTTTTAAAATAAACTGTATTTTAAAACTTGAATCGATCTATGGAATTGGAAAAATATTTAGAAGGGCAATCTATGCAAAGACCACCGCTATTTGAAAGTAATGGTTTTCTTTATTGGAAAAATAGATTCGAAACTTATGTGAAATCAAAAGATCTTAATCTTTGGCATGTTATTACCTATGGTGATTTTCCCCCTATTCAAAATAATCCTTTAACTAAAAGAGATGAAATTGTACCTTTTGAAAAACAAAATGTTGATTTGAAAAAGAAACTAGCTAAAAATAATGAGGCAAAAATGGTTATTTATAATGCGTTACCACGTAAAGAATACGAAAGGATCTTTATGTGTGAAACCGCAAAAGAAATTTGGAACTCCTTACTAATAACTCACCAAGGTAATAGTCAAGTCAAAGATAATAAAATAGATCTTCTTGTTCAACAATATGAACAATTTACGATTCCGGAAGAGGAATCAATAGATAATGCTTTTGCTAGGTTTAACACTATCATCACAAGTTTAAAAGTACTTGATGAGAATTTTTCTAGTAAGAATTTTGTTAGGAAATTTCTTAGGGCTCTTCATCCAAAATGGCGGGCTAAGGTTACGACGATTGAAGAATCGAAGAACTTGTCAACTCTTCAACTTGACGAGTTGATATGCAACTTGAAAGTCTACGAAGCAATAATAAAGAAAGACTCCGAGATGGTCAAAGGAAAAAGAGAGGAAAGCAAGTTAATTGCATTGAAAGCTAGGAAGGAATCTAGTGAAGAGGATAGCTCAACCTCCGAGAGTGATAACGAAGAATATGCTATGGCCGTAAGAGAGTTCAAGAAATTTCTAAAGAGACGAGGGAGATTCACAAGACAACCACGAGATGAAAGAAGATCGCTTCAAAGAAATAGGAATGATAACTACGGGAAAATAAAGTGCTTTAGATGTGGAAGCCCATACCATCTCATTGGCGAATGTCCAAAGCCATCGGGTTATGATTACCAAAGCGCCTTTGTTAGTGGAGCATGGAGTGATAGCGACAAAGACGAAGCGGACAAAGCAAACGACGAAAAATGTCTTATGGCAAAGACATCAAATGAGGTACTTTCCGAAACCGAATACTTTTGTGACAAAAATCAATCATTAGACGAAAAAGACATAGATAATGAATATAATAGGTTATGCAAATTAGGTCAAAAAGTCATGGCTAAAAATAAATCACTAAAACATATTAATAATCGATTAGAAAATGAAGTACTCGAATTAAAAAATAAACTACAACATTTAGAAAAAGGAAAAGAAGTTTTTATAGAATGTAAAACATGTCTAGAGGTCAAAAATGAAAACGAAAAACTTAAAGATGAAATTTCCAAACTTGACAAGTTTAAAAATAGTAGTAACTCACTTAAGAATAAAATAAGTGGTTAAGGAACTTCGGGAGATAAAACCGGTCTAGGATTCAACTCAAATAACGTTTCAACTAGTGAAAATAAAAAGGTAAAGTTTGAATGTCAATCTAGTAAACAAAAACCATTAGAGTCAAAACCTAAGTATATACTTATAAAAGATAGAAAAATACCTATTGCGAGTGATGAGGAAGTAAAAAGTTTTTATAAACCATCATTGAAAGCTAAAACCGGATTTTCTAAACCGAAATTAAGGTCTAAAACTCCACCTCCAAATAGACCAAATAATCCTCATCCTCGGTCTAAAACCCCTCAATCTAGAAGAAATCAAGGTAGACAAGACTTTCCTAATAATAATAATCACCGAATGTGGAATTATTCACTTCAACCAAGTTTCAACCCTTGGGGAATACTTTCACCATACATGCAAATGCAAACCATGTTTGGTTCAAACAATTTTGGACAAATGGGACAATGGGGACCAAGTGGCTCAATCGTCACTCATTGAATTATTCGGAAACTCATCTATGTTTGGCTTCCATAAGTCAATATGACACCTTGAAGCGTTTGAAGAAAATCTACTGAAGACTAAAAGGTACACTTTCCTTTTAAGGTTATTGTTATAATATATGCTTAGATTAATGACTAGTTATTTCATGCCTATTTAGCTCATAATGCCTAGTTATCTATATACACATAATAGCTTATATGAATCTACTTAGAACCTAGAATCACTTGTTCTTTTCCTTTTGGCCCTCTTAAGCTATAACGTTTATAATGGAAATCTTCTATGTCCACTATTAGAAAACACATGGTGATGAAGTGAATTGAGTTAAGTGGATTAATCATTAACATAGAAGTAAGATTAGATTTCTCGCGTTAGAAAACTATGGATGAAACAAGCTCTCCTAGACTATGGCATGAAGTTAGATAAGTGTGCGACAACAAAGGAACTATAGATGTTAGGTTATACCCCATTCAACACTCTCGCATCAAACATATATAATTTCATCATCGCTTCCTTATGACCATAGGATATGTAGAAACAGGTAGCATGTGACAATAGCCTTAACCAATTCCCTTGAGCATGAGATCTTTAACAACCATTTTTTAAAATCTAGGATTAATGGTTTTTGTTGTCAAAAATCTAGTATCTGTAAAAATATACAGAAACTTCACATTTTGGAAAAATGATTTTTTAGATGACTATTTCACTTTTCTATTAACACGTTTTACTATCTCATTTTTCTTCTTAATCTATGTCCATAACTCTGTTTCGATCAAAGTCAAAGATTGGGAATTCTTTTTCTTACCCATTCTTTATAAACACATTTTGAAATAAAACCCAATCTATTTTATTCAAATAACTTTAACATCTACATAAAAACCCACTTTCAAACATTGTTGAATAATGTTAAAAACATTTTTTTTTAAATCATGCATGATGATCTCATATTTGTCATCTATATTTATGTACATGACATTTATAAGTGAACTAAGTCAAATCAAGCGGACCATGGTTTGTCTATTAAGATTTTGTTTGTAACAAGTCTAGAAGTCCATGCTATCTTAAGTTCCCATTTATTGCACATAGGTACACATTAGGATCCCTCAAATAGTTCATTAATCTTCCCACTTACATATAATTAAGAAAATACTTGGTGTAGTTTATTGCTTCCTAGTCCATATATATTACTTGCTTGATGAGTATGTTTACATGCTAGATGAAATTACTTGATTGCTTAATCTCTTTAATTAACATGTTTTGCATAAATATCTATTAAATGCTTAATTGCCTCAAAGAGTTGGACTTGCTTGAAACTAAACTAAAAAAAACACAACCCTTTCTACAATTTTCTGCCAAAAACCCATTTCCAGTAATCTGGAACCAACAGATGGGCGACCCTCTTAATATTTAAGGGGACCGGCCCCTTAATTAAGGGGACCGGCCATTTGATAGTCGAAGGTGCTGTTCCCTTTTCTATTTTTTTTGCCCATTTCATCCCACACTTCCCAAAATTCACAAACATACCTTATTCCAATCCATCCAACAAATTATCCATTCCTTAATCCCATCAATCCTACACTATAAACACTCCCATTCCTCATAATCTTCCATCATCTCAACACGCCATCTCCCATCAAAGCAAAGCCAAAAAAACCTCAAGGTTAGCAAGGATGACCGGAAAACCCGTTTGGAAAAGAAAACCTAACCCCCGAAACAAGTCCATCTCAACAAATGATGTGGCTAAACAAAAAACACCTCCACCCACATTTGTTCCCAACTATACTCCTAATACTCAAGCTCATTCCAATGAACCCTTTCACAAACCTCATCATAATAACCAGCCATCCATCTTTACTCCCAAAAATACACCTTTATCTCATCCATATGATTCATATGAAGAGCATGATCAACCCCTAAACAATGATTCCAATCTCATTCACAACACCTCACATCTTATTCAACCTACCAATGCACCATCCAAAACACTCACCACTCTTGGAATATCCCCTTCTTCCATATCTCCATCCTCATCTACTCATGATTACCCAAGCTCACAAATGTCTCCACCACCAAGAGTATCACCACCACCTCCTACCAACTCACATGTTACTTCTATGTTGTATATCCAAACATCCATCCAAAATAACAACCACACTCCACCATCATCACCTTTTCCAAACACTTGAAGTTCATTGAAGAACTTAAAGAAGCCCATGAGCCTTGTGCTCTTCTTGCCTTACACCTTGCTCAACGCAAGATTGGATCAACTCCTTTCTAGCCCTCCTTCATCACAAAATAATCTCAACCTCCACCTTCGTTCCAAACTACACATCTCAACCTTAAACCAACCTCATTGAAACCTTTCAAAACCCTCATCATATTGGTCAAACATCCAACTTTAATTCCAACTACACACCCCAATTTCATCCACTTCCACCAAATGACCAAATCCACATTCTCACGGAAAAGGAAAAGTTCCGTGAAGAGATAAACCAAATCCATGACCATAGTGATCTCCTTGCTATGCACTTTGCAACAAGGGCCAACCTCTATCCTCCATCCTCACCCTACTCAAATTGCTTACCTCACCCCCCACAACTTGAATCAAGTTGATAATCATGTCAACTATTGTCCTTGTTGTGTCCTTCTCCAAAAACAAATCATTGCCTTAAATAAACATTCCACTTGTACTGAGTATCTTCTTACTAGATCTCATCTAACACCTCCACTAGCACAACACTCTAACCCTCATTTAACCGATTCCGCTCCAAACTTTCCACCTCCAAACTCTCCACCTCCAAAAATATACCTCTATTAATCAAACATCCTTACCCTCACTCAACCAATTCCATCCCAAACACTCTACCATCAACCATCTAAGCATAACTATATGCTAATTTTCCAAGCTTTCGTGTCGCAAGCAAGTCCGAAAGCTCTCTTTGGCAATTTAGGACATTTTTCTTGTTATATGTTTCAAGCATACTAATGAATGTCTTGCTATGTGTTCTTAATATTTGTTTGCCATGATTGTTGTTTTTATATTCCATATTTTGCTATGTATGCTTGTACTTCTAATATATTTTTTGCAAGCATTCCATATCTCGATTCTTTGATGCCCTCAAACGAGGGGGAGCACACATCAAGGGGGAGTTCTCGTTCCGACAATTTTTGTATCAAAAACTTGTCGGCATAACCTTTTTGATTCTACAAAAAGGGGGAGAAGTGAATATAAACTCACTAAATACTTGTTCAAAAATAATTTTTTGGATTTAATGAGTTTAAGTTTTGTAATCATCAAAAAGGGGGAGATTGTTGATATAAATAATGCCTAAAAACATTATTAATACTTCTTGATATCTCTATGTTTTGATAATCACAAAATGTAAACTCATTAAACATAAACTTATTAAATAAACAAGTATTTAGTTGCAAATATTCATTTCTACAACTTAATCACTTAAGGTATGGATAAACAAATACTTAATGCATTATATGATCAAAGGAACATTTTCTTAATCACTTGATTTTTTATAAAATGACACAAACATTTTATATCTTTTAGAAAATCATTTTTGGTATTTAATAAAAATGTTTAATCCATTATAAATTTATGAATTCAAATTTTCAACCAAAAATGGCAAAAATGTTCCAGAAAAACCTTCCCCACAAAAAGACAAATCTGAGCAACGTTCGGGTAGGGCGACCCCCTTAATTTTACTAGGCGGCCCCCTTAATTTTAAGGGGACCGGCCACCTATTTAAGGGGACCGCCCCGCTCCTCCAGCTGTCAGATTTTGCATATAAATTCTAGTTCATCCCTGGACTTTTTTCTCACCTTTTGCACCCCCAAACCTTCTGTTTTAAATCTCTTCTTATCCTTCTAAATCCTTTCTAAATCCTTTGATCATATATTCTTAAGCATTGGTTTCCAAGTGATCCAAGCTTCTACCATTCAAGTGCAAAAGAAGAATACTCCTTCAACAACTAGAGAAGAAGTATTGCAACTTAGTATCATCTTGCTACCTAAGTTGTTTGTGTAATCATTCATTCATTTGTGTATAAGTTATGTATATTTGTTAGATAGGTGTGAACATAATTGTTTAGGCTAGATTAGTGTGGTAGTGGTGAAGTTGTGAAGAAGTTAAGGTGTGTAAGTAGTGAAAGTGTAAGGAAGTAGAAGAGTATATAAGTAGTGCTAGGTTGTGAAGTAGTTGTGAAGCCGTCGTGTAGAAGTTGTGAAGCCGTCGTGAAGAAGTTGAGAAGCCGTCGTGAAGAAGTTGTGAATAAGTCGTGAAGAAGTTGTGTAGAAGTTGTGAGATTGGTTCTAGCTACGATTAGGACCCGACATCTAGCTTTGTGTCGTTAAACCGGTGTAAGCGAAAGTTGTGTAAGGTTTTCTCCGCCATAAGGGAGCTTGTTGACATAGTGAAGAAAACTCTCGAGTTAGGTGCTCGAGGAGTGGAGTAGGGCAAGGAAGGTGTCCTTGTAGCCGAACCACTATAAATCCTTTGTCTCGCGGTTCGATCTTTCCATCTCTATCTTTCATTTCATTTCATTACTTTACTTGCATTGTTTATTTAGATTTACTTATATTTGTTCATATTGTTCAAGAGTTGAGTTCACATAAATTCGAATCTAAGTTTTTAAAAGTAAACAAAGTTTTCATAATAAAATTAAAAAGATGTAAAACTATTCAACCCCCCCCCCCCCTTCTAGTTTTCCACATAAGCAATATCCATTCCTGATGATTTCATGTAAGAGTTCCACCAAGTTAAAGCACTTCCTGTCAAAGTATACGAGGCAAACTTGACTTTGGATTCTTCTTCGCAACTGCAGATGCGAAACATCGTTTCCAACTTTTCTAGCCACCTGGCTAAGCTGACAGCGCCCTCAGTTCCTCCAAAACTTCCTGGATCACAAGTACGAAACTCCTTGTATGTGTAGGCCCGACTGACAGTAGTGGGTCTCGCGGCTCTGTCACCTGTGTTAGTGCTTGATCCTACATTGGCAGCAGCTGCCATTGCTTCAGCCACTTGCTGTGCCACAAGTTGTGCCAAAGTTGGCTGATTGACTATGTTCGGAGGGGGAGTGGCATTAGTTGTGTTGCGAGTACGGTTTGATTTACGTGGAGCCATTTGACTGCAAAAGAAAGCAACAAATGATGAGATTTTGCATAAGAGTATGAGAAATCAATTAATGAGTAGCATCACCATAGAGTATGATAGAAAAGATTAAATCACAACAGAGAGATATGATAAACTGAGCTTGTTATAGATTAATAGTCGGTTACAAGATGTGAAAATTACAAGCTTATTGGAAAATACATTAGACACTAACCGAATACTACTCGATTTAGTGGGTACATAAGCGATACATATAGTTCTAAGATTAGTTACGTCCTCGCCATATACGCCTAATTTCTGCCTCAAGCTCCAGTTGTATAGCTTCCATGTTTGCGAAGCGTATCTGGAACTCCTGGCATATTCTCATTTGAGTAGCTAACATGGCTTCTAAGGCTGAAATCCTCTGATCATGGTTCCTTGCCATGTCTTTGGTAATCCATTGGGTCCTTTCAACGCCTTCTATCCTACCATGTACCTGAGTATGGTCTCTACTCAAACAGCGGATTCTAGAGTCCAAGTTTCTAAGCTCACAGTTGTAAGTGTCCTTCATTTTATCAACCCTCATCTCTAAGTCAAACACTTCTCGCCTCTCAGTATCGGCTCTATTAAATAAAGTGTCAAGGTTTCAATTATACCATTCGAAACGGTTGGGTGGTAGCCTTTCCAGATGTTCAGTGTGGGCATCTAGTGTACTGGCTTGCTGATGAAGAAGGGTCCATATCGCATCATGATTACTTATAGTATCGTCAGGGGGATTAAGTGAGGATAAGTCATCTGGGATGTCTGGCATTGGGGAGTCTGGGACTTCAGATAGTGGAGAGTTTGGGTTTACATCCTTCCAATTTATCTCTTGGTGCGTTCCCCTCGAATTCTGCCCAATTTCGAATGTAGCCGGACAACCCATCATTTCTTCGTCTGAATAAGACTCAGTAGCTCTCCTAAGTGGAGATAAGTGAGTTGGTGATGATGTGTTTAGAGTAAGTTCCGTATTAGGTTGCGGTTATGATACTTGGACATAGGGATCTTCAGCATCTGGAGTGATCTGAAGGGTAGGTGATGTACGAGTAGTACGGAGAATGGTTTCGGAAATATCAAATGATTGCGAAAGCATAGTTTGTGACAATTATGGCATACGAGTATAAGTATAAAGTAGATACTTAATATTTTGAGTATAAGGCTAGAAAGTATTAGCCATAATATAAGTACATATGTATGTATATAATTAATACGAAAGCATGTATTATCAAAGTAGGACGTAAGTATATGCTAAGCATTATCACTAAATAAAAAGCATTAATACTAAGTATGCGTTATCAAAGTAGCACAAAGTATATGTTAAGCTTGCTGAAACAATAAGTAGAGTAGCAAGTAAAATGGCAAGTGAGGCAGGCTGGCACTGGCGGTCATAGGTTTAGTTTTTGTAAAAAGCGGTTATAGTCTAGGTTTATGTGTACCTAGTTCTCTATAACCTTAGCTCTGATGCCAATCTGTAACACCCCCAAAATCAGAATGCAGCGGAATTAAAATCTGGGGTGTTACTTAACTGGATCTTAACATAAGTAATAGAGAACGAATTTATCAAATTCATTTTAAAAAGCTTTATTAAATAAAACATCTGTTTTACATAATTGAAATGCGGAAAACAAGGCCCATTATTTATTAGTTGTCCCATTGTACAAAAACTTTGGTCATGAGTGTTATGTGTACACTTCAAAAGTGTGCCTATACCCCTGCCACGCACTGCCTTGCATCATCATATAGTAAACAGCTAAACACCTGAGAAAAACATGCTAAAGTGTCAACACAAAGGTTGGTGAGTTCATAGGTTTATGTAAAACAGTAAAGTTGGATCATAAGTTGTTGATCCCAGTTGAGCTTCACGATCTTATTAATTACTTTAGATATAAACCTAAAGCAATCGGTATAGAAACTGATCTTGAGTTGTATATCAAATATTATGCGGAACTTAATATTTGATCTTAAGAAGAATAACACAAAACGAATTATCAAACAACACTTCAATATATTAATACGATTGCTCAATAGCAATAGGGTTACAAGAAACCTTGAAGTGTAAAAACAATAATGATACGTATATCTAACCTAACCCTAGATCCTCCTTTTATAGCGTAAGGAGTCCTAGTCGGTTTACAAGACTTTCTATACAAGAAAAATATCTTACGTATCTTTTCTATACTTATCCTTAACATACTATACATATCTAATAAGCAGCAGAGTAACTAGTCTAGCAGCAGAGTCTTCGTGGGCTAGCAGCAGAGTTACACTTTGCTTATTCTTCCAAACCAGCAGAGTTACAAATAGCAGAGTCATTGTGCTAATCAGCAGAGTTACTTAACTGATCAGCAGAGTTATACTTAGTGTATTTCTCAAATCAGCAGCATCTTTAGACCCAACAATCCTCCCCTAAACTTGATATTTTTCTTCAAAAATCATCAAGTTTCTTTTAAACCCAGCTAATCACCAGGAGGATGCTTCCAAACACTTTACTGTTTTGATGTCTTTGATTCAAGAATCTTCTCATATTTCCTTATCAGTTTATAAGCCTGATCATCTGAAAAGAAACTATTTTGCAATGTCAACATTCCAGGCTTTAACATCTGAGTAATCACTGCTGTATTGTTATTCAACGGGTATTCCTTCTCCACAAGCATGTAGACCTTAACACCCTTACAAACCAATTCATGTACTCCACAAGATTGATACAAATACCACCTATCAACTCTGGAGTTCAACAAATCCCTCCATTCAAGATCTCTCTCATCAGGCTCAAACATGTTCTTCAAAAAGTAATAGTGAATTCTTTCATATATCACCTCTGGTCTTAGATCACTATATTTTTCTTTATACAACCTCCACATCTGCATCACATCATCTCTATCCATAAAATGTAGCATCTGAGAAAATCTAACAAATCCATAATACAGATTATTAGACCTCTTAACCTCCCAGTAAGCTTCACTTCCATCCCTGACTGTATGTGAATAAGATATGATTGAATACTTGGTATCTAAAGGAACTGCATTTACTATCTCTGGTTCCTTTTGTGGTACATGAGCTGTGAGATCCGTTGTTCTTTGCATATCATCAGCAGTCACCTCTTCAAGATGATGCTCATCACTTTCTTCTTTTTCTGAGTCACTCATCTCCAATGACTGAGTTTTTCTCTTCTTTCTAGCCACCTGCTTTATTCTTCTACCATATCTCTTTATACCAACAGTAGGTTCAGGCTTTTTCTCTGCAACTACATTCTCTTTCTCTTTCTCTTTCTCAGCATCTGATACTTTGGCCATTTTAGCAGTAGACTCAGGATTCATATAAGCATTTGATTCTATTTTGATTCTTGTCAACTCTTTGATCTCATCATCAGTTAAAGATTTAAAATTCCTGTCCATCTCTTTCTTAGCAGCCTCAAACTTCTGCTTGACTTCTTCATTAGAGTATGGTTTCAACTCCTTCAATTTTCAACCCTTCATATTTCTCAGATATTGCTCATGAAGAGTTCTCTCTTGCCTTGCAATTGGTGGTCTATTCACCTTTTTATTCTTTCTTGCAACTAGAAGCCTTTTCTTATTCTGCACAATAGCTTGATGAATCCAGTCATTAATACCTTCATCTGTAGAAACATCATCCATCTCTACTTTCACTTTCTCCCATGCCATAGCAGCTTTACATCTTGCCTGCTCATTTTCCCATGCAACTACTTTTGATTCAACTTCAGATTGTTTCTCAGATTGTTGCTTTTGTATCTCCATTGCTTTATCATACGCAGCTTTTTCTTCATCAGCAACTCTCTGAGCTTCTTCTGCATCCCACCTTTCTTGCAAATGTCTAGGCCATACCTCAATTGGAACTTCATTAGGATCAGGATAAGGTTCAAGTTCTTCCACCATTTTCTTCTTGCCCTTACCCTTGTAGGTAGGTGTTTGAACAGGTTTTTTTATTTGCACAGGTTCTTGTATGACAACTCCTTTGGCTTTAGGTCTTGAGACAGTCAGCTGTGTTGTTTTTGGTAAACTTTGAGCAGCTAGTTGTGATTGTGATTCAGGTGTTGATTGTGTAGGTGTAGTTGAAGATTCTTTTGGTGCAGGTGTTTTGTTTCCAAGGTTAAGCAATACTTGAGCTAAGGGCATTGTGTCTTCATGCATTGTGTCTTCATCAAATTCACCAGCAGAGTGATGTAACCCATCAGCAACATTGTTTCTACCATCACCAGAAAGTTCTGCATTAACAGCAGAGTCAACCTCCCCTGAATTTTTTAGTACCTCCCCTAAACCTGCTGCATCCTTCTGATCATTCCTCCCCTGTTTGGAAGCATCCTCTTCCAAACATGGTTTGGAACCTTTCTTCAACCTCCCCTCAAGATGAGTAACCCTGAGCTTAAGTCTTCTTATCTCAGCACCTTGAGAAGCTTTGACTGTTGATAACTCCTTTCTAAGACCAAGAACCTCCTGTGACAATTTTGTACAAGTATTCGTCAATTCCTGTAATTGTTTCATGATATCCTCACAACTTCGGTCTGTGTAACCTGACCCGAGAGGTTGATCACTGGAATTGGCATTTTGTACAGGGGTTTTAACCGTCAAATCCTCTGTTTCAAGTTCAATGCTAGCCTCAACACTTCGACCTGTGTGACCTGGTCCGAGAGGTGTATCATAGGCATTGTCATTTTGTACATCAGTGTCCATTAATTCATGTGTTTCATCTCTGTCCTCATCACTTCGAGATGTGTTACCTTCTCCGAGAGGTGAATCTTTGGACACAAACTCAGTCTCAACCCTAGGTTGAACATCTGAGCCCCCCATATTAGCCATTTGGCTGGGTTACCATCAGTTGTATTAGGTTCTTGAGAACCTTCAACAAAAGATGTTGCCATGGTTGAGGTCTTAAGGATGTTAGCACTGTCCTGCTCAACTACTAAGTTGGAAACAGTAGTGCCAGCCTCTTCCATCATGGTACCTACATCACCTGTACCAGCCTCATCTGCATCCATACTGACATTGGCCTGAGGTTGCACAATGTCCTCTTGTTGTGAAGTCCTAGGTGATTGGGTATTTTGAGGTTCATGGGATGATGATTCATTCAAACTTGTAGATGAGGATGTGTGATGGGAAGCTGTGGGAGTTCCAGCCTCTTCATCCTCATTCACTGCAGCCACAATATTCAAGATGTGTTCAGTTAGGGGAGTTATAGCACCAGAAAAACCTTTCCCAGGCTTCTTCAGAAAAGCAAACATCTTGATAGCCATCCTGCTACTAGGCTCAATATGGGTATGTTCCAAGGGTCTCTTAGTTGATTATTGATAATGAGCTGCAAAACCTTGGATACAAATAAAACTTCTTCTTAACAAACTTCTTCATACCCTCAAAAATCATTGATGAAAAATCAAATGGTTGTCCATTAGCCAAACAAACTAAGGAAATAGCTTGAGGAGCACTAAACTCATTCCATCCTCCTACTTTGGGAAACAAGCAGTGTTGAAGAGTATGCAACAAAAACTTCCAATGTGGGCAAAGCAGACCTTTATAAAAGGTTCCAGTATTTTCAGGCCTCTCATACCCAATACTCTCAAGCTCAGACAAAATAACCTCAGTGGTAAAATTAGGTGGTGTTGGAACACCTGATAGATGAAGACTTCTCTTAATAGTAGTTTCACTAACCACAATAGTCTCTCCATCTACACTACCTATTAACCTTTCTTCCCCATCGAGTGTATCTAGCTTAACAGTTGACCAATACTGGTGCATATGTGATTTAATAATAGGTGGATCAACTGTTAAAGCATACCTTAGTCTAGAAGCACTAAGAAAATCCATAACTTCATGAAATCCGGCAGCTGCAGAAACCTTACTAAGAAATGCAATCTGATTATGCTCTTCTGGAAACTTTCGTCGAGCCATTATGATTTGGGGGTTTTGGGTAAAATGATATGAATTAATGTTCTTGGGAGAGAATCGAATGGAATTTTGAGTAATTAAAAGTTAATGAGATCGAAATGGTGTGTGAGACCGTTTGGATCTAATTAGGTTTTAAGACGCGCCAAAATTTTCAATAATACCCCTTTACTTTCAAACTCAACAGCAGAGTTATGAAAGGTTTGACCAAATGTCAACATTCCCAAAAACTTCAAATTTTAATCCCCCAAGCAGCTTAAATACCATACCAACTCCTCATTAAATTCTATAAATCCCTCATTCGCTTAACAAATCCCCAAATGTCACAAACCCTAACTCAAAATCAACTAACTATGAGTTCATCCAAAGCTCCGATCATCGACATATCATCAGATTCATCTTCAGACGATTCACAAGGATGGGCAAACTACTTCCCTCCAAGTTCATCTTCAGCACAACACAAAGGTAAAGCAGTTGTGGAAGAAGAATACTCTGACCCACTTCCATCGACACCATCTTCCTTTGTAGATTCAAGCGATGATGAAGAAACAAAAGCATGGCCAAAATCCATGACATACTATCAAGATTCTTGGGAAATCGATCCTCCTAACCATCCTTTGACTGTCAAGCTTCAGCGTCAAATGAGAATGCTGCGCCGCCTTTGCGAAAGTGTCCACCTGCCTCGTCCAAAGCCAAGTACAATGAACAGGAACCCCCTGTTCCAAAGAAAAGCAGCAGAAGAAACAAGCTCCTCTACAAGCCAACACAGAGTCCACCACCAAGACCAGTGGTACTTGCACTTCCTTGCAAGCAAGTGTCTGAACTTATGGGAACCAGAGGACCTCGCAGCAAGGTTATGCCTGACTTGGGATAAGTTTGTTTATGTTGTGAAAACTTGGGCCTTTTTGTCTTATGAACTTGTTTTGAATAGCATGGATGTATGGAAATTGTATGGTGTACTTTTGCCTTTATTATCAATGAACTTTCTCTTTCCATGCTTTTACTTGATTGTGTATGTATGTATATCTGCAAAAAGGTTAGTAGAACACCACAAACACAAGCAAGAATATTCCATAATAGCAGCAGAGTAGGCATAGCAACAAACAACCAAACAGCAAGCAATTTAAGAAACAGCAAACTTTGACTAAACACCAGACAATGACTAAACAACAGCACAAATCCTTACAAAATTTTACAAAAACATACAGAGATAAGATGTTTAAAGATTTAAAGATTGATCATGCCAATACTAGCAACTAAAAATTGAAACCTACTTATATCAAAACTTTTGGTAAGTAGATCAGCAACATTATTGTCAGTATGTATTTTAACCACTTGAATTAACTTTTTCTCATAACAATCTCTAATAAAATGATGTCTTATCTCTATGTGTTTTGTTTTAGAATAAAAACCAGGATTTTTAATAATACACATTGTGCTATTGTTGTCAATATAAATTTTGGTGTTCATGAAATTGTACCCATAATCCAGCAACTGGTTCTGAATCCAGAGCACTTGTCCACAGCAGCTAGAAGCAGCAACATATTCTGCTTCAGTTGTTGAGTTAGCCACAACAGTCTGTTTCTTGCATTGCCATGAGATTAGCCTATGACCAAGGTACTGACAGCCTCCAGTGGTTGACTTTCTATCCAAAGTAGCTCCAGTATAGTCACTATCTGAGTATGCTATCAAGTCAAAGGGTGAATTATTCGGATACCAAAGGCCCAATTTAGGTTGACCCTTTAGGTACCTAAAAATTCTTTTGACTACTTCCAAGTGTGAAACTTTTGGGGACACTTGAAATCTAGCACAAGCACACACAGAAAACATGATATCTGGCGTTGAAGCAGTCAGATACATCAATGAACCAATCATTGATCTATAAAGATGTACATCAACCTCTATCCCATCTTCATCCTTGAGCAAAGGTTTGTTTTTATCCATTGGAGTCTTAGCTGCCTTCACATTCTTGAAACCAAATTTCTTCAACAAATCAGCCACATACTTGTCTTGGCTAATAAAAATCCCATCTGATTTCTGCTTAACTTGTAGTCCCAAGAAGAAAGTGAGTTCACCCATAGAGCTTATCTCAAATCTGTTGTGCATTAGCTTTTCAAATCCTTCACATAACACCTTATTTGTAGACCCAAAAATGATATCATCTACATAAACCTGAACTAGTAGGATATCCTTTTTGTCTTTCTTAATGAACAATGTTTTATCAATGGTTCCTCTGCAAAAACCATTATTCAACAAATATGTGGATAAGGTGTCATACCAAGCTCTAGGAGCTTGATGTAGTCCATACAATGCTTTCTTCACTTTGTAGACCCTATCAGGATACTTAGGATCTTCAAACCCAGGTGGTTGCATCACATATACCTCATCAGGAATCTTTCCATACAAGAAAGCACTTTTCACATCCATTTGATACACAGGAAAATTCTTAAATGAAGCATATGCCAAAAATAGTCTGATAGCCTCAATTCTTGCAACTGGGGCAAATATCTCATCATAATCTATTCCTTCTTCCTGAGTGAATCCCTGAGCCACTAATCTAGCCTTGTTTCTGATAACAATTCCTCTCTCATCTCTTTTGCATCTGAACACCCATTTAGTACCAATTGCTCTTTGTCCATTAGGCAAATCCACCAATGTCCATACTTCTTGAAGCTTAAACTGCAGCAACTCCTCTTGCATAGCTTCAACCCAACTTTCATCTTTCATAGCCTTGTGAATGGTTTTGGGTTCTTCTTGAGATAGGAAATAGGCAAACATGCAATTTTGTAAATCCTTGTGGCTATTCCTCTTCTTAAGTGTTTGAGCAAATAATCCCTGATCAAGCAAATCACTCAGACCTTTTGATTTACTTCTAGTCTGCACAGCAGAGTGAACATCACCAATTATCTGCTCCTTTGGATGGTTCCTGTGGATTCTGGTTGTTGGAGTGGGACTAACAGGTATATCAGTCTCCAAATTGGATAAATCAGCTTCAGCACCAAAAACATCAGCAATTTCATCATCAGTATCCACATACACTTCTTCTAATTCAGGCACCTCATCAGAAGAATCATCATAAGAATCACCATCTTTATCAGCAGTAGAGTCCTTAGGCATAGCAGCAGAGTTACCACACCGAACAACAGAGTGTTTTGGCCTAACAGCAGAGTGTTTTGACCTATCAGCAGAGTGCTTTGGCCTGGCAGCAGAGTTGAGAGAACTGCTGCTATGTGTAATCCCTTGTTGCCCATCAACTTCTGACTCTTTATTCCTATCCTTGTCATCATTCTTATCATCATGAGAAGGTTCAGCATCACCTTCTACATTAACCTTTGGTACTTCCTTATGAACAGCATCATCATCTGAACTCTTTCCTTCTTTATCTGTTGGAGAGAAGTACTGATCAAACTTCCACTTTTCAATCAAAACAAACTCCTCTGCAGATCCATCCTTCTTTGCTTGTGTACCTGCATTAGGGTTAGTTTGTGTTCCTGCAGACATGTTAGTAGTACCTGCAATGACTGGTTGATAATTCATACTTTTGGTTAAAGAATCAATATCAAACATCCACTCAGGACCTTTTCCATCAACATTAGGTGTGGTTTCTCTAATTCTAACATGTAAATTTTCCACCACATGCCCAGTTCTTTGATTGAAGACCCTAAAAGCCTTACTTTCAGTAGAGTATCCAACAAAGTAACCTATGTCTGCTTTCTCACTAAACTTGCCTAAGTGGTCAATGGTGTTTAAGATAGTGACAGGACACCCAAATGGTCTAAAGAAATCTATCAGTGGTTTCCTACCATGCAATAACTCATAAGGGGTCTTATTGTGAGGCTTAACTATCTTACTTCTATTTTGCACATAACAAGCAGTGTTAACTGCTTCAGCCCAAAAGATAGTAGGTAACTTAGACTCTGACAACATTGTCCTAGCAGCCTCAATTAATGTTCTATTTCTCCTCTCAGCAACACCATTTTGCTGAGGAGTTCTAGCTACACTAAATTGTCTAGTTATTCCCTTTTCCTCACAGAACTGATTCATCACTTGGTTCTTAAATTCAGTTCCATTGTCACATCTGATGATCTTAACCTTGTGATTAAATAGGTTTTCTATCCTTGTAATAAAATCCTTAAGAATGCCAGGTGTCTCATCCTTAGTAGCTAAAAAGAATACCCAAGTAAATCTACTAAAATCATCAGTGACCACTAAGCCATACATCTTTTTATTCAAACTTTTCACATAAGTAGGTCCAAATAGGTCCATATGTAACATAAACAAGGGTTCAGTTATAGAATTCACCAATTTGGACTTACAAGATGCTCTATGTTGCTTTCCCATTTGACAAGCAACACATACTTCAGGATTCTCAAAAACCTTTGAAGGTAATCCTCTGACCAAGTTCCCTTTCACTAACTTGTTGATAGCCTTGTAGTTCAAGTGTCCAAGCCTTCTGTGCCATAGTTTGGATTCATCAATAGTGGCTTTGGCAAACAGACAAGTTAAATCTCTTTTGGGAATAATGTTCTTTATGTCCACACTGTATATGTTGTCATTTCTGGGGACTTTAAGAAGTACTAATTTATCATCAGGTATCTTATAGTCGGGAGATAAGACAAGACATTCAGTGTCTGTAAAAAGAACAAAATTCTTTTTGTCACACATTTGTGAGACACTAAAAAGATTGAACTTTAGTCCATTCACCAAATACACTTTTTCAAAATCCAATTTTCCAGTTCTGATGATGCCTTTACCAACAATTTTTCCTCCTTTAGGATCATTCCCAAAGGCAACATATCCACCATCCAAAGCTTCAAAGTTTTCCAAATTGCTTTGGTCTCCAGTCATGTGTGAAGAGCATCCACTATCAAAAATACATTTGTCCTTTAGCTCCTTCTGTAGATTGCCCTGCACAAAAAGTAAGAGAGTTAGTTCCTCTTTGGGACCCAAGCCATTACTGACTTGGATCTGCCTTGTGCATCAAAGTAGTCAAATTTCTTCAACTGCATTGGTGCACTGCTGTGTCTGAGAACATGATCTATAACTTTAACTTTTGGTTTCCAGACCCAGCAAGCTGAGGCCTTAACAGCATAAAAATGGTTGCCCACAACAGTATCAGTAACAACTTTAGGCAAAATAGCAGAGTCTGCCTTAACAGCAGAGTTTGCCTTAACAGCAGAATCAACTATGTCCTTCTTTATGGGCCCTTGTGGTGCAATAGGAGAGATAACTCTAGAAGTACCATCTCTCATCAAAACTTCCTTGGGAACCATGTGTCTTTTGGGATGAGGGTGAGTCTTTCTAGCAAAGTTTCTATGGTTCACCCTTGTATATTGGTTCCAAACAGGTTTCTTATAGTAGTAGCATTCATCTTGCAGATGTTCAAAACTACCACAACCATAACATGCCTTTTTAAGTAATTGAAAATCAGTACCTAATCTTTGTGAAACTAGGTTGTTCCAATTTCTATGATTTCCTCTAGGCAAGTTATTGGTTCTCTTAGGATATACTCTAGGTATGTTATTATACTCAGCCATCTTCCTAGAGATACCTTTACCTAGCTTAGGCTTAACAAACTCAACCTTTTTAGCCTTAGGTGCTTTTGATTCAACAACAGTAGGAATTTCCTCCTTTTTGTTTTTAGTGGTTGAATCAGATTCCACAACTTCATCATCACTGTCAGACTCCCAATCTTCAATAAGGGGTGCATCAGACCACTTTTTCTCAACCTTAGGTGACTCTACTTTAGTTTCACTAGTTTCACCTACAGGTTTGGCCTCAGATGCAGGTATGAAAGACAATGTCCTAGTAGGAGGGGCATTGGCACTAAGTTTCATAGGATGAGCAACAGCATTATATCCTAGACCACTTCCTGAGTCTGCAAAGTGTCTTCCTATTGGTTTACTGAGAATGTCAGTGGCAAATTGTTGTTTTTCAATCCTAACAACATGTTTTTCAGTCTCACTTATAGCTGAATCTTTAGCCTTTTCAGCCTCTTCTACTTTCTCCATAAGAACCTTAATCTCACAATCTTTCTTAATAAGTTCATTTTTAAGAATAGTGATCTTATCAAGATATTCAATTTCAGCCTTTTTATAGAATTCTAGCTTCTCTTCTAAATTCTTTAAACCATATGCATAACTAAGATTGTCTAACTTAAGTGTTTCATTTTCCATTTTAAGATTTCCATTGCTAGTCTTAAGTATTTCAATTGTATCAGTACATGATTTAAAAGAACAAGATGATTCATTGGATACCTCAGAGTCTGATCCAGAGGAAGAGTAGGCCATGAGAGCAAAATGTTGTACTTGAGGTTCCTCTTCAGCTATCAATGCACAATTTGGACCATCTTCAGCATGATCACTCCAATCATACTCTCCTAACCCATCACATGACACCATAGTAGTAGTAGGATTTGGCTCTTCATCAGTAGACTTCTTGACATTCTCATTGTTTCTTTTTGGTGCTCTGCACTCTCTTGCAAAGTGTCCCTTCTTTCGACAGTTAAAACATTCAGCCTTTGATTTGTCAAATCCCACATTCTTGTTCCTTCTGAACTTCATCTCTTTACCAGTTCTTTTAAGAAACCTTCTTGCCCTCATAGTTAGCATTGCAAACTGCCATTGCATATCAATCTCTTCAACATCATCAGGATCAAGTTCATCCAGATCTTGAGGCATAACTGAAGTACTTGTAGTAAGTTCAGCCAAATAAGCACAAATAGTAGCATCACTGATGGTGTTGGTGTTGGTAGAGTCAGCAGCAGAGACATGTGAACTAGCAGCAGGAATGAAAGTACCAGCAGCAGAGTGTTGTTCTTGATGACTACCAGAATTCTTGTTGCATGAGGAAACAAAAGCAAGATTGTTTGTGGTAGTAGATGAACTTGACAATCCCTTAACTTCAGATTCATAAACTTTCAGGTTGTTATACAGATCATCCAATTTCATCTGCTCAAAATCTTCCTTGTGCCTCCAAATCACTGTGTGAGTGTTCCATTCAGAAGATAGACTTCTCAGGAATTTTAGATTGACATCTTCTTGAGATACATCAATCTTCAAAAGAGCCATCTGACTGGTCAACTTATGAAGTCGATCATAAGTTCCCTCAATGTTCTCAGAACTCAAAGCAGTAAAAGTCTCAAACTGATGCTTCAGTAGATTCTTTCTTGATTTCTTGGAAGCTTCATTCCTACCAAATCGAAGTTCAATTGCTTCCCATAACTCCTTAGCAGACTCAATATGATTAAAACTTAGTTGATAATCATTAGGTATTCCCATCATGAGAATACTGTGAGCCTTAACCTCCAATCTTCTCTGTGCTTTCTCCTCACTTGTCTTGAGAGTCAAGACTGACCCAGTAGTAGTCTTTGCTGGTTGACTGTCACCATTCAGAACAACTTCCCAGAGTGAGTAATCAACCATTCTCATGTATTGTTGAATTCTCATCTTCCAGATCTCGTACTCTCCAGTCTTGAGCATGGGGACTCTTGATGCAGTAACCATGTGTGTAGAATCGGAATCCATTGCTTACTTTGATGATTAGCAGATCTTGTATTTAGTAATTCTTCTTGGTACCAGTTTCTAGATCACAAGCTCTGATACCACTTGTTGATCCCAGTTGAGCTTCACGATCTTATTAATTACTTTAGATATAAACCTAAAGCAATCGGTATAGAAACTGATCTTGAGTTGTATATCAAATATTATGCGGAACTTAATATTTGATCTTAAGAAGAATAACACAAAACGAATTATCAAACAACACTTCAATATATTAATATGATTGCTCAATAGCAATAGGGTTACAAGAAACCTTGAAGTGTAAAAACAATAATGATACGTATATCTAACCTAACCCTAGATCCTCCTTTTATAGCGTAAGGAGTCCTAGTCGGTTTACAAGACTTTCTATACAAGAAAAATATCTTACGTATCTTTTCTATACTTATCCTTAACATACTATACATATCTAATAAGCAGCAGAGTAACTAGTCTAGCAGCAGAGTCTTCGTGGGCTAGCAGCAGAGTTACACTTTGCTTATTCTTCCAAACCAGTAGAGTTACAAACAGCAGAGTCATTGTGCTAATCAGCAGAGTTACTTAACTGATTAGCAGAGTTATACTTAGTGTATTTCTCGAATCAGCAGCATCTTTAGACCCAACAATATTGTGGAGTTTATTATACTCCTTAGATCGTTTTGAGCATCTAGGGTTAAACAATAACAATGATAATAACATGATACGCAGCGGAATTAAACAAACATCAAAGTTATTGACACAAAGTTTTCACCAAAACATCACTTCAATTATATTAATAACGTGTTATCTAATCTATAACAAGGATCAATGAATTGATCTTGAAGTGAAACAAACTAGTTCTAGGCGTTTACATCTTACGCCCTAGAACACACACACACCTTTGATAATCTACATTGTGGAAGACTTGTATATTTCCTATGTACCGAATATCTCTTTATATAGAGAGATATTTAGGTTTACAAAAAGATAACTAAAATAATAAAAGATTCTGCTGATAATCTTCCATCTTTTTGCACTTTCATCTTTTGTCACATTAAGCCCTCTTGTTTCATTCTTGGTCGTTTTGTCTCATCAAATTAATAAACCCAACAATCTTCCCCTATTTGATGATGACAAAACAAACACCGTCTTGTACGAACTTCCCTAGACGAAGTAGCAGAAGTTGAGATGTAATCATCTCCCTGAATGAAACAAATATGTCTTCCCCTTAATCCATGTCATGCCACCACATTATTTCTTCCCCTTTTTGTTATCAACAAATAGAGAATGAATAAACCGTAAAAACTTCCCCTCGAGTGATGCATGTACATAAAATGATTCTTCAAATCTGTAGGCTTTATATACTGTTGAAGAAAAATAATCATCACCAATTTGATGTTGAAGTAGAAGAAACCAACCTTGTGTCCTATGCCTTGTACTAAATACGACTTCGAACGTATACTTAACGTATAGGGAGACCTCTATCTCTTGACAATAACCACTGAGCACAATAACGTAACTCCTTCAAGTGTTTTGTCAATTCGTAGTCACTTGAACGAACAAACAAGCATCTTAAAACGGATGGGAACGTTTAAGATATGATAAGACACAACCTTGATAAATTCAACCGCATCATCAAAGAAATAATAAATAATCCTCTCCTCCAATAAGAAAATTAATGTGAGCCTTTAAAACTTTAACGAACAAATAAACCAAAAACAATCTTCTTCGTGTGTGTGAACTTCCCCTGTGTGTGTGTAAACCAATAACCATACTTACTTCCCCTCACTGCTCGTAAATTATGCAAGTATCAATCGTGTAAACCCAGCAATAACGTAGCAGCAGAGAGTAAGTCCAGCAGCAGAGTCAATATGCGTAACAGCAGAGTGATATATGTCGAACAGCAGAATGATCAAAGCTAGCAGCAGAGTATTATAACTAGCAGCAGAGTGAAAAATATCGACCAGCAGAATGATACAACTAGCAACAGCTTCAAATACCAATTCAATCCCAATTAAATACCGACCCCACAACTGAATATCTTCAATCCATAGCAGCATTCAAACCTTCTTGTGCCTTCGATCAGTACGAAGTAATAATTTTATGATCTGATCGATTATACTATTTTACCACCGACCCACTTGTCGCCAATTTATTAAACAATTAATATCAGTACGAGGTCACGTGCTCCACAATCGAATATTATACCAGCCTCACAAATATCTTTTTCCACAATTCGATTAATTGCAGAATCAATCATTGATTGTACGAGGTATATTAATTACAGACGAAAAACCAGCCAATATATAATTGAGATCGATACCAAAAAAAAATTACGAACAGAATACCTTTTTCATCGAATCAGCTGCTCTTCGACAAAACAAAAACTTTGTGAATCCCTAGGTAACGAGCTCCCCAAGCTCTGATACCAATTGTGGAGTTTATTATACTCCTTAGATCGTTTTGAGCATCTAGGGTTAAACAATAACAATGATAATAACATGATACGCAGTGGAATTAAACAAACATCAAAGTTATTGACACAAAGTTTTCACCAAAACATCACTTCAATTATATTAATAACGTGTTATCTAATCTATAACAAGGATCAATGAATTGATCTTGAAGTGAAACAAACTAGTTCTAGGCGTTTACATCTTACGCCCTAGAACACACACACACCTTTGATAATCTACATTGTGGAAGACTTGTATATTTCCTATGTACCGAATATCTCTTTATATAGAGAGATATTTAGGTTTACAAAAAGATAACTAAAATAATAAAAGATTCTGCTGATAATCTTCCATCTTTTTGCACTTTCATCTTTTGTCACATTAAGCCCTCTTGTTTCATTCTTGGTCGTTTTGTCTCATCAAATTAATAAACCCAACATAAGTCATGAGTTAACATTACAAAGTGCGCAATGTTATACGAAAGAACTATTACGCTACGCTAATTTTCAAGTTACCGAAGCCCGACAGATAAAGCGGGCAAAATGTAGTCACTCAATAAATCAAACGTGCAAAATGTAGTCACGTAATGAATGAAGCGTGCAAAATGTAGTCACGTAATAAATGAAGCGTGCAAAATGTAGTCACGTAATAAATCAAATTTACTTCCCAGCAAGAATTAACGGCACATATTCATGGGCATAAATACATTACTTAGGCTAGCAGGTAATAGTTTTACAAACAAAAGCATTGTTTCAATGATCCATAAAAGTAAGCATGTTTCTCACCCCAAGTAGTTCAAAAAGAGTGAATAAGTAATAGTGGGGCTATGACTCACCTTGAGTATAACTGGTAAGGTGAAATATGTAACTAAGAAAGTTATGGGAACGGCTTCAACACACTACCTGAATTAATAATAAAGTCTGAGATTTTACAGTTTTGGCTCAGTATGCACAATGAGTGTGAAAACAAGTAACGGATAACCATTTGGTTTGTGATTTGTGAGTTTGATATGCTTAAAATGCTTAAAGTTCAAAAATAATATTATCTTGTTTTTATGTCATTATTCCATAGATATCGTTTCTTTGAGTGTCATTGAATAACACGTTAAGTTCATATGTTAAAAGTTCGTTAAATAATTATAAACGTAACGAATATAAATATACTGAAACGAATAATCATATGCATATGTGCAAACGAAATATGCAAAATATGAATGGAAATGAATATAAATAAATGTTACTGTCCAGTCCTTGCACTTTCCCAGAATGTACACTTTATACCCTAATGGTGTAGGTTTTGCACCGTTAGTCCTTCGTTAGTAAAATACTACATATTAAGTCCAATAAAGGTCAAATATTACATTTCTACCCTTTGGTTTACTGTTTTTAACAATTTCCAGCCTTAGTTTACTGAAATGACAGTTTAGAATGGGTTTTTACAAACTTGGCAGTTTTAGTCCTTATGGTTGAAATACTTTGCAAGTTTAGTCCAAAAATCACAAAAAGAGTTGGAATTGATTTCCGAAAGTTTTAATAAGCTTATATAGCTTATTTAAGTCAAAATGATCAGTCTACTTTCAAAAGTGCTTATTTTTCTGCTTATTAGGCTTTTAACGAGACATATTAAAGCCCAATAACATTTCTTGTTTTGTTGGGTGGAAAAGGGGTTTGGGCCTTTGATTGGGCTTATTTTATCATCACAAAACAACTTTCAAACTGCTTATTCCATGGCTTATTCGCATAAGCTTAATGGGCTTATTAATCGGATTAAGCCCAATCCGATAATATATAAAGGATTATATTTGATCCAAGTAGCGATAAGATTAGCTTTTAAAAAGGGCTTATACTAGCTTATTAAAGGAAACTCAAAACATGAAATTTTTAGATGGTCATGTAGAGAATTAGGTCGAACAATAAAATTAATATGTTGTATGTACATATTTGATTACATTTAATTGTTTCTTAGGTCGATTGATGTAGGATACGAAATAATAGAATGACATATGTAAATTTTGCGATGCAACAGAGGATAAGAATGAAGCTCAAAATGCATTAAGATGAACGTGTAAACGTAAAATAAAAGTAGAATTCGTAAATCTAGCCATCCATCATAGGAGGTCAATAATTATGTACGAAAAAGAAATAATGAGAAGCGTATAAATGAACTAAAAATGAATACGATCGAATAAAAGAAATAAACGATGCATGTTATAATGAGATCGATACATATGAATAGAAAATGAGTTAAAAGAGACTTACAACACCTTAGGATGGTTTGTTACACGTTAAAAATGATCAGGAGCACATATGATGTATTTCAGTTTGAAAAGCTTGAAAATGGATTGAGTAAAGGAGGAATCACTTCTGGCTTTCTTGTATATCTTTGGCAGTGAGTAAATGGAACTAGAGAGAATTCATTGTGTGTGTTTAAGAGGAAATGAGCCAAGGTGTGTGTGTGTGTGTCAATTATATATGAAATGTATATAATTTATATGTTTTAATATTGTAACTTGGGAGGGAATATAATCCTTAGCAGATTTTGTGAGATATTTCCAGGAGATAAGGCATGGTTCTAGTCGAGTTATGAAGTCATCAAGGGGGAGGGGGGTTCTATGTTGGTTCGGTTATGATAAAATGTACAAGTTTATATATATATCGTATGACATATTCAAGTGTCTAAACCATTTTTAACGTGACCAAGAACAAGTAAAAGGTTAGGAATGTTTATATGTACACTTATTCAACCATAGAAAATCAAAGATATAGGTTACAACTCGGTTTGGTCATTTAAAGTCAAGTTTGATAATTATTGGTTTAGTTAGTACATGTCTCGAACCCGAGTTACTTTGCCCTTCGTTTGGTGCTTAAACGTACGAATTATGACTCGAGACTTGTTGATCTTGATTCTTTGTAGTAGTGAGAATTGAGTTGTGTCAAAATTAGTATAAGTTACTTGTCGAATTCACCAAATAAACGGGTCAAGTGTTGTGTACTTGAACCGCATGAAATATAACTAAACAAATTTTGGTTTGGGCTTAATGAATAGTAGCAGGCTTAATTTGGCCCACTTATGAATTAAGGAATCCGTTTGGTTGTTTATTGGTTTAAGAGATTTTCGGGGTTCGTGTGTGAGCTCGTTCCATGGTTTTGTGATCATGTATTAATGTTTAAGTTATCTTAGTAGGATAACGTAATTAAATGAGAAAATCCCTCATTAACAAGTGTCAGAAAATAATTAAAGCGCATTTTCTGATAATTAATTATTATTATAAAAATGGAAAATTGCCATTTGTTACAGATATCGAGTCTCATATTGATGTGTTTAGAATGGAAAGTGAAGAACAAATGAGTTGTAACATTTGTTTATGGAGCTACATAATGATCACTTATTTTAGTGATAATGGCTGGACTTAAACTAGTTTAATTGTGTATTAAACTTGGTTTTAATACTTGTAACTCTTGAGCTATAACATTTGTTTATGGCTACGATCACTTAATTTAGTGATAGTGGTTGGACTTAAACTAGTTTAATTGTGTATTAAACTTGGTTTTAATACTTGTAACTCCTTTGGAGCTATAAGACCATTACCATAAATCAAGTTGAGGACATACACAAAACAGAAAAAATATATGTTTCAGCTTCTTTCCACCACAAAAGACACACTTGCTCCTAGCTTTCTTGAAGAATATACGTGAGTACTCCGATGAGAATTTCAAGCATAGGTCACATCCGGAAGTACGCTGCTCCGGCTGTTGTACCCTGGGAAATAGACGCCTAATAGACGGCAAATTTGTTTTAAGGGGAGCGTGTCAAACACGTGTCTCGGTCCCGTTTATGAATGTTGAAATCTACTCTTATTTCCTTTGATTATTGTTTATGTTATTTCTGATTATGGTTAGTTGTCCCTACATTGAGAAACCCTTTGTTTTGGTTATTGATATCTTTGGAGGTTGCTCTAGTACATGAAAAAAAGATCAAAAATGATAAACAGATGGTCTCACAATGTGGGATCTAGGATAGTTGAATCATTTGCTCACAAGTGGATAATGTAGCAATGAGAACTAAAACATATATAGGCGCAATGAAAAATGCTCATGGATAATGTAGCACCCCTTAATTTATGAAATAACAGCGGAAGACTAATCGAGGTATTACGGGGAGGATCTTTGCATAATGATAGAAAACGGCTCGAAAGAGACGTTTTAAAAGTACATTTTATTCAAACC